>OY728147.1:655279425-657779425 GCA_963277665.1 Viscum album
CATCATCAAATGAAGAAGTCATTATTTTGATAAGTGGTTTATCATTTAATTTAGATAACATAAAAGCATTAGTGAATAGATATTAATATAAAGTAACATGATGCATATTAGAAAAAAAATATAACCTGATTATTGAACTCTCTTTTTTTAAATGGTTGAAGGGAATTAACCCCTATATCCACTATCCTAAACCCTTCAATATGGTATCCTCTGACATAAAAAAGTTCGTCTACATTGCAAATAGAAAACTAGTGATTAATCATAAGGGTTATGTAATCAATATAATAATTTAATCCTCTATATTGAACCACAGATCAAGGAACAGAATGTCATGTGATATACCCTAGGTACTTGTGTGTGATGATCCAAAATGACATTATAACTACATGTAAAAAAATTGGATGTATGTTTCATCTAAAAATAACATGATCTACCCAATTAACCCATACCTAACTCATCATAATCGAACCTTCCCACTAGAATTTTCTTATATACAACTAATGTGACAATTGATGTGTGTGTACCAATTAATGTAGCATGAATCAGGACCTCCCACCTAGACACACATGTTTCCATAAAAACAATAATGAAGGTGAAAAATAAATCACGATAATTACCCAAAAAATTGTCTTGTTCCTCACCTTCAACACCATCACATATAACATCCCTTTTTCAGATCATACATCCATCATATAAACAATCAATAACCATAACTAGTGAAATAAGTATAGGGGAAATCATTGAGGGTCACATGGCAAATAAACCATTTACGTTTTAAATTAAATAACGGGTCTTCATATGAAAATAAAATTACTATGTAGAGGCTCACTCTCTTTCTTTAAATTCTCATCATTTTAATGATTTTGGATTTAGTTGAAAAATATCCTTTTTTATTCCCAAAAAATTCTTCAAGAACATAGAAAATTCCTTTTAAAAACTCCAAAAAGGAATAATACCTAAATTTACTTTTACAACATTTAAAAAACCCTATGAACCTTTTAAAATAATTTTTTTAGGATAATGATCCTAATTTAATAATCGTACATGAAAAAATTTTGAAAAAACCCTTCTACCAAGCCTATAGTTTAAGAAAAAAATTAATAATTTCACCCGAGAACCAATACATTACTATAATTTTACTGAAATTAAATTCATAAAGTATACACACTACATTAATTATAAAATAATATAATGTAAAAGAAAACCCTACATTAAATAGAATGGTAACTAATACACAACATGTCTCCTTACATGGAATGTAGTCTAAAATCCTAAATCCCTAAACCCTCATGAAAAATTAATTTAATTTCCTATTAGAATAAGAAACCTAAAGAAAATATAGAAGATAAGAGGGATGTGGGATATAAAGGAGAAAGTGTGGGAATAATTCGTGAAATGAAAAAGTAATTTTTTTCTTAAATAATTTGGAAATAAATCATATAATCCGAACATAAGAAATCATAGAATATTTTTGTTGTCATTTAATAAAATAAATCTTATTAAAATTACATATAAATTGGGACTAAAATATCACAACATGGAAAAAATATTAATATGATAAATATAAGTGAAAATAGAAACCGTTTCACAAAAAATGTTAAAACATTGAACTGAAAATTATAATTTTTTAATGGAAATAGATTACATTGAAAAACAATAGTTACTAATAAATTTTTTTTAAATAGAAATGAAGGTTTTAAAAATGAGAAGGAAAAATACTTTAAAAATATTTAATTTTAATTGAATTTTTAATAATTCAAACATGTAAAATTCATAATGTATTCATGGAGAATGGACTCTATAATGTGGTAAATAATGGGATCCCTAATTCATGGTGTTGTAGATGTGTGAGAAAATTATTTCATTTGGGGAATGATATACTATGAATTATTTATTGGATTGAAAATATACTAATAAGGAAGATGGTACCTTGTATTTTAGTTTTTTGAATCATGGGTGTATTCAAGAAGAATATTGGAATCGAAAGTTTGATATACATGCTCAGTGGACCAAGATAGTCAAGCAAGACCTATAGAGACACTTCTTTGGGATGATAAGTCCTTATAGGGGGAGATTGTAAGGGAATCATACTTTCTAGGGGTTTTATTCCTTATTTTCATCCATTATTTTAAGTGATTTTAGTTATTATATTTTAGGGTCAAATCATTCCCATTGTTATGTATGTCAATACCCATTTTGTTATCGCTAACCCATGGTGATATGGAATGGACTTCAGGCCTTGTACCAAGCCATCTTTGGTGTCATGTCATGTCGACCTGGGTTAGGTTGTTGCATATATTCCCTTGAAAACATTTAGGAATTAACATTTTCATCACTATCTAAATCTCATTCTATTATGAAACCAGAGGCTTAGGCTTAATCTACTACATGGTGTTATACTGTTTATTATAGATTGTAATTGTTAACCTCAATATTACAGCACTCACACAAAATAATGTTACATAGAATACCTCCTAATTATCATTTTACTAGCACCTAACAACACGAATTTCTCCATAATACTGTGTTCACATGGACTCCATGTCTACTTAATAATTCATACTGATATGTCCTATATGGAATGGAAATAAAAAATAGGTAGAACCACAGAGGTCTTCCTAAGCCACTTCCCTGAAATTTATAAACTCCCCAAGACATGAATAACACTTATACATTGCCCTAGTAGTGTGTCCATTCTTACCATTACATGGAAAAATCTTATTTATAAATGGAATTATCTATATTCTCATTAAAAAGTTCATGAATATTGATATTACATCTCCCATAGCATGAAAACCTTGTCACCTTAAAAACATCTTGGGTATTAATTCTCATGGGTACCTCTACATGGTGTGAATTATTCATCATGAAACAAACTGTATAATGTTCTAGGTTTATCAGATTAAATTAGGTTATTTGGATATTACTTATATCCTATATATAGACTAAATGACCTGATGTCGTAAATGTTTATTGATTATTCAATAAATCCCATTTTATGTAGAAAGGGGGCAATCCTCCCATGAATCTTGGACATAGAACATAAATAAAAATTCAAAGTGAAGGTCTGAAAAAATACTACAAAGAAATAATGCTCCCAAAAATCATCATCAGTATGGAAATCCTCCACCAATGCATGATTGTCCTGCTAGTTGTCCCGTATAAAAATGCACGGGCCTGGTACTGATGGTAAAGCCACACCCTCTCAAACATTGAAATCTGAATAGCCATGCATGGTGAAAGAACCTATTCTAATACTCAGCTAGAAAAATTCCTACAGATATTCTGGAAGAGTCCATCCAAAAAAAAAACCAGAAAAACCCCTTGAACCCTTCTACTTCATCAAAATATCACCATGCACCATCATCGTGAGTTCACTACAAGATTCAACAAGACCCAAACCCCATCACTTCAACAAAAAATCACCGAAAACTAGTCCCAACTGTGCACAAAATCCTACTCCCATCAACAATTAGCCACAATCCAAAAGAAAGATCAACAATCTTAAGATTCCCGATGAGAAGAAAATAGTCAAAGAACTAGACATACAACCAACATCAAACCTCATCCAAATCTAGAATCAAAAAATAGATGCCGACTCATGATGAATCCACACTCCAAACAAGGATCAACTGCATAAAACAAAAACAAGAAAACATAACCAGTACACTGTCAGGTAGACCCACCTCATGTCTTGTCCAATCGCCTGTATCCCTGTCTCACAAGAAGACCATGATAAACCACCTGACGTACAGACAAAAGACTTGATAGCACACAGAGGCTGCTGAAGTTGGATCTCTGCCACCGACCGGAAATATTCTACCTCGAGAGATACAAACTTGTGACGAGGGATTAGGGATAAGAGGGGAAACAAGTTACAAATGACAATGGTCGAGTCCAAGTCGTTGATGCCACTGTAATCGAGGATCCACCGTCGTGAATTCACCGAGCACAGGGGAGGTGGCGCCACGCCCACCCTAGACGGAGGAGGCAGTGATGAGAGGAAAAGTTTTCACGAAGAACCCCTCCCCCTTACGGGATCATTTTCTATATCCTATATATATAATTTCTATAATTGCTTTCCAAAACCATCGAAAACTCCATCATCCTTCTCTATGGCATCATATTCTCTTTTGGAATACCTTATACATTGGTACATCTGACCTTCATGTATCACTATAATGTAATCCATAATTTTCCATTTCATTAAAAATTCATCCTTCATAATATTATATATACCTTAATTATTATTCATTTGAAATTTTTCTAGGAACTCTACTCATTGTGTTACACTAATACTCGTTCTATGGAATTTTCTGCAACTTCTCCAACTTATCACATGAAATCCATCAAACTCAACTGCATTATCAAAATTACAGAATTATTCCATTTAACATATTTATCCCTTATGATATATTAAATTCAAAAAAACATCAAAAACATATTTTATAATAACTTTCAGAACAATGATATATTATTCCAGACATCTACATCCATAACAATATCCAATAACCAATCATGTGTTAATAATAAATCCAATGCCAATAATCAACTTATGGAAAAAAAATTATCACTATACATGATTATAATAAAAAAATTATTATATTTTTTTATAATAAATATATAACCAATTTGTTACCAATTAATCAAATAAAAACCAATATCCATTAAATCAAATATTAACACATTTCCAATAAATTCAATACCAACACAAATTCTCAATTAAATCTAGAAAATCTCTCCTATTAATTATTTGGAACCAATATCATGAATCCAAAACACCATAACATCATGCTTCCTACTCAAAATTTAAGGTACTAATAAATTCAGGGATTCATCATGATTCATACTACATATTCCACAAAATATCCAAAGAAAACACTCATCATCAGAGTCTTGGATAAATACTCTACCATATGAAATAAAGGTTTCACAATACTGTTCATTATCACTCCCCCAAAATTTTAATTATGTAAAAAATCGTAAACTTCAATTCCTTTGATACCTTTTATTATAGTATTTTGTGGAATGATGACACTTATTATATTAATTTCTCCGTTCAATTATTCTTGGAGAAGTAAAAAAGGATTAGTATGACTTTTTTCAAGGAAATATTGCCATCTAATTTTTATAATCATGGTGAATCATCAATAAATCTTCTCTTACATTATTTTAACCTTCCATTCATCATATTTATAGAGGAAATGATCCCCATTTTATAGTACATTTCAGTAATATTGTAACTTCCATCTCATTCTGCACTTATTTAACAGAATTCTTAATTTGTGTTTCAAGCCTAAGAATATTCATCAAATATTACTGAATCCAAAAATATTTTTATTAAGAAATCATAAAACATAGAATTAAACCATGATAATATATATTCAAATCTATCATAATTTGATATAAGAAACAGAATATTAGTATAATAAGACCACTACAATACATTTCACCCTCTTAAATTAATAATTTTCAAGGAATAACAATGTTTATATTCTACCAAGATGAAAACACACATTTCATCAATGTTTTTAAATCATCCCATTCAATATTTGGTATAGGGAAATAGAATTTTTCCATATATAAGTAGTGTTCAAACAACGACCACAAACCTCCATGATTTTTAGAGGGGTGTTAAGCCCTTACAATTCAAAAATGACCAAAAATATCAAAATGTAATATGTCATACCAATGAAAAAAATAAAAAAACTTACCACGGAGGTGTGGTTAAGCACGCGGCGGAGGTGTGTTCATGGTGTAGGAACGACACGAAGGGGGAGAAGTGCTGTGAAGGAGAGCCGCGATGAAGGAGCGGTGCAACGAAGGAGGGATATTGGTGGAGGAGAGGCGCGACGAAGGAGAACCACGTGGTGAAGCACAATTCATGGAGGTGGAGGACTCGACGAAAGTGGACAAGGAGGAGGTAGAAGAGGAGGGAGGGTAGGAGGAGAGAGGGAGGAGAGGAGGCAGCGGTATCAGCAACAGTCGTGGTTGTGGTCGGGATCCTCTTCTGCGAGAGCTTGTGGGGTGAGAGGAAGGAGGAGAATGTTAGGGATTATTTATAAAACCTGACGACACGTTTATCAGTGCTAGATAAAAAGTGTTTCTAAAAGTATATTTTATCAGTTCTAAAATTGAATGCATTGATAAAACATGCCTTTATCTGTGCTAAAATTGAATGTGATGATAAAAGATGCCTTTATCAGTGCTTTTCAGTGTTGATAATGGCCGATCATTATAAAACTAAAAAAGCACTAATAAATTGATGTTTTATCTGCACTTTTAAATTAGCACAAAAGAAAAATACCATTTATTCATAATTATAAAATAATAACCAATATATTTATAACATTTATAATTTTTTAAGTATATATAATTAATATATTTATAACAATTAAATATATAAATATATAGTTATATATGTTTCTATTTCTGTATAAATTATAATTAAAAATATATATTTTTTTTATAAATTAAATTATAATTAAATATATATAAATATAAAAAGATATATTTTTTTATTTTTATTTTTACATGACTTTAAATATATATATATATATATATATATGACTCTGTCTATGTATATATTCATTAAAGACAAATATTTATAAATCAACATATTCAAATGGTATTCATAAATATATGTTTATCATTTTAAAAAAATATTTTTTATTTTATAATTCTTTTAACATATTTATATTTATTTAGTTGTATATAATTATAATTATATATAATAGGATTAATAAGTAAATAAATATATATAACTAAATAATTATATTTTTAAATATAATAAATACATTTATTGTTTAATTAAATATATTAATTGGGATTTTAAGTATTTAAGAGAAGATAAATCTTCATATATATATGAAATGAAGGAATACACCAAGTATATATAATACTACATTATATATGGACAACCTTAGGGTAAAAAATGAAAATATATTCATGAGAATAACGTACGCATCAATTGACACATTCATTTGGAAATATAAATTTATTTAAATATATATATATATAATATGTATATATATATATTGAAATGAATTTATCTATAATATTATAATCATATAGTACAATAAATATATAATAAATATATAACTAACACTAATAAACATGAAAAACATAAATAAAACATAAACATAATAAACAAAATAAACATTCTTTTTCTATTAAATGTATACTTATAAACATTAGTTTTTAATATAATTAAAATATTTTTTTATATAAAATAATAATAATTTCCTATAAAATTTTTATGAGCGCTATATTTAGCATTGATAAAGTCTACTTTTTATTAGCGATTTTTTTAGCACTAATAAAGGGGGAACATTATCAGTGCTAATATTAATGCTGAAAAAGGCTAGCTTTATCTGTGATTTTTCAAGCACTGATAAAAGTCCCACATTAATTAGCTCTTTTTGATTAGCACTGATAAAACCCAAGGGATTATCAAGGTCTTCGATCCACCTTAAGGCCTTCGGGCCACCCCAAGGCCTTCGGGCCACATGAATGCAGGCCCTAAACACACTACAAAAAAGAAGCAGTCCCAGAAGAGGATTCAGAGCAGGAGCAGTCCCTAGAGCAGATCCAAATGGATTTTTATAATGAGAGGGTATGGCTAGGTCATCGGTACCAGCCTGTGCTTGTACGGGAAGCCTAGCCAGATGGTAATGAAATTGTAGAGAGATACTATTGGGATGTAGATGCTGGGGAGGGCAGTTCCTTGCAGATAGTCTGGTTGAATTCTATAAGACCTTCATGTCATTTAATTTCCTAAGACAATGTGTCATGTAATCTCTGAGCCTACGAGCCTTGTAATGGTTCCCCCTCATCCCTTGAAAGGGGGGTTATCAAAAATCAATAAAAATGCAGGCCTTCAGGAAATTCAGGCTAATATTATGTCATAATTCCTTCCTATGTTTGAATTGGAACAAAAATAGGCGCATGTGGTTCTTATTAGCCCATGTTATGGGTGTTTTTTACCACTGGAGAGATTTTATGAGAGTGGTGAGTTGAGTTAAATAAATATTATAGAAAATAATTTTTTATATCTATCTTGTTTTCTCATTATATGAAAAGCGTTGAGTGAAAAAAATTTATTATTTCTAAAATCTCATACTTCAGTAAATATTTTAAGGAGTTCTGCATTATTGTTCTTATCTTTTGAAATGACAACCATGAAACTATTTGAGTATTGGTGTAGCCATAACTTGTACTATGATAAGATGTTTCAAAAATCCTTTCTTGTATAATACTCTAGATAATGAGTATTATGAATATAGTAGTAAGGGTTACAAAGTCTTAATAAAATAGTGGGAAACATTAAAATATTTAATATAGTAAAATCTTATTTTTAATCAAAATAAAAGTATTAATATATTACCATTTATTTTTGGTAAAAAATACAACAAAACACCATAAATTAATTAAGAATAATTTTATATAACTACCATTTTGTCATTGTTATGAGTTTCCAAATATTATTAGAGGTTATTTAACAAATTACTTTGATATATAAAAATTTGTGGTTCTGGTGTAACACCATGATGTTTTTATGAAATATTTTCTTTGAATAATTTTAATTCTTCAATAGATTACATTACACATAATCATGAGTTTAAATGAAACACGAGAAACCCATGGAATAAAATAACAATAATATCATAGCCATTAAGTTATCATGAACAAATAAAACTAATATATGAAAATGTATGGTGAATTCTTTAGCTACGAATTATTTTGGAAAAATATAAACCTAATAAATATATATGAAATTTTTTAGTTTTGTATTAATTGATTATGTAAATTATAATTCCTAAATTAAATTAATGAAATATATATGTTATATATTTAATCAAATATTTTTTATATTATTCCGATAGATAATTTTGTAAGAGGTTATGAATTAACCCTATTTTATGTATAAAACCCCATATTTTTTCAAAGGGGTAATTTTACTACCTTTTAATGGAGAACCCATTTAAAAATAAACTTTTTAGACATTAATAATATTTATATGACTAGCTAAACCTATTATTTGGAATCAGGATATAAAAATTTACTTTGGATGAATTTTGGATATTTTTCTAATAACATTCATGTTTTCATGAATAGTAAAAATATACTAAATTTTAATTACAAATATCTTTTTAATCAAAATAATTAATATGGTTAAATTATATTATTGAATATTATCAAAGTATACATACAATATATATTTATCTATTAACATAATGTAGGTCATTTGAATTAATTTCAAAAAAAATTAGACGTGAAAACAATTTAAACTTTTGTAATGTTTTTACTTTTAAAACACATTTACTCATTACGATAACAAGTTTAATTTTAAATTAAATAATTAAAATTATGTGTTTTTAATTCTTAAAAACAGATTCAATTTTTAGAGTAAGTCAGCCAAATTTATGTAAATGTATTTCATTTTTTTTATCATTATGAATAGTAACATTATTAAATTTTATTAATGCGGAAAAAGCATAAATCTTGTAATTAAGAGTAAAATTAATAATATAAAATTACCATAATACTTGTATTAATATCATTGAATCAGTGTGTTTCAACCTAAATCATCCTTAAGTTGAAATGTTATCCTTTAGAAGCCACATGGATGAGATTAAGATAGTTAATTTTTTTATTTAAAGAAAAGTTAAATATGTCATACTCAAATTTTAATAACTATATCATTTTTAATACAAGGTTATAAAAAATAAAAATTTAATTATAAATACAAATTATAAAGATAATTTTATTCATTATCAAGGTTATTTATTTTTATTTTTTAAGATATAAATAATTACCTTAAAGGACTATACATTGATGATACAGAAATTATTTAATTGAGGAGAAATCAAAAAAATATTTTCATTGAAATGATAATAACAATTAAATGACACAAACACTTGAAAAAATCAGATTGGACAAGTATATCTAGAAACCATCCAACTAAATGTTTCTTCCCCATCCACAAAAATAACCCCCTCAAACCATGATAAACCATGATCACACTAGAATAAACCACTAAATGTGAGCTATGAAACTTATATAGGCCCCCCTCACACATTTCAACCCGAAAAAATTGCCTCCCCTGAAACAAAATCTGGTATTAACCATCATCAAAGAAACCCTATAGAGCATCATTGTGGCCAACATGATAATATCTGTATCTCATATTCTAGGGATTCAACCCACAAATATTCCTCCACTTGATGCAACAGACAATATTGCACTCTTATCTGAAACAAAAATCCCATATCATCCACCACCCTTCTATCTATGTGTAATGATTCCATCTCCTCCATTACACTCCAAATATCCTCAGACTCCTGAAACAAAATACCTCTATGAATTTATTCTCAAGGAATAATCCAAAACATTATCCAATCCTAAGGCATATGATAATAGAAATCCTATATCCTATTGAGTTTTTATCTTCCATTGTTTCTTTGGATTTAGATCATACTGGTAAAATTTATTCCTCAAGCTCTTGTGATCTGTAAAGTAAAGAAAGAACTCCCCAATGAGGTAATGTCTCAATAACTTTAGCATGGACAAAACTACTGCTAGTTATAGATCATGGGTGTAATAGTTATGGTAATGGTGGAATAACTTACTAGACCTATAAGATATTAATTCCCACTTCCTTATCAAAAAGTATGCCCAATACCATATGAGAATCATTACAAAACATCTCAAACAACACACCCAATACTTACAACTGAATCATTGAATAATCACCCTTTATATTAGTCAAATGTATCTCGACAAAGAGTAGTCCTGATAAAGTCTTGATCCATTATTATCATGGATTTCAATGGTATTTTAATCCAATATAAATTGGGTATGAACATTAATTAATGTCCTGATATACTGAGGAAACTATGTTCCTCCACCACATTCCTAGGTTCTCCCCAAGAAACAACAACCTCAACCTTTGACGGTACCATGACCACACCCAAATGAGACACCACATGCCCAAGGAAATTAACCTCTCAGTTATAGAACATGAAATTCGAAAACATTCCATAGTTCTGGTAGTGTTTAGTAACAGTCAAAACATCTCGGATATTGTTATCATGCTCTTCTGCTGACATCGAGTAGAACAATATGGAAACTATGAACACCATGAAGAACTAATATAGGAAATCACTGAACATGGAGTTTATGATCCCCATGAACATAGTTCTATTATTCATGAATGTGAATGGTATGAAAAAGAACATGAAGTTCCCTTGCCATCATCGAACGACAGTATTTAGAACATCACTCTCCTTCTCTCGCAATTAGTGATATTCAAAATACATATCAATTTTAGAAAATTAACCCACTCCTCATATCTAGTACAAAATATCATAAATCCTCACTAGAGGAAAATAATTATTAATCATCACCTTATTCATTCTCATGTAATATATACATAGAATCTAATTACCGCCTGCATTTTTTGTGAACAACAAATCACCCCACCACGATACATTAGGTTGGATGAAACCCTTCTGTATCAGACCATCTATCTGAATCCTTAACTCCCACAACATATAGCATCTCATCTGATAAGGCACCATCTATATAGGAGAAGCATTTGGATGTGGATATATCTTGAACTTTATGTCACTTTGGGTGTTGCACCACAACCTCCTTGGAAAAAACTACAATAAATTCCCCAAAAATGCACAAAACCACCACCAACCCGACATCCAATGACCATGAAGGAAACTCATGCACGACATAAAGAAGGGGATCCTCATATCTACAACCCAACTGATGAACATACTCACCAACTAAAATTTGACAATGGTTATCAATATATGATAACACGACCCTCCTCCAAATGAATCCAATAAAAGTTCACTTAGAATATAGGAAGTCTATATCATGAATGACATCATTCAGATGCATCTGTTGTAAAAAAATATCCATACATGGATGATTTATCCCTGTTATGGACCTACATCCTTGGAAAACATCAATGATATTAGTCTAACACCCAACTGGCATAGTCAACCCAAGGGGTACAAAAATACTCTATATATATAACCCGAGATTATGGACTATACTGGGTGAATCAGTGGAGTGTGAAGCTCCAAAATCATAAAATTCACAAAAATAATGGTAGAATACAAACTAATCGTCCCAGTAAAGATATATATCCCCCCAATAATTACTAAATCCACTTTCTACAACTGACTATACACAACTCCTCCACCTCTTTACTAATGGCCACCTCAATAAAGTGCTCAGTTAAAGGTCTTAGAACTCTAGGGAGATACTATGGTCAACTTCTTCCTAATATATATTCCCTAAGAAGAGCATAATCCTATAACCTCTATTGTATAAATGGCATCTTCATCAACTGTTTTTGATACTGTAACTAATGTTTACCGCCAATACTAAGATAAGAACTATTAATAACTAGTCATTGATTTTGATGATTTTAATAACCTCTATATGTGAAGCATACTGGCCTAAATATCCATAGTTTCTCCAAAATAATCTATTGATACTAACTCCCAACTAGTCAAAACATTGATTTCCCTAGTGGTACCACTACTGGAAAATGTACCTATCCCCACGGTTGTCACCAAAACCGTGGGGATAGACCCCCCCTATACCCACGGTTTTGGAAAACTGTGGGTATAGGTGAATTTTGATGACCTATACCCACGGTTTTCCAAAACCGTGGGTATAGGGGGCTCTATACCCACGGTTTTGGCAAACCGTGGGTATAGGTCATCAAAATTCACCTATACCCACGGTTTTCCAAAACCGTGGGTATAGGGGGGGTCTATCCCCACGGTTTTGGTGAAAACCGTGGGGATAGGTCTGGATAAAATACCTATACCCACGGTTTTGAAAAACCGTGGGTATAGGTCATTTTTGTGTCCGCGGGAATTTTTTTTTTCCGCGGGAAGGAATTTTTTTTGGCGGGAACCCTATACCCACGGTTCTTCCCTCTATACCCACGGTTTTTATAACTATATTTAACTAAATAGATATATATATATACATATATGTGAAGTTAGGGTAGTGGTTAGACGCGGTGTTTGCAGCGAAGAGGTTGCGGGATCGAAACTGGGCGCCTGCATTATTTTAGGACCTATACCCACGGTTTTGAAACCGTGGGTAAAAGCCATTGAAACCGTGGAAATTCTCTATGTTTCGGTGACACGGTGGCAGGACACCTATACCCACGGTTTTCCAAAACCGTGGGTATAGGCTGGGGACCTATACCGACGGCGTTCCAGCCCACGGTTCCCAAAACCGTGGGTATAGGCTATACCCACGGTTTTGGAGGCTATACCCACGGTTTTGAACCGTGGGTATAGGCCGTTTTTCCAGTAGTGTACAAACCTTCCATTAAAAACTTTGATCTTTGAGGAACCCTGCTAGCTCATCCCTTATGGTAAACCACCTCACGAGTCCATCAAATTGAACAAATTATTTTTCATTTAAACCTCTAGATATATAGATATCATAAAATGAGTAAGTACATTCCATATAAAATGATGAAGTTCTTCTTCAAGGTGACATGATCTGGAATCATCATCAGGAAACATGTCAGGGTAAAAACACAAACGGTCCTTAAACATGATCCTAAGATCCCACACTAACATTATCCTTTATCGAAGGTAGAGTATCTCATTCCCCTTCTATATATTCATGTTTTATGAAAACAAATAATTTTTGAACTCCCTTTGGATGTATAACCATAGAATATCTTCCTCCCTTTTCATAACCAAAAACAATATCTACCATTGTCGTGAATATACACTCAATTGGATAACTACCAATGAGACCCAATACTCCACCCTAGCCCATATCAAACCAAAATCAATATACAACTCCACTAACCATAAAATTATATCGACAGAATAGGTTTTTCCCTGGTACATCTCTAAATATTACCACTAGAAAGCACAAAACATCATCTTCCACTGATCATCCTCCACGACCTAATCACATCCCTAGCAATCAACCTGATTCTCCAACTGAAACTCAAATGCCTGAACGGCATGCGAATGATGACTAGGATATATTACTGAAAAGTGAAGCAAGAATATACTAAACCTATAAGAAATGATATTTTATTAATATCCATTTATTTATTTAATTAATTTTATTTTACTCCCCAGAACCATGAAATACAAATCATAAACACAATTCATCATGATTCATGTACCTCCCCTGGGTCTCTATCTTACAAGTGATACCACCTTCCACAACATAACCATTTAAACCACAAACAACACAACATATCCACTTTCCATGTAACGCACTGATAAAACCGAGCCACACTAAACATATACCTATAAAGACACATTACAACTTATACACATTGCATTTTTTAGATTGGTAAAAAGGAATTTTTTTATAAAAATCACTTTATTATTTAGTGGATTTCTAAAAGTATCTGAATAATATTAGGGAATTCATTTCATTAATCAAATATAAGTAATTATCAAATTCTATTTTACGTGATACCAATAATCACACCACGAAATGTTAGATCACACATTTTAAATTAATGCTAGAAAGGACCCCCACCAACCATGATGTTTAGTAGGAATGTATCCCACAAATTTTTCAACATTAAAACCATATTAATATAGTAAAACATGATTTTTATTCCCCTTATATATTTCAATTTCATTAAAACTAGTTAATATATAGTTATTATTTAGGATGAAACCATCCTCTCAATAATAATATTAGATAACCAATCCCACATAACAAAAAATGTAAGAAATGAAATAAATTACACCTCACATGATGCTTTCTAAACTTATATGCATCTTTTGAATAAGAAAAATCCTCCACTAATCAATTAAATGAATAAGAATACCTTGGTTAAACATAATTCAAAACCCCTTAATAAAACACCAAAAAACCAAGTTCTACCTTTGATAGATGAAGAATCGAATGGAAAATAGGTTGAAAATGGGAAAAAGTAAGACAAGTCTTACCAATAACCTCCACTTGTTGAATCTATAATATCAAAAAACGAAGGCTAGTGAATTAGGTTCAAAAATAGTCATTGGGATTCACATGGGATTACCATGAAATATTAGAAATAAGGTAGAACTGATAGGGTTTGAAAAACTATAGGAGTTTATACCTTGTTTTATATACACAACCCCAAGGTGCATCCAAGTAGACCATACCTTAATGTCACCGAAATCTAATGGGGATACGATACAACAACCCTCACCATATCGTAGACATTCAGGTCAAGCTAGCCTCCAAACAGTGTGTCTATATCATCACCGTAGATCCAAAAAATATAGTCAATGGCTATGGAATGTCAAATTCCTCTATTTCACACCACTTAAACAACCTGCGATTAGCTATGTCATAGCCCATGGTCTATAGTGTAGTGATTCCTAAAAATCTAGTATCCACAAACTCCACCTAAACCTCCACCTATTCCATAACCAAATTCTTTCGAGTAGTTCCAACGTTGCAGCCCATGATCAATGAAGTATCTACCTACCTATTGGTAGTGACAAAAAATACGCCTCCAACCACCCAGTATTCCACATCCACTACTTCACACTACATTATCCATCATATAAAATAGCCACCATATCCACGATGAAGCCTTGAAAAAATGGAAAAGGCACACTCCATTTCCTCCAAAACACCTCTACACTCAATAGAACAACCTTATAGAACCATTACCAACATATTTCTCACAACATAATATTTATAATGTTATATTCCATTACAATTTTTCTATGAACAATATTCACTTATATCATGATAAGGAACTAGAGTTTTAACTCACAAAGAATATTAAAAATCCAATTCTATTCCTATGAATATGAGTATTGGACATGGTGAGCTCCACCATGGGGTCTGAGTTATATCAAAGAATATATAATCTACAATAAATAAATAAATTCATATTATTCTAGTTAATAATAATTTCTATTTAATTAATTTATTACATATATTTACTAATATAAATGTAAATACTAGGAAAAATACTATACAATATCGTAATATTTTAATATTAAATTTTTGTTTAATATTTGAAGGAATTTCGCACAGAGTTAGTGGATAATTTTTATCACATAATATATTTATAATATTTTAAGTAAGTGATGAAATAAAGAATGATTCTTTGCAATCATTAATTTAGTCATAGGATGTTATTTATGGCTTATGTAGTATGAAATGAAAATTCATGGTTTAAGAGCTAATTCCTTGTATTTTCAAACCTCACTATATAAGGTAGAGTGACTCTCACTTGGATAAATATTCACTATGAGTTAATAAGAGCCTCTATCTCCTCTTCCACTTCTTAAAGAGAGAATCATATGATCCTTGATCCTGATCTGAGTTCATATTCACAGATCGGTGGATCATCCCTACGGTGATCTTTGAAATGCTGAAGGTGTCATCGAATCTCCGCACAGGCACCCAGATGTTGAAGAACGAAATTCATTCAGACTTTTAAAGAGAACTAGGATGATATAATGGGAAATAAATTTGGTTCTTTAGGTTAAAGATCAAGAACGTTGAGCGAATTTTCTGAACTTTTTATAATAGAAAGAGGAATTTTTTATTTAATTTTCTTCTAAAAGTAATTCATGTAAAATCATATAATGTTGTACCAAGATGCACTTTTCTGGTGATGGAATTGTTATATTTATTTTTTATAAAAACATATTAATTTCTTGGACTATATGATTTTTGTTTAAACCCGGGTACCTTTAATGATGTCATCTGTATGGTCTATACCCTTTTCGGAACATTTTCCGACTTTTGAATAAACAAAAACATGATTAATGTAATTTATAGAAAAACAAAATTCATTTTAACATTAAATATATTGTTACATGTTAATAATTTAAACCCCATTTAATTTATATAATTACAATATGATTTCATTTTTTTAGAATTCCACGTTTCAGAAGTTTCTTATTACTTTTTAATCTAAAAATACTATTTTGGGTGGGATTCACTCCCAATGTGTCTTCTCCACCTTCTTCCTCCAACACCCACCAATATTATTACAATTTTATCTCTATATTAAATAATTATTCCTATATTATATATCATTTGGTCTAACCTACCTTTTTTCCATCAATAGACAATAACTCATGGTGATGCTACCTACTTTCTTCTTACACCACCATGCAATGTTGGTTCCTTCCACTATAGAAGACACAAGCACAATAGGCACACAAAGGCGACACACATTGTCTCCTATCATTTACATTTTGCCTTCCTCATCCACCAAATTCCCATGAAGGAGATGATATCATCTATAAATTTTTTGATGAGGTACAGACAACTATTTTTCTATCAAACACATCATGCCTATAGTTTCATCTCATTTAGTGGTGGTGATAACTGAGCATAATTTGTTCATGAGAGGTACTATACATTCTCCGCTCACTTGAGTGAGATAAACACCAACAAAACTACGAAAATTGATGTTCATAGATTGTTGTGCAAAAAAGAGGGATTGACATACTATTGGTGTAAAGTAACAATCCGAACCAACATTCCTTCAAGATTCACACTAAATGTATGCTCGGAATGCCATATGTTGAGGAGACATGCTACCTATTAGAAATCTTGAAGTGAATTACATAGGTTACATTTTTTTGTTCTAATTCACAAAAACAAAAACTAATAAACAATAAAAAATGATGAGGACAATTGAGGTTTTCCAACAAATTTTTTAGGGAGTACGAACAAAAGAAATGAAAAAATTGAGAAATGAATTTCTGTTAAACAAAAAAAATCCAACTAAAATAAATCAATGATGTCTTTACAAGATGAGTAGGAGTAACACATACTATAGATCAAATAAATTATATACCATACATTACATGATCATTATAAGTTTAAAATATCTCATGCGACTTGGCTATATTTTCTAATAGATATGTCACCTCATGTAGAGTAGAAACCTTCACTCCTACCCATGAAGGTTGCAATGCAGTAGGAGGAGTTGAATATTTTTTTGAAAATTATCTATGATAATTAGAAATGATTCAAAAAAGTATATATAGTATATTTTTTACATTATGGTGGGTATTGATTCTTAAACCGGGAAGGATAAAATGCAAAATTCTGGAGTCATAATTTTCAGCAACATTGATCTCTGGGGATGGCATACTTGAGTTGAGTGGAACATCTATATACCATAATCCTCTAAATAATTAAAGGATCCTCTCAATATGCTTCCCTAGTCAGGATATGGAGAATTTATAATTTATTAGATCACAAATCCTTCCTAGGAAAAAAAGAACATTCTAACAAACCACAATAGTTTGGTCCTCATTCAGTTGTACTATTTGGTTTATGAAAAATCCTGAATGTGGGGAGATGTGTCTGGGAGACTTATTATCTTGGATACACAATTAACTAAAAATTCATCTATTGTGATGACAAGACTATTTTATGGGGATGGAATTTATTTTAATTTTTGATCTAGAGAAAATATTGTTATGGGGTATAAGGGTCAATTGAATGTGGAATCTAGAGGAATTAATGATTTCTATTGGGGGGGAAGAATAGTTGGAAAAAAGGGAAACTAGAGTGAGGGAATAAGGGGATATTCTAGAAATTTCTTCATCTTGGAATCTTCTTTGGGGCGGTTTTAAATTCTTGTGTTGGTGGGATTAAATCCCAAAGTTTCATATCCACCTTTATCTTCCTCTGACCACCGGTTTATATTCTATTATATAACAATAAAAAACTGCTAGTTCTATGTTTTATATCATTTGTTCTAACCTCCTAGTCTTCTGATACTATATCATGATTCAAGGAGCCACCTATTTATTTTTTATAACACCACAACACACTTTTTATGCCTTCTATAAAAGTAGACACACATAATAGAGGGGAACATAGGTAACTCTAGTTTTCATCTAGCATTTCGACAATTTCTTCCACTACCACTAGCTTCATGTAAAGGTGAAACTATTATTTTGAAAGAGTTATATGATTTTCACACCATAAATGTTCCATCTAAAAAATCACACCTAATGTTTCATCTCATTCGGTGGCAGTGAACACTAAATGTTCTTCATTCATGAGAGAAACAACCCATTGTGCACTCACTTGAGATACAAGTTATCCAATGACACTACTTTCAACCTACATGCAATAAAATTGAAATCATGGGAGCTAGATGTAAAATATTGGTGAAAAGTGACCATTCAATATTGAATTCCTTTGGGGATTTTGGGAGCAAACTGAATGGAGATGATTTTGGAAGTAAGAATTTTTTTTTTCATGAGTGATGTCTTTTGTTTTTAGAAAGGACAAATCAATTAACTTTGTAAAAGCATTGGAAAATATGTTGATTCTTTTCTAATTTATATCTCACAAATATCATAATTTTTTTGAAGAACATTTGATAAATGTATTATAAATAAAGATGGACTTAAGGTGATTCTAATCATATTCATTTTTGATTGCAATGAATGAAGTTTCTATTAGAAATTCAATTTTCAATAATTTCCTTGTAAAAGATAACAATTATAAAGGTGATCAATCAAAAGATACATATCCTGAAAAATAATTTTCATGATTAAAGTATGTTTTTTGAATAATCTAGATTACATTGAAGTAGCATCGGTGTTATTTCTGATGGAAGGATTCCACGTAGCAGTGAGATAAGAACCGCAAAGTGTGATACATTGACCACATCAGAGAAATAGTTCATGGGTGGATCATGGTTTGTGGGAGGCTTATAGTTCATGGAATGTGAACAGTTCATGGATAAGGATCTCTCTCACAAAATGGATTTGGTGATTTTGGTCACCGTGAAGGAGGAAAGGTGGTATGCTGACCGCATTGGGAAAATGCTTCGTAGGAGGCGCACAGTATGTGGTGAAAACTCCACCACATTTAAAAAATGGGTAAATTCAATTAGTGAGATTTTTGGATTTAATATCTTATATAATATACCATAATCCCATAATTATGTGAGAGAGATTATCATAAGACCACATTGTTGCTCTGAGAATGAATTTGGATAAATCCAAAGTAGTTCATGAGGGAGAATTCTGTGAAGGGAAGCAATTAGCAGTGGAAAGATTCTGCAAAAGATGTAGTTCTCTATGGAAGAAAAAACTATTTTTTGGAATAGAAAAGAGAAGTAAAAAGTATAAGGTATTGCACATAAGTATAGGCAGTATTTAGAAGCTGTACGAAGAAGTGGTACGCCAAAAAGGTACACGGAAGCGAAAGGAAGAAGAGGTACACAAAACCCATATGCGAAAGCAGTACATGGAAGTGGTATGTGGAAGCGGTACATGGAAGCGAGACGCGGAAGCGGGATGCAGAAGGGGGATTTCAAAGTGGGACATGGAAGCGGGACATGGAAGCAGGATGCGGTAGCAGGACGGGGTAGCGGGACGGGGAAGCGACATGTTGAAGCGGCACATAGAAGCGGCACACATAAGTGGCACATATAAGTGGCACATTGAAGCAGTATGCAGAAGTAGCACACAGAAGTGGTAGGCATTGAAGGTAGGATGAATCAGTACGTTGAGGAAATACACATAAGTTTTATGTGAAGGTGGTATGTAGAGGCGGTACATAGAGGTGGTATAAAGAGGTAGTATGATGAAGCTGTGACAGTATGTGGAGTAGAAATGGTTCACAGAAGAGTAGGTTATCTGTGAATCATTGGTGCTATGCTGGGAAACTCAGTTCACAAATGATACATGTATTTCATGGATGATGCAAAATAATTCACAAAGGACTCAGGGATGTTCTTCCCGGAATTAGGGTAGGAACGAGAAGAATTGTTTTCAAATATCAAATTTGTGGAAGCTAATCAAGGAGGAATGTAACATTGAATTGCGTCATTTTTTTCTAAGAGAACCACACACTCTATTGCCTTGTATTCAATGTTCTACACTAGTGTAGATCCTACTCATGTTTTTCCACTAAAAAATATTGTATTCTTGTATATTTTGTTGTATTGGAATGATTCCATACTATACCAAGGACATAACTACTCTTGTTGAGTACCGAACCTTGTAAATTCTTGTGTTCTGGTGGATTGTGTGTGTGGATTGTGTTTAGTGGGGAAATAAATAATTAATAGGAGGTAAAGTTTGTTTCATAATAAATGAAACACAAAAGAATAAGATATCAGCAATTCATACCTTCCCCCTATCATTGATACAACAATCCTAATTTAGGAACTCTAGGGTTTACATTGAAGTTAGGTCTAGAACATCGTTCATTATGTATTAATTCTTTTTGTTTAACATTAGATAGAGTATTATATCATGTACCTTTTCTATATTTCTTTCATCAAAATCAAAAAAAAATATATAAAAATGGGAGGAAAAATAGGTGTGTGGATAATTTTTTCTATTGGGAATAAAAAAAAGAAAATAAAAAATGATCTAGAATTTTCTGGTAAATAAAGAAATCACATAATTAAATCAATGACATTAGTGCTCAATGAGGAATTGAAGTTCCTAATATGGATTAACTTCATTTTCTATATGATACTATAGGATTTGGAACCATTTCAAACATCTCACACAACATGGGTATATAATATGAAATATATGTTTTATAATGAGGCACAACAACCTTCACTCCTACCAATGATAACTACAGAACACCGAATGGATATGCAATTTTTTTACAATAATTTCCCACGTGACTTAGAAACAATGTAATAACATGGTGCAGAGGAGAATTCATCCAGAATAAAAGGGATGTAATCCCAGATAGAGAAATATAACCTCTGAGATTTGCGAGTCCTAATTTTTAGAAGCGTAGATCTGTGTGGATGGTTTACCCGATATGAGAGACACTTCTACATATAATAAAAATATGAAGTCATGGAAGTTATTCTTATTCCAATTGTATGTTTTAGAGATGGATAATTTTTAACTAACAAGTTTTTGTTGAAATAGTGGGTTCCCCAGACCCAACTATTCAGTGCTTTTGATAACCATATCATGTATATAGTTAGATATACCTGATGTTGTCTTACCATTATAGTGTATACGTTTTTGCATCCACTACTGAAATGGTAATGTCCAAAGATTAAATTCTACATCGAGAGGTTATAGTAGTTCCCATGGTATAATGAGATCCTCTAGAAACCATGAAATCAATCTAAAATATATGTTCTATAGCCTAGATACATCATATTGATTCGACAGAGTATATGTTTTACCATCAGGTGCTAGGGGCTCATAAGCATTGAGACATATTCTCAAGGCATTCACACTTTCTAATCTATATTAGAGAGATCATGAAGACTAACTTCTAATGGGAACACAAAATGATTTGGTTGTCATGGGATGCTCATATCTACAATCATTTTTAATGGCCTCTTGACAAGAGATCATTAACAATGCATTTCATTAAATTTTCTACTTTGATGCAAGATAGAAACCATAACAATGTAGTCATGGAGATGTAGTTTGTGTTGGGTTCATCATTGGTAGCATGACATTGGTTGAATGGTCAAAAAGGATTTGTTGCTTTTGGATTATGGAAGTAATATATCTCAGGCCATGTTGATATGGATGTACGTACCTTTATAAGACTTTGGTCATGGAAGTCAAGCGTAAATCCGTCTAGTTAAATCAATAAATAATAAAGCATGAAAATGGTGATGATAGATGAGTGCATCCTATTTTAAGAGATATTACAGAAAAAGAGATTATATTACACAGTTCATGTTTGTAGGTTGGTTGTTGCTACTCTAAAAATCTTTATCTCTTCAAGGGCCATGATAGGTGCTAGATCCCACTATTGGTCTCTATATACTATTCATTATAGTCAAGATAAGGTCTTAGTGGGTCACACACAATAGCAAATTTCCGAATCTACCATTTTTAGTTGAATACGACTTTTGGACATGGTGGGATTTACCAATGGGGTCCAAGATTTGTCCAATGAAAAATGATCACCAATTTAATAAATAAATTCATATTATTTATGTTTTGAATAATGACTATTGAATTTATTTATTAAATGTATTTACGAGTTTTAAGTAAATGCATGAAAAATATTAATTGATGAATATTAAATTATTCATGGTTCAATTAATATTTTTGGGAGCGACGAGTCGAGTTGATGACTCAACTATTGTCCCATAATATATTTTAATTGATTACAAGTGAAAGATAATAATATATATGAATTTGTTTTGTAGTCATAAAATGTTGTTGATAGTGTGTTTAGTATTCAGGGTCCTGTGAGGCAATAACAAGTATTTTAATTAATAACAATAAATAAAAGAGTATATGATATTTCCAATTACTATCCATGGAACTTATCTCCCCTCTTTTATCTCCCATGATATAGAGTGAGAGGATATAAATCTAATGGGAAAGGTTCAAGCTTCCTCATAGGCATAACTAGTGAATTGATGTGGTGGTCATTGGAGCGTCGAAGCTGTGGTCGCAATTCCACGCTAGCACTCGGATTATGATGAACGGCCCTCTCGCTGATTCCTTGAAGCATTTGTGGATGATCTAGAAGAGTTCTACTTTGGATTCATCGATCATAGATCACCAATGATGAGTAGATATCATGCATGGATTCATATCTAAACCATGTATTTTTAAGGTTTAGTTTGTCCTTAAATACTTCATGAGCTGTCATTGGATAAAACTAGGCTATTGTTCACTAATGTCGACATGTTTATGTCAATAGTCTATGGAAATTTGAAAAAAAATCACCTGTTTGGGGCTTCCACTTCATGCCCAATTCGAACAGATCTTAGGAGCATATGGTATATCTCCTAGAATTGCAGGGATAAAAAGGGAACATTCTAACAGACCACAGTGGTTATGCCCTCTATTAGTGGTGTTGTATGTTTTGGCACGAAGCAAAAATGTAATGAGGTGTGTTAGGGAGATTTCTTGGATCAGCTATGTAGAAGAGATACATTTCACCAGTCTCTAGGAAAAGTATATATTAATGAGTGGTAAGTGATAGGAACCTATTATATGGAGGAAATATTTTTAAGGGGTACAAGAGGCTTGCTTAATGGAAAACTATGAGTATAAATATTTTTTGATTGAGGGGTCCCATAGATGAATTGATAAATTGGGGAGGTTTCAGTGGTGGATAGAGGGTGATATGATACTGTATGCGGGTTTGGTATTCATTGGAGAAAATATGGAGACATAAGTGATTGAAGGAGGATAACTATATATTAAAATTAGTGAGATGGAAATTAATGGGGAAGGGAGTTGATTAATTCAAATCCAAATGAGACTTTCCCCTTAAACCCTAATTATAATGTTCCACCATGATTGATCAATCCTTTGATAATACATTATTGAATTCATCAATGAAATCAGGAAACACAAGGAAAATAATGCTAGATCGTACATTAATTTATTATTTCCCTTCAATGAGTAAAAATAGGAGGATATTTATATCCAAATAGCAGAGATACATGTTAAAATCCTACCCCCAAAAAATTATAACTCTTAAAAGATATTACTGACTTTGTTTACAAATGCCCATAGATTTAGGGGAAAATATTTCCTCCAATATGGCTTTTTGGAACTACACCAAATGCATCAAACATCCCCACCATGACTTTAGAGATTAGACCCCAACCACTTTTATGTTTAGATATTTCCTTCATGAAAGTGGATTTAATATTTTTGGATCATTTTGGTGGTCCATTTATGTTCACTTTTGGGATTTAATAAGATTTATCAAAGGACTATGTTCTCCTCCTATGCATGCATGTTGTCCCTCTTCTTATAATTTGAAAATTAGTTCATATAAATCCACTTTCATCCTCCTTATTCTTATTACATTCATTGGGACACAAATCTAATTAAATGGGATTTTTAAATGTAACTGCTTTCTACCATCCATGCCATGATCCCTTTCAAATCCAAGATGTATATGTGCAACTTGATTTCCATTATCAACTCCCTCTTTTAAATGAGTTATCCCCAAATCATTATTTTCAAAGGTAAAGATACTAGTAACATTTTAAAATAAACTCATATTTGAATAATTTATCTGGTAAGTCATTCATATAGAATTTTCATTGATCTTTTATAAAACATGGAATGAACTACATCCACAATTCGAGGGCCAAGGCATTATTTTTTATAGAAATTATCTTTTTAGAATTAGATTTCATACCAAACCACCTGAATCAAATGGAAGTTGTTTCCAAAACATCATTTCTTAATCACTATATTCCATTAATAAATACACACCAAAAGTGGTAATTGAATGATGAATTTTGTTAGTATCAATATGATAATCCTTACTAATTTTTAAGAAAACATTTTCTCCCAGTAAATATATTTTCACATCACTTTGTTTAGAAAATAAACTCACAATTCATTAAAACTCTTGTTTTCAACTCCTTAATTTTTCTAATTTATTTTTATGTCACTCATCTCTCATTTCACACTCATAAATTTTTCAGTCTTTTAACTTTCTCTATTTTTTTATTTTATCTTTTTACAACTGATCACACACAATTGTATCGCCCATTTTTTTTTGACGTTCTTTTTCATTGATTTATTTTTAATATTTCTATTATTTCCCTATCATTACTTGATATTCATATAATTTAATGAGACTTAGTATAGATAAAAAATCATTCTACCACTAAAATTAAATTAGAAATAGTTAGAATATCTATCTTACATTACCCGCCTATAAAAATTCCAAGGTCACCTTAGGAGAAAATGTCCATCCATCATTATAGAGACATCCCAAAGAACCTCATCATGATATTTTCCAAAGGAAAAAAGAAAATAAGGACTATTTTATTATTATCACTTCTTTACTATCATTCAACTAATGAAAACATTAAAGTCTAGGATCATTTATTGTAGGAAAACCCAACTTCTCTACCAAAAAGTTACTTTCCACCTTAACACACCTTCTACAATTAATGATCATACCACATACCATGATGTAACATCTCGTATGAAAATTAAGATCATGCAGATCCTCATCGCGAACAATTTTTTTTTGAGTGTTTAAATATAATATTGACACAAATGCATCTCAATATATAGTTTATTCAACATTTTCATCATACAACTCTTCCAAATGTGGTATTTCATTATCAATAGATATCTCACTAAGTATGTATCCATTACCCAAAAAATGGACATTTTGTTCGGGAATTGAGATAAAATATAGCAATGTACAAACCAAATAAAAAACAAAATATCATAGGATTTTGAATGGATTATTTTAAACATATGTTTAAAATTGGATGTGAAAAAATGTTTTTATAATATTCTCTTTTCTTTTTCAAAAATATTTGAATCCTTTTTTCTGTTTCATTCCACATAGAGGTGGATTTAGGATTCTTCGGTTTGCCCTTATAAATATTGTATGGAATTAATTGACTCTTTAGATTTTGTTGTATCTTGTTTACTATCAACTCCTTATGAATCAACTCATCTAAGTCAATATTGGATTTGAGTTCCACCACATATCTTGTTTCCATATTCAATTATTGATGATAATTTCCATTATATCTTCTCAATCACCATCAAAATTGGCTCTAATAGTTGATAACTCAATTTCACTTTACTATTCCTCCACACACAATAAATCATTCCCATGTTTTGGTAACATCAACTGAAAATCATTACAGTAACTAAAAAAAAAACATACCTTTTTCACATTAATATTATTATTTATTCAAATGTTTTAATTGGATTTTATCCATTCTGTTATGGAATTAATTGAAATCAGTCCCACTAAATACATTCATAGTCATTTAAATCATGTTACTATATCATTACCTTCTTATCGTTTAAGTAGTAATGAAGTTTGAAAGAAAATTCAACCGTAATATCCCATTATAGGTAGAGTTCTAGATCATTCTCCCCAAAAATAAATGGAAGTGTCATTTGGATGATTTGAAGTCATTTTCCCTCTATGTATCACATTTCAATCTCATAAGGGATGATTATTTGAATTTGGAGTATTGATAATTACAATCATAAAATTATTTCATTATCAAAACCATTTATGAAGAATAAATTTTAAAATAATCCAACCTAAAAATCATCTTTTTAATTCTTTCAGTAAAAATGATAATGAACAATTGGATGTAAAACTCACTGCCCCCCCCCCACTCGATGTTTTCAACTCATCCCAGACTGTTTAATTTCTTTAATACCATAAATGGTTCTTCAAGAATTCTTGAATATACATATATCTCCAAAAAGTTTTCATAAATAGAATCAATAATATAACTAGTAATAAGAAATCAATTCATGAAAATAAATTTTAAAATTACAAATTTTAATAGGATTTTGGATCAATAGAATCCATGAAATATGGGAGGTAAAGAGAAATGGTAGAAATAGTTATGGTTTAAGCTTTTTTATAGATAATGGATGTAATTTGGTGGATAATAAAATGAAAGAAAAACATTTAGACTAGATTTTAAAATTAATGTTTCAAATGAACATCTATTTTTGTTTTTTATAGTTTTTTTGCTGGCCGTTCACTTTTGTCATGAATTATAATCAATAAATGAGATACAAAGAGTGTTTTTGTGGTTATCAATTTAAATAATATTAAAATATCAAAATTCACTAATATGATTATAATTTTATAAAATGGTTAGATAATATGAACTCAAAACTCAATTGGAATCCATTTTGGTGATAGTAATATTTCAAAAGAGTGAATATATAACATTAAATGATTTGGATATATCTCGAGATATTCATCTAGAAATTCGAGGTTTCTAGATCAAGTAAAAATTTGAGATTATGAACTATGAAAATGACTAATCATACATCCAAACCCTTGTATAAAATGTGGAAAAAATGGTGGAAGAAAGTTGCAGCTAGAATTGGTGATGGATGAAAATTAAAGGAGAAGAAAAAGTTTGGATAAATATAAAAAAATATATAAAACTTGTTTATGTAACCTAGATATGAAAAAATTTATGACCTTGCCTAAAACATGACATAATATTGAGATAAGTCAAGAATTCAACATTGAGTATCTTTTCTAGTTTATATTTTTCGATAAATAGGCCATAACTTTTACCTTACATATCAAATATTACAACGTAGAAACTTCTACTATAACAAATTGTTTCACAACAAAAAACTCAATAAATAAAACAATAATTATTTTCTTGATATAAATATTTTTGAATTCATCCTTTATCTTACACATCCTTTCACCCAGTTTAAAACATATCAAAAACTTGGGATGAACATAAAAGGATCAGTAAGGGTTATAAAATAATGAAAGAAAACACTAGTCCATTAATACATAAAAATCAATGAAATCATATGCTTCACTCATATAATATAAGGTGTTTAACATACCTTATTAAATCATAATAATTATGAATAACACATAGAAATCATAAAATAATATAGGTAACATGTGGCATCCATAACCTAATTATATTGTAGCTTTAACTGCTACATAGGGAGTTACGTTAGGAATACCCATCATAGTAAATTTCATAAAATCTTAATAGAAACATTTACATTTACCACCATCTCATTACCCAATGAATTGGAGAGCTATTTATTTCTCACCCACCCTTGGTATATTACTGAACCACCCGAATACTTATGTAATTCCCAAGAACCATGCCATATTCATATCCCATAAAACAAGCATAAAGAAAAAATAAAATGTCCTCATTACAATCAAAATATATATTTTCAAGACACTGACATAATAATTGATTTCAGAAATCCATTTTCAATACCAAAATACATAAAAATGGTATATAGTATTTATTTTCCTTGTAAAAAAATTATGACGTGTAAAGTATGAAAAATATCAAATAATGCTTGTGGTGGTCAAAAGGTCATTGTCACCGCATACTTTAAAAAGAAACATAACCTTTGTCATTTAGTAAAACACTTCATAAGAAAAAATATTTCATTTGAAACCCATTGAATGAAATTAAAATAAAAGGTTAATAATTATAAACCATTTAAAAGAAGTTCATGTATAAACCAAAATATGCCTCAATGAAAGGAGACTGAGATGAAGTCCCTTACCGTAACTATGACGCGTCACATATATTCCTTTTTATTCCAGAATAATAAAAATTAGTTAATTTATAATTTCTTAAAATCACTTTTCCTATTTATTAATCCTTTTATATCACTTGTAACCTCGTTATAAACATTACCTAATTAATTATGTTAAAATCAGTCATTTTGTAGACATTCGGTACTTGAATCAAAAATAGACTTGTTATAATTGTCAATTGTCCAAGTGGTTGAAGTTACATTATCTCAAAAATGATATTCATTATTTAAATATCATATATGTCCATAATATATATATATATATAATATTAAAAATATTTAGAGATATGAAATGAAATACACCGTTCATGGAGACAGTAACTCATACGTACGCATGGACACTACTTTTATTTGATTTTCATATTTAAATGAAAAACCTAAATTATAAATAGGTATATTATAATTAAATTATAGTATAATATTTTATATATGTTAAATAGTTTCATTAACTCCATCCTTTATACGTTCCATTAATGTCATAAACGAGTCATATCACTTTTTGGGGGCAGTAGACCGCACTTCCTCAAATTAAATTGTCATATTTAAACATTACGGAAAGCATAAAGGAATGATTTGAAAAAATAAAAAAATAGAATAATAAATAAATAATAAATATAATATATATTACATATAAATATAGTTCAATAAAAATTTCCACAATGAGAGGTGGTATGGGAAAATTGAACAATCATCATTTCGTGATGTAGTAGTTCGCCGTCCACAGAAGCAATATGATCATATCCATTAGATGGATGTGTGAGGAAGTGTAGATTGAATATTTATCAAAAAAATAATATTATATTGAGTATAATGGTGTCATTATGTTATCAAATAATAAGAATAGAATTGGGAATGAAGAAGAAAAATAATGGAAAGGGACTCTAGAGTAGACGCTACCTCTTAAAACATGTAACTCTCTTTGATTTGAGCCAAAAAGCTTTCTTAAATTTCCATTTTCCCAAGGTAAGGAATATAGGAGGAATATATGGATTTTGGGAGCTTAATTTGGTATATCATTGATGAGACAAGGGGCTTGATATGTGTGTTTAAATGGGTAGAGGGTGTCCTTTTATAAAAGGGAGGTGGGGCACTTGGGGAAATATTTTGAAGTATTATTTTATTATAAAATGATTTTAGGAATTAAATGGTCCCAAATTCATTTATTTCATAAATAATATTATTTTGGGTCTAAAGAATATAAAAAAATAGGTTTCAAACAAGTCTCGGTCCCAAATTTAGCCTTATCTTTTATCTTTAAGCCTTAGTTAACTAATTTAACTCTTACCACATTGTCTTTTATATTCATACCATATGTTTAATATAGTTACTGTAAAATTAAAATAGATCCTCAAGTTGTTTATTAATGAAATTTTAAAAATTTTATAACTATTATTACCAAATATTATATTTTTATGATAATTATATAATTTTTTAAAATAGTGTTTTTTAAACTCATTTATGTCTATTTCTATACTATTCAGATCATGATTTTTTCAAAATCAATAAAAACATGATTATTTCAAAAAAAAACAAATTTAATTCAAAGATAAAAAAGTCATAATCATCCATAAAATTAAAATATGGCATTAAAAGTTTAAAACTATATTTATTTTAACATTTATAATCTAATTTATTTAACTCAGTCCTTTATAAGGAAACCACAATATCATAATTGTGTCATTACTTTATTTATTTATTTTATGAATAAAAGTTATAAATGAAATACCATAATGTATAAAATATTTGTATTTTTTAATTACTATTTATAGTCTAAGTGATCACTTATATATCCCCATATATAAATTATTTTAGTAAAAGAAGACATGTTAACGTATTAATTTTCATTATATAAAATTTATTCTTTTAAAAAGTCATTTTTCATATCAAAGTGGCTCCATGGGGCCCCCAAATCAACCAAAAAAATTCCAATGGTCAGAAATATCTCAGAAAATATTGTTAAGACACATGTTAGGGTAGTTTAATAATATTATAATATTACTTTTACTCTTATTTACAGATTTACCCTTTAACTATGGAAAATAAAATAATTAGTGAAGTTAATATCATAATGTATAAAAATAAAAGGTATCAATTTACATAATTTGGACCCTTGATTCCAAATATGGAAACCATTTTTCTAAATTCAAAACAAAAAATTTTCAGTAATTAGTTTATAATTAATTCCTGTTGTCAGAACAAAAACACGTGTTTTTAAAAAGTAAAAACTAAAAAAATATTGACATGTGTTCATGTGCAATTTCAAAGTGAAATTACTTCCAATGACGAAAATTGGATTAAATGGTAAAAACATGATCCAACTAATCTTTGAAACCAATTAAATTTACAATCTTACTATATATATAAAGTATATGAAAAGATAGTTTTTACTTAAAATGCGGTATTTTTCACTAATCATTAAAAAATTGAACATTAACAAAAAATTACAAAAAACATATCCAATGTAAATTTTGATGTCTCAATTATATAGAATAAGTTTATTTTATTAAATTGAACATATAAAAGTGAAAAAAACTATATTTAAAAGGGTCACACCATCAAAAGGAGGTAAAATGACCTTTTTACAAATATTGGATTATTTCATACTTAAAATCAGATTCATTCTTATTTTAAGCCTCTAAAATTTATTGGATAAATGTAATGAAATTTAACAAGAATGTATAATCATATTGGTGTTAATTGTTTTCACTCCTACTAATACTATGGCTAAGCATTAACTACCATTTTAAATAATAAAAATATTATTATATTACTATTTAGTATAACTCATAGTTGTGTGTAATGTATGATTTTAAAGAAACCCATTGTTGCATGTTTACTATGATATTGGATATAAAATCCCCTTTAATGTAATTATATTATTCATAAATATTAATATAAATGAAAAATTGTATTTATTTAAATACCTATCTTATTACAACCTTCCCCCCTTTAGGGAATTACGTCCCCACAATTCTATTCACCTTTCATATAAGTGGGGGTATTTATACCTCATTGATTTTTTTAGATTCTGATGTTTTCTCTTCAACCATATGGTTTTTACAAAAAAAAATTTACGTGATGAATTACCATATTTCTTAACACATTCTCACTTCAGTCAAGAATATGGACTGGTTGTTCCTCATACCAAAGATTCACTTCAAACTGAAATACCTTTGGACTCAAAACATGAGATGGTTATGTCATATACTTTATCAACATTGAAACCTGAAATACATTGTGTACATAGAATAAACATGGAGGTAAATCTACTCTGTAGGCAACTGATCCAACTTTCTCCATGATTTCATATGGTCCAATAAACCTTGGACTCGACTTTACCTTGTTACCAAAACACATCACACTTTTCCATGGAGAAACATTTAAAAAGACATGATCACAAAACTCGAAATATATATCCCTCCTCTAGTTATCTGCATAAAATTTCTACATGATTTCACCTATTTTCAGGTATTTCTAAATCAACTAAACTGTTTCTTCCTTCCCTTCTACCAATTCTTGTCCCATCAACTTCCTTCCACCTACATCATCCCAAAACTCTGGAGCTCGACACCACTTTCAGTATAATTCTTCAATTGGTACCATCTATATAATGGAAAGAAAACTATTATTATAAGAAAAGTCAACCAATAAATATGTTGGTCCCAATATTCCTGGTACTCCCTGGAACAAGTACATAGCATATCATCCATGGTCGGAATTGTTTTTTCTGACAGACCATCTGATTATAGATGAAAAGTTCTACTAAAATTTTATTCATTGCCCAAAAATTTATGAAGGCCCTGACAAATGTTATATGTGAACCTGAGATCACAATCAGACACAATTTGGAGGGGAACTGCATATAACCTGACTATCTCTTTAATATATAATTGAAAAATTTGAACTAGAGATAGGGTATCATTAATTGGAATAAAATGAGCAGATTCGGTCAATTGATCAACAATAACCCAAATTGCATTGTTACGAAATGAAGTCTATGGTAATACCACTATGAAATCCATGGACATTTTTTCCAATTTCTACTCCGGTATTGGAAAATAATGAATCATCCCTTTTGATAACTACCATTCTACTTTAACATGTTGAAAAATTAAACACTTCACAGTAAAATCAGCAATATCTCTTTTAATTCCATCCCACCATTAATTCTTTCTATGATCATTGTACATTTTAGTACTTCCCAGATGAACTAAAAACAAAAAACTATGAGATTTAATTAACAACCCTTTTATCAACTGTGAATCACAAGGAACAAATAACCTCCATCCAAACCTCAAAACACAATCATTATCAATGATAAATTTAGGTAACTTACCCTTCAGAACCAATTCTACCTTTTTCTGCAAGTCATTAGATTATTTTTGCACTTTCTTAAATATATCTGATAGAGATGATTCCACTTACACCCAAAAAAAATATATGAATTCACTATACCGACAACTTAAAATACTAAATTAATTAAATAAAAAACCAAAGGATCTACTACCAAATGTAGCATGTTTAATGTCACATTTTTCTTTTGACATAAAGCACTAGCCACATTATTTTTCATTCCCAGATGGTAATGGATCGTGTAATCATAATCCTTGATTAATTATATCCTTATACTATGTCTCATGTTTAATTAATTATATGTGAATGTATACTTAGAACATTTGTGATTAGTTTATATTTCAAACTTTACGCCATACAAATCATGCCACTAAATTGTTAATTTTAAAACAAAATTAGCTAATTCCAAATAATATGTAGGGTAGTTTAACTCAAGAGGATTCAACTGATTAGAAGCATAATCCATTACCTGATCATTATACATAAAGACTAAACCAAGTCCATTCAATGAAGAATCAATATAGATAACAAATTCACTATTTTTTGAAGGTAGTCCAAAAACTGGAGTATTTACCAATATTCTTTTCAATTTCATAAAAAATTCATCACATTATTTTTTCTAGATGAACTTAATACCTTTTTTATTTAACATAGTCAGTGGGATAGAGAACAGTAAGAAATGTTAAACAAACCTCTGGAAATAACCTACTAAACCATGAAAACAATGAATTTCGGTAATATTTGTGGGTCATGGCCATCCATTAACAACTTTTGTTTTAGTTGGATCTATAATTATGTCATCTTTAAAAACAATGTGACCAAGTAATGAAATTTTTTGTAACCAAAACTCACACTTTCTAAATTTACCAAGATCTTTTTATTATAATGTTTTCAAGAAAATCCAAAAATGAGGTTCATTATCCTCTTTAATTTTAGAATATACTGAAATATCATAAGTAAACGAAACCACAAACCTATCCAAGAACTCGTAGAATATTCAATTTCATAAGATCCATAAACACAACAAGTGCGTTAGATAACCCAAAAATAATAACTAAAAATTCATAATGGCTACATCTAGTATAAAACATGGTCTTTAGAATGTCTACTTTCCTTTCATTTAATTGATGGTACCCTAATCTCAAGTCAATCTTAGAATAATACTATGCTCTCTAGAGGTGATAAAAAAATCTTCAATATGATGAAAATGATACTTGTTCTTAACAGTGATGTTATTCAAGGCTCAATAATCAATGAAAATTTTCATTGAACCATCTTTATTTTTAACAAAAAAAACCAGGATCACACCAAGGTGATGTGCTAGGTTGAATGAAACCTTTATCTAATAACTCCTACAATTGATTCTTTAACTCAAAAAGTTCAATTTGAGCCATTAGATAAGAAGGTTTTGAGATTATCTTTGCATCATGAACTATGTCAACTGTAAATTAGACTTCCCAATTAGGTATTATACTAGGTAACTCATCATAAAAACCATAAGGATACTCATTGAACATTGGTACATATTAAATATGAAAAGTTATTTTATTTTCAACAATATGTGCATGGTAACATTTATTAAAATTTCTAATAGTTTCTCAGCTTCCTGATATGTTATCTAAATTTAGTGTTCCTTCTTATAAAAAAAGTTGAATTTTATCTGATATGAAACCTCTTTTGCTCTGAAGTCAATGTTAGCATGTAACACCCCATGATTTCATAGTACGTTATTTCTTCAAAGTAATTCTATAACTTTAACTACACGCAACACCGAATTCTAGCACACCATGACTTACCAAACAAGCCGTTCAAAAGGGGTTATGAATATTATAAACTGATTTTTTAACTTTAAATAATCCTTATAACTTTAGAATCCATATTATGAGTTTCTGATTCATAACGTGAGAACAAATACATTTTTTTCAGATAAAAGAAGTATTTTTCAAAAAAAATGCAATTTTTCCGCCTTTTAATGGCGAAGCCTTTTTAAATCCAATATTTGAAACTTTTATATATTCAATTTGACAAAAAAAAATTCTTCATTTGAATCGGGACATAAGAATTTAGTTTCATTAATGTTTTGGTGTTTTTATGAGAACTTTCATATTTGGGTGAATAGTGAAAAATACTATATTTTAACTAAAAACAACTTTTTTATTCAAAATAATTTATATTGTTAAATTATACATTTTAATATGTATGTATAAATAGATTATATTTTTAAAATTTAATCCAATGATGGTCATTGTAAGTAATTTCACTTTGAAATTGGACATAAACAAGTGTCAAACTTTTGATAGTTATTAAAAATGTGTCTTTTGGTTTTAATAGCGGAAAATAATTTTAAATAAATAAATGAAACTTTTATGTTTTTAATTTGGTAAAATAACTTCATTTTTGGATTCAGAATATCTAAATTATCTTATTGTGAAATTTGGTACTTTTCTGATAACTTTCATATTTTGATGAATAGTGAAAATTACTAAATTTTAATTAAAAACAACTTTTTTAATCAAAATAATTAATAGTTATAAATTATGAATTTGAGTGATATTAATGTATAATTATATTATAATATTACCATTTAATCCAATTTTGATCATTGAACGTTATTTCATATTCATACTGGACATAAGAAAGTGTCAATCTTTTGATAGTTATTATTTGTTAAAAACACGATTTTGTTTCGACAACAGGAATTATTTTTAAATTAATTTCTGCCACTTATATGTTTTGAATTTGGAAAAATGGATTTCATATTTGGAATCAGGATATAAAAATTGTGATAAAAGGTAACTCTTATTTTTATACATTTTGGAGAATTACATCGGTAAATATTTTATTGACCATGGTTAAAGGGTAAATCTGTTAAATAAGGGTAAACAAATAATATTAAAATAATATTAAATTACCCTAAAACATGTCCTAACCCAATTTTTAGATACATGTCCGACCATGGCCATCTTTGGGTAGATTTTGGGACCCCATGGAGCCACTTTTAGGTGATACAGACACTTTATATTAATTAAGATAAATAAATACAAAAATGACATAGGCATATATCCTTTTGCAAAACAATTTTCACATAGAGTTATATATGTTATATTTTCAACTATAAATATTAATTAAAAAGTTAAAAAAGTTTTTTACATAATTTTAGTTTATTTATAATTTTTAGACATTGAATAATTAAATTAATTTATGACACAATAATGATGCAGTATTTTCCTTATTAATGGAAGAATCAAATAATTAGTATTATAAATCTTAAAATAAATATAATTTGAAAGGTCTGATGCCATACAAGAATTTTATTGGTTAATATGACATGTTAGGATTTATTAAATCAATTTTTTTAGAATTAATAAAGTTTTTATGTCTTTAAAAAAAATTAAATATAGTCAAAATTGACATAAATGAGTTTTTAAAAGAAACATTATATTATAATTTTGATATTCTATTCCTAAAAATATAAGGATCAGAAAAATGACTTATATCACGACAGTTGTATAATTAAAGGGCCACTTTTGGGTATATTTTTTGTATATATTATTTTTATTAACTATGTAATATAAAAATACAAAGTGACATGGTAAATGTCAAACTAATTAACGAAGAGTTAAAACTAAAAAATAAGGTAAAAATAATGGCCCAAACCTATCTAAAATATATTGGATGAGAGGATTTCGACCAATACCCACCTCAGAATTTGAATAATACATTTTTGAGAAAATATAAACTGAATATGAATTTATTATAAAATAATACTTTATGTTTTTCCAAAAGAGTCTCTCCTCCCCCTTATAAAAGGACACCCCTTCTATCCAATTCTTCACACATTAAAGCCATTTGAATCGGCCAAACTCTACCCAAATACCCACTCAACTATCCACCCTTCATTATAGAGGCCTTACATTAGTCATAAAGCCATCCTATGGATCCCTTTTGATCAAATCAAAATGAAGAACCTGAAGAAGAGGTAATGTTTTCACCACACTTTTTCAAGTTCCTATCTTCTTCAACATCTTCTTCCTTTGTCATTTTCATTTATAAAGTAATAAATCCAGTATATTATATATACTTTGATGTTATTATAAATATTTTACAACCATATTCAGTATTCTATTCATTATTTTAATGACATGTCACCATATATGCGTACGTACAGCCAACTGTCTCACGTCGTGGTGTAATTGTTATTCAATACACTGTTATTTGGATGGGTATAATAATTATTTTTAATTCATATAAATAATAAATATAACATGATAATGATACTTTATATATGATATACAATCCTATTATATATTATTTTAATATCAAAAGAATGATATTGTCGCTCGTGCGTACGTACGGACTACCGTCTCCAAGAACGCAATGAGATTCATTCCCCATCGTATCCATGCAATTATTATTCTAATTTGATGATTAAAAATAATGTTTAAGGACTTGATATCATTCTAGATATGAAAAAGATACAACCTATCCATAACAAACATGGCATATATAACAAAATATATAAAGAAAATGAGTAAGTTAACACCCGAAACGACGATAATACTAACAAAGCAATGTTAAAAGATCATATATGGTATCATATTAATGTATATGATTATTGTATAATTTAATAACAATTATTTCACTGTTATACAGAAGGTTAACCTACCATCAACCAATAAAGGTACAAGGTAAGGGTTTATTTCACAATCTCTTCATTATTCGAGGTTGTTTATATGTAATTATCTACTAGGACCTCTTTATCATCCACATCCATGTTTCTTAAAAATGTATTTCAAAACATTCATACTATATTATAGACTATGGGTTGAAGTAATTTATACCCTTGTTGAATTTTTATAATATGTTTATATATTAATCTTTCCTTCATTTTCCAAACAATGTACTTTATAACCTTTTTGAAAAAATTAAGGTAAGAATCCCTTTTTTAACTTATACGGAGGGTGCGGCTATTTTATAGCGTTATAAACTCGTCGAAACTTCCCTTACAAGCTTAAAACGAATATTTTAAATGTAAATGTTTAATTTTATAATTATGTGACTCTTAAATTATTTCAAAATAGAAAGAGACATTTCTCTAAAAAGGGTTTTGATTTCATCTATGTCAACATCCTTTGATGAATTTTATGTTTATTTGGAGTTGATTTATAATGATACAAAAACCTCCATATTGTATTAAAGGTTTTGTGATATGTTTGACTATGGATTTGCTATATTTATAACATTCCTGATTTATGGTTAAAGTATTGACATTTCGTATGCTAGTTTTAATAAAAAATTTTATGATTTGTTTAGACCTTTTCATTGGAGGAATGTATTGGAGTTAGTAAGTGACGGGTGGAGCCCGCTATAGCTCCTTGATGCATCGGTAGGTCTCATGAGTCAACTAGACATGGAATTGGCCGTGGCCCTTTCCTAGTTTGATTTATGGTTTTGTCTGAGGCCTTTATCATTTTTAGTTATCTTGGCCGAGGCCTTGAAAAAATGTTTCAGAATGTCCGACATTATAAATTCTCTCATTATGGAAACAATATTGATGGTTCATGGGGTCATTCTACAAGTAGAATACCCATGATTATGTATTATTATGGCATTATTTACTCAGCTCATTTTCTTTCCATAAAAGTATTCATGTTTATTATAGTTAAAGGCATGTGGTTTCAATTATTTACCATGATTAATATTTATGTCATTTTCTGCTGTATTACTTACCCTTACCGAGCGTTTGAGCTCACCCATTTACTTATGTTCCACTTTCCTATGATATGAAGATGTTAGTTATGAGTGACCTGCAGGAATAATATAGGAATCTTGGATGTTTCTAATGAAATATATTTTTGTTGTATTTCTTTTAAAGCTGTAAAGTTGAACTTATATACGAATCTTGTTTCCAAGGCTACTAAACTAATCGGTCTTTCGAGATTTGATCCTTTATGATCATGCCAATGTTATGTAATAATGCACCGACTCAGGATAACTGGGGTCGGGGAGTTACATTTAGTATCAGTGGAAGTTTAGTACAAACTTAGGAAGCTAGATTTAGATAAACTCTGATTAGAGCACATAGCCCTAAGATAGACTTTGAGGATTAGTATAGAAGAACTTCCTAGAATTTTGGTATTGTAGAGATTTTTTGAGTTTTACAAGAAATAAATCCCTGTCTGTGTATGAGCAGGTAGAGGCATCTCTGAAACAGATGCACCTTGGGGTAAAACTTGAAAAAACCGCTTTGAGCTATATATGAACGGGAACTTTTGAATGACAACGGGTCTTGCTGCACTCTTGGTTATGACACTCCCAGGGGATATGCTTAGGATAATTCTAATTTTCTTTACAAACCATTATGAAGGGTTTATGAGTATATAATTATTTATAGAAGACATTTTTATGATAATGGATTATATCCATAAACAGTTTAATTTATGTTAAGTGTTTTACATGTTTGGGATTGGGTATTGTTATATATAAACTAATCTATCGTATTCCATTGTTTAGAAATGGTGGCCAGTTGAAGTAATGAGAACTCCAGCAATACGCATGATCCAAAGAGTAAGAAGGATAATATATTTCATTGTCTTGAGCCAAAATTTAGAAGAGAAATAGTCTCCCATGTATTATCATCATATGAATGAATAGTATCATGTGTTGATAAGATAAGTAATGAATTCTTGGAGTCCTATGGATTTTAAATGAAGCCAGAGAAGACAAGGATGGAAGGGAGAATGATAGATAAAGGAAAGATGGTAAAGAAGGATTTAACCATATGAGATAATTGTGGAATGAATCACCTAGGAAAATGTTTGAAGGTAATAGGAGAATGTTATCAGTGTGGAGAGAAAGGACACCACGTTTGTGACTGCGAGGTATGAAAAAGGATTCAAATGTACAATGCCACATCTGAAAGGAGTGGGGACACTATGTGAATCAATGTTCAAATCATCAAAGTATGTCCCAAATGATTCTATTGGATAATAAAAAATTTATGATACTACCATAGATAAAGAGGAATTACTAGTGTTCTTATGTTGTTATTAAATAATTATTCCATTTGAGTGTTGTATCAACGATGTACCGGTTATATGAATAATAGAGATAAATAAGGATTGTACTACAGTACTATTTCATTGAGGATTTGAGATTATATGGTACTATGAAAAGTGAATCAACATCAAGTTAAACTTTTTTTTAAAATACATGGTTGAAGGAAAGGTAATCCTTAATATTCTATTGATACTGAGGTAGTAATTCTGGAATAGGAGATGGTTGATGTGGATAAATTATATTGGATATTCTGGACTACCTTGGCACTAATTAATGGTTTTTTTATTTCATATTTGTTGAAATATTCAATGTTTTTGGATATAAGGATTATATCCAGTATTCTATAAGTAATAAGGGATCATGAATGTAATCAATAAGTTTTTATGGTATTTCATGATTTTGTATTGTTTTAAAAGAATACATGATGAATGAGTTCACATTCTATTACATGGGAAAAAGGATCTTCATTGCATTTACCTACCTTATAAATTTTGGACTGTGATTTGGACAGAACTATTTTGGATAAGTCTAGTTTGAGATTATTTTTGGATTCCTATAAAAAGGACAACCCAAAGGTCGGGCGGCAGCCCGTCACGTCAGGCAAGGCCGTAATACATGAACCCACAACCGAAGGGCGACAAGGGTGTATCACCTACCACTGACCCACTTGATGTCCTAGATTGAATAATGTAGTTCTTTTTAATGGTTCCCCTAGATGAATTATAAATTCATTTTCTTTGAACCCTATACGAATATGATAAATAGAATATTATTTTTATGTTCTATTATCTTTTAGAGTGAAAGGTGATTTTGTGGTTGAACTTAGTTAAGGGATGGGACTCTAATTCTCAAGTATTTATTTTCTTCTTCTCTTATTCAATGAATAAAATAATTATTATACTTTATTGAATGGGATCGTAAAAAAATGTGTTATCCTAATACCATATGTTTTGTTGAACCTATGGTAATTTAAATCATCATAGATTGATAAATTTAAGGTCCTCAAATTTACAATTTTTTCTGATTGATGACCTCAATCACTACCTATAAATATTTACATTTTTCCACCAATTATATGTCTTTCATTTCCACCAGTGTTCTCCTAATCGAGATCATAATTTGGTGGTGACCTTTTCATTTCCCTTTTCCTCATATAAAGACTATATTTTGCTAACCTTATTTCTGATGAGGGTTTTCCCAAAGGTATTCTCTATTTTCAACATTTTATTTTCGAAAAATAATTTCAAATTGCGAGAACACAATTTATTGAAGGAGGGAAGAATGTAACACCCCAAAATTTCATAGTACATTATTTCTTCAAAGTAATTCAATAACATTCACTACATGCAACATCGAGTTATAGTGCACCATGACTTACCAAACACGCCATTCAAAAGCGGTTATGAATATTATTAATGGAATTTTGAACTTTATATAATACTAATAATTTTAGAATCCATATTATGATTTTCTTAGACATAATGTAGGATCAAATTCATTTTTTTCATATAAAAGTTGTATTTTTCAAAAAATTCAATTTTACCGCTTTTTAATAAAGAAGCCTTTTTAAATCCAATATTTGAAAGTTTTAAATATTTAATTTGATAAATAAACTTATTCTTTAGAATTGGGACATAAGAATTTAGTTTCAATAATTTTTTGGTGTTTTTCAGATAACTTTCATGTTGTGGTGAATAGTGAAAATACTATATTTTAAGTGCAAACAACTTTTTTAATCAAGATAATTTTTATTGTTAAATTATAAATTTAAATGATATGGAAGTATAAATAGAATATATTTGTACCATTTGATCCAATTATGGTTATTTTAAGTAATTTCACTTCGAAATTGGAAATAAATAAGTGTCAATCTTTCGATAGTTATTAAAAATATGCCTTTTGATTTTAATAGCGGGAATTAATTTTTAATTTATTAATGAAACATTTATGTTTTGATTTTGGTAAAATAGAATTAATTTCGGGATTTTGAATATCTAAATTATCTTAGGGTGAAATTTTGGTACTTTTTTGATAAATTTCATATTTTGATGAATAGTAAAAATTACTAAATTTTAATTAAAAACAACCTTTTTAATCGAAATAATTAATAGTTATATATTATGAATTTGAGTTATTTTAAAGTATAATTATATTATAATTTAACCATTTAATAAAATTTAGGTCATTGAAAATAATTTCATATTTAAATTGGAAATAAGAAAGTGTCAATCTTTTGATTGTTATTATTTGTTAAAAAAATGATTTTCGTTTCGACAACGGGAATTAATTTTAAATTAATTTCTAACAATTCTGTATTTTGAATTTGGGAAAATTTATTCCATATTTGGAATCAGGATGTCCAAATTGTTAAAATAGGTCACTCTTCTTTTTATACATTTTGGATAATTATTTCGTTAAATATTTTATTTACCATGGTTAAAGGGTAAATCTGGTAAATAAGGGTAAAAAAATAATATTATAATAATATTAATTTACACTAAAACGTGTCTTTACCCTATTGGTTGGTACATTTCCGACCATGGGCATATTTGTGTTGATTTTGGGACCACATGGTGCCACTTGTAGGTGATAATGACATTTTATATTAATAAAGTTAAAGTAAATACAAAAATGACGTTAGCATATATCTTTTAGAAAAACAATTTTTACATAGGGTTATATATGTTATATTTTCAACTATAAATATTAATTAGAAATATAAAATTATTTCATACATAATAGTATTTTTTTATAATTTTTATACATTGAATAATTAAAATTATTTATGACACAATATTGATGCAATATTTTCCTTATTAATAAAAGAATCAAATAATTAGTATTATAAATGTTAAAATAAATATAATATAAAAGTTTTGATGCCATAAATGTACATTATTGGTTAATATGACATATTATTATTTCATAAATGAATATTATTCGAATTAATAAAGTTGTTAAGACTTTAACAAAAATAAATTATTAAATATTGTCAAAATCGACATAAATGAGTTTTTAAAAAACATATTATATTATTAATTGATATTTTATTCCTAAAAATATATGGTTTGGAAAAACGACTTATATGATGATAGGTGTATAATTAATGGACCACTTTTGGGTCTATTGTATTAATATAGTATGTTTATTAACTATATAATATAAAAATACAAAGTGACATGGTATATGTCAAACTAATTAAATAAGAGTTAAAACTAAAAGATAAGGTTAATATAATGACCCAAAACTGTCTAAAATCTATTGGTTGAAATTATTTAGACCCATACCCATCATAGACTTAGAATAATCTACTTTGGATCCATTATAAACCGAATATTAATTTATTATAAAATAATACATTATGTTTTTCTTAAATAGCCCCTCCTCCCCTTATAAAAGGACACCAATTATATCCAATTCTTCACACATTAAAAGCCTTTTGGATTGGCCAAACTCAGTCCAAATACCCACTCAACCATCCTACCTTAATCCTAGATGACTTCCTTCAGTCATAAAGCCAACTTAAAGAGCCCGTTTGATCAAATCAGAATGAAGAACCCGAAGAAGAAGTAATGTTTTCACCACCCTTTTTCAAGTTCCATTCTTATCCAACTTATTGTTTATTTGTTATTTTAGTTTCTAAAATAATATATCCAGTATATTATATATACATTGATGTTTTTATAAATATGGTACAACCATATTCAGTATTCTTTCCATCCTTTGAATGACATGTCAACATACGTGCGTATGTACGGCCTACCGTCTCCACATTGTGGTGTAATTGTTATTCAATACAATATTATTTGTATGGATAGAATAATGATGTTTAATTCATATAAATAATAAATATAACATGATAATAATTATTTATATATGATATAGAATCCAATTATATATTATTTTAATATCAAAGTAATGATATTGTCTCTTGTGCGTACGTACAGACTACCGTCTCCATGAACATGACGAGATTCATTCCCCATCGTATCCATGCAATTATAATTATCATTTTATGATTAACAATTTTGTTTAAGGACTTGATATAATTTTGGATATGAATAAGATACAACCTATCCATAACAAACACGGCTTATGTAACAAAATATATAAAAGAAAATGAGTAAGTTAACACCCGAAACGATGGTAATACTAACAAAGCAATGTAAAAAGATCATATGTGATATCATATTCCTGTATATGATTCTTGTATAATTTAATAACAATTATTTCACTATTATACAAGAGGTTAACCAACCATAAACCAAAGAAAGCTAAAATGTATTGGTTTATTTCACAATCTCTTCATTATCGGAGGTTGTTTATACGTAATTATCTACAAGGACAACTTTATCATCCACATCCATGTTTCTAAAAAATGTATTTGAAAACATTCTTATTATTTTATAGACTATGGGTTAAATTCATTTATACCCTTGTTGACTTTTTATAATATGTTTATAAAGGAATCTTTCTGTCATTTTTAATCTTTTCGACAATATTAAGGTAAGAATGTATTTTTTAACTTATAAGGCGGATGCAGCTATTTTCTATAGTTATAAACTCGTCAAAGCTTCCCTTACAAGATTATAAGAATATTTTCAATGTAAATTTTATATTTTATAATTATGTGACTCTTAAATCATTTCAAAATATAAAGGGATTTTTCTCTAAAAAGGGGTTTTATTTCATCTATGTCAACATCCTTTGATGGATTTTAAGTTTATTTGGAGTTGATTTATTATGATACAAAACGTCCATATTGTATTGAAGGTTTTGTGATATGTTTGACTGTGGATGTGCTATTTTTATACCATTCATGATTTATGGTTAAAGTATTGACATTTTGTATTCTAGTTTTAATACGAATGTTTATGATATGTTTAGCCCTTTTCCTATGAGGGATGTATTGGACATAGTAAGTGATGGGTGGAGCCCACTATAGCTCCTCGATGCATCGGTAGTTCTCATGAGACAACTAAAAGTAGAATTGGCCGAGGGACTTTACCAATTTGATTTATGGTTTTGGATGAGGCCTTAATCATTTTTAGACGTCTTGGCCGAGGCCTTGACAAAATTTTCAGAATGTCTGGAATTATACATTCTCTCATTATGAAAATAATATTTATGGTTCATGTGGTCATTCAACTAGTAGAATACCAATTATTATGTTTAATTATGGAATTATTTCCTTAGCTCAAATTATTTCCATAAAATTATTCATGTTTATTATTTGTAAAGGCATGTGGTTTCAATTATTTACCTTTCTTAATATTTATGTCATTTTCTGCTGTATTAATTACCCTTAGTCAGCATTTGAGCTCACCCCTTTTCTTATGTTTTATTTTCCCAGGATATGAAGAAGTTCGTTATGAGTGACCTGCAGACATAATCTAGGAGGCTTGGATGTTTCTAATGAAATTTATTTGTGTTGTATTTCTCTTCAAGCTGTAAAGTTGAACTTATGTATGAATCTTGTTTCCAAGGCTACTAAACTAATCATTCATTCAATATTTGATATTTTGTGATCATGCCAATGTTATGTAATAATGCAGTGAATATGAGTAACTATGGTCGGGGCGTTACATTGAATGATAAACAAAAAGCCAATCCATACCGGAAATAACATCAAACTCCACTAGACGTAAAACAATAAGGTTTTTCGATAGATTCTTTCCACACACAAGGACAAGATGGTTCTTATAATTTTTTTGTATCGAAATTTCATCTTGGTGATTTAACGACAAGTTCGTGATTCATATCTTTAGATGGAATTCATAATTTAGTAGAAAATTTAACATAAATTAAATAATGTGTAGGACCTGAATCAAAAAACACATTGGCATAATATAAAGAAAAAAAATGTACCTAATACTACGTCATTTGATGGACCAACATATACTGACGTATTAGAAAAGGATTTTTCCACCCCTTTCTGCTTATATTCCAGCTGCTTTCCTTCATTTGTGTTCCTTATTGGACACTCATTTTCATAATGACTCATTTGAATACACATAAAACATTTTACTGACTATAAATCAGATTTTTTCTTACCATTACCCTGATATTTTTTAGTGCAATTACAATCCTTATGCCCCATTTTACAACATAAAAATCACTTAATAGAATTCAAAAGGCATTCCCTAGTATGTTTTTTACCACAATTTTTTATAAAATGTAATCTTCTGTTTCGTACCATCATTCTTTTTTGAAGAGTTATTCTCTTTTGTCTACCACCTCATCCTCTTATTCTATTGTTTTTGAAAGACCACCAGATCATCGGTAATCTCCATTTCCACCTTCTCCTCACATCATACAAGTTTTTCATAACATTTTAACTCATGAGAAGCTAAATACCTTTGATACTATGGATTAAATATGTAATAAAAATAATTGATTTTACTATCAAGATACTGAATGAAATTTGGAGCATAACTTGCCAGTCTAGTGAATTTTGATTCATAAGTAGCCACTTAGTCATCCTCCTACCACAATTCAAATAATTTTTCACCCTTCTAAAGTCAAACATCCTCAGGAAAATATTTCTAAATAAACATACCTTTTAATTCATCCCAATAAATAGCATCAATATCTTCAATATACCTTATATTTTTATCCATAGATCACCATTGATTAGCTTCACATTCAAAATTATAAACCAAAATTCTAACCATTAGATTTATTAAACACCCCGTGACATCGAAAATCTTTTCCAGTGCTTTAATCTTCCCTTCAGCTATCACAGGTTCATATGATCCTCTGAATGATGTGGGATGTTGCATCATGAAATGCTCCACTAATGACATGTTATTCTATGGTTGATCTGGATGATCTCATGCATGTATACCACCACCATGTATAGACTAGGTAAACTGTGCCACCACTGCAAAAACTATTCAGTTCCAATTCTGACAATCTCAGGTTGTTGATTTGGATGTTTGGTTTTCTCTTCATATCGTCCCAACACAGCTACCATGTTTCGTCTATGGTAAACCATTCTGAAAACAGAAATATCTAGCCGAAGAAAAATGGTAATCTTCAGATTCTATATTATTTCAGTCTTACCATAAATTAATTTATGGATATTAATTTAACAATATCCTAACTTCTAAAGTTTCCTAAGCTGACCTCTATCATGAACTATAATGCCCTAGCCTTAAACATTACAGAATCTTGAGTTATTTCAAGAAAATGACATTGAGGATATTTTTTGGTTTATATTTTTTGATAATTAAGCCATAACTATTACAGTACATCACAAATATTACAAAATAGAAACTTCTACTCTAACCAATGTTTTCAAAACAAAAAAAATAGTCATTAAATAAAACAAGAATTCTTTTCATGATATAAATCATCTTGAATTATTATTTTCTCTTACCCTTCCTTATACCATGGGAAAAACATTTCAATAACATGGTATGTGCATAAAAAATCTCAGAAAGGGTTATATGATAATGAAAGTAAACATTAGTCTATCAATCCATACATTTCAATGAAATTAATCTTTTCACTCATAAAACAGAATCTCATTAACATACATCATGAAATCATAATATTTATTAATAACACATAGAAATGATAAATCATAAAGGTAACTTGTAGAATCCATAACATACTGACATTATAGATTTCACAGCTACATAGAGAGTTACGTTTGGAATACCCATAACATTTTATTCCCTAAATCTCTTAGGAGAAACCTTAACATTTACCTCTGTCACATTACCCAACGCATTAGAGAGCTATCTTAGTATCACCTGCCCTTGGTTTGTCACGAAACCACCTATATAATTATGTGATTCCCAAGAACCATAACATATTCATAACACATAAAAAGGCATAATGGAAAGATAAAATTTCCACATATCAATCACAATATATATTTTCACGATATTGACATAATAAATGCTTTATAAAATCCATTTTCAATAAAAAATAATTAAAAACGGTATATGGAATTTAGTTTCCTTTTAAAACATTACTTCTTGTTAAGGGATCCAAATATCAAACAATTATCACGGTGGAGGAAAAGGTCATTGTCACCACGAATGTTAAAAAGAAGCATACCCTTGGTCATTTAGTAAAACACTTTGTAAAAAAAAAAATTCCTATTGAAAACTTTTGAATAAAATTAAAAGAAAAAAGGGTTTAATTATACACCATATAAAATAAGGTCACTCATAAACCCAAATATGCCTCAATGAATGTAGATTGAGATGAAGTCACGTACCTTGAGTCCGACTCATCCTGTATAATCCTCGTTCTTCTAGAATAAGAAACATGTGTTAATTTCTACATGCTTCAAAACCTTTTTCAAGTTTATTATTCATTTTATATAACTTATTACAATGTTATTAACATTACATAATTATTTAAGTTTATCTCAGTTGTTTTGTTGATATTTGGTACTTGAGTAAAAAATGACCTTGCTTTAATTAAAAATTGTTCATTTGGTCAACAATACACAATATCTAGAATGATATTAATGATTTAATTATCATATATATCCCATATGTTTGTGTATTTATAATAGAACATAAAATTTGGAGATAATGAATGAAATGCATCATTCATGGAGATGGTAAGCTGTACGTACACTTGAATGATACTTTCATTTTTTTTTCAAATTTAATGTAATAAAAAATAAATAATACATAGGTATTTTATAATTACTATATAATATAATATTTTATATATGGTACATAATTTAATTAATTAAATCCTTTATATGTTCCAAGAATGGAATGAATGAGTCATATCACTTTGAGGGTGCAGTATTCCGGGCTTCCTCAAATAAATTTTCATATTTAAAAATTATGGAAAGCATAATGGTTTGATTATAATTAATAGAAAAAACAAAGCATAGATACAATATAAATATAATATATTTTATGTATAAATATAGTTCCATAATAATTTCCACCATAAGTTGTGGTAGGGAAAAATTGAACAATCATCATTTCGTGGGGCAATAGTTCCTCGTCCATAGAAATAGTATGTTCATATCAATTAGATGGAGATGTGTGTAAGTGTTGTTAGAATACTTATAATAACAAAATAATTTTATATTTAGGATAATGGTGTCCATTTTTACTCAAATTATAAGAATAGAATATGGAGTTAATAAGTAAAATAATTGAAATGATCTTTAGAGAAGATGCTACATCTTAAAATGTGTAACTCTCGTTGATTTGAGCCAAAACCATATCTTGAATTTCCTTATTCCAAATATAAGGATTATATGAGGAATAGAGGGATGTTGGGATCTTAATTGGGAAGAGTTTGGGCAAGATAAGGGGCTTGAGATGTGTGTTTAAATGGTAAGGTGTGATTCTCAACAATTAGGTTTTAGACAAGCCTTTTCCCAAATTTAATGATAGATTTTAACTTTAACCCTTAGTTTACTAATTTAACTCTTACCAAATCTTCTTGTATATTCATACAATATAGTTAATATTATTTCTATAAAATTCCAATAAATCCACAAGTGGTTCATTAATGACATTTTATACATTATATAAGTAATGTTTCTAAATTTTATATTTTTAGGAGTATTATATCATTTAATAAAATAGTATTTTTTAAGAACTCATTTATGTCAATTTTTAAACTATTCATATCATGAATTTTTAAAAATCCATAACAACTTCATTATTTAAAAAAATATCATTAATTAAAATATAACTAGCCATCAGCATCCATAAAATTTGTTTATGTCATAAAATGTTAAAAAATATATTTTAATTTTTCTAATCTCAATTATTTTAATAATCCATTTTTAAGGTAAACGCTATATCATCATTGTGTTACAAATATAATTATTTATATTATGTAAAAAAATTATAAATAAAATACCATTATGTAGGAAATATTTTTATCTTTTTAATGACTATTTATAGTCTAATATATAACTTATATTACCATATATAAAAATTATTTTCTTAAATAATTCATGTTTATGTTTTAATTTTCTTTACATTAAATAAATTTGTATAAAATTTCATTTTCACATCAAAGTGGCTTTAAAAGGTCTTAAAATCGACCCATGGATGCCCACAGTCAGAAATATCTCATCCAACAGAATTTGTACATGTGATAGGGTAGTTTAATATTATTATAATATTATTTTTACCCTAATTTATAGATTTACCCTTTAACAATGGTAAATAAAATAATTACTAAAGTTACTATTCATAATGTATAACAATAAAAGTTACCTATTTACCCAATTTTTAAATCTCGATTCCAAATAAGGGATCCATATTTACAAATACAATATACATAAGTTGAAAAAATTATTTTAAAATTAATTCATGTTGCCTAAACCAAAAAGAATGTTTTTAAGAAGTAAAAACAACAAAAGATTAACATGTGTTTTTGTCGAATTTCAAAGTGAAATTACCTATAATTCCCAAAATTGGATAACATGATACAAATATAATTTAATTATACTCTAAAACCAATTAAAATTACAATCTAAATAAATAAATAATTAGATGAAAATATTGTTTTGACTTAAAATGTAGTATTTTTAACTATTCATTTAAAAAATGAACTTTATCAGAAAATTAACATAAAGTTATGCAATGTAAAATTTGGGGTTATAATTCTATATAAGAAGTTTATTTTATCAAATAGAACATATAAAAGTGGAAAAAACTTTATTTTAAAATGGTTCTCCATCAAAAGGTGATAAAATGACCTTTTTAAAAAAATTAGAGTTTTTGTACATAAAATCAGATTCATTCTTATTTTAAGCCGTTAAAATATATTGGATAAATGTAAAGGCATTTAACAAACATGTTTAACAAAAATTTAGTTATATCTTTTCATCCCCACCAATACAATGGCTAATTGTTAACTACTATTTAAAATAATAATAATAATATATTATTTTTCGGTATAACTCAAAGTTGTGTGCAATGTATGATTTCAAGGAAACTTGTTGTTGCGTGTTGAGTACGCTCTCAGAAAAAGCATCCTGTTTAATGTAAATATATTATCAATAATTATTAATTGAAATGAAAAAGTATTATTCTATAAATTCCTTGGTTGTTACAACAACAAAAGATATAATAATATGTTGATGTGCAATATTCATTTTTTAAAATAAAGAAATGAAAGTGATCGATGTAGAAGAAATTGAAATTCAAACAAATGTAATGAAAATTAAATATGAATATTGATGATCAATTATAAAATGTAGGATAAATTCTCCTTAAATACATAATTAAAAAACACCACAACTGTTGATCACATCTTTTGCAATCCTTTGTTTCATCAACACTAGAGAATAATAAACAATAGAATAATAATGTTTTAAAACAATAAAAATCTGAATTTACCATCAAGGAGTATGAAGAGGTGTCTATTTATAGAATAATAGGAGATATAGATGTCATAATACTATGCCACAAAATTATGAAGCCTAAAAACTATTTTTTACTTTGTATACACGTGTAAATGGATTTATAGGATAATATTTCAACAAAATGGGAATTTTTGTAGCACCCCCATGACATTGATGTTTCCCAAATTGAAATTAGAGATAATGGGCCCAACACTTTTAACATTGGATATTTTCTTCATATAAGGGGATATAAATAATTATGATCATTTTAGTGGGAAATTTAAGCTTACTTTTGGTCATTAGTAGGAGTGAATAATGGCCAATTTTCTACTCATTTTCATTCACATTGGACCTCATGTTGTTATTTAAAAATGAAGCAATGTAAGGACTCTTTCATCATACTCATTATTCATTTTTTCATTAGAGAACCAATCCCTATTAATAGGTATTTTTTATTTCGGTGCCTTCTCCTACCTATTTCTTGACCACTTTTAACTCTTCTATATATATGTGCACATTGATTCTCATTAGAGGGGCTCTGATATTTTTTTATGAGGTTAGGATTTCAATCAACTTTGGCTTGGATCGACATACTATATTGGGCAGGATTCACCCCAAGGTGTCTTCATGGAATTATTCTTTATACTACTATTTGTATATCTTCTATTATAGCTCTATATACCAGTGTTAGACCTCTGTTTTCTATCAGAGATGTAGTGAAAAATGTTTTCAGGATTTTTCAAGAGTTATTTTATCCCAGAAGATATTGGATCAAATCTTCAATGGTTTCCTTATTTCTTCTGAAAAACCATTCATTTCTACTGTTAGTATTATCCTCATGGATTCTTCTCACAACATCTTCATTCTATTCAATGATCACAATTATTATAAGTTTCTATAAAACATTCCAATATTTACTATAAGATCCTATTTGACACAATCGGTATTGTAGGACACCTTAATTATTTCTTATATATTCATAATGGAAAAAAGAGATAAATTTAATTTGTGGTAATCCCATTTTACACAACATCAAAAAAAATTCGGGATTAGTGAAATAAATTAATGTAAGTAATTAATGATTCAAAATTCAATGATTGTGATGTTATGGTTCAAATAGAAGAAACATCCAATTTTTTATTTCTTGAATGAGGATTTCAGATTTTGTTATTTTATCTCCTCCAGTAACAGTTCCACCAACACACTGATTTCGTATATCATTATATTCTATAATTTCAACATAAATGACATCATAGGCCTTTTCAAAATATTAGTAGACTCAAAAATACCAATATATATGAATATAATTTCATAAGAAGTTAAAAAAATCATTAGAGCCCCTTATTTTAGAAAATCGAGTGTCATTGTCTACATATATTTGAATACATATGTGAACTTGATGCATGCTCAGGGAAAAGCCAATAACATGATGTACCTATGAAGAAAAAGAATGTTTCTAAAAATATCATACCAAAATTTGGATATCACATAATTTCACATTAGGGTAAGTAAAGATTATCATGCATAGAATGTAATATTTAATGAAAAATAAGGGTAACCAAATATGTTTTCATTATAACATCAGAAGACCCAAAACACAATATTTAAAGAAAGTTAAAAATCGTTAAACTTATATATTATATCCAATGACATAAGAAATCATAAATATACACACATAAATATACAAAAACATTAAAGATATATTAATAATCATTGAGGGAATGTAATATATCCATATAAGACATAAGAAGAGGTCCATTTATTTACAAAACATGTGATGCTTATGAATGTTCAAGGATAGCTCTGACATTCCATCAAACATGATCATTACCAAACTGATGAATAAAGGCCCCATAAAAAAATTTCCATCATATTATTTGCTCGTGTGTATATCTATTCATATAATAAGAATGTTATGTGTTCAATTATAGTAACCTGATACATGTGAATAAATTGATCACTAGTTTTATTTATGTGGGAAAGTTGATAATGAAATCTGCATGAAAAGGAAATCTTTCTTAGAATTTAATTTATGTGAAAAATATATAGGGATCATTTCATCGATAAATCTACATCTTTTGATCTTTCTTTGAGGTCACATGAATTGAATTTCCTAGAAATGGGAGATTATAAATTCAACCACATACATATAATTATTTTACTCATGGAATCTTTGTAGGAAATTAACAACGTGTTTTTTATAAGGATATTTTATGTCCTTCAATTCATAAATAATGAAATAAAAAATTGCATATATCTTGGGTGTTGGATTAAAGAGGAATTTAATGGATGTTCCATTGAGAATTTGGTATGTATTCATGTGTGAGTTTATAATTTTAAAAGTAGTTAAATTATCGCTAAATAGTATAGACATTATCTATAGATAGCTCATTTGATATAAAAAATAAATTTATATAATAAAAAATATCAACATAGAATAATTAAGTTGCTGAATGTTCACAAATTAATATTAAATGCCAAATATTTTTCATATATTGTTACATGTTATTTATCCCTATATTAAATTTGACATTTTATCCATCATCATGTTATTCACATATATATCATGTCCCAAAATCTAATAGTTCAATGTGAGTAAAATTAACATACATTTACACATCCACAACTATTATAAGTGATCATGTGAAATATCATTGAGGAAAATAATACATTCAATATATATTCATTTCTCCATATCCATTGATATATGTTTACCAAATATTCGAAAAATCCAAAGAAAAAACATTCTGCTATGATCTAGTGAGGTTATCAACATTTAACAAAAAACAAACTAATCCAAATTAATAAATACCATAATGAAGATATTAATATCTCGAGAAAGCTTAATATTTCGTGTCTTCTCTCATCAATAAATATTTCTCAATATGAATGTAGAAACTGGATAATGAATAGATTCAAAATTAGGATGAATTTAACTATGATTTTTAGAGTGACAGATGAAAAGATCCATAACACTTTGTTGTTCTCCTACCTGTTACTATCCTCCATCTGAATTTCAAACTCAATTGAGGAAATATTGGTAATAATTACCCCAAATTATTTTTTCCTCCAATCATATTTTACTAATTATCAGTAAAATCATAATTAAGTCTCTTTAATATATTATGAAAAATCAGGTCTAGGACATAAATATCCACTTATTTTGTGTATCAGGTATGAAGAAATTTTTGGATGTATGACCAATGAGTGTAGTGTTTTGTTCAACGTAGTCCATGTAGAACTAGAAGATATAAATCAAGAGCCTTTTTCAATATTGTATCTTAATGGGTAATCTATTTAATTGTCTTGGAATCTATCTTAGTTTTGTGTGAATAAGGATTTATCATTGGTAGTATCCCCTATCAAATATATAAAACAATTTTTTTTTTAGAATGTAAAGTATGTATCAAATATGATTGAATTCTGAGTCCCACATACTACTATATTTGATCATTCAACATCTAAAATTTTAGAATTTAATTCCTGTATATCAAAATATAAACATATATGTTATGAGGTTCAAAAAATGGATAAAACCCAACCCCACGATAAGAGATGAAATTCATGAAAATTAAGATTTAAAATATCAAACCATTATAAATAAAATCATTGATATATATTAATAAATCACCTATCTAGTTTTGGGAGTCTTTCTTTCAATCTCATATGTGGCAATTTGATCTCTTTAGTGGTGGTCCATTTTTTCTTGAGAATCAACTCAACAAACTTTATTGAATGAAATGAAGATGTAATTAGAATAATAACACACATTATAGTATATAATGTAGATGAAAAAGCGTCCCAAATGTATGAGTTTATTCCTACTTAGGATGAGGTTGTATGATACCGTCTACTCAGAGATGAAATATTATTTGATTCATAAACACTCTGAATTAATTTTCATAAAGTGTAAAATATAATTAGATATCATTTATCTAGGTGGTATATTCCTCTTGAAGAATGGGTAATTTTTTTAAAAATCAATAGATTCCTTTATACACTATTTCACTCCATGTGTCCTATATTTTGGGTTCAACTTAGACTTCTTGGGCTTATATTGAGTTCTATGTGTGGGCATCCCCATGTCGTTGGGCAAGAAATATTTGTATCAATGTTCCAGAGATAATGATAGAGATTCCAAGATCATTCATATTCAAAGGTTTAGGATTGTGTTCATTTGGATTAAACTTCAACAACTTAAATCAGGAATATAGTCAAAAACATTTTGGGTTCCAATTAATTTTTATGTAGAAAAATCTATACATCGATTCAAAGTAATCCTTATTGAAAAGATATTCTATCTATAAATGGTCATTACTCCACAGTCTATTTTCAAGATTTGGTTGTCACACCCCGACCCAACATCTTGTAGTTGTGGTGTTTTTTACTTATATTTGAGTATTTTGGTTTCTTAATTTTTAAAAATTTATTAAATTTTAATCAAAATGAAATAAAATAAAATAAATGGAAAATAAATTAATAATAATACAATTATGATTATGGTTAATAATATTTTATAATTAAGTTTATTATAATTATTATTAAGTTATTATGAATATGAATATGAATATTATTTATTATTATTTTATGTATTATCTTTTATTTTCATTCATTCCTTTATTTCTTTTTTCCTCTTCTTTTCACCCCATATTGTTCTTCCTCCCTATTCGTCACACGGAACCTCCATCTCCCTGCATTGCGCCACTTCCTCCCTCTCGCACGACCCACTGATGGTCCTCTTCCCCTATCTCGCTCAGCTCCCCTCCCCACGGGTTCCCTCGGACGGACCTCCATTCAGGTGACTTCCCTAATTGAGACCTCATCTCCTTGCGACTCCCCCCCCCCTATCCGAGATACTTCTACTATCATCGCTGCCTCCCGAGCTCCCTCTCTAGCTCAGATTTGAACCGGTTTTCCACCACATTCTTGTTCTGATCTATCAAGGTATTGTTTTTTCCCCGTTTATCCTTCCATTCCCCATAAATTTGATGTCACCCTATTTCCCTACTAAAATTTGGATGATACCTAATGTGTTTGGGTTTTTTTTATTTACTCTTATTATTTTGGGTTTTCTCTAGGTTCCATGTGGTGAAATTGGCGCGTGATCGATGTTTTGCGTCAAAATTCGATGTTTTGACACCAAAGGTAAGTGTTTCGACATATAAGTATTGTTTGATGAATTAATTTTCTTATTTAATTCATTTTTCATACTAATTGATTAGTTTTCTTGGTCATAATATAGTTTTACTTGAGCTTTAATATGATTTCGATGTGTTTAGTAGCGTGATTATTTGATACAAATGTTTCAATTTTGTGAAAACTCATGGTGAGCCTTTCATAGTGTTTTATAAATATTTCTATTGGTTTATTAGGCCGTGAAAGGGCTGTGAATTCCATTTGGTCATGTTATTGGTGTGCGTTTGTTCCTAAAAGATGTTTTTGAGTGGGTGTTTGTGTTCAAAGTCTTATGATACCACTTGGGGTGGTTTTATATTAATCTTAAGAGGTATGTTAATTCCAATAAAATGTGTGAAACACGTTTGGATATTTATTTGGAGTGTGTATGTCTTCAAAGGAGTGTTTTAGTATGAAAATGGTTTAGGAGTTAATTATTATGTGTTTAAAGGGGATTTACTTGTAAAAAGGGGTGTTTTGTATTATGAAGTGGGAATGGGGTTCCCCTTGATTTATGTTGTTATTCTTGTAAATATTTAGGCCTTCCCTTGGAATTGTGTTTTAATTTCCAGATTTTATGAAATATATTTTCAGATGTTTATGAAATGGGTGAAGGCCTGGTTGGAAGTTGTGATGTGATATTGATTGCCCTTTTTGAACCCTCCTATTACAGATGACGATTATGGTTTATGCGATTGATTCTTGTGTTATAATAAATGGGTGTGTCATTGGTGCTCACCCTTGATGTGTTATTTTGATATGTTTTATAGATTTTTTAGGAGATTAATTGTTTTATTAAATTATACGTGTAATGCATTGGACCTCACTACAGTGGTTTTGGGCCGTGGGTGTCGAGGTATCATACATATACATGCATATGGTAAGGAATATATATATATATACACATATGCCCTCATTGTACATATTCCCTCATGGTGTGAGGAATATGTGCAATGCAGCTATATGTTTGTGTGTGTATATATATATATATGCATGTGTGTGTATGAACTAAGTGTCAGTTTTTGTGGTCGTCTACAAATAGCTTCATGTTTGATGTAGGTCCCATATGCCTATACCCTTAATTTGAACCTCATAATTAGTTTTTTTTTAAATTTTTTATATCTATTCTATATAAACCTGCTATGAAATAACATTGCGGCTGCTAAAAATGAATATTCCTTTTTTTTGGATGTTGAATGGTATTTATAACGCCATTGGTCTCAAGTGAATTTTCAAAAAAATTGATTTCTGAATTAGTTTGTACTTGTTAACAAGTACTTCCACTGGTTTTTGGCCTTTCAGCCGGTTAGTTGGGAAAAGTGTTCCTTTATTTAATTATTCATGTTTGGCACCATAAAAAGGTTTTATGAAAAAGAAAAACCTTTCTTTAGGCTTATTCATTATGTGATGTGAAAGAGGGAGAATGCACATAAGGAGGGTGAAAAGTGGTGCACAGCTAAATGAGTTTTGGATGAATAATGTGTTAATGTACATATATGATTTCTTGATAAAGAAAACTAAATTTCCACTTGAAATAGTGAAAAATTGGAAACCTAGGTATCTAGGCGGGTGGACCAAGACTAGTATCCCAGATGACGCGGCAGGGGTTCATCCTGGTTTCATCTAGTATGATTGACTCAACAACACTAACTAAACATATGAATGACTGAGGGCTGTGGTTTCTAAGCCATGTTTTCTAAGGTTCATGGTTTTAAATCAATGTTTTCTGAGGTTGTTGGTTTCTAATACACTTTTCACCATGTTACGAGGTCTCCAGTTTCCCACTTATTATAGCTACAAATAGGTATAACCCATGGTGCTTATTTTCCACATGATTCTTGTGATGTAATTTTTTATTCTAGTTGTTTCATAGTCGATGTCTTAGTTACGAAAAGTATATTTTAATCTTAATTGGTTTCCTTTCATCATGAAACATTAGTGCATGATTGGAACCTATTTTGAAAATTTAGTGGGAGAGAAATTCTTTACTTTAAAAAGAAAAGTTGCAACTTGATCTTGAAAAGATGGAAAAACATTATTTTATTTTATCTTGTTTTCAAACTGGCATGTTTGGATTTCTTACTAAAGGTAGGGGAATATGATGTGGTTATATTTTGGAATTCATACTGAGCATCGTGGTGCTCACTCCTACATAAACATTTAGTTTTAGATTTCAGTTTTGGATCTCTTTTTTGAGCAGGTGTAGTTTATGTTCCGTGGTGACCCACAGGGTTACCTGAGGTATGTCACATTGCTTCATTTATTCCCATTTCTACTTCCAAGTTGTTCAATTTATTTTCCTTTATTTACCTAATTGTTTGGTTTATGATTATTATTCATTGTTATGGTCCAAATCATTCCCAACTTGTTTATTTTGATGACCATCACTAGTTTCTAGCCCATGGGGTTCGGGGAAGCCCATCGTGCCATGTCATGGATGGGCTCGGGTGAATGATTCAGTGTCAACCTGGGTTGGTTCATGAAAAAATGGTATCATAGGGGGACCTAGTTATTTGGGTGTCATGTAGCTTGGTGATTAGGTGTGTTTAGAATCGAGTGGTAGGTGCGGGAAGGACATCATGATACCTTTCCCGTCCCAAGACTCGAGTTGCAAGGGGTAGTACAAGATTTAAATTTTCTTCTTTGGCATGGTCTGTGTTGATGAGGGATGATATAGGAAGTGAGAAATTGTTACATGGTGGTAGATCATGGAGTAGAGACCCATGTGCAACCCAAGAGTACATTTCAAGATACATCCTATGGTGGATGCTCGCTTAGAGCATGGTCTACTAATCTATGTTATCAGGTTGGCATATCCACTAGTCCCTTATTTTTGGATGTTTTGATGTGAGTTATGTTTGGGATTAATTTTGACTTACATGAGTGGATTTCAAAAAATAAAATTTGTTCATCGAGAAAGGAGTTTTAAAAAGGGAATTTGGGTTTGGAGTGGAAAAGTGGTTTTGAAGTGTAAAATGTTTTCTTTAAATGGAATGTGGTTTCAAATGAAAAAATGGGAGGTTTTTTGGGATATTGGAAGATTTTTTTTTCAATGTGATTTAGAAAATGTTTGAGGATTTTAAAATGTATTACTTTAATGATATGTGACATTTTGAAATTGGCTGAGGATTTGTGTTTTACATTGAATGGTCCATATTGAAAATGAGATGAATTTTAAATTAACCCTTAGTATTTCTATGTGGTATCAAATATATAGATGTAAGCATGTGGGACATGTATAATTCGTGGTATGCGTGGATGGGGGCATGAGGTTGAAAAGGGGTATATGTATATGTTAGACCTCATAGGATAAAAATGGTAGATATTTATGTTTGTTTCTTTTCAAAAAAATGATTTTCTAAAACGTAATTTAAATGTTTTGAAAAGTGAGGGAGAAATTGTTTACCATTCTATTTTCGTGTGGGGTATTCTATTTTGGGGGATCCTGGTTTTGACATACTGAATTGTGGTTGGAATATTTATTTGAGTTTTAGTTTTAGTTTGTGATTGAAGTGTAAAATTTATATTTATGATGGTTTTTTATTTAGATTTGTGCCTCTTGATTTTGAGTACACTGCCCAAAAAAGTCTTATAGGTTTATAGTGAGTCTCCTATAGATGTTGGTCCTACCAAAACTGTTAGCAGAGTGGTGGAATTGAATTATTTTCTGTTCTTTTCCATCTTCCATGGTGATCGTCATCTATTAAAGGTTTTATGATGGCTTGGTGAAACCTTTGTTGTTTTCAGGTTATTGGGTAATCCTAATGTTATGAGAGCTCATGCTGGTTTGAGTTCATTTGAAGGTTCAAATTTGGATTGGTGAAGGAGGAAATCCCTACATCGTTGCATGATGGGATGTATTGGAAGGTGTTTAAGACCACTCTAATCAGATGCTTTATATCTAAGGAAGTGAAGGTGGGTAAATGGAAGAGCTCGTGAGTGTCTAGAAAGGCCAATAGTTAGTGTAGCCATATGTCAGGTATTTCAAGGGGTTGGTTCCCTTTTCACCAAAGGTAGCATCATGGAAGTAGATTAAGTTTATATTGTGTGGGGTATTTATCTAGGATTTAAGGACTAGTTGTATTTGGGGTTTGGGATGGATCCCCATTCCACGAGGAGAGAGAATTAGAGGAACCTTTCTCATACAAGTCAGCTTGTCAGTTCTATCTTCTATTAGTCAGTTCACCCTCTTGTTTGGATTGAGTGTGGCTGGTTTGAGTACTTTAAGGTTCCTTATCATCATCGTACAAAGTCTTGCTGTCAGTGTGGATTTTTCGGACACTTAGAGAGGTTCTGATAGATGCAATGTTAGAAAGAGTCCTGACCAGAGGATGTTTGCTCTTAACTATGGGGCCACATATGCTTCAAGACATCAATGCTCAAACCACAGGTCTCAGAGTGAATCCTTTCACACAATCAAGAATCGGGGGATGTGGGGCACCCTAGTCTAACTTTTGTCTTCAGTGCTAAAATAGGGAAGGTTTAAATTTCTCTATTGTTTCTCCCTTGTCTTTTATGGTTACATTTTTCTATAATAGGTGTATAGGTATCAATTTCTCAATGTTTACTTTTTTCCTTGAATACACCACTTTGGTTGTAAGGAGGCATGGTTTTCTTGTATTCTTGTAATTTTATTAGTTTTACCTCCTAATATGTGAGCATTAATGGTTTTCTCTTTGGGGCTGTGAGTCTTGGGATGGTTGTAACTCTTGTGTGGTAAGATCCTTTTTGAAGCATTCTAGTTTTAGGACATGATCATTTGAAGATGCATGCGTCTTAGGAAATAATGAATAGGGTTTTCGTCTGCCGTTCGATTTGGGGTATTTTTTCGGGAACCCCATGTGGTTGGGGTCTAGGTTGTGTGAAGATATCGTGGGTTGGTTTTCGTTGGGACCCTATTGGTCCGTTCTAATTCACCTAAGCTGGTCGGTTCTTAGATGGTGGGATGACCGACCATGGAACTTTCCATTCGTTCAATGAGAGTCGGTTTGTGGGGGAGTTTTGATTTGGGTTGGCAGTTTCCTCTTGGGATCAAGTTAGTAGTTCTAGAGTTACCCCTTGTTGAGAGTCTCAATTTTTTTTGATGTAGTCAGGTTCTTGTGGTGGGGATAACCCTCCACGATTCTTGATGGATCTTCTCATTATATATTCCCATAGATAAGGTCACATGTTACTTATAGATATAAAAGTCACAGAGAGTTTCTGATTTTGTTGGCCTCCTTCAATTTCGAACTCGAGTTTGATTCTTTCTTTTCCTTATGTGAGTTTCTTGAGGTAAAAAGTTTTTGTGGTGGAGATAATTGTCACAACCAGACCCAACATCTTATAGCTGTGGTTATATTGATTTATATTTGATTACTTTGGTTTTTTAATACTTATAAATTTATTAAATAAAAAAAAATTAAAATAAAATAAATGTAATTTTTTAAATAATTATACAATAATTATTATGGTTAATAATAATATTATTATTAATTTTATTATTATTATTATTGAGTTATTTTGAATATAATAATAATAATTATTATTTATTAATTTTTTATATTTTTTTTATATTTTCTTTTATTCCTTTATTTCGTTTTTTTCCACTTTCCCCTATTGTTCTTCCTCCTTATGTGTCACGCGCCACCTCCGTCTCTCATCATCTCGCCCCTTCCTCCCTCCCACACAAACCACTGACGGTCCTCCTCTTCTCTCTAGCACAGCTCCCCTCCTCGCGGGTTCCCTCCGACGGGACTCTATTCATGTGACATCCCTCATCACAACCTCATCTCCACATCCCCCCCCCTATTTGAGTTGTTTCTACACATGTCACAGCCTCCCGATCTCCCCCTCCAGCTCGGATTCCAACCCATTTTCTTCCAAATTCTTGGTCCGATCTTTCAGGTTATGGGTTTCTAACTTGTTATCCCTCCATTTCCATTCTATTTGAGGTCACCCTATATCCCATCTAAAATTTGGTTGAACCCTAATGTGTTTGTGGTTTTTATTTTGATTTACTCTTGTTATATTGTATTCTCTCTAGGTTCCTTGTGGTGAAATTGGCATGCGATCGATGTTTTGTGTCTGAATTCGATGATTCAAATCCAAAGATATGTGTTTCAGTATATAAGATGTGTTTGATGAATTAATTTTCTTATTTAATTAATTTATCATACTCATTGATTTGTTTTCTGGTGAGAATATATATTTACTTGAGGTTTAATATGATTTTTATGTGTTTAGTAGTGTGTTTATTTGATCTGAATGTTTCAATTTTGTGAAAACCCGTGATGAACCTATCACAGTGTTTTATAAACATTGCTATTGGATTATTTTGTCCCTCATGGGCTGATAATTCTGTGTTTTCATGGTATTGGTGTGTGTTTCACCATACAATATGTTTTTGAGTTGGAGTTTGTTTTCAAAGTATTTTGATACCACTTGAGGTTCTTTTAAAAAATTATAAATTTGTTTTTTAAATCTTATAAAGTGTGAAAAACACGTTCTAATATTGTTTTGGTGTGAATATGTCTTCAAATGTGGGTTTGAGAATTCAAATGGGTTAGGAGTGGAATTATTTTGTGTTTAAAGGGGTTTTCCTTGTACAAAGGGGTGTTTTTGTTTTATAAAGTGGGAAAGAAGATTCAGTTGATTTATATGGTTATGCTTGGAAATATTAATGCCTTCCTTTGGAATTGTGTATTAAATATCATATTGTTATAAATGGAATTTCAGATAATTATTAAATGGGTGAAGGCCCACTTGGCACTTGATATGTGATATTGATTGCCCTTGTTTGACACTCCTATTATAGATGACGATTATGGTTTATATGATTGATTTTTTTGTTATAATAAATGGGTGTGTCATTGGAAAAACCCTTGATGTTCTATTTTGAATCGTTTAATAGAATTTTTACATGTTTTATTATTTTATTAAATTATCTGTGTAGTGTGTTGGACGTCCCAACGATGGTTTTGGGCTATGGGTGTCGAGGTATCCAACATGTACATGCATAGAGTAAGGCATATATATATACCCTCCTTTTATATATTCCATCATGGTGGGGGTAATATGTGCAATGCAGCTAGGGGCATGTGTATATATATATGTATAATTGCATGTGTGTGTATGCGCCATGTTTTGGTTCAAGTGGTCATCGACAAACAGTGACATGTTTGAGGTAGTTCCCATATTCCTATGCCTTCAACGTGAACTTCATAATTTATTTCTTGTTTTAAAATTATGTTTTACATTTATTATATATAAAAATTCTATGAAATCTCGTTGCAGTTGCTAAAAATGATTATGCCATTGTTTTTCAAATTGAAAGCTATTTCTAACACCATTTGTATTAACTTTCTTTTTTTTAAATGATTTCCTATGTGGTTTTGCATTGTTAAAAAGTATTTCCCAAGGAATTTGGAATTTTGGTCGGTTAGTTGTGAAAAGTGTTCCCTTTTTGTAATTAATCATGTTTGGATCCTTTATAAAGTTGTATGAAAAAGAAAAACCTATATTGAGGATTATTCATTGTGTGAAGTGAAAGCAGGGGAATGCACTTAAGGAGGGAGAATGGTGGTGTGAAGCTAAATGAGTTTTGGATGAAAAATGTGTTATGTACATATATGTTTTCTTGATAATGTAAACTCACCACCACTTGAAAAAAAGAACATTGGGAAACCTACATATATATGTGGGTGGACCAGGACTAGTACACTAGAGGGCACGACATGGGTTCATCTTGGTTTCTTCTAGTATTATTGATGTGACAACACTAACTAAACAAATAAACAACTGAAGTTCATGGTTTTTAAGACACGTTTTCTGAGGGTCATGGTTTCTAAGACATGTTTTCTCCGGGTTGTGGTTTCTATGACATGTTTCACCGAGGTATGAGGTCTCTAGGGTCCTACATGTTCTAGTTACCTATAGGTATTACCCATGGTTCTAATTTGCGAAATGAATATTATAATGTAATTTATTATTTCAGTAGTTATATACATGATGTCTTATTTGTGAAAACAATATTTTAATAATAAATATTTTCCTTTAATTTTGAGATGTTAATTCATTCTTGGAACCTATTTTCAAAATGTAGTGGGAGAGAAATGCTTTACTTGAAAATGAAAACATGTGACTTGAACTTGAAAATAATAATTTACATTATTTTATTATATCTATTTTCAAACATTCATTATTGGATTTCATACTGAAATAAGGGGAATAGGTCATGGTTATATTTTTGCATTCCTAATGAACATCTCGGTGCTCACGCCTTCTTTACTTTTCAGTTTCCGGTTTCAGTCTTTGATCGCTTTTCGGATCGAGTGTAGTTTACATTCTGTGGTGACCCACAGGGCCACCTATGTTATGTCATGTTACTTCATTTATTTATTTTTCTACTTCCATGTTGTTCGGTTTATTTTCCATTAATTATCTCCTTTTTCAGTTTAAGATTATTTATTTTTGTTATGGGACAAATTGTTCCCACCTGGTTTATTTTGATGCTCGACACTAGTTACCAGCCTGTGGGGATCAGGGATGCCCATCAGGGTATGTCGTGGACCGACTCGGGTGACTAGTTCAGGGTCGACTAGGGTTGCTTCTTGACAGTGTTCATGAAAAAATAGGACAAATCATACACTACCAATGTATTATTTAATATTTAGGAACCCCATATAAAGCCTATATCTTCATTATAGATCACAAAAATCAAAAAATTCAGAAATAGTATATTATAACATCAAAAAATTTTTTGTGGCAGTTTCTATACTCTATATTTTTTTTAATAGAAGTGGACACAAACAACCCCTTGTGGAAATAAATATCCCCTAGTTACTAGATCATGATGAACCTGAATCCCTATTATCTAGGAATTTAGAGTTCTTACCATGGATATGGCCACCGTCAAGATTGGAATCTTGAGTATCATGAACTCAACTTTTGGGTGTAGCAATGGTAAATATCTATCATTCGAAAACCTGAAAAACCCCATGGCTATTTGATGTACAGCACAATCGATGCCTATAATTTCATTTAAATGTTTTTAGAAAATCATGTAAAAATGTACTCTGTGATCCACCTCATATTCTATAATCCAAAATTCCAACATTCATGTGGATGGATTATAAACATTTGGGATATTGGCCTCTCCCTCGATCATATAGAAGAAATCCAAAAAATGGTTATTTGAAAATAACTAAACAATAAATAGAGAATTGATTAATATAGTCTGGTATATAGTTGATTCATAACTGAAAAGTTAATAGATCTTACTAGAATGCTGACCAAATGGCTATGTGTAAATTTTCTCTCAACCTAATTTCATCAAGAGTAGCTTCAACCACTGTTTATCAACTTTTCTATTATACCCTTATTATAAAATAAATATGAATCTTTTTAATCTTGTGATTATTACTCATCTATAAATATAATTAGGTATTTCATACTAACTAGTCTTTAATGATCATCCTTTTACACTACTCTGTTGAAAAACTGGTCACCCTGAGAAACTCAGCCAAACCATCTCTCAGTACGTCCAAGTATATGAGCACCATCACTTATTCTAAGAAGGTCTATAAGATTTTACCAAAATGATATTTCATTAAGAACTAATATGATAATATAAGAAGTTATTTTGTTCACAATATATCGTGATGGTAGTAATAGATTCCAACCATCAATAATTTTCATCAAACTTGTATTCCCAAGACCAATGACACCTATTAATGTTATAAGAACACTAGCTATGTTTGAGAAAACTTAGCGTCCTCATTTAAGAGTGGTTGAAAAATAGTGGGAACCCAAAAAATTCTCCAAGTCAATTTCAATACCAATATGAATCATTGAATATCTAAAAAGTTTCCATACTTTCCAGACAATTTTTTATGGATTTATTTACCTTTATGATAATATTAAAATCATCATAGTTAATAAACATTAAAAAATATAGGAAGGAATAGAAATACCTTATTCCGGCTATTCCTAAGGAATTCACTTACCATAATTTCTTTCTAAGAAAACATCAAGGGTAACCTTTAATAACAGCATTTATAATATTTATTGATATCATCAACATGAAGAGTATATATGAAGGGAAACCAAAGAAGTAAATAAGTTTATTTTTAGTTTTGATAAAAATAACAATGCTACTTGGAATGAGAAAATAAAATAATTGTAACTTAACTAAAAAGAAGAATAAATGATTATTATTTTATCTCATTCTGCTAAATTTATTCTAAAATCACCTAATTTTTTAGCTGACTTGAAAAAGTATGTTTGACGGAAATCATCCAAATTTTTTCCCTCAACCTTTTTTAGCTAAATTATAAAATGAAAAAAATTGATATGTTGATTTCCATTTTAAAAACAAATCACCCTTAAAAAAGGAATAAAAGTCCGATAATAGAATAAATCCTCCTAGGGGAACAATAATGGGGAAAATATAAACCAACGAAACTTCAAGTCCCATACATACAGATAAGATAAATCAACCAAATGAAACATTCTTGTGGATTGAAAATGAGACAAATGCCTTGTAATTTATCTTTTTACTTAAAACTATTGAAAAAATACTAAAAATTTCATAACCATTTAGATCACAATCAAAAGTAAAAGGTTACTTCTCAATAACTAGAAATAAATGAAAAATTAAATTTTTAGAAACTAAAAAAATGAAAAAATATTACTTAAAAATAGATGAAAAAGAAAATCAATCTTACCTACCAACATTCATATAAAATACAGTGATGTGATAATTTATGAAATCCCACACGGAATCTTCCAAAAACCAGATAGGGGGTCAAAATAATCCATGAAGAACTGGTATATTCCCATGTAAGTGAGAAAAGGTCCCTTTTTATAGAATATAGTATGATTCTGAATAGTCAAGGGAGTGCCCAAACATTCCATTATACATGATCATCATCACACCATATAAAAAATATTCAATAAAAATCCCCCATCATAATTCATGCCTTTGTATATTTTGATGAAAAAGATGATTTTCATTGTAATCGATTATATTTTTATAAGTACAAACAAGAAATGAATCCCATCAGTCGTTATGATAAATCTATAGGGCTCATTTATATAGGAGTGAAGTGATTAAATACAATGGATACTTGAACCCATCAAACCAAAAACTATGTTATGATACATTTGTAGGGATCAATTATTAAAGCCTATAACATCTTTTAATCATTAATTAAGGTAACTATAAATGAATTTAAATTCACATAGATGAGTAATATTAGAATAAAAAACTAATGAATAATTCTTTAACTCCCACATTTCTTGTATGAAGTCATCCAATCATTTTTAATTCCGATGTTTGAATCCAATCAATTAAAAAATTTGATTGATTTTATCAAGAGGGACCTGATAGAAATTTTCACCATTAAAAACTATAAAAATGAGATTAAACAGTGCATATAAGTTGCTTTTAGTCTGAATAAGGAAAATGAGAGAAGTTCCATTAAGTGTCTAGACATTATTCTTGAGTAAGTAATTGATTTGGAATGTCATTGATTTATCCAAACAAGTTAAAATTCAATCTATAAATAATTCCATTGATGATAATATAGAATTTAATATATGATGGTAAATATCAAAATCTCATAATTAGGTAGTTGTATGATCACAAATTATCATTAAAAACCAATAATTTTTTAACCTATCATTACTTGTTCCTTTTCCCCTCCCAATATTCCCCATGAAATTTAATACCTCAACATGGTGTTGTCACATATATCCAGTCCCAATACTATTTTCTTAATGTGAATAAAATCAAGTAAAATTTCTATTCAGAGCAATAATATAAGTGAAATTTAAAACATTTTCTGTTAAAATCAATACATTTATATACACCAAATGAGGATGATCGCTCCATCTCCTTCATCAAGTGTTGCATTTATATCAGTTGAACCCAAGGTATCAAATTTCATATATTATCCATGGGGGTTCTAAACATTTAAATAGATGTTTTTTAATAAAACCAACAATTCCAAAATAAATACTAATTTTATAAAGATATCAATATATATGGCTTGATATTTCCTTTATTCTCTCATCAAAAATAATTTTTTTGTATGAATATTGAAAAAAAATATTATATGGATTCATAAATTTAATGACTTTTAACTATTATTTTTTGGAAAAAAATATGAGAACATTTATACCCATTTATACTTCTTTAGATCATATTCATCTTTCATCTCGATTTCAAAATATATTGGGAAAGTATTGATGAAATTCGATACAACATTTTCTGGAGTTTCAATTACGTAGAAGCATGTTTTTGGTGAAATAATGTACAAGGATACTCCCCCTGATAAAATAATCTTCACACCAAACCATGGTATCTTCCGATAGTATGGACTTATTTTCCCTTTGAGAGGAAAAATCAAAGGATGGCCCTACACTACTTGATTGGATATTCTATCATATAATAATACCACGTATAAGTAAAAATAATTCTAAATAATATTATAGATTATTTATGTGTGAAATATATTTAATTGACATTAAAATTATGACCAATTCAAAAATCACCAACCAATAAACATATTTAATGTATTAAATTAAAAATATTGTTTTACTCAAAAATCATATTTTTATTTCCACACTATAAATCATATATTTCTAAATTAAAATTAATATTTTAAATTTATTTTTATACTTATTAAATGTAATATTGATTAAATAATTTTTTTCGTAAATTTTTTATTCATGCTCAAATAATTACTATGCCATTAAATTATGGTACTTGTAAAAATTAAAGTTTCACATTTTCACTAAAAATTATACTTTATCAGAAAATCACTAAAAAATAACCCTAACCTAATTTTTATGGGATAAATAAAAAAGTTATTTTATAAAATTTCATATTTATGAGAACATTATGATTGAATGGAAAATCCATATTTATTGAAAATCATCATTTTTTATAGGAGAGTAAACATTTTGAACGTTATAAAAATTACTTAGGACTTCATTATCTTTTAAAGTGTTTTATAAGATTATATTTAGAAAATAAAATTATTTTAAATTCTACATTTATCATAAAAAATATTATTAATGGAATATATTTATAGAGTAATAAATTATGAAAATTTAATTTTACCATTAAATATTCATGATAGTCACTAAATTTTTCTACATAACAAAAAATAATAATGACTAATGATTTTATTCACTAGTGGTCAAAATTCTCATCAACCATATTGGATGAAAATAATAATAGAAAAAACCAATTTTTCTCTATAAATAAATCACCATTGTCACTTCATCACTCATTAATTCACTTAAAAGGTTCTTACACATCCATTGATAATGTTTATCATTTTTTTAATGCTTCTATTTAATTTTATATATATTATGCATACACAATTGTTATGGGGGGATTCAATATTATGTAGCTCTGTATAGTTAATGTACTAATATTTTTTCTTTATATCCCTTTATAATTCCTTGATGTAATAGTTCATAACAACCAATTATGTATGATGTTCTAATGAGCTATAATTTTCATTTTTTTTGTCTACTGTTTTAATAATGGGTATTTTATTGGATATGATGATTTAATAAATGTATTGATTTAAATTAATGAAATAAATATTTATTGAATTTTTGTTATGAAACATGTTATAAAACATTTTAAAATTAATGTTTTAATGTAATAAAAAATAAAATGATAATAATATAAAATAAAATGATAATAAAATAAAATAAAATAATTTAGAATTTAAATGAACTATATTTTAATTTAACAGTGAATAATAATATATTATTTATATTTAAGAATTTATTTAGTTATGTTTTGAATAATATCTCATATAAAAGTACCACTAATGGTTATATGGATTAATTTTATTATTATAAAAACATGCGTCATTCTTTGTTAACCATTCAATTACAATGAATTAATTAGCAAAATGATGTGAAAATATAACTATTAATAAAAATAAAGAAGTTATAAAATTATAAAATATATCTAAAAATAATCACACATATAAGAATAATGATAAAATTATAACTATTTATATACATATAGGGCTGAAGCTGGAATTATGACATCATATGGGCTGATAGAAGGAAATTCACCTTTGTTTTCCTTCGATCATGGATTCGAGCCTCGTGGTTATGCTAGACATGATTGGTTCTCACTCGGCCTTTAAGATACCATTTTTATAAAACCATAACTTTTTATTTTATGTGAATTAATAAGGTGATAAATATTTTAATAAATATTTCATTTATTAAATGAAATAAATTCATGTTGAATTTATATTTATTTATCTAAAAAATAGATCATTGTAAATTCAGGATGATAAAACTATCTAATTTTGAATATATCGAAAGAAATCACACTTTAGTTTAACTCACTGTTTAATTTATGATAGGTAGGAATATACCACACATTAATTTAATTTATAGTTAGTTTTTAATAAAGGTTGAAAAGTCTATTTTTTGATTTAAAGTTCAAAGAAATGCGTCAAAGAGTTAAAACCAAGACAATGACCATAGAATGTCCTGAAATATTTCGAAAATGTTTTTTGATTAATTTTCACATGTATGAATACCCCTCCCATCAATAGAACATTCTATGAGGTCAAAATAAAGGAAAATATTTCTTTATTGTATTTAAATGTTTTAAAAAGTATTTAGTAACATGAGTCAATGTGTTAATACCTATAAAAAATACTTATGAATTGTCATCATATCATAATACAACAATTGATGATTAATTCATGACAAGTAATAATACCACACTTGTCAATATATTATACATTTTATATAGAATAACCAACAAAATTTCCTTATATTATCATGAAATCCGTGAAAAATGATAAATTATTTGTGATATATATGAAAAAAATTCTTGTTAATCTACTATGAGGTGTGGTCTGAATAGTTGAAAAAAAAGTTATATAAAATTTAATAGTATTCAAAAACTTGTGTCAAATGGTTAAATATAGAAATTTTAGTGAAATTGTACGAAACAAATCTTCGATTGATTTATGATATACATATGAATATAGAACATTAGTTTGATATGTGGTTTTCTCAAAGTGAAAAAAGTGTAATTATATTTATTTAACATCAAAGGGTCAAACCCTTAAAAACTATCTTGAACATTCAATAAATCCTATGAAAATGATCACTAATTAATTTTTCACATGTATGAACAGATCGCTGGTGATATTGACATATGTGGTGGTTTTAAGTATCCAAAAAAATAGATTAAAAAGACTTTAAAATAACATTTAATATAGTCAAAATAATTAAATGACCATAGATCCTCTTGAAATCACATGAAAATAGCCCCTGTTTATTTTATTATTTGAAATCGGGGAATTCTTAATTCAATAAGTTCTTTTCTTAGAATGAAAAATGTTGTTTTAAGGATTTAAAAGTAAAAAACCCAGTGTTATAATGGTAATACCTTGAAAATAGCCTCAAAATATTGTGGAATCATAGGAAAATGTTTTAAATGAAAATTGTGACCTATTCAAATATATTACACAACAAATAAATGTGATATGAGTTAGGAATAATTAAAAGTTGGTTTTTAAATATTTTACAAGTCATTGAAAATATGCATCAAATGAACTTTTCTATTTATTTTTGGCCACATGATGTGTGATATTTTGTTTTAGAAAAAATAGCAAGGGGAAATAATACATTCAATTATAATAACAATTTTGAGAAACTAATTAATGTTTTGTTTTCTTTTACTATTCAATTTTATTTAGTATCCTTCTTAGAATTTTTCATGAAAACCTGATCTCATATTATTAGATTTTTTATATTTTTGGTGACATGTCACTTAAAATAAAATGAAAATTTCATGAGACACATTAAATCATTATGGGAAATTTAGGTGTCGAATTGATGTGTGGTTAGTTCATAAATATCAAAAAATAATAGGAGATCATTTTTCATTATTTTTTAATACAATCTTATATCATTTTCTTAGTTTATACCCTTAAACAAATGATTACTCAATTTTTAGATGTTGCTAAAAATATTAAATCACAGTTATCATTATATTAAGAAACCTGAGAATTTTATTGATGTATGACAAATTTATTTTGGAAAAAATGACTTAGGGATAGTGAACAACTTAATAATAGACCGTAAAAAAATTTAAAGGGAAGTGTGGTCAAAATAAGAAAAAAAGAATTCAATTATATTTAATTCATTAGAAACATGTCTAAATGAGTAAAAACCTAGAAAATGTTCATCTATTCGGGTGACCTCCCTCATCACGGCCTCATATCCACGTGACCCCCCCTATATGATCTATTTCTACTCACGTCGTGGCCTCCCGATCTCCCTCTCTAGATCAGATTTCAACCCATTTTCTACCAGATTCTTCGACCGATCTTTCATGGTATGGTTTTCTACCATGTTATCCCTCCATTTCCTGTCAATTTGAGGTCACCCTGTCTCCCTAATAAAATTTTTCTGAACCCTAATGTGTTTGGGGTTTATATATTGATTTACTCTTGTTTTTTTGGATTCACTCTAGGTTCCTTGTGGTGAAATTGGCGTGCGATCGATGTTTTGCGTTGGAATTCGATGTTTCGACACAAAATCTAGGTGTTTTTGTATATAATTATTGTTTGATCAATTAATTTTCTTATTTAATTAATTTAACATACTCAATGATTTTTTTTCTTGGTGAAAATATAGTTTTACTTGTGGTTTAATATGATTTTGATTTGTTTAGTAGTGTATTTATTTGATATGAATGTTTAAATTTTGTGAAAACCCATGATGAACCTATCATAGTGTATTATAAAAATTACAATTGGTTTATTATGTCCTAAAAAGGCTGATAAATATGTTTTGTCATGTTATTGGTGTGTTCTTTACCATATAATATGTTTTTGAGTTGGATTTTATTTTCAAAGACTTTTGATACAACTTGAGGTTGTTTTAGAAAATTCTAAATTGGTTTGTTATATCTTATAAAGTGTGTGAAACACATTCAGATATTTTTTTGTTGTGCATATGTCTTCAAAGGTGGGTTTGAGAATTAAAATGGGTTAAGTGTAATTATTTTGTGTTTAATGTGGTTTTCCTTGTACAAATGGGTATTTTTGTTTTATAAAGTGGGAAGGGGTTTCAGTTGATTTATGTGGTTATTCTTGGAAATATTAATGCCTTCATTTGGAATTGTGTTTTAAATATCAGATTGTTATAAATGGAATTGTAGATAATTATTAAATGGGTGAAGGCCAAGTTGGCACTTATTATGTGGAAATAAATATACCCTAGTTACTAGATCTCGATCAACGTGAATCCCTATTATCAATGAAATTACAATTTCTTCCTTGGATTTGTCCCCCATCAAGATTGGACTCTTGAGTATCCTGAACTAATCTTCTGGGTGCAGAAATGGTAAATATTTATCATTACAGAACCTGAAAAGCCCCATGTCTCTTAGATGTACAACACAATCGATGCCCATAATTTCATTTAATTGTTTCATAAAATCTTGGAAAAATGTACACTGTGATCCACCTCATTATCTATAATCTAAAATTCAAACATTCATGTGGATGGCTTATATCTATTTGGGATCATGGCCTCTCCCTTGATCCTATAAAAGAAATCCAAAAAATGGGGAATTAAAAAATTTCCAATCAATAAATGGAGCATTGATTAATATAGTGTTCTATATAGTTGTTTCATATATGATAAGTTAATAGATTTTACTAGAATGTTGACCCAATGGGTATGTGTAAATTTTCTCTCAACCTCATTTCATCTATAGTAGCTTAAACCATCGTTTATCAACTCTTCTATTATACCCTTCCTATAAATTAAATATGAATATTTTTAATATTTTGATTATTACTCATCTATTAATATAATTAGGTATTTTTTACTAACTAGTCTTAAATGATCATCCTTTTACACTACTTTGATGAAATAACTATTCACACTGAGAAACTCTACCAAATCATTTATCAGTACGTCCATGTCTATGACAACCATCACTTCTTCCAAGAAGGTCTATAAGATTTTACCCATATGATATTTCATTAAGAACTAATATGATAATATTGGAATTTATTTTGTTCAGAATATATGGTGATGGTACTAACAGTTTCCTACCATCAATAATTTTAATCAAACTTGTTTTTCCAATACCACTGACACCTATTAATGATGTAATAACACAAGCCATGTTTGAGAAAACTGAGTGTCCTCTTTTAAAAGAGGTTGAATAAAAGTGGGAACCAAAACAATTTTCCAAGACAATTTCAAAACCATTATAAATAAGTGAATATCTAAAAAGTTTCTAAACTTTTCATACAGTTTTTAGGGATTTATTTACATTTATGCTAATGTTAAAATCTTCATAGTAAATAAACTTTAAAAAATATAGGAAGTAATAGAAATACCTTTTTCCGACTATTCCTAAGGAATTAATTTACCACAATTTCTTTCTAAGAAAACATCAAGGGTAAGCTTTAATAACCGAATTTATAATATTCATTGATATCATCTACATGAAGAGTATATATGAGGTGAAAAAAAAGATGTAAATAATTTTATCTATAGTTTTGATAAAAATCACAATGCTCCATGGAATGAGAAAAAAAATAATTGTAACTTAAATAAAAAAGAAGAATAAATGATTATTATTTTATCTCATTCCGCTAAATTTATTATAAAATCACACTATTTTTTAGGTGATTCAAAAAATTATATTTGAGGGAAATCATCCAAATATTTTCCCTCCCCCTATTTTAGCTAAATTATAAAATGAAAACGAATTGATATTCTGATTTCCCTTTTCAAAACAAATCACCCTTAAAAATGGAATGAAATTCCATTTAGAGAATAAATCCTCCTTGGGGAACAATAATGGGGAAAAAATAAACCAAAGGAACATGATTTCCAATACATATAGATAGGACAAATGAACAAAATGAAATATTCTTCTGGATTGTAAATGATCCAAATTTCTTTTAAATGACATTATTCTTTCAAACTATTGAAAAAATACTAAAAATCGCATAACGATTTAGTTCACAATCAAAAGTAAAAGGTTATTCATTAATAACTTGAAGTAAATGAAGAATATAATTTTAAGAAACTAAAAAATGAAAAACTAGTACTTAAACATGGATAAAAAAGAAAATCAATCTTACCTACCAACATTCAAATAAAATATATTGATGTGATAATTTATGAAATTTCAAACAGAATCATCCAAAAACATGATAGGGGATCATAATAATATATGAAGAAATGGTATATTCACATATAATAGGGAAAGTGTTCCTTTTTATAGAATATATAAATATTCCGAATGGTCATGGGATTGCTCAAACATTCCATTATACATGATCATCATCACACCATATAAAAAACGCCCAATAAAATTCCGCCCATCATAATTCATCCCTTTGTATATTATGATGAAAAAGTTGAATTAAATTGTAATCGATTATATTTTTATAAGTTCAAAAAAGAAATGAAACCCATAAGTCATTATGATAAATCTATAAGTCTCAATTATAGGGGTGTGGGAATGATTAAATCCATTGGATACTTGAAACCATCTAACCAGAAACCATGTTATGATACATTTGTAGGGATCATTTCTTAAAACCTATAACTTCTTTTAATACTTCATTAAGGTAACTATAAATGAATTTAAATTCACACATATGAGTAATCCAAGAATAAAAAACTAATGAATAATGCTTTAACTCCCACATTTCTTGTATGAAGTCATCCAATCATTTTGAATTCCGATGTTTGAATCCAATAAATTAAGAAAATTGATAGACATTTTCAAGAGGGCCCTGATAGAAATTTTCTCCATTATAAACTATAAAAATGAGATTAAACAGTGCATATAAGTTGGTTTTAGTCTGAATAAGGAACATGGGAAAAGTTCCATTGAGGGTCTAGACATTCTTCTTGATAGAGTACAAGATTTGGAATGTAATTGATTGATCTAAACCTGTAAAAATTTAATCTATATAAAATTCCATTGATGATAATATATCATTTAATATATAATGGGAAATATCAACATTGCATAATTAGGTAGATAGATGCTCACAAATTAACATTAAAAACCAATAATTTTTTAACCTATCCTTACATGTTACTTTTCCCATCCAAAGATTCCTATTGACATTTAATCCTCCAATATGGTGTTGTCACATATATCCAGTCCCAATACTATTTGTTTTATTTGAATAAAATCAAGTAAAATTCATATTCAGAGATATAATATAAGTGAAATTTAACTCATTTTATATTAAAATTAATACACTTATATACACCAAATGAGGATGATCGCTCCATCTCCTTCATCAAGTGTTTCACTAATATCAGTTAAACCCAAGGTATCAAATTTCATATATCATCCATGGAGGTTCCAAACATTTAAATTCCATTTTTTAAAAAAACGAACTAGTCCAAAATAAAGACTAATTTTATAATGAGATCAATATATAGGGCTTGATATTTCCTTGATTATCTTATCAAAAGTAATTTTTTAGTATGAATATAGAAAAAAATATTATATGGATTCATAAATTTAAGGAATGTTAACTAAGATTTTTAGGAAAATATATGATAACATTTATACCCATTTATACTTCTTAAGATCGTATTCATCTTTTGTCTGAATTTCAAAATATATTGAGAAATTATTGATGAAAGTTGGTACAAAATTTGTAGGAGTTTCAATTATGTAGAAACATATTTTTGGTGAAGTAATTGACAAGGATACTCCCCATGATAAAATCAACTTCGCACCAAACCATGGTATCTTCCGATAGTATGGACTAATTTACCCTTTTAGAGGAAAAAATCAATGTATGGACCTACACTACTTGATCGATTATTTAATCATATAATCCTACCACGTATAAGCTAAAAATAACTTAAAATAATCTTATAGTTTATTTATTTGTGAAATATATTTAATTGACATTAACATTATGTCCAATTCGAAAATCACCAACCAATAAACATAATTAATGTATTAAATTGAAAATATTATTTTTCTCAAAAATCATATTCTTATTTCCACAATGTATATAATATATTTCCAAATTAAAATTCAATTTTTAAATTAATTTTTTTACTTATTAAATGAAATATGGATTAAATAATTTTTTTTCATAAATTTTTTGTTCATGCTCAAATATTTAATATGCCATTAAAACATTGTACTTGTAAATATTAATGTTTCACATTTTCAATAAAAATTTTACTTTATCATAAAATCACCCAAAAATAAGCCTAATCTAATTTTTATGTGCTAAATCAAAACGAAAATATTTTATAAAATTTCATATTTTTGAGAACAATATGATTGAATGAAAAATCTATATTTATTGAATATTATCAATTTTTTTAGCAGTGTAAACGTTTTGAATGTTATAAAAATTACTTAGGACTTCATTATATTTTAAAGTGTTTTATAAGATTATTTTTAGAAAATAAAATTATTTTAAATTCTACATTTATCATAAAAAATATTATTAATGGAATATATTTGTATAGTCAAAAATAATGAAATTTTAATTATACCCTTAAATATTCATGACAGTCACTTAGTTGTGTCTACATAATGAAATATAATAATGATTAATAATTTTATTCACTAATGGTCATAATTATCATCATCCATATTGGATTAAAATAATAATAGAAAAAACCATTTTTCTCTATAAATAAACTGCCATTGTCACTTCATCACTCATTAATTCACTTAAAAGGTTCTTACACTTCCATTTATAATGTTTATCATTTTCTGAATGCTTCTCTTTATTTTCAATGATATTATGACATACACAATTGTTATGGTGGAATTCAATATTATGGAGCTCCTTATAGTTAATGTACTATTATTTTTTGTTTATATCCCATTATTATTAACTGACATAATAGTACATAAAAACCAATTATGTCTGATGTTATAATGAGCTATAATTTTTATTTTTTTATGTCTACTAATGTAATAATGGGTATTTTATTGGATATTATGATTCAATAAATGTATTCATTTTAATTAATGAAATAAATATTTATTGAATTTTTATTATGAAACATGTTACATAAAATTTTAAAAGGAATGATTTAATGTAACATAAAACAATATTATAATAATATAAAATAAAATCATTTAGAATTTGAATGAACTATATTTTAATTTAGGAGTGAATAATAATATATTATTTATATTTAAGCATTTATTTGGTTATTTTTTTAATAAAATCTTATATAAAATTACCGCTAATGGTTATATGGTTTAATTTTATGAATATAAAAACATGTTTCATGATTTTTTAACAATAAAATTACAATGAATTAATTACCAAAATGAAGTGAAAATATAGCTATTAATAAAACAAAAGTACATAAAAAATTATTCAATATATTTATAAAGAGTCATGCATATAATAAAAGTGATAAAATTATAATTATATATATATATATATATATATAGGACTGAAGCTAGAATTACGACATCATATGGGGTGATTGAAGGAAATCCACCTTTGCCTTCCTTCGATCATGGATTCGAGACTCGTGGCCATGCTAGACATGATGGGTTCTCCCTCGACCTTCAAGATACCATTTTTTTTAAATCCAAACTTTTCATTTTATGTGAATTAATTAGGAGATAAATATTTTTATAAATATTTGGTTTCTTAAATTAAATAAATTCATGTAGAATTTATATTTATATATCTAAAAAATAGGTCTTTGGAAATTCAGGATGATACAACTATATAATTTCAAATATATAGAAATAAATGACACTTCAGTTTAACTCACTGTTTAATTTATGAAAGGTAGGAATATACCACACATCAATTTAATTCATAGTTAGTTTTTAATAAAGGTTGAAAAGTGCATTTTTTGATTTTAAGTTCAATGAAATGTGTCAAAGAGTTAAAACTAAGAAAATGACCTTAGAATTTCCTCAAATCATTAGAAAATGATTTTTGATTAATTTCTACATGTATGAATACCCCTCTCATCAATAGAATAAGCTATGAGGTCGAAATAAAGGAAAATATATCATTATTGTATTCAAATGTTTCAAATTGTATTTAAAAACACGAGTCAATGGGTTAATACCTATAAAACTACTTATAAATTGTCATCAAATCATAATACAACAATTGTTGATTAATTCGTGACAAGTATAGATACCCCACATGTCAATAGATTATACACTTCACATAGAATAACCAAAAAATGACCCTATATTAGAATGAAATCCTTGAAAAATGATAAATGATTTGTGACATATATGAATAAACTTCATCTTAATCTACTATGATGTGTGGTCTGAATAGATGAAAAAGAAGATATATTAAGTTTAATAGTACTTCAAAACCTATGTCAAATTATTAAATATATAATTTGTAGTGAAATTGGAAGAAAAAAATATTTGATTAATTTATGATATACCTATGAATATAGAACATTAGTTTGATATGTGGTTTTCTAAAAATAAAAAAAGAGTAATTTTATTTATTTAACATCAATGGGTTAAACCCTCAAAAACTATCTAGAACATTCAATAAATCCTAAGAAAATGATCACTAATTAATTTTTGACATGTATGAATAGATGGCAGGTGATGTTGACATATGTTGTGGTTTTAAGGATCCCCAAAACATAATACATTTTAAAGACTTCAAAATAACAAGTCATATATTCAAAACAATTAAATGACCCCAGATCATCTTGAAATCCCATGAAAATAGCCCTTGTTTATTTTATGATTTGGAATAGTGGAATTCTAAATTCAATAAGTTGTTTTCCTGGAATGAAAAAAGGTGTTTTAAGGATTTAAAAGAAAAAAAACTAGTGTCATATTGTTAATACCTTGAAAATAGCCTCAAAATATTCTGGAATCATAGGAAAATGTTTTCTAAGAAAATTTTGACCTATTAAAATATATTCCACAACAATTCAATGTACGATGAGTTTGTAATAATTAAAATTTGGTTTTTAGATATTTTACGAGTCATTGAAAATATGCATCAAATGAACTTTTCTATTTAGTTTTGGCCACATGATGTGTGATATTTTGTTTTAGAAAAAATATCAAGGTGAAATAATACATTCAAATATACTATCAAATTTGAGAAACTAATTAATGTTTTGTTTTCATTAATAATTAAATTTTTTTGAGTATCCTTATTATATGTTTTCATGAAAACCTAATATATGATTCTTGGATTTGTTATATTTTTGTTGACATGTCACTTAAAATAAAATGTAAATGTCATACGACACATTAAATCATTATGGGAAATTTAGGTGTCAAATTATTGTGTGGTTAGTTCATAAATATCAAAAAATACTAGGAGATCATTTTTCTATATTTTTCATTATAATCTTATATCATTTTCTTAGTTTATACCCTTACACTATTGATTACTCAATTTTTAGTTGTTGCTAAAAATATTAAATCACAGTTATCATTATATTATGAAACCTAAGAATTTGATAGATGTACGACTAATTTATTTAGGGAAAAATGACATAGCGATAGTGAACAACTTAATAATAAACCACAATTAAATATAATGGTAAGTGCAGTAAAAATAACAAAAAAAAGAAATCAATTATATTAAATTCATTAGAAACATGTCTAAAAGAGTAAAAACCTAGAAAATGTTCATCTATTCGGGTGACCTCCCTCATCACGACCTCATCTCCACGTGACCCCCCCCCCCTATTCAAGCTGTTTCTACTCACACCACAGCCTCCCGATCTCCCTATCCAGCTCGGATTTCAACCCGATTTCTACCAGATTCATGGTCCGATCTTTCTATGTATGGGTTACTACCTTGTTATCCCTCCATTTCCAGTCGATTTGTGGTCACCCTGTCTCCCTACTAAAATTTGGCTAATCCCTAATGTATTTGGGTTTTTATTTTGATTTACTCTTGTTATTTTGGATTCTCTCTAGGTTCCGTGTGGTGAAATTGGTGTGCGATCAATGTTTTGTGTCAGAATTCGATGTTTCGACACCAAAGCTATGTGTTTTGGTATATAAGTATTATTATATGAATTAATTTTATTATTTAATTAAATTATCATACTCCTTGGTTTCTTTTCATGGTGAGAATATAGTTTTACTTGAGGTTTAATATGATTTTGATGTGTTTAGTAGTGTTTTTATTTGATATGAATGTTTCGATTTTGTGAAAAACTGTGCTGAACCTGTTATAGTGTTTTATAAAAATTTCTATTGGTATATTATGTCCCACAAGGGATTATAATTCAATTTTGTCATGTTTTTGGTGTTTTTTTACCATATAATATGTTTTTGAGTTGGAGTTTTTTTTCAAACACTTTTGATCCCACTTGAGGTTGTTTTAAAAAATTCTAAATTGGTTTGTTAAATCTTATAAATTGTGTAGAAAAAGTTCGGATATTGTTTTGGTGTGCATATGTCTTCAAAGGTGGGTTTGAAAATTCAAATGGGTTAAGAGTGGAATTATTTTGTGTTTAAAGGGGTTTTCCTTGTACAAAATGGGGTTTTCTGTTTATAAAGTGGGAATGGGGTTTTAGTTGATTTATGTGGTAATGCATGGAAATATTAATGTCTTCCTTTGGAATTGTGTTTTAAATATCAGACTGTTATAAATGGAAATTCAGATAATTATTAAATGGGTGAAGGCCTAGTTGGCACTTGTTATGTGGTATTGATTTACCTTGTTTTACACTCCTATTACAGACGAATATTATGGTTTATGTGATTGATTGTTGTGTTATAATAAATGGGTGTGTCATTGGAAAAACCCTTGATGTGTTATTTTGAATCGTTTAATAGATTTTTTAAGTGTTTTATTGTTTTATTAAATTATTTGAGTAGTGCGTTGGACCTCCCTACGATGATTTTGGCCCATGGCTGTCGAGGTATCCAACATGTACATGCATAGGTTAAGGCATATATATATACCCTCTTTGTATATATTCCCTCATGGTGGAGGGAATATGTGTAATGTAGCTAGGGGTGTGTATATATATATGTATAAGTCCATGTGTGTGTATGTGCCAAGTATCGGTTCGAGTGGTCATCGTCAAATAACGACATGTTTGAGGTAGTTCCCATATTCCTATGCATTCAATTTGAACTTCATAATGGCATGGTTGTTTTAAAAATATGTTTTACATTTATGCTATATAAAAATTCTATGAAATCTCGTTGCAGTTGCTAAAAATGTTTATGCCTTGGTTTTGTAAATTGAAATGTATTTCTAACAGCCTTGGTATTAAGTATATTTTTTTTGAAAATTGATTTCATAAGTGGTTTTGAAATGGTAAAAAGTATTTCTCAAGGTGTTTGGAATTTCGGTCGGTTAGTTGTGAAAAGTGTTCCCTTTGTGTAATTAATCCTGTTTGGAACCTTTAGGAAGTTGTATGAAAAATAAAAACATCTATTGAGGATAATTAATTGTGTGACGTGAAATAGGGGGAATGCTCTTAAGGATGGAGAATGGTGGTGTGCAGCTAAAGGAGTTTTTGATGAAGAAATTGTTATGTATATATATGTTTTCTTGATAAAGTAAACTCACCACCACTTGAAAAAAAGAACATTGGTAATCCTACGTATCTATGTGGGTGGACCAGGACTAGTACACTAGATGACACAGAAGGGGTTCATCTCGGTTTCTTCTAGTAGGTTTGTTGTGACAACACTAACTAAACAAATGAATGACTGTGGGTCATTGTTTTTAATCCATGTTTTTGCGGATCATGGTTTCTAAGCCACAATTTCTCAAGGCTGTGGTTTCTAAGACATGTTTCACCATGGTACGCTGTGTCTAGGCTCCCAGTTGTTCTAGTTACCTATAGGGATTACCCATGGTTCTCATTTGTGAAATGATTCTTGTAATTTAAATTCTCATTTCAGTAGTATCATACATGATGACTTATTTGTGAAAACCATATTTGAATAATAATTTTTTTCATTAATTTTGAGATGTTAATTCTTTCAAAGAACCTATTTTGAAAATGTAGTGGGAGATAAATGCTTTACTTGAAAATGAAAACATGTGACTGGAACTTGAAAAAAATAATTTAAATTATTTTATTATATTTTATTTTCAAACTAGCATGATTGGATTTCATACTAAAGGACGGGGCATATGTCATGGTTATATTTTGGAAGTCCTAATGAGAATTTCGGTGCACACACCTACTTTACTTTTCAGTTGAAGGTTTCAGTCTTTGATCGCTTCTGGGAGTAAGTGTAGTTTACGTTCTGTGGTGACCCACAGGGCCACCTAAGGTATGTCATGTTACTCCATTTATTTCTTTTTCTGCTTCCATGTTGTTTGGTTTATTATCCTTTATTTATCTGCTTGTTCATTTTAGGATTATTTATATTTGTTATGGGACAAATTGTTCCCAACTAGTTTATTTTGATGCCCGACACTAGTCACCAGCCCATGGGGATCGAGGACACTCTTCAGGCCATGTAGTGGATCGGCTTGGGTGTCTGGTTCAGGGTCGACCAGGGTTAGTTCGTGACAGTGGTCATGAAAAAATAAGACAAACCACACTCTAAAAAAGTATTCTCTAATATTCATGAACCCCATATTAAGCCTATATCTTCATTATAGATCACAAAAATCCAAATAATTTGAAATAGTATATGATAACATCACAAAATTGTTTGAGGCAGTTTCTATATTCTATATTTTTAATAGGAGTGGACACAAACAACCCCTTGTGGAAATAAATATCCCCAAGTTACTAGATCTCGATAAACCTGAATCCCTATTATCTATGAATTTACAGTATCTACCTTGGATCTGGCCCTCATCTTGATTGGACTCTTGAGTATTAGGAACTCAACTTCTTGGTGTAGAAATGGTTAATATCTGTCATTCCAGAACCTGAAAAACCCCATGGCTCTTAAATGTACAACACAATCGATGCCTATAATTTCATTTAAATGTTTCAGAAAATCATGTAAAAATGTACTCTGTGATCCACCTCATATTCTATAATCCAAAATTTAAACTTTCATGTGGCTGTCATATAACCATTTGTTATCTTGGCCTCTCCCTAGATCTTATAGAAGAAATCCAATAAATGGGGTACTAGAAATTAACTAATCAATAAATGGAGAATTAATTAATATAGTCTGGTATATAGTTGATTCATACTAGAAAAGTTAATAGATCTTACTAGAATGTTGACCCAATGGATATGTGTAAATTTTCTCTCAACCTCATTTCATCAAGAGTAGCTTCAACCAACATTTATCAACTCTTCTATTATTCCCTTCCTATAACATAAATAGGAATATTTTTAATCTTGTGATTATTACTAATCTTTAAATATAATTAGGTCTTTTTTTCTACCTAGACATTAATGATCATCCTTTCACACTACTCTATTGAAAAACTGTTCACACTAAGAAACTCATCCAAACCATCGCTCAGTACGTCCATATCTATGAACACCATCACTTCTTCCAAGATGGTCTATAAGATTTTACCCATATGATATTTCTTTAAGAACTAATATGATAATATAGGAAGTTATTTTGTTCACAATTTATGGTGATGGGAGTAACGATTTCCTACCATAAATAATTTTCATCAAATATGTTTTTAAAATACCAATTACACTTATTAATGTAGTAAGAAGACTAGCCATGTTTGAGAAAACTCAGTGTCCTCATTTAAGAAAGGTGGAATAATAGTGGGATCCCAAACAATTCTCCCAGACAATTTCAATACCAATATGAATTAGTGAATATCTAAAATGTTTCCATACTTTTAATAAATTCTTTATTTATTTGTTTACATTTATGAAAATTTTAAAATCTTCATAGTTAATAAACTTTATAAAAGATAGGATGGAATACAAATACCTTATTCCAGCTATTCCTAAAGAATTAATTTACAATAATTTCTTTCTAAGAAAACATCAAGGGTATCTTTTAATGACTGAATTTATAATATTTATTGATATTATATACATGATAAGTATATATGAGGTGAAACCAAAGATGAAAATAATTTTATCTATAGTTTAGAAAAAAAATCACAATGCTACTTGGAATGAGAAAAGAAATTAATTTTAACTTAAATAAAGAGAAGAATAAATGATTATTATTTTATCTCATTCCACAAAATTTATTCTAAAATTGAACTATTTTTTAGGTGACTTGAAAAAATATGTTTGAGGGAAATCATCCAAATATTTTCCCTCCACCTATTTTAGCTAAATTATAAAATGAAAACAAATGGATAAGTTGATTTCCCTTTTCAAAACAAATCCCCATTAAAAATGGAACGAAAGTCCATTGATAGAATAAATCCTACTAGGGGAACAATTAAGGGGAAAAAAATAAACCAAAGGGACTTTAAGTCCCATACATAAAGATAGGATAAATCAACCAAATGCATCATGCTTATGGATTGAAAATGAGCCAAATTTCTTGTAAATTGTCTTTTTCCATCAAAATATGGAAAAAATAATTAAAATTGCATAAACATTTAGTACACAATCAAAATTAAAAGGTTATTCCTTTATAACTTGAAATAAATAAAAAATATAATTTTTAGTAACTAGAAAAAAAAACTAGTATATAAACATGGATCAAACAGAAAATCAATCGTACCTACCAACATTAAAATAAAATATAGTGATGTCAAAATTTATGAAATCCAATATTGAATCTTCCAAAAACATGATAGGGGATCATAATAATCCATGAAGAAATTGTATATCCACATGTAAGAGGAAAAATGTCCCTTTTATAGAATATAGAATGATTCTGAAAGGTCAAGGCAGTGCTCAAATATTCCATTATACATGATCATCATCACACCATATAAAAAACATCCAATAAACATCCACCCATCATATTTCATGCCTTTGTATATTTTGATGAAAATGTTGAATTTCATTGTAATCGATTATATTTTTATAATTTTAAAAAATAAATGAAACCCATCCGTCATTATGATAAATCTATAGGGCACATTTATATGGGTGAGGAAATGATTAAATCCATTGGATACTTGAAACCGTCTAACCAGAAACCGTGTTATGATACATTTGTAGGGATCATTTCTTGAAGCCTATAAATTCTTTTAATAATTCATTAAGGTAACTATAAATGAGTTGAAATTCACATAGATGAGTAATCCGAGAATAAAAAACTAATGAATAATTCTTTGACCCCCACATTTCTTGTATGAAGTCATCTAATCCTTTTGAATTCTGATGTTTGAATCCAATCAATTATGAAAATTGATAGACTTTATCAAGATGGCCCTGATAGAAATTTTCTCCATTAAAAACTATAAAAATGAGATTAAAAAGTGCTTATAAGTTGGTTTTAGTCTGAATAAGGAAGGTAAGAGAAGTTCCATTGAGGGTCTAGACATTCTTCTTGAGCGAGTACATGATTTGGAATTTCTTTGACTGATCCAAAACAGTTAAAATTTCATCAATAAAAAATTCAATTGATGATAATATAACATTTAATATATTATAGGGAATATAAAAAATGCATAATTAGGTAGATGGATGATCACAAATTATCATTAAAAATAAATAATTTTTTAACCTATCGTTATATGTTTCTTTTCCCCTCCCAATATTCTCCTTGACATTTAATACCCCAACATGGTGTTGTCACATATATCTAGTCCCAATAATATTTGTTTAATGTGATTAAAATCTAGATAAATTAATATTCAGAGCTATAATATAAGTGAAATTTAATACATTTTCTATTAAAATCAATACATTAATATACACCAAATGAGGATGATCTCTCCATCTCCTTCATCAAGTGTTGCATTCATATCAGTTAAAACCGAGGTATAAATTTCATATATGATCCATGGATGTTCCAAATAATTAAATTCAAATATTTTAATAAAAACAACTAGTACAAAATAAAGAATAATTTTCTAAAGAGATCAATATATAGGGCTTGATATCTCCTTCATTCTCTCATCAAAAATAATTTTTTTGTATGCATATAGAAAAAAAATATTATATGGATTCATAAATTTAATGAATGTTAACTAGGATTTTTAGTAAAAAATATGAGAAAATTTATAACGATTTATACTTCTTTAGATCGTATTCATATTTCATCTCGATTTCAAAATATATTGAGAAAGTATTGATGAATGTCGATACAACATTTTCAGGCGTTTCAATTACGTAGAAACATATTTTTGGTGAAATAAGGGATAAATATACTCCCCATGATAAAATCATCTTCACACCAAACCATGGTATCTTCAGATAGAATGGACTAATTTACCTTTTGAGAGGAAAAAATAAAAGTATGGCACTACACTACTCGATTGGTTATTTTATCATATAATACTACCACTTATAAGTAAAAAATAATTCTAAATAATATTATATTTTATTTATGTGTGAAATATACATACTTGAAATTAAAATTATGACCAATTCAAAATTCACCAACCAATAATCATATTTAATTTTTTAAATTGAAAATATTGTTTTTCTCAAAAATCATATTTTTATTTCCACAATGTAAATCATATATTTCTAAATTAAAATTAATATTTTAAATTAATTTTTATACTTATTAAATGAAATATGGATTAAATAATTTTTTTTTCATAAAATTTTTATTCATGCTCAAATAATTACTATGCCATTAAATCATTGTACTTGTAAAAATTAATGTTTCACATTTTCACTAAAAATTATACTTTATTAGAAAATCACTCAAAAATAACCCTAATCTAATTTTTATGTGCTAAATCAAAAAAAATATTTTATTTTATAAAATTTTATATTTATGAGAAGATTATTATTGAATGAAAAATCCATATTTTTTGAATATTATCAATTTTTATAGCAGAGTAAACATTTTGAATTTTATAAAAATTACTTAGGACATTAATATATTTTTATGTGTTTTATAAGATTATTTTTAAAAAATATAATTATTTTAAATTATACATTTATCATAAAAAATTTTATTAATGGAATATATTTATAGAGTAAAAAATAATGAAATTGTAATTATACCATAAAATATTCATGACAGTCACTTAATTGTGTCTAAATAAATAAAAATAATAATGACTAATAATTTTATTCACTAATGGTCATAATTCACATCAACCATATTGGATGAAAATAATAATAGAAAAAACCATTTTTCTATATAAATAAACCACCATTGTCACTTCATCACTTATTAATTCACTTAAAAGGTTCTTACACATCCATTGATAATGTTTATTGTTTTCATGAATACTTCTCTTTATTTTCATAGTAATTATGGCAGACATGAATGTTATGGGGGAATTCAATATTATGGAGCTCCTTAGAGTTAATGTACTATTATTTTTTGTTTATATCCCATTATAGTTCCTTGACGTAATAGTTCATAAAAACCAATTATGTCTGATGTTCTAATGGGCTATAATTTTTATTTTTTATGCCTACTATTATAATAATGGGTATTTTATTGGATATGATGATTCAATAAATGTATTGATTTAAATTATTGAAATAAATATTTATTGAATTTTTATTATGAAACATGTTACATAAAATTTTTAAAGGAATGTTTTAATGTAATACAAAATAAAATGATAATAATATAAAATAAAATCGTTTAGAATTTAAATGAAATATAATTTAATTTAATAGTGAATAATAATATAATATTAATATTTAAGCATTTATTTTGTTATTTTTTGAATAAAATATCATATAAAAGTACCACTAATGGTTATATGTTTAATTTTATGAATATAAAAACATGTGTCATGATTTGTTAACCATTATATTACAATGAATTAATTACCAAAATTAATTGAAAATATAACTACTAATAAAAATAAAGTAGTCAAAAAATAATACAATATATTTAAAAAAAGTCATGCATATAATAAAAGTGATAAAATTATAAGTATTTATATATATATATATCGTACTGAAGCTGGAATTACAACATCATATGGGTTGATATAATGAAATTCACCCTTGTCTTCCTTCGATCATGAATTAGAGCCTCGTGGCCATGCTAAACATGATGGGTTCTCGCTCGGCCTTCAATATACCATTTTTATATACCATAAATCTTTATTTTATGTGAATTAATTATGTGATAAATATTATAATAAATATTTGGTTTATTAAATGAAATAAATTCATGTAGAATGTATATTTATATATCTAAAAAATAGATCATTGGAAATTCAGGATGATAGATCTATCTAATTCCGAATATATAGAAAGAAATGAAACTTCAGTTTAACTCACTGTTTAATTTATGACATGTAGGAATATACCACACATCAATTTAATTCATAGTTAGTTTTTAATAAATATTAAAATGTGAATTTTTTGATTTAAAGTTCAACGAAATGCTTCAAAGAGTTAAAACCAAGAAAATGACCTTAGAATGTCCTAAAATCATTAGAAAATGATTTTTGATTAATTTTTACATGTATGAATACCCCTCCCATCAATAGAACAAGCAATGAGGTCGAAATAAAGGAAAATATTTATTTATTGTATTTAAATGTTTTAAAAAGTATTTAAAAACACGTGTCAATGGGTTAATACCTATAAAATACTTATAAATAGTCGTCAAATCATAATACAACAATTGTTGATTAATTCTTGATAAGTACAGATACCCGACATGTCAATATATTATACATTTCACATAGAATAACCAACAAAATGACTCTATATTATCATGAAATCCTTGAAAAATGATAAATGATTTTGTGACATATATGAATAAACTTCGAGTTAATCTATTATGAGGTGTGGTATGAATAGATGAAAAAAAAGTAATAGTAAATTTAATAGTATTTAAAAAATTGTTTCAAATGGCTAAATATAGAAATTGTTGTGAAATTGGAAGAAAAAAATCTTTGATTAATTTATGATATACATATGAATATAGAACATTAGTTTGATATGTGGTTTTCTCCAAATGAACAAAAGTGTAATTTTATTTATTTAATATCAAAGGGTTAAACCCTCAAGAAACTATCCCGAACATTCAATAAATCCTATGAAAATTATCACTAATAAATTTTTGACATGTATGAACAGATCTCAGGTGATGTTGACATATTTTTTGGTTTTAAGTATCATAGAAAAAATAATATATTTATAAGACATTAAAATAACATGTCATATAGTCAAAACAATTAAATGACCCAAGATCCTCTTGAAATGCCATGAAAATATCCCTTGTTTATTTTATGATTTGGAATAGGGGAATTCTAAATTCAATAGGTTGTTTTCTTGGAATGAAAAGGGGGTTTTTAAGGATTTAAAAGTAAAAAAAACTAGTGTCATAATGTTAATACCTTGAAAATAGCCTCAAAATATAGTGGAATTATAAGAAATATTTTTTTAAGAAAATTGTGACCTATTAAAATATATTCCATAACAATTCAATGTGAGATGAGTTTGGAGTAATTAAAAGTTGGTTTTTAGATATTTTACGAGTCATTGAAAATATGCATCAAATGAACTTTTCTATTTATTTTTGGCCACATGATGTGTGATATTTCGTTTTAAAAAAATACCAAGGGGAAATAATACATTCAATTATACTATTATATTTGAGAAAGTAATTAATGTTTTGTTTTGTTTTACAATTCAATTTTTTTTGAGTATCCTTCTCATATGTTTTTATGAAAACATGATCTCGGATTCATGGATTTGTTATATTTTGGTGACATGTCACATAAAATAAAATGTATATGTCATGCGACATAGTAAATCATTATGCGAAATTTAGGTGTCGAATTGATGTGTGGTTAGTTCACAAATATCAAAAAATACTAGGAAATAATTTTTCTATATTTTTTATTACAATATTATATCATTTTCTTAGTTTATGCCCATAAACTATTGATTACTCAATTGTTAGTTGTTGCTAAAAATATTAAATCACAGTTATAATCATATTAAGAAACATAAGAATTTGATAGACGTGTGAATAATATATTTTGGGAAAAATGACTGTAGAGACCCAAATCTTGACGTGCATGGACATTACATTACTTTTTCGGAATAATTAGTGCATAACAAAAACAGATACACAAGGACCGTAATATTTTAGTGTCTTTGGAAACTCGGAATATAATATTCTCATCATGGTGAAAGATCTTCAACATCTCCCATAAAGATCTTCCCCCTTTTTTCTTACCCAAAACATTTCTTTATTTCCTGGGGAAAATAAATCATAAAAGGGGTGAGCTCAAATGCCCATTAAGGGTAAACATAGAGAACATAGAACAATCCATAAAAATTTTAATGCAATAACATGAACATAAAATCTAAACATCAAAATATTGAGGAAAGACATGAATCTTGGAAGTACGTAAGGCATATATCATAAGGGAACATCAATCATTATAAAATGTCATGGGAATAAAACATGTAATTGTGGCAACCATTAAGCACATGTTATGATTTACATAGTATCCAAGGCATTGCTTCAAAGACCATCGTAGTGGACAAAGTCCCTTTCCGAATCGAGTTCACTCCTCATTTCAGTCCTGCAACACTGAACCGGATTAAATCATTCTTACTTGTGCCACAACATAAAAATAAATCATTCATCATAACCCAATGAATAAAATGGGTTTCCTAAACATCATTCCATCATCACATAATCCAAATAAAAGAAATGGATATCATTTGATAAGACGAAAATTAAAATCATGTTAATCATAGAGAGATTATACTTGAAACATACACATACGAAATAATTTCATCTTATATGGAAAAATGGGTTTGATGAAACACTTGAAATGAATTCTTGAGGAAAATATAATTTCTTCTTCAAAATAATTTTCTTTTCAAAAAATGCCATGAAATTTTAAAAGAAATGTTTTTTTTGAAAATATTCATAAAACCTTGTAGATTGTTTTTCATGAAAATGAAGCGTTATGAAACCGTAAAATTCCGTTCACACCGTATAAGTTGAAAATAACATTCTTCACGTACTTTTTTCGGAAAAGTCAAAAATTACCTCGTATGGTAAAAACAATATTCCTTAAATACCATGTATTAATTGTCAAAATGGGTAAAAAGGAAATTAAATATACATGAAACCATTTTTAGGAAACATGGACATGGATGAGAACAATAACCCCAGTAAATATTTACGAATAAACAAATTCGGATAAGAATGAAATTGGAAAATTTATCTCTTACCTTAGGTCTGATATGATTCATACGTTTACGAACCTCTTGTATAATGATTTAAATAATTCCATTGACTTGTTACAGAATAATATTCACTGTTGTGATGTCATATAAAGTTCACTTATGACTTTATATTACCCGTTCTTTTGTAAGTTCCATGTTAAAGCAGCATTTTGGGTTAAATCATTTTATTTATCATACGTGTTTGGACTTATTGTTATTGATATTATTACTTATATACTGATTTAATTAATTAAAACATGTAAAACATGATTTATATATAATATATATTCAGTATATACCTATATATATGATAGATCGATTAAATGGAATGAAATATACTGTTCATGGAGATGGTAGGCCGTACGTATGTATGAACGTCGTTTTCGTTTCTTTATTGAATTGAATGAAATTAAGTAGACGACATACATATATATACACATAAATCCAGTATCATTATTATGTCATATATTTTATGATTACTTATTATATATACTTTATAATCATTCTTGAATGGTTTTCATGGAGAATTAATCTCATCGTGTAGTGGAGACGGTAGTCCGTACGTACGCACGAGCGATGATATCATTCCCATGATCGTGGAATTGCATTGAAGTTTATGTATAATATTTTAGAATCAATATCACATTTTAAATAATCATGTATAGTTATTTATTTACTCCATTATCCCCATCCAAGAATGTTGGTGGTCGAAAACAGATTACACCACGTCGTGGAGATGGTATTCCATTCGTACTCACGCGCGGTGATTTCATTTTCCATAGGATGGATAGATGGTGAAATAGGGTTGTTTAATACTTATAATAAAATATCTGTATATGAGTGATACTGATTTTATTACTTCACAATGAAAAAACTAAAGAAGAAGAAGTAGAAGAAGAAATAAAGTTGAAAGAGTCTGTAACAGATATTACCTCTTCTTTCGACACGCCTTTTTGAAACCTCCTCTTAGGGAACTAAGATTGGTCTTTGAAGAAGACCAGAACCTCTAGTATGTTTCTAGAGAATTTTAGAATAGAAATTTTCAAAGGTTTTCTGAGCGTGAAGGATCAATGTTGTGTGAGGAATAGAGGGAGGATGTGCCCTTTTATAATGGAGGAGAGGGGCACCTTTGGAATAACAAAAAATATTATTTTATTATAGAGTCATATTTGGTTTTCAATAGATAAAAATTGAGTTATTTTGAAGATATGGTGGGGATGGGTCGAAATACTCTCATCTAATAGAATTTAGACAAGTTTAGGTTTCTATTTTAACCTTATCATTTAGATTTAACTTTAAGTTAAATAATTTTTCTTTTACTGTGTCTTCTTTTTTTCATACACTATAAGGTTAATAAACTTACAATAACATGCCAAACGAACCCCAAGATGTTATTTTTAGTATATATATCCTTATCTAAGTCATTTGGAGGAACCATAGATTTTTTATGAATAAAATAACAATTAATAATATAATATATATTTTAAAAACTATTTTATGTCAATTTTGACACTATTTGGTAATTTATTATTATGAAAATCATAACAGAATGATTAGTTATAAAACAGTTAACTAAATCAATATTAACATGTCCTATTAACCTATAAAATTGATGGAAATCATAAAAAGTATCAAATTACATTTATTTGGGTATTTATAACATCAATTATGTCAATATTTCATTAATAATATAATTACTGCATCATCATTGAGTCATAAATAAATAAAATATTATAATGTCTAAAAATTATAAATAAAACACAGTTATGTAGGAAATATTTATATCTTTCTAATGAATATTTATAGTCTAATTTATCGTATGTATAACCATATATTAAAAATGATTTAGTTATTAAACTTTTATTTTTACTATATTAACCCTTCATTAAATAAATTAATAATAAATGTCCTAATCTAATCCATGTAGGCCTAAATGGTCATATTTTATTCCTAAGGGTTTTCTGGACTAATTAAACTTATCCAATAGAATTACGACATGTTTTAGGGTAATAATAATATCATTTTTACCCTCAATTACCCTATTTACTTTTAACCGTGGTAAAAAAAGTAAAAAGTTACTATTCACCAATAATTATTTTCATCTTATTGAACCACATTTTAGTACTTGATATTAACCGTGTATCCCGGATTTTTTAAATTCTACTCATAGAAGTCGTAAAATTACGTTTTATGTGAATTTGCAAATTTTCCAAAGAGGTAGGTAAAAGAGGGTGAAAAGATCAATAAACTTTTTATATATCTAAAATTATTATAAAATGACTCCAATGAATTAAATTGAACTTATATAGGTATTATGTATCAATTTTGACCTAAAATAAATTTAAATAAAATAAATAATTATTTTAATAAAAAGTCGGTTTTTGAATAGTAACATAGTGTTTTCACTATTCATCAAAAATTGAAAGTTTTCAGAAAAATACCAAAAATTCACCCTAGGCTAATTTCGATATTCTGGATCCAGAAATGAATCCCATTTTGAAAGCTAAAATTTATAAAATTTCAAAAAGTGGGTATTACTATTCATTACGGCTAGTTTATATAACATATCATTGTTTATCGATACTCGGTATTGCATACAACACACGCTATCGTGGAAGGTCGTGATTGCGTGTAATGCAAGCCACATTAGGGATGTGTGTTTTGCAAGCTCCTTTTGGTGTAGTGTACAACACAAGACATTAATAAAATTAAAAATAAAATTTTTCATAAAATCTCGGGGTGTTAAATTCTACCCCCCTTAAAATGAATTTCACCATCGAAATTCGTCGGGGTAATTAATGGTTTACTACTCGAAAGTTTCTTTAATAAAAACCCACATCATAAAGAGGAATAACAAAACATGGCTTTGAAAACTAAAGTATGAAACGTAACGGTTACCCAAATTAACTAATCACTGGGTTTCCACACAGAAGAACATAGGTGAAAATATGGATATGGAAGAGAAATCTAACCATCATGTTCTGGTGGAGAGTGTTAGAGAACATGGCTATGAAAAATCCAAGAATCACAAAGCCATATATTTGTGATGATATAGGGTACCATCCGATTCATCGGATATAATGGCACTAGGAAAACATTTTTGGTTTTCAAGATCATTTCCCTAATGTTTAAGAATTTAAATTAGAATAAATACTTACATTATTTTGGTATAATCTCACCGTTTTCCGTGCCTTGAACGATTTACACTTCATATCTTTGTGAAATGAAGTTAAATTTGTCTTTCATGAAGTTTTAGTAGATCATTTGATAGAATTATAGGGCATTCCATCTGTCTCAAACATAAGATAGAAAAAGTTATGTACATAATTCCATCTATTGTGAGATTAATCATATATGGTTCCAAAATGGACTTATACTTCATCTATCATCCTGTATAATAAAATAAAACTACTTTCTACTTACCAGGGACTTCATTAGGCCAATGGTAGGAAATAAAGGCATATCGCACTTCAGTTGTGGGTTCGATTCCCACAGCCTTGTCCGACGTGACGGGTTGTCGCTCGTTCTGCAGGTTGTCCTTTTGTTTTCTAGAAATACAATACTAACTTATGTCCAACATAATCCATTCCATTATTTAGGATTATCCATAATATTTCTATCCATTCTCATATTATAGTGAAAACGATTACCGGTGATTTCATATAACAAGCATGTTAATACCATCATTGATCCCCATATATCATATGATATGTCTTGTTGGTCACATTCCAAACATTAGAAGGCCTTAATCATGTATTATATTGAAAAATGAATTCCCATGGAATCTTAGTGAAAAAATGAGTGCAGTCAAAAGTTAACTCTTTCTACATACCAAAACCCCAAAATTCTATATACTCAAACCATGATATAACCATTTCCTTATATTAGTCATGAGCTCATGAATATTGTCAAACATTTCATTTTCTCCTTATCCCTTCATTATGCACATATCATCTTCTTTCCAAAAATATCTCAATAACTTTCCATGGATACTGGTACCATAAAATTATTGAAAACCACAATAGACCAATATATAAATATTCCAATATTCCATGATACTATATACAACATTATTTTGGAATCCCATTAAATAAACACTTAATCATTCTACCACATCATTTTCATATTCAACATCGCCAATAGTGATCACATGTGACTTCTATTTGTCCTTTTCCTTATGTGGTTTCTCATGTCGATCATCATTAACCCTTGTATTAGGGCATTGATTAACATAATTCCCCATTTTATTGAACTTGAAGCATTGAAGTGTTGGTGGTGCGTTCTCTGCAGTCTTTTCATTATTCACATCATTAGCAACCCTTTTTTCCATTACATCGACACTCAGCTGCTTGATGACCTTTTTTTCCACACTTAAAACAATTTCTAGTCCCTTTAATACAATCTCCACCATGCATCTTTCCACACATTGAGCATAAGGAAACATTCATCTTCATTTCACCATTATTCTGATATTTCTCCTTGAACTCTATCCTTCGTTTCTTGTCAAAACCATGGGATGGATATATAACACCAACATCCATTTCTACCTCGATAGCACAATAGGAAATATTTTCTTAGCTACTGAAGTCTCTTATAGCTAATGCCATTCGAAGATTTGGTTTTAAGACACTGAAGAATCGATCAACTTAACTTTAAAGTTGGATGATAAAGCCAGATGCATACCTTGCATGCCTTGTAAAATTCTCTTCGTATATACCAACAAAATCATCATCATTTTTCTTTAGTTAAAGAAACTCCTTCTCCATCTTTGTTCGAAGAATATGAGGGAAGTAATTATTGAAAAATAAGTTCTTGAACTCGTCCCACTCTATGGACTCAATTTAATCTCTTGGCCTCATATTCTTGATAAGATTCCACCATTGATCAGCTTCACCTTCAAAATGATATACTGCTAAGATAACTTTATCATGTTCAGAACATTGAAGAACTGAAAATATCTTTTCTGTGGTACTGATCCATTGTTTAGCAAAACGTGGATCAGAAGACCCATTGAAAGAAGGTGGACGTTGCCTCATGAAGGAATCAATAGAATATTGTTTCCTTCTCTACTCATTTGGAATTCCAGAATGATTTATATCTTGTGTAAGTATATAAATAAGATTTTGCACTCCATCTCCAATAACATTTTTTTGTTCAGGAGGACAATAATTGCATTTTCCATTACATTGATCAACACGGTTCCTTCAGGTTCCAGCCATCATCTAAAACCCAAAAAATTAGTGTGAGAGGAAAAAATAATGCTAGAGAAATCAACATAATAAAGGGGGAGTACCTTCAATATATAACATCTTAGGTTTAATTATAAGATCTTTAACGTAATTCTAGGACTATAGCCTATACTTATACTTAACCTTAGGGACATCCCTAGACATACCTTAGATATATCTCTAGGGATCTCACTAAGGTTCTCGCATCCTAGTTTCCAAAGGTTGATGAAACATTTCCTCTGATACCAACTGTAGAGACCCAAAGCATGACGTACATGGACATTACATTACTTTTGCGGAATTCTTAGTACATAAAAAAAATAGACACACAAGGACCATAATAGTTTAGTGTCTTTGGAAACTCAGAATATAATCTTCTAATCATGGTGAAATATCTCCAACATCTCCCATAATGATCTTACCCCTTTTTTCTTACATAAAACCTTTCATTATATCCTGGGGAAAGGAAAACATAAAAGGGGTGATCTCAAATGCCTAGTAATTGTAAACATAGAGAACATAAAACAATACATAATCATTTGAATGAAAAAACTTGAACATAAAATCTAAACATAAAAATCTTGAGGAAAGACATGAATCTTGGAAGTACGTAAGAAATATATCATAAGGGAACATCAATCCTGATAAAATAGCATCGGAATAAAACATGTAATTGTGGAAACCATTAAGCACATGTTATGATTTCCATAGTAGCCAAGGCATTGCTGCCAGGACCATCTTAGTGGACAAAGTCTGTTTCTGAATCGAGTTCACTCCTCATATCAGTCCTGTAACACTGAACCGGGTTAACTTACCATTCCATCCATGTCTATCTCATGATATATAAATCTTTACCCAATTAATTGGAGGTAGATATAGGTCCCACCCATCTCATAACGAAATCATTCTTACTTGTGCCACAACATTAACATGAATCATTCATCATAACCCAAAGAATAAAATGGGTTTCATAAACATCATTCCATCATCACATAATCCATATAAAAGAAATCGATATCATTTCATAATAAGAAAAGTGAAACGATGTAAATCATAGAGACATTATACTTGAAACATACACATATGAAATAATGTCATCTTAGATGGGAAAATGGTTTTGATAAAACATTTGAAATGAATTCTTGTGGAAAATATCCTTTCTTCTTCAAAATCATTTTCTTTTCACAAAATGCCATGAAATTTTAAAAGAATATTATTTTGTTGAAAATATTCATAAATCCTTGTAGAGTATTCTTCATGAAAATGAGGCATTATGAAACCGTAAAAATCCGTTCACGTCGTATAAGTTTAAAATAACATTCTTTTCGTACTTTTTTCGGAAAAGTCAAAAAGTACCTCGTATGGTAATCAAAAAACGATTCCTTACATACCATATAGTAAAAGTCAAAAATGGGTAAAAAGGAATTTAAACATACATGAAACCATTTTTAGGAAACATGGACATGGATGAGAACAATAAACCCAGTAAATATTTATGAATAAACAATCTTAGATAAGAACGAGATTGGAAAAGTTATCCCTTACCTTAGGTCTGATATGCTTCGTACATTTCCAAACCTCCTGTAAAATGATTTAAATAATGTCATTGACTTAATACAGAATAATATTCATTGTTATGATATCATATATGGTTAACTTATGACTTTATATTACCCGTTATTTTGTAAGTTCCATGTTAAAGCAGCATTTTGGGATAAATTGTTTTATTTATCGTACATGTTTGGACTTGTTGTTCTTGATATTATTACTTATATCCTGATTTAAATAATTCCAGAATGTGAAACATGATTTTTATATAATATATATTCATTATATACATACATATATATGATAGATCGATTAAATGGAATTAAATACACCGTTCATGGAGACAGTAGGCCGTACGTACGCATAAACTCTTTTTTTTCTTATTGAATTGAATGAAATTAAGGAGATGAAATACATATATATATACACATAAATCCAGTATCATTATTATGTCATATATTTCATGATTACTTATTATATATACTTTATAATCATTCATGAATGGTTAACATGGATAATGAATCTCATCGCGTCGTGGAGACGGTAGTCCATACGTACACACGAGTGATGATATCATTCCCATGATCGTGGAATTTCATTGAAGTGTATGTATAATATTTTAGAATCAATATAACTTTTCAATAATCACATATAGTTATTTATTTTCACCATTATACCCATCCAAGAAAAGTGGTGGTCTAAAACAGATTACACCACGGCGTGGAGACGGTATTCCGTACGTACGCACGCGCGGTGATTTCGTTTTCCGTAGGATGGATAGATGGTGAAATAGGTTTGTTTCATACTTATAATAACATATAATTATATGATTGATACTGATGTTATTAATTCATAATTAAACAACGAAAGAAGAAGAAATATAAGATGAAATAAAGTTCAAAGAATCGGTAACAGATATTACATCTTCTTTCAACACGCCTTCTTGAAACCACCTCTTAGGGCACTAAGATTGGTCTTTAAAGAATTAAAGAACCTATATGATGATTCTAGGGAAGTGGAGAAGGGAAATTGGCAGGGGTTTGCCGAGCTTGAAGGCTCAATGATGCGTGAGGAAGAGAGGGAGGAGGTGCCCTTTTATAAGGGAGGAGAGGGGCACCTTTGGAATAACAAAAACTATTATTTTATTATAAAGTCATATTCGGTTTTTAAAAGCTCAAAATTGAGTTATTTAGAATCTAAGGTGGGTGTGGGTAGAAATACTCTCATCCAATAGAATTTAGACAAGTTTAGGTTTCTATTTTAACTTTATCATTTAGATTTAACTTTATGTTATATAATTATTCTTTTACTGTGTCTTATTGTTTTCTTACACTATAAGGTTAATAAACATACTATAACAAGCCAAAAGACCTTCAAGATGTTTATTATTAATATATATAACCGTATATAAGTCATTTGGACGAACCTTAGATTTTTTAGGAATAAAATAACAATTAATAATATAATATTTGTTTTATAAACTATTTTATGTCATTTTGACACTATTTGATAATTGATTTTTGTGAAAATTATAACAGAATGATTAGTTCTAAAATAGTTAACTAAATCTATAATAACATGTCATATTGACCTAGAAAATTAATTTAATTCACAAAAAGTCTCAAATTACATTTATTTTGGTATGTATAACATCAATTATGTCAATATTTCATTAATAAGATAATTATTGCATCATCATTGTGTCATAAATAAATTAAATTATTTAATGTCTAAAATTTATAAATAAAACACCGTTATTTAGGAAATCTTTTTATATTTCAAATGAATATTTATAGTCTAATTTATCTTATGTATAACCCTATATTATAAATGATTTAGTTATTAAAATTTGATTTTAACTATTTTAACCCTTCTTTAAATAAATTAATAATAAATGTCCTAATCTAATCCAAGTGGGGCTAAGTGGTCATATTTTATTCCTAAGGTTTTTTTTGGTCGAATTAAATTTATCCAATAGAATTAGGACATGTGTTAGGGTAATAATAATATCATTTTTTCCAGTAATTACCTCATTTACTTTTAACCGTGGTAAAAAAAAGTAAAAAGCTACTATTCACCAAAAATTATTTTCATCTCATTGAAAAAAATTTTAGTCCTTGATATTAACCGTGTCTCTTGGATTTTAGAAATTTCACTCACAGAAGCGTTATAATTATGTTTTATGTGAATTTGCAAATTCTCCTAGGAGGTAGGTAAAAGACGGTGAAAAGATCAATAAAATTTTTATATATCTAAAATTATTATAAAATGACTCCAATGACTTAAATTGAACTTATATAGGTATTATGTATCAATTTTTACCAAAATAAATTTAAATATTATAAATAATTATTTTAAAGAAAAAGACTGTTTTTAAATAGTAACCCAGTGTTTTCACCATTCATAAAAAATTGAAAGTTTTCAAAAATTCACCCAAGGCTAATTTAAATATTCTGAATCAATAAATGAAGTCCATTTTGAAATATAAAATTAATAAAATTTCAAAAAGTGGGTATTACTATTCATAACAGCTAGTTTATATAACATATCATTGTTTAGAGAATCTCGGTATTGCGTACAACACATGCTATCGTGGAAGGTCGTGATTGCGTGTATTGCAATACAAGTCAAGGATGTGTGTTGGGAAAGATCCTTTTGGTGTAGCGTACAACACAAGAGATTAATGAAATTAAAAAAAAATCATAAAATCTCAGGGTGTTACAATGACTTAGGGATAGTGAACAACTTATTAATAGACTGCAATAAAATATAATGGGAACTGCAGTAAAAATAAATAAAAAAGAAATCAATTATATTTAATTCATTAGAAACATTTCTAAAAGAGTAAAAACCTAGAAAATGTTCGTCTATTCGGGTGACCTCCCTCATCACGACCTCATCTTTATGTGACCCCCCCCCCCCTATTCGAGCTGTTTCTACTCACACCGCTGCCTCCCGATCTCCCTCTCCAGCTCAGATTTCAACCCGTTTTCGACCAGATTCTTGGTCCGATCTTTCATGGTATGGGTTTCTACCATTTTATCCCTCTATTTCTAGTCGATTTGAGGTCACCCTGTCTCCCTACTAAAATTTGGCTTAACCCTAATGTGTTTGGGTTTTTTATTTTGATTTACTCTTGATATTTTGGATTTTCTCTAGGTTCCTTGTGGTGAAATTGGCGTGCGATCGATGTTTTGTGTTGGAATTCTATGTTTCTACAATAAAGCTAAGTGTTTTGGTATATAAGTATTACTTAATGAACTAATTTTCTTATTTAATTAATTTAGCATACTCATTGATTTCTTTTCTTGGTGAGAATATAGTTTTACTTGAGGTTTAATATGATTTTGATGTGTTTAGTAGTGTGTTTATTTGATATTAATTTTTTGATTTTGTGAATACCCTTGTTGAATATATCATAGTGTTTTATAAAAATTGATATTGGTTTATTATGTCCCATAGGGGCTGATAATTCTATTTTGTCATGTAATTGGTTTATGTTTCACCATATAATATGTATTTGAGATGGATTTTCTTTTCAAAGTCGTTGGATACCACTTGAGGTTGTTTTAGAAAAATCAAAATTGGTTTGTTAAATCTTATAAAATGTGTGAAACACGTTCTTACATTGTTATAGTGTGTGTATGTCTTCAAAGGTGGGTTTGAGAATTCAAATGGGTTAGAAGTGGAATTATTTTTTGTTTAAAGGGGTTTTCCTTGTACAAAGGTGTGTTTTTGTTTTATAATGTGGGAATGGTATTTTAGTTGATTTATGTGGTTATGATTGGAAATATTAATTTCTTCTTTTGGAATAGTGTTTAAATATCAGATTGTTATAAATGGAATTTCAGATAATTATTAAATGGGTGAAGGTGCAGTTGGCACTTGTTATGTGATATTGATTGTCCTTGTTTAACACTCCTATTACAGATGACTATTATGGTTTATGTGATTGATGGTTGTGTTATAATAAATGGTTGTGTCATTGGACAAACCCTTGATGTGTTATTTTGAATCGTTTAATATATTTTTTAAGTGTTTTATTATTTTATTAAATTATTTATGTAGTGAGTTGGACCTCCCTATGATGGTTTTGGGCCATGGGTGTCGAGTTATAAAAAATGTACATGCATAGGGAAAGGAATATATATATATACCCGCTTTGTATATATTCCTTCATGGTGGGGGGAATATGGGCATTGTAGATAGGGGTGTGCATATATATATATATATATATGTATAAATTCATATGTGTGTATGCGCCAAGTGTTGGTTCGAGTGGTAATCGACAAATAGCGACATGTTTGAGGTAGTTCCCATATTTCTATGCCTTCAATTTGAACATCATAATTGCTTTCTTGTTTTAAAAATAAGTTTTACATTTATTATATATAAAAAGTCTATGAAATTTCATTGCAGTTTCTAAAAATGAGAATGCCTTTATTTTGTAAATTGAAAGGTATTTTTAACACCATTGGTATTAACTGTCTTTTTTTTTAAATTTATTTCCTATGTGGTTTTGAATTGGTAAAATGTATTTCCCAAGGTGTTTGGAATTTCGGTTGGTTAGTTGTGAAAAGTATTAAATTTGTGTAATTAAGCCTGTTTGAATCCATTAGAAAGTTGTATGAAAAAGAAAAGCCTCAATTGAGTATGATTCATTGTGTGACGTAAACGAGGGAGAATGTGGTTACAGAGGGAGAATGGTGGTGTGAAACTAAATGGGTATTGGATGAAGAATTTGTTTTGTACATATATGTTTTCTTGATAATGTAAACTCACCACCACATGAAAAAAAGAACATTGGGAAACTTACGTGTCAATGTGGGTAGACCAGGACTAGTACACAAAATGACATAGAAGGGGATCATCTCGGTTTCTTCTAGTATGATTGATGTGACAACATGAACTAAACAAATTAATGACTGAGGGTCATGTTTTTTATGCCATGTTTTCTAAGGGTCATGGTTTCAAAGACACATTTTCTAAGGGTCATGGTTTCTAAGTCATGTTTCACCAAGGTACGAGGTCTCTAGGGTCCCACTTGTTCTAGTAACCTATTGGGATTACCCATGGTTTTCATTAGCGAAATGATTCTTGTAATGCAATTTTTTATTTCAGTAGTTTCATACATGATGTATTATTTGTGAAAACCATATTTTAATAATAATTATTTTCCTTTAATTTTCAGATGTTAATTCATGCTTGGAACCTATTTTGAAAATGTAGTGGGAGAGAAATGCTTTACTTGAAAATGAAAACATGTGTCTTCAACTTGAAAAGAATAATTTACATTATCTTATTATATGTTATTTTCAAACTAGCATGATTGGATTTCAAACCAAAGGTAAGGGCATATGTAATGGTTATATTTTGGCATTCCTAATGAGCATCTCGGTGCTCATGCCTACTTTACTTTTCAGTTGTAGGTTTCAGTGTTTGATCTCTTTTAGGAGCGAGTGTAGTTTACGTTCTGTGTTGACCCACAAGGCCACCTAAGGTATGCCATGTTACTTCATTTGTTCATTTTTTCTACTTCCATGTTGTTCAGTTTATTTTCCTTTATTTATCTGCTTGTTTAGTTTTGGATTATTTATCTTTGTTATGGGAGAAATTGTTCCCAACTGGTTTATTTTGATGCCCGACACTAGTCACCAGGCCATGGGAATCGGGGACGCCCTTCAGGTAATGTCATGGACCAGCTCGGTTGACCGGTTCAGGGTCAACCAGGGTCGTTTCATGATTGTGGTCATTAAAAAAAGGTCAAACGTTACTCAAACAATGTGTTCTCTAATATTCATGAACCCCATATTAACCCTATATCTTCATTATAGATCACCAAAATCCAAATATTCTGAAATATTATATTATAGCATCACAAAATTGTTTGAATCTGTTTATATACTATATTTTTTTTTAATATCAGTGGACACAAACAACCCTTTTGGAAATAAATATCCCATAAATACTAGATCTCGATAAACCTGAATCTCTATTATCTATGAATTTACAATTTCTACCTTGGATTTTCTTCCCATCCTGATTGGACTCTTGACTATCATGCACTCAACTTATGGGTGTTGCATTGGTAAATATATATCATTCCAGAACCTAAAAGCCCCATGGATATTAGATGTACAACACAATCGATGCCTATAATTTCATTTAAATGTTTTTCAAAATCATGAAAACATGTACTCCATGATCCACCTCATATTCTATAATCCAGAATTCAAAAATTCATGTGGAGGGATTATATACATTTGGGATCTTGGCCTCTCCCTCGATCCTATAGAGGAAATCCAAAAAATGGGGGATTAGAAAATGACAAATCAATAAATGAAGAATTGATTAATATAGTCTAGTATATAATTGATTCATACCTGAAAAGATAATAGATATTACTAGAATGTTGACCCAATGGCTATGTGTAAATTTTATTTCAACCTCATTTCATCAAGAGTAGCTTCAACCACCATTTATCAACTCTTCTATTGTACCCTTCCTATAAAATAAATTTAAATCTTTTTAATCTTCTGATTATTAATCATATATAAATATAATTAGGCATTTTTTAATAACTAGACTTTAATGATCATCCTTTTTCACTACTCTTTTGAAAAAATGTTCACACTAAGAATGTCAGCCAAACCGTCTCTCAGTACATCAATGTCTATGAGCACCATCACTTCTTCCAAAAAGGTCTATAAGATTTTACCATATGATATTTCATTAAAAACTAATATGATAATATTGGATGTTATTTTGTTCACAATATATGGTGATGGGAGTAACAGTTTCGTACCATCAATAATTTTCATCAAACTTGATTTTCCAATACCACTGACACCTATTAATGTTGTAAGAACAGTAGCCATGTTTGAGAAAACTGAGTGTCCTCATTTAAGAGAGGTTGAATAATAGTGGGAACCCAAACAATTCTCCAAGGCAATTTCAATACAAATATGAATCAGTGATTATCTAAAAATATTCCATACTTTTCATAATTTTTTATGGATTTATTTACCTTTATGCTAATGTTAAAATCATCATAGTTAATAATCTTTACGAATGATAGGAAGGGATAGAAATACCTTATTCCAGCTATTCCTAAGGAATTCATTTACCACAATTTGTTTCTAAGAAAACATCAAGGGTAACCTTCAAAAACCACATATATAATATTTATTGATATCATCTACATGAAGAGTATATATGAGGTGAATCCAAAGATGAAAATAATTTTATCTACAATTTCGATAAATATCATAATGATACTTGGAATGAGAAAATAAATTAATTTTAACTTAAATAAAAAGAAGAATAAATGATTATTATTTTATCTCATTCTGCTAAATTTATTCTAAAATCATACTATTTTTTAGGTGGCTTGAAAAAGTATGTTTGAGGGAAATCATACAAATATTTTCCCTCCACCTATTTTAGCTAAATTGTAAAATGATAACAAATTGATATGTTGATTTCCCTTTTCAAAACAAATTAACCTTAAAAATGGAATGAAAGTCCTTCGATAGAATAAATCCTCCTCGGGGAACAATAATGGGAATGAAATAAACCAAAGGGACTTGAAGTCCCATACATACAGATATAATAAATCAACCAAATGCAATATACTTGTGGATTGAAACTAAGACAAATTTCGTGTAAATGATCTTGTTCCTTCAAAATATTGAAAATATACTAAAAATTGCATAACAATTTTGTTCACAATAAAAATTAAAAGGTTATTCCTTAATAACTTTAAATAAATGAAAAATATAACTCTTTGTAGCTAAAAAAAATGAAAAAATAGTAATTAAACATGGATAAAAAAGAAAATCAATCTTACCTACCAACATTCAAATAAAATATGGTGATTTGATAATTTATGAAATCTCACATGGAATCTTCCAAAAACATGATAGGGGATCATAATAATCCATAAAGAAATGGTATATTCAAATGTAAGAGGGAAAAGTTCTGTTTTTATAGAATATAGAAAGATTCTGAATGGTCAAGGGAGTGCTCAAACATTCTATTATACATGATCATCATCACACCATATAAAAAAATTCCAATAAAATTCCACCCATCATATTTCATTCCTTTGTATATTTTAATGAAAAAGTTGAATTTCATCGTAATCGTCTATAATTGTATAAGTTCAGACATGAAATGAAACCCATTAGTCATTATGATAAATCTATAGGGCTCATTTATATGGATGTGGAAATGATTAAATCCATTGGATAATTTAAACCATATAACCAAGAAACCATGTTATGATACATTTGTAGAGATCATTTCTTAAAGCCTATTACTTCTTTTAATCAGTCATTATGGTAACTATAAATGAATTTAAATTCATATAGATGAGTAATCCAAGAATAAAAAACTAATGAATAATTCATTAACTCCCACATTTCTTGTTTGAAGTCATCCACTCCTTTTTAATTCGGATGTTTGAATCCAATCAATTATGAAAATTGATATACTTTATCAAGATGGCCCTGATAGAAATGTTTCCATTAGAAACTGTAAAAATGAGATTAAATAGTGCATATAAGTTGGTTTTAATCTGAAAAAGAAGATGAGAAAAGTTCTATTAAGGGTCTAGACATTCTTCTTGAGTGAGTACATGATTTGGAATGTCATTGATTGATGCAATCCAGTTAAAATTTAATCTATAAACAATTCCATTAATGATAATATTGTATTTAATATATGATCATAAATATCAACATTGCATAATTTGGTAGCTAGATGATCAAAAATTATCATTAAAAACCAATAATTTTTTAACCTATCTTTACATGTTCCTTTTCCCCAACAAATATTCCCCTTGACAATTAATCCCCCAACACGGTGTTGTCACATATATCCAGTCCCAATAGTAATTGTTTAATTTGAATAAAATAAAGTTAAATTCATATTTAGAGCTATAATATAAGTGAAATTTAAAACATTTTCTATTAAAATCAATACATTAATATACCTCAAAAGAGGATGATCGCACCATCTCCTTCATCAAGTGTTGCATTAATATCAGTTAAACCCAAGGTATCAAATTTCATATATTATCCATGGAGGTTCCAAACATTTAAATTCAAATTATTTTTAATAAAACTAACTAGTCCAAAATAATGACTAATTTTACAAAGAGATCAATATATAGAGCTTGATATTTCCTTCATTCTCTCGTTAAAAATAATTTTTTAGTATCCATATAGAAAAGATAATATTATATTGATTCATAAATTTAATTAATGTTAACTATGATTTTTATGAAAAAAACATGTGAATATTTATACCCATTTATACTTATTAAGATCGTATTCATCTTTCGTCTCGATTTCAAAGTAGATTGAGAAAGTATCGAAGAATATTGATACAACATTTTTTGGAGTTTAAATTATGTAGAAACACATTTTTGGTGAAGTAATTGACAAGGATACTCCCCATGATAAAATAATCTTCACACCAAACCATGGTACCTTACGATAGTATGGACTAATTTACCCATTGAGAGGAAAAAATCAGAGTATGGCCTTACACTACTCAATTGGTTATTTTATAATATTATCCTACCACGTATAAGTAATAAATAATTCTAAATAATCTTATAGTTTATTTATGTTTGAAATATATTTAATAGACATTAAAATTATGACCAATTGAAAAATCCCCAACCAATAAACATATTTAATGTATTAAATTGAAAATATTTTTTTCTCAAAAATCATATTTATATTTCCACAATGTAAATCATATATTTCTAAATTAAAATTAATATTTTAATATAATTTTTATAATTATTATATGAAATATGTATTAAATAATTTTTTTCATAAATTTTTTATTCATTCTCAAATAATTACTATGCCATTAAATCATGGTACTTGGAAAAATTAAAGTTTCATATTTTTACTAAAAAATATACTTTATCAGAATATCACTCAAAAATAACCCTAATCTAATTTTCTGTGCTAAGTCCAAAAATATAAAATTTATTTTATAAAATTTTATATTTATGAGAACTTTATGATTCAATGAAAAATACATATTTATTTAAAATTATCAATTTTTATAGCAGAGTAAACATTTTGAACATTATAAAAATTACTTAGGACTTCATTTTATTTTAAAGTGTTTTATAAGATTATTTTTAGAAAATAAAATTACTTTATATTCTAAATTTATAATAAAAAATATTATTAATGGAATATATTTATAGAGTAAAAAATTGTGAAATTTTAATTATACCATAAAATATTCATGACAATCACTTAATTGTGTCTACAAAATGAAAAATAATAACGACTAACGATTTAATTCACTAATTTTCATAATTCTCATCAACCATATTGAATGAAAATAATAATATAAAAAACCATTTTTCTCTATAAATAAACCACAATTGTCACTTCATCACTCATTAATTCACTTAAATGGTTCTTACACATCCATTGATAATGTTTATTTTTTTCTGAATGCTTCTATTTATTGTTGATGATATTAGGGCAAACATGATTGTTATGGGGGAATTCAATATTATGGAGCTCCTTATAGTTAATGTACTATTATTTTTTGTTTATATCCCGTTATAATTACTTGACGTAATAGTTCATAACAACCAATTATATCTGATGTCCTAATGAGATATAAGTTTCGTTTTTTATCTCTACTATTGTAATAATGGGTATTTTATTGGATATTATGATTTAATAAATGTATTGATTTAAATTAATGAAATAAATATTTATTGCATATTTATTATGTAAAATGTTACATAAAATTTAAATGGAATGTTTTAAAGTAATAAAAAATAAAATGATAATAAAATAATAGAAAATAATTTAGAATTTAAATGAACTATAAGTTAATTTGAGATTGAATAATAATATATTATTTATATTAAAGCATTTATTTTGTTATGTTTTGAATAAAATATCATATAAAACTTCCACTAATATTTATATGGTTTAAATTTATGAATATAAAAACATGCGTCATGCTTTGTTAACCATTAAATTAAAATGAATTAATTACCAAAATGATGTGAAAATATAACTATTAATAAAAATAATGTAGTTAAAAAATTATACAATATATTTAAAAAGAGTCATGCATATAATAAAAGTGATAAAATTATAAGTATTTATATATATATAGGACTGAAGCTGTAATTATTACATCATATGGGCTGATAGAAGTAAATTCACCTTTGTCTTCCTTGGATTATAGATTTGAGGCTCGTGGCCATGCTAGACAAGATGGGTTCTCGCTCGGCCTTCAAGATACCATTTTTATAAAACCGTAACTATTTAATTTATGTGAATTAATTAGGTGATAAATATTTTAATAAAAATTTGGGTTATTAAATGAAATAAATTCATGTAGTATTTATATTTATATATCTAAAAAATAGATAATGGGAAATTCAGGATGATACAACTATCTAATTTCAAATATATATTAAGAAAAAACACTTCAATTTAACTCACTATTTAATTTTTGAAAGGTAGGAATATAACCACATCAATTTAATTCATAGTTCGTTATTAATGAAGGTTGAAAAGTGAATTTTTTGATTTAAAGTTCAAAGAAATGCTTCGATGAGTTAAATCCATGAAAATGACCTTATAATGTCCTAAAATCATTATAAAATGATTTTTGATTAATTTTTACATGTATGAATACCCCTCCCATAAATAGAACATGCTATGAGGTCAAAATAAAGGAAAATATTTCTTTATTGTATATAAATGTTTTAAAAAGTATTTAAAAACATGAGATAATGGGTTAATACCTATAAAAATACTTATGAATTTTCACCAAATCATAATACAACAATTGATGATTAATTCGTGACAAGTACAGAGACCCCACATGTCAACATATTAATCATTTCACATATAATAGCCAACAAAATGACCTTATATTATCATGAAATCCTTGAAAATGATAAATGATTTGTGACATATATAAATAAACTTCATGTTAATCTACTATGTGGTGTGGTCTGAATAGATGGAAAATAAGTTATATTAAATTTAATAGTATTTAAAAATATGTCTCAAATGGTTAGATATATAAATTGTAGTGAAATTTGAAGAAAAAAAATCTTCTATTATTTTATGATATACATATGAATATAGAAAATTAGTTTGATATGTGGTTTTCTCAAAGTGAACAAAAGTTTAATTTTATTTATTTAACATCAATGGGTCAAACCATTAAAAACTATCTTGAAAATTCAATAAATCCTAAGAAAATGATCACTAATTAATTTTTGACATGTATGAATTGATCGCAAGGGATGTTGACATATGTTGTGGTTTTTGGGATCCCAAAAAAATAATGGATTTAAAAGGATTTAAAATAACATCTCATATAATAAAAACAATGAAATGGCCCTATAACATCTTAAAATCCCATGAAAATAGCCCTTTTTTTATGATTTAAAATAGGGGAATTATAATTTTAATAAGTTGTTTTCTTGGAATGAAAAAGGGTGTTTTAAGTATTTAAAAGTAAAAAAACTAGTGTCCTAATGTTAATACCTTGAAAATAGCCTCAAAATATTATTGAATCATAGGAAAATGTTTTTTAAGAAAATTGTGACCTATTCAAATATATTCCACCACAATTCAATGGGCGACGAGTTTGGAATAATTAAAAGTTGGTTTTTAGATATATTACGAGTAATTAAAAATAGGCATCAAATGAACTTTTCTATTTAGTTTTGGCCACATGATGTGTGGAATTTTGTTTTAGAAAAAATTTCAAGGGGGAAATAATACATTCAATTATACTATCAAATTTTAGAAACTAATTAATGTTTTGTTTTCTTTTACAATTCAAATTTTTTTTGAGTATCCTTTTCATATGTTTTCATGAAAACCTGATCTCCGATTCTTGGACCTATTATATTTTTTGTGATATGTCACTTAAAAAAATGTAAATTTCATGCAACACTTCAAATCATTATGGGAAATTTAGCTGTCGAATTGATGTGTGGTTAGTTCAAAAATATCAAATAATACTCGGAGATCATTTTTCTATAATTTTCCTTACTATTTTATATCATTTTATTAGTTTATACCCTTAATCTATAAATTACTCAATTGTTAGTTGTTGCTAAAATTATTAAATCACATTTATCATCATATTAAGAAACCTAATAATTTGATAGATGTACGACTACTTTATTTAGGCAAAAATGACATAGGGATAGTGAAAAACTTAGTAATAGACCGCAATAAAATATAATGGGAAGTGCAGTCAAAATAACAAAAAAAGAAATCAATTATATTTAATTCAATAGAAACATGTCTAAAAGAGTAAAAACATAGAAAATGTTCATCAATTCGGGTGACCTCCATCATCATGACCTCATCTCCACGTGACCCCCCCCCCCTATTTGAGCTGTTTCTACTCACACCACGGCCTCCCGATCTCCCTCTCCAGCTCAGATTTCAACCCATTTTCTACCAGATTCTTGGTCCGATCATTCAAGGTATGGGTTTCTACCTTGTTATCCATCAATTTCCAATCTATTTTTGGTCACCCTATCTCTCTAATAAAATTTTTCTGAACTCTAATGTGTTTGGCGTTTTAATTTTTATTTACTCTTGTTATTTTGGATTCTTTCTAGGTTCATTGTGGTGCAATTGGCTTGCGATCGATGTTTTGTGTCATAATTCGATGTTTCGACACCAAATCTATGTGTTTCGGTATATAATTATTGTTAGATGAATTAATTTTCTAATTTAATTAATTTAGTATACACATTGATTTGTTTTATTGGTGAGAATATAGTTTTAATTGAGGTTTAATATGATTTTGATGTGTTTAGTTGTGTGTTTAGATCATATGAATGTTTCTATTTTTTGAAAACCTGTGCTGATCCTATCATATTGTTTTATAAAAATTGATATTGGTTTATTATGTCCCACAGGGGCTGATAATATTGTTTTTTCATGTTATTTGTGAAAGTTTCAACAAATAATATGTTTTTGAGTTGGAGTTTGTTTTCAAAGACTTTTGATACCACTTGAGGTTGTTTTATAAAATTATAAATTGGTTTCTTAAATATTATAAATAATGTGATACACGTTCGGATATTGTTTTGGTGTGAACATGACTTCAAAGGTGGGTTTGATAATTCAAATGGGTTAGGAGTGGAATTATATTGTGTTTAAAGGGGTTTTCCTTGTACAAAGGGGTTTTTTGTTTTATAAAGTGGGAATGGGGTTTCAGTTGATTTATGTGGTTATGCTTGGAAATATTAATGCTTCCATTAGAATTGTGTTTTAAATATAATATTGTTATAAATGGAATTTCATATAATTAATAAATGGGTGAAGGCCCTATTGGCACTTGTTATGTGGTATTGATTTCCCATTTTTAATAATCCTATTACAAATGACAATTATGGTTTATGAAATTGAATTTTTTTTATAATTAATTGGTTTGTCATTGGAATAACCATTGATGTGTTATTTTTAATTATTTAATAGATTTTTAATATGTTTTATTAAATTATCTGTGTATTGCGTTGGACCTCCCTACGATGGTTTTGGGCCATGGGTGTCGAGGTATCCAACATGTACATGCATATGGTAAGGCATATATATATATATAACCTCTTTGTATATATTCCCTCTTGGTGGGGGGAATATGTGCAATGTATCTAGGGGTGTATATATATATATATATATATATATATTTATAAATGCATGTGAGTGTATGCGCCAAGTGTCGGTTCGAGTGGTCATCGACAAATAGAGACATGTTTGAGGTAGTTCCCATATTCCTATGCCTTCAATTTGAACTTCATAATTTCTTTCTTGTTTTAAAAATATTTTGACCTTTATTCTATATACAAATTCAATGAAATCTCGTTTTAGTTGATAAAAATGATTATAGTTTGTTTTGGAAATTGAAAGGTATTTCTAACACCATTGGTATTAACTATCTTTTTTTTTTGAAAATTGATTTCCTAAGTGGTTTTGAATTGGCCAAAAGTATTTCCAAAGGTGTTTGGAATTTCGGTCGATTAGTGTTGAATAGTGTTCCCTTTGTGTAATTAAGGCTATTTAGAACATTTATAAAGTTGTATAAAAAATAAAAACCTCTATTGAGGATTGTTCTTTGTGTGACGTGAAAGAGGGGGGATGCGCTTAAGGAGGGAGAATGGTGGTGTGCAGCTAAATGAGTTTTTGATGAAGAATGTGTTATGTACAATTATGTTGTATTCATAAAGTAAACTCACCACCACTTAAAAAAAGACCATTTTGAATCCTATGTATCTATGTTGGTGGACCAGGACTAGTACACTTGATGACACGGTAGAGATTCATCTCAGTTTCTTCTAGTAGGATTGATGTGACAAACCCAACTAAAGAAATGAATGATTGAGGGTCGTGGTTTTTAAGCCATGTTTTCTGAGGGTCATGGTTTCAAAGCCACCTTTTCTAAGGGTCATGGTTTCTGAGACATGTTTCACCGAGGTATCAGGTCTCTAGGGTCCCACTTGTTCTGGTTACTTATAGGGATTACCCATGGTTCCCATTTCTGAAATTATTCTTGTAATGTAATTTTTCATTTTAGTAGTTTCATACATGATGTATTATTTGTGAAAACCATATTTTAATAATAATTATTTTCCTTTAATTTTGAGATGTTAATTCATTCTTGGAACCTATTTGGAAAATGTAGTGGGAGAGAAATGCTTTACTTTAAAATGAAAACCTGGGACTTGAACTTGAAAAGAATAATTTACATTATTTTATTATATCTTATTTTAAAACTAGCATGATTGGATTTCATACTAAAGTTTGAGGCACAGGTCATGGTTATATTTTGTCATTCCTAATGAGCATCTCGGTGCTCACGCCTACTTAACTTTTCAGTTGCAGGTTTCTGTCTTTGATTGATTTTGGGAGCGAGTGTAGTTTACGTTCTGTGGTGACCTACAGTGCCACCAAAGGTATGTCATGTTACATCATTTATTCCTTTTTCTGCTTCCATGTTTTTTGGTTTAATTTCCTTTAATTATCTGCTTAATAAGATTAGTATTATCTATCTTTGTTATGGGACAAATTCTTCCTAACTGGTTTATACTGATGTCTGACACTAGTCACCAGCCTGTGGGGATCGGGGACGCCCTTCAGGCCATGTCGTGTACCGGCTCGGCTGACCGGTTCAAGGTCGACCAGGGTCAGTTCATGACAGTGTTCATGAAAAAATAGGACAAACCATACTCTAACAACGTATTCACTAATATTAATGAACCCCATATTAAGCCTATATCTTTAATATAGATCACAAAAATACAAAGATTCAGAAAGAGTATATTAAAGAACCATAAAATAGTACGGGGAAGTTTCTATAATATATAATGTTCTAATAGTAGTGGACACAAACAACCCCTTGTAGAAATAAATATCTCCTAGTTACTAGATCTTGATCAACCCGAATCCCTATTATCTATGAATTTACATTTTCTACCTTGGATCTGGCCCCCATCAAGATTGGACTCTTGAGTATCATGAACTCAACTTCTGGGTGTAGCAATGGTTAATATCTATCATTCCAGAACCTAAAAACCCCCATGGCTCTTAGAAGTACAACCCAATCGATGCCTATAATTTCATTTAAATGTTTTATAAAATCATGTAAAAATTTACTCAGTGATCCACCTCATATTCTATAATCCAAAATTTAAACATTCATGTGGATGGCTTTTAACCATTTGGGATATTGGACTCTCCCTCGATTCTATAGAAGAAATCCAAAAAATGGCATATTAGAAAATTACTAATCAATAAATGGAGCATTGATTATTATAGTCTAGTATATAGTTGATTCATACCTGAAAAGTTAACATATCTTACTAGAATGTTTACCAAATGGCTATGTGTAAATTTTCTCTCAACATTATTTCATCAAGAGTAGCTTTAACCACCGTTTATCATCTCTTCTATTATACCCTTCATATAAAATAAATATGAATATTTTTAATCTTGTGATTATTACTCATCTATAAATATAATTTTTTCTTTTTTACTAACTAGTCTTTAATGATCATCCTTTTACACTACTCTGTTGAAAAACTGTTCACACTGAGAAACTCAGCCAAACCATCTCTCACTACGTCCAAGTCTATGAGCAACATCACTTCTTCCAAGAAGGTCTATAAGATTTTACCCATATGATATTTCATTAAGAACTAATATGATAATATTGGAAGTTATTTTGATCACAATATATGGTGATGGGAGTGACGGTTTCCTACCATCAATAATTTTCATCAAACTTTTTTTTCCTATACCACTAAAACCAATTAATTTTTAAAGAACACTAGCCATGTTTGAGAAAACTGAGTGTCCTAATTTAAGAGAAGTTAAATAATAGTGGGAAACTAAACAATTCTCCAAGACAATTTCAATACCAATATGAATCAGTGAATATCTAAAAATATTCCATACATTTCATACAATTTTTTATGGATTTAGTTTCCTTCATGCTAATGTTAAAATCATCATAGTTAATAATCTATAAAAAGGATTGGAAGGAATTGAAATACCTTATTCCGGCTATTCCTAAGGAATTAATTTACCACAATTTCTTTCTAAGAAAACATCATGGGTAACCATTAATAACCACATTTATAATATTTATTTATATCATCTACATGAAGAGTATATATGAGGTGAAACCAAAGATGTAAATAATTTTATCTATTGTTTCGATAAAAATCACAATGTTACATGGAATGTGAAAAGAAATTAAATTTAATTTAAATAAAAAATTGATTATTATTTTACCTCATTCTGATAAATGTATTATAAAATCACACAATTTTTTAAGTGACTTGAAAAAGTATGTTTAAGGGAAATCATCCAAATAATTTCCCTCCACCTAATTTAGCTAAATTATAAAATGATAATAAATTGATATGTTGATTTCCCTTTTTAAAACAAATCACCCTTAAAAATGGAATGAAAGTCCGTTGATAGAATAAATCCTCCTAGGTGAACAATAATGTGGAAATAAATAAACAAATGGGACATGAAGTCTCATTCAAATGGATAGGATAAATCAACCAAATACAATATGAATGTGGATTGGAAATGAGCCAAATTTCTTGTAAATGATCTTTTTCCTTCAAACTATTGAAAAAATGCTAAAAATTGCATAACCATTTAGTTCACAATAAAAAGTAAAAGGTTATTCCTTAATAACTTTAAATAAATGAAATATATAATTTTTACTAACTAAAAAATGAAAAACTAGTATGTAAACATGGATTAAAAAGAAAATAAATCTTACCAACCAACATTCAAATAAAATATAGTGATGTGGTAATTTATGAAATCCCTTACGGAATCTTCCAAAAAAATGATAAGGGATCATAATAATCTATGAAGAAATGGTATATTCACATGTAAGAGGGAAAAGGTCATTTTTTATAATATAGAATGATTCTGAATAGTCAAGGGAGTGCTCAAACATTCCATTATACATGATCATCATTACACCAAATAAAAAACTTCCAATAAAAGTCCACACATAATATTTCATGATTTTTTATATTTTGATGAAAAAGTTGAATTTCATTGTAATCGATTATATTTTTATATGTTCAAACACGAAATGAAACCCATCAGTCATTATGATAAATCTATAGGGCTCGTTTATATGGTTGTGGAAATGATTAAATACATTGGATACTTGAAACCATTTAACCAAAAACCATGTTATGATACATTTGTAGGTATCATTTCTTAAAGCCTATAACTTCTTTTAATAATTCTTTAAGGTAACTATAAATGAATTTAATTTCACATAGATGAGTAATCCAAGAATAAAAAATTAATGAATAATGCTTTAACTCCCACATTTATTTTATGAAGTCATCCACTCCTTTTGAATTCCGATGTTTGAATCCAATCAGTTAAGAAAATTGATAGACGTTATCAAGAGGGCCCTGATAGAAATTTTCTCCACTAAAAACTATAAAAGTGAGACTAAATAGTACATATAATTTGGTTTTAATCTGAATAAGGAAGATGAGAGAAGTTCCATTGAGGGTCTAGAAATTCTTCTTGAGTGAGTACAATATTTGGAATGGCATTGATTGATCAAAACCAGTTAAAATTTCATCTATAAACAATTCCATTAATGATAATATAGCGTTTAATATATGATGGGAAATATCAATAATGAATAATTATGTAGGTGGATGATCACAAATTATCATTAAAAACCAATAATTTTTAACCTATCCTTACATGTTCCTTTTCCCCTCCCAATATTCCCCTTGACATTTAATCCCCCTACATGGTGTTGTCACATATATCCAATCCCAATACTATTTCATTAATGTGAATAAAATCTAGTTAAATTCATATTCAGATATATAATATTAGTGAAATTTAAAACATTTTCTATTAAAATAAATACATTAATATACACCAAACGAGGATGATCGCTCCATCTCCTTCATCTAGTGTAGCATTCATATCAGTTAAACCCAATGTATCAAATTTCATATATGATCCATGGATGTTCTAGAAATTTAAATTCAAATTTTATAATAAAACCAACTAGTCTAAAATAAAGACTAATTTTATATTGAGATCAATATATAGGGATTGATATTTCCTTTATTATCTCGTCAAAAATAATTTTTTAGTATGCATATAGAAAAAAATATTATATGGATTCATAAATTTAATGAATGTTAACTAAGATTTTTAAGAAAAAATATGAGAACATTTATACCCATTAATACTTCTTTAGATCGTATTCATCTTTCGTCTCGATTTCAAAATAGATCGAGAAAGTATTGATGAAAGTCAATACAATATTATCAAGAGTTTCAATTATGTAGAAACATATTTTTTGTGTAACAATGTACAAGGATACTCTCCATGATAAAATCATCTTCACACCAAACCATGTTATCTTCCAATAGTATGGACTAATTTACACTTTTAGAGGAAAAAATCAAAGTATGGACCTACACTACTCGATTGGTTATTTTATCATATAATCCTACCATGTATAAGTAAAAAATAATTCTAAATAATCTTATTGTTTATTTATGTTTGAAATATACTTAATTGACATTAAAATTATGACCAACTCAAAAATCACTAACCAATAAACATATTTAATGTATTAAATTGAAAATATTTTTTTTCTCAAAAAATAATATTTTTATTTCCTCAATGTAAATCATATATTTCTGAATTACAATTAATATTTTAAATTAATTTTTATACTTATTAAATGAAATATGGATTAAATAATTTTTTCATAAAATTTTTATTCATGCTCAAATAATTACTATGCCATTAAATCATGGTACTTGTAAAAATTAAAGTTTCACATTTTCACTAAAAATTATACTTTATCAGAATATCACTCAATAATAGCCGTAATCTAATTTTTATGTGCTAAATCAAAAAAATTTATTTTATAAAATTTTATATTTATGAGAACTTTATGATTGAATCAAAAATCAATATTTATTAAATATTATCAATTTTTATTGCAGAGTAAACATTTTAAACGTTATAAAAATTTCTTAGGACATCATTATCTTTTAAAGAGTTTTTTAAGATTACTTTTAGAAAGTAAAATTATTTTAAATTCAACATTTATCATAAAAAATATTATTAATGGAATATATTTATAGAGTCAAAAAAATGAAATTTTAATTATACCATAAAATATTCATGACAGTCAATTCATTGTGTCTACATAACGAAAAATAATAATGACTAATGATTTTATTCACTAATGGTCATAATTCTCATAAAACTTATTGGATGAATATAATAATAGAAAAAACCATTTTTCTCTATAAATAAACCACCATTGTCACTCCATCACTCATTAATTCACTTAAAAAGATCTTACACATCCATTGATAATGTTTATCATTTTCTGAATTCTTCTCTTTATTTTCGTAGATATTATGGCACACACGATTCTTATGGTGGGATTCAATATTATGGATCTCCTGATATTTAATGTACTATTATTTTTTGTTTATATCCATTTATAATTCCTTGATGTAATAGTTCATAACAACCAATTATGTCTGATGTTCTAATGAGCCATAATTTTCGTTTTTTATGCCTACTATTTTAATAATGGGTATTTTATTGGATATGATGATTCAATAAATTTATTGATTTAAATTAATGAAATAAATATTTAATTAATTTTTATTATGATACATGTTACATAACATTTTAAAAGGAATGTTTTAAAGTAATAAAAAATAGAATGATAATAATATAAAATTAAATCATTTAGAAATTAAATGAACTATAATTTTATTTAAGAGTGAATAATAATATATTATTTATATTTAAGCATTTATTTTGTTATGTTTTGAATTAAATCTCATATAAAAGTACCACTAATGGTTATATGGTTAAACTTTATGAATATAAAAACATGCGTCATGCTTTGTTAACCATTAAATTACAATGAATAAATTACCAAAATGAAGTGAAAATATTACTATTAATAAAAATAAAGTAGTTAAAAAACTATAAAATATATTAAAAAAGAGACATGCATATAATAAAAGTGATAAAATTATAAGTATATATATATATATATATATAGGACTGAAGCTGGAATTACGTCATCATAAGGGTTGATAGAAGGAAATTCACCTTTGTCTTCCTTCGATCATGGATTCGAGCCATGTGGCCATGCTAGACATGATGGGTTCTCTCTCGGCCTTCAAGAAACCATTTTTATAAAAGCATAACTTTTTATTTTATGTGAATTAATTACGTGATAAATATTTTAATAAATATTTGTTATATTAAATGAAATAAATTCATGTAGAATTTATATTTATATATCTAAAATTATATCCTTGGAAATTCAGGATGATAAAACTATCTAATTTCGAATATATAGAAAGAAATGAAACTTCAGTTTAACTTACTTTTTAATTTAGGAAAGGTAGGACTATACGACACATGAATTTAATTCATAGCTAGTAATTAATAAAGGCTGAAAAGTGCATTTTTTGATTTATGTTCAAAGAAATGCGTCAAAGAGTTAAAACTAAGAAAATGACCTTAAAATGTCCTAAAAACATTAGAAAATGATTTTTGATTAATTTTTTCTTTTATGAATACCCCCATCAATAGAACATGATATGAGGTCTATATAAAGGAAAATATTTATTTTTTGCATTTAAATGTTTTAAAAATTATTTAAAAACATGATTCAATCGGTTAATATCTATAAAAATACTTATGAATTACTATCAAATCATAATTCAAAAATTGTTGATTAATTGATGACAAGTACAGATACCCAACATGTCAATATATTATACATTTCACATAGAATAACCAACAAAATGACCCTATGTTATCATGAAATTCTTGAAACATGATAAATGATTTGTGACATATATGAATAAACTTCATATTAATATACTATGAGGTGTGGTATGAATAGATGAAAAAGAAGTTATATTATTTTTAATAGTATTTAAAAACACGTTTCAAATGTTTAAATACAGAAATTGTAGTGAAATTGGAAGAAAAAAATATTCGATTAATTTATGATATACATAGGAATATAGAACATTAGTTTGATATGTGGTTTTCTCAAAATGAACAAAAGTGTAATTTTATTTGTTTAAAATAAAAGGGTCAAACCCACAAAAACTATATTAAACATTCAATATATCCTAAGAAAATGATCACAAATTAATTTTTGAAATGTATGAAAAGATCGCATGTGATGTTGACATATGTTGTGGTTTTAAAGATGCCAAAAAAATAATAGATTTAAATGTCTTTAAAATAACATTTCATATAGTCAAAACAATTAAATGACCCTAGATCCTCTTGAAATCCCATGAAAATAGCCTTGTTTTTTTATGATTTGAAATAGTGGAATTATAAATTCAATTAGTTGTTGTCTTGGAATGAAAAACGGTGTTTTAAGGATTTAAAAGTAAAAAAACCAGTGTCATAATGTTAATACCTTGAAAATAGGCTCAAAATATTGTGGAATCATAGGAAAATGATTTCCAAGAAAATTGTGACTTATTCAAATATATTCCAAAAAAATATAATGAGCGATGAGTTTGGAATAATTAAAAGATGGTTTTTTGATATTTTACGAGTCAATGAAAATATGCATCAAATGAACTTTTCTATTTAGTTGTGGCCACATGATGTATGATATTTTATTTTAGAAAAATGTAAAGGGGAAATAATACAATAAATTATACTATCAAATTTGAGAAACTAATTAATTTATTGTTTTCTTTTACAATTCAAAATATTTTTTTGTATCCTTCTCATAAGTTTTCATGAAAACCTAATCTATGATTCTTGGATTTGTTATATTTTTGGTGACCTGACACTTAAAATAAAATGTCTATTTCATGTGTACCTTTAAATCATTATGGGAAATTTAGGTGTCGAAATGATGTGTGGTTAGTTTATAAATATGAAAAAATACTAGGAGATCATTTTTCTATATTTTTCATTACAATATTATATCATTTTCCTTGTATATACCATTAATAATTGATTACTCAATTTATATTTGTTGCTAAAAATATTAAATCATAGTTATCATCATATTAAGAAACCTAAGATTTTGATAGATTTACGACTAATTTATTTAGGGAATAATGACTTAGGGATAGTGAACAACATAATAATAGACCACAATAAAATATAATGGGAAGTGCAGTCAAAATAATGAAAGTATCAATTATCTTTAATTTATTAGAAACATGTCTATGAGAGTAAAGAAATTGAAAATGTTCATCTATTTTCATTAAATCATAAGAATACAATCATCATTTATTATTCATATTTTTAATATTCTACATATTAAAAAAACAGGATTTTTTTAAATGGAAATATGTGTGTTTTCAAAATTTTAATTATGATTATGAAGATGTCTACTCAGTTTTGACCATTACATTATATGTCATTTTATTAAAAATTACAATGTGAAAATTTATATTTAATCATATGTATAATTCTAGAGATGGATTGATGTGAGGTTTTTTTTATATTGGTCCCAAATCTTTTTAGGACCTTTTAAAAATTCTTCATGAAAATAAAAATAAAACCTAAATGTTGATGGGAATAATATTAAACACAATGCATAATTATGAGATTATTAGTATAAGAAAGAAGCCGAAGAAAAAGAGTACAAACATAGAAAATGAACGTGAATTATTAAAAAATCATAGTACTATGTTTATAGTATTAATTTTGACATGTAATAATAGACAACCTAAAAATATGACATGGGGAGATTTAAAAATAACCAAAAGTGTATTTTTAAATATGTATAAGTCTTTAAAAATGATTTTCAAAGAGTCAAAAACTATAAAAAGACATTGGATTACTATGAAATCATAGAAAGAAATCACCAGTTAACATATGACATGTAGGTAAATTAGAAAAACATGTTGTTCATAAAGGTAAATAAAAAAGAACTTGTAACCTATAAATTAATAGTTTTTCAAATTATTTTATTATAGAGATGAATCATACTTTGGGAAGTGTTATAAGATAAATGTTAATAAAAGAGTTATAATAATATATAAATAAATCTCTTTTCATTTTAATATATTTTTCTGGTGGTTTCTTTTATAATGACCCTTCATTGATAATATCACTTACCGAATGGATAATTTATATTTCTAGAATATAAACTAATAAATAACATAACATAAATATTCAAAAAAAACTATTTATAGAGGTGATAAAAAACAAAACCTATTATTCATTGTGGTAAATGAAATGGACGTTGTCACTTACCAATGAAAAAGTTTACCACATTTAATTTTGATGTAATATGTGGTTTGAATGATCGATAAAATAGTTTTATTGAAAAAATTATTAAAAATTGGGTATATGATCAAAATAATAAAATGAACAAAAACTATCATGAAATAATATAATAATCCCTTTTTTGTATTTGTGACATATAGAAGGAATTACCATATTCCAATGCGACATGCAAATTTTTTATTACGGATAAAAGTGAATTTTTTACATAAAAGTCAAATAACTGCATAAAAATTTAAAACCCCAAAAGACCTTTTATTATAATGAAATCATATGAAAATGACCATTTATTTATTTGTGATATATTGGAATAAACCATATATAAATTTATCATACATAGTAGTAAGAATTATTAAATATACAATTTAATTAGATTTAATATTCTATAATAATGTGAATCAATTGATAATAATTTTACATTTAAGTTCATATTTTTTTGATGTTTGTTCATAATGGTTAATAAATAAATGATTGTAGTTTTCCAATGATTTTATAACCATCAAACTGTTATATAAGTTGGATCCCTAGATCATACATTTATAGTGCTTTATGATTACCATTTATTTTATAAAATTTATTATTGATGATGTATACTTACCATAATATTGTTGATATTTATGCACCCACTATTTATATGGGAATTTACATATATTATTTTGGTGAATCATTGGTGGTAATTCATTAATTGAATAATCACGATCAATTTTTTTTCACTTATGAAATGAAGTGATATATTGGGCCCATTCAAAAAAGCTGGTAGTAACATCACAAAATCCATATATATTGTAGAAGAAGGCATGCTTATTTAGTTATGTAAATGAATAATAAAGAATGGTTGATGACATGAAGCTTGTGTCCATCTTAAATAGATTTCATGAGTAGTCCATGGAAAATTAAAGCATTAAAACCATTTAATGATACAATACTAACAAGTGTTTCCTTATCCATCCTAGATGAACTCCCAAATTACGACATGCCATTAATATATATTTCTTATAGTTTTGAGATTTTAAGAACAACTGATAGAATTAGAAGTATTACACGGATTTTTTAATCCACCAAACTAAGAGAACTCTCTTGTGAATATTATTTTACTATGTACAATTTTTAATCTTCATATTAACACAATTATTTCCTTTGGTAATATACTTAGGCTAATAATATAAATTTTTTTTGTTTTCTTTATGTGGAAAATAATAGGGAAAACATAAGTACAAATTCAGACAGGATGGAAAATTTATTTTTAATTTAATTTAAACATGAAAAATTCACTACTCGATATATTTGGAATGAAAAATATTATAAATAAAAATGAAAATAACATAGAGTAAACAGTATCCTCAAATAGAAAAATTAAAAGAGCATTTAGTTTTTTGAGGAAAATTCATGTCTTCATTTTTCAACAATATTGTAAAATATATTTTCGAAAATATTTTTTATTTTATTATGTAACTAATATACATTATGCCTTTTCACTTTCAAGTTAATGTGAAAATAATCATTTTTATTGATTTTCAAAAATAATTAAAATTATATGAAATATTTTTTATTAACCATTTTAAATGATTTCAGTTATAGAATAAGTAGTTTTAGAGAATATAATCTTGAAATTGAATAAAATTGTTGTTTTGTAGGAAGGCATCATTTTCTATCATTGTAAAATAATATAAATATATTAAATAATTTAAATTTGAAATATTAAAACACAAAAATGATCATTTCCACCATGACACATTTTGAAGAAATTATATTTGTGTCTAACATCTCTTGATTTATACTTCCTCAATATTTCCATTAAAATAACTACCTAGTTTGTAATATGTAACTTCTAGTTTCCTTTTTTACATAGAACCCAGTAGTCAATCCATATTACTAAAAATTTATAAAATTAACATGGTAATATCCATAAGAAAAAATATTAATAAAAAAAATAATGTATTGAGAATAGATATATTCATTGATTACCTTTTATTATAGATGCCCCCTAACCTTTTTTCAAAGGATGATATGACTTCTTGATAATTAGAGGTGAGGATGGATCCAAATTGGATTATAATTTCTTTCTTTTATATATAACCATAACCCACTATCATGTTACCCTGGGGAGCCTTAGGGCGATACTTTGGATGAAGGTTCTCCCCACATGCAGGATGATGGGAGATGAGGGAAGTTCCATTGTGGATGTGGGAAATCTACATAGTGAATCATGATTTTGAAAGTCATTTAACTATCCAAACCATTTGATATTTCATCCACAAACCATGACATTTACGTATAACTAATAGTTATCATTAGAATAAGAATCCTAACATACCATAATCATGTAGCTTAAAGATAAGAAATTAATATCAAAAAATAATTTTTTAACTTGTTGTCACATGTTTCTTTCGTCCATTGACATTTCATCCCCCACCAAGGTAGTCATACATATATATTTCCCTGAGATATTTTGGTTCAATATAATGAATAAATATATACATTTACACATTCAGATCTATTATAAAAGTGATATGTGAAACATTTTTTTATGAAAATCACACCAATAATAAATACAATGTGGTGATGATCACTCCATCGTTTTTAGTATAAGATCCCTTCATATAGGTAAAAAAAATAAAATATCATGATACAATATGTATTAAAAAATTTAAGTTCAAAATTTAATATAAAAGCATCTAATCAAATATAAAGACTGGATTTGTGAATACATCAATATCTTGATCAATATTAAAAATTATTGTCTTCCCTCATCATGAAATATTTATCAATATTCATAAATAAATTAGATATTATAAACATTCATAAATATAATGAATGTTAACTAGGATTTTATTTTTAGATATGAAAATAAAAACACATATTTTTTGTCATTCTAATCATTTTTCTCTATTGGAAACTCGATTGATAAAATATTAGTTTGTTTCACACCATAATATTTATTCCTCCAGTTATGTTTTTTTCAATATCATCTTAATTAAAATTAATTGATATATTAAAAAAATTGTTTTTAGATATAAATAACCCCTTATATAGGGTATCAAGTATGGAGAAATTCCGGAATGCATGACTAGTCATAACAAGGTTTTGATAAGGCCAAATGGCTATAATACATTGAAATTAGAAAGCGAATTTGAAACTATTGGATTTTTGTGGTGTTTGTTTTGAGAACCAATAACTATAATAAAGTTATTATCTTTTCAAAATCTCTAAATATTGTTTTTGGATGGGGTTTTAAAGGTCATGGGGGTGTTGTATGTGTTCAGGGGGAAGTTAGAAGAAGGATGTGGTGACATGATAGCTTATAGAAGATGCTATATTCCCCTAACACTGTAAATAATAGAAGTAGGACATGAACATTTGAGGTAGGGGTTCAATCCACTACCAAACTATATTCGTGGTTTGGGCAATTTGGACATCCATTTTTTTATCATATAGAAATTCATGGATGTGAAGACAACCTTATCTCCCCCTCACTTCTTCCCCCATGTTTTTGGGTTGTTCTAGAGGTGTTTTGTCGCGTTTCTGAGTATATTACACATCATATCTTCATTATTTTCATTAATCTCAAATTGAATTATTCTGTTTTAGGGTTTTTGGATATCTCTATTTGAGAATGGTGTAAATCAACATTTTTTATTAGTATTTTGTGTAACCTAACTAGAGGATGTCCCAATACAATGTCCAAGTATCATTGTTTACTTTTTTTGGAAACAGTATGTTATGCTGCCAATTTAATTAGAGTTTTCTTGAAACTAAATTAATTTCAATGTGATATCATTTACATGAACTATGTATTTTTCATACGTCTAGGTTAGTAGCACGCTATGGTTTTTAGTGAGTATATAGCCATGGTTCTGGGATGATGGGTCCTTCCATTTATTTTTTGTTGTTAAACCCTTTTTAATAAATATTAAAAACAATTGAGTTGAATTTCTAAATTTAATATAATTTGATTATAATTAAATATTATCAAATTTTTCATGAGTTTCTTGTCCTGGTGATGGCTTAGAATTGGATAAGTTATTTTTATTTAATGCATGAAATATATATATATACATACAAGTAGGTGTATGAGGCCACACTGGTATTGTGATGGACATGTTAGTATTGAATTTTTTAATTTAATTTGAATAGGTAAATTTAAATTAAATTGGTACACTTGTATGTGAACTCAATAATAAATTGACAAGGTTTCGATGAAACTGTGGACCTTGTGCACTACCATGATACCTCGACCATTGATTATCTAGGCATGGACTATGTGGATTACCAATTATTTGGAAACCTCCAAGAGTGTGATGTTTCATGGGATGGATGGACCCTGTAGACCATGTAAGGATTCTGGATGAATTATAATCCTATGGGGATAGACCATAGGTAGGGTAGATATGGGTTGTGTAAGTTAACCAATTTTGAGTTACCTGAGATATATAGACAGTCCTTATGATGTCTCTCAAGACAATATATTGTGAGGCATATTCTTAAGGCCTAAGAGGCCTATTGGTTTCTACGATGATATTGGTGTACGTGATTTATCTGAGCATCGGGCATTATCCTGAGTGACTATTTTTGATTGGGAATCTCTAGTGGCATGCCTCTATAGTAGTGATGATTGTGGGGAACCCTATAGGTTCCCCTATGTGAGATGACCGTAAGAAAATTAATGTGTCTATGGTTTCTGATGTTTCAAATTGTCCCATTGAATATGAATAAATGTATAATCCTAATGTGTATCAGATTATGAGAGAAGTTGTTGGAATTCATCCTATACTGGATATGTCTTTTTGAAGATATTTGATTTCCAATTATTTGTGGAAATAATTCTTTGGGGTTAGAATTATTTTGATTCTCTAGGATTCCCATGAATCTCCTATTGACATGGATGAGACATTGGGATGCCTGCAATACTCAGGATTCGAATGGTGTTTCCTGTAGACTTTTGTGAATTTTCATAATGCTTTGGATTGGAATGGTGGTATGAGGTGATTAGTGGTAATATATCTATATTAATATATATTAGATTTCTTGAAGAATACTGTTAGATCGCCTTGACCAATGCCACAGATACCCCCTAGGAAAAACTGGCCAAACCATTTATGGATATATTGAGGAGATCGAATACATTGGATACCTAGGATATTTACCCTAGAATGTGGTGAGGGTATTCCCTTTTATTGTCTATTTCATCCATGAATCAATCAATCTAAGATGAATATAATTTATTAGGGCCTCCTCCACCTAGGTATCAGTAGTCAACCTAACCATGAAAAACACCTTGGTACTACCATGGGGTTAAAGAAAAGGAAATAAGGATGAGGGATGCCTAGGGATTTTTAGGGATACCCTATGGTATATGAATCATCATAAAGGAAGTGTGGATCGTGGAATCATTGTTAAGAGGATCTAGGTTCCTCAAAGGTGATGTTCATGCTCAATGATACCCCAAAACTAGTCGAGGTTGTTATGATTGATTAAGATCATAGACCTAAGGATGAACAATGGATATTAGGATTATACTAGTTTATATAAGCATACCCTTGGGGAAAGTGATGTTACTGGTTGGAATGGTTATTGTGACGTGGTCAATGTCATTCTTGCATCTGAACAATGTGGGGTTTTTTGGTGGGATTATTTATTTATTATTTGCAGTTTATTTTATTAGATCATGTGATATGTACATATCATTACGTTAATGGAATTCTCTAGGGACATGCGGAATATTACCCATTGATTTATGTACTCAAACCCTACATAGAAAGACATAACACTTGGGTTACCAAGCATTTTTCAATTAGTGGTAGTTCTATGGTGAGAAGAGGTCTGGTACTATTAGTTCGAGTAGGATAGCTCGAGTGGATTGTTTATTGAGATTAGGAATTAATATATCCTTGATATCTTTACTTTTTTATGATTATAAACGTTTTAGTTTTATTTATTCATTTAAGTTTCTTAAATAATTCTTGCAGTTATTTCTTTTTCCAGCATACATTATTATTTATGTATTATTTTTATGATAAAACATTCTAGTAAAGGAATTGTGTAATTGTAAATATACAATTAATACCATGTAATATTATATAGAACATTTTTATAGTTATGAGCCTCTATAGGCACCTCCTAATCGTCAGTAGATTCATGTACATAAGGACTCATGAGGTCTTGTGGTAGTTAGGCTCAATTAATGTTCAGAGTGAGGTGAGGTGATGTATTCCAAAGTGGTATAAATTTTTTTCCTAATTTTCTTATTTTCGAAATATGATATCAAGGAGATATGAGATTGTAGAGGATCTTTTGATGGATACTAGGATGGTGCATCATAAACACATTCATAAATAATAAGGCTAGGTTTATAGGGATTATATTGCTTTTTTTATATTTTCTATTACATTTGATATGATTTTCACCTGGTATTACACACTTGATGTTAGATACCTTAAAATTATGAGTTACAATATTTTTTATTATTATCAATTTGAAAATAATAAAGCTATTGTATTTGACTCTTTACCCTTGAGGTAGAAGGTGGATCATTCATCTTGAGTTGGAACACATGACTCACATGACCTGTTGTGACCAATTTGTGTGATTTTTTCATTGAAGATATGTTCAGATATTTAAAGTGTCATAAAATTCCCATAATGTTTTTTACCATATATGTATTTGGTTGGATTTTACTCATGTGGACCAACATGAACATGTATTTTATTCTGATTACATTTCATATGGATCTACGGTGACACCATTTTCAGTAATCATGGGATAGTCCCTCTATGTATAAGAATAAAGTTGACCCACTTATTTTTGTGAGGCACATGGTTCCATAGTGGGAAACCTTGCTGGGTTTCAATATCTTGAGTTCAGTTATTTAATGGTCTACGAATAGTGAATATGGTTTTTTTCATGTATCTTGAAATTAAAATATTATTTACTGAACTATATGATAACATTTCACTAGTTATGGATTTCTATCTGGTGATTCTGGTTGAATATAGGCTATAGGACTAGTTATTTAAAGTTTACGTAATAACCAAATTGTGTCTTACAATAGGTGGGTGATTGGTGAGTATCAATTCGTGGAGAGATGATAGTTTTGGCATGAGTTTCCAGGGAAACATATACAATACACATTAGTGGTTAGTTTGGTATGTGAGTTACCACATGAAATTTGAGATGATAGCATGGGTGGATGTTCGAGATTATGTTGTTTCACATGAGGTGCTATTAAAGCTATGGTAGTGGTATGGTGATGCAAAAAAAATTCCACCTCTTTGAAAATCACTATGAGTGATGGTTCATGAAATTTGAGGCACTTGGAGTGTCATAGTATCAATAATAACATCGAATCATGGAACCATTCAAGAGCATGACACTATTGACCATGGATGTACCTTTAAAGCACTATGTTAGCATGAGTGCCCATGGAATTAATGATGTTGGGTGAAGGAAAAGTGTGTGTTCAACTTTAAGTTACGACATGTTGTGGGGAATGTATATAAATTTTTTCCACCTCTTCCCAGTTCAATGGTGTGAGACTCAATGGATCTTGTGTCCATTCTTACTAATCATGTTGTACCCGAGTGTACAACCATTATTTTAACATTGAGGTGATGCACCCTACATACTCTTGAAACATTTTAGGTTATGAATTAATAAACGTTAATGTGACAGATAATTACATGAGTTTTGATGGAATTGTGTGATCATTATTATCTAGGAGTTATAATGAAATGAAAAATATATGTCTATGATAGTGGAGACATTGAAAATTGATTCGTTGATGTAGCACAACTGATCTGAAACAATCCTGAACATGTAATAATATTATGGGATGTGTGGCTTGAGTGTAGAAACACAAAAACAATAATAGAACCTATTGAGGTGGTTCCTAAATAGAGGTATAAGGCAATCCATATGGAATGGAATATCTATCCCTATCATGGCCGTGTATTAAATTAATGTAAAGCATGGATCAAGTAGAGAAACTCATGTCAAGCGATGAAACCTATTGAGGTCGTGCTCGATGATATGTAAAAGTTAATCAATATGTTAGAGAGTGTACCATTTTTTCGTAAGGCTGTGACCCTATATATAATTATAATTGTTAAAATTTCATAGTATGAGGTTCCCATGAGCCGAGAACTATGATAATTGTGGTTTTGTGTGGGTTTCCTAGTTTGAACGAGACAATCACATTCAGTATATGCACATTGTAGTGGATTGAGCATGCGACATGAGGGAATGACCCTAGGATATTAGGTTAATGTGACTAATAGGAAAAATTATTAGATAGTAGATGTGGGTTAATAAATCATATTTTATTTGGTCCCATGTTCAATAGTATAATTGAGGTTTAGATGAATTTTGTTTTATAATTTGTGGGCTAGAAATTGGATTAGGGTGATCTCGACATTACTTAAGGGTGATTGGTGATGTGATCCCTAATTAATGACAAGTTTCATGCGGTGAATCCTTGATTCCATACTTTTTTCATATGGTGAAATAGTTTCTTCAAAAAATGTTTGGGAGTGAAACACTATTTTGTCTTTTTTGGGGGATGAATCATCTCTTGAAATGTAGCAAGGTGTCATATGGAGATGTGAATTCCTAATATTTAATGAGAGTTTGGGTTTGTGTCTCATGGAATGAAGATCATGGGGTGTGTTTGATAGAGTGTTTTGAATTTTTTTAGATAGAGAAGGACCTACATGTGTTGTTCTTGAAGGGAATTTTTTTATGGAATTGAGTTAGGAACATCATGTGGGATGCAATAGGAGGGTTGATGGATGGACAAAGAGAATGTTTTTAGTAGAAAATTCTAATCGTGTGGAGAACCATTAAATGTAATTGGTTGTTTTGAGTAGCACCATGGCGTTAATGATCTATTATTTCAGGACCTACTTGTGCATCATAAAAAATTGCTATCACTGAGTTTCCTCTATAGGTGTCAATCATCATTATGTATGGTGGTTGGGTTTTGATGAATTTTTCACCCTATGATTGTATTTGTGAAGTGAAATCTCCTTTGAAAATTTATAGTAGAGATCTCAGAATTGAGAATGGATAAAAAACCCGAGTGGGTCATGTATTTGGTATAATTTTTTATATAACTTCTCGAGGAATGAAGTGTTATGGTGGGGAGTTTTTAATGCATTTTTATAAGGGTATGAAAACATTTGATTGAATTTAAAATGTTGGATTAATGGGTTGTTAGTTTGGAGAAAAAAGTATCAAATGTGGTTGTAAAGGTTCCTTCATCTTTAAACTATATCTTTGGATGTGGTTCAAAATCCAATAGGTTTTATGGGGGTCTGAAAGGAAACTGGAAGAAGGAAGAAGTGGTCAGACAACTTTTAGAATTGAATAAAGGTTATTTTCATTGTTAATTTTTATGATATGGGGTTAATCTCTTATGAAAGGAAATTCATGGCATGTCCCCTTTGGAAATTTCATGACACCCTATTTTTTGGGCTTTTAAATATAAATATAGGGGTGATCCCCCCCCATATTTTGGAAGATGGAGGTAGCACATGGGAAAGATGATGGTTGGCTCTCCTAATCTTCTTCTCCCTTGATTTGGGGTGGTTCATGGTGGTATATTAGAGTGACTATATTTAAGTATCTTACTACAATATTCCTTCAATTCATTTCTCTATAATTTCAATTATTCATGATTTTTGTTTTCACTGACTTCCACAAGATCATGGTGGAAAATGACACAATAAATGGGTCTTTCATGCAGCCTTGCTATAAGACACCATAAGATGATGTATTCCATCCACAATTCTCTATTTTGGAAAATGTGTGTTGTGCCACCAATATATTTTTAGTTTTACTAAAATTAAATTAATTATAGTATTTGTGATGACTATCAGTTTTATTTTCCATGTTGAGTTTTGGGGGATGCCACAGGTTGTTGGTGTATGGTTTGTCATGGTTCTGGGGTGATAAGTTCTTCTACTAAGTTTTCTTGTGGTTAATACAATTTAAAATTTTATCAAAGGAAAAAAATTTAATTGGTTAATTAAATATAATTTGATTATATATCTATGATGGAATATGTGGCCTCACTTATACAGTGGAAGATGTTTTGTTATTTAATTTTTTAAATTAATTGAAATAGTTAACTTGAAATTAAACTTGTATTAAACCCTTCAAAATTAATAAGACTATTCAATTTAAATTCCAATAATATGGTTCAATTTCATTCAAAAAAAATCAATTAACTTATTAGAATGTTTTGAATAAAACAATGATAATGAAAATATGAATACATGATTCGTTGCTCAAAAATACATGAGTGACTACTCAAAAATTCTTGACACACTACCCTAAAAAATGTCGCACTGCTTTAATAAATCACTTGATCTACTACTCAACCAAAATTCTTATTAAAATGAAATGCATCATCCACTGGTAAGATGAAATACATGATCCACTACTCCAAAAAATGAGCTAGTAGTAAAAAATTACACATGATCCTCAATGAAAATAAAATATCCATTGCTATTAAAAATGTTCCAATGCTCTAATACATTTGATTTCATATATACTATAATTAAAACTAAATAATAACTCAAACAAAATAAGATGATATACTACTCCAAAATATGTCAATTCTCTTATCTTCCACCAAAATGTACTGTTATTACACCATGTCACCCTATATAATCGATTAAAACCCTATATATATGATCAAAACCTTTCATCCACTATGTCCCTCCACCGTATCACCCTATATTAAGAATCAACTCTTTTCATTCCACTAGATTTCATAATTATATGGTTATGTACGATATAATAATGGGTGACATATGGATGTAAAATGAAAGAAGACCAAACAAAAAGCGGTTCAAGAAAATATTTATCATGTTTTACCAAGAATTTTATTTGTGAGGTGTTATAGTGGTGTAATAAAAGCTAATAATCTAGAAGGTCACCACTTATAAAATAATCCAATCATGTCTATCTGCAGATAAAAAATGTTTAAAAGTTAAGAAAAATACTAACAAAAAAAATGAAATATCTGAATTTAACATTCAAATGAAAGGTAAGTTATACGAAAAAATTTGAGTTAATGTATGTTATGTACTGAAGGAATGTTTTGTGGTGTGCCTTTCCTTTTCCTCTCATTTAATATAAACAATGTTTTCATTGAATTTAGGATTTAATCTATTGTCTTTGATATATATTACATTGACTTCATTAGTTTTATAGAGCATTAGTGATCTAATATCCTTCTCTTATCTAGGATAAATCCCTTGTACATTGGTTGTAGCTCCCATATCATAATATCTTGTGATTATCAATTTATGTATCTTTGAAATAAATTTTTCTTCTTATAGTTAAACATATATAAACTCAAATAATTAATGTCTATTTTTACTATTTAAATATGAATTGTTTTCTATTATTTCCATGTAAACATTGATATAATAAGTCTAGGAAGGCACAAAATTACCTTTTCCATCCTTCAAGGATACATCATTTCCATGTTGGGAATAATAATATGTAATCCCAACCTCTATGTATAAGTGACAAACATGATTCCTCTTCTAATTTAAAGCAATTAATTTCTATTTCATCTTTTCATTTGAATATTATCATGAATAAATTTGGAAATACTGATTTTATTAGTATGGTGTGGTGTATGAAATTTCCATGTATTATAGATTTTGTAAAATAATAACCACATATAAAATCACTTAGTAAATATGTTTTAATTGCAAAGATAAAAATAAATTCATATATAATTATTATAAATGTAGATACCTTCCATCTATTTAAATTGAATCTAATTTCATGGTCACAACTTTACATCCACTTGAACTCCCCACTAGACATTATAAATCCAAAAAAACAAACAATAAATTATTCTATTTGGGTAACCTTAGAGAGAAGTAAATAAATTCTTAGTAGGAGATTAAAAAAATAGGTTTAAACAAAACGGTTCTATATCAATTCTACATAAAAACCAATTACATAAAAATGTTAGTTCCCTATTTTAGTATCTAGTTGATGATCCTATAAGATTTATTATGAGCAATTATGATTGGGATATATGGACATCACCAACTTCTTATAAGTGTTAGTCATATCATTATTGAATTTCATACACCATCCACCTGTCAAACATAGGTCACATATCAGTTCAATATGTTAGTATGTACTCTTAAAAATATAAATATTTCAAAATGGAGACCATCACCCATGAAAATAATCTTCAACAGAGATCCATCAACCACTTCATAATACTAGAGAACATGAAATTGAATAAAAAAATAGACTATGATATATTGAATGCTACTATTTATTAACTCAATATCAAGAGTATTATATTGTTGGTTTTAAGGATCACCAGAACATAGACCAAGGGTATGCTGAGGGGATTCCATATTTGTTTTCACTAATTGGAGAAATTCCTCCAAGCTAAGCTACCTCAATAGAGTACTTTCAACCACATTAGAAGAGCTGAAAACATGAAATTAAATTAAAAAAATATATATGAAGACATATTAAATCATGGTGTAGCATGACAATCAATATCACCATTATATACAAATTCAAAGGTGTATAAATAATAAGTGCATATATATTAAGAAAAGACAAATAAGTCTATAACTTTTCTAAAATCCAAATACATATTTTCTATAACATTCCGGACATCACTACTTGTGTTTATTGGGTTATATTTAGTGTTAATCCCATGCATGTAAAGAACCCATTGAAAAGTATAGTCAAGAATGGTTCTGTAATGAGAGGAAGAATTTTACTAATTATTTCATGAGAAAGCTTTAGGGGGAATCGGAAAATCTTCCAAAGACCATATTTTCTGTACTTATTAAAAAATGAGTGTAAAAATTGAATATGAATAATTTATAATTCTTCCATTATAAAATTAAATATCATATGTTTCTATGCTTGAAAATTTTTTTAAGATAGAAAATGTTGCAATCATTTAAATGTAATAACTTTTTGTGGTACCAAGGTAGTCTTTCGTCATGACCATGTTGTTCCATGTAAGTAGCCGAATCAAAAAACAGAACAAAAATATGGAAGAAAAAAATAAATTAAAACACGATCCACACCTATAATAGAATCTAATAAATAAAATAAAATCGAAGAAAATTATCTACTGGGAAGAAAATACATAAAAAGAATATTTCCTGAATTTTGGTGTTCTGGTAACTATTTAAGAAACTTTGTGAGCGTTAAATTTTCTTAACTACTATACAATATGATGAAAATACATACTAGGAAGATATTAGGTAGACTATAATACCATTAATGGATGGTTTAGATACTCACTACATCTTGATGACTAATAGAAACCTCGATTTTAATGTAAAACTCAAGAAAACACTAAAAATCCAGATGTGTAATTAAATAGAATAATATTCTTTAAAAGTGGAAAGAGGGAAGAAAATAATAATGATGAAGAAATTTAAATGATTCAATTTTACAAAAAAAGATCATGTGTCTTTTATACTAACACATAAATATTTTTTAAAATTAAAATTCAATATTACTTAATTAACTCAGACACTGCTCTAAATAATATGATTCCCTACCCTTAAAAATGATCCATTAATATGATAAAACACATTATTAACATATCAAACAAATTACATGATCTAGTTCCAAAAAATCCATGACTCACATACTAAAAAAAATAGTTCCAATACTCTAAAAACCATCCATTTCAGAAAAACGATACATGATCTAATAATGAAATAAAATAAAAGATCCACTACTGTGAATAATGATCCACTTCTCTGAAACATGTCAAGTGTGATTATGTAAAATTAAAATTAAATAATAGTATTTGGATGTTAAAATCTTTATAGAAAATATGAAAACATTTATAGGAAACCAAGATGTTGTTTTACCTAGTTTTTTAGTTGTGAGACAGAGTTTTAGAGGTGGAATAACAGGTTACAAGCTAGGAGTTGAGCACCTATGCATTCATCCAATATGTTTACCTACACATTAAATAATGTTTAACAAGAAGACATACTATTTATGACTAATCATACAACACTACAATATGTAGTCTATAAATATGTATAATATTTATATAAAAACACTATGTATGAGCAATTGGGATACACTACAATAAGAAATCGAGAAATATCTATGTATGACTAACAGGGGAACACTTACATATAAATAATGTAAAATCTATTATATTTCTAAAACATATACAAAATTATGTTAACATTGGTCCCATATTAATTCAGGTTCATCAAACATTTATCTCCAAGAACTACAATGACATGGTATGTAGAACCATATTAAGATGTCAGTGAGGATGGATCAATATCAAAAGCAGTAAGTTCCCCTAAAATACATTCCTACACCACAATTTTTCTAGGATTAGATTCATATTTCATGATAGAATTTAGTTGCTATCCCAACAGTTCCTAGAAGATCCACCCTTAATAAAAGATAAATAAACCCCTAAAACTGGTAACTCACTAACACCTAAAGAGAACATACAATACAACAATATGAAAATAATAATGTAGCCAGATGTCATTTTTGACCATATTGCGAGTGATGGGTTTTTCTGATTAGGTAGACCATACAAACCAAACAAATAATACATCATTCATGGAATCATTCATTAAATTCTAATTCTAGATATGAATGTATTCATATCAACCTAATATGATGACCAAAATAAATATGGAAACATATTTTCAAAATAAATATGTAAATATATTTGTATAAGAAATTTAGAGATGGTAATTCATAATAAATATGTAAAAACTATATGTATGAGAAACTGGGGAATTTTTTTCTAAGAAATCCAGAAAACATATAGTTTGGAATAAAGTAAACATAAAAAAGTGTGTATAGATATGGTTTTCCATCAGAAAAGAAGCTTGAGTTATTCTTAAACACAATATTCTTGTAATAGTATTTTGTTGTGTCCTTTGGAGAGATAGTGTCACCCGCATCCTGGTTAGCAATTGGCTGCATGTCCCTATAAGTAAAAGGATGACAAGAGTGGTGTTAGTCATTACTATAGATGATCACCCATTTTGGATGTTGTGTTAACAACACTGTGATTCCTTGTAGGAGTTATTATTGGGTGAATATGATTCCTATTTTATATAGTGGATACTCCTGTAAAAATAAATATTTCTTCTTATTTGTTATTATATAAAAAACATAGTGTAATTAATGAAACTAACTTATGTGTTCCACAAATTCAAATTGCAAGGAATTATCTACATAACATAATTTTATATTATTTATTAGTGTAATATATAAATTGTAATAAATTAAAAATAAGTAAACATTTAAATATTGAAAATAAAATGTGTATGCTTAGAGACCTGTAAGACGGGCTACAGGATCTATGATAGAATGTTTTTATGACAGTACTCTCAAAAAATATTTGATTAATTGAATGTTAAACCTCTATAATTTGAGTAGAATCTGAATTTTTATTAGTAGCTTGTAGAATGAACCAAATTGTGTGAAATTTTATTAAATATTATTATGAATATATATACATATGTAAAAATAACCTCTGATATTTCATATGTAATTTCAAACATACTTGTGCCTTGAAAGGAATTGTAGTTTCTCATGACAGTATAAGGTAAAATATTGATGTTATAAATCATGTACATTATAATTAATATTGAAATTACAGAGAACGTATTGTGTACTAGATTATTTTATGCTTTATGCGATGAGGAGGAAAGGGTTGAGTCTGAAAAAAGATGATCAATTTTTTTTATACATAGTAAGATTAATGTAGAAGAAGATAATTGTTAAATACAAGATTAAGACAAAAACCATTAAATTTATGATAATACGTATTCAACATGATCATAGAAATAATTATAGTGTTTTATCATAATCTTTCTTCATTTTCATCGATTGTTAGATCCATCAGATAATGTTAAAAGATTAGAACATTGTTGAGGCACTGTCAAATTGAAAAATGTTAAATTCCACCAATATATGGTTCATTATTTTCCATTGTAAAATCAAAGTAAATTTTACCACCAAATTTAAAGGAACTAACCATTTATGGATACATGCATCAATGATTGTTATGATTAGTGGCTTAGTTTTGATAAATTATAAAGCTTCTCTTTGGATTTTTTAGCGAAATATCATTTGGAATTTTAGAGTTGAGATATGAGAATTGAGAATGGTTTGGAAACCTGAGTGGGTCATGTATTTGGATGAATTTTCCATGAAACTACTTGGTTAATGATCTTTTATGGCAAGGAGTATGTAATACATGTTCATAAGTGTATGAATATATAAGAGTGAATTTTAAATTTTGGATTTTTATGTTGTTTTTTTTAAAAAGATCAAAATAAGGAGTTAGTGGTTCCATAATCATTAAATTATGTTTCTAGATGGGGCTTAAGATTCTTTTGGTGTTATGGGTTTTCATAAGGATGCTGGAAGAAGAAATAAGTGGTAAAACAACTTGTAGAACCAATTGCAGATTATTTTCATTGTTAACTTTTGAAACATGTGTCGATCTCATACCCAAGGAGATTCGTGGAATGTCCCCTTTGGTAATTTCATGAAATCATATTTTTTGTGTTTTGAAATATAAATACAGGTTGGATTCCCCCCATCTTTTGGTCGATGGAGGTCACACATGGGAATGTTGATAGTTGGTCATCGCCCTCTTTTACCCCTTTATTTTTGGCAGTTCATGGCTGCAATTTATGGTTATTCTAGTAAAGTCTCTACTGATAATATTCCATCAATTAATATCTCACTAATTTGAATTATTATTGTTATATCTTTTCACATATTTCGACGAGATCATGGGGTAAAATTCCCTAATAAATGGGGCTATTTTGTATTCTCACTATAGGACGCCCTAAGATGATCTATTCCTTCCTTCATTCTCCATTTTGGAAAAGGTATATTCTTCCGAAGGTATATTTATAGTTTTCATAAAATTAAATTGAATATAGGATTAGTTATGATTCTATGTTTTATTTTCCTTGTTGAGATTTTGGGCATACCGCTGGTTTTTGGTGTATCTTTGGTCACAATAATAGGGTAAAATGGTCTTCTATTATGTTTTTTGTGTTGTCAATACAAATTTAATAAAATTTAAAAGAATAAAATTTAATTGGATAATTAATTATAATGTGATTATATATCTGTTAGGGTTTTTGTGGACTGACCCATATGGAAAAGGATGTATTATTATTTAGTTTCATATTTTAATTTAAAAAATTGAATTAAAATTAAATTTTTACTCATATATGCAGTATTGAATAAGAGACAAGGTGTTTGAACCTACACATACATTCTTAAATGGATTGATGTCTCAACCACTAATGGTCAAGTCTTAGACTAAGTTGATACCCTATTACATGGACAACTCCAATAGGGGTGTGATGTGACATGTGATTGATGACCCTAGTAATCCCCGTAAGGATCTGTCAGATTCTTAGCTTCGGTTGATTGACCATAGGAAGAGTGGTTATGAGTTAGGATTGTTGAATCGTATATAGCGATTATCCTATATCCATATCTCAAAACTCAGTCTAGTAAGGTTTACCATTAAGGACTATTATAATGGGTGGTGAATTTGAGGAGATCATGGGATGAAATGTCCTGGAAGAATTAGGATTTTCCACAATGGAACAATTTTAACTAAGGATCCTAAAAATGATTTCTATTGGGACATTTGAGGCTGTATGTATCCTTACTAGTAATGGTTATGGGTGTTACCTAGTTACCAAACCAACTAGTAAGCTAATAGGGGTGTGAATGATGAGGATAAACATATACATTCAACAACCTAAGGATATGTTTTTATTTTATTATTTTTTCATGATATGTCATTAACCAATATTCATGTGAATTAGGCAATGGTCCTAGATCTATTTTGATATCCTAATATTACCAAAAATTGTATTTTAATATTGATGAGACCCTAGGATTCCTGGTGTTGTTTGGATCTTGTCTCATGGTATTATTGGGGAGGATGAAAAGCTCGACTATCACCCAGTGTGGGGGATGAAGCATGAGTAGATTCAAAAGAGGAAGTAACATGGATCCAACATTAGATATATGTGTTGATGTGAATACCATATGGTCTGGGACAGAAGGTATTCCACTAATATTGTTATAAAATCAGACATTCTCAAGTTCAGATATGAAAACGGTTATTCCCGTAAACCATTCTAAATTTCTTTTAATGCTCATATTTTGTATGGTTTTATGAGGTACGAGGAGGGAATATCCCCAATCACATGATATTAGAAATCTTGATGAAGACTGTTAGATCCCCTCTATTAATGAAAATAAATCCCCCTAAAAATAGGTTGAAATAATAATAATTCAAAAGAAACATCAAAAGATATAATTAATTAAAAACCAATAATTAATTGTAGAATGTGGGACCATTAGATTAAGAATAATTAAATTGATGCATAAATAGAAGTGAAATTTGAACCAATGAGCCATGGAACATGCTAAATAATTATATTCAACAACTAATTTTTGATTCATTCTTAATTTTGAATCATCTACAACTTTTAGCTACAATCCATTTTTGTTTTTGGAATTTAATTTTTTTTATTATATTTTTTTCTTTTGAAATTATTTCTACTTTTATTTATGATTCATATGTTTTTTCCGTTTATTTTGAAACCACTATTTCATCCCTTGTTTATATAATTCCATTTCTGTATTATGATTCTGGGTATTTGGGTTTTTTATTTTGATTTTAATTATTTTGAATTAAATTATGTTTATACTTGAGTTTATTTTATTAATATTATTTTTTCCTCTTAAATTTCATTCTCTTATTACTCATATCAAAATTTCTTATGAATTTGTATACTGAATTGATATTATAATCATTGGTTCATATTTCACTCTTATTTTTTCTTTGGTTTAATGTTTATTCATAAAATGATTTTAGATTCAACCTTTGATTATAGTTTTTTATTCATTTCCCATTTTTATTTTTTATTTTGACTCCATCCTTATCATATTTTCTTGATTTATTCTTTTGAATTCTAAAATTATATTTTAATTATAAATTCCATTTATTTTAATCCAAAATCATTTTATAGTTTTATATTTATTTTTGTATTATATTTTCTTTCGAATTTTATTTTTTATATTTTTTATTTTTTTATTACATTAGAGTATGCTAGATATTTTAGTTACTTCTTTTTATTATGTATTACATATTATATCTTCTGTAATTTTTTTAGATAAACTTTCAAACCCAGAATCATCATTTTATAATTTCTTTTGTCTAGCTTGGGAAACAATAATTTTGTCTATTTCACCCTATGATTCTTTTTATCTATGATATTTTTTCAATATTAATTTCCAATTCATCATTTATTCTTATGTTTTATTTTTAAATTTTTTATTTTTCTCATCGACTAAACATGATGATAAATTTATAATTTTATGTGCATTAAAATTTTCATGCCTTGATATTTTGATTTGTTTTATGTTTTCATATTATTATATACTATTATATTTGGTAGTTGTAAGCACCAGTGACTAATATATAAATTATAACCCAAAGGGAATAATGGTTTTCAGATGTTTTAGTTTTTTTATTTAAATCACTATTGTCTAAATATAAAATTATTTTATTTTAATACATTAAATTTAATTAAAAATTGAATTTTGAATGAAGAACTAAAATATCATTAAAATGTGAAGTCATATTTGAAAATACATAGTGTGGTATTTCATATGGAATTTTTTTATGGTAATAAATTTAGAAACTTTTAGGTTTGGACCCTTAAAACATCAGACATGGGAAGGTGGTTCCCAAAGAACAGTAGTAGCAAAGGAAAATCATATGATTTTTTTAATTTCCATTTTTTCATACATTTTATTATTTTCTTTTAGATGGTAATTTAATAATTTATAATTCTTTTAATATAATTTCCTCAATTAAAATTGAATTAAATTAACACCAATGAGAAGTAATTTTTAAAACCTTACACTACCCCTCTAATTAATGACGATGTGATAAATTCCTGATTATGTTGATGATGGTGAGACATATACCCCCACAATAAGTGGGTAGTAGCTAATAATTTTCTAAATATATATTTTCTAGAAGAATCTTTTGATTAATTAAAATACACTTTATATTTTAGTTAAATTGAAGTGTGTTTTTAATCTGACATTTCAATAGCCTGTAGGTCAATTTGTGGGGGTTGTAGACACATTCCCAGGGAACGTGGGTAAGAGTGTGGGGGTAACAAAATTATTCCTATTATGGGGAGGGATCATTGCCTATATATACCAATCACTATGATGTAGATAAATACACTTTTGGTGACCTGTATTGGGTAGGCCACTTAGGGGTATTATCGTGACTACTCTGTTGAAATAATCATTGTTGGTGGGCTGGATTCATTTGATCCTCAATATGAAATGTAAAAGTAAGTATGTTTCATTTCATGTAATCGAAAATTGAAATTTCTTATTTGTTTTGATAATAGTTTATTTAAATGATTTATTTAAATGAATATTTCACAAATTGTTATATGGATAGAAAATTTACTATAAAAAATTCCTACTCTATTGGGAATTATTAAGTTTTTTTCCTGAAGAATTATCCTATAAAAACATACACTACAGAATATGATTGTAGAAGTTGGATGTTCTTATTCCAAATCATAATTGAAAAAACAGACATTCACTAATTTTGTAATGAGTTTCACTCAAACTCTAATAATTTATGATTACAAAATTTTCATTTATTGAACATTATATTTAAATGTTCTGTTTTTATAACATTATTCTTCTTAAATTTCAAACTATAATAGAAAAACTTTGTCAAAACCAAGATAAATGGTCAAATCGATGATAAACATAGCAGAATGATATCTGAGTTATTTATGATATGTAAGAACTAACCAAATATTAATTTGACATCAATATTTCTTGGTAAGATCGAATATTTTGTTTGGCCTTCAAATTATAAATAAATGGGTACATAATTGAGAATATGAGTTCATATTGTAATGAAAATTAATGTAATGTATGAATAGATCAAATGCCAATCCATTATGTGGTTGGTTTATAATTTCAAAGAATACGATTTTATTCAATTTAGAAATATTTTAAAATGCACGTCTCAGGGTCATAACCTAGAAAATGGTCTTATTTTGTCATTATGTCCACCAAAAATATCTCTTGTTTTATTTTGGAAATATAACAATATAAAACACATTAATCCAGATTTTTTTTACAACCAAAATTGTATTTTAATTTATTTTTAAGTCTAAAATTGTATGTCAATTGTTGAAAACCTTGAAAAATACATTGGAATGTAGTTAAACCATAGGTAGATAATTATCATTTAATTTTTTCATGCTACTACAGAACCCATGTTAATCCGAAAAGAGGGTTCCCCAAAATGAATCAAATTTAATGTTTGTTGATTTAGAAGTCAAGAAACCTATTTCAAATGGTTAAAACATCGAAATGGACCATGAATTGTCATAAAATAAATATAAAAATTATCATTGATTATTCTCTGACATGTATGGAAAGACATCACATCAATAATACAAGAATTATGGTAAAAAAGATATGAAAAACTATTTTATTAGTCCAAAATATTATTAAAAACCCACGTTAATGATTTAAGTCTTGAGAAATGAAAACATTTTTCCACACTCATCATACATAAATTTTAGGATATTATATGATTTTATGCTAGGTTTTGACAGTTTTTCATTATCATCTATTTATAGGTACTTCTTATACCTTATTCTAATACTCTTAGGTTTATGTCTTATGTTTATTACTTATATTCATCATCTATATTGGCTTTAGAATCATCCATTATTTATTCCCTTACGTAGAATTATATTAGTTTTATGACTCCATTGTGTAGATTCTAAATCTACTTCTCATTCATCTAAGACTTCTAGATTTTTTCATACACCAAAATCATCTAATACTTTTGGGTTGTTATATTTCATTATTTTGGATATTGGATTCTTTAATATTTTCTACATTATTTTCGTTATTTCTTCATTTATTTCCAATTATTTTATTTTTTATTCCACTTATTCTGTTTAAATTATTTCTTCTCTAACATATTTATCTACTTTCACTTCTATATTTCAACATCAAGATTATATATTATATATTTTTATTTTTAATTTTTTTATTATGCTTATACATGAGTTTATGTAATTACATGGGGTTTTTAATTTAGAATTATATTTTTAACTATTATATTTTTCTTTCTTATTAATTAATCTCTATGATTGTGCATCTGCTCATTGGTTCAACTTTCACATATAGTTATTCTACATTTTAATGTTTTTTCATCCAATTCATCCATCTTATACCATTGGGTCCTTAATTTTCTATAATTTCTATTTGAATTTATAATTTAATTGATTTTTTTTTCTAATTTTAATTCTTTTATTTTACATCAGGTTTCATATTTTTTGGCATCAAATTATTTGGAAACATTGTTTTATATTTTAATATTGGATAATATTTTCATTTCTTATTATTATTATTTATAGTTTTTATTTATTTTTGAGACTTTTAGATTTTCATTTAAACCTAATTATGATGTTACTTCCTCCTTTTTTTCTTATCTCATAAATAATATATTTTAACTACAGTTCATTATTTTGATAATATCATTCTTCTACACAATGTATATAACTTTTTATTATTATTTTACTTATATTTTCTTATTTTTTCAAAAGTATTTTATTATTATTGATATATCCTACTAATTGATTCCTTTCATTCTACTCCCAATCCAATATTGAGATTATCCTTATAAATTATGGATTTGGATTCTTTCTTGAACTATATTCATAGTTAGTTTGGGATTACTCCTTATACATATAAATCTGGGTGATTTTTTTTGAACTTTGATCCTAGTTATCCTTTTACTTTTACATCAATTCCTTATTCCACATTTTTTTGTTTCAAAATAAAATTATTCTTCTACTTTGATCATGTATTATGAATTTTTAATTTATTTCAAATTATGATTTTCAATTTATATTCTACTTTCTAATTTTGTTTCTATATTTGTTTTTTGTTTTATTTTTTATACTATTACATCATTCTAACACCTCATTATTGTTTAAAAAATTTAGACTATTATTTTCCTCTTTCATACAATCCCCCCAATTTAAAATTCAATCACTTCTTTCAAATTTCATATTTTACCATTGTTTCAATTTAGTGCATAGAATAATAATTTATGATATGTAACTTTTTAGTTTCACATTTGATCCAAATTTTTCTAATATTATTGTTTTTTCATAGAAATTTAATGTTGAATATGACTGTTTTGTTAATTTTGTGTTTCTTTATTGAATCATATTTTGGTAATGTTTTTTCTCTATTTTGACTCAACCTACCACTTCTACTTCATCCAAAGTCAAATTACTATTTTTACTCCTTCTCATAACCTAAATTTTACCACTTCATTTTCATATAGTTAAACTTATAAATTTTCATATATATATATATATATATGTGTGTGTGTTTTTTGAATTTTTTACTTCTACATCTTATTTATTTCATTTATTATTTACCGCTAAACTCTTATGATTTACCTCATATCTAGAATCATTTTTTGATGAATCATAATACACTTTAGATTTTTTTAAGGATAACTTGAAGGGTGTTTTCAAATTCACATTCCAATCACTTTTTTATCTATTGGGGGGATGATGCAGATGCATTCCAAGTCAAATAAAGTTCATGTGCTATGAGAAAAAAATTTGTTCTAATATTGGGTGGGCTGGTTGACATGTTGATCCTGATGGGACCCATGAAAATGAATCATATTTTAGTGATCTGAACTGGCTCATCTACCTTAGGGAATTATTGTAACTATCAGGTTAGTAGGATCTATTGGGGAGGGTTTAAATTTGTTGGTCCTCTCCATGAAATTTAAAATTAGGCAACTGTAAAATCCTATCTTATAACTTGGAATTATCTTTTATTCCATATCATGGATTATCCTAAGGGTTATTCATATATAGATTTTATATGTTATACGATAGATAGTAAAAGTACTTATAAAATTTATCACATCATTATTCCAGAATCAATTTCATGATTTAACAATAAGAATAATTCTATAAAACATTACACTACTGAAGCCGATTATGTCAGTTGTAAGATATTACACCCATTTTTTTAATGCAGTATGCGCTCAATGATTTTGGAATGAGTTTCACTCAATATATGATCCTTTTTATAACACCGGTGCCATTTTTTCTTCTTTAATTGTGAATCTTCCCCTTCTACAATATTATAAAAATAAACTGTATGTATCTCTAATATGAAATGAGGTTATAATGAATAACCATACAGATTTTTTATATTTTAAAGTATATAAAAACATTAAGTTGAGGGTCATAACCTAGAATATATCTTCGGATTACTATTACATCAATGTAAAAAATCTATTTTTTTATTTGTGACATATATGAATAGATCACATGAAAATACAAATTGTAGTTTGTTTGAAATGACTAAATTGAATTTTTATTTATTTAAAAGTTAAAAAACATGTATCAAAGGGGAAAACATAGAAAAATTCCTTCAATTCCAACTATAAAATAAGGAAATAAAAATAATTTAATTTTTGACATGTTGGAAAATTCTCCATGCTTATCTAACATATTGGATTTCTAAAATGAAAAAAATACCCTTTTATTGAATTAAAATTTAAAAAAAAATTCATTTAAATGACAAAACATATAAAATGAACATGAATTGTCATGAAATCACAACAAAGAAATATCTGATTAATTTTTGACATATATTAGTAGAACTTCCATCAATCCAATATGTTTTATGGTCAGAATAACCAACAAAAATATTCATAAGGCATAGAAGTCTTCAATAACATGTAGCGAAGACTCAAGACCTATGAAAAGGCCTAATGTTATGTTCTCATCACATGCCATATTTATTGGAAATGAGTTACTAGATGTCAAAAATTATTCTATAATTTTTTTCTAATGATTTCATGTTAATATAATATCTTTTTCTAGGTTTTAATTTGTTTACATTTGATTTTATTTCTAGGTAATAAATTATGAATTATATAATATGGTCTAGTTTATGTCTTATGTTTCTAAATTTTTCCTTCATCATCTATTTTCTCTTTTAAAACTTTCATTACTTCTTCCCCAGTATAAACTTTCATATCAGTTATCACTCTATTTTAAATATTATACCTCTACTTCTGATTCAACAGTTACTTTTTTCAAGACATTCTACTACAACTTTTGTATTCTTGAATAAATTTATTTCATATAGTTTTTATCATGGGTTTTACCTTTACCCATTAGTCCATCTATCAACTCATTTTCTGATTTTATTTAATTTTTTTTCATCTAAAGCTTCTTGTTTCTACAGTTGAATTTTTTCCCATTATTTTTTCTTGTAATATATATTTAGACTTATTCATTATCATACATCATGTTTCTTGTTTCTCAATTATATCATTTACTTTTACTTTTAGTTTTGTATTATTATTATTTCATTTTGTGTAAATTTTATTTTAATTTTTATATTGGATATTTATTTTTTTTCTGTTCATAATTTTCTTATATTTTTTTGTTACCACTCGAGTCATCATTTTTTCCCTATAATTTTTTTATTATTTCATATGTCTTCTGTTTTCTGTCATATAGATTAATTTCATACTTTACAACAAATCTTTCGAATGTTTTTGGGTCTAATTCAACACCCCCTTCGACTTACACTTCTTTATTCAATTTCTTCTTCTTTTGTTTTATTTTACTCTATCTTGGGATCCTATATTTGAATCTATTTCATCACATGCTTATGAATATGTATATTAATTTTCATTTTTTATTTCTAATTATTTATTTCTTCAACTATTACCATTTTTACTCTTACCATTTCTCTCATCTAAAATATTTTTTACTAACTCTATATCCCAATGCCCATCTCCATCATTTTACCTTTCATTTTCAATTTCTTTTTGTTTTTTCGAATTATTTTTTACTTATACCTTTTGTTCTTGTTAACAGTAGCATCCATATATATAAAAGATCACCCTAAAAGAGTATTATTTTTTATTTTTTATTTTTCACTTAAAGTAGTTCAATTAAAATAAAAAATTAATTAACTTTAGTAAATAACATTATATTAAACAGTGAAATTGAAATGAAAAATTAAAATATCATGCAAATGAGAAGTCATATTTGAAAAGAACCAATTTAGTATTTCATAGATCAATTTTTTATGGAAAAAAATAATTCTTTTTAGTTTCAGACCCGTACAAGGGGAGGAAAAACACTGCCTCTATTAGAGTGTTATTCCTATTTATTTTAAAAATTGTTATGTTTTGGATAATTGTTTAGAAGAACCAAAATACACTATATATTTTTCTAAGTCATCCTTAATTGTGTTTTCAATTTAAATATAAAATAGTCTATTGGTTAGTTGGTGGTGGGTTATAGATGCATTTTTAGGAAACATTTGTTTGATTGATTAGGAAAAACATGAATTTTCCATTTATGGGAGGTCTATTGGCCTTACAATCCTGATAAGTTTGAATATTTTAAAAAATTATTAAGAAAAATTAATCCATTTCCTTTCAAATTGAAAATAATGTTTGAACCCATGTAATACATTAAAAAGATTGGGTGAGAGAAAAATTTAATTATGGAATGAGATACTAGTAGGGAATACATTGTAAAATATGAGACAATGATAGTGATGGGATGGATCATAGGGTTGAAAAATAAAATTATGTGGTGGGTGATTAAGAAGATGATGGATTGATGCAACTAAAAATTAAAAACATCCAAAAGTTTATTTATGATCTAAAAAATTAAATTTCATACTTCTATATCAAATCAATTTTAGATAAAATTAAATTATCTATCATAAAATAGAATTTATATTCTCTTTAGACATATAAAAAAGGATTATTCTATAGTTTATTCCATTTCTGTCTCTCAATATCTTGTTTGATCGTATTACATGTGGTTGAGAAATATTTTTATTCTGAAATGAAACAAATTCAATTTTTTTAAGATTTTTTATAAATGATGAAATATATCTTCATTTATTGATCGATATATTAATCACACAGATGAATATAGTTTCTATAAGTTATACTAGCTGTAACACCTAGGGGTGTTATCACAAATATTTGGTAAGAAAAATCTTGGGGGAGGGGTGGAATATGTTGATCCCCACATTAAAATGTAAAATTATATTTATACCGATTTATATCTTCTAACATATAATTTTATACAATTATTGATCTGAAATTATTTGTAATATTTATTAAGATATATATTTGTTAGGCAGTATTAAATATTGGAAAAGTACTTCCTAAACATCCCACTTACTTAAAAGAGATTTAGTTTCTTTTCCCCAAAAGAATCATTATTCTATAAAACCTTCTTCTTCTAATGCTGATTATTGTAGTTGGATGTAATTATATCTACCTATTGTGGATGGAGCACACACTCACTAATTATGGAATGTTTTTCAAAAAAACTATTATTGCTTCTATAAAGACAAGTTCCTTTTCATTAACATTAAATTTTCATTAAAATATTTTCTAATGTTTTTTCCATAAAATGAAAATATAATGGATAATCTGGTTAATAACTAAGAAAATAGGATTGTATTGATTAAAAAACATTTGATAATTTCATTCATGTCATTTATTATATGTAAGAACCAACCACAAATGTCAATATTACACAAAAATTTCCTTGTATGATCAAATGTTTCAACTCGTATTTGTATTCTTATTAATGGTATTCAAAATAGTGAAAATGAGTTAGATTGTAATGGATATTGGTGACGTGTATGGACATAAACCCTATCAATCCAAATATATGTGTGTTTAGAATAAATAAAACTATATTTTAATTATATTTACAACATTTAAAATAATTTTCTAAAGCTTATAAACTAGAAAAAAAACCTCATATTTTCTATAAATTATAGAAAAAGACCCATAATTATATTTTTTAGTTGTTGGAACATACCACACATTAATCTGACTAGTGGTATGTTCATAATGAACAAAAAATATATTTTATTGATTTTATAGTCATAAAACATAAATCATATGGTTGAAATATTTAAAAATTACTCTTGTTAAAGTTAAATCATAGGGAAAATTGTTTCCTTAAATTTTTGATACGTTGTAATAGACTTCATGTCAATTCGATATAAGGTTGCCTTGAAATGATGAAAGTATTGTATTTATTAATTTAAATGTATAAAATATGTGTAGGATGGTCAAAACATAGAAAATTAAATTTAAATATTGTGAAATCATCGTATTTTGATCATTGATTATCTTTTGACATGTATGAAGAGACATCACGTCAAAACAATTTGTATTAAGGTCAAATGACTGAAGAAATATACTTATTATAATTAAATGTCGTTAAAAACATGCATTAAAGTGATAATTTCCAAAAAATGACCTTTGGCTGTGAGCTCAAAACAAATCTTATTAATGTAATGTATATTCATACATTTAACAATTTATTCAATAATCATTTTCTAATAATTTCATGATAACATATGATCATACTGTAGGTATTGACCATTTATCATTGTCATTTATTTCTAGATATTACTCAAACTATCTACTAATATGCTAAAGTTTTTGTCCTATGTTTCTACTTTTGTATTTAACATTTATAATTTATTATGCATCTATCATTACATTTTACGAAAAATTTAGTTTCACTTTTTTATGACTCTAGTTTATAGGTAATACTTAAACGTCACAGTTGAATACTACTTCGGAATTCCTTAATAATTTAGATTAAACTAATTCTTTTGGGTTATTATATTATCTTATTTTGGATTTTGGATATTTTTTATATATTTTTTCATGATTTGTATAAATTTTTTCAATTATTATTTTTTTATTCAAAATATTGTTTTTTAATATTTATTATATTACTTATGCATATATATCCTTTTCTTGATTCTAACTTCACACTTCTGGATTTATTATTTTTATTTTTATTTTTTCAATTTTCTTATCCTTTATACTTGATTTTATATTATGACATTTTTTATTTTAAATTTTATTTCTCCAGTTAAATTTTTATTTCTCATGAAGTATTCTCCATGATAGGCCTAATTCTCATTGATAAAACATTCATGTCTAGTTATACTTATCTTTAATATTTTTTCACCTGATTCTTCCATATTCGACATTTTATATTATATTTTTTTTATATTCTCTTCAGATTTTTCTTTTGAATCATTTCATCTAATATATCTTGAAATCATATTTTGAATCCCTTTGTTTTACTTCATGTATTTATTTATTTTTTATTAAAATTATTATAAAATGTTTAATCATATATTAATATTTGTCTCTTATTTTATTCATCTAATTTTTATTTTAGTTCTTGTTTTTTATTTTACATCTGGGCATTCTATATTTTTCATTAACTCGTACTTCTTATTTTTATTCTGTCATTATCTCTAACTTCTACATTAACTTATAACCATAGTTCATAATTTTTCTTCAATCATTCTTCTACATAATAGATTTATCTTTTCAATATTATTCTACATGTATCTTTCTTATTTATTATGTTTTTATTTTTCATTCCATACCCTATAAATAATTTTTTTTCTTTATCCAATCGTATTTTGAGGTTCTCTTTTTGAATTTTGAATTTTTTATTATTCTCATCACTATATTCACAATTATTTTTTTATAAATCTATAATGACCCAACATTACACATTACTTAATATTGAGATAAGTCAAGAATTCATATTGATAATATTTTCACGTTTAAAGTATTAAAGGATTAGGACATAAATCATACCTAAAAAATGCACACTTCCAACATTATCCATTTCGCCCATAAAAAAAATTTAAAAAGAAATGTGGTTTATTTTCATGTCAAACCATAACTTTTTCTTGATCCCATCCTTGACTCTATTATTTTTTAAAACTTCTGAAAAACATTTCAAAACATGTGATGAGCATAAAAATATCAATATGATATATATAAAGAAAGAAAACTATTATTTTTGCGAAAACATGTAAACCATGAAAACTTTACCATAAAGTAATACTTTTCACCTTTATGAAATAATAAATACTCTTTATTAAATATAATCTCATTTATATCCCTCTTTGTAACCAACATATTACCATAAAACCCATAAAATTCACATATAACATATAAAGGTAACTTGGGACATAATAATACGTAAATGGAATAACCATATAGTTGACTTCCAAACATATCACTAAATGGAATATCCATATGAATGACTTACATATCCTATTCGTTGGAGGTTATAATTTACCCACTCATCTTTTCTTTATCACAAAACCACTCGTCTTTGGTTTATCACATATCTACCCACCTTTGGTTTATCAAATAACCACCTGTAAAATTTCCATGTTCCATTATATTATCCTAACATATAAAATACTATAATTATCAACATTTCACTCATAACATTTCATTTTCAATGATAAGAAATAATTTCAAGATATTAAAATATTCAATCCATTTAAAAAACCATTTAAAACTTTTATTAAAAAGACTTTTGAATCAATGTTCCACATACCAATTTAAAACATTTGAGACAAATTTAAATTTTAAAAAATTCTTCTCCATAAAAATAAAATCTTAAAAACCATTTTCAAAACATAGTAATGAAATAAAATGTTTTAGAAAAATAAATCTTTGATGCATTTAAAATGATGTTTTATTTAAAGCGTCCCTTTCCACTTGAGAAATACATGAATTAAAATCATTAAAGAATAGCATTAATCAAAAAATTAAGTATCATGAGTTTATAAAAATTCATGATATAATGTGTCAAAATGGTTTTATATACACCTTATAGGATAATAATGTTTCATAACATCATGATATGCCTTATTGAAAGGATATTGAGACGAAATCCTTTTCAAAGATCGTATCAATAAATTAAGCATAATTCAATGACATAATTATGTGTGAACAATATAAATACAACCAATATATAAGGATAGATAGTGTAAAAAAATAATAGTTCATTCACAGATATTCTTCTAAAAACAACACCAATGACATGGATATATAATTCAATGAACGGAGATTGAGTTACGATTTTCCTTACCTTGAGTCTGAATCCACACATATAATAATTTTGTTCCCGAATAATAAAATTATGACAATTTATAAATACTTGAGAAAATTTTCAAGATTATTATTTCTTTTGTATAAAATATTACCATGTTATAAAAATTACATAATTATTTATGTGCAGATCATGGATTTTGTCGATATTCGGTACTTGAGTCAAAATTTAACTTGTTTTGATGAAAATTGTCCATGTGGTCAAAATTATACCATCTCCGGAATAGTATTCATGATTTAAATATCATATATATCCAGTATATATGTATTTATAATAATCCATAATATTTTGAGATAATAATTGAAATTCACTATTTATCGAGATGGAATGCTTTGTGTACGCATGAACGCTACATTTATTTCATTGTTTTATTATAAGAATAACAATTAAATTAAATAAATATATATTAAAAGACCATTATTATATTAATTTCATATACATATCATAATTTTAATAAAACCATCCTTTATAAATTCAATGTATATAGGGAATGAGTCATATCGCATTGAGGGGGTGGTAGTCAACACTACCTCAGACGAAATTATCATATTTACACAACATGGAATGCATAAAGGTATGTTCTAAATTGAAATTATATAAGAATATGGATAATATAAATAAAATATATATCATATAGATATATAGATATATAGTGTATATAATAATATCCACCATGATAGGTCGTAGGGGAAAATTGAATCATCATCATTTCGTGAGGAAGTAGTTCCTTGTACATAGAAACAATATGTTCGATGACCATCAAATGTAGGTGTGTGTATATTTAGGTTAAAAACATATCATAACAACGTATTGGTTTATTTACGATTCTTGTGTTTTCATGTAATCATAGAATAGGAAGATTATAGGGAGTGGAGAATGGGAAAGAAACTAAAAATCATGAGAGAAGATGTTGCCTCTTAATCGGGAAACATCTTCTAGATTATACCAAAAGGCTTAATTGGGAGGATTTATGATGAAAAAATTGCTTCTAGGATGACTTTAGGGATTCTAGGAGGATTTTTGGGTAGGTTATGCCAGAACCAAAAGGCTTTGGTTGTGTTAAAATTATAGAATATGGGGTTCTTTTTATGGATACGGGAGGGGATCCCATGAAATTATTAAAATTATTAAATTAATATAAAATAAATTTCGATTTTAAATGGTCCAAAAATAATTTATTTATAAGATAAAGTTATTATATTTCTACATAATCTCATTACATAATTTGTAGACCAGTTTTTACTTTATTATAATATTTTTTTCATTTTAACCATAATTACTCTCTTTTAATTTTAATCGAGGTAACAACATCTTAATTATTATGAGGCTATTAATTTCACTTATATGGAGTAAATTTTCCATAATTGGACACTAAATTAATTTTTAGGCCTTATAATAATTACTCTGTGATTTAAATAGATTTTTCTTATTAATAAAAAATTTAATAAATTATTATTTTTATAAAACATAAATTATGTAAATTTTTACACTATTTGTTTTATTGAATTAAAATAAAATTTAAACCGTGAGATAACATCGAAACAAAGCACTAAAATGTGTAAAAACCTGTCATGGTAACCTAAAAAAAATCCTAAATCAAATATATTATTTTATATAATATTTATTATAGTATTTATAATATAATTGTTTTTTGATATTTCTCTTAATAAAATAATTACTCAATTATTTTAGTGTCAATAAAAAAGGTAATTATTTAATCTTTAAAAATTATGAATTAATTCACATTATTTAGATAATTTAATAATATTTATAAAGACTATTTATGATCATAGTTTAATTATCATTATCACTACATAAAAAGTTTTATACTTATAAGAGAGAATAGAGTGACATGTTATCACATTCTTTTGCTTTAATAATAATAACATCACTTTCATAGGAAAAAGTACATTAAATTAACCAATTCCAACCCTGAGGTAATATTTTTCGACTTTAATTCATACATCATGATTTTAGGAGGTGTTAAAGTAATTTTTTATCCTTATCACATTGTTCGTTACCCTAGTTTACCTGCTTTACCTTTCTATGTATTAAATAAAAATTACCAAAGTTACTATTCATAATATCCAAAAAAATAAATGTAAACCATTAACATAATTTGACCCAATAATTTGATATATAGAATCTTTTTTTCAAAAAATCAATACACAGACATTGCATTGATTAATTTAAAATTAATTCTCGTTGTCAAAATGGGAAAATGAGCATTTTAAGTAAAAACCATCAAAACATTGATGTTATTTTATATCTAATTTCTATATGAAATAAATCCAATTATAAAAATTGGATTCAATTATAAAAATATATTCTAATTATACATTAAAAAAATTAAAATGATTAATATTTTGAATAAATAAATTAGATGAAAATGCAGTTTTAAATTAAAATTCCGTATTTTCACTATTCATTAAAATACAAGATTTTTTTAAGATACAAGAAGTTCAAGAAAACTAAATTTTTATATCCCACTTTTAAATGAGAAGTTAAATTTTTAAAATGAAAAATTATTATTGTGTAAAAAACAATATTAAAAATGCATTCTCCATCAAAATGTGGTAAAATTGAATTTTTAGAAAAATGCCCATTTACCCATAAAATTGAATATGTTATTATATCATCTATTGAAAAAATATATGATTAACTTAAAACACTAAAATGAAAAGATTACATTATAAAAATACATAATTTTTGATTTTTCTATATTATAAACTGACTTATTTTTTAAGATAGTTTTTTCAGAAAAAAAATTCCTTTTATCTAAAAATGTTTTTATTTTAATTTATAAATAAATGTTCTCAAAAGTTTTAAATATGTTAACGTGTAAATATAATTTTCATACATTATTTAATACTTATCAATTCTGCAAATTTAATAGCGAGTTTATAAGGTATCATAATAATAATTAATTTTGGGGAGGTGTATTATGTACCCTATCGATCATATTGTCTCCTTTTAAAAACACGGGATGTTACATATTCCTCATCATTATCCTTTTGGATTATGGCGTTTTTATTTAAACTTTTATTCTAATTGTACATTTAATTTTACATCATATATTTCTTATTATTTTTTATAGACTTCATATTTTTTATTGTCTTTTTTATCGTGTATTATGATTTATGAATTTTATATAATTTACATTATACATGTATTTTTATAAAAGAATTTTTCTCTTCCATTTTTAATATCTCTACCTCCTTCCATCACCTATTTCTTGTATATATATTTTGGATTATGATTTATCTCTTGTTTTTAATTTTCCCCTTAATTCACATTCGATCATCAGTTTCAAATTTGACAACTTAGTTTCATTCCTAATTGGTTATTTAACTATTTATTTATGATATAAATTTATCTTTTCCTTGTGTTGTGTTTTTTATACTATACAACTGAATACGTTTTTTGTTTTTATATTTTTTTATTTTATTACATTATATTTTGAAAATTTTCTATCACTATTCTGACTTCCCCTTCCACTCACACTTCTTTAAAAAAAATTCCTACTTATGATCTTCCTCTAAATTTAGATTTAGAAACTACATTGAAATATAGTTAATCTCATTCTAATTCATATGTATATAAATATTCAATTTTTATTTCTTACTCATCTTTACTCATTCTACTATTCTCTTTCAAACACTTATCATTTGACACATCTTACATGCCCTTATTTTAATGAATCTAAATCAAAATTATATTTTAGATAAGTTCACATGAAGGGTATTTTTTTGTTAAATTTCTTATATATTATAGTTTAATTAGTTGGTTGTGTAGATTCAATCACAATGAATATTTCATCGAGTGATGGGGTGACTGTAATTCTTCTTGGTGTATGGAGGAATGCTGGGCATACTGATCCTGATTAAACCCATGAAAATGATGACTTTTGGCGATTGGTACTTATAATGAAACTTGGGAGTGTTTTCTATACTGCTAGGTCAGAAGAATATTGGGGGAGGGAGAAATCCAATTATACTCTTCATGAAATGTAAAATTAAGTTCAATTAAAATCATATCTTATGACTTGGAATTTTATATTCTTCCATATCCAAATTTATTCTTAAGGGTCATTCATATATAGATTATATTGGTTGTAAAATGGATTGTAAAAGTACTTATCGAACTTGATATTTTCTTGGGAAATATTTAGATTCCTTGTTCAACTAGAAACATAAATCTATAAAACAATCCACTACAAAAGTTTATTTAGATTATCTGGAAGTTATGATTCCAAATTTTTGTTAATGAAAAAATTACTAATTTTGGAATTAATTTCCCTTGAAATGAAACATTTTTTGATCATTCTAGTTCCATTATACATCATTAAATGAGCTACTTATTCTTTTCTATGTTTATCATTTTTACATTTAAATTATCTTATTAAAGGGGAAAAAATCTTGAAACCAATATCGGATATGTGTGAAAACATAGGAAATAAATATTTGACTATTTTTTTATAGTTATTAATCAACAATGCTTTAATGTTACAATCAAATTGGTTGGTATGGTCAACCGTTTAATTTTTCCATGACATGATTATTAAATGCGGCCAAAAGCATGAAAAAGTGTTCTAATTGAAATGAAAATTAAAGAATTCTATGAATATACCATATTTCAATTCGAAAAGTTGTGTTGTCGTGATGACTAAAAATATAGGGTTATTAGATTTAAAAGTCTTCAAAAACATGAGCCTGAGGTTAATAACATAGAAACTGACCTCATATTATCATTAAATATATAATATATTTATATCATCTAATTTAGTATATTTAATAATATATCACACATAAATAAATATTTCATTGTGTTTGGAATGTCCAAAGATACATTTTTATTGATTTAAGAGTCCAACCACGTGTGTCAAATTGTCAAAACATATAAATGATCTCTATTGGCAGTTAAATCATTAGAATGTGTACATCATTTAATTTTTGACATGCTTAAAAATTCCCCATGTAAAATCCCAGGTCAATAAATAATATAAATTTTCTTAATTATTAATAATTTTAAATTAATTATTAATTTTACTTTAAATGGGATGCAATGTTCTATGGCATACTTGATACTAAACAACGGGTTTCTTTGAAATCATACTTTTCACACAATGTTGAGTTGTACTATAAAATAATATAATATTATTATTATTTTAAAAGGTAGTTAACGTCTAACCATTGTAATGTTGGAAATGAACATAACTATCTACAAAAATATTATACATAACCAATAAATTTTAGAGGCTTAAAATATGAAAGAACTGATTTTAAGAATAATTTACATTAAAATGTTCATTTACCGCCTTTTGATAGAGAACCCACAATAAATATTGTTTTTGTCACTTTTATATCTTATATTTGACCAAATAAAATTTTTCTTTATAGTCGGGACATCAAAATTTACTTTGGGTAAATTTTTGGTATTTTTTTTATAAAATTCAATTTTTAAGGAAAAGAGAAAAATACTGTATTTTAATTCAAAACCACCTTTTAACCAAATTTATTTATATGGTCATATTATCTTTTTAATTGGTTTTAATGTTTAATTATATTATTTTTACCATTTAATTTATTGTTGGTCATTTGAAGTGACTTCACTTTTAAATTGGACATAAACAAGTGTCAACCTATTGATATTTATTATTACTTAAAAACAAGCTTTTTTATTTTGACAACTGGATTTAATATTAAATTAATTTCGGCCAATTCTGTGTATTGAATTTGGAAAAATAGATTCCAAATTTGGAATTAGGATATCCCAATTATTTAAATATGTAACTTTTATTTTTAGATATTATGAATATTTACATTAGAAAATATTTTATTTGTCATGGTTAATGAGTAAATCTTGTAAATAAGCGTAAACAAATATTTTTATAATAGTATAAAATAATCCTAAAATGTGTCCTAATCCTATTTGATGATACATATCCTACCATGTGAATCCTTTGGTTGGTTTTGTGACCCCATGGTGCCACTTAAGAGAGATAATGACTGTTTATATTAATTAATTTAATGTAAAGAAAATAATGACCTAAACAAGTATCATTTGGTAAATTAATTTTTACATAGGTTTATATAAGTTATCATTATCAACTATAAATATTTGTTGGAAATTTAAAAATATTTCCAACATTATTGGAATTTTTTTATAATTTGTAGACATCAAATTAATAAAATTCATTACGACACATTAATGATGCAATGTTTACCTCATTAATAAATGGTTAAAGTAAATAACATCATAAAGATTAAAATAATACCCAAAATCTTTCAAATTATTATTGGATGATTCAATTTCTACCATAGGTCATATTCTCTTTGGCTTTAACTAGTTTTGGACCTTTATATACCAAAAATCATTATATAATAAAATAATATTTTCACACTTTCCTAAAGATCCCCTCCTCCCCTTTATAAAAAGCCCTCACATCTAACCCATTACTCACACCTATCAAGCCCCTTGGCTCATCCAACCCCATCCCAAGTTTGTTCTAAGGAACCCTATATTCCACATACAAGCCTTAACATATGATGAAGTCACTTAAAGAAGTCCATTTGGTTTAAACCAAGGGGAGTTACCCGAATTGAAGGTAATCATTTCTCTTAAATTATTTTCTATTATTTTACTTCTCCAACCACTAAACTCTTTTTATTCATTTATTTTATAACACCACCAGTATTCTCAAATTACTAGGTTGTTTTTCAGCGATTTATTTGATCTACACTTACACACACCTCCATTTAATGGGTATAGAACATACAGTTTCAATGGACGACAAACTAACGCCTCACGAAATGATTAATGTTCAATATTTTCCTACCACCTCTTATAGTGGATATAATGATGAATATATATTTATATATGATATATATATTATGCTTATGTTTTAATTATTTTTTTGCTTTTTTCATTTATAGCATTCCTTTATGGTTTCCATTATGGGTAAACATGAAACATTTATTTGAGGAAGTGCGGACTACCGCCCCCTCAAAGTGATATGAATTGGTCATGCCATATGCAGGACATATAAAGGATGGAGTTAATGATATTATATATTTTATTATACTGGAATTATAATATACCTATTTATCATTATATTTTCATTCAATTAAATAATAAATAGATTTGAAAGTACCGTTCATGTGTATGTACGGCTTACCATCTCCAAGAACGGTGTATTTCATTTTTCTTAACTCTAAATGTTATGTAATATTATAAATACATATATATATATATAATTGATATATATGATATATATGATATATATATCATGAATATAATTCTGGAGATAATGAACTCTTGACCGCATGGACAACTTGTAATTATAAGGTGTTCATTTTTTACACAAGTACCAAATATCGACAAAATGATCATTATTATCTTAAATGATTACATAATTTTTATAACAAGTTAATAAGAGATATAAAAGGATAAATAAACATAATAAATGTTCTTAATCATGTATAAATTAACTTAAGTTTGTTATTCCGTAAAAAACTAGAACAAACGAGTCAAGTCGGACAAGAGGTAAGGGGTTTCTTATCTCACTTTTAATTCCATGAGATTTCCAATGTTTTCCACCAATTTACTGCATGTGGGGTATTATGTACTTCCATTTGATATATATTATCATGATCACCTTTATATTCATTATATTGTTTGAGTCATTTTGCGTTTAATATCTTTTGGTCATATGACTCGATAGATTACAACATGGTAAGGGATTTTCATCTCAGTTTTTATTCCCTTGAGATTCATGTTTTTTTGTAACTTTTCCTTTCGTGTTATGTATGTACTTACCATGACTGTATTCATTTTGTAATATAATTTAACTTCTGGGTATTTACATCTTCATTTTATGATCTTAGATTCATGGGATGTATGTTTTGTATGTTACCAAATTGGTAAGGGAACCTTTTGACCCAATTTTAATTCCATGGGTTAATCTATTTATTCTTAATTATGGAATGCTATGATTATGTCTGAAATCACAATTTCAATATTTATTTAATAATTTACACTACCCTTTGTGTTCATATACTATTGATACACACAATGAATCCATTGATAAATTCTCAAGTCTTCGATATAAACTTCATAAGAGAAATTGTAACTCTCTTTCCATTCATTGAGTTAAACATCCAAGTCATAGGTTTTGTCTTGAAAATAACATGTGTGAATTTCCTGTGATTTATTTACACATAATATACAATCAAATTTAGTGTATTTAACTTATTCTCAGATTATTATGTAATTTATTTATCCTTAATACAGGGATATAATTTTCATAAGGGATTTCATCTCAAGTTACATTCATTTGAGACTTCATTGTTACTATGCACCAATTAACATTTATACAGTGTGTATAATATAACTTGGCATATTATATCATGAAAACATTTATTCCCATGATATTATAAAGTTTTGATTTAATTGTATTCCTCAATTATTTAGATTCAAGCATATCTCATTTGGTTATGAACTCTTTTACTAAAATAAGTTTTTATAGATTTATTCTTCTAAATTTTTCTCATTGTTGTCCATGTTTTAAAAATGTGTTAGGTATTTATTTATATGGGAGGTAATGTTTTAAAATTTTTGGTTCCTTTAAAATCATCAAAGTGTTATGGTACACATTGAATAAAAAAATCTCAATATTAATGGTTTTAAATGGTTTGGAAAATGGTTTGATAAAGAATAGTATATTTCAATATCTTGATTTAATATATCGGAATGTGGAAATGTTATCTATCATTTATACGTGTGTTATGTATTATGATTATGTTATGGTTATTGGGAATTGATTATGTATACGGGTGGTTCCATGGAAAACATAGGGCGGGTGAGTCCAAGATTGCTTTCTAATGCATTGGGTAACGTGACAGAGGAAAACATTAATATTTCTCCAAAGAGATTTTGGAAATATATTTTGGTGGGTATTACAAATGTGACTCCCTATGTACCTATGATAGCTAAAATGTATTTATGTTATGAATCCCATAAGTTACCTTTATGATTTATGATTTCTATGTGTCATTCATAATTATTATGATTCCACAAGGTATGTTATGATGGAGAAGTATGGTTTCATTGATTTGTATTTATTGATGGGCTATTGTTTTCCTACAATATTTTATAACCCTTACTGAGAATTTGATGCTCGTCCAAAGTTTTTGAAATGTTTTAAATGTGACATAATGATGAATACGTTCAAGGATGAGATCACGGAAAAGTCATGCTATCTAAAACATGCAAGTAGACATGTTTCTTTTAAAGAGTTTTTAATTTATGAAAAATAGATACTCGGTAGTAGTGTCACCATATAATATTAAAGTTTTAATGTAATAGTTATGGCCTAATTTTCTAAAAATATAAAACTGAAAACTTCTTCATTGTGAATTATTGACATAATTCATGATTATGTGATGTTTAAAAGTGGGGTCATTACTGTTGGTATGAGAGGTTGGTTTAGATTACATTAGATGTTAGGGTGTTATTTAAGAATAAGTGACATTAAAATAATGGTTAGGATTTTAGAAATATTAATTGTTATTTTATATAAATTGAATGAGTTTAAGATAACATGAATAAGTATATCTTAGTATTTACCATCCTTATAAGATATTATACGATGATTTTACAGATATACTAACTATTTCCTTTTTGGTTTTAGTAAATGGATAGATCTAGAAAGAACCAAAGTAACAGTGGATGTGAAGAAAACTATGATCATTTTATAAATGAGAAACTAAATGAAATCGGAGATGCAATGATAACTCATGTGGTTATTCTCCACCAACTATCTCGAGTCATGATTGACCACCTGAACCTTGGTGATTTTTATAAGGCATTGTATATGTGAGAAACAAATCCCCATGGATGTTTAGTAAATAATTATAACGGTAAGTATATTCAAAAACCTAAGTGTCATGGATATGTAAAGACACACATAATACATTTTTTTAATGGGACGAGAAGATGATATAGACATGGAAGTGAAGGTCATAAAGCAAGAACCTGTCATGGAAAAAGGAAGAACCCAGTTGACTCTAGAAAATGGAATGAAGTTCTTTCTGAGGGATCAATTGAATGTTTTAAATGTGGTGTGCATGGTCATTATAAAAAAATATGACCTACGAAAAAGGTTTAGGAATGGGATCCCCGTGATCATACAAATATATGGTTACCAATACCTAATGCCATCCCAATTGAGGATGAGGAAACTAACAATGGCCAATGAAAGGTAAGGATTATTTCCGAACTGATGTTTAGACATTATTGAATATTAGGATATGATTCATGATTTTGTTTGTAGGAATGTGGTGTTTGAGAAATAGTTGGAATGTAATGGTTAATGTGTCATGAATAATGTTGAATTATTTATACGTAAACATAGATGGGATTCAAGGAAACTGACAATGGCCAATGAAAGGTAAGGATTATTTCCGAACTGATGTTTAGACATTATTGAATATTAGGATATGATTCATGATTTTGTTTGTAGGAATGTGGTGTTTGAGAAATAGTTGGAAAGTAATGGTTAATGTGTCATGAATAATGTTGAATGATTTATAAGTAAACATAGATGGGATTCAAGGGTTATGGTAGATTTTAGGATGGTGAATTTCTTAAAAGTATTAAGGTTATTTTGATGATGGGATTGCATTAGAAGACTTTTTATAGTCTGTGTAACCCAAAGGTTTGATATATGAAAATTTTATTCAAGGAATAATTATCTTTTCTTCTGTAGATATAGATATAAAGAACCATTTGGGTTTATATGATCCTCGAATTTGAGGCAATTACAGGTTAATACATTTTGGGATGAAAAATTAATGTTATTAGATAACATTTGTGGTTAAAATATGTTGTGATTATTTTGGATGAATTTATCTCATTTTTTTGGAATTTTATACAATTATATAGTTTTTGAAAAACGACAACACTCAAGCCACATGAAAAACTGTCGTATCGGACAAGGCTACGGGAATCGAACCCAGAACCAAAGTGCGACTGAGATTTATCGACTACCACTGGACTACATGATGTCCCTAGTTAGTATGAATAATTATTTTCAGTTATCTGATTTTATGAATCATGAATCTGTTGATTTTTGGTTATCTATGTAAATTATTATCCTATTAGAAAAAATATGTGATTAGGAAAATTAATTTACAATATGAGACATTAAGAGTAACTATGGTTATTTGGAGATAAATGTTAAGATTTATCTTGGAAGTATATGTGATTAAATACATATGATATTTGGGTTTCAATCCATGTTTTGTTTAATTTGAATAATTTTATAGACAATTGTTTATTGAATGGCTTTTTTTGAACTTTTAGTAATGTTTGAAAAAAAATTGAGATTAAAAGTAGTTTTTCTTTTTGTAAAATATTATCCTTTTTGGGTATTATCTGATCGTCTACTAACAATTTTGGTTTTGGTTAATGTATAAAGACATGGAAAAAATATAGTTTATCTTTTTTGGGATATGAGATTCTCTATAAGTGGAATATAACACTTTCAATGTGAAAAATTCAACTTGAATACTCATTGTTGGAAGAAAAAATGTGTTTATCGTATGAATTTTGTAATGTATGAAATTCTACATGTCAAGTAAGTATGTTTCCTTATTCTTTTTGTTAAGCTCATAAATGAATTCCTCATCATTATGAAAAGTAACATAAATGAAAAACATTGTCTATTAACTTTTATTACTGGGGAATTGAATAATGTTTAACCCATTACAATTTTTTGATTTTCTAGTAGTTAACATTCTCCTAATCATGTTTTCTATCACATTCCATTAGAACATGATGGGGTTTTTATCCTCCATATACACGTTTTAATTTATCATCAAATCTTATGTCTTGCGTAACCTTTGTACTTCTTTTTCATTTTTTAAAGTGATAGATTTATTGACTCTTTTTCTGATTTAGGACTTTCAATGATGTTTCTGAGCCCAATTTTAAAATTTAGAGGACAGAATTCCAAAATGAGGGGATGGATGTAACATCCCAGCTAAATAAAGAATATGAAAATTTCAAATTAATTAATAATTTTAAATTTATTATTAATTTTACATTATAGGGGATTCTATGTTCGATGGAGTACCCGATACACAAAAACGGGTTTCTTTAAAATCTTATGTTTCACACAACAATGAGTGGAACTAAAATGTAATATAATAATATAATTATTTTCAATGGTAGTTAACTCCTATCCATTATAATGGCTAGAATAAACATAACTAACTATAAACATATTATAAATTTTTGTTAAATATTTTTACATTTACATAATAAATTTTAGATGCTTAAAATAATAAAGAATACGATTTTAAGCATAATTTACATTGAAAGGTTTATTTACTGCCTTTTGATGGAGGGACATCATTAAATCTAATTTTTGTCACCTTTATATTTTTTATTGGACTTAATAAAATTCTTATTTATAATCGGGACATCAAAATTTTCTTTGGGTAAATTTTTGGTATTTTTCTGATAAAACTAAAATTTTAATGAAAAGTGAAAAAAATTTATTTTAATTCAAAACATCCTTTTAATAGAATTTATTTAAATAGTTATATTGTATTTTTAATTGGTTTTAAAGTTTAATTATAATATTATGTTTCCAATTAATCCAATTTTGGTCATTGTAATTAATTTCACGTTTATATTGGATATAAAAAAGTGTCAATTTTTGATAGTTATTATTTAATAAAAACACGCTTTATGTTTTGACATTGAGAATTAATTTTAAAATAATTTCTTCCACTTCTATTTTTTGAATTTGTAAAAAAGTATTCCATTTTTGGAATCTTGAGGTCCAAATTGTGTAAATAGGTATATCTTATTTTTAGACATTAGTAATATTTACTTTAGAAAATATTTTATTTACCATTGATAAGAGTTAAATCTTGTAAATAAGGGTAAATAAATGTTATTATAATAATATGAAATTGACATATCATGTGTTATAATACTATTGGTTGATATATATATATATATATATATGACTATGAGTATCCTTGGGTTCATTTTGGGACCCCATGGAGCCACGTAAGAGTGATAATGAAACTTTATATTAAATAATTTAATGTAAAGTAAAAAATGACATAAGAAAAAATATTTTAGTAAATTAATTTTTACATAGTGTTATATAAGTTTTAATTTCGACAATGAGTATTCATTGGAAATATAAAGAGATTTACTACATCATTGTGGTTGTTTTTATAAATTATAGACATCATATAAATAATATTAATTATGAAACAATAATGATGCAGTGCTTACCTCATTAATTAATGATTTATGTAAATAAGATTATAAAGATTAATATAATATCCAAAACCTATCCAATTCTTATTGGATGATTTTATTTCAACCATGAGTCATATTATCTTTGACATTAATCAGACTCGGACATTTAGAAACCGAATATCATTGTACAATAAAATAATATTTTCACACATTCCTAAAGATCCCCTCCCCCTTATAAAAATCCCTCACCTTTAACCCATTACTCACACCTCTCAAGCCCCTTGGTCATCCAAAACCTACCCAGATAATCTTTAAGGAACCCCATTTTATACCTATAATCCTTAACATAGGAATAAGGCACTTCAAGAAGTCCATTTTTTCAAACCAAATAGAGTTACCTAAATTGAAGGTAACTGTTTCTCTTAAATTTTTTTCTTTTATTTTACTTCTCCAACCCTTAAACTAATTTTAATACATTCTTTTATAACAACCCTAGTATATTTAATATAATATTTTGTGGTTATAAGATTTATTATAACAACACTTACACACACCTTCATCTAATGGGTAAAGAACATGTTGTTTCTGCGGACCGCAAACTAGTGCCTCATGAAATGATGATTGTTAAATATTTTCATACCACCTCTTATAGTGGCCAGTATAATGGAACTGTATTTATATATGATATAGGTTACGTTTGTTCCTTCTTTATGCTTCTGTTTTTTTTCATTTATAGTATACCTTTATGGTTTCCATTATGGGTGAACAAGATATTTTTATTTGAGGAAGTGCAAACTACCGCCCCATCAAAGTGATATGAATCGTTCATGAATTAGGTGTGACGTATAAAGGATAGAGTTAATGTAATTATTTATTATATTATACTGCAATTATATAATAATTTATAACATTTTGTTTCCAATCCATTAAATATGAAATATATATGAAAGTAGTGTTCATGAGTACGTGTGACTTACAGTCTCCATGAACGGTGCATTTCATTTCTTACCTCTAAATATCTTGTAATATTTTAAATACATATATATACTCAATATATATTATATATAAATCATGTATTTCATTCTGGATATATAAGATATATATGATATATAAATCCTGAAATATATGTGATATGAAAGTAGCGTTCATTCGTACGTATGACTTACCGTCTCTATGAACGGTGCATTTAATTTCTTAACTCTAAATATCATGTAATATTTTAAATACATAAATATACTGGATATATATTTGATATATATTATATATAAATCATGAATATCATTTTGGAGAAAATGAACTATTGACCACATGAACAAATTGTAATTATAAGGTGTTCATTTTTTACTCAAATAACAAATATTGAAAAATTGACCATTATTAACTTAAATGATTACATAATGTTTATAAAGTTGTATTGAGTTATATAAAATTAATAATAAACTTGAAAAAGGTTCTTAAAAAATTATAAATTAACATAAGTTTATAATTCAGGAAGAACAAGGAACAAATGATTCAAGTCGGACACAAGGTAAGGGGTTTCTTATCATACTTTTTATTCAGTGAGATTTCCATTTTTCGCCACTAATTCATTTCATGTGGTGTATTGTGTAATTATTTTAGATAAATATTATCATTATCCTCTTCAAATTTATGTTATTTGTGGAATCATGTGGTGGTTATTAATTTTTGGTTATACGACTCGATAGATTACAATGTGGTGGGGGATTTTCATCTCACTTTTTATTCCCGTGATATTCCTGCTATATTTGCCACTATTTCCATTTGTGTTCTGTATACACTTACCATGATTGTATTCATTGTGTAATATACTTCAATTAATGGGTATTTATAGCTTCATTTTATGATCCTACATTCATGGGTGTATGTTTTGTAAGTTACCAATCAGTAAGAGATGTTTTTATCCCAATTTCCATTCCTTGGGTTAATCTTCTAACTATTAATTATATCATGCTCTGATTATGTGTGGAATCACTATTTATTTATTTATGTTGTAATTTACACTCTCATTTGGGTGTATATACTTTTTAAACACACAATCAATCCATTGATAGATTCTCAAGTCATCGATAGGAACTTGATAAGAGTAGTTTTATCTCAATTTCCATTTGTTGTGTTAAAAATTTAAGTCATTGGATTTGTATCATAAAGGACATGTGTGAATTTACTATGATTTATTTAAAATGAATATCCAATCATATTTAGTGTATTTATACTTGTCACACATTATTATGTAATTGATTTATCTTTCATCTAAGGATATCGTTTTACAAGGTATTTCGTGTCAATTTATATTCCATTGAGACTTCATTGTCGTTATGCACCAATTCACTTTTATACGCTGAATATGCAGTCCCATGGAATATTATATTCGGAATTCACATGATATTATAATGGGTCAATTTAATTTTATTCCTCAACTATTTTCATTCAGGCATATCTCATTTGGATAATAACTATTTAACTAAAATATTCTTTTAATGATTTATTATTGTAAAATATTCTAATTAATGTCCATGTTATAAAAATGGTTTTTAGTATTTATTTATATGAACATTATTGTTTTACAATTTTTAATTCCTTTAAAATCATCAATTTGGTATTGGAAAATTTGATTCAAAAAAATATTTATCAAATATTTTAAATGGTTTTGAATATGGTTTTATAAATCATTTTTTATTTAAATATCATGATTTGATATAATTTAATGTTTAAATGTTATATTTACATTATACTTGTGTTCTCTTTTGTGATTATGTTATGGTTATTGTGCATTTTTTATGTATATGGGTGGTTCTGTGATAAACCTATGGTAGGTGAGCCCGATATAGCTCTTAAATGTATTGGGTAACACAACGAAGGTAAACGTTAATGTTTCCCCTATAGGATTTAGGGAATATACTGTTATGGGTATTCCAAATGTGACTCCCTATATAGCCATTATAGCTATAATGTAAGTATGTTATGAATTCCATAAGTTACCTTAATGATATATGATTTTTCTGTGTTATTCATAAATCTTATGATTTCATAAGTTATGTTATGATAGAAAAGTATGGATTCATTGATTTGTATTTATTGATGGGATAATGTTTTCCTTACTTATTTTATTACCCTTACTTATCTTTTTATGATCATACCATGTTATTGAAATGTTTTCTTATTGTTTTTAAAGATGAATAAGGTTAAGGTTGGGATCATGGAAAATTCTTGTTGTCTAAAACATGGAAATATACATGTTTATCAATAATTGTTTTTATTTTATGAAAAAATTGATATTGGGTAGTAGTTTCTACATGTAATATTCAAGTTGGTATGTAATAGTTATGTCATAATTCTATAAAACACTAAACCTAAAAGTATACTCAATGTGAATTCTTAACATAATTCAAGATTATGTAAGGTTCTCAGGCTGGGCCCTTATAGTCGGTATCAGAGGTTGGTTTAGATAACTTTAGTGGTCACGATGTTCTTTAAGCATAAGTGACATTACAATAATGTTTAGGATTTTAAAAAGAGTCATAGTTATTTTAGATAAGGTAAATTAATTTAAGATAACATGAATAAAAATATCTCAGTATTTACCCTTTTAATAAGATATTATATGATGAATTTACAGATATAATCACACTTACCTTTTAGGTTTTAGTATATAGATGGATCTAGCAGGCACCAAAGTAACAATGGATATGAAAAAAAACTATAATGTTTTTCTGAATGAGAAACTAAATAAAATGGGAGCTTCAATGAGAACTCCTGTGGTTATTCTCAACCAACTATCTGGAGTCATCATTGACCACCTGAACCTTGGTGATTTTTAATAAGGCATCATATATGCAAGAAACATATCCCCATCAATGTGTAGGTAAAAAACATAGAGGTTTGTATATTCAAAAACCTTTGTGTTGAGGATGTGAAAAAAACACATAAGAAAATGTTTCGAAGGGACGGGAAGATGATATAGATATGGAAGTGAAGGTCATAAAGCAAGAAACTTCCCTGGAAAAGGGAAGCATCTAGTTGACTCTAGGAAAGGTTAATAATTTCATTCTGAGGGATGAATTTAATGTTTTAAATGTGGTGTTCATGGTAATTATAAAAAAAGATTTCCTAAGAAGAAGGTTCAAGAATGGGATCACCAGGATCATAGAAATATTTGTTTACAAATACCTACTTCCATTCCAATTTTAGATGAGGAAACTAACAATGACCAATGAAAGGTATTGATTATATCTTAACTAATATTTAAACATTATTGAATCATAGGATATGATTCATGATTTTGATTATAGAAATGAATTATTTCAAAATATGTTTGAAAGGAATGTATAATGGATCGTGAAGAACGTTGAATGAGTTAGAAATCAACATATAAGGGATTCAAGAGTTATGGTATATTTTAGGATAGTGAAATGCTTATTAGTATTAAGGCTCTTTTGATGATGGAATTACATTAGAAGACTTTTTATAGTATGGGTAACCCTGAAGATTGATATATGAAAATTTTATTCAAGGAATAATTATATTTTCTTTTGTAGATATAGTAATAAAGAACTATTTGGATTTATATAATCCTTTAATTTGAGGCAATTACAGGTTAACTCATTTTTGGATAAAACTAAAAGATATTAGAAAACCTTTGTGGTTATAATATATTATGGTTATTTTTGATGAAATAAGATTTTTTTGGAAGGTTATAATATTATATAGTTTTTGAAAAAGGACAAAACAATGACAATGTGATAACATGTCGCGTCAGACAAAGCAGTGGGAATCGAACCCACAACCAAAGTGCGACTGCGATTTATCGCCTACCACTGGACTACGTGATGTCCCTATTAAGTATGACTAGTTCTTTTTAGTAAGATGATTTTATTAATCAAGAATAAGTTTATATTGGTTTATCTATAGAAATGATTAACCTATGATGAAGAATATTTGATTAGGTTAATTACATTTCAATATGAGACTTTAACAGTAATTGATGTTATTTGGAGATAAATGTTAAGATTTGTCTTGGAAGATTATGTGATTAAATCCTTCTGTGATTTGGGTTTCAATATAGTTTTTGTTTTATTTGAATAATTTTAAGGACACTTGTCTATTGAATTGTATTTTTTGAACTTTGGGTATAGTTTGATAAATTTTTGAGATTAAAAGTAGTTTTTTGAAAATGATTATCCTTTTTTTTGTGATTATCAGATATTCTACTAACCATTTTGGTTTTGGTTAATGTCTAAAGACACTAGAAAAATATAGTTCCTATTTCTGGGATTATAGGATTCTCTAGAATTTTATTATATAGCTTTCAATGTGATCAAGTCATCTTCAATACTCATCGTTTGAAGAAAAAATGAGTTTGTGGTAGGAATTCAGTAAATGATAAAATTCTACATGAAAAGTAAGAATTTTTCCTTATGTTTTTAGTTATGATCTTAAATAAATTCATCACCTTTATGAAAAATAAAATAAAACAAATTTTTTTTTGTTAACTCTTCCAACTTGAGAGTCAAAGACCATTTAACCAATCTCAAGTTTGTGATTTTATGGTGGCTAACATTCTCTAAATCATGTTTTATATCACTCTCCATCAGAAAATGATTGTTTGTTTTCTCCTCTATATCCAAGTTTTTGTGGGATCCTAGTATATTTTTTCTTGGGTGACATTTTTTCTTATATTATTTTTTTTAAAGCGATAGATTGGTTGACTCATTTTCTGATGTGGGATATTCAATGAAGTTTCGAAGCCCAATTTTAAAATTTCGAGGATGCAAATCCCAACAGGGGGAAGGATGTAACATCCCCGGTAAATATAGAATATGAAATTTTCAAATGTTTTATATTTGAAAATTAATTATTAATTTTACTTTATAGGGGATGCTATGTTCTATGGCATACCAGATACACAACAACAAGTTTCTTTGAAATCTTACGTTGCAAAAAATGTTGAGTTGTAATGACAAATAATATAAAAATATTATTATTTTAAATGGTAGTTAACCCCACACCGTTGTAATGATGGGAATGAACATAACATACTACAAAATTATTATACATTTTTGTGAAATATTTTTAAATTTACCTAAAAAATTTTAGATGCATAAAATATGAAAGAATCTATTTTTAAGTATAATTTACTTTAAAATTTTAATTTACTATCTTTTGATGGAAAACCTTCTATAAATCTAGTTTTGGTCACTTATATATGTTCTATTTGACTAAATAAATGTTTTTTAGAACCTGTTAATCAAAATTGAATTTGTGTAAATTTGTGGTATTTTTCTGATAAAATTCAATTTTTAATGAAAAGTGAAAAATAATGTATTTTAATTCAAAATTTCCTTTTAATATAATTTATTAATATGGGTTTCTTGTATTTTTATTTAGGTTTAAAGGGTAATTAAATTATTATTTTTTCATTTAATCCAATTTTGTTCATTGGAAGTAATTTCACGTTTAAATTTGATATAAAAAATTGTTAATCTTTTGATAATGATTATATCTTAAAAATATTATTTTTGTTTCGACAATGGGAATTAATTTAAAATTAATTTATAACACTTCTATGTTTTGAATCTGAAAATATGGATTATATATTTGGAATCAGGGTGTCAAAATTGTGTAAATAGGTATCTTTTATTTTTAGACATTATGAATATTTGTTTCAGTAAATATTTTATTTACCATGGTTAAAGGGTAAATCTGTTCAATAAGGGTAAACAATATTATAATAATAATATAAATTTAACCTAACATGTGTCCTAACAATATTTTTTGATACATATCTGAACATGGGAATACCTGGGTCGATATGTGGACACCATGGAGCCACATAAGAGTGATAATGACACTTTATATGAATTAATTAAAAGTAAAGACTTAAATGACCTAAACAAATATGGTTTAGTAAATTAATATTTACATAGGGTTATATAAGTTATATTTTCGACTATAAATATTATTTGGAAAGATAAAAATATTTAATACCACCTGATTTTTTTAATGTTTTTATACATCAAATTAATAAAATTAATTGTGACACAATAATGAGGTAGTGTTTACCTCATTAATAAATGATTTAAATAAATATCATTATGAAGATTAAAATAATATCCAAAACATGTTGAATTATTATTAGATGATTATATTTAGACCATGAGATCTCTTTTATTATACATTATGTAGTTTTGGATATTTATAAACAGAAAATAATTATATAATAAAATAATATTTTCACACTTTCTGAAAGACCCCCTCCTCCCCCATAGAAAAAAGTCTCACCTCTAACCCATTACTCACACCTCTGAAGCCCTTTGGCTCATCCAAAACCTAGCCAAAAAAGCTATAAATAACACTATATTCTACCTAGAAGTCTTAACGTAGGTATAAGGCACTTCTAGAAGTCCTTTTGGTTCAAACCAAACGGAGTAACCCGAATTAAAGGTAACCATTTCTCTTAACTTATTTTATTTTATTTTACATCTCTGACCCCTATACTATTTGTATTCCATTATTTTATAACAAACATTGTATCCTCAATATACTAGGTTTTTGTTAAAATATTTATTCAAACTAAACATACACACACCTCCATATAATGTGTAAAAAAGATACTATTTCTGTGGACTAAAAACTAACGCCACACAAAATGATGACTGTTTAATCTTCACATACCACCTCTTATATTGGACATTATGATAGAACTATATTTATATATGATATGTATTATGTTTCTGTTTTCTTTATGATTATGTTTTTTCATTTATATCATACCTTTATGGTTTCCATTATGGAAAAATGTGATAATTTCATTTGAGAAAGTGAAGACTACCGCCCCCTCAAAGTGATATGACTCGTTCATGCCATACGTGGGACATATAAAGGATGGAGTTAATAAAATTATATATTATATTATACTTAAATTATAATATTTCAATGTATCATTGTGTTTTCATGCCATTAAATATAAAATAGCTATGAAAGTAGCGTCCATGCGTACGTGCATGAACGATGCATTTCATTTCACACCTATAAATGTTATATAATATTATAAATACATATATATACTTCATATATATGATATATATGATATAAATATAATTAATATCATTTTGGAGATAATAGACTCCTGACCACATGGAAAACATGTAATTATAAAGTGTTCATTTTTTACTGAAGTACCAAATATCATCAAAATGTCCATTATTAACATAAATGAATACATAATGTTTATAACATAGTAATAAGTGATTTAAAATAAATATTAAACTTGAAACATGACCTAAATCATGTATAAATTAACTCTCGTTTTTTATTCATGAATAACTAGGAACAAATGAGTCAAGTCGGACAACTGTTAAGAGGTTTCTTATCTCACTTTTAATTCCATGAGATTTCCATTGTTTGGAACTTATTTATTGCATGGGGTGTATTTGGTACTAAAATTTGATATATATATTATCATGATAATATTTCTATTCATTTTATTCTGTGAATAATTCAGTGGTTACTAACATTTTTTCATACGACTCGATTGATTACGACGTGGTAAGGGATTTTCATCTCACTTTTTATTCTCATGCGATTTATCCTATATTTTCCACTATTTCCTTTTGTGTGGTGTATGTACAAACAATGATTGTATTAGTTGTGTAATATACTTACATTTATGGGTATTTACATCTTTATTTTATGATAATTCATTCATGGGTTGTATGTTTTGTATGTTACCAAATCAGTAAGAGAGTGTTTTAACCCAATTTCCATTCCTTGGTTTAATCTTCTATTTCTTAATTATGTCATGATATGATTATGTGTGGTATCACCATTATCTATTTTTGTTGTATTTTAAACTCCCCATTATGTGGATATACATTTGATACATATAATAACTCAATTGATATATTCTCAAGTCATTGATATGAACTTGAAAAGTGTAATTTTAAAAAAATTTCCATTCATTGAGTTAAACATCCAAGTTATTGGTTTTGTCATAAAAAGAACATGTTTGAATTTTCTATGATTGGTTTACACTGAATATCCAATAATATAGAGTGTATTTATATTTTTCGCATGATATTATGTAATTAATTTATCCTTAATCCAAGGATAAAATTTTTATAAGGGATTTCATCTCAATTTACATTCCATTGAGACATCATTGCCGTTATGAACAAATTTACTTTTATACAATGTATATACTGTCCTTTGGCATGTTATATTATGAATCGCTTTATTCAAATGACATTATAATTTTTTTATTGAATTTTATTCCTCAATTATTTGTATTAAATCTTATCTCATTTGGTTAATAACTCTTAAACTAAAATATTGTTTTAACGATTTATTCTTATAAATATTTCTAATTAATGTCCATGTTTTTAAAATGGTATTATGTATTTATTTATATGGACATTAACATTTTAAAAATTTTAATTCTTTTAAAATCTTCAATGATGTATGGAAAACATTGATTCAAAAATCACATTATTAAATGATTTTAATGGTTTTTAAAATGGTTTGACAATTCATTGTTTATTTCATTATCTTGATTTGATATATTAGAATGTTGAAAATGTTATATTTCTTTATACTAGTGTTATGTGTTATGATTATGTTATGGTTATTGCACATTTTTTTCATATATGGGTGGTTCCGTGATAAACCTAGGGCAGGTGAGCCTGGGATAGCTCTCCAATGCATTGGGTAACCTGACATAGGTAAACGTTAATGTTTCTCCTAATATATTTAGGGAATATACTATAATGGGTATTCCAAATGTGAATCCCTTTGTAGTTATGATATGTACAGTGTAAGTATGATAAGAATTCCATAAGTTACCATTATGATTTATGATTTGCGTGTATTAATAAAAATTCATATAATTTCATATGGTATGTTATGATTGAAAATTATGGTTTAATTGATTTGTATTTATTGATGGGATAATGTTTTCCCCCATTATTTTATAACCCTTACTGAGATTTTTATGCTATCCCATGTTTTTGAAATGTTTTCCATAGGACATAAAGATGAATAGGGTCAAAGATGGGATCAAGGAAAAGTCATGTTGTATAACACATGGAAGTAGATATGTTTCTTTTTAAGAGTTTTTATTTTATGAAAAATGGATACTTGTTAGTAGTGTCAACATGTAATATTCAAGATGTAATGTAATAGTTATGGCCTATTTCTATAAAATGATTAACCTAAAAAGATACTCAATGTGAATTCATGACATAATTAAATATTATGTAATTTTTTGAGGCCATGTAATTTACCTCAAGTCAATCTGAAATTTCGTTTTATAGAAATGAATAAAATAACGTTTTTTGATTTAAAAGTGAAAAAACATGCGTTAAAGTGTTTAAATATAGAAAATGAACTTGCATTGTCCTAAAGTCAAATAACATCGATCATTGATTATTTTTTGACATATATCATTATAACTCACATTAATATAAATGATATATGGTCGTAACAGCCAAGTAAACTATTTATAAGACTTGAAATTCATTAAAAAACATGCATAAAATCTTCAAGACCTGACAAAAGACATAAAATTGTGAGGTCATCGCACGTCAGTTTTAATAGATGTTTAATCGTAAATATTAAAAATTAGACAATAATAATTATATAATTATTTCATGATAATTATAGATCTTCTTATTAGGGTTGACACTTTTCATTTATTTATATTTCTAGGTAATACATCATTCCTTCTTCAAATATTCTTAGTTGTATGTCTTATGATCATTTTATTTCATTCAATATCTATATTTTAATATATATCCACCATTACATCTTTACTTGAATATACAGTCACATATTTTAGGATCCCATTTTATAAATTTTACATTTACTTCATATTCAACTTTTACCTTTATCATTTTCCCTACTTTAGATTCAACAGAAAATTCTTACTTCTAATCATTTCTTATTTTGGATTTTGGGTTTTTTTCAGATTTTTAAATTTTCCATAATTTATAAATATTATTATCTTTTCAATTATTTTCTTTCAACTATTTCTTTTTATAATTATTTATCTACATATATTTATAGAATCGTACTTCAAGATTATGGATGTTTGATTTTGATTTAATTTCTTTTGATTTGACTTTCCTTTATAAATGTGTAAATGTTATTACTTATTTTATTTTTTCATCTTAAATTTTATTATCCAATTACTTATATCTATATTTCTTATGATTTCTTCACCCATAATACACCTATGATTGTTGGTGAAGCATTCATTTCAAGTTATGATTTTTTTGAATGATTCATCAAATGATGCTTCTAACTTCTACATTTGAATTTTTTATTCATTTATTCTTATTTATTTTATTTTAGCTTCATTATTTTATACTTTTTGATATTGGATTATGACTGATGGAATTTCATTTCACTTATAGTTTGTTTTGTTTCTTAAAAAAAATTCAGACTTTAATTATTTTTATATTGGATTTTTTTTAATACACATTATATTATAGTTATTTTTTTTGACATAATTTCAAATATTATTGATTTTACATTTCCCATTTTTATTATGTATTATGTATTATATATTTGATCTTCTAGATTAAATTCTAGATCTAATCGTTTATTTATAATGTTTCTAAGTCTACTTCAACATCCCCATCTACATCCACACATTATTTAAAACATTTCTTTCTATTATTTCTCAACATTCTACTCTAGATATGATAATTAAATTTCAATATATATTTTATCTTATGATTCATAATATCTTTATTATTTTTTTTTATTTCCCTTTTACTATCTACCTTTTAACACTTTTCAATTTCTTAATCTACTATTTTTTAATAATTTTATCTTTTTTTATCCATTTCCATTTATGTTCTGTATGTTTTCTATTATTTTTAATTTTTTCCTATTATTTCTTAATCATAAATTTTATTGTTGATAGAACTAATGACATGATATAAAAATGATCACTTATAGAGAAGTGTGGTTTTATGTTATTATTGTTTTGTTTTTTAAATAATGAATATTTAATGGAAAAAAGTTATTTTATTTTAATAAATAAAATTATATTTTATAATTAATTTTAAAATAAAAATGATAATAACTCCAAAATGGGATACCTTTTTTTGAAAATCATAAGTGTAGTATTTCTTATTGAAATTCTAATTGAATTTTTTTTATAAATTATTAGTTTAATACCCTTAGGAGACCCTTGCATTTGGAAATAGTTCCCATAGTTCTATAGTGAGTAATGCCAAGTCATATAACATTTAGATTTATTTTATTTTTAGTTTATAATTTTTTTACAAATTTAAATATTTTATTTGAAATCAAAATATAATGTTTAGTTAGGATGTAATATTAATTTATCACAAATAATATTTAATATGATGATGTAGAAGGAGGATCTATTGTTGAATATTTACACAACCCCCTCTCTCCAATGATGACATGATAGATTCGCGGTTATGTTGAAGATGTTAGGACAACCACCACAAGCATTGGAGGGTAGTTGCAATTAATTTTAAAATATTATATATATTTAATTATTGTTTTGATGAATCACAATACACATTATAATTTTGTTAAGTCAACTTGTTTTTTTGTTAACCTTCCAATATACTATAAGTCAATTTTTTGGGGGTGTATATGTGTTCCCAGTGAATTCGAGTTCGAGTTTTGAGGGAAAAAAACTAATTTCTATTATAGTGAGGGATGGTGGCCGAATGATCTAGATTTATTTATTTTATTTTATTTTTGATAAAATATTTAATAAAAAATGAATATATTTCCACTCAAAATAATTTTTTTTCAACCACAAGTAATGTAATGAAATGAGATATTGAGAGACACATTTTAATTGTGAATGAGTTCCCATAGGGAATGATTTATCAAGGGTGACATGGTGACATTGATGAGATGGGTAACATTGATGACCAAAAAATATGAATAGGTAGGGTGAGGAAGGAGATAATGGAAGGATCTAACTGGAAATTATAAAAGTAAAATTTGATATCAATGTTAAAAAAATATTTCATACCTCTACCTCAAAGAAATTTTAGTTGAAATTATACTTTACAAAAAACAAATATAATTACATTTAGAATTATATATATCAAACATGGATTATGTATTTTATCATTTCATTTCCATATCTCAGTCTCACTTATCATTGTAATACATGGGGTCAAAAGATATTATCATTTTAGAGGGAAATACATTCATTTTTTCTTAATTTTTTGGAAATATTTATATATTTTTTCATCTGATAATATGAATAGGACCCATATATATGAATCCAATTTTGGTGATATGTAGTAGTTGGACCACCTGAGGGAATGATCGAAACTATGAGGCCCGAACCATATTAGTGGGAGGGGAGAAATCCATTGATTATTTCCATGAAATGTAAAATTATGTCTATGTTAATTAGTATATCTTAAATTGGAATTATCTATTTATATAGATCATGTTTTATATAAAATAGTTATTTAGATATATATTTTATATGTTTTGGTTTGGATAGTAAAATTACATCAAGAACAAAGAACTTACATTACAACGATTTAGGTTCATGGTCCCATAAAAAGCATTATTCTGCCAAACCATTCACATATAAAGTTAATTGTAATAGTTTGAAGTGATTATGCCCAATTGTTTTGGATGGAAAACACAATCATTGATTGTTGAAATGTTTTTCACTTAATACACTATTATTTTTTACAACACTAGTTCTATTTCATTAACTTATAATTTTTTAATTTCGATTTTCTAATGTTATTCATCATAAATTTACAATTATCTGGAAAATGGGTAAAAATTGAAATAATGATCACATATTGACATGAACGTTTAGGAGAATGATATTTGTATCCTTTTTAGTATATATGAAATATACACAAACATATATATGACTCCAAAATTTTTTGGTAGGATCGAGATTATCTACTAGTCTTCACAATCTTATTAATGTGTTTCAGAACCCAGCATAGTAGTTTGGATTACAATGGATTGTTATGACATGTTCAAATATAATTGAAAATAATATAATATTATATATGGTCTAAATGATCAAACTTATAGTTTTATTATATTTATAATACATTAAAAACATACATCTAAGGGTCAGAACCATGTAAATGACCTCACATTTTGGTTATGTCAATGTAAAACATTCATCTAAATTTTAACATGTAGAAATATACATCACATTAATCAGAATTTTTGTTTATTCAAAAAGAAAAAACTTTATTTTTATTTAATTAGATATCAAAAATTTAGTTTCCAATGGTAAAAACCTATAAAATGTTCCCGTATTGTTTCTGAATCATATGAAAACTACCATCATTTTATTGTTGACAGGTTGCAATAAAACCAACAGAAATTTGATACGCAGTTTTCACGGAATGAACAAAACAACATGTTTAATGATTTAAAAGTAAAAATATATGTATGAAACGTTTAAAATATAAATGGTGACCTCTAATTGTCATGAAATAAGTAGATATTGACCATTTATTCAAATTTTACATGTTTGAATTGACCTTATGTCAACCCAATAAGAAATGTGGTATAAATGACCAAAAACATAGTTTCATTAGTAACTGTCTTTAAAAATATTTTTCAAAGAGTCAAGTCCCCAAAACAAATATAGATAGTGAGCTCACCTAATGTCAACTTGACTGTCCATCTATTTCTACATGTCAAAATTTATTCAATAATTATTGTTCAATTATTTCATTTAAAGCCATATTTATCTACTAGGTTTTAACATTTTACATTTACTTATATTTTTAGATACTTATTTTTTATTCTTATGATATGATTAGGTTTATGTATTATATTTTTTATTTTGTCTTCAACTTCTATTTTTTATTCTGTATATACCAATACTTCTTCCCTGACATTATATTTGACTTCTTATATTACTATAGTTTATAACTTCTACTTAAAATTCACATCAATCGACTACTTCTAGATTCATTACAATATCATAATAAACTACTAATTTTGGTTTTTAATATTTTTTAAATATAAAAGTATTGTTATTATAATTATTTTTATTAAATTTTCTTTTATTTATACAATTATTTTTTATTGTTATGTTTTTTACTCCACTTATTTTGTTTCAACTATTTTTTCACTGATATATCTACTTCCATTTCAATAATTTGACATTGAGATTATATATTTATTATTTTTATTTTACTTTTTTTATTTTTCTTATGTTTATACTTGAGCTTATGATATTACGTATTTTTATTCTTCTAAAATTTATTTCTACTATTATATTTCAGTTTCATATGAACTAATCTCAAAGATTGTGTATCTAGAAATTGGTTTAACATTCAATTCATCTTAGCAATCTGTTAAATGTTTCTCCAGTTGGATGCTTCATGTTTAAAAAATTTAACTTTTTCTTTTTAATTCATTTTTTATTCTTCTTTTCCTATTTACTTTTTTATTCAACTAATTTATTATTTTCAGTTTTTAATCCTTCACTTTTACTTCTAATTTTTTATTTTTTGTTAATCATAATCATTTCATACATTTTTTTTATTTTAATATTATAATTTATTTAATTTAATCTGTTTTTACATCTGGTTTTATCTTTCTTTTCCTTTTGTGTCTTATATATTTTTACTTTTCTCTTACTTCTAACCCTTCATCTATATTTTTTATTCTATCTTATATAATAAAATATAACTCTTGTATACCCCCTTACATTTATAATTCTTCATTCTAATGTGTTCAAATATTTCTTTTTTTAGATTTTATTTTCTTCCATTTAATAATTGTTTTTATTATAATATCTATATAATATATTTTTTTCATCTAAATAAAATTTTAATGTCATATTATATTTTATACATTTAGATTTTAGATTCTGCTTGAATTTCTATTTCCACATTTAGTACTACATTCACATTCAATTTTAAATTATCCCCTCTCTTTCTACTTTTGGATAGCAGTTTTTTAATTTAAACATTTATTCTATTCCTCATTTTACTTTTATATTAAATAATTTTTCCACTAATAATTTTTACCACAAATTATAATTGCACTTCTTATAAAATATTATGAAATATGTATTTTTTCATACTTCTAATTGTAAATTTATATTCATCTATTTTATTTCCTTTTTTTACTTTTGTTTATTATTTTCCTTATATTTTTAGTCTCTATACTACCTTTTAGACCCTCATTTTCCTTGTATATTTTGTATTATCTTTAAAAATAATCTTTTAAATTTTCCCCCACCTTCACATTTGATCAAATTTTTTAGATTTCACATTTTAGATTCATCTATATATGGCGAATTATATTTTCATTTATGATTTTTGTGTTATGAGTTTTACATTTGATTCAAATTCTTGTAGTGTTATTTTTTTATTCTACATATAATTTTGAATAATCATGTGCTTTTATATTTTTTACGATTTTATTGATTCTTATTTTGGTAATGTATCTATGTCTAACTCAACTTCCGCTTCTGCTTACACTTATCCACTCAAACTTTTCTTACTATTTCTACTCTTTCTCTTACATTAGCTTCTGAAACTACATCTTAATCTTTTTCATCAAATGATTTACTATATATATATTATTTTCAATCTTTATTTAAAATTATCCATTATTTATTATACCATTATCCTTCTAAATATTCTTATTTTATTCATCTAATACATTTTCTTCAAACTCTTTTAATTTTATTTTAATTTCACCCCTTTTATTTTTTTCTAGTATATTTAATTATTGGTAGAACTATTATCTTGATTTATAAATTATCACCTTATGATAGGTATTATTTTAGGAGATTATTTTTTTAACCATGGTTATTAAATTTAATGAAATTAATTTGTTTTAATAGTTAACATTATAATGAAAAATGAGTGCTGAGGGAAAAATTAAAATATCTTACAAGTGAGATATCATATATGAGAATACTTAGTTCAGTGTTGGATAGATAAAGTTTTTTTATGGAATGAAATTTATAAATTTTTAATTTTGGACCATTATGAGAACAAGTCATAGAGAGTTGATACCCTAAAGAACTATTGAAAACCAAGAAGAATCACCTGAGATATAACAACTAAAAAACTTAATTTCTATTTCCTCATAATTATTAGTACATTATTTTAGATGACAAAATAGACTTTATGTTTGTTTTTAATTTAATTTAAATTTTATTTATCTTAATTATAATTAAATTTAATAATGTTTTAGGATAATGGGTAACTATATCTTTACACTACCAATCTCTGCTATGATGGAATAAGAGATTTTTAGTTACACTGATGATAATGGGAAGACCACTACTACAATTAGAGGGTGGTTAATATTCATTTTCAATAATCAAATATCTCATATCCTTATACCAATGAATCTAAATGTGCATTATATTTTAGGAATGTTTTCATGATTATTTTATTTTTGATATGTCAACAACAATGTTGGTCAGTTTTTGGGGGATGCAGATGAAATACCATTTAAAAAAAGATTAAGTTGGATAGTTTTTGGGGGTTCCAAATGTGTTCCTAGTAAACGCGAGATTGAGTGTTGAGGGAAAAACAATTTTTCTTATAATGAGGAAGGTTGTTGGGTCTACTAATACAGACAGGACCCACACAGATGAATCGTCTTTTACTGATATGTACCGGTTAGGAAACGTGGGGGTGTTATTAAAAATATCGAGTCTATGGAATCATGGGGAGATGGGATAAATCCATTGATCCTATATATTAAATTTAAAAATATATTTTCTTTAAATATTATATACATACATGGACTTTTCTACTATTATGGATCTAATATTATTCATAAGAATTATTCAAATGTAGACTTCATATGTTATATCAGAGATATGTAAATTTATTCCATAAATATTCATTTTCAAGGATAAAATTTGGTTTATTAGTATAAAAATAAACATAATTCTATAGAAAATATCACCATTAAATAATTATTATATAAAAAAAGGGAGAAATATACGGAAAAAATAAAATTAAAAATAAAATTGATAATACAAAAAGAGATAAATGTAAGAATCCCCATGTAATAGTTGAATATTATGTAGGGAAAAAACCAAAAGTATTTGTTTAATTTAACGTATAAGTAAAATATAAAAACTATAAATTAATTGGATGTTAATTTATTGGAAAAATAAATGGGATATGTAGAATAAAAATTATGTTTTTCTAAAATTAAAAGTCAAAAAAACATGTGTCAAAAGTTCAAAACATAGAAAAGTTACACCATATATTGTTTAATCATTATAAAGAAATTTAAAATAATTTGTGACATATATATGTAGAAAAATCATAAACCTATCATTCAGTGTTCTTGGAATAATGAAAATATAATTTTTAAATATTTTGAAGCCTTTAAAAAGATTCTCCAAAGGGATAAAACCAAGAATATGACATCAAATTATCATGAAATCTCAGGACATTGGCCACCAATTAATTTTTGTCTTTTAATAATAGAATATATTTCATTATGATGTATTTTGGGGTCATAATGATCAAAACATCAATTGTATAGTATTAATGAATAAATAAAGGTTATAAGGATAAAAATTTTCAAGAAATATCAAACTATAATGAAATTGAGAAGAAATGACCATCCTTAAATTATGATATGTATAAATATATCATATATTAATGAATCTTATTATTTTATTATAATGATAAAATGTATGTTTTTATTTTAAATAAAGTAAAAAAATTAGTCCAAAATTTAAACCTAGAAAATGACATCAAGTTGCCTTGAAAGCACAAGGGATGCATCATTGATTAATATGAGTCTAGAATGAATAGAGAACACTTCAATTCACTATGGTATAAATAACCAAAAAAAATTATTAGATTTATAAATCTTTAAAATGGACTTCATAATATCTAAATATAACTATAGACCTTCTATTTTTTGGAAATCACTGGAAAAAGGAAGCCATTTAAAATCAGATATAATGAAAATGATCACTCATTAGTCAAACTCAGAAATTGTTAATCAAAATTTCCTAGAACTAAAATCATAATAACTATATATATATAAATCATTCATAGTACATAATATTTTCATCATAAATTTTTTTCACCCTTCAAATTCTATATAGGTTTTGAATATATGAGTTTCTACTATGTGATAATTGAATTTTTTTCACCCACCAAAAGATGTTACCAAAATGTATTTATGATTGTCCAGTGGTCACGATTGATAGGGTCTCCAATGAAGGTATAAAATGGTTTCCACTAATTCTATTCTTTATTTTAAAACATAAACATGAGTAATAATATTAATTATAATCATCATAATCATCCTAATTTTAAAATTTTATTAATAAAAAATAAATAAATGTAAAAAGAAAAATATCAAATAAAAATACTATAATAAAAATAGAATAATAAATCCACTATAATACATCTTCTTATTAAAAAAATAAGATATATGTAACAAATTCTTGATAGCCTATTGATTCGATGAGTGATGACCACCATTTTATTAAAAAAACAATTCCCAAGAGGTAAAAACATTAAAAAACATGTGATTGCCCTGAAATCTTAGGATAATTATTGATATTCAATTTGTGATATGTACAAATATAACACATGTTATTATGATATATGATATATTAAAAAGTAATAAATATAAATTTTCTACACATTTAATCCATTATAAACATGATAAAATACTCAAAAGCATGAAATGGACTTAGATTGTCATAAAATTAAAGGACAATTAAACTATTTAATTTTATCCATGTTTTAATATACCACAAAACAATATGACATGTGGTTATCTCAAAATTCTCCAGAGTGATTTTATGGATTTAAAATCCAAAAATGTGTGTCAAAGTTTCAACCTAGACAAAACAACCATGAATTATCATGAAATAATTTAATAGTGGTTGTCAAATAATTTTTAACAGGATTATATAAACATGTTATTCCTAAAATAACCAACAGTGTGTTTTTAATGATTAAATGTTTTCATAAAACATGTTTTAGAGGTTAAAGAAACTAGTAATGACCACATATCATCATTAAATCACATGGAAATGATTTTTATTTAATTTTTAATATGTAGGAATATACCGCATGTTATTTAGACATTTGGTTTTCTCAGAATGAAGAAAAGTGTGATTTTTTCAATTTAAAAGTAAAAAATATAAATCAAATGGTAAAAACAAATAAATCAACAAAAAATTTTCATGGAATCTAAGAAAGATTATTAAATAATCATTGACCTGATTTAATATAAATATCAATAATATAACATTTGATGATCTCAAAATTAGAAAAAGTGTGTCTTTAAATCATTAAAACTCTTTAAAAACCTGAAACAAAGGATAAAAAACCTAGTAAATTCCCTCATCTTGTCATGAAATCACAATAAAATGAACACCATTAAATTTATAACCTGTATGAATAGACATCATTCCAATCTAGTATTTTGTGTGGCTATAAAAATAAAAAAAATGATTTAGAAAACCGATTGTTAAATATAGGTTATATGGTCAAAAACAAAAACAAAAACTAATCATTCATTAAATTGATTGAAAATGACCACCCTTTATGTTACATGTAGAAATAGACTATACATCAATATAACATGTCACTTTACTGGAATTACCAAAATTGAATTTTTATTTAATTAAAATTCTAAGAAAATTTGTAAAAAATAAATACCTTGGAAAAAGAGAATAGTTTGAGGTCAGAAATTCCAAAAAATAGTTCTACTAAAATATGCGAGGTCTAGAATAGACCACCTCTCAATCCAACATGTGTTGTGGGTAGTGCATGGAAGTTAACTAGAAAAGAAGTTTTTTTGTTACATATAGAAATATACCATACATAAGTAATACATGTTGTATTATGAGAATAAAAAGGTGCAATTTTATCGATTTAAATGTAAAAAAAAAGTGGGTTGAAAAATTTAATCCTATGAAAAAGTCATAGGATTGTGGTTAGAATGGATGAAAAAATATTTTCATTAATATTTGACAAGTTCAAATAGACTTCTTTTCAATCTAATGTGCAGTGTGGGTAGTCTAGTTATTATGACATAAAATGAAATTTTATTTGATTTTAAAGTGATTATATAAATGAAACCCAATTATAATTAATTTTTTATGTAAACAACCCTGTATAAAATTGTCAAAACCTAGAAAAAAACATCTATGTGTGGATAGAATAAACATTAATATGACTTGTGCTGTGGTTTTGATGGTTAAAAAGGCAATTATATAAGAATTAATAGCATTAAAAACATTCTTAAATATGTCATGCATTCCATATCTCCCCACCCTCTCTGCAACCCATACTATCCCCCTCTCTCCCCATGATCACACTCACCCTCTTTCTTCTCCACCCACCCTTTATCTATCATTCTCCCTCATGACCCCGCTCACCCTCTGTCCTTTCTCTCAGCATGTCACTCCCCTTCAATCGGCTCCCACTCACTCGCCAACTCTTATCTCTCTACCCCTTATTCACAACACTCCCTATCTATTCACCATTATCACCCTCACCCCCTCACCCCCCACACCCCACTATATCTACCTCATACGCGCACATACGCTTTCGCAACCCCCATTGTTCCCTCTCTCCATCTTCATCACCCTCATCCTCTTACACCCCCATACCTTCCCTCACTCTCGCATCTCTCCTCTCAAACTCACCCCCTCTATATCCTCCCACCCATCTATCCCTCCTCCTCACCCCCAGTCTCCCTCCCCCACCCCACCATCATTATCACTATCTCACCCTCATCCTCTCTCCACCACCTCATCCTCACACCACATGACCTCCATCACCCGCTCTCTCACCCACCAACTCCACCCTCTCTCCCCAACCATTCCCTCTCTCCCCCACGCCACTCTATATTCCATCTATTCACCCTCACCCTCTCACTCCCCCACCCTTCTCTTACCCCCAACCCCTTGAATACCTCTCTACCTATTATATATCCATATTCCCCACTCATAACCCCTCCCTCAATACCTATCCTCCCCCTTGAAGTCTCTCACCCAAACCCTTCCGTCTCCCCCACTCCCTCTCCCCCACTTCGCCTCCCTCCCCACACCCCACCCTCTCACTCCCCACACACCACCTGAAGCAATCGCTCCCAAACCCCACCCTTTAGATCCCCATCCCCTATGCTCTATCTCCCCCACACTTCCCTATTCCTCCACCTCACCAAGCCCATATCTTCCCCCACACTCACACTCTTTGTCTCCAACCCATCCCACTATATCCCATCCACTCACTCCCCCACCCTCTCTTTTGAACCCTCCTTCTCACTCCCCTCTCTCTCACCCTCAATCAAAAATACCTCCCTCATTGTCCCCCACCATTAATCTATATCACAATCACTACCTATCCATCTCCTCTCCCCCAAAACAAAATATCTATAACCATCCCTTCCCTCTCTACCCCCTCACTTACTCCTACTCTCCAACCTGTCCCTTTCTCTCTCCCCCACCTCCTCTCTCCCCACCAAGTACCTTTATCTACCACAACCCCATTCCTCTGACTCCCTAACCCATTCATCTCAATAATCCCCACCCCCACACTCTCCAATCCAAGGCCTACCCTCTCAAGAACCCATGAACCCCTCTAAACCTTCTTTTCACCCTCACCATCTCTCACATACACCCTTCCTTATCCCACACACATCACCCTCTCACACACACCCTCACCCACTTGCTCCATCACACCTGCGTGCTCTCTCTCCCCCACCCTCGTGATCTTCCCCTCTCACTCCCCAAACCCCCCACCCCTCCCCCCTCTCTCCCACATCTTCTATACTCCCCCACTCTCTCAGTCTCTCCATTACAAGTCCCTCCTTCTTCCCTCTCTCCCATCCCACTTACGGTGTCTCCCTATACCTCGCAATGTTTTCTCTACATAACCTCTATCCATATACCACCACTCCCTTCAATATCTCCCTCCCATCACCCTATCCCCCCACCCTAATTCCCAAAACCTTCTAGTACTCTCCCCCTCCACTATCCCTCTTACACCCATGCATAATCTCTCCCTTACATTCCACTTTCTATCTCTCCCCCTCTACCCCATCCTACCCTCTCTACTTCCCCTCTCCTTCAAAATCCCCAACTATAATCTTCATCCTTCTCATAATTTCCCCTTCCTCTATCTCCCCCATCCTCAATCAATCCCTTCACCCTTGCTACCTCTGGGTCACCCACAGATGAGCCCCCCTCTCCCTTCTGTCTCCTTGTATCACCCACCCTACCATCTCTCCCCTTTTCCCCCTCAAATCCTTCCCTTTCTCTCATTAACCCCACCCATAAACTCTCCCCTCCTCTAAATCTCTCTCTATTCCACCATATTATCCATTATTCTCATCCCAGAACCTTATGTACCATTCTACCCCACCATCTCTCATTCATCTTCCCCATTCTACCTCCATCTAAACCCCCACCCCTTACACTCTCTCCCTCCCCTTTTTCATTATACCCCACTCAACCCTCTCTATACCCACCCATTATCTCCCCTCCATCCCCTCCCATTACTCCACTCTTCACTCTCCCCCTACCCCCACCCTTATCTCCATCCTATTAACCATATCCCCCTCCCACAATCTCCCAAACCCACTCTCCTTCCCCTCACTCTTGATCCCTCCTACTCACCCCCATCATCTATCCCTCCTACTTCTCTCTCTCTCAACCCACCCCACATATATCTCCCCCACACATTCCCTTATATCACTCCTTGTCACCATAGATCGCTCAATATCTCACTACCTCTGCCATTACCCTCTCTGCCACACATCTCCCTTACACCCTCCTTTTCACCACCCCTCTCTCTATCCTTCCTCTTTCTTTATCCCCACTCCACCCTTTATCTCTCCCCAGATCACCCATATCCCCCTCATGCCTCTTTTATCCTACAATCCATTTCCTCTATCCCTACCCTCTTCATATCTATCCCAACACCACACTCCCCCTCCCATACTCACATATTCATACCCCACTCCCTAAAATTTTCCTTCTCCTCTACCCCACTTATCCATTTTTTCCTCCTTCTCACAACACATCTCCCTCTATCCCCTATCATTCCCTCTATCTCCCCCACCCCTTCATCTCTAAACCACTATTTCTATTCTCCTTACCTCTCTCCACATTCCCCACACCATAATCTCCCTCTTTATCACCCTATCCAACCCTCTCCCCTCCCCCTCTCACCCCACCATCTCTACCTCCCCTCACCCTTGCTTCTTTATACCCACCCAAAGAAACATCTATCCCTCTTATTTATAACTCCCCCACCCCACCTTTCACTCACTCCCTTTCTATCCATATCCTCCCCCCCCTCTCCTTTCCACATTTCTCCCCATCCCCATCCCCATCCCCACCCACCTCTCCCCTCCCCTTCCATCCTCTCTACCTCTAGGTCACCCTGCCCAACATTCCTCTTTCTCCTCTCCATTACTAACCTCATGCCCCTCCCCTACACTCACCTCTCTACCCCCTAACTCTATCCCTCCCATACCCCTTGTAACGCTCCCTATCACTCCCCCTCACCCTATCACCTCCCCATTACCTCCCACTCCCCACTCTCCACCATCCCTCTGTCACCCCTCCCATAATTCTTCTCTATCTCTCACTCCTCACCCTCTTACTCCCCCACCCTCATCAATATCATTTCCACCCTACCCACTAATACCATCCCCACCCTCTATCCCAACCTTTCTCTCTACTAATAACCCCCAACACCATCATCCTCTCTATATATCCTTTCACTCTCTCCAACACCCCACCATTTCTCCACCCCTCTTCATCTTGTCTCCCCAACCCCCTCCCCCAACCATACCGGCTCTGCCTCTCCTCTCCCACCCGCTTCACACCCCCATCTCCTTCTTTCTCACACTATCTCCCACATGATCACCCTATCCCACATACCACTCCCCCATCCTCCCCTATCCCTATGCTCCTCCCCCTCCCTCTCTCCAAACCCTCAACCTCTCTCCCTCCCTCTACCCCTTCCCCATGCCAACTCCTCCTCCCCCACTCCCCTTCATCCCTCAAAATACACACCTACCCTCCCACAATATTGCTCTTCCCTTGACTCCCTCCCCTCCCCCCACACTCTAATATCTCTCCCTCACTTTACCCTATAACCCCATACTCGTCTTCCTCCAACTCACCATATCCCCCCGCTCTCTCCCCATCCTTCTATCCCACCCACTCCCCCATCCCTCCCTACCTCCCGTCACACCCTCACTTAACTCCCCTTCTTACCATTCACTCCCCACACCCCTCATGCCTCTTTTCTCCCAATACTTCATCCTATCTCCCCTCCCCACCCTACCCTCTCTCCCTCCCCTCACCCTATCACTCCCCCACCCTTATTGTTCTCCTAATAATCTTATCCCCTTCAATCGGTTTCCCACCACCCTCTATCCCTCCCTTCGCTTATCATTCATCCTATTAACACTTAATGACCTCTATTCATACACTCACCCTATCCCTCCCCACATATTCCCTCCAAACCTCCCCCACCCCCTCTCCCACTCCACGTGAACCCTCTCTCTTTGACCCAATCTCCTTCCTTCTCAACATATAACCCTCTATATCTCACTCTACCACTACCCCTACCCACTCACACACCACCACTCTCTGTCTATCCAATTTCCCTCTCTCCCAAACCCATTATATATTTACCCCATAGGTCCCCCCAAATCCTCCCCTAACCCTCTACATCTTCCCTCTATCGACCTACCACCCCCTCCCACATTTTCCTCTCTCTCATCCCTCACCCAATTTGTCCCTCACCCTCATCTCCCTCATTAAAACCTTATACCCCCTACCCACATTCCAACCCTCCCCACCCTCTCTCCATCCACTCTCCCACTCGATCCCCCATCCCCTAAATTCCTCTATCTAAACAACCCCTCCCTCTCCCCACACCCTACACTCTCCCCCTCCCCTCCCCCTCTCCCTTCCCTATCCTCATCTCCATCATTATCACCCTTACCCTCTCATGAACCCCCACTCCCTCTTTCTAACAGCCTCTCTCCAACGTCTATTCACCCTCTCCCACCCTCTCATACTAAAATCTCTCTAACATTCCCATTCTGACCTCTATTTACACTATCCCACCATCTCACCCTTCCCTCTCTCCCACCCTAACCATTATTACCCTCTATCTCTCTCTCATCGCCCCACTATCCCGCCCTTCTCTCCCTATTGTTCACCCTAGATCCATCCACTTCTCGCTACCCCACCCTCATATCCCTTATACCCACCCTAGATATATCACTATATAGATACTACCTCACTTTGTCCCTCCCCTAAACATTTCTCACTTCTTCTCACCCCTCCCACTTCTCCCTTTACTTTCCCATATCGCTCACCGCACAATCTCTCTACTCCCCCTCTCGTTCTTCGGCTCTCCCCCTCCCACCCACAATATGCTATTTCCCTATACTAAACCACAATATCCCCTAACCTTTATCCATTTCTCCCACTCCCATGCACCCTTCCATATTTCCCAACACTCACCCTCTCAATCCATCCACCCTCATGTCACTACTAATCAACCTTGACCACTCTACACCAACACACCCTCTGCCCCAACTATATTGTCTTGAAATAACCATCCCCCACACTCTTCCCTCACATATCCCTCTCACATAACTATCATCTCTTGACCATTCTATCCCCTCCACCACCATAGACTCTTTTTCTCCCTACACCCTCCCTCTCTATCCAACCTCATATCCCTCATTCTCACCCTGTACCCCTCACCATCACACTCCTGTCTACCCCAACCTTGTCATCTCTCTGTTCTATAGCACTATAAAAACCCCCACCCTTATATCACTCCCACTCTCCATACCCCCTCACCCTTTCTCCCACAAAGACACCCCCACGTACCACTATCTTTCCATCCCCACACCCTTTACTAAATAAACTATGGGATATTGGTAAATTTAAAAAAAACAAGAATCCAATTATATTTATAGAAATATAATGTTTATTTTTTTTCATCAATACAAGCATTAGAAGGCTATCATTTAGGAAAATTAATAGAAACTATCATCCAAATGCGGTTATGATTGACCAATCATCATCAAAGTAACTAATAATATATTATTTCGTCAAATACAAGTGGGGGAGGTGTAAATTTTTGAAAATCCATCCGTCTTAAACTTTTTAAATATTAATTTTAATTAAATGAAAAATAAAATTAACTAAAATTAATTAATAATTAAACTTTATATCATCATCTAAAATAAAATATTAAAATTCTTGATAAAAATTGAAATTAAAAATAAAAAATATCTAAATTTCATATGTTTGACATTTTATCAATATAATGCTCTTCGAACCACCTAACAATGCAAGGGTCTCCCAAGGGTCTGAAAATAAAAAATTATAAATTATATTAAATAAAAAACAAATTTATCTAATAAATACTACACTGAGGATTTTAAAAAATGAAATTTCATTTACATGATTTTTTCCATTCTAGATCTATTTTATAATATAATTTAAATTATTAAAATAAATTAGTTTTATGCTTTAAATAAACAATATAAATATTAAAAACTCTAATAAAATAATTTCACTCGTCTCTCTAGGTGAAAATTTATATATTAGGATAGTAGTTTTGAAAAGAAAAAAATATAGATGTAAAAAATAAAAGGTTGAATATAAAATCAATAGAAACACAAAGGAATGGAAATAGAAATAGGCACAAAGAGATAGAGTTAGTTTAAAATAATGTAGATGAGGTAAATTATAAGAGTTAAAAGGAATATATTAGATGTAATAAATAATTAAAAAATATTAAAAAAGAAAATAAATATGTAGAAACATTTTATGAAGTAGATACAAATGCAGTTTAAAAAACTAGAATGAGAACATGAGTAGAAGAAGTATTAATTATTTGAAAGAATAAATGTATGTGGAATGAGATGTATAAATAGACACATAATAATTAAAAAAAATATAGAGTTAGAAATTAATCTATATGACTAAAGATAGAAGGCGTAAACAAAAATATAAAATTTAAAATATAGACAATTTGAATCTAAAATAAAAAAAGTACAAGTAAAAGAAGGAAAAAATAATCCAATAATTTTTTTTAAATATTAGTATAAAAATATTTTAAATAAAAATAAAATAAAACATAATGAAAAAGAAAATTCTAGACATCATAATCCAAAATATTGAAGCATGAGATGAAACATGTCAAAATAAATATAATAAGATAAAATGAAGTAAAAAACATAAGTCAAATGTAGAAGTTGGAGGCATTAAGTGAAAAAACATTATTCATAAAAATAACTATAATTGAAAGATTGACCAAATAGCATAGACAGATTCCAAGATAAGAATTCATAAGGAATAAAGACATATGTAATAATATTAAGAGATGTTAGAAGAAAAAACATAAGTAATAAGATAAAATGGAGCATAAATATAAGAAAAACCAAAGGAAGTAAAATAAAAGTAATTATCCATAATCATGAAGTCATAATATGGAAATGGAAGTAGATGAATATGTAAGAAATGAAATAGTATAAAAAATACAAGAAAAGACATAAGAAAAATAATAAAAAATATATAAGAACAAAAAATTAAAAACAGAAAATAAATATTAAAATCCAAATGAAGGAATGTTAAGATGAAAAAAGTAGTAGATGCATGTATTATAGTAGTAAAAGTTATAAAATATAATCATAAAATATGTGAAATTTGATGATGGGGAATATTTAATGGTATATATTAAATAAAATATTGTTTTTGAAGGAAAATTAAAAAATATTAGACCTAGAACATGGGATATTAAATGAAATCATATGTAGTACCTAGAAATATATGAAACTAAAAAGAGGCCAAAAAATAGTAGATGGTCTTGGGTTTTTATGAAATCATTTGAAAAATATTTATAATCAAATTTTAACACATAAGAATAGAAGTTATATCAATATAATCTGTGATGAGCTCAAAATATGAGGTTGTTTTTTAGGAATTACCTATTTGACGCATGTTTTCAAAGACTTTTAAGTCCGATAAAACTATTTTTTAATTATTTCAACCAAACTACATATTAGATTAATGTCAGTTATATTCATACATGTTAAAAATTAATCTACTATCAGTTTTATATTATTTTATAACAGAACAAGATTATTTTCTTTGTTTTATCACTTCAACACATGTTTTATAACTTTTTCATCAATAAATATATGATTTCGTTCATGTTTGGAAAACTGTTTTTAAGATTGATGTGGGGTCTTTAAAAATAAGTGACAAATTAAACAATGATCATTTTAATGTTATTTAACTACATTATAAGGTATTTTTTTCTGAACTTTTAATGCATGTTTTTTATATTTAAGATTAATATAAACACACTTTTGATCATATCAATCAAATTATATGTCAGATTGATGTTCATTCTATTATTACATGACATAAAATAAATTTTGGAGGTTTTTATTAATTTGAAATTTATTTCATGGTCTTTTCTTTGTTATGACCCTTATGAACTTGTTTTTATAAACTTTTAAATCTAATGAAACTATATTTTCTGTCATTATTTCCACACTACATGTCATATTGACATGTCTATTCATACTATTTATAAATTTTCTTATAAATTCAAACTCATTTACCTGATTTTGACTACATTTAGTGATAATTTTAAATCCAAACAACACTTTTGTTTGTATTGAGAAATTATTATGTATGATTAATGTGTGGTTGATTCATACAGATTAAAAATGACATGAATATTGTTTTAAAATTTTTTCAGACCAATACATTATTATTTGATCAATTTTTTACTTCATTTTTCAAATATATTTTTAATGTTAAAAGAATTATATTATAAAAGAGACAGATGAACAAAAAAAGTTAAAAAATGGAACAAGTGTTATTATGATGAATCAATGTTTCAGTAAAACTCATTCCAAAATTAGTGATTATGTGTTTCATCCAAAATAATTGGGTTTAAAAATTTCAGACTAATACAATAATCTCCCACAATGGAATGTTATAAAAAATGAGAATTATTATTAAACTAATAAAATAAAGATTATATGAGGAAGTAACAAGTTCAGGATGTGAATTTACTATCCAATATATAATCTTTGAAATCAATATCAGAATAACTCATAAGAATAAACATTTATTTGTAATAATATAATAGTGTAATTCAAATGATATGATTCAATACTTACATAATTTTATATTTCATGTTTAAGATCAATGGATTTCTCTTCACCCCCAAGCTTTATATTACATGTTTTTTAATAATTATTATTAGTAGCCCAACTGGTATAGATTGAAAAAGAATATTTATTTTAAGGGGAATTATAAAGATTAATAGGATCACCATCCCTCCCCATATCATGTTTAAATGTGTTATTGTGACCACTCAAACCTGAGCTCACTAGGAACACATTTAAAAACCCCACTACTTGAACAATAGTTTATTGATAAGTTAACATAAAAACACACTATATGTAAATAAAACTAAAATAAAAGTGTATTGTGTTTTATTAAAAGAAAGATACGGAATATATTATTTTAGAAAATGAATAGAGACTACCCCTGTAGAAGTTTTTGTTACCATTAATGAAATAAATAAGAAATTATATAATCATAGATGATAGAGGCATTGTAAAGCATTGAAAATATATCATCCTTCTATTATATTAAATATAATTTTGATTACTATAAATTAAATTAAAATTAAATTAAATTAATTTATAAACATGATATTATTGTACAAAATAAAATACATAAAAGAATTAAAAAAATAAATTAAGAAGTTAGTAATCATATCTCAAATGATATATTTTTTTCTCTTTAGAGTTCTTTGGGAACAACCTCCCAATTAGAGGATCTCATAGGGGTTTTAAATTAAAATTTTAAAAATATATTTTCATAAAAAAACACATTACTCTAATCTTTACAACACTAATGATCATCAAATATGATATCTCATTTGAAAAATATTTTCAGTTATAATTAAAAATCTATTACTTGTTATAATGTTAATTATAATTTTAAAAGAATAATCATGATTTAAATAAATACATCAATTACCCAAAAAACTCATCTCATAGGGTGATCATTCATATTTTACGTCATTAGTGCCAACATTTAAAAAATGTTGAAGTGCAAAAAAGAAAAGGAAAAACTAAAGGATATAAAACACAAGGTATGAAAAGGAAATGTAAATAGTTAACAGTTTAGTAAATAATTTATAAAATAAATAAAATGATAGGATTTGGAAAGAAAAATAGTATAAATGATTAATAATATTTTGAACAAAGAAAATTAAAAATAATATATATATATATATATATAAGAATACTAGAAACAGACGATGACGGTGAATGGTAAATACAAAGAAGATATTATTTGATTATCATGAAATAATTGGAAAATGATTTTCCAATAATATTTGAAATGTAGGAGTAGATATTCAAACAATATGATATACAATGAGATCAAAATCTAAGTCGGTTGGTTACGTATTGACGCTTTGATTAGTGTTTTAAAATATTTTATCAACATATAATACTATTTCATATTAATTCTAACCAAACTTCATGTTAAAGTGACATGAGTTATATTCATAAATGTAAAAACATTATAAAAAAATATGGACCAGTGATCTACAGAAAATTAAATATTATTTCTTATTTTTTAACCATTGGGAACACATTTATAACTTTTAAATAGACAAAAAATATCTTTTATTAATTTATGAATAACTATATATTAGATTTAGTGGGTTATTTTGTAGAATGTAAAAAATTAACCGCTAGTTATTTTATTATGAATTATCTATAATATGCTGCATTTTTATTATTCATAATACATTAACATGCATTTTTTATCTTAAAATCAATAAAAAAAGTGTGGTCATTTAATACAATTTACATGTCGAATTGACATGTGATCTTCTCATTGATTTCAACATAAAAAATTTGAACATTTTCCTTTGATTTAATGATAATCTAATGTCATTTTCAAGGTTAGGATCCTAATATTCATGTTCATACTGACATTAATGTAATAAATCTATATTTTAAATCTGTATGAATAAAATGATGGTCATATTGAAATATGGTTTATCTGTACAAGTCATAAATATTCATTCGATTTCGAAAACGTTTACAAAGGTTGAACCACATTAATAATAATGTGAATACCTAATATCCCTTTCAATCAAACCCACCAATTTGAGTGTCACATTGATGCGTGGTAAATTCATAAAGACCAAAATTGGAATGAATATCAATTTATTATTTTTTCACTGCAATAGGAGCATGTTCCCCTCGATTTGGATTTCATTTTTCTTGTATATTTTCAAAGTAAACAGAATAAAATTAAAAACAAGGATGATTCATGTTTAATGTTGATAAATGGTACTAGAATTAAAACAAATAAAAGGATTTTGAGTAAAAATAATTAAAAAATAAATGAGTGTGTACTAAATGATCAATAATCAGGTGTAATAACTTCTAACTGGTATATTCAACATTAATAGTTGAAATTTTCATCGAATTACTCTCCTTACATTAATAAGAATCTAAAACATCGCCTATTATGGGATAAGTTCTGGATGTAATTTAATCTCTCATTCTAAAAAATATAAAATATACCTCTAAATAATTCTTAATATTGAAATTTGATCTAAAATAATATAAAATTTAATTTCACAAGAAAAAATTTTGACATAGACAAAATTTTACATTTCATGAAGAGGTTCAGTAGATTTCACCCCTCCCAACAAGAGTCCTCTCACCCAATAGTTCCAATAGCACTCACAGGTGGCCCATCCAGGATAACATGCCAGGTAATTATAGAATGATAAATTTTATAACCTATTAATATTTATGAATAAGATATTAATATTAGGTTAAAGTGGATTCTTTATCAAAGATAATAACTAACACACAACAACGGGTTTCACCAAAATATTACGTTGCACAGAAGACTAAGTTATACAGAAAAATAGTACTTTATAAAAAATATTATTTTAAATGGCAGTTATCACCTAGAAATTTTATTGGTGGGAATGAATATAATTGTCTATATTTTTTTACACATATTTATTAAATGTTCTTACTGTCTTATAATAATATTTTTAGTCTTAAAATAACAATAAAACCAATTTGAGCATAAATACTCAAAAAAAATTTAAATGAAGTTTTTTCCGCCTTTTAATGGAGAACCATTTTCATATATAGTTTTTGTTAATTTTTTATGTTAAATTTGAAAAAATAAACTTTTTATTTAGAATAAGGACATCAATATTTTATTTGGTTACATTTTTTTATTTTTCTGATAAAATTCATTTTTTTAATGAATAGTGAACAATACTGCAATTTAATTCAAAAATGGATTTTTGCCTAATTTATTTTTTTAGTTAAGTTATAATTTTAGTTGGTTTTTCTATGTAATTGGATTAATTTCTTCGTGCATTTAATGATATTTTTGACATTTAGAGTAATTTCACATTGAAATTTGACATAAATAAAAGTCAACGTTATGATGATTTTTTCATTTAAAAAAACTTTTTTCACGTTTTGACAAAAAAGAATAATTTTAAATTAATTACTACAAATTTTTATTTTGAATTGGAAAAAACTTATTACATATTTGGAATCATAATGTCCAAATTATGTATATATGTCCCTTTTATTATTGGACATTATGAACACTAACTTTAGTAATTAATTTTTTTTAACACAGGTAAAGGGTAAATCCAGAAAAAAAGGGTAACAAATAATATTATTATAATATAAAACTACCATAATATTTGTCCAAGTATTATTTGATGAGTTATATGAGACCAAGATAACCTTTTTGACACACATTTGTCCTTTTAAATCCACTAGGGAGTGATTATGATACTTATCACTTTTAATTTAATGTAAAAGAGAATTTGTTATAAACGTGTATCTTCTAACTAAGACAATTTTTAATATGGGTTTATATAAATTATATGTTCAACTATAAATGATCTTTATATATAAATAAAATATTTTCTAATCCATGATATTTTATTTATAATTTTTAGACAATAAACAATTAAATTTAATTTTGACACAATAATGATGAAATAATTTCTTTATTAATGAATGAATCAAATAAGTGATATTATAAATACGAAAATAAATAGTTAATCAAATATGTATTGACCTAATTTATGACATCCACAATTTTTTATAAGGAATATGACTAGCTATAAGACTATTTAATTGGTTGGTTTGATGTTTTTTCTATTTTTAGATTTTATTGAAATTTAATGAACTAAATAGTTTTAAAATTGAAATAATATATATTTTATAAAAATAGTAATTTAATAAACTATTTAAAGATCCTGAAAAATATTTTAAAATCACAAAGTTACTATGATATGTTCAAATAGTTTACTAAGCTTATAGTTATGATAAATTTTCCATATATAAGTAATATTATGTCCTCGTAATAATTAAAATGGTGTTACCATGAATAAAATTAAAAGAGAACAATTAAGGGTAAATCGAAAAGATGATGTTTAAAATAAAATAAATAAATTTATAAAACATATTGGATGAGCTTATTTATAAATATAATCATCTTAAATTTTAAATATCTTTTGATAGAATCACTTTTATTAAAAAATTAATTGATATAAACTTAATATGTTAATACATTTCAAGGATGCCCCTCCCCTCTCTTATAAAACGTTACCCACTCTTCTCTAATACTCACACCTCTAAAGCATTTTGGTTTGGAGAAACCCTACCCATTACTCCAAATAAATATCCTTGAATTCTTTATATAGGCCATAATTTTTTATGAAATACAACCTAATGACTCCTTTTGTGCCATTCCAAAGGAGACACTCGAAGAAGATGTAATTTTTTTACCAACTCTTTCAATGCTCTTTCCCCCTTATACATCGTTTTCATGAATTTTTTACATACTAATGTAATAACTCCAACATAAACTATATTAAGATATGTTTTTAGGGTTATAGTACGACCACATTCATTCTTCTACACATCCTACAAAAAACAATATCACCACGTGTGTGGGTAAGACTAACCATCTCCAAGTTGTGGTGTAAACTATTTTTCATTTATACCTTTTTCAATGGATTTAATGATGAATATAAAGTATATAAGTAATTAATATGACTTGATAATAATTTTTATAATTAATATACCATCTACTTATAAACAATATATTCATTAATTTAATGATAATGTCACTCGTGCATACGTAAGGCTTACCGTCTCCCCAACACGACGAGATTCATTATCCACATTAACTATTAAAACATGATTATAAATACATATATAAGTATTTCGAAATTATTAATATGATATTAATGATTTTATAATCATTCTATAAAGATAAAATAATATCTACCTTATTTCTATAATGAAAAATGAAAAATGAAGACGTTACTCATGTGTATATACGGCATACCTTCTCAATAAATATTACATTTTTCTTTTTTCATTAACAAACATCATGGTTTGATTTAAAGTAATAATTTTTGTATAAATATACTAATAATTTCATGATGATTATTCTATAGATGATGGACTTATGACCACATGGACTACATAAATCAAACCACGTTTATTTTTGACTAAAGTACAAAATAACAACAAAATGTATTAAATGATCTTAAATAATATATAATTTTTATAACATAGTAATAAGGGATATAAAATTAATAATAAAATTTATAAAGGTTCAAAAGAGAGAATAAATTAACCTATTCTTATTATTTAGGATGAACAACTAACATAAGTGATGAATTAAACTTCAGGTAAGGGACTTTGTGTTAATCTATTTTCTTTGAGGAATATTTCAATAATATACACCACCTTCTTTTGTATGGTGTATAGTTTTCCGATTTTAATTTTAATTTAATTAAATGGTATTTCAAATTAATATTTTTATATGAATAGTATTACTAAATAATGAAAGTGATGTTTTTTAACATATGTAGGGATAATGACTTCTCCACCACTATAAACATTATTTGATATTTGGATTACTATATATTCTTTAATGTTTTTAAAAGGAAAAGTAATCCCTTTTTCTCTTTTTGGTGTTTTTTGATTGAAAATAGTTTTGAAATATGATATAATATTTCAATATTTGGAAATTATTTCTTTTTATTGTAAATGAAATTTTAAGAGTAAAATGTTGATAATAGAAATCATTATTTTTTAGGATTATATAATGGTACATGGTCATTTGATAGGTGGTTACAAAATAAACCAATGATTTGTGGTTACATAATAAACATACAATGGTTGGTTCCATGATAAACCAAGGATGGGTGGTTTCATTATGACCTATAATTCATTTTTGTATGAAATTCAGTCTTATGGCTATTACATTTGTAAAAGTGATATGTGTGGAAGTCAGTTATATGGTTATTCTATTTTAAGTATAATTATGTCCCTATGTGCCTTTATATAAAATATGTGATTTATATTAATTTTATGGTAATATTTTCATTAAAAAAGGGTATGAAATGAGTTTAAATTCCATGAATAATATTTTCTACTTTATAAAGGTGAAAAATATTACTTCATGATAAAGTATTCATGGTTTACATATTATCATATGAATAATTTTTTTCCTTTTTGTGTATCCCTTAAATATATTTTTATACTAATCCAATGTTTTGATTTTATTTTCATATGATTTAACGAATAATAGAGTCCATGATGGGATCATGGAAAATTTCTGAGGTTTAATCCTGAAACCTGAAAATGAATCTTTTTAAAAGTTTTTGTTTTATGGAATAATTTTGATAGTGAGTAGAAGGGTCTAATTTTTAATATTTAAGTTGTTAGGTATGGGTTATGTCCTAATTATATAAATCTATAAACTTGGAAATATCATTAATGTTAAATAATGTCAAATTATTGACTAAACTCAAGATTTTTTAATGTTTATGGTTGGGGCCTTATAGTTGGAATCAAAGGTCTGTTCAGATAACATTATAGGTTAGTATAATATTAATAGAATATCCATAAATGGGTTTTCTACTTTATGGAATAATTTTAATGACATTTAATATAAAAATTTATATGTTTCTTTATCTATGATATGTCTGTTCAGAATGGTTTTCTATAGGGGAAATAGGGTAACATTGATGGGAGGACATATAGAGGAGAAAAACCTTCCAAATTAGCATCTAGAGAAATTCGAAATTAGAAATGAATAGTTTTCATAGTTATGGTCTGTTGAATTGGGTGATAAATGGTGGTGGTGTCCATCCACGAGATCTACTAGATCTACATTAGAGAATTATGTTGGTAGTGGATCATTTCATGAGGAAATTTCCCACATCATTTAATGGATCATCTGACCTAGTGGAAGATGAAGGGTGGATTAATGCACTATAAAATATTTTTGATTTAATGGGGAGTTCATATAATCAAAAGTTTAGTAATTTTATTTATCATTTTGAAGGTGAACCTGATCATTGGTGGTCAATGGTTAAGAATATTAGAGGAATTGAAGAGATTGAAATCATAGAATGTGCTGATATTGATAATGTATTTGTTAATAAATATTTTCCTATGTATTTTCAACTTAGGATGGGAAAGTAATTTTTGAATTTAAGAAAAATGGGTAATATTATATGGCTGTATATAATGATAATTTCCCCCACTTTTTATTGTTCATCCCAATATTTAATCAGGATATTGATGGTATGATAAATCAGTTTTTATCGAGATGGAATCTAAAATATAGAAGGGAATTATCTTATCGTGTTTTAAAAAGCTATAAGAAACTTGTTTGATGTTTTTTGAAAATAGAAATAGAGTTTCTTGATGATCATGTGTTCTATGATAGAAATAAAAATAAGTGATCTAGATGGAAGGCGATGGGAAATCATTCATCAAAAAAGTATGGAGGTAAGAAAACTAAATATTTATCTTGTGAGAAGTGTGGTAAAAAATATCCTTGAGAATTTATATCAAATATTGAGATCTGTTTCTAATAGAGTATGACTAGTCATATTTCTCTTAACTATAAAGAATATGGTTAGAAAGGAAATGAAAAACTAGTTTTAAGATGGTTTAGTTGCAATAAGTTAAGCCATTATGCCAATGTGTTCCAAAAGTTGATTACCTAGGGTGGAAACTACCAAGATCGAAATTCGAATGGAATGGAAAAATCATTTGACACTACTATGGTTGATGTGGGACAATCAATTGATGTTGTGATAGGTATGTTAGAGGATAATTCTAAATATTCAAGTACTCTATTTGACTCTCTATCATCACATTTATTCATTTTTGAGAGCATTGAATGAAAATCAGAAATAGAGCCTCATGAGTGTGATATAAAAACTTTAAGTAAAAACTCAATGTGAAAGTATTAAAGCCACAACGATTTATTGGAATATAACTATTATCATTTGTGGTATAGTCTTTCTTGAAAATCTTGTTGAACTTCCCATAGTGGAATTAGATATCATTTTTTGAATGGATTGGATTTCAGTTTATTATGATAAAATAGATTATAATGTAAATAATGTTTTCTTAAATGATTTAATATCATTGATGACATACCAAGATGTTGAGATATTGATTAAATATGTTTTCTAAAGTTATCATTCTCATTTTGTTGAAAATAAAGAAACAATTATGATTAGTGACATTGTAATTGTGAATGATTTCACAGATGTGTTTCTTAATTAATTGCCCCATATTCTTCATAATATGGAGGTTGAATTTACCATTGATTTAGTGCATGATGTTAACCCTACTTCAAAACCTCCTTATAAAATGGATCATGTACAATTGGTGTAATTAAATAAATAGTTTCATGAATTTATTGAAAAATGATTCATTTGACCTATCACATCACCAAGGGGTGCCCCCAATTTTATTTTTGAAAAAGAAATATAGTTTTATGAGACATTGTATTGACTAAAAATCCTTGAATAACATCGCTATTAAGAACTAGTATTTATTTCCTCATATCGATGATTTTTTTGATCCACTCCAGAGATCTCCGAATTTTTCAAAGATTGGTTTAAGGTCTGGTTACCATTAGCTAATGGTGAAGCATGATGACATCTCAAAGATAGTGTTCAGAATTAGATATGTAAATTATGATTTTGAAGTTATTCCATTTGGGTTATCTAATTACCCTGATATATTTATGAATATCATTAATGGGGTCTTTCATAAGTTTGTTGATATATATTTTTTGTTTATATAGATGATATTTTAGTATATTCAAAAATTATGGATGAAAATGAGAGTCACATAAGGATCGATTTGAAAATATTAAATGAATATAAAATATATGGAATGTTTTGTAAGAGAGAATTTTGGTTGAAAAAACAAACCTTCCTTTTTCATATTTATTCTTAGGATGACATAACTGTTGATCCTTATAAAATAGAAGTTATTGAAGAATGGCCAAGACCTATCAATATCAGAGAAATTCATAGTTTTCCAAGATTAGTGGGTCATTACCAAAGTTTTGTTGAAAACATTTCTCGGTTATCTACACCAATAATTAATTTAACAAGTAATGGATTTAAGTGCATGTAGAAAAAATAATGTGATGATTGTTTAAAGGAACTAAAAATAATATTGGTAAATGCTTCAGTTTTGACCGTGCCTTCCATGAATGGTGAATTTATTATCTATAGTGATTCTTCAATGTATGGAAACTGTTTCATCAAAATGAACAATGATCAGGTAATTTTTTATGCTTTATGTCAGTTGAAACTTCATGAGTTAAATTACCGTACACATGATTCTGAATTAGCTATTGTTGTTTTTTCATAAAAAGTTTGGAGGCATCATTTGAACGGTGTAAAGGGTGAAATTTATAATGATTACAAAAGTTTAAAGAATATATTCACTTATAAATAATGAAACACGAGATAGAGGAGATGGCATCAATTAATCATGGATAATGATTATATGATTCATTACCATCCATGAAAAGCAAATAAAGAGGTTGATGCTTTTAGTCAAAAAATTAATGTGACATTAGCCATGGTAATTTTGGAATAAGATCTTGTGATTAATGATTTTATTATTCTTTACATCAATTTTGTTGGTGTAAAAAATACCTCTATTCTGTTTTAGGTGTCATTCAAATCATCTCTATTATATAAAATTGAACATATGAATAAGGAAGATATCGAGTTGTAGAAAAATGTATAATTTTTTCAGAAGGTTATGTCCCTTGAATTTACCATTGATAAAGATGGTTTTTTCTGGTTTGGGAAGAGATTATCTGTTATTTATTATTCAAATTTGAAGAAATGGTTGTTATGTGAAGCTCATAGTTCTCCATTTTTGGTTCATCCTGGCAGAACCTATATATACAATGATCTACTAGAGAATTTATGGTGGAATGGAATAAAAAACACATTACTCACATTGATGTGAAATGTCTGAAATGTCATTAGGTTAAAGCAGAGTGGTAGTTACCTAATGGTATGCTTTAACATTTTCCAATGCTAGAGTGGAAATAAGAAAATATAGCCACAAACATCACTTTAGGATTACCGAAGGCATCTTTAGATGATAATTTTATATGGGTTATCATTGATCGATTGACTAAATATGATCATTTTATCCTATTTGATATACTCATCTCTAGATAAAATTTTCTAGTTTTATATTAAAAAGATATTTAGGTTTCATAGAGTTACCCTCTACATTGTATCTAATAGTGATTTCAGGTTTACTTAAAACTTTTGGGAAGGCCTTCAAATGTAATTGGGTATTGAATTAAATTTCAGTATAGCTTTTCATCCTCCATCAGATTTGAATGAAAAATTCATATATTAGAGGATATGCTACGTAATTGTTCAATGGATTACCAGGTATGTTGGGATCAATATATTTCTATGGTGGAGTTTTTTTTATTATAACAGTTTTCATTCTAGTATATAGATATCCAAATTTGTGGCATTATATCAAAAGTGTTGTCAAAATCTAATTTTTGGGATAGTGTATGTGAATGGAAGTTGATGGGACTAAAATTAGTAGACGAGATGGTAAAAAAAGTTCAGTTCATTCAGAATCATATGAGGATAGCTCAGAGAAGGAAGAAAAGTTATACAGATAAGAGGAGGAAGGATCTTTTGTTTGAGGTAGGTGATCATGGCTTTTAAAAAGTTTTACCAAGGAATTGTGTGATGTGTTTTTTAATAATGGTACGTTGAGTTTAGGGTTCATTAGACACTATGAAATGTTATAGAAAGGTGGATCAGTTTCCTACAGATTGGATTTAACTCTTAGTTTATCCCAGGTACACACTATTTTTCATGTTTCAATGTTACGAAATTATATTTTGGATCCCTCTCATGTATTGATTCTATAAGTAGTTCAGTTGGAAGAGAATATTTATTATGAGAAGAACTCAGTCCAGATTCTTGGCCATAGAGAGTAATTCTTTCAAAGTAAGGTTATTTTTCAGGTAATGGTTGTGTGGAAAAACAATATAGTTGAAGAGGAAATATGAGATTCTAAAAATTCTATCTAGAAGAAATACCCCAACTTTTATGATCATTGAATTTAATTATGAGGACACAATTTCTAAAAGGGGGGAATGATGTTAAATCGTACATAATTATAGAATAATAAATTTTCAAATCTATTAATATTTATGAATAAGATATTAATTTTATGTTAAAGGGGAATCTTTGTCTGATAGTGTTCCTGACATGCACCCACTGGTTTCTCAAATATCTTACTTTTCACACAAGGCTGAGTTATACCGAAAAACTACATTACAAATATTATTATTTCAAATAGTATTTATCGCCTAGCCATTGTATTGGAGATAATGAATAGAACTAACTATACTATGTTTAATCATGTTTATTAAATGATTTTTAATTTATTCTAAAAAAATTATTCGTTTATAGTGAGAATAAATCCCATTTTAAGCATAAATAGTCTAATATTTTTTAAAGTATTTTTTCCTCATTTTGATGCTGAACCCATTATAAATCCATTTTTATCACTTTTATATGTTATATTTGAAAAAATAACTTATTTTTTGGAATAGGGACATAAAATTTCTCTTTGGATGAATTTTGGTACTTTCTGATAAAATTCTATTTTTAATGAACAGTGAAAAAATCTGCATTTAAATTTAAAACTACTTTTTCATCCAATTTATTTATATAGTTATGTTATCTGATTAATTTGTTTTAATGTTTAATTTTATTGTGCTTTTATAATGTAGTCAAATTTTTTGCATCAAAATTGTTTTCACATTGATATTTAATACAAACACCAATCAATCTATTAATTATTTTTACTTTTAAAAAACTCATTTTCTCATTTTGACAACAGGGATAAATTTTAAATTAATTTTCTAATTTTTTTTAATGTGGAGAAATAGATTATATATTTAGATTCATAAGGTCTAAATTATGTAAATAGGTCCCTTTTATTTTTGGACATTATGAATAGTTAATTTATTAATTATTTTTATTTACGATGCGTAAAGGGTAAATCTAATAAAAAGGGTAAAAATAATATTATAATAATATAAAACTATCCTCACAGTTATCTTAATACTATTTGAAGAGTTATTGGAGACCATGAAAACCATTGGGATTAAAATTTTCCTTTTGAATCCACATGGGTGTGATTATGACACTTATCCCTTTTAATTTAAAATAAATGGAAATATGTTATAAATATGTGTCTTCTTACTGAATCAATTTTTAATATAGTTTTATATAAATGATATATCCAACATTAAATTGTCATTATAAATATAAAAATATTTCCTACATCATGGTATTTTGTTTATAATATCTATACATTATATAATTAAATTTAATTGTGACATAATAATAATATAGTGAAAGCTTTATTAAAGAAGGAATCAAATAAATGATATTATAAATATTATAATAAATATTATTTGACATAATTTTTGTCATAAATTATTTTTATAGGTGAACATGACATGTTATAATACCATGGAATGGTATTTTTGAAGTAAAATTGTGTGAAAATTCATATAATGGATATTTTGTAACAATAGTAATTTATTAAATTAATTATAATTCCTAAAATAATTTTAAAGTCTCCAAGTGACTATGATATAAAATAAAATTTAATTAAGTTTCCAATTATGGTATATTTACCCCATATAATTAAATTAAAAGCCACTTAATTATTAAAAATTTGTTACTGTAATTAAAATTAAAAAATAATAATTAAGAATATACAAAAAAGATAAGGTTTAAAATAAAATACATAAATTTATAAAAAAAATTGGATGAAAGGATTTCAAATTATCCTCATCGTATATTTCACATATCTTAATATGGAGTCATTTTTATAAAAAATTTAATTTATATTAATTATATATTTTAGTACATTCCATGGGTTCCCCTCCCCTCTATTATGAAATGGTACCCTCTCTTAAATAATACTCACATCTATAATGAATTGTGGTTAGGAAAAATACTACCCATCCCTCATCCCAATGTCCCTCACTTTTTCATAGAGGCCATAATTTGGGCAGAAAGCCATCCTAAGGAGTCCTTATGTGCGACTCAAAATGAGACTCTCAAAAAAGTGGAAATGGTATTACCATGTCTTTTAATGTTCATTTCCCTTTCCACTTCCTTTTCTAAAGTTGTTACTACACTAATTAAATAACTCTAGTATATTATATATGCTGATATGTTGTGTGTACGTACGACTTATCGTCTCTATGCCGTGGTGTAATCTATTTTTTCATATTTACATTTTTTTATGGATATAATGATGAATATAATGGATATAAATAATGAATAAGACTTTATAATGATTATTTATAATTAATATACCATCCAATTCCTTCCTATTTAACCATTAATTTAATTATATTTTTCTTTATGCGTACGTACGGCTAACTGTATCCACGACGTGATGAGATTAATTGTCCACATTAAATATTCATGAATGATTATAAATAAATATAGAAATATGTTTAAAAGATTCATATGATATTACTTCAGTTTTGATCATTCTTTAAAGAAAAAAATATTTAACTTACTTCCATAATGATCAATGAAAAATAAATATGCTACTCATGTGTACGTAGGACATACCATCTTTGTGAATAAAATGTTGTTCATTTCTTATAAACACACATCATTGTATGATTTCATGGTATAACTTATGTATAAATATAATAATAATGTCATGAATATTATTATGTAGATGATGGACTTATGACCACATATTCTAGTGACATCAAACCATGTTCATTTTCAACTCAAGTATCAAATATCGACTAAATGTCTTATATGAACTTAAATAAAGTATATATTTTTTATAACAAGGTAATAAGTGTATAAAATAAATAATAAAATTGAAAAAGGTTCTCAAGAAAGTATAAATTGACATAATTTTATTATTCAGTATGAACAAAGAATATACGTGGTGAATTAAACTTATTATAATGTATTTCATCTCAATATCCTTTGAATAAGGGATATTTGAATAATATACTTCACCTTATTGTATACGGTGTAAAATTATACCCTTTTAATTTAATCTCATTCAATGGTTTTCAGAAGGAATGTTTTTCTATAAAGTGTTTTACTAAACAAAAAAAGAATGTTTTTTAATGTATACAAAGATAGTGACATTTCCGATATCGTATCCATTTCTCAATATTTATCATTATCTATAAGTCATAATGTTTTTTAAAGGGAAAAAATCCATTACCCCCTTTATCGGTGTTTTTGTATTGAAAATGGTTTTGAACATGGATTTACTATCTCAATATCTTGAAATGATTTATTTTGATTTCAAATGAAATGTTAGGAGTGAAATGTTGATAATTTCAATCATTATGTGTTTTGATTATATAATGGTACTTAGACATTTTACGTGTGGTTATATGACAAACCAAAGATGAGTGGTTACATGATAAACTCAAGATGGGTGGTTCTGTGATAAACCACGGATGGGTGGTTATGTTATAACCCCCAATGCATTGGGTATGTAAGTCAATGATATGGCTATACCATTTGTAAGAGTGATATGTGTATAATTCGATCGTATGGTTATTCTATTTAAGAATTATTATCTCCCAAGTTACATTTATATGTTATATGTGAATTATATGAGTTTTATGGTAATATTTTTGTTACAAAAAGTGTAATAAATGTGCATTTATTTAGTGAACATTATTTTCTACAACATTAAGGAGAAAAGTATTACATTGTGATAAAGTAGTTAAGGTTTACATGTTTTTTCAAGAATAACAGTTTTCCTTATATTCATATCCCTTACTGAGATCTTTATGGTCGTCGCATGTTTTGAAATGTTTATTATAGGATTTAAATAATAATAGAGTCATTAATGGGATCAAGGAAACATTATTATTTTTAATTATGAAATGATAACTTCTATCTTTTTAAAAGTTATTATTTTATGAAAAAAATGTATAATGAGAAGAAGTGAATACAGTGTAATATTTAAGTTGTTATGTATGATTTATTTCTTAATTACATAAATCAATAAACTTGAAAATATCCTCAATGTTAAATAAAGTCAAATTTTTTACTTAACTCAAGATTATGTAGTGTTAAAGGTTGGGGCCTTATAGTTGATATCAATGGTGGGTTCATATTCTTTTATGGTTTAGGATAATGTTAATAGAATATCCATAAATGATTTTTTTACTTTATGGTCTAATTGAAATGATATAGAATTTTAATATTACCGTGTCGCTTCATTTAAGATATGTCTGTCCAGAATGGTTGTCCATAGTGGAAGCAGGGATTCTATGCTAGGATAGAATACGGAGGAAAACAATTTTCCAAACCAGCATCCTGATATAGCCGGAATCGGAATTGAATAGTTTTTTGTAGTGATGGATCAGTTGACTCTTGAGATAAATTGTGCTGGTGTCCATGCATCAGAATAACTAGATCAATCATAGAGGAATATGTCGGTAGTAGATAATTTCATTTGGAAATTTCCCCCATCATTCAGAGAATCATCCGACCCTATGTAAGATGAATAGTGGATTAAAGAACTGGAAAATATTTTTGATGTAGTGGGGTGTTTATACTATCAGAAGTGTATAAATTTTGTTTATCATTTTAAAGAAAAATCTGATCAGTGCTGTTCAATGGTTAAAAATATCAGAGGATGTGGAGAAATTGGTACTATGGAATGGGTTGAAATTGAGAATATCTTCCTTGATAAATATTATCCTAAGGTTTTTCGACATAGGGAGGAAAATATATTCTTAGAATTGAAAAAAAAAGAAGTAAGATTTTATGGATTCATATGAATAAACTTTAACATATTTGTCAAGGTATGTCCCGGATTTTATTCAGGATATTAATAGTAAGATAAATCTATTTTACCCCGGAATAATGCAGAAATATAGAAGGGTATTATCTTCTCGTGAGTTCAAAAAATATGAGAAACTTGTACGGTATATTGAGAAGGTAGAAATGGAATTTTTTTTAAGATCATGTGTTCCAAGAGAGAAAGAAAAGTAAATGATCCAGTTATAAGTCAATGGGAATGATTTCATCAAAGAAGTATAAGGTAAGAAATCTAAATTTACAACTATTGAGATTAGTGGTAAAAATCATCATAGAGAATGTATCTTAATTTCTAGGAAGTGCTTTTCAAGTGGTAATACATGTTATATTACTCGTAACTATTAGTAATATGATCATTCATGTACTGAAAAACCAAATATAAGATGTTTTAGGTGAAAAGAATTAGAGCATAATTCCTATGTGTGGCCAAAGATGATTACCCAGGGAGGAAACCTACAAGATCAAAATATGAAGGGCATGGAAAAATCATTTTATACTACTAAGGCTGATTTAAGACCATCAAATGATGTGGTGACAAGTATGTTATAGGTTTTTTTAAAAATATACCAACAATCTATTTGACACTAGATATTCACCGCCATTCATTCCCATGATATTTTCAAGTAAATTGAAAATAGCATTGCATGAATGTGATATATAAATTTTGGTAAAAAAATATGTGTGGAGGTTATAAAGAAACCAAGACTTATAATAATCTTCTTATTATCATTAGTGGGATAATATTTGTTTCAAATCATGTTGAACAAGCCATAGCGGAATTTGATATCATTTAGGGTATCGATTGGATTTCAGTTTATTATGTTAAATTATATTTTAAATCCAATAATGTTTTATTCAGTGATTTTATACCTTTGATAACATACCAAGATGTTGAGAGATTGATTAAATGTGCTATTAAAGTATATATAGCTCACGTTGTTAAAAATAAGGAACAAATTTTGATTAGAGACATTTCAGTAGTGAGTGAATTATCCCATATTTTTATTGATGAATATCCTTGTAATGGTCCTATCTGGGAGGTTGATTTTACCATTGATTTAGTGTCCTTTGATAAGCCAATATTGTATCCCCTTTGTCTAATGGATCATGTAAAATTGGTGGAATTTAAAAAATGTTTCAAGAATTTCATGATATATGATTCATTTGACCAAGAACATCACCATGGGGTGCTTCTATTTTATTTTTGAAAAAGAAAGATAGTCCTATGAGTCTTTGTATTGATTACAGCACCCTGAATAACATCACTATTAGGAACAAATATATGTTGCCTCATATAGATGATTTGTTTGATTAGCTCCATAGAAGTCAATATTTTTCAAATATTGATTTCTGGTTCGGGTACCATCAACTAAAGGTGATGGAGGATGACATTCCATAGACATAATTCCAAACATGATATGAGAATTTTTTGTTTCTAGTTATTCTCTTTGGGTTATCTAAGGACCCTGCTGTATTTTTGAATATCATGAATTGATTCTTTCATCAGTTTTATGGATCAGATTGTTTTTTTGTTTATAGATGATATTTTGTTATATTCTAAAAGGTAAGAGTAAAATATATGTCACACAAGGAAAGCAATGAAAACTGTAAATAAAATATGGAAAGTTTAGTAAGATTGTATTTTGGTTGCGAAAGATTTATTTTCTTGGTCATATTTTTTCTAAGGATGGGACACTCACTAAACCTTCTAAAACAAAATTTGTTGACGAGTGGCGAAGACCTACCAATATAACCGAGTTTTTTAGTTTCCGTTGATTAGGAGGTTTTTACAAATGTTTTGTTCAAAAATATTCTTGGATTTCTATCCCACAAACTATGTTAACATGTCAGTTAGGTAATTTCATCTAAACAAAAGAATGTGATTATTTTTTTTAGAAACTGAATAAAAGATTAGTAAATGCACCAGTTTCATCTTTTTTCTTCCAAGAATGGTGAATTTTTTATCTACATTGATGATTCATTGAAAGGAATCGGTTGTTTCCTAGTGAATAATGATCAGGTAATTTTATATGCATCACTTCAGTTGAAACCACATGAGTTAAATTAATTTACACATGATTTTGAATTACCTTTTGTTGTTTTTTCAATAAAACATAGAGGCATCATTTGTATATGGTATGGTTTGAAATATATAATAATCACAAAATTTTGATTTATATATTCACTCAGAATGAATTATGAATGAGACAGAAAATATATTTTGAATTAATAAATTATTATTGGTATGAATGAATGAAAAAGAGTTATTAATGGTTTAAATGTGAAATGTTTGACATGTCAACAGGTTAAAGTAGAGTTGTAGTTACTGAATGTGATGCTTCAACCTTTTCTGGTCACTGAGTGAAAATGGGAAGATATATCCATGGACTTCATTGTGGGATTACCAAAGACATCTCGAGGCAATAATGCAATCTGAAATATATTTGATCGATTTACTAATTCTACTATTTTTCTTCTAATTCTCAATACTATTTCTCTAGATCAACTTTCACAGTTGTATATTAAAAACATTGTTAGGTTACATGGAATTTTGATGTCCATTTCATCTGATCGTGATCCCAGGTTCACTTATATCTTTCGGAAAGGCCTTTAGAAGTCGTTGGGTACTGAATTAAATTTCAGTATAGCTTTTCATCCTCAATCAGATGGGTAGTCAGAACGATCAATTCATACCTTGGAAGATATGCTATGTGCTTATTTAGTAGATTACCTAGGAATTTGGGATCAATATAATTCTTTGGTTGAGTTTTTTTTAATAACTGTGTTCATTCCATTATAAAAATGACACCATTTGATGCATTATATGGAAAGTGGTGTAAAACTCTTGCTTTTTGGGAATAAGTAGGTGCAAGAAAGTTGATGGGACTATAATTGGTAGAAGATTTTGCATAAAAAGATTAGTTGATACAAAATAAAATGAGGATAAAAAAGAGTAGGCAATAAAGTTATGTGGATAACCAAATGAAAGATATTTCATTCCATGTAGGTGATCTTGGGTTTCTCAATGTTTCACCATGGAAAAGTTTGATGCATTTTGGTAAGAAAGGGAAGCTGAGTCTGAGGTTCACTAGACCCTCTGAAATATTAGAGAAAGTTGGATCAGTTGCCTACATATTGGCTTTACCTCATTGTGTATCATATTTATACAATGTTTTTCATTTTTCAATGTTATGATTGTATATGTCGGATCCATCTCATGTTTTGAGTCTAGATGTTGTTCAGTTGGAAGAGAATATTTCATATGAGGAACAATCCATCCAGATTATTATCGACATAAGGAATGTTTTACATAATATGGTTATTTTTTAGGTTATGGGTTTTTGGAAAAAAACAATACGGTTGAAGAGGCAAAATGAGAATTTAAAAATTCTATAAAATATTAAATACCCCACTTATTTGATAAGTGAATTAAATTGTGGGGACATAATTTCCAAAAGGGGGAAGAATGTAACAACACAGGTAATTATTAATTAATATGTTTTGATTTCTATTAAAATTTATGAATAATATAATAATTTTATATTAAATGGGATTCTTAGTCTACTAGCTTACCCAATATGCAACAACATGTTTCTTGAAAATTTTATAATTCACACAATACTGAGTTATTCCGAACAATAATACGTTATTAACATTACTAATTTAAATGGTAGATATCGCATAGCTGTTTTATTAAAAAGGATGAAAATAACGTACTATTTTATGTTTACAATTATTTATTATTTTTTTTACTTTCTTCTAATAAATTATATATGCTTAAAATGAGAGTAAATATTCTTTTAATTATAAAAACTTTAATCTGTTTTAAAATGTAATTTTTGGACCTTTTGTTGGAAACCCATTATTAAATAAATTTTTTTCACTTTTATATGTTATATTTGAAAAAATAAACTTCTTATTTGGAATCATGACATCAAAAATTTACTTTGGATGAATTTTGGTATTTTTCTGAAAAAATTCATGTTTTAATGAATGGTAAAAAATTCTACAGTTTAATTCGAAATTCCATTTTCTTCCAATTAATTAATATAGTTAAATTATTATATTAAGGGGTTATAAAGTGTAATTGGATTATGTTTTTATTTTATAATAAAATTTGGGTCATTTAATGAAATTTTACATTAAAAGTTTATATAAACACGTGTCAATTTTGTTTTTAGTTTTAAGAAACATGTTTTCTCATTTTGAAAATAGGGATTAATTTTAAATTAATTACTTCAAATTATGTGTTTTTAAATTGGAAACATGTATTGACTATTTTTAATAATATATTATAAATTATGTAAATAGGTCCCTTTTATTTTTGAACATTTTAAATAGTAACTTTACAAATTATTTTTATTTACCCCGGTTAAAGGGTAAATTAGGTAAAAAAGGGTAAAAATAATATTATATTAATATAAAACTACCCCAAAACATATCATAATCTTATTTTTTGAGTTTTGGACATCCAATACAACCCTTGTAATGCACATTTTACATTTAGAAGCCACTTGGGTGTGATTATGACACATATCACTTTTAATTTAAGGTAAATGAATATATGTTGTAAACATATACCTTCTTACAAAAACAATTTTTAATATGATATTATATAAATGAAATTATAGACTATAAATTTTAATTATAATGATCAAAATCTACACCAGGATATTTTATTTATAATTTTTGGACATTAGATAAATTAATTTAATTATGACACAATAATGATGTAGTGATTTCATTATTAATGAAGGAATCAAATAAAAGGTATTATAAATATTACAATAAATATTATTATACATAATTTATATAATCCATGATTTTTCAACAATTTCATGACATTTTAGATGTCTATTAACTAGTTTTTTAGAAGTTATATCTATATTTATATTTTATTGAAATACAATGATGTGAATAGTGTAAAAATTTCCATAATTATTATATTATAAAAACTTTAATTTATTAAATTATATAAAAATATGAAAAATATTTTAAAAACAAAAAGTAACAATATTATATTGTAAATGATCATAAAGTTTCTAATTGTGGGAAATTGACCCCATATAAGTGAATTAATTGTCTCCTAATAACTAAAATGTAGTTACCACGATTAAAATTAAATGAGAATAACTAAGTGTAAACCGAAAAGATAAGGCTTACAATACAATCAACACATGCCTAAAAATATTTGTATTAGATGATTTAAAATTATCCTCATATTATCGTCGACATATATTAAATTGTAGTTATTTGGATTAAAAAATTAATTTAAATTAACTTAATATTTTATAAATTTCAAAGTGTGCCCCTCCCCTCTTATAAAAAGGTACCAACTCTTCTCTAATGACAAAACCTATAAATCCTTTTTGTTTACCCAAAACCATGCCATTAATCCTCCAAACTCCCTCAATTCGTTATAGATTCCATTATGTGGGATGAAATCCAACCTATGGATTCCTTTTGTGCAATTCAAAAGGAGACAATTGAGGAATATGTAATTATTTTAACATCACTTTAAATGTTATCTTCCCCTTCTACTTCTTTTTCCTAAGATTTTTCCACACTAATGTAATAAATCAAAAAAATAATATAGTTTTAGGTATTTTTTTCATTAGGGTACAACCAAATTCATCCTTCTACCAATCCTACAAAAAACAATATCACCATGTGTGCGTACGTACGACTTCCCGTCTTCACGCTCTGGTGTAAACTGTTTTCCATCTATACGTTTTAATATGTATATAAAATGAATATAAAGGATATAAATAATGAATATTACATGATAATTATTCTTTATAAATATAATAATATGAAATTCCATCCCATTTAACCATTAATTTAATGATATCATCACTTGTGCATACGTTTGTCTTACCGTCTCCAAGAATAGATGGTATTAATTCTCCACATTAACTATTCAAGAATGAATATAAATACATATATAAGTATGTTTAAATAATTAATATGATATTAATGATGTCATTTTAATTTTTGTAATTTTAAAAAAATATTTACCTTACTTTCATAGTGATCAATGAAAAATGAAGACGTTACAAATACATGCATACGGCTTACAGTCTCCATTATTATAACATTGTTCATTTTTCATAACCACAGATAATGGATTGATTTAATGGTATGATTTATGTATAAATATAATTATAATTTCAAGAGTATTATTCTATAGATGATATACTTATGACCACATGGACTTGTGACATCAAACCATGTTCATTTTTTACTCAAGTACCAAATATCAACCGAATGTCCAATGTAAACATTAATAATTATATAATTTATTATAACATGGAAATAAGTGATACACAATAAATAGTAATCTTTAAAAAATTTATCAATCAAGTATAACTTTTCTGATGTTTATTATTCATGAAGAACATAGAACATACGTGATGAATTGGACTTATGGTAAGGGACTTCTTCGCAATATCCTTTCATTGAGGCTTATTTCTATAATATAAAATACCTTCATTTGTATAGTGAATAATTTTCCCATTGGAATTTTAATTTCATTAAATGGTTTTCAAAGGAATATTTTTCTATGATGAATTTTACTAAATAAAAAAATGTAATTTTTTTAATGTATTTGGTGATAATGACTTCTTCGTCATCATAACCGTTTTTGGATATTTTCCCTCCTCTATAAGCCTTCATGTATTTAAAATAAAAAAATCCCTAATCCAATTTTTTGAGTGTTTTGGTATTAAAAATGGTTTTGGAATTGGATTTTCTATTTCAATATCTTTAAATGATTTCTTTTTATTGAAAATAAAATTATAAGAGTGAAATTTTGGTAATTTCATTTTTTATGTGTTATATTAATATATTGGTAATTGGATATTTGACGGGTGGTTATGGGATAAAGCACAGATGGGTGGTTACATGATAAACCGAACATGGGTTGTTCTGTGATAACCCAAGGAGTGGTGGCTACATTATAACATATAATGCACTTGGTATGATAGTTGGTCTTATGGATATTCCATTTGTAAGTGTGATATTTCTGGAATTCGGCCTTATGGTTATTACATTTATGTATTACTATTTCCTATGTTAACATTATATGTTATATGTGATTTATATATGTTTTATATTAATCTTTTGATTACAAAAATTGTAATAAATGGGATTTTATTTGGTGAATATTATTTACGACTTCATAAAGGTAAAAAGTATTACTCTAGGATAAATTGTTCTTTGGTTAACATTTTTTCTCAAGACAAATAGTTTCATTCTTTGTGTATCCTTTACTGAGGTTTTTATGCTCATCTAATGTTTTGAATTGTTTTTTATAGGATTTAAAGAAGAATAGAGTCTTGTACGAGATCAAGGAAAAGTTATGATTTTTAAACATGAAATGAGACAAATTTTCTTTTTAAAATGTTTTTTTAAAAAATGCATATTGAGTATAATTTTATAAATTTTAGTATTTAAGATGTAATGTATGAGTTATGGCGTAATTATCTAAATCTATAAACATGAAATGATCATCAATGGGAAATAAGGTCAAATTATTGACATAACTCAAAATTATGTAATTTTTTATGTTGGGGTCTTATAGCCAGTAATGATAAATGAATGAGACATCATTTTCAAGGTTCTATTCAAGATCCATAGTATCAAAATCCTTCTCCATACTAGTAAAAATTGTGTTTTCCCAAATACTAGAATTTGATTTCCCAATGAACATATCTATAATCCCAACAATATACATATGTCATATTTGAAAGTAAACATAAAAAACATCAAGTTAATATAACTAAAATACATTGTGTATTATAATTCATCAAAATAATGATTTGGAAGATAAATAAAATGAATAGAGTTTTAATGAAAATAGTATAAATAATAAAGAATAGTTTGAAATAAAAAATTTAAAATCCATATACATATAATGAATCCTAAGATAAGATATATGCAAATTCAGTTTTCAAACATATAGTTGGATAAAGAGATAACAAATTAATAAATTATTGAATGAAATGGAAGTGGTATGGGAACTCATAATAGACATAGAAATGTTATCAAAATATGATGAAATAAAAGATGAAAAAAAGAAATATTCCAAAATATTTAATGGTAATGGTATGAAGAAAATAAATAACACTAGAAGAATTTGATGTGAAATTGAAACTCAGAACATATATATCATAAATAAGATGTCAACAAAATCCAAATAGAAACCTAAAATTTTAAATCAGAAAGTGATGATCGAATGTGAATGTGGGGGAAAAGACGAAGAAAGTGATAAAGAAGAATAAAAAATCAATAAAGAAAAATTAGTGGATATAAGGAATTTAAAATATTGAAAATTGAATAATAAAATGTAAAAACAAAATATGTGGTTATAATATAAAAGGAAAATTAGTGTTTAGAATAAATACCTTAAAAGAGACCCAATCTATTAAAGAAGCATGAAGAAGGGTATATAAAAAAATTCAGGACTCGAAATATTTTCAATCAAAAAATAGGGTATGCCTAGATTTTATTAATCAATGAATAATGTGAAATTTAATTAATCACGAACATATGTGAACAAAATATTTAATCAAAATTATACATCATTCATTTTTAATCTGAAACAAATTTCACTATTTGTTGGTGATCATCACTCAATAGAACGAACCCAGAAACCCCCGAGATTATTAATACATGTTTCAAATTCATGACTGGTTGTCAAAACATGAAATAAAGTATATATAAAATATAATTAGAGAATCTATGATGTAATAATGATCACAGGAGATCAAGATAATGTTATGTGAACTTGGATCAAGCAATCATTGAAAATTCGTTAACTTTACATTATTATAATTTGAGGGAGATGGGTGGAAGAGGGATAATTCATGAAAACAAGTACCTAAATCATTTTATGTCTTAAAATATCTTATATATATGTCTTATCCTCCATATATTTCATTTTGTTCCTTATTGTTGTAGACCCATAAACCGTTCCCAAAATGGACACAAAAACACATAAATATCTCCACAAATGTTGCAAATATTTTATCACATTATTATAACACACAAACTCTCTTAAGTTATAAAATATGAGTCATTATGTTAACCCAAATCTATAATAAATCTATAATTAATTAATTAATACGAAATATTTAATATTCAATCAAAATATATATTTCATTATTTTTATTAGATAAATTGTGAGTAAAATTATTAAATGAATTCAATGGATGTTATTCTGAACTCTCAAATATTGAATTTATTTATTTATTTAAACTCATATAAACATGTAAATTACTCATCTACCATCATAGGGGATACCATGACCTAAACTCAAACTCTATAAATTTTCTCATGCATCTGAATGCACATTGTGTGTGACCCTTTAGTCCCTCATCAAACAATAATTGAATATTATTTAAAGAATAATAGAGGAGTATAGTAACGCATCAAGGCCCCTAAATAGATAATGTGTAGTCATAGTAACGATAACCTCTTATGAACACATATTTTGTAATATCATTATATTTTATAAATAAGGATGCACACTATTTATAATCATCATTTATTTCTTTATTATTTTTTACCATGCATGATATAAATAAATTTAATCACCGTTGAATAGGATTTAATACTAGTATTACCATCATTGTATACTATGACGGAGAAAACTCATTCTTTCTGGATTGAAAAAACTATCTTGGTCATAAAATCAATTTCATAACACTAATGATACACTAAACACATGATTATGCATAACAATATGAATGTTATGGTATTAATACTAAATCAATATACACAATTATATAGTATACATTAATAATGATCTCCCATAAGATGAGTACATGTGCTTGATATAGAAAACATTACTGACACTGAAACATTATGTGTCTCTATTGGATGGTATCTCTTTATGATCTCCTCTACTTGAGATCCCCAAGTGTGATTTCAGAAGAAGATATCACAATGTTTATAATCTCCCATAACCTGATATTAAAATTTCATATGTGTCCAATCATTATGATCTTACTACACTATAGGAAATATAGTTTAATATTACTATTGGAGTATCTAGAGGCTATAATTGTAGTTGTGACAACTATAAACTTTTAACACGAAATATAGTCTAAGGGAATTACCATGTAAATAGTAGATATAGATGTATCAACAAAAATTTGATAACAAAAAATCACTCATAAATCACTGTATAAATGATAAGGTAATTTAAATGTATTATTCATGTAGAGTCTAGGGAACCCACTTACACAACATGAATAAGTCATAACACATGTTCAAAAGTAAATGAAAAATTTGACGTATAAATACAAAAAATATAGAAGAACGATTTTACGTAAATGTAAAAAGAGAAGTATATTATATTTTTAAATTAAAACACAATAATACATAACTATAAGGATATGGATTAATCCCAAACCAATATTGTATGTCGTGACCAGAAGAATTTAAATCCAAAATTCAGAATGAGAAGGTAAAAAGTGGATTGGAAGTGTAAGAAAAAAATGTATTAGTAGGATATAACAATGAATATTAAGACACTAAAAAAGGATAAAATATAAGTACAATAGAAATTAATTCTTAATGAAAATATGTAGAAGAATGTTAGTGGAAAATTGAAGAAACAAAGTTATAAGTTCATCTAGAAGTGAGGAGATAGAAGATAGGGGTGTGAAGTAGAAGAGAATTTAACATATAAAAGAATTGAATAAAAAAAACTAATAGAAAACATAGAATAAGAATAAAAATATTATAAAAATAATAAAAAGTAGGAAAATAATTTAAATAAAAAAATAAAACTAAACTATAAGTACATGAAAATTAAAAATATTGAAGGGCCAAAATGAGGAGTATAAGAAAAATTATGATATTAAAATAAAACAAAGGAAATATGAAAGACAACAAAAATGAAAAAGGTAGAATCCAGATACATTAGTAATTTTTTTAACGGAATAATAACTACAAGTTAATGTTTACAGAATGTAAAGAGGTGAATTCTAGGATAGTATTTTATAAGTATTAGAAATATAATCCACAGGAGAAATATAAAATAGTAGGAAAAAACATAATTAATAATATAATATATTGTTTGTAAATAAAAAAATCCAAAGCGGAAAAATTATATAAAATAACCCGAATCTCTAGGTAGGAATATAGAAAAGGACATAGAGGTCATACTATTTCTTACATCACTATTGGACAATTTTAAAGTTAAAAAACAAAATAGATAAATATTCAAGGATCGAATGGTTTAGCATCTTGGGAAAATTAGAAACATACATAACATTAACATAATAGAACATAAAAATTTAATTAAAATTTTCTTCTTTATCATTTTAAATCTCTAAAATTCTCTTTATTACATATATTTACATGAAGATTTACATAAAATAAGGTAGAGAGATAAATGACCAGTAAGAGGAGGAATAAGAGACATGAATCAATATATCATGGGTGCGCATAACCATCATCAGCATATCATAATCAAAGGATAATCTTAATAATATAGGTGGGAACAATAGATAATGATAAAGAAAATGGAACAAGTATAAAAATAAAACATTATGTCATAGTGGTAAAATACCACACATAGTTATGAATAAATCAAGCATCATGACCAGGCACAACATATGTGAATAATCCTAAATACATGATTGTGAAAAAATATTGCATCAGGTCCATTTATAATAAACATTATATCATTAGATACAAAAAATTTCCCAATTCATTATAGGGATATATAATTCTATGAAAACCTATCAAATAGAAACTTTTATATAGTCATGTATGCCACATAATAAATACAAAAATAATAGTCATTAAATAACCCTAGTAAAATAATTGATTTCATTATTATTTCATAAATAATAAAATCATTAATAAACCTTGGTGTTCCAAAATAAAAAAGAGAGATCATACTTACGAATAAAATATCATTTTTCATTAGATACGAAACAACACGTGAGGATTCGAGGATTTGTTTTGGAAAGAATATTTGAAAATAATATCATTTAAGTTAAAAATCAAGGAGGAAACATGTATCTCCCTAAAATAAAAGGGAATAATAATATAATTATACTTATGAAACATTAAATTAAAATACATACCAAATTTATCATGAATTTTTTGTAACCAAAAGAAAATAAACAGGGTTTGAAAACACCCTTAGCTAAAATCTCTATTTATTTTGTTGTTTTGAATCCTTATGAATAATAAAAATATATTTATTAAGACATTTAAATTGAAGTAAATTATGTTAATTTAATACACTATTTATCAATTATAACCATTATATTATTTATCCAAATTTTATTTTTTGATGTTGAATCATTTTGATATCATTTTTTCCTTATAAATTTTCAATTTCTCAATGATTTACCAATATTATAATTTTAATTCATACATAAGTATAATAAATAAAAGAATAAAATAAATATATTCATAATTTAATATATCATAATTGTAATTTTTTCTAGAAATATGTTTTCTTATATAAAATTATTTTAAATTTCATTATTGGCGATTAACCAACTGTTGAAAGGACATTGTCGAATTATTGAGAAAACTTTATTTTAAATTTATATATATATCATAAATATGATTGTTTCTATAGGTTAACATTATTAATATTTTTTTAACATATTTATTAATTAATTCAATATTATTTTTAAAATTAAATAAAGAAAATAAATTGAATAAGAAATATAGATAATGATTAATAAAAACTTAATGTTTCCCCAGTGTAGATTCTTTTGTATGACACTAAAACTTTTGAGCATTTTGGAGGTTTATTTCTCTAGGTAACTTCAATTATTAATGAAAAAGTTATTATTTTTATGATATACTTTTATATACATTTATTAAAAATGTGCATATATTTTATTTTAGTTTTTAAATCCTGATATTTTTTTTGAAATTATAAAATTTATATTTACATATATGACTTATTATTAATATTATTTATATCACATTTTTATTAAGGTAAACATATTATTCTGATGACCTAATTACTATTCCCAGCTATCAGATTAATATTCCAACTGTCATATTACTATTCAAATGATCGCATTACCTCTTATACGTAAAACATCATTTAGTCAGTCAACACTAATTGAAATTCCTTCTAATTTTATATATTTTAATTTTATATGATTTTTATTAGATTACTAATTTTCTAATTCATTTCCATAGTTTTGGATGTGGGGGAGATGATTCTAGCAGATTGGAGCAATATATATTTTCCCATTTTAGCTATTCTATTTTATATTTTTGTCCAATTTTAATTTTTGGAATTTTAATTGGGAATATAGATAAAAAATTTATTGATATCTGTTAATGAGATAATGATTTTTTGATTTCTCTTTATTTTTTATTTGTATAATATTATAAAATACAATATAACACATATTTATTCAAAATAAAAATATTACAGACGAACACAACATGATTATATTCTTCCCCCCTTTATAAATTTCATCCCTAAAAATTCAACTCATTTTCTGGATTGAGAATAGATGGTGGCACTTTTATTTCATTACTTCCTCTAGTTCCTACATCACATTTTAATACATATGGTTCAACCATAATACATTGATTATGTGATTTATCTTATTGGATAGAAATTTTTCTCTATATCCATGATCTTTATTGGAAACTATTTATTTAATTGGTTATTATCCAGTTATTCTACCCCCTAATTCAATACATGGAAAAGTTCAGTTTTGTATTTCTATAGGATTGATACTTGGAAAACATCACGAACTTGAGATATATTTCTTGGAAGTGAATAATAATAGGCTCATGCTCCTATACGATTTTTAATTTCAAATGAGCCAATGTACATATGGATAAACTTCCTTTTCATTCCAAACTACATGACCCTCTTTAATTGTGATATTCAAAAGAAAACATTTTATCCAATACCAGACTCATTTTTTCCTAGGTTATTTTAATAGATCATATACAAACTCTGATGATTTTTATATGTTTTTTGGATGGAATAAACTTTCCTTATCATATCTTGTACTAGATCATGTCAAATTAGCTTTAATTCTATATCTTAATCCCATCATTTTGGATTTCTACATCACTTCCCATATAGAGCATCATATGGAACCATTTTAATAGTTTATTGGAAGATTTTATTCGATAATAACTCAAGTAATTAGAGATTTTCATCCCATTTTCTTAAATTACATTGAGAAATATCTTAGAATTTTCTCAAGAGTATTAATAGTTCTTTTAGATTGTCCATCAGTTTGGGGGTGATAGATTATAATGAAATTCAATTCATCATTCAAATAATGTTCATGAATTTCCCCAAAATTAGAACTGAACCTTGTATCACGATCGAAGTCGATTGGAAGTGGGACCCCATGAAGCATCACCATTCATTTATATATATCACAAAATTTTGTTATAAAAATCATCATGAATAATGACGAAGTAGAAAGTATTGGTGATTCTATTCACCACTACCCATATCACATTTTATAATTTATATGTCTTCATTACACAAGTGATAGATTCAATGGTAATTTTCTTGTTTTTACATGTGGGTATAGGAAATTGTTCCATCATCCCATTAGACATAGTTCACTTTGATTTAACTTTCATACATACTAGACACCATGAGATATACTATGAAAAATTAAATTTATGTTATCCCAGTAGAATTGATCTCAAATATCCTAGTACATCTAGGAACATTCCAAATGTATGGATAATGATGAGCTATGTGCATTATCCAATAGCTCCTTCTTTATATCAGGTGATAAATGAACACAAACCCTACTTTCAAATCAAATCAAACCATCATCATTGATATGTAATTCATAAATATACACATAATTTACTTTTTCCCCCTTTTGATGCTTTAGATCATCCATTTGATCCTATTTATGTTTGCTTTGATATATTTATGGTAATTCATTTGAGAATGGTAGGATTTATTCCATTTTTTTTATGATTTCCATATTCATCCTTTAATATCCATGAATATAGGGTCTTCCTCAATCCTCATAATTAATTAACTATACAATTATTTTCTTCTAAAGGAAATAGATACATTGTTTACCTTTCTTAAGTGGTATTGAATACTGCAATTGTTGTCTATTATTATAACTAATCATCTTATTTTATGTATGTTAGGATCCATTTGTGTGGATATTTATTTTATAGCCATATTATCTTTATATATGTCACAATTCTCACTATAGTGGTAGTTCTAAAAAATATTAAAACAAATATCACAACTTCTAACTCTAGATTATACATCATGTAGTTTTTATCATTTATCATCAGCTATCAAGAGGCATAGTCTATCACATTATCTTTAATCATGTGTAAACAACCAATGAATTTATTCAAAGAATCACTGTATATCATTAAAAATTCTCCAATTGATTGTAGTTTGAGTACTGGTGCTGTGATTAGCCTCTCCATGACCTCCTTAGTGCTAAACTCACATTCTTACACCCATAAATTCTTCTCCCTTTCCATTATAACTCAGTTAGTGGGCTATATAGTCATAATATATTCCACAAAAAACAATGGTATTGCTCTAATAAGACTATACAACTAAAAATTTAATTATCACTACTCATTCTGATCTATTCTTTAATTTATTTAGTCATTAAAAGGTCCACCAAAATTCTCTCACATCTGATTGACTATCCTATGAATGTATCTTTATGTATCCAAATTAAACAATAACTAAATCTAGGAAAAAATTTATCCGTCCCGAATTTCATCATAACAGTCCATATATGTTCTTCATGTCCCTCATTTTTCATAGATTAAATGATAATTTCAACAATAAACACTAACCAAAAATTTTCTAGGTAGTTTATAAATATACTATTGATTAAATAAATGAATATTCATGTGAATTTATTATATTTTAAGAGAATCATTATGAACTCTTAGTTCATATTCCTTGTATGGAATGTAGTCAACTAAATATCTTCCTTCTTCTCCTTTAGCTGATGATATTCAAAATGAAGATCCACATTTGATATTTAATGAGATCTTCCAAGATGGTTGATGCAGTCAACAATCCTTCGTATAGGATAGTTATTCTTTATAATGATATTTATGAGCTCCCAGTAATCAATACACAGCCGTATTGATATATCCTTCTTCATTATAAAGAGAATCAGTGCATTCCAAGGTGATTCACTAGGGAGTATATAAAATTTTGCCTAAATTCTCTTGTATCTAATTCTCCAATTCCTCTAGATCTATTTGGGCCATCCTTTAGGTAAATTTAGATATTGGAGTGTCTCATAATATTTGTTCTTTTAAGAAATCTTCCTTGCATTCAGGGAGAAGTTTAGACAACTCATTCAGAAATACATTAGTGTATTCCATCACAATATGAATTTATACCATGTTGATACATTCCTTTGACCTGAACATTTGGTAATGTTCTGATTCTTCATTGGGTATCAATATCCACACCATTGTAGGATGTTACAAAAGATATTCATGGTCTTCCTTCCATTTGTACTATGGTGAGGGGTGATTAAGGATATATATAATTTGATTTCATTTTCCCAAAAATTGATGTGTTACTCATATAATGAGATCCAATGCATTCCTAGTATAGAAAAAAATCCCCTAAGGGAAGTATTATTAGATTTTTTGGAAGAATATTCCCCCAAATGTGTATATGCGAAGAGTCGAACACTTTGGTTGAAATGATGGCACCACTAGGTGTTTTTACTGATATCTCTACTTAAATGGATCAATTATTCGATTCAACGGTTCTAGAAAATATACATGATATACAGGAATTCATATAAATTGAATAAAATAAAACATTACTCATTATTGGTTGAATAGGATGTCTACCTTGTATGACGTCATTTTCACACTACACTTCTGTAGATGTGATGGCATAATATTTCACATTCAACTTTGGTTTTGGTTGCTTCAGACACTTATTACCCTCAATTATCCTTTAATTAGTTCACTAGTTTTTATAGTTCCCTTTCTTTCTATAGTTTATGCATCAAACCTTGGTAGGTAGGTTAGGAGAATCATTCCTTTCCTCTGCCATGTTTTCCAACATCTTCAAGTCTATTTGATGTTAATGAGCTTCGTGGACTTTTATCCAACACTTGAAGATTTTCCTCATCCCTTTATGGAAATTACCATGATATTTCTTCCGACATTTTTAACGAGTGTGTGGTTGGATATTCTTTCCTTCTTTATTATTGAGCCCTAACTACAAAATCCATTATTCTCTTCTAATCTTCATTTCCATGGGAAAACTCAACGAAATCTATCTCAAATTGTAGCAAATATAAAATTACTTATTCATAACTCTATATATCTCAGATAACTAGAGAATGTTAAATGTGTGGTTTTAATACACTAAATAATCTATCATTTTGTCTAACCTTTTGTACATCCAAACCCTATGCATATCCTAAAATCAATGTAGTGTTTTGCTTGACATAAATAACAAATTCCCCATCCTTTTTCTTCATATGTAGGAATTCTCTCCTTATATTTATTTAAAGTGTTCTAGGGAAATAGTTATTAATATGTAGTTTCCTAGAGACTTACCACTCTATCTCTTCCATTTAAACCTTAATCTTGGTGTTATTTAAAAATTCCCACCATTTATAAGCATCTTTAACTAAATGATAAAGAGCTAAAGTAACCTTCACCTTATCAATGTATTAGATCAGTGAAAATATCATCTACATTGGTTTAACCCACTATTTTGTAATAAGTGGATTAGAATATCCACTAAATGTAGGTGATCGTTAATCCATAAAGGACTCAGTAGTAAGTTTTTTATTCTTGGATGAAGGTAGACAATCCACATGGTTTTGGTTTTTTTTCTTTCCTGGGACAATTGTGTAAGAATTCTGGTGATGTTTTAAACCCAAGATAAAATGGAATTGGAAATGTCATTCGGATAATCATTTCATTGTCAATCATATTAGTTGAAGTCCTAGTCCCACCTCGTTCCGACAATTTTTTGAAATTTAAAATTTTTGAACAAAATTTAAGTCAGTAAATCATGAATAAATAATTTATTTAAATGTGAAAAAAAATGTCTAAAACCATATCTTATTGGATACCTTTAAGTAGAAATATTTTAAAACAAAGCTTCTTGGATGTTTACCTATACTTAGATTTATCAAAATTGTTTTCAATAATGTTATCTAATCCAAATTCAAAAATTAACTAAACAATACCAATTATACAAACAATATCAATAATAATTTTTCATACATGACTATTGCACCTTTTTAAAAATCAAATAACAAAATTGTTATATATTCATTGACTGAAGTTCACGTATGTATGGAAAATTAATATCATAAGTCACTTTTAAATAGTAATACACAATCTTTTTTTAATTATTCTTTTTTTCCCTTCTAAATTTCTCACATTAAACATAGTAAACATACTCACCTGAAGATATATATCAACTATGTTGGTGAGCTAGTATCCTAGAAAGTGGAATAAAAAGAGACATTAATCTATATAAAATGAGTAATAATAATAATCATCATTATATCATAAGAAGAGGATCATTATAATAATTATTATAAAAGCGTTATATAAATTCATGGAATGTGGCTTATCTAAAGAAAATTAACCATCATATTAGAACTGTTATATATGACACATAGTTGTGATCAAAGCTATCATCATGTTCGCATATGACATATCTTCAAAATCATTAAATCATTATTCTGAACATATTTAGCATCTTGTTAACAAATAATAAAAATTATCTCCTAAAATACATTACAGTACCTAATGTATTTGAATGTTATATAATTTTGGTCCCACCCGACACATAGTAATATTTACAATATCTTGCATTCCACATGATATTCATAATGATTATAATCATAAAATAAAACATGGAAGGGGAAGGGTTTAATAATGATTTCATAAATCATACATTAATGAATAAACATCTTCATTCCAAAATGAATAATTGAAATCATAATTTGGTAAAAAGGAACATTTTCATTTGCATAAGAAACAACGCATAAGGATTAAAAAACATTTTATGAAAATTAAGTGTTATCAAAAAAATTAATAGGATTAAAAATAAATGGTAAGACATGTATTTACCAAAAATAAAAGTAAATAATAGAAAAATTATATTTAATTAAAATCAAATTTATCTCCATACTAATGATTTTGTGAAATAAGGATACCCAAAAGAATGTGAATTGGTTCTGATAATCCCCTAACATAAAACCCCTCCTTATTTTGACACTTTTAGACATTTTGAATAATAAAAATATATTTTATAAATAATTAAAAAATAAATTAATAACATCAATTTATATTAACATTTAATAATTATAGTCATTTGATTACATTTTAATTTTTTTGTAGTTGATGAATTTTGATATCATGTTTTCCTTAAAATACTACCATTCCACATTGATTTATCATTTTTTTCTTGGAAATTTTTATATAACTAAAATAAATTCACAAAGTATTAAATAAATAAATTTATATATTAATATATATATATATATAATATTTTTTGTAACTAGCCTTGTGATTTTTTATAAGAAATCGATTGGCTATGTAATTGTTGTTCATTAACCGACCGTTGAAAAGGCATTGTTGAAAGAAAAGGAAAGAAAAGACTGAAACTTATATATGTGATAAATATGATACATCAAGTAGGATAAAATAATTAATATAATGTTAAAATAATTCCTAACTATTTTTAGATTTTTAATTTAATGGAATTGGGAAAAAGAAATATGAGATGAAAAATCGAGAATGGTTGATTGAAACAAACTCTTTCCATGGTGTAGATTCTCTGGTAAGACACTAAAATCCCATGATGGTCAGATTTGTTTACTCTAAAACATCCATATGTATTTCAAGTGGCTTTATTGGGATTATTTGAGAAGAAAATTGTCTTTTGAAAGTTTCATTTGATGGTTTTTCTAAGGGGAAGGAGGTGGTAGTTTTATTTGATGAGAGATGTATTTTTAAAAATAAAATTCTATATCCATTGTAAACCGTGTATTAGTGAATTTTCTAAAAATAAATTATATATATTATAATAATTTTTTAATAATTTAAATATATTTATAATCTGGATTCACTTACTTTATTAAAAATCGGTGTGGAAAAAATGGAAAAATTCTTCTTTTTAGGTAACACTTCTGAATTAGGCTTTAGAAAATCATTTTCTTTTTTGGAAATTCAGTTTTTAGTATTTTAGTTAATGCTTAATTAAATTAAATACAATCTTTCCAAACATCGAGATCAAAAATGATTAGGTCATGATTTCATAAAAAATGCATAATTTATGTGAAAAACTAATATTTACTATTCAATAGAAAATAGAAGTATTTTAAAAAAAATTAAATACACCACCCATGACAAATTTTGGTGTGATTATTTGAAAAATTTAATAAAATGTTAAAAAATAAATTTTGAGCATAGTTAATTTAATTTTTCAGTAAAATTATTAATTTTTTCAAAAATTGCATTACAAAAATGTTTATTAAATGATTTCCTTTTTTTCATTCTGTTTTTAATCAAGTTATTGGTTTTTTGAAATTATATTATTTACATTTAAATTAATTGCAAATGATTAATATTATATATATATATGAATTTTTTATTTTCAGGTTAGATTACAATTCCAAATGTTAAATTATTATTCTCAATAGTAATGTTACTATTCTCAATGGTTGGGGTACTATTCCAATGGTCACATTACTATTCCAAATGTCAAATTACTTTATATAAATTCCACTTAATTATTTCAGAAAATATTCTCTACAATTCCTCGTAGGGTAATATATTTTCATTTTATATATTATTTCTTAGTTTTCTAATATTTTTTCATTTCTACTGTGTTGGTCATAAGGGTGATGATTATAGAATATTAGGACGATCCTTATTTTCCCATTTTAGATTTTCTATTTTATATATTTTTTCAACAGTACTACTTCTCATTTTTAATAGTTTTGTATCTAAATAATGTAATGATCTTTATTGATCAGATTTTGTTTCTATATTTTTTTATTTGAATAATATTATATAACATAATAAAAAACACATTTAATCAGGATATAATGTTACTAGTAAACATTGGGTTGTTTCATTCTTACCCCCCTTAAAATTTCATCAATGAAATATTATATCATATTCTCGATGGATAATAATTTTGGGTTATTTTGTTTCATTATTTCTCTTAGTTACCACATCTCCTAATCATATTTATTGTTCAACCACAAAACACTGACAATGTGAGTTGTTATGTTGCAAGAAAATTTGTCTCTACATTGATAGATCTTCACTAGTTTCACCTAATTTGATATTGAATTATCCAATTATAAACCCATTATTTTTATTACATGTTAATATTTCGGTTAGTACTTCCTCATGAGAGATATGTGGAACACATCATGAAACCGATATATATTTGGTGGAAGTGTATATCGATAATCCACTACACCTATAGATAAAAAGATATTAATAGTTCTAATGTACCTTGGGATAAGTTTCCCCTTCATTCCAAACTACATGACTATATTCCATGATGATATTCAGAGGAAAACTTAAACTCCAATACCAAAACCCAAGTCCCTTCTTCGGTTGTAAGAAAATGTCTCCTTCTGACTCTGAGTAGATTTTATTATTTTTTTGATAGAATAATACTTATATTTCATCTAATGCATGAGTTCTGGTCGATGTAGATTTCATTCTCTAAAATCATTCCAACAAGTTGGATTTCATCATCACTTCCCATAATAATTATAATATGGATCCCTTTGAATACGGTGGTGGAAGCAATTTTTTATGAGAACTCAACTAATGGAGGATTTTGATCCCATACAGCATTAAATTACATTGATAATTTTTTTAAATTATCCTCGAGAGTCATAATTGTACATTAAAATTTTCCATCCATTTTGGGGTGATAGTCCATACTATAATTAAATTCAGTAATCAAATCATGTTGAGGAATTATCCAGAATTTAGAAGTGAACCATATATCATGATCAAAGGGGGTTTAATGTTTCACCACATGATGCCTCACCAATTCCTTTACATATATCATTGAACATTGTTTGTTATAGAAATCGTTTTTAATAGAGATGAAGTGATTAGTCATGGTGAGTCGATCCACCATTACCTATGTAACATTTTGTCTTTTAGATTCATTACCTATGACGTTCTCCCATTTCCACAAGGGTATGGTAAATGAACGAATCATTCCTTTGGACCTATATCACTCTTCATTAACATATAGACATACCAGAAACATTAATATATAACACACAATCTTATTCTTCATGTTTTCCATCTATAAGTGATCTTCAAGATCATGGTATATCTTGGTACTTCCAGATTGGATTGAGAAATATATTCTATGAACATTTTCAAAAATATTCATCTTTATCTAAGTTGGTGAAGGAACAAAAATCCAAGTTACAAACCAATTCACACCACCATCATCGATATTGAATGCATAAATAATCCCATCCTTACCATCTTTTTATCATTTTAAAGCACCTGGTCATCCCATTTGTAAATCCATGACATTCCCTTTGATATATGGTAGGTTAATAATTTTGAAAAGGTAAGATTTTTTTCATTCTACTATGATTTCCAAGTCCATCCTTTTCATATCCTTAAAGATATGGTCTTTCTCAGTCCACATCATGGATAAATTGAAATTTTAATGTCAACTAAGGTCATTAGAAACATTTTTCACTTTTATTAGATGATACTAAATATAAAAATCACAGTATATGATTTAATTTTAATTTTTTTTAAAAATGTTGAGACCCATCTCTGTTAATATATACTGAATACTCTTATGATTGGTATATATGTCACACTTCTCACCATAAGGGTAGTGCTTCCAAAACATTAAATAAACGATCACAACTACTTAAATAAAATCACACGTTATATAGTTTTTCCTGTGTATATTCAAATTTTTTGAAGAATAATTTATGACTTTATCATTTGGTATAAGTACACAACTCAATAATTTCTTCAAAGAAACATTGTATATCAAAAAAAATTCTCCACATATAGGTATTGTGAGTATTGAGATCCTTAAATATTTTTTCACATTATTCTATCCATATATTCTTTACCCATTCCATTTTATCTTAGTTAGGGGGATAGATAATAATGTTTAATTTCTTAAAAAATTCCAACAGTACCCTACTAATACAAGAGAAATATGGATTTCTTTGACACCAGTGGGTTGGTGATATTCATTAGTGGCATATTTCTTTGAAGGGTCATCCAAAATCACATCAATAAATATCTCATTTCCCAAGAATGAAACATGCTTCATCAAAAAGTAACAATTTTTGAACTTATCATACATTTTATTCATCCTTAACCTTAACATCACAATCCTTATATTCTCTTTATGTGCCTACTTGTTCATTCAGTAAATGAGAATATAATCAATATATAGTACCAAAAATTTTTTGAGGTAGTATCTAAAGACTCAATTAATCAAATAAATTAATATTTTAGGCAATTTATTATGTCTTAAGGGTATCATTACAAAGAAGTAGTTTAGATAACATGTATGGAAAGAAGTTTTATGAATATATTTCTTCTTCACCGTCAACTGATGGTATATATATTTAACATCTACCAATAAAAAGTATTTATCTCTTTTTAGTTGATAATAAATATCATCAATCCTTGGTAGAGGATACCTTTTCATTAAAGTGATCTTTTTTGGATCCCATTAGTCACAACAGAGACACATTAATATATCCCTCTTCAGGAAAAAGATCAATGGCGCATGCCAAGCTGATGCACAAGGGTGTATGAAACATTTTTCAAAATTCTATTGAAAATTATTATTTAAATCCCCGGGTTTTATTAGGACCATCATTTAGGTGAATTTTGAGATTGGAGTGGATCATGATATATAATATATTGTGAACATTACCTCAAGATCTAGGGGGCGTTCGAGCAACTCTTCAAGAAATACATCAGTTTTTTCCCACACAAAAGGGAATTTCTTCTATGATGGTATATTCCATTCAATCAAACATATTTATAAGATATACCTTACCACATGGTATTAACACCCACACCGTTGAGTTAATTTCCAAAATGAGATTCAATATCTTCCATTAATTTTGACAAGATTATGGGATGGTCTGAAATATAAAATGATATTTCCATCTTCTGAATATTGAATTTTTATCTATATAAAGAGTTTCAATCCATGCCTAGGATAGAATAAAATTACCACAATGGATGTATTATGGGATTATATGGAATAATCCCACCACATATTCTGATAATAGTAGATTATAGAATTTGATTTTAAACAATAATATAATTTTGCGCATTTAAAGATTTCTCAACATCCATGTATCAATGAATCAATTCAATTGGTAAAAAAACATGAAAGATATAACGTAATGTGTAGATCAATAATTAAATAAAACATTAACTGTTACTAGGTAAAAAGGAAGTGTACCTTTTACGATTTCATTTTCAGGATCCACATTATAGTAATGATGTCATAAGATTTTCCCTAATCATTTGGCATCAGATGTGGCTAATGATAATTTCCCTAAATGAATCATGGTTTAGTTTACTAGATTCTATAGAGCCCTTTATCCTTATAATTGAATCATTGAAGCATGATGTAAGGAGAGATTCCTTATTTTTTGTTATCATGTTGCCTTGATTCTTCATGTCTCATAGACATTCATGATCTTGATGGCCTTATCTCCAACACATGAAGCATTTACCAACCCATTTAATGAAATTACCATTATGTTTCTTACAAAATTTCAACATATGTGTGGTTGGATCATCTTTCCTCTTTTTTCAATTGACCACCCTTCTTCAAAATCCGTTATTCTCTTCTTATCTTCATATACATGGGGCACTCTGCAATTTCAATCTCCAATTTTAGGTACCATTGAACTAATTATTAATAACATCCACAACATCATATATCTAGAGAATTTAGAAGGTGGTGTTTTAATCCACTAATAATATATCTACTTATCTATACTTATTGACAACAAAACCTGAGTAATATCATGAAATACATGTGTTGTTATCCTCATAATATATGACAGATTCACTTTCTGTTTGATTCAACTATATGAATTCATCCTCCATCAATGTTCAATGAGTTTCATGGAAATATTTGATATGAATTATAATATTAAATTATTCAATTATATATCATCTACTTTATCCTTCATCCTGTCATTCTTTATCAATTCCCACCATTGATCAACATCTATATATAAACAATATATAGATATATCCAAATTCTAATTCTCATAATAGTAATTCAAATAAAATATCAAAACAATTGAGTTAACATATTATTTCATAGTATGTGTATTTAAAGATCCACAAAAGGTCGGTGTTCATTGTAATATAATGTAATCAATAGCCAGTTGTTACTTATTAGGTGAAGGTTGAGGTTCCACATGGTATAGGTTATTGTTCATATCCTGGGATATTTGGGTAAGCATTTCCATGATATTTTCAAGTCCACATCACATGACATTGGGGATTTCATTCGGTATATCGTTTCATTTTCACTTGAATGGGTTTTTTCTCTTATCTCTCCTAGTTTTCACTATATTCTAAAATTGAAAAGGTTTGAAAAAAACATATGTCAATAAAGAATGAAAAATTAATTTATTTATATATGAAAAATTATATCTATTATCATATTTTATGGGACCCCTTTGTTTAAACATCTGTAAAATAAATATTCTTGGTTTTTTATCTATACTTAGACCTATATAATGGTTTTCACTAACATTATCTATTCATAATTCCAAACTTAACTAATATGTACCTCTAATACTAAATATAGTGAGCATGATTATTCTTAAATGACTATTACACCATTTTAAATATCAAGATCATAATAGATATACAATCAAAGATGAAAAGGTCTAGAATCAATGGAAAATTAAGTTTATAAATTACATGAACCCAATAAAACAAGTAATTTGTTTTAAATTTCATCAAATTTTTCCTTATAATGCTCTCACATTCTTCATATTACATATAGTAACCTGAGGATATACATCAAATAAGGATGTGAGATAAATGAAAATTAAGTAGAGGAATAAATGACATGAATCAATATAACATGGGTGATCATAATCATAATCATCATATTATAAATAATATATCATTATTAAAATCAAGAGGGTAACTTTGGATAAATGTATGAAATGTGGAATATGCATAAAAATGAAACATCACATCATAGTTGTTACATCCCACACATAGTTGTGAAAAAAATATCATATTCACACATGACATATGTGCATAATCAAATAACAATCATTTTAAATAGTGATATCATCATTTTCGTACACGATACACATTTTTTCATGTTATAGATCACATTACTCAATGAATTGGATTTCTATATAAATATATCCCCTCCCATCACATCATAATATTTACATAGAAATTTATACCACATAGAACATATGACAATAATTGTAATCAAATAACCCAAGGAAAAGAATTGATTTTATAAGGATTTAATAAATCATACATTATTGAATTAATATTTGGGTTCTCAAATGAATAATGGATAACATACTTTGGAATAAAATATCATTTTCATTAGATAAGAAAAAATACACAAGGGGTCAAGTATTTTTTCATTAAAGAAATGTATTTTTGAAAATTATTTCAATTTTAAATGAAAATGGAGGTGAAAAGGTATATTGATAATAATAATTCATATATACATATTGTACACATTTTATTAAAAATTATTCTTATTTTATTTGATAATGTACTGGGTATTGGTTTCTTTTGAAGGAATTAGGAATTATATACTCAAAAGAATAAATGATGAAAAATGGACTAAGAAGTCTCTACACATCCTGTATTACATACATGATGTGTAGTCCATATTCATAGAATTATTTTATGCAATAAACCAATATATGAGGACTTTACATAATTTGAAGTTTTTGCACGATGTGTATATGAAATACACAATATGATAATTTCATGTTCAAAATCTAGCTAAAATTTAATCAAGTACATGATATGAAGATGCTAAATGACATTAAAGCATTGAGGTTCCACATGGTGAATGATACAACCTGATTCTCAAGAAGATATTGTGTATCTCAAAAACAAGAGATGTGGAATTACTACACGTTGTGAATATGTCATGAAAGAATCCTATTAATCTAGAACAGGATTTGAATGCTTTACACATCATGAACTTCTCTAGCTTAATAATATTCCAGCAATGATCATTGGAATTGGGCATGAGATACATTCATTTTCTCATGTTTTCATCTATGTTCATTCCCAATAAATTTTAAATCCTTATTTTTCACATTTTAATAAATCCATTTTAATTGGTGAATAATTTATGTATATTAATTTATTATTGTAAATCTATTTCCTTGTTAATTATCTACTTTAAATTTATCGTTGTTAATCAACAACTCCCACACTGTTCTTTATTTCATCCTCATTCCCAATGTGTTTTTTACTAGATTTTAATTTCATTAAATTTATTTATCATGATTCTTAGTATTTATTATTACAGAATGTTAATTTCTCTACCATTTCATGGTTATACATACCATGATTATTATTTCTAAACATTTTATCAACACCACCATGTGTTGTTAACTAGCTTATGGTTTGGAGTTGTGAATATAGGTGGTTTGAATGCATTTAACATCCATAATAGAAACTGGTTAACCCTATAGCTAGTAACTAGGCTCAGAACAATTATTAATCTCATTGTTTTTCATTAGCTCTTTCCATAAATGGTTAATAATTAATGACCAAGACCTAGATGGACAATATCAGGGTACGACTAATAGCCTTTAATTCATTCTACCTTGATGGCAAGATTACTAAGCTCAGGTTGTCGATAAATCGAGACCAAGGATCATTTCCAACTTAGGTAGATACAATTTTATGGAGCAAGGTTAATTGGTGTATTTTTCACTACATTTCATCCTCCACTATTGGTCTAGACTAAGTAATATTGAATACTACCCTTTTATAATACCCTTAAATTGACGTGAAACCCTTCCTTTAATCATTCTTCTATACAATCATTCTATATCTTGAAAAAAATGAATAGGTGATGGTAGGAGTACTTCTGATTGTTTTTTTTAATAATTTCATTTCCAATAGTGATCCTTCTTGGTTCTTCCCTGTACTATCGATTTACTACACCTTAGTAGTAAGTATTGTTTGGGACAATAAATTATTAATCTAATCAATTCCCACATGAATTACATGATGCATGAGGGTGAATCAGATTTTGGAACCATTTCTGGGACTATTTTTCTTAGTAATAGTGACCTTGGTATGACCATTGGTTGGAATTAACCCTCCCCCATTATTATTATTTCATTCCCTATTTTATTTTTATAAATTTATACTCACAAACAATAAATTTCATTGATTTCCTTATGGTTGGTGCATGCATCAAGGTACGTTGACTCATGCATGGATCCTTGCTGTATAATAATTGGTTCTTTTTTATCTTGTTACTGGAAAACCAGTTGTTGTACATCATCATTCCACAATGGATGAGTTAAATGATCATTAACAACCTAACATTCATAATTATCAATATTCGCCAACTAAACATTAGGAAAACCTAACAGTGCTTGATGAGTACCCCATAATGGAACGTGAAATGCCATCCATTAGTTGTGTTGTGGTCATCACTATGTGCCAACTTATTTTTTGAACACATTCAAAATTAAGCCTAGACTCTTTTATATGATTCAAAACATGGGGAAGTTCAGTGAACTTCAAATTGAATACCCCCATGAACATTTTCAAAATTTATTAGCATTTACAATACTATTACCAACCATGTAATATCATCAGATTCCATTCAATAGAGACATTTATTATTCTCATTGCATGATAAATACAAGAATTGGATTAAAAGCTGGGGTCCTATATCGATCATGACATGGGATGAATTATTAATGAAATTTGTAGATAAATAATTCAACTAAGTCAAAACCTAGAAACTATGAAATGAAATTAATAAATTTCAATTATATAGAAGGAGAATAAACCTAGGAATTATGGGACTATATCAAATATCTGATACAAAAATTTCCACATCACAATCATGATGTGTTGTTACACCTTAAGACTTTTGACTCGGGACTCCATCATGAAATACATATTTTTGTAGACACTGATGCTAAATGTGAGCTTGTGCATAAGACATCCATATTTAAAAGGACAATTATAGATGATTTTTAACACTATTATAATCTATGGAAGGGTGATACAAGACCATAGAGGTACAAAATCCATCAGATGTAATATACTACAATACAGGAAAACACGTAGAGACTCTTACAAAAAAATATAAATCTTATCAAGTTTCTAGTACTCCAACTTTACCCCCTCTTTCAGGAGTATGAGATTCCAATCCTATGACATGTAAAGAGTTCTACACCTTTATCAATACTATAGGGCAGTATTTTTGGAACCCTACTTATAATATTTTAATTACTTCAACTAAAAATAAAAAAAATCAGCAGTATTAGCAGACCCAACATGTTCAACAAAAAAATTATCAGTAAAGACCAGCTCAGTAGGTGAAAAAAAAACCCAAGGTTATTTTACGTTAAATATTTGATAGGTTACCCAAATGAATCATGTACCCCTTAGGTACCCACCACAAGGTCTACCTCCTCAGCCAAAATAATACCAACAATATTTTCCTAAAGTTCAATAGTTTCCACCAGCTCAATAATTGTTGTATAAATAATATTTGATAAGACCACTAAAATAAGACTATCCTCTTTGATCCAGTATTGAAAACATTCACACATCCTTCAACTACAATGCTAACTAGCGAATTAAAACCCTAGATACGAAAATGAAAAATCAAAAGGCTTCCTTACAAAAGCATGAGAATAAAGTGAGAAAGATATATAAAACATTATCTTATTAGATACTAGGTTCATAGATTAGTAATTCCAAATCTCATCCCAGGGTTCTGGAAAAGGTTATATATGTTATTAGTGGAATTTTGAAGGATTTTTTGCACCCATATAGAGTTTATAGAAAGAATTTAATGAATCTGATAAATATTTTCAAGAGAAAACCAGAGCGATAGGCCCATCTGAGAAATCTCTAGTTGAGAAATATCCTATAAGGGAATATGTATATGTATCACCAATAGAAATAAAATCCACCTCTATCCTTTTTAATAGGAATAAACAAGCCAAAATTTAAGGAAAACATTAAACAAAATTGGATATGTTTAAAAAATTGCATATTATCATTCTCTTATAGATGAAATTTATCATGTACCCTCTTATGTGAGATTCATTAAAGTGTTTTTTCCAAAAAAAAAGGATGGAAGACTTAGGAGTTATATCCCTAAATGAAGAATTCTCCACAATTGTCTAATAAAATCTACCTCAGAAAATGTTGGACCTAAAAAGTTTCAAAATATATTGCACCATTAAGAAATAAAATTTTGAGAAAGCATATGTGATCTAGGAGAATGTATAAATATCATGTGAATGTGTGCCTTCATGAAGCTAGGGATTAGTGAATTAAAACTTATAAGAGTAAAAATATAACATGTTGATAGGTAATCTAGAATCTTCAAAGAATTATTTTACTTGTCTTTGTAAAAATTAGAAAGTTCATTTTCTCAATCAATTTTCTTATTCTAGATATAGAAGTGGAATGTTATGTTCCCTTAAGTTTATGAAGACATTTTCTAAACAATGGAATTGTTTGAATTGATATAAACTAAATGATATTTATATTTAGAGTCGGTGAAGAACATGTTGTGTTTAATTTAGTAAAGGTTGTTAATAAAAGTGACGATTCATTTACTTTTCAATCAATTTATCATAGTGAAAAAAGGCATGATCATGTGACTGGTAAGGATGCAAATAAGAAACTATCTCATATTTATGAGGGATCTAGGGATCAATATAACATAAATTTTACTAAATCTTTTATAAAGATGGTTATCCCACCTTTCGTCTCCACTATTTTTAAAAATAATTCAATAAAGGATATGTCCTCATATTTTATGTCTTATGCATTAATATATTTCTATATCTAGAATATAATTAAAGCACTAATGGGGTGGTAAACCATGGTAGGTTTAATAGGATATAGTATGTAAGTTTAATCTTTAGGAAAGTTCATAGATGTTTTGAACTATTAAGAGGACTACAAACAATAAGGGGCGTAAAAGAAAATATAGTGGTCATGTACCTATTACGTGATTTTAAATTTTTGATGGTCATAAAAAAAATTGAGATTTTAAAATCATGTGTTTAATAAACGATGTGTTTGTTTTGATAGATTTTAAAATATAGTGATCCTTAGGTTCATCACTGCCCCCCCCCCCCCCCCAAATGATATCTTTCTCCCCTACCATTAGTTCCCTATTATCTCTTGTGAGATCACTGACCTAAAGCATCCTCCCATTCCTCTTATTCTCGCAATAATCCACCCCTTATCAACTCACCATATTAATACCATGATCCTTAAATTCCCTATGAAATAGAATAATTCAATAACATCCACACCTCTCTCAAATAATGTGTAACTAATACTGATGAGATGCCTCTTATATCAGATCGGTGGAAGGATACACTTTATCAAATACCCACAAAGACAATCTCCTCAACCAATGCTTCCACCTATGAATCAACCTCAGATCTCATGGCGTCATAGTGATATTCTAGCGAGTCATAGGTCACTAACCATCCACACATGCACCCTATCTTCCGCTTATCTTAACCACATCATCTGATTCAGTTGGTCCATATATAGTATATGACAGTGCAGACCAACAATATGTAAGACCTCATAATACTCGAGCACTTCCACATTCATCATGAAGTCCTTGACATTATTGACCAAATCCACATCTCGTCTATCACATTGGTGTGTGAGAAGACATTAATGTTGATCTTCTTGAGTTTCTACCCACCTTTGATTTAGTCATTGACTCCATATGATTCAAATTCAATTGTAGGCTTTGGGAACTAGCCATTGGAGATAGTTCTATCGAAATCAGTCTCTAATTCCTCAAATTTGTCACCTACCATGACTTCCTAACATTTCTTCTTAAGCATAACAAGGTAGATGTTGCACAACATTGGGAAAGGATAATATGAGATCTTCAGAGCCCATTTGATCCTCACATGAAAAAGTTCACCCATATCTATGGTGTTACACTGTATATTATCTTATGATCATTTTCTCATGCCTGATTAGCTTGAGGAGATGCAAATGATAACATCTACTAGATTGAGGTTCTAATCATTGCATCAGTCTTGGGTTTCCTAGCCATCAATATGGTCAGGATGTTCAATGTGTTATACTATTCCGAGGCTTATAGAACTCAAGGTATGTTGATTAGAGGACCCTTTATTACACATATAGAGATGAATCACCATTACGTTGGGGTTTCCCATCACAAAACCACCCTCTTCTTAATAAAGAGAATCCCGATACTTTTTATATATAATATGGCACTACTCAAGAAGAGTGGAACAATATAGAAGTGGGTTATGTGATAAATATAGGATGTTAACAAGGCTCCTTCCGAGCATGTAGCTGACAGAGCCCTACGCGCCAGTGTTCCTACTACCACCTCTATTATCCATGTTACCTCCTTCAGTAATTTTGTCCATGTTACCACGATGACCGCCAACACTAATGGCCTTGCCCTATCTTCACTCACCCATCCTCATCCATCTGATCTATGTCATACTATCCAGTTTCTTCTAGATATAATATTTTAGATGTACCTTCATCAAAGCATTCCCTTTAGTTCACCATCTTATTTCCACATCCTTACTCCACCATTAGCCTCCACATCCACAGACACCACACCCACTATGGAACCAACTCCTTTGTCCATTGTTACCCCACACACCACCCATATCTGCATTCTCCCTAATCTCATAGAACCTTCTTTCATAGAATTATTTTTAAGCATACCTGGCATGATGAGGCAAGTTCTATGCTCGACCATTATCATCTAAGGTACCCTACATTGATCCAGATTCCATGAACTCGACCTCCATATGGATCGACACCCCACCTCCTCATTCTTTAACTAAGATGACATCGAAAAACAAGACACCCACCTTAGTAGTTATTCCATAATCCCCTTACACCATTGCTAATATCTAAAGGCAAGTTCCATAGTAGGCACCCACAATTTTGGAGGGAATAACTGGTATGTATCTTAAAAACATTGATGTTAATTCCTTATTTTTTCCTATTCCACTACCCCTTTTTTACTTATAATTGGGTTTCCGTTTTTTACTACATTTATTCCTTTTTTCATGTCGTATCATTTCATATATATTTACATATATATGGGATACATTTTTAGATACACTACCATTTGGATTATTTTCTTTTCACTATAGTATTAATTTATCTATGTATAGTTATTCAACATCTTATATGGCTATTGACGGACTTGTCCCACCACTGTCCTCCCTACCACATAGGATGTTTTAGCATCTATATGACATCAAGCACCATTTTGAGGAGATATAACTTGAGATCCATGCTTATCAAGGGACCTCTCCATAATTTTTTTAGATGATCCTCCTTCCACATGTGGATCATACTCTATACACTCCAAAGGTAGTTAATATCACCATGATTCCCCATATTCTTGATGACACTACCATCAGTTCCTATTGGAGGCAGCGGTTCTCTAAACTGATGGTTGACAATAACCAATATATTTGTCCATCCATCTAACTAATTAAATTATTATTATCACTTTATTGGAGGCAACCCAAAGAATTATTTTATTTATTTTTATTCGTGTGATTAATACACTAGATTTTAAATTATCTTATAGAAATTTTTTTATCAGTCGGTCCTAACATCATTGTACTCCATTAATTCATTTTTATTATTTTTTTAACTTAGTTTTGATTATATTACCCTCATCACTTTTCTAATTTTGTAAATTTCAAACCCATTGGACAAAATTTTTTATATAATACATTTATGTTTTTTCTAATATTAATTTCAGGTATACCGTTTCCTTCCCAAAATCCATCATATTTAACCACAGCATTGTATTCATTACAGGGAGCTCTGAATTCCTAAATTTAAATTCCAAATTACTATTTCATTCTTCAATGATTATACTAATATCTCTCCCACAATGCTTTCTAAAAAATTTGAAAAATTATCCCAATTTGAGTGTGGGGGACTCTTTATTGATCTTTTTTGTCACTATAGTTTGATTATTACGTGTTTTCACTAATCATGGAGACATTTTTCATAGAAATATTCCATAAAATTGAAATCTCATTGCAACCATTTAAATAAAAGACAATGTTATGCTAGAGATTGTGGAAATTAGTTTTCATTCATATTAATAATTTTTAGCATGATAGTGGGTCTAGTTATTTAATTCAAATTCAAGATTCATAAAATTTAGATTTTTTTCTTATTACTACATTTTATGTCATGATTGATTGTGTATAATTTCTATTTACTCCCATTCATGAGAGAATTAGGGACCCACAAAATCATATACTTCTCTGAGCATATTTTTTGATAGTCACCAAGGTCATTTAAACTTATAAAAACATTCATTTAGATATTATTGAGGCAATGATTGATCAAATAAACTTTTCAAATTATTGATCGAATCTTTGTGAGCCTATCTTTATTAAGGTACAACCATACATCTTTCATTCTTGATCCTATAGTATACCTCAATAACCTATTTTCGGATGGAGAATTTTTAAGTTGATTACCCCTTCCTGACCTACTCGAGTTAAAATGCATGATTACCCATTGAAAAAGTGTGGGGTAATTTTCACTACTGATAGACATGATATGTTAGTATTGAGGATACATATGGGGTAACATTCAAAATCTAATATGATGTGGTAGATAATTAACTTTATCATTTTCTATGCATTCCAAGTTCCATTAAAAATAGAAAAAAATATATTGGGTTGTGTATTTGGAAGGTCAAAAATCATCATAACCAGACTGATGAATCCGACGATTGATCATACGTGTTTTGGGAAGGTATTTGATACCAGGAAAATACATGCTTTTTAAAAAAAAAATTTAAAGAACATGATAAATTATGGATACCTACATTCTATACTAATAGACCCAGCAAGATTTTTAAATCATGGACATATTTTGTTCAAGAGGAGCTATATCATTGAACTATTAATGATTTTCACGCATCATAAATTATATTTTAACCTCATGTTAGTCTTTATTTTTATTCGATACCCACGATCTCTCAGCCTCAGAGACATTTTAACCCTAATGCTAAATCCCTCGTGATTGATTTTGAATTTTTCATTATAAATTCGGAATGTTATAACCAATTCAAAATTATGGTTTAGAATAATTATTCATATTATGAGCAAAATTGTAGTAAAATTTATTTTGAGTTGTGAAAGAAAACCTATTTCGATGTAAATTGAAAAGTGGGTATAGTATTTAAAAATTAGTTATGGAATTTGGATTAAAGGAACAAATAATATGGATAAAGAAGTAAACTGTGAGGCATGTATGATATTCTTAGAAAAATTGATTCGGGATGGTTGATGCTTTCTAATTACACTTAGGTTTATTTTCCTAGTTGTAATGAATGATTCTTGTTTTAAAAATTGTCTCTCTTAAAATAAATTTTGAGTTATTTTTCTGAAGGACAAGATATTGTTCATGGGCGGGATTTTAAAAAGATGAATTTATATATTTATATTGGATTAATTTATGTAAATATTATTCATGTTTTATTAGATGATGCATGAGGTTCTGGTTTGTTTCCAAATAAATTAGGATTTTTGGACAGAAAAGAATAAATAGTGAAAATAAATAAAATATTATTTACACATTGTGTATGATATACCCTATGTGTAGACCTCAATTACACCATTCCTATAGGCCAGATACTAACCTGTGAAGAATTATAGGATGTGATGCATTTGCATGATGTTTATTGTATTTACCAGTCGTAAGAATTTCATGATCAAAATCCCATTAATAAAGAGTCAAGTATCCAATATACATAGGTTACATGACATGAAATGTTTGAGGTTCCACCCAGTCCAAGATATGTGTTGTTTTTTAGAGGGAAACTAACGATAAAAAATACCAGATGTGTAGATGTTGGGACATAATCCACCCAATCCAGTATATAACATGTATAATTTACACTTTGTCTACTTTTAGAGATTATTAATATTCTAGCACAAGCTACGCGCAAAGGCACCAGAACAATTTTTATCTCATTATTTTCTCTAATGTTCATTTATTTTCATTCTAAATTAGTCATAAATAATTCCTTTTTCTATTTTATTAATTCCTTGTTAATTTTTTATTAATCTAATTCTGTTCTTTAATTATTGTGAATTTGTTTTCTTTATTAATGTTTGTTTCAACATTGATCATCATTCTTCATCTACCCATGCACTATTCTTCATTATTTAATTGTTCCCATTGATATTTTTTGGATTTAAATTGATATTAAATATTTTATATCAATTAAAATTTTTTAATCAAGTACTACATATTTCTCAATTTTTTCATGATTATGTATGTAATTTTTAATAGTTCATTAGTATTGATCAACACCACCATGCATGGATAATCAGCTTTGGGATAGGTCTCGAGAGTAGGGGTGGTATGAACTAATTGATATCTATGATCTAAACTTATAAAACCAATTACTAGTAACTATGTTTATAAAAAATTTAAATGTAATTTATTTTAATTATCCATGATCATAATATGTGAAAATTGGAGACCATGACCTAGTTGAAGAAGATTAGGGTCGGACTAATATCCTAAAATTATTCCTCGCTAAAATCCAAGAATCATGTTGTTAGGTTGATAATTAATCAAGATTAAGGAATATTTTCAACATTTGGTAGATAAAACTGGCTGGACCGAGGTCAATTGGTGTCTTTTTAATATCTCTTCAGCCTTTTCCACAAGTCCATCCCATGTTATATTGAGGAGTACACTTTTCCTAATCCCTAAAATTGTCCCTGAACCATTCCTTAAATCTATCATAAAATTGAACTACCTAGATTTTAAAAAAACATGGATAGTTAATAGGGATAATCCTTCTATATAGTTCTCTTTGAATGGTTACTTTCATACCAATTATAATTGGGGGTTCGACCCCATGTTCCCACATTACTACGTCTAAGTAGTAAATGTATTTTGGGAATATATATTTCAAATCCGATCGACTCCTCAATTAATTCAATTATACATGCATGTGAATCATATATACATAAAATTAAATGGATGAATAATATATAAAAATATAAGGAACACTAATGAAATATCCATACCGAATATTTCATAAAAGAAGGAAAACCTAATGAAAAGGAATTGGGTTTAAGAATCCCATTACCTAAAATACTTCATTATTTCATCACTTTCACACCTCATGAATAAGAAACATAGATATACTAAATAATTGAAATAAAACTGAAATAGGTTAATTCTTTCAATATATATAAATTATAATAATTATATTACATTTCATTATTTTATGTTTTTGTAGATAAAGTATTTTTTATCATGTTTTCTTTAAATGTTTTCCTTTTAGTTTCAATATCAATTTTTTTGATCAAAGTATTTACTAAAAAAGTATAATAAATTATAGAAGAATAAAACAAATATATATATACAATAATATATCACATTTTTTGACCATATATATGTTTAGTTATAATAAAATTATTATCAATCTTCTCATTATAGATTAACAAACCGTTGATATTACATTATCTGAAGAGTAGAAAAAATGATTGAAATTTATACGTGACATAAATATGATACTTAAAATATTTTAACATAATTAATATATTTTTAACTTAATAAATTACTTCTATTTTATGTTTTTTGATGTAACTATGAAAAAATAATTAGAATAATAAAAAGATTGAAATTTTGATATAAATTTACCATTTCATCGGTGGTTTTTTAAAAAGGTGACATGGATGGGTTTCCCAATCCATGCTGGAAAGAATTTATTAAATAAAAAGTTTACAATGAAATCACGAGGTGTAATGAGCTTACATCCTCTAAAAACAAGAAAGAAGCCAAATAGAAAATATATCTTTAAATAACCAGGTATAGAACATCAAAAGTCTCTAGGAAATTAAAACTGCAGATTCAGCCAGAAGCGTCCAGGTGCGTACAAACAAAGAGTTTCATGCAAACAAAGAATATCTGGATCAGAAATCTATTGTCAACATAAGGAACTCAAAGCAGATTGATTATTAGACAAGCCGAGAGTTAAAGTATCAGAAAACCAGAAAAGTAATGGCCCAAAGGGGGCAGAATGAAAGTAGCATATTGTAGCATAGAAGAGGATCAGACCAAAATAGCCAAATTCCTTCATCGTACTGAAATGCACATCACAACAAAAACTCAGAATCTGAATTCAAACAGGAAGAATAGCTCCATCCAAGAGGCAAAAACAGTGTTGTAGTAGCAAGAGATGAGATAGAAGCATCAAAAACCCAAAAACTCCAAGTGGAGGGAGATGAGTAATTTATGCTTGAGGATATGTGCAGTTTAAGAATAAATTATTCAGTAAAACACGATATCAATGGTAAGCCCTGAAATAGTGAATTTTTTTACAACATAAATAATATATAAATATAATTGAATGGATTCCATACTTCAAATACCTTTAAAAATATAATTCACATATTTTATTAATATGGAAAGTTTAAAAAGGAAAATTTCTAATTTTAACAGCACACTTTTGACTATAGGCATTGGAACATTATTTTTTTGGTTGGGAAATTATTTTTATTTTATTATAGTGAATAATTTATGAAATTAAATATTTATTGGATGATAAAAATGTTTAAGAAATTACTATTTCATTATAACATCATGAATAATGTAATACAAGATACACTAGATACATGACAAACAATAATGTTACTATTCAACGACAAATTCATGTAATTTTATCAAATTACATTTTTATCATACGTAATTTTAATTTTTAATATAAAATTATATTTTTTATGAAATAATTTATAATATAGTTTATTAAAAATTTATCTATATTTTTATTGCGTTTTTAAATCATGATATTAATTTTTTGACATAATAATATTTTTAATTACATGTATTACTAGTGATAAAAATTATTTATGTCAAAATTTATTATTTTTATATGAAATTAATATTCCAATGGTCTTGTTACTATGTAAAATAGTCATGTAAATTTTCCCAATGATCAGGTTTTTATATCCAAGGTCAAATTACATCATATTTATACCAATTCAATCATTCCATTAATATTGAAACAATTTCCTCCCAAGGACGTGTATTTTTAATTATTATGATTTAGATTGGTTTTTATAATATGTTTATTTCATTTTAATAGTTTTTTTCCTGGTGGTATTGATTTTAGAAGATAAGGACCTTCCATATTTTCTCATTTTAGCTTTTCTATTGTATCTTTTCTGTCCAATTTTATTGTTCAGACTTTTCATTGGTTTTATATTTGACTAATGTAATGATATTTATTAATGAGATAATGTTTTTTTTGTTTCTATATATTTTTTATATGTATAATATAATATAATATAATACAACAAACCTTTATTCTAGAAATAAATATTCTTAATAAACATTGGGTCATTATAATAGAAGTGATTCCATAAGAGAACATATAGTTGAAAAAAATTAATTGGATTATAAATAATAATAAGAATAGGAAATTGAAAACAAATTACTGAAAAAGGAAAAAAGTGAAAACCAGAACAAAAATATAAAATAAAAAAGATGAAAATGTATAAAGGAAAAAGTAGTAGTTAATTCAAAAGTGGAATTAGAAACTAGAAACTAGAGTCATAAAATATTAAAAGATGAACCTATGGAACAAATAATGGTAGATATAGAAGAAAATATAGAATTTAAATTAAAAGAGAAAATCATAATCCATAAACATTAGAATATTGGTTGATGGAATAAGGTGAAGTAAATGAAAAAGTAGAAATAAGAAATAGTACCTATAAATAGATACAAAAGAAAAAGGTTCGACACCATGAAAACAATCATGGATTATCATGATATAATTGGAAATCAATTGATAGGGTAATTTTTGGCTTGTGGGAAGGATTTAAGGTCAATTATATTTGTAATGATATCACATTATATGGAAGTATGTTAGGTATTGACCACTTAAAGAATGATTTTAATGTCTTTTAAATCTAATAATACAATTTTTATCCATTTTAACCACACTACATGTTGGATTAATGTGATGTTTATTTATACATGTTATAATATAATGAATGATTGATTTATTACAATTTAAAATTAATTTGAGGGTGTTTTCAATGTTTAAACAATTTGACCCATGCTTTTTTACTTTTAAAACCATAAAACACATATTTATTCATTTCATTCATACCACTTGTCATATTGATGTGGGGTATTTTAGAACATCTCAAGAAATAAAAAAACATCAATTTACTATGATTAAATTATAATCCATTGTCTTTTTCTATGATTTGACCCATTAACACAAGATTCATTCATTAAAATTAAAAAAACAGACATTTGGTCAATTTGAAGAAACCGCATATTTGATTAACCTATGTTATATTCCCACAAATAAAAAATTATGCAACAATCATCTTATGAGGATTTTAAGATGGTAAATGGTTGTTTTCTATGGTTTTACCCTTTGAAATATCTTATTCGATGTCTAAATAAGTAAAAACACACATTTTATTTTTTTTCCAATTAATCATATATCGGATTGATGTGTCTTATATTCCTATATATGAATAATTAAAAATATGTGTGTATCCTATGATTTAATGATTTTCCAAGTTTTATTATATGTTATGACCCATAGAGGTATGTTTCTAAGGACTTTTAAATCTAAAAAAATTCCTATCATTATTACTAAAATAAATATCAAATATATGTTTAATATAATCGTACAAGTCAAAAAAATTAGAACATTTTTATAAATGTATTTAATGAGAATATGAGGTTGTTTGTAGGTTTTAATCCATTCAAGAACATTTGTAATTACATTAAAATATAATAATACTATTTTTTTCATTTCAACTACATCATACATCGAATTGACAGCCAATCTATTATTAATTTTCTAATAAAAAATAGTTTTCATATAATTTCATGATAATATAAGGTAGTTTTCTATGTTTTGAAATTTTGATGCTAGCATTTGGAATTATAAATAAATAAAAACAAATTTTCTTTCATTCTAAGATTTCCTTAAATCAGATTAATGTGTGGTCTATTCATGCATTTCCAAACATAATAATTTTAGGACAATATGAGATCAATTTCTTGATTTGATACAATTATTTAATGGTTTTTAAATATAATGAAAATATTTTTTATATCTTTTCAACAACATCGCACATCAGATTTACATGAAGTTTATTCATATGCGTCACAAATTAATCAAAAATCGTTATCCAAGTATTCTATGACAACTTGATCTCATTTTATATTTTTGGACTACATAGTATGTCTTTTTAAATATTTAAATATAAAAAAACATCTTTTCATTCATTTGGATAGAATGTTAGAATGTTGTGTGGTGTGCCCAAAATTTTCAAAAATTAATCCATTGTCAGTCATATCATTTCACTAAAATCTGAGTTTTTTTTGGGTTTCAAAACATTCACGCATTTTTTAAAGACCTAAATATATAAACAAATTCTTTTTCTTTCATTATGATAATATTGTGATTAGAATGACATTAAATATATTTTTCATTTAAAAAATTATTCAATTATTGTTTGTGTGATTTCCCTATAATCAGAATTCAGCCAATATGTTTTATCCCTTTTAAACATGATATTTTATTTAAAATAAATAACGAAGAGTTAATTATTCTGAGGAAACCATGATCGGATATATGTGTTGACTATTCCTACATGTAAAAAAATAAAATAGTTGTTATTTACATATGATTCCATGATAATCTGGGGTTAGTTTCTGGATTTTAACTCATTAAAGATTGATTTTTGTGATTTTTAAATCTAGTAAAAAAATTAGTCATTGATTCTACACAACACATTGGATTGATGTGTGGTCTATTTTTAAATTTCGACAATTAATCAATGTCCACTCTCTACTGATATCATTCACCTTTTAAGCACATTTTTAAATAATTTTAAATCTTAAATGAATCATTTTTATCCCATATCGCCACAAATTTGATTTCACTATGGTAAATACATGTTAATTCATATGTAGTGAAGTATTCATCTTATATAATTCCATAAGTTTGAGATTTAGGATGCAGAGTTCCTTCAAGAAGATATCTTCTAATGTTCACATAATGTAGAAGGCTTCTATAAGGAGTGCTTCTAGAAGATGTAATAACTAAATCATCACTTTCTGATTTGTGTTATTTTAGAAAATATTTTATAATTTTATAATGAGAAAATACCATTTCTTATTAAAATGTACTCACCCTTTTTGAGACATTATTCAATGTGAATAGAATAAGGTTTTAAAAGTGAAATAAGACCATTTTAACATGAAGAAATGACACTAGATTTATCATAATATATCAATTTTACAGTGAAACTCATTCCAGAATAAATTAATTTGTGATGTATACCCAACAATTTTGTCATAAATAATAAATTTCTATAATATCATACATTTGAAATTGAAATCTATATAACTATGCTTCTTCTGAGACAAAAAAACAAAATATTATCCATTGAATTGATATTTTCTTGATTTACTTTTCATATACATTATACAACCTATGTAATCTACATCAAATAACAATTGAAAATAAACTTAGATAAAAAAATAGAAAATTACATGTCAAAATATTGGATTCTACACATACATAAAAACATGCATCAAGTTGACCAACCTAAATTTTAGAGTGTATTGTTATTCAATAAGACACTCATGCAGAATATATCAATTTACAAAATGAATATAAACTTCCCTCTAACAATAGTGATGGTTTTAGAGTCATCATCAACTTATCAAATAGACAATCATGTCATCATATCAGAGAGGGGCAGTGTAATGCATCTATAATACAACATTATTCAGATTTATTATAATTAAATATGAATAAAAATAAATTAAATATAAAAAATTAAAACATAATTAAAATATATATATTATGATCTCTAATAAAATACTAAAATGAATGGGAAAATAAAGATTAAGAGTTTTAATTTTCATATCTTAGATGATTCATCTTTTATTAATACATTTCTATAGAAACCACCACCACATAAAAGAGTCTCATTAGGCCCAAAATGAAAAACATAAAAAAATCCCTCAAAAACAAAAATCAAAAAGCAGTAATACAATAATGACATTCAAATATTATTTATCATTTGTAAAAAAATTTAATAAAATAATTTTATTAAATTAAATATTCATGTTTTAAATAAAAATTCACATTCACCTAAAACCACTCTTCATTGAGGGTGATTATTTATATATGATGATGTTTGTACTAATAAGATGAAAATGTATATGGATATAATAAAAAGAAAAACATAAAATAAATATAAAACATAATTCCTGAAAATGAAATTCGATATAGAGATAGAGTTAGCAGAAAATGCAATAGATGAGGAAATTAATAATACTTCAAGGAAATAAGTATAATAACTATGTAATATTTAGAATTAATAGTTGAAAAATAATATATTTTCATAAGAATAAGGTTATTTTAATTAAAATGATGTTTTAAAATGTAAAATGTGAGGAAGAATAGATTTAGTTTTCAATGTCTGATTGAAGTGGATGTGGAAAGAGAAGTCTAAGTATGCTCCTAAATAGTAGCAATATATGATGAAAAAATATAGCAAAAAATTCATTCCAAAATCATATAAATAATAAGTTGTTGAATAAAAAATAATACAAAAATTTATTGATAAAAAAGTGAAACTAAAAACATAGATATCATCAATTAATATTCAAATAACCAATAAGAGACACAATGTGAAATTTGAATGTGATAAAAAATTGTGAAATTAAGGGAAAATGTGGATGTTGGAGATCAAAATTCAAAATATATAGAAAACTATGATATTGTATAAGGTAGTAGCGAGGTTGAAAATTAATGGGAAAAATAAGTGTTTTTTAAAAATAAGGTAGAATATAAAAGAAATTAGAATTAGGCATAAATAATCGCGTTATAATACATGATCCAAAATTGAATATCCATTTAATTTAGAAACAGGAGATGTAGAATTATTTTACATAATATTTAAATTATAACTAGATTCAAATATAAAATAATAAACCATAATCGAAAATTATATGGAGAAGTAATAAGTAAAAAATAAATTGTGAATGTTGTGCTAGAAGTGGAAATTTATAGTGAAGAAAAATCCAAAATTTAAAATATTAATGGAGAAGATAAAAATTGTATTTTTGATGGAAAAAATTTATTATTTGGATATGACAATAAAAATTTATTTCCAGTAGAAAAGGAAGAAAATATTTGTACAAGACCAGTTAAATGATAAATAAAATTTGTAGAATAATTCAATAGTAAAAAAAGTATAAATAGAGTTAAATGTAATATCCGAATCTATAAGAGAGAAGAAAAAATAAAAAATCATAATTAGATGTTGGAGTAATGAAAAAATATAGAAGACATGAATGTAAAAGAAAAAAACATGAATAAAATTTATGAGAAGAAGCAATGCAATATTATATATATAAATAAAGAAATAGGAAAATAATTTTCTGAACAAAATAAATAAAACTAAAAGTAAAATACAATTCTATATGTCAAAATCCAAAATAAATATGTAAAAGAATCAAGAAGTCAAAAGGAAAAACCAAATCGAAAATGAATAAAATTGAAAATGTCAATGGTAGAAGCTAGAATCATGTTAAAAAACATTAAATGGAATAAAAATCATAATAGAATGATGAACCAACAAATAGAGGTGTAATCCAAGAAGAAGAATTTATAAGAAATAGAAATATAAGTAATACGAGAAAGAAAGTTTAGATGAAAATAACTTATGTAATTACATAAAATCAATTATAAACATATGACCAAACAAAAATAAAACAAAAATAAAATTTACAGATATATAAAGTATTAATATAGAAGTAGAAGTAGAAGAATAAGAAAGATAATAAATAGTAGAAACAAAATAAGTTGAACAAATAAAAAATGAATTCGAAACCAAATAACAAATAATGAAAAATGATATATTTTTTTTTAAATCCTAAATATAAAAGAAGAAAATGTCTCTAATGCAGTAGATGAATATGTATTATGAAAAAAATTATAACATTAAGGAGAATCTAATGTAGAAGTATAAGCATAAAATAGAGTCATAAAAGAAGTAAAAATGGATGTTTTGGAAGGAATAATTGTAGATATAGAAGAAAATTTCAAAGATGAATCCAAAAGTAGAAACATAAGATACATCCATTAGATTTTTAGAATAAGTAATAATCAAAACCAAAATAAGTAAAATTACAAGTCTTATGTAGTACCTATAAATAAAAGAAAATGATAAATAGTAAAACCTAGAAAATGAACATGAATTATCAAGAAATCATAAGACACTGATTGAAAAATAATGTTAATATGCAGGAATCAAATACTAGTCAATTTGAAATGGGCTAACTTAACAATATAAAGTAATTAAATATATCTAGACTCTTTGATGTGTGTTTTTGAACACATTAATGTCGAATAAAATAGTTTCCATGACATTCTTATCACACTGCATGTTTGATTAATGTGAGGTCTTTCAATCATGTCAAAATTAATCAATAATTTTAGTCCTATGATTTCACAACAACTAAAGTGCATTTTGTATTTTTTTAAACTTTATAATCATGTTTTTTATTATTAAATAATAAAAACAAAATTTTATTCATTTTGGGAAAATAATATGTAATTTTAATATGATTTACTTTTAATTTGAAATCTTTTTTCTAGGTATTATCCCTATGATACATGTTTTATTTTTACATTGAAATTGATTTTAAAAAAACATTTTATAATTTCAAAAAAATCACAGGTCAGATTGATGTGTTATTGGTTATTAGTAATCAAAAATTAAATGGATGTTTGATACTAATTTAATGATAATATTGTTTTTATTTCTAGGTCATAATCTTTAGAAAGAAGTTTTTAAAACTAAAATCTAACAAATCTATGTTTTTGTTCATTATGACACAATACAGGTTTGATTGACATGTTTTTTTTTCATACATATTACATATAAATCGATGATAGTTTTTCTATTATTTTACAATATTCCCAAGAGGTTTTCTAGTATTTGAGATATTAACACACATTTTTTATTTCTTAAATAAATAAAAACACACTTTTATTCGTTTTCATAAAACTATAAGTTAAAATGACATGTGGTCACTTACAACGTGTCACAAATTTAATGATCATCATGCCCATATTATTTCAAAAATATTAGATATATTTTTAGGTATTTACCATTTAATTCCCTTTCTTAAAACATATAAATATAATAAATCTATTCTTTCAGTCATTTGGAATACACCACTCATTGTATTGTCATGTTTTCTATTCATACACATAAAAATTAATCGATGATCATTATACTATGATTTCACAATAATATGAGGTTGTTTCCTAGTTCTCCACCTGTTTAAAGTGAATTTTTTTACTTTTATATCCATAAAACATTCAATTGATAATTTATTAAAAAAATGAATGATAAATTTTTGATTATTTTTTTCATACAATTTATAAATTAAAATGTGGGAAAAAATTTATGATTCTATGATAGTATGAGTCCATTTTATATGGTTTGGAGATTTAATGCACATTTTTAGATATATTTAAATAAATTAAAACAAATTTTTTAACCAATTTGATGAAAGTATGACATTTATATTAAAACTCAGTCATATAAATATTATCTCAATAACATTCTCATTTTTTTCAATCTTGATTAATTATTCTAAAAATATGTAAAAAGGCCCAAAACATGGTTGATGCATATAAATTTTTATTTTTTTAAATTTTTCCATCTTCATTTGTATTCAATATCAAATGATAAGTAAAAGGGTATTTTATTATGGGATAGAGGGAAAAAATTCCGGGGGTATAACATTAAATACAATATCTAATATAGTGGGTTAGGCCACATGCCTTGGGGAGTAGAAACTTCTGAGGATTCTCCCTTATTAAACTTATATTATTCGTCTCCATATCTATTCTATTGTTATTCCTTTTTAGGATAGCTTCATAAACCAAATAATTATTCTTATCACCACTTCTGAATCCTATCAATTGGTGATTAAATTAAGAGGGCATCTTTCAGTAAGTGAAATTCAAGATGAATGTGGTTCTTGATTCGAAAGACCAATATTAACACAATAGATGACTAGATGAGTCACAAAATATGATACAAAAGTGAATGTAAAATATGGAGTGTACATGAAATTGTAGAAGAATCCCAATAGTAGTTAAAGAAGAATGTGGTGTAGGTAGACAGAGTAGATTCAATAAGAATGAAATTGGATAATATCTCTACCAAGTTGAAAGGTTTCTAGAGATAGGTATAGAAGTGGGTACTTATTTTTTTTATAGAATCTGATTGTGGCACAACTACCAGATATCCAAAATAATTAAAGGAAGAGTCACAATGATTGAAACAAATACTAACAAACTTATGGAAGAATTTTTAGGGTAGAAATATTGATTCCAATGAATGGATATAATGAAGAATGAGTTAAGGTAAATTATATCATAGATTTATAAGGTTTATGTGGAGGATTTATCATGACATTAAAATATTAAAAAGTCAATTGTGGATGAGGATGTTGAGAATGGTAAGAAAAAAAATGAATGAAGTTGATGATATTGAGCACCAGCAGCTAGGGATGGATAACCTGGAGATCGTGAGGATATGTGAGCCATTATTAGAAGATGGAGATCCTTATTTTATATAGTGAGGATCCCATTACCTAAATAACTACAACTAAAAAACAATCTTTAATTTAAATCATGTTGTTAAAGAACATGTTTTTATAGAATATGTCTATATGGATGGAATGGTCAAGTATTGTACGACATCATTGAATACAATCAAAGTAGAGAATACCTTGTCACATCTCAATGATGATCTTTTCATGTGTTATAGTAGATCTATGAAAGAATATTTGAAGATTTACATCAAATAACCAAAACAGACATCATCTATCAATGCATATATTGGTGAATTTGAACATGAAGTTCTATAAAATTTTGAAATTATAGAGAGGTGTAACATGAGTATGCTTATCATAGGTTTTGAAATTGAAAATTGGTAGTAAATTTTGATGAATTATCCATAGAATAAAGGACTTTTCCATACATTGATATGTAAGGTAGAGATAGAGTAGTTGGAAAAATGAATAATAGAGCATCTTGAACCCTAGGGTAAGACGAATATAATAATTCCCCAATAAAGAAGATAATGTTCTGGTATAATGAAAATTTCCCTTACGATGGTATATGGGGAGAAGGAATAGTGGGGAGAGACTGTGTCATGATGGGGAGGTGTATATAATTTTTGTACGGTGGATTTTAATGAATGGATGGTGGAGGTATTATGTTTTGTTTTTAGAAATAAATTTATCATGGGATTAGGTTTTCTAAAAAGGTACTCAAGATGATAGTGTGGGAGTGTTTGGATTCAAGGAATGAGGATAAGGAAGACGCAGTGGAGTTACAAGATAGGGACGAGCTATAAATATGAATTTTTTTATCTTTAGTTCCTTATTCGCCACCTTACAAACAATGTAGAAATTTTATGATTCATAAATTATAGGTACATGTGTAGTTTTGAGAGGGGGACCATAAATTCTAGGGAAACAATATTGAGTATATTATAGAATTTGATAGTTCATTTTTTATAGGTTTAAGGCGTCTTAGTATTCATTATTAATAAAAAAAATTAGGTTAGGGAGGGGTAAAAATGTTTTCGGTGAGTCCACATTAATAAATATTTTGGTTATTTAGGAAACATGCTTTAGAACATTTAAGGAATATCCCTTCTTCCACCATTTATTTATATCCTACTCCATTCTACTATAATTCATGGATTACATAATAGTATAAATAATAGAATAATTTTTCCCTTATCTAACATTTTAACATTCATATATTTCAATGATTCATATTATTTCAATAATATTCATTTACATGTGTTATAATTACGATGTTAAATAAAATATAATTTTATAAAGTCAAGATCAGTAAAATAAAATTAATATTAAAATAAAAATTATTCTTTTAATTATTAATTGGTACTATTAGTTTTCAAATCATTGTATGGTATTTTTATTATTTCCAAAATTATTGTAATGGTATGCAGAAAGAATAGGATTTAACACATATAGAATATGTATATGGAATTTATAAAATGTAGTGATACTGAATATCATCATATTTTATTTAATTTCATATTGTATGTAGACTTGATTTCTATTTTTGACTTCTTGGTATATAATGACCCCAAATCCATAAACATTATGATTTATTTTAAACATATTTTAAAAGGGGTAAAGGATATATTTGATTGCACTTTATTATAATAATACCCTAACTAAAATAACATTATAGGTATTAAGACAAGAATTTTTAAGAATTGGTCATGAAAAATATCATTAATATACATAGATAATTTTTTTCTTATTTTACTAGTTAAAATACTAGAATAAATATCGTACCTTTTTAAATATATATAAAAACATTATTTAAACTATAATAAAAATAAATACTAAATTAATTGGATAACTACTAAAACTCAAGTGCAGTCAAAAGATTACCCTCAATATGGTAAATTTTTATATATATCATAAACTATGAATTTAACTAGAATGAAAATAAATACTTACCTTGATGACTACCTTCAAGATCTAATATTCTAAAGATGAGAAAATCTTGATAATACTTCAAAAATTGTTCCTAGGATATTTTCCTATATTTCCCTCAGTTTTATGTATCTTTTAGAAAGATCAAGGAATCTAATTTTTTTATTGATAGAAGGGAATCATGAATTGAATCCAATTTGATTGAGTTTGACAGTGATGACATGAATCTTCACTAATTATATGGGTGAGAAATAGAAATGTAAAAAGGATAGTGTCGGATTTGATTCCAAATAATATTTAATAAAAATAATTGATATATTTTTGGGTTCCCATGTGGAATTAGATATACAAGAAAATAAAATAAGGGACAATTGTGTGAGATTGAAGAATTTATGAGAATTAAAATTATAAATAAATAAAAAGTGCAAGTTATGAATTGAAAAAAATCAATCTACTATTGGGAACACCTGTAAAAACCAGATAAAAGATAAATTATATGCTCTTATAATTTTGAAAATTAACTTTGTAAGAGGAAATAAAGAAACAATACAAAACTAAAAATGAAGAAGGTTGGTAATGGTTATTATCATTGATGATGGAGAATATTTAGAATTGATACCAGAATAGGAGTCATCAATATCTTATCTCTCGGGATATAAAATTTATACCCCTAATAATGAATGTGAAATGAAGCACAAAACATAACATTCTATATATTTAGATATCATTCTACCAGGTTAGACATTAATAAAATTATAGGTTTACCAAATAAACATATAAAAATATTGATTAAAATAAGTGATGGTTTTCATAATTCATCGTAAACAAATTTTAAAGAACAAAATTGTGTTAGGTTTACTGGGACGATTCATGGTAGGGAATATACATAAGTGGGACATCCATTCCATTAATATAATTTGATATTTCCATAATCTTTTATAACATCAATCACCCGCCTCGTGATTTTTTATCACATAAATTGTGATTATAATGATCATACAATGATGTGGTAGGTGGTCAAACAGATTCAAGTTGCGACAATGATGTTTCATGAAGATAGATGGAAAAATTATTTTTTTGGGTTCACATAAGAGAATATAGTGTTGATGAGGGCACTAATGGTGGTTGAGCGAGTAGAGGAGACGGAGAAGTTGGGTACACAACACCGAGAAAGAAGAAGTCAAGATGCAAGGATGTGGTAGTTAAAAGATGGGGAAATATGGACGTTCAATGGGAGGAGGATCACAATAGGGGGCTTCATTTCTTATGGAATTAAAATAAGAAAATGTAGGTGTGTCCAGTTCCCACTATTTCCCTAGCTTGGGGGGATAGGGTTTTATGGCATATCATCTATCATATTGACACAAGGAGGTGAAACATGGGATATGGGGTGGATTAGGTGTCAACAATCACTCTTTTATCAATCATGGAATCATTAATGAACATAATTAAGTTGAATATTTGAGTATATCAAAATTCAAAAATAAATAATATAAAAATAACATTATTTCGAATTGTAACCAATTTAATAAATAAGATATCAATTAAAAGATTTATATTCATTGATTGGTTGGACAAATTAATTTTTATAATATATGATTTTATAAGTACTATTATACATCTTTTTTTATAATATAATTTTTATTCTGTTTCAAATTATATTTTATTAACTTATTGATGTATCTGTGACTTGACATCATAAAGGACCAATATTATTAAACATTTACCATTTCATAAATACATAGTATCTAAGATGATAAAAATAGAATATTTTGGTGTCATCTGTTGAAAATATTATTCATCTAGACCAAAGTGAAATAAGGGAAGTGAATGGAATTAATTCATGACATTGAGACCCAAAATGGGAATACAGGTGATCATGGTCTCATGCAAGAATCCTTAGGTGAAACTAACGTTAAGAGAGTCTACATAAGTCTAAAAAGAACACATATTAAAGGCTATAAATGAAAGATTCAAGGGATTTTATAATGTGTTTTGAATTTATATTAAAATGTAAAATATACCATGGTGTATGTGACTCCTGGATATTTTATAAAATATTTTTTTCAAATTAATTTATTTGATAACTTCTGCTACATGGAACACCGAGTTTATACAATCTAGGAAATATTATTATATGACCATTATGACTAAGCCATTATGTTGGTGGGATTGAATAGTATTATCCAAATTATAAAATATATAATGGTATTACTCATTATTAATTAAGCAATTAATTCTTAGGATTTTAGGAATCAATTTTTAGTAAAGACACTTTATATTTCAAAAATATGCATTCTTCAAAATTATTTTTTATTTTCTTATGTGTGTGAAGATTATAATTATTTTTTCAGAATTCTATAATATTTATTTGATTAAATTAATTTTACTTTTTAGTCCATTATTTCAAAACTATCATAAAGTTAATTAATTATAATTTTTTGAAAATATTTATTTATCATTAAATATTTAAAAAATTTAAATATTATTTAAAAAATTATTTTATTTTTAATTATATACACTGTAAAAATAAATTTTGCATTATTTTTAAATCTTAAATTTTTTACTTTTTATAAATAATTAAATTATTAATTGGAAATTAATTTTATAAATGAATTTAGTATAAAAAATCTATATTTAAAGATTGTATTTTTTAGAAATCTATTTTAATCACGTTTTTCTAGTATGATTTTAAATTTTTTTGCGCCACTTATGTGATTTAAATTTTGATAAATTTATTCAATATTTCTAATATATAGGTTCATATTTGGTAAATAAGTCTTTTTTATTTTGTTCAATATTAATTGATACCGTTGTAATTTTAATTACCATAGAAAGGGGTAAATAAAATAATTATGGGTTAAAAATAACAAGATATGGACTTGAAAATGACTCTATCATTTGAATTAATTGTATTCTATGAGTATATTTTTTCATAAAAAATATAATATTCGGTTATATGACCTTTTAAAATTGGATGTGAATATGGCCATTATAATATTTTATGTTAAGAAAAGTCCAAAATGCCTAAGTCATGTTTTTGATAACTCAAATACTTTTAATTTAGGGTTAAATAGAAGATATCTTCAATTATAAATATTAATATAAAATAATAATCATTTATCTTCATAATGAAAATTAATTTTGAATTGTTTTGAAATAATACTTATTTAAAATTCTTACACAACACTGATTCAATAATTATTCAATTAATGGGAAAAAATAAATTATTGATGTTAATAAGGTTAAATGTAATATTATTTGAAATAATTAATGTCATACATGAATTTTATATATGAATATATAATTTTATATATATATTTATGTATTTAATTAGAATTTATTTATTTTTCTTGATGTAACTATAGTCAATGTAATGAATAGTTCTAAAATTGACAATAAAGATATTTTAACAAAATAATATTTTATTAAATTATATAAAATGTATAAAAATCATAAAATATGGTAAATAGGAAAATTTATGGTTTAAATTCTATGCTCTATGAATTTATAGGTTATTTAGAACAATTTATCTTGACAATGAATTTATTATAATTTAGTCTTTTGAAAAATTCCAAAAGTGCCCCTTATATTCATTATAAAAGAAAACATGTTCCCAAAATTATGTACAAAATATTGACCTTATAGTTCAAATAAAATCCTCCAATTTAAATTATAAACTTCCATAAACACATTATATATTTTCTTTTCTTCCCAAAAGTCGTATTTAGTGCCCTTTAGAGGATATGTAAAGAAGCCAATTCAATAAAGAGGTAATCTCAATAACTGTTCTATTTCTTTAATATTTTCCTTTTAAATCATATTAATATGATATATTATTAATAAAATAATAAATTAATTAACCTCTATATACTTAATTTATTATTATTATCATTATTAAAAGGCCATTATACACCTTCTTTTTCATCAAATGATATGTGTAAGTATTGCTTATTCTTACATATGACTAATCATCTCCAAATATCGATGCAATTAATTTTTGAGAGGCATGCTTTGTGGATGGGTATTATGATTTGGATAATAATTATAAATGATATTTATCTAATAATTAATCTTCATTAATTATAATATCACATCTACCTTCTTACCTCCCAATCTGGTGGAAAATGATAACGTTACTCGTGTGTATGTGTGGACTACCACCACCACATGGAGATGTGATTCATTTTTCATTTGTATTTTAACTTTATGGTAAATAGAATTAATTTTATGAATATATATGAATTATATGATATAATATTTATCTTTTAACGTTGAATTCATATTTTTATTAATTTTTTCCACCTTTCAAAAAGCTAAATCAACATTCATGTGTATGTACGTCGGACAATCTCCATGAACGGTGTAATGCATCTTTTATCCCTATCTATTATTGATTACTAAAAATATGTATATAATCAATAAATATGGAACTTATATCAGGATTAATATTTTTGGGATTCTGTTACTCTGATAAATTTACAAGTATCAGAACTACTAAACTGAAATTCTCATGATAAATGAAGTAGTCACCACCCATAAATGACTAGTTTAAAAAGGAATTATTGATAAAGGATGTTTTTAAATGTTATAAAAGTATCATATATGATATAATATGTATGAAAATTACTCTATTATATAATGAAAATAAATTTCAATTTTTTATAATGATGGTTAGTTTTCATTCAAGGTATGAAAAACCTGATGTAAGGGTTTTATGTCAAAATCTCATTGTTTATTGGGATTTGTTTGTGACTATAATTCATATTATGAATTATTATGATCTACCACTCCCTAAAATAATGAAAAATATCATAATATTATAATTTCTTTAAAATTCATGTTTTCCCTTCCTTTTCATCATATTATCTACTCAATGGACAATTTAAAATAAACTCCACATTATTTCTCATTTTGGTCGAAACAGTTTTTTCTTTCAAATCCATATTTTCTAAATATATTTCAAAGAATTTTTTCAATATGATACTATTATTGATTACACTTATTTTCACCCTTCAATGAGTTTTTAAAAATGTTCTAAATATAAATTTGGTCTCTTTTTCCAATTGAGTACATTTTGACTTTTTATAAAAAACTGAAAAGAATATTTTCTTTTAACTTATATACAATGAATGGAATATCCCACCATCCTGACTAGTGAATTATTTGAATATTTATTTAAATTTTTTATAATTTTTTATTCAATGAAAAACATTTCACAAAATTTTGGAAATTTTTTATATTTTAAAAATATTATTCCAAAATGGAAGAGATTGTTTCATACAAAAAAAATTAAGGATATTTTCATGAAAATTATATTCATCAATGGAAAAAATATATGATTTAACTTATTTCTTATCTTCATATGGTTCTTGGATACCATCCAAATTCTTTCTTGGAAGGGTTTTTAATATGACATGGTTTTTATTAAACCTGTTACTTTTATATGGGTTATGATATAATAAAATTGTAAAATTTTTAAAAATCTATTTCTTTCCAGGGGTTATGCTCTAAACGAATGATTATGAAACCCATTTATTTTCATGGGATATTATATGGTAAATTTTTAATGATATCGTGTCACAAACATATATTATTTTCATTATTTGAGGGGTGGGGCCAAAATCACCATCTAATTAATTAAGTAAATATCAATATCTTATGTAATTAATTGGTATGGAATAGTAAGTTACCTGAGGTATGTAGGTGAATTTTTTCACAATGTTAATATTGGGAGTGAACTATTCCTACAATAATCATTTCATGAGTGAGATATATCCACTAAGAAATAATTATAAATATATACAGGTAAGTGGTTTTAACTTGTGGTTCTTAAATGACCACCTTAATGAAAAGATATAATTTAATGGGTGAAAATAAAGATATGTATATATTTAGTTTAGTGAGGGAGTCCTTAAATTTAAGGGGAAATAATTATAAATATATACAGAAGTTGTTAGTAAATATTTCTATGGGTGTAGGGTTTCTAGGGAAGCTTCTTAATTAGCAAGTTGGAGGGAAGGGAGGAGTAAAATTATTCTTGGTGAGTCAATAAGAATAAAATTATAAGTGGGTTAGGATATAAGTGTAATATAATGACCTTATTAGAGTGGAATTGTACTTTTTTCATGTAATCTTTTACCCTTATTTTTACTACACCTTGGATTGGTTTTTCCTTAGGGTTGTTTTGGGTGAATTTTGAGAAATGTGAAGGTCTGTGGAGTTGTTCAAGGTTGTAACATGGTTTGGGAAAACCATGTAGTTTTCCCTAAGGAAATGTTCACCCATATTTGGTTGAATAGGATGTGGCACCCAAACCATACAACCACCCTCCCCAAATCGTGCACCACAAGACAGTGGTGGATTTCATAGTCGGCGCATGATTTTTGAAACTGTGATACACTTTGAAGACAATATTCACTCTATGCGTAGGTTCTAATGGTTAAGAAAACAGTATGGAAAATTTTTCACCTCTTCCCAGGAAAACATACAGAAGGAATTCACACCCATGAAAATTTTATAAAAAATTCAAAAACCAGTCTGTTTTTATTCCCAATCACCCCAGCTCAACCTAACATAATTTAACTTTATTTTGGAGGCATGAGAGAGGATTACAAGTCTCCTAAAACCCTTACTTTGGGAATCTATGATATATTTTAAGGATCAAATCCAACTTGGTATATAATTTCTTTTATTATTTAAGATTACTTTCGAACTCTCTCTTGTATTCTTCCTAATAAAAAGGTTTGGATTTTCCTATATTGGAAACTAGTTTTGATATAGGTTTTGATGGATCTTATTTTGTAGGCTCTTGATCCTATGTTTTGATCATAAATCACCTCTGCCAATGTGAATTGGACTATTCTACATGAAATTTAGGGTTACAGTTTGGAAAGCATCTTCAATGATTTCTTGGTAAGTGATATAATTTTAAATTACCATATTATTGATTATAATTAATTATATGTTATTATTGAATTTAAATTTCCACATTGGGAAATTTAATTTTAAATTTAATTTATTTATTTATTTCCTTTTTAATTATGAGACCCATTAAAGATCTTGTGGTGCCATTGGATCCTTGAGAAAAGACATGAAGGGAACCCATGGGGTGTTCCAATGTAATTCAAATGATAATTTATGAATTATGAATGGCTTCTAAATGGGATTGGGAATATGGTTTATAAATGGTATGATGAAATTATTGGAATAATGGATTATGGATATTTTTTATAAAAGGGTTATGAATATGTAACCATGAGATATTACATTTGTGTGTGATGTGATCACTAAGTTGTGGGAAAATGAAAAATACTGCAAATTTCATCATGGTTACAGAAATATCCTATAATCCCTAAGACATAAATATCTATGTTATCAAATTACTATGTTGTGTGGTAGTGAATGATTCTCCAAATACCAAAGAGGTGCCACACTGCAACTCTAGGACCCCAATGTATGAAAGATAAATTGATATTAAATAAATAATTTAAGCACATGATAAAATGGATTGTGATACTTATATGGTGTATGGTTGAAACTTTGACAAAGTTTGAAGTAGGTATGATTGGTTTGGTTTTCATCTTGAACCTAGGCGATATTTGGTTAATTAATGAATATTAAATTTGAAAACTTTTTTACTTTATCTATTATAATCAATTTATATATACAACGACATACATAGTTACAAAATGGATATTGATTTAGATGGTGTCGGTAGTGGCCTATTGATTAGTAATCACACACTACTCAAGTATAATGTTTGGTACCTAAATATACATCATGTTTGGAGGATATGATAAGGGGAATATCCCTATATTGGATGGTGGTTTGGGATTTAATATTAAGCATAGATGATGAAATCATTCATTATATCAATAACCATTTAGGATTTTTAAATGTGTATTTAATTTGGTTTTTTATTTGAACATTAAAACTTATATGGAATAACATACCTATAACTTTGGTTTATAGTCATATTCTATTTTTTTGAATTCATTATGTGATGTCAGTTGATTATTGATTATGGTATTATTTTTGTTTTTATTTATTATTATTTTTTGATATTACATTTCTTTGTAATATTCATATTATTTAATAAATAAGGTATACTATCTCCACATTACATATTAGAACCTTATTGATAGTTGGTAGTCTGAAGAATATGTGAAGGTGTTCCTGAGGTCTGGTGACGATCCAGATCAGTGAACCAGTATGTGAAACCTAGGTCGAGGTGTCACAGAGTGGTACAAAGATTTTCCCCATTATGTTTAGTTGAATTAATATTTTAGAAAGTTGTATTTTAGACTAGGATGAGTTAGTACTTGGTCATTAGCACATTTATGTGAGTAGCTGACCCATGTGTGGGGGAAACCCCATGTGAGTGAGGTGGGATTATTGTTCTTGATGTTTTATGTTATAGTTCGATGTTATTTTACCTAGATTGATGCACTTTTGTGTGATGTTATTTTTTTATAAGATTGTATTCAAGTCTCGGTATAACATGGGAGTTGATTATACATGCACCATTCTAGGCACTCGAGTTTTTATATGGCGTGCATCATTTTTGGCACACAAAGAACATTTAGTCATTAGTAAGTGGTGGTAATGAAAATGTGTTTATTTATTTGAGTATTTTAAAAATTAATTGGATCCTACTTAGAAATTTTTAATTGTAAATTTTTCAAAATGTGGTAACTTTAAATCGATAAAATATGAGTCTAATGGGAGACATTTAAATTTGAATGTGTTTAACCCTGTGTTAGCCAGGACCTAGGTGATGGATGGTTAAGGGTGTGATAATGTTTCTATTTTTACTGAGTGATGGAGTGTGGGAATGAATATTTATAGCCTTATGTGAATCCATCATATAAATGTTATAATTATGTGTTATGTTTCTTAATACATGTGTTTGGAATATTAGTGATAAGCCTCCACATTAGCATTTTTTGATAGGGAGATATGAGTACATGGATTGAAATGTTCCTCCAAAAGTGGATCTCGATGCTCTGATAGTTTCGAGTGATGAAGAAGGTTATTAGTTCCCTTGGAAGTTTTATTTATTTAAGAAGTTTGTGGATAGATACCTAGGAATTTTTTGGTGGAATATGTCTTACTAGACAGGGCAGTTCAAGTTGTATCACCCTAATACCATAATCGTAGAAGGTGGACGTGAGGTAACTGAGTTCTAGACCAAGTCGTTTTAGAAGATCATTGACCATTTAGAGACTCCTGTGGAGTAGAGAGTCAAATTAAATTTCTATATGTTTTTTAAATTATTAAACAAATGTTGGGTTCTGCATACATGGCATGTGCAGTAGGGGAACATGGTGTGGAATGACATTCATGAGAAGTGCTTGGAACACTTTTACCCAAATATTCTGAGAATATAGAGATTAATAGAGTTTATGAGGTTGGCCCAAGGGAGTGTGTCAATGATGTCATTTTCCAATCTGTTCAATGACATGAGGATTTTTTCTCAATGAAAGTAGGGATTGAGGAAACTATAGAGAAATGATTCCAGGATGGACTTCAATGTGAGATTAAGTCCTAAGTGAACATATTTTGGACAAAAAAGATTTCTGAGGTGGTTAATCATGATCTCATTTATGAGGGGAACTTTAAAGAAGCTTTTAGTAGAATGAATGTTGTTTATTTTGGACATCCATGTGGTATTTATTTCGATAGAAGGAAGCATCATTATGGGAACATCAACCATATAAATAGAAAATAGAGTAGCCAGAGATAATGACCAATCACTCAAAGTAGTGTCTGAGTATACTTCAATCAATGTGGTAGGTAAGGTCACTTTCATAACTAGTTCCCTTGACCATCAGTGGTGTGTCGATTCATCGGTAAGATGGGTAACATACAAATATTTTATAGAAACTATAATAACCTAGGACCTTATAAATTAATTTCTTTTCATTATAGAATTAAATAGTCAAATTCTTTATAAACGCATAATGAAATAAGTGGTATTTATTGAAATGAAGAAATTTATACTGATGGAATAGTAATTTGATCTTAGGAATAGTAATTTGGCTAATAAAATAGAAACCTCTCTTATGATACTGTAAATAAAATTCATGTATCTTAAAATTGAAAATTTGATATATTTATATCCAAGAATAAGTAAATAAATATTTTGAAAGTGATAAATTCAGTGTTCATATTTTTTTGAAATATAAATATTTATTTATAATTTGATAATTAATATAATTATTTAGAAGAAAATATATTTTCCAAAATTAGATTAATCGATTTATATTTTATTGCATTATTATTATAAGATAATTTATTGAGACTTTAATTAATTTTTCAATTTGTTAGAAATTTAGTTATAGTTTAAAAATTGGAATTTTTGAATAAATTATGATTTTAAATAAAAATAAAATTTATCATATTTTGGAAATTCATTTGATAAAATTTATTTTTTATTTTTATTTTTTATTTTTAATATTTGTTGCTGTTGATTTTTTGGTATTTTCTGAAATACATTAATTTTTTTGAATAGTGAAATATAAAAATATACAGTATTATCAAATTAATGAATTATTGATTTATAGATGATGTATGGCTTATGTATGCCCAAAATCACATAATATCCTTCATTATGTTATCATATTTATTGACACTAATCAATCTATTCGTAGTATATATCCAAAATAATAAAATAATGCATATAATAATTAGAAAACTCCCCTCTCCTCCACTATAAATACTACCTCACACCACCTCTTCTCCTCACACCTCAACTATTTGTAGACTATTTTATATCTATCAAATGCCATTCCACAAACTCTAATCCATGTTCAAGACCAACTTGTCTCACAAAAATGACAGAACCAAAGGACTTAAAGAGGTTCTCAAGGAGGATAATTCAAGAGGTAAGATCATCTTTCATTTTCTTTTATTTTCTCTTCAATTATTTTTATTTCCTTATACTATCTTCACCTCCACTTATCCAATTGGCATGAAAACTATATTATATTATATATTTATTTTAATTTTTTTCTGTTTATGGAAAAATTCTTCATAGAAATGCTTCTCATCTCCCTTTTATTCTAAAAGTGTGAACATCATCCATGATGTGTCGATTTACAGCCATCATGGACTATACCCTTTCATTTTAAATTAACGCCTTCATGACTAGTCCAAAAACCATTATAATGGTTAAATAATATTTTATTATACACATTATAAGTCATTTAATCATTTGTTTCCAATATATGAACATTATATTCAACTAAATGATATAAGATCACGACGATAAAAAAACATCCAAAATAAATTAAACCATTCTCATTAATATATTATCAATTGATTCATCCTCATATTATAAAAAAATTATATATGGAATAATTTAAAATTATAGAAAAATATTAAAACTATTTCATTCCACCTCTGTATTTTTCCTTTAATTATATAGGAAAATCCATAATTAACCTGATATAAAAACCACGAAACAAAGGTACCCAAAAGAACAAAAATACCAAAATGTTATTAATAAATGGGTGGATGTATGTTATAATATTATCATATAATTAATTATTAAAATTAATATGTTTTTTTAATATATTAATAAAACTCTTGAAAACATTATATAGAAGGTTTGATCTTGTTTTATGTAAGAAGAACCCAAGGTAAGGGAATTATGAACCCAATTAACATTCATTAGGTTAACATTCAACTTCATTGATTATTTTGTAATAAAATTACTTGTGAAATTAATTTTATTTATGTTTTTTTATGTTTTTATAGTTTAACGAAATATTCCATTCATTTTAATAATTATTAGTAAAATTATATATTTTATTTTTAAGGGAATTTTCTTAAAAATTCCTCTTTTAAATTTATTTTTTTACAAAATTAAAAAGGAATGTTTTTATGAAAGTATTATTATTTTATTATTATAGTTCTTCATAATTGTTTATGATTAATGTTTGGACCTATATCTACCATTAATTTATTGGGTATATTATGTTGTAGGTCGATGGAATGGTTACTCTATGTGTAACTGTGATGGTTACATCATGATGTAGCTGTGAGGGTTACACTGTAAGGCACCTGTGAAGATTAAAAATCAAAAGGTAGGTGTAAGGGTTACAATATTAGGTAATTTATACCCCATGTAACCTTCAGGGTATTACTTATGTTTTATATGTTTTGTTAAAATCACATTGTTTTCACAAAGTAACTATATGATACTTACTGGGTGATAAGTATGGCTTTGTGAAAATGATTTCATATGTTTATAAGTATTAATGTACTAATAGTTTCTATCCTTATTTTTATGTCCCTTACTATATTTTTTTTGGTCATTCCAAATTTTAAAATGTTTTCACTTTGTATAATGATGGGTTAGAGAAAATGAGGATCCAAGATGGTTATTTTGAAAACTTTTCATGAAAATATTTCATGTCTTTTATTAAAAACCTTTTGTATTATGAAAAATATGGATTATTATTTAATAATAACCATCCTGTATTATTATGGTTTTATAAGAATGTAGTATTTCCTTATTTTATAAAACAATAAACCAAAAATATATTTGATAATGTATACAACTAAATTATAAATGAATTTACTAGATTATGTAATTTTTAAGGTTGGGTCCTTATAGTTTGTATTAGATAATGGGTTAGATAACATTAGGGGTTGGGATGATGTTAATAGAATACCATAAATGATTTTAACTTTATTTTTATATTGAAATGATATAGATTTTTAAGAGTACCATGTTGCTTCATCTAATATAAGTCTCTTTATAATGGTTTTTTCGCAAAAGAAATAGGGAAGATGAAGTTGGATAACACTAAGATGATGGTATATTTCTGAATATGAAAACTAGAATGGTAGAAATTGGAAATGAATATCTTGTTATTATAATGAATCAGTTTATGGAAGCTATTCATCGGGGTGGAATCCATTCATGAAAACATGTAGAGCTACTACAATGAAAAATGACAATAGTGGAACATTTTATGAGGGAACACCATCTATCTATCAGTGTGTATTCTAACCTAGTGGTTGTGGAAGGATGGATTAAATCCCTTGAAAAGATAAATGATGTTATGGGGTGTTCATATATTCAAAATTTTAGTGTTTCCATTTAATGTTTTGATGTTCAAGAAAACTAGTGGTCGTCAACGGTCATGAATTCCAAGGATAATGATAAGATTGATTCCTTGGAATGGGATAAATTTAAAAATGTATTTTTGAATAATAAATTTCATAAGGTGGTTTGAATTATGAGGGAAAATAAATTCTAGGAATTGAAATAAAGGAGAGGGATTTAATGGTTTTGTTTGAAGAAAACATCACCAAATTGTCATGGTAGCTCCAAATTTTATTTGGGGTATTGACTATAAAATCAATCATTTTTACTCTAGATTGAAGAAATTATATTGAAGGTAATTGCCCTCCAGTGAATTCAAAATTTATGTGAAATTTTTTTGATGTGATGAGGGGGTATAAATTGAGTTTTTTTATCACATGTACTTAGAATATAATCATAATAAGGGGTTTAGATAGCTTGTTAAGGGTAGGAATCGGTCAACGAATTCTGAAGGTAAGAATGTTTAATTTAAAGTTAGAAAAAAGTATGGTTTAAAGCATCATTGGGAATACCTTAAAATATTGTGAAGTGTTCTCAATGTGGTATGTTTGGACATGTGGATTGATATTTTAATGAAAATGATCTTAAGATTAATTATGATAATAATTCTATGAGTTGTTATAAATGTGTTGAGATGGTTCATTAGGCAAATAAATTCCGAAATAAAGATATGAATGATGAAAAGTAGTTGTACTATAAGAAGAAATGTGTAGTGAGATCTTTTGAGACTATGTTAGTATATTTCTAGCCATCCAATGATGTGTTATTATGTACTTTATTTTTTTATTCTAATTTTTCTAATGACTTTTTTGATATGGGTTCTACACATTCTTTTATTTATGAGAAATCTTATTGTAAATTGGAAATTGCACCTCAAAAAATGATACTAGATTTTATGGTTAAACACCTGTGGAAATATTACATCAAAAAGGCATTATAAGAATATTTTTGTTGTTGTCTATGGAATTAAATTGCCTAAAAACCATTTTGTTTCGACCTTAGAAAAGTTTGATGTTATTCGGAGTATGGATTGAGTTTTTTTATTCTTAGATTGATTAAAGAGATAAATAAGTTTTTTTTGAAAAAATTAGGATTTCAATAAAATAATGAACTCATACAATTGATAACATATCAGGATGTTTAGAAACTATTAAAATATAGAAATTATAGTTATCATTCTCAAATTGTTGAACACAATGGAACTATTCAGATTAATGATGTGCCAGTGGAAAATAAATTCTTGGATGTTTTTTTTGATGAGTTACCTAGTTTTATACCTAATAAGGAAGTTAAATTTACAATAGACCTAGTTCTTAATTATAAACCTATTTCAAAACCCCTTATCGAACAGATAAAATGGATCTTCTTTAAATTAAAAAACAGTTACATGAGTTTCTTGATAAAGGCTTTATTCATCCTAGAACATCACAATGGTGTGCCCCTATTTTTTCTTTAAAAATATCTATGCTTCCCTAATAATTTTCATTGATTATAGAGCATTGAATAACATTACTATTAAGAATAAGTGTCATTTTCCTCATATCGATGACTTGTTTGACCATTTTCAAGGAGATCAGAATTTTCTGGACATTGAATTGATATCCGGGTACTATCAGGTGAAGGTGAAAGAGGATTAAATCCCAAAAACATCTTTTCATAATAGGTATGATCATTATGAGTTTGTTTTTATGCCCTTTGGTTAGATAAATTCCCCTACGGTATTCATGGATCTTATGAATAGAATATTTCATGAATATTTTGATAATAATTTTATTGTTTTATTGATTATATTTTGTAATTTTCAAATAGATTGAGGAACATTAAAAACATTAATGGATTTTCTTGTAAACAATCAATGAAAATATGTTATATTGAAAATTTATCAAATCTGATTTTTTGATCCAATAGATTTCATTTTTGGGAACATTGTAAATAATGATGGAATAATAGTGGATCCTAGAAAAACAAATGATATTAATGAGTGGGAAATACCTACAAATTTTATATTTATTCACAATTTTTTTGGATTATTAGGTTATTACTTATGTTTTGTTGAAAACATTGCACGGGTATCTAACCCACTAAATAAGTTAACATGAAAAGTGGTTAAATTTATTTCAAGAGAATACTATGATGATTATTTTTTGGAGTTGAAGAAGACATTGGTGAATGCTCTAGTTTTGTACCTACCTTCCAGAAATGGTAAATTTTTTATCTATAGTGATGAATCATTGAAGGGACTTGGTTGTGTTCTGAAACAAAATGATAAGTTAATTGATTATGAATCAAGACAAATGAAACCTCATGAGTTATATTAACCCAAAATTATTTTTTAATTCTAAACTATTGTATTCACTTTGAATATTTAGATGAATCATTTATGAAGATCCAAATGTGAAATATATATGAAATATAAAATTATGATGTATATATTCACTCATAAGGGTTTAAACATGATGCAGAGAAGATGGATTGAACTAATAAAGGATTATGATTGCATGATCAATTAACATCCCTGAAAAGAAAAAAAGTGGAAGATACCTTGGTTCTAAAATATCATGTATCATTAACCATGTTATGTTTGGAACAATACCCCTTGATTAATAATTTAAGGAATTTTTTCTTAGAATTTTTTGGTGATGAAAGTTCGTCTATTTTTTAGGTTTTAGTGTAATCATCTATGCCATAAATAATTAAGAAAGCCCCCAAGAAATATGGTGAGTTATAGGAAAAGGTATAATTATTGAAAAGGGTATGTTTTCAGAATTTAAGGTTAAAAATATTGTGTTTTGAGATTTTGGAAGAGATTATGTGTGCCTTGTGATACATAGTTGAAGAAAGAATTATTATGTAAAGCTTGCAGTTCTCCATTTCAAGATCATTGTGAACAAACAAATATGTACAATGATCTTTGAGATTATTACTAGTGGAATGGAATGAATGATATAATGGGTATTTTACCATGAATGTTTTTTACTTTTCAACAGGAAAAAGTAGAGCGACAATTACAAAAAGGAAATTCATCAGCCTTTGCCAATGCTAGAATGAAAATGAGAAAATATATCTTTATACTTCATGAATAGACTACCAATGAAATCTTGAGGTTACAAATCGATTTGGGTTATTGTTGACCGATGGAATAAATTTCCACATTTCGTTCATATTCGATATACAATGGATCATATTCATCAATTGTACCTCAAAATGATTGTTAGGTTACATGGAGTTCCTCTATAACGACCCATACTTTACATACATTGTTAATACTTCAAAATTGATGCACACTTATTACAACATATGACAAAACCACAAAGGACCGTATAGGTATAGTGTCTTTAGAAACTGGGAAACATAAACAACTGGTTCATAAATCTTCTACAGTGTCTCCCATTTATTTCATCATATCTAGGGTCCCTTTTAGCATATTCTACATAATATCCATCTTCCTGACCTGGGGAAAAGAAAAATAAAAGGGTGAGCTCAAATGCTCAGTAAGGGCAAATAAAGGAAATAAAAATCATATCATATCTTTTTGAAAATCAAAACCTGCAAAAGAGAACATAATATCTTAACATGGAATAAATCATAGAAGTGAAAATGAGATCCCCAAAATCATAACATAAAACATGAAACTTTGTGGCATGCACACATAATCATGGAAAATCATTTCTTGTTAGTCATGACTCATTGCCAAGACTATCTTAGTGGACAAAGTCCCTTTCTGAACCGAGTTCACTCCTCGTTTCAGTCCTGTATCACTGAACCGAAATAACCTTCCATTCCAGCCATGTCTATCTCATGAGATATAAAATCTTTACCCAATGCATTGGAGGGAGATATAGGTCCCACCCATCTTATAATGAATCCTTTCTTATGTGTGCCACATAATCATAAAACATACATCATCGCATAACACATGTAACAAAAATGGGATTCTTGAAACATCATGACATCATAAATCAATTCATATAAGATAAAGGAATTCATAAAAATAATTCCATCACAACATGATCAAATCAATGTAATAATAGGGATAAAAACAGAACCCTTAATTATCTTAGATGGAAAATAATTTTGATAAAACACTTGAACTCCATTCTTGAGGAAAATATCATTTCTTCTTCAAAAACATTTTTCCTTTCATAACATGTCATATAACTTTAAAATAAAAGAAGTTGATTAATAATAAACTTGAAAACTTTTAAAGGAAGCTTCTTGGAAATAATGTTTTAAAAATCCATTCATGCCGTATAAGTTAAAAAAAACATTCTTCGTACTTTTGTCGGAAAAGTCAAAAAGTACCTCGTATGACAAAAGATTCCTTTCATAGATATTACTAAAAACTCACCGAAGGGTAAAAATGGATTTAAACAATTGTAGGTGGATGGAAATAATATTACATATTGATGAAACATGGATGTGGATGATAAAATACACCCCAGTAAATACTTACGAATAAACAATCTCCGATAAAAATGAGATTGTGATATTTCCCTTACCTTAGGTCCGATTAGCTTTGTACGTGTCCGAAGCTCCTGTATAATGGTTTAAATAATGTTATTGACTTATTCCAGAATCATACATATTTATATGATATCATATATGGTCATATTATTAGCTTCTTGTTAGTAATATTTCATTGTTACTTGTTACTCGGGTCTTTATAACTTTTCGTTCTTATGCATGTTTTGTAGAATAAATTCTTATTCTTATCTTTAGGTTATAGATAATTCATTTCCAGAATGGTATTAGTGTAGTATATACCATATTCATTTATTCAATTCATTTATATAATCATTATGAAATGAAGATCATGTAGAACGAGTCGCATCACATCGTGGAGACGGTATTACGTACGTACGCACGAGTGATGATATCATTCCTATGATCGTGGAATTGTATTGGAGTATATATATATTATTTCAGTATCAATATTACTTCATAATAATCATATGTAGTTACTCATTACACCATTATACCCATCCTTGTAAGGTGATGGTGGAAAATAGATTACACCATGGCGTGGAGACGGTATTCCGTACGTACGCACGCGTGGTGATTTCATTTTTCCGTAGGATGGATAGAAGGTGAATTAGGGTTGTTTCATATTTATAATAACATATCAGTATGTAAGTAATACTGATGTTATTACTTTATCATGAAACAACTAAAGAAGAAGAAGTTGAAGAAGAAAGAAATTGAAAAGATCGGTAATGGATATTACCTCTTCTTTGGAACGCTTCTTTGAATCCTCCACTTAAGGAACTAAGATTGGTCTTTGGAGAAGACCAGGACCTCTAGGATTATTCTAGGGAAGTGGAGAGGAGAAAATGGCAGGGGTTGGCCGAGCTTGAGTGCTCAAATTGGTGTGAGGAGGAGGGGGAGGAGGTGCCCTTTTATAAGGGAGGAGAGGGGCACCTTAGGAATATCTCAAAATATTATTTTATATTAAAGTCAAAATCGGTTTATAATGGTTCCAAAGGGTCTTATTTCGAAGATAAAGTGGGGAAGGGTCGAAATCCTATCAACCAATAGGATTTAGACAAGTTTAGGGTATTATTTTAACCTTATCAATTAGATTTAACTCTAAGTTAAATAATTTAACTTTTACCATGTCTTTTTGTTTTCTTTCACTATATGGTTAATAAACTTACTATAACATGCCCAACGAACCCCAAATTGTTTATTATTAAAATATATATCCTTATCTAAGTCATTGGGCCGAACCTTAGATTTTTAGGAATACAATAACAATTAATAATATAATATTTGATTTAAAAACTATTTTGTGTCAATTTTGACAATATTTGATATATGATTTTTGTGAAAGTCATAACAGAATTATATGTTCGAACCAAGTTGATTAAATCAACACTAATATATCATAGTAACCTAGAAAATTAGTGGAATTCATAAAAGTCTCAAATTATATTTATTTTGGTGTTTATAACATCAATTATGTAAATATTTCATTAATAAGATAATTACTGCATCATCTTTGTGTCATAAATAAATTAAATTATTTGATGTCTAAAAATTACAAATAAAATATCATCATGTAGGAAATCGTTTTAGCTTTCTAATGAATATTTACAATCGAATTTATCTTATGTATAACCCCATATTAAAAATTATTTACTTATTAAACTTTGATTTTAACTATTTTAACCCTTCTTTAAATAAATTAATAATAAATGTCCTAATCTAATCCAAGTGGGCCTAAATGGTCATATTTTATTCCTAAGTTTGTTTTTGGTCGAATTACACTTGTCCAATAGAATTAGGACATGTGTTAGGGTAATATTAATATCATATTTACCCTTAGTTACCCTATTTACTATTAACCGCGGTAAAAATCGAAAAAAGTTACTATTCACCAAAAAATTATTTTCATCTCATTGAACCACATTTTAGTCCTTGATATTAACCGTGTCTCTCGGATTTTCAAAATTCCATTCACAGAAGCGGTAAAATTATGTTTTATGCAAAATTCAGTTTTTAACCTACCACTTAGTGGTTTCACTATTCATCAAAAATTGAAAGTTTTCAGAAAAATACCAAAATTTCACCCTAGGCTAATTTCGATATTCTGAGTCCAAAAATGAAGTCCATTTTGAAAAATAAAATTTATAAAATTTCAAAAAGTGGTTATTACTATTCATAACGGCTAGTTTTAATAGCATATTGTTGTTTAGTGAAACTCGGTATTGCGTACGACGCAAGCTATCGAGGAAGGTCGCGATTGCGTGTAAAGCAAGCCAAGCAAGTGTTGTGTAGAAAAAGATTCCTTTGATGATTTATATAACATAAAAGTCTCGGGTGTTACATTCTACCCCCCTTAAAAAGAATTTTGCCCTCGAAATTCGTCACTTTGTAACAAACAGATGAGGATACTTCTCCCTCATCATATCCTCAAGCTCCCATGTAGCTTCTTCAAGTTGGTGGTTCCTCCATAAAACATTCACCAAGCGAGTGGTCTTGTTTCGTAGGACTTTTTCGCTACGATCCAGAATCTCTATCGGCTGTTCTTCATAAGAAAGATCTTGCTCCAGCGGTACAACTTCTGAGCTGAGTACATGTGAAGGATCTGGTATGTACTTTCTCAGGAGAGATACATGGAACACATCGTGAACTTGAGAGAGATTCGGTGGAAGCGCCAATCGGTAAGCTACCTTCCCAACACGATCCAGTATTTCAAAAGGACCGATATATCTAGGGCTCAACTTCCCCTTCTTTCCAAATCTCATAACCCTCTTCCAGGGAGATATTCGTAAGAACACTTTATCACCCACTTCAAACTCTAGGTCTTTTCTTCGGTTGTCGGCATAACTTTTCTGTCGACTCTGAGCAGCTCTTATGTGTTGTTGAATAGATCTAACCTTTTCTGCCATTTCATCAACGAGATCAGGTCCTAATAGCTTTCTTTCCCCAACTTCATCCCAGCATGTTGGAGTCCTGCATTTCTTTCCATAGAGAGCTTCATAAGGAGCCATCTGAACACTGGAGTGAAAGCTATTATTATAAGAAAATTCTACCAAAGGTAGGTGTTGATCCCAACCTCCTTTGAAATCCATAGAGCAAGCTCTCATCATATCTTCTAGGGTTTGAATTGTTCTCTCAGATTGACCGTCTGTCTGGGGATGATAAGCAGTGCTGAAACTCAACTCTGTATCCAGAGTATGCTGAAGACTTCGCCAGAACTTCGAGGTAAATCTCGGATCCCGATCAGATATAATAGAAAGTGGTACTCCATGTAATCTTACCACTTCCTTTACATATATCCTGGCAAGCTGATCTAGAGAAAAATCCTCTCTAATAGGAATGAAGTGTGCAGACTTTGTAAGACGATCAACTATGACCCAAATAGCATTATTGCCTTTGGATGTTTTAGGAAGTCCTGTGACAAAGTCCATAGTGATGTTTTCCCATTTCCATTCGGGTATGGGTAATGGTTGTAACATCCCCTTAGACTTCTGTCTCTCAGCTTTAACTTGTTGACAAACCAAGCATCGAGAGACAAATTCAGAAACATCTCTTTGCATGCCATCCCACCAGAAGTACTCTTTCAGGTCCCTATACATCTTCGTGCTTCCAGGATGAATAGAGAATGAAGAACTATGAGCCTCATCCAGCAGCTCCTTCTTTAATTCGGGGATGGGAGGAACACAAACCCGATTCCTGAACTTTATTATCCCATCACAATCAAGGTTGAATTCAGGAACATTTCTCACCTTCTTTTGTAACTCGACATCTTCTTTCTGTGCCTCTTTAATCTTCACATGTATAGATGGTTGAACATTCATTTGAGAAAGATAAGATTTTTCCCTTTCCATTATAATTCCAAGATCCATCCTTTGTAAATCCATAAATATTGGATCTTTTGTGATCCTCATCATGGATAAACTAGCATGGTCTTGTCGACTTAATGCATATGCCACCTTGTTTGCTTTCCCAGGGTGGTAATGGATTGAGCAGTCATAATCCTTAATCAGCTCCAACCATCTTCTTTGACGCATATTCAACTCCTTTTGTGAGAAAATATACTTTAAACTTTTATGATCAGTATAAATATCACACCTTTCACCATAAAGGTAATGCCTCCAAATCTTTAATGCAAAGATTACCGCAGCCAACTCCAAATCATGTGTTGGGTAATTTTGCTCATGGATTTTCAACTGTCGTGAGGCATAAGCTATCACCATATCATTTTGCATAAGAACACACCCCAATCCCTTCTTGGATGCATCACTGTAGATCACAAACCTTTCTCCACTACAAGGCAGTGTGAGCACAGGTGCACTGGATAACCTTCTTTTCAACTCCTTGAAATTCTCTTCACATTCCTCTGTCCAGACAAACTTAACTCCTTTCCGAGTCAACTTGGTGAGTGGATTAGATAATCGTGAAAAATCTTTTACAAAACGTCGATAATATCCAGCCAAACCAAGAAAACTTCGGATCTCAGTTACTGTGGTTGGTCTCGACCATCTTTCGATAACCTCTGTTTTTGCTGGATCCACAGATATCCCCTCTTTTGAGATTATATGACCCAAAAATGCAACTTTTTGAAGCCAAAATTCACACTTGGTAAATTTGGCATAAAGCTTCTCCTTTCTCAGGGTCTTCAATATAATTCTTAAGTGATCTTCATGTTCTTCCTTGCTCTTTGAATAGACAAGAATATCGTCTATAAAGACTACCACAAATTGATCAAGATAGTCTCTAAAGACTCTATTCATTAGATCCATGAAGATAGCAGGGGCATTAGTAAGACCAAATGGCATCACTATAAATTCATAGTGTCCATACCTTGTACAGGAAGCCGTCTTTGGTATATCCTCCCTTTTGACCCTTAATTGATGATACCCTGAATGAAGATCAATCTTGGAAAAGTATTGAGCTCCGCGTAGTTGGTCAAATAAGTCATCAATGCATGGGAGAGGATATTTGTTCTTGATAGTGATCTTGTTAAGTTCTCGATAATCAATGCAGAGTCTCATTGATCCATCTTTCTTCTTAACAAATAGAACAGGTGCTCCCCAAGGTGACACACTAGGGCGTATGAATCCCTTATCAAGATTCTCTTGGAGTTGCTTCTTCAATTCCTGCAACTCAATTGGGGCCATTCTATAAGGTGTCTTTGAAATAGGCAAAGCACCCGGTACGAGTTCTATTGAAAACTCAACTTCACGATTTGGTGGAAGACCTGGTAATTCCTCCGGAAAGACATCATCAAACTCTCGTACAATGGGCATATTCTTAATCGTGAGTTTCTCACCAACCATTTGAGATAAATAACCTTCATTTAGTGGAATCAATACCCATAAGATGGAAGAAATTTCCACTGGAAGGTTATGTTCATCCTTGCATTGATAGACGATCGTAGATTGATCTGGAATAAGAAATGTGACTTCCCTTCTTTGGCAATTGATATGAGCTCCATGTAGAGAAAGACAATCCATGCCATGAATCACATCAAATTCCACTAAAGGAAGGATCACAAGATTTGCAGGAAGCACTTTCCCACAAACTTCGATCGGAGAAGAATTATAAACTTTTGATGCGATTGATGTGCCATTAGGTGTTGTCACGGCTAACTCAACATCTAATTGTTGAGGTAATACGGTGATACCCTTAGAAAAGTCTTCAGAAATAAAAGAGTGGGTGGATCCAGAATCAAATAAAACATTTGCTACTTTAGAGTGGATGGTAAGTGTACCTTTCACCACATCGTTATCGTACTCCACATCGCTGATAGAAATTGCATGTGACTTTCCTTTGTCTTTAGCCTTAAGATTTTTTTGACGTCGACCATCATCATCAACCCTTGGATTTGGGCATTGATTGGCATAATGCCCCATCTCCTTGCACTTGAAACATTGAAGTGTAGTAGGTTCATTCTGTGTATCCCTTCCTTTGTTTGCATCATTAGACATCTTCTTCCCATTATCACGGCATTCAAATGCCCGATGACCTTCCTTTCCACATTTAAAACATTTACTTGTCCCTTTAAGACAACTCCCTCCATGTTTCTTTCCACACTTTGAGCATAATGGAAAGTTCATCTTCTTTTCAGTGTGCTCTTTAGAGTTTCCTTTGAATTCCATCTTCCTCTTCTTATCAAACCCATGTGACTGATGGGTTACTCCAATCTCCATCTCGACTTTGAGAGCACATCGAACGATTTCCTCATAGCTATTGAAGTCCCTTATGGCTAACGCCCTTCGAAGACTTGGTTTTAAGCCACTAAAGAATCGATCGATCTTACTCTCAGGTTGGATAATAATACCAGAAGCGTACCTTGCAAGTCTTGTAAAATTTGCTTCATAGGTACTAACAGATTCATCATCCCTTTGCTTCAGTTCAAGAAACTCTTTCTCCATCTTTGTTCGGAGAATACGAGGGAAGTACTTATTGAAAAATGTGTTCTTGAACTCGTCCCATTCCATAGACTCAATTTCATCCCTTTGCCTCGTATTCTTAACAAGATTCCACCATTGATCAGCATCTCCTTCCAAACGGTACACTGCTAGGATGACTTTATCATGTTCAGAACATTGAAGAACTGAAAATATCTTTTCAGTAGTACTAATCCATTGTTCAGCAACTAATGGATCAGTAGACCCGCTGAAAGAAGGTGGACGCTGCCTCATGAAGGATTCAACGGAATGTTGCTCCCTCCTTTGCTCGTTTGGGAATCCTGCATGATTCATAGCTTGAGAAAGTTGTGTGAGCATGGCTACAAGATTTTGCATTCCAGCTCCCATATTGTTTGGTTGCTCAGGGGGACAATCATTGCATTTCCCGTCGCATTCCGCATAAACACGGTTCCTTCGGGTTGCAGCCATTGACTAAAACCAAGAAGAATAGTGTGAGCAACACTAATTATAATAGGAAACCACATAATTCAAGAATAAAATTTTCATGCTTATGGTCTTATCCTAGGTTATTCATGGCCATTTCTAAGATTGTGTTCTATGCTTAGACTTATTCGTAGGGTTCTTACTAAGGCTTTCACATCCTAGTTTCCAAAGGTTGACTATACCTTTCCTCTGATACCAACTATAACGACCCATACTTTACATACATTGTTAATACTTCAAAATTGAAGCACACTTATTACAACATATGACAAAACCACAAAGGACCGTATAGGTATAGTGTCTTTAGAAACTGGGAAACATAAACAACTGGTTCATAAATCTTCTACAGTGTCTTCCATTTATTTCATCATATCTAGGGTCCCTTTTAGCATATTCTACTTAATATCCATCTTCCTGACCTGGGGAAAAGAAAACATAAAAGGGTGAGCTCAAATGCTCAGCAAGGGCAAATAAAGGAAATAAAAATCATATCATATCTTTTTGAAAATCAAAACCTGCAAAAGAGAACATAATATCATAACATGGAATAAATCATAGAAGTGAAAATGAGATCCCCAAAATCATAACATAAAACTTGAAACATTGTGGCATGCACACATAATCATGGAAAATCATTTCTTGTTAGTCATGACTCATTGCCAAGACTATCTTAGTGGACAAAGTCCCTTTCTGAACCGAGTTCACTCCTCGTTTCAGTCCTGTATCACTGAACCGAAATAACCTTCCGTTCCAGCCATGTCTATCTCATGAGATATAAAATCTTTACCCAATGCATTGGAGGGAGATATAGGTCCCACCCATCTTATAATGAATCCTTTCTTATGTGTGCCACATAATCATAAAACATACATCATCGCATAACACGTGTAATAAAAATGGGATTCTTGAAACATCATGACATCATAAATCAATTCATATAAGATAAAGGAATTCATAAAAATAATTCCATCACAACATGATCAAATCAATGTAATAATAGGGATAAAAACAGAACCCTTAATTATCTTAGATGGAAAATAATTTTGATAAAACACTTGAACTCCATTCTTGAGGAAAATATCCTTTCTTCTTCAAAAACATTTTTCCTTTCATAACATGTCATATAACTTTAAAATAAAAGAAGTTGATTAAAAATAAACTTGAAAACTTGTAAAGGAAGCTTCTTGGAAATAATGTTTTAAAAATCCATTCATGCCGTATAAGTTAAAAAAAACATTCTTCGTACTTTTGTCGGAAAAGTCAAAAAGTACCTCGTATGACAAAAGATTCCTTTCATAGATATTACTAAAAACTCACCGAAGGGTAAAAATGGATTTAAACAATTGTAGGTGGATGGAAATAATATTACATATTGATGAAACATGGATGTGGATGATAAAATACACCCCAGTAAATACTTACGAATAAACAATCTCCGATAAAAATGAGATTGTGATATTTCCCTTACCTTAGGTCCGATTAGCTTTGTACGTGTCCGAAGCTCCTGTATAATGGTTTAAATAATGTTATTGACTTATTCCAGAATCATACATATTTATATGATATCATATATGGTCATATTATTAGCTTCTTGTTAGTAATATTTCATTGTTACTTGTTACTCGGGTCTTTATAACTTTTTGTTCTTATGCATGTTTTGTCGAATAAATTCTTATTCTTATCTTTAGGTTATAGATAATTCATTTCCAGAATGGTATTAGTGTAGTATATACCATATTCATTTATTCAATTCATTTATATAATCATTATGAAATGAAGATCATGTAGAACGAGTCGCATCACATCGTGGAGACGGTATTCCGTACGTACGCACGAGTGATGATATCGTTCCTATGATCGTGGAATTGTATTGGAGTATATATATATTATTTCAGTATCAATATTACTTCATAATAATCATATGTAGTTACTCATTACACCATTATACCCATCCTTGTAAGGTGATGGTAGAAAATAGATTACACCACGGCATGGAGACGGTATTCCGTACGTACGCACGCGTGGTGATTTCATTTTTCCGTAGGATGGATAGAAGGTGAATTAGGGTTGTTTCATATTTATAATAACATATCAGTATGTAAGTAATACTGATGTTATTACTTTATCATGAAACAACTAAAGAAGAAGAAGTTGAAGAAGAAAGAAATTGAAAAGATCGGTAATGGATATTACCTCTTCTTTGGAACGCTTCTTTGAATCCTCCACTTAAGGAACTAAGATTGGTCTTTGGAGAAGACCAGGACCTCTAGGATTATTCTAGGGAAGTGGAGAGGAGAAAATGGCAGGGTTTGGCCGAGCTTGAGTGCTCAAATTGGTGTGAGGAGGAGGGGGAGGAGGTGCCCTTTTATAAGGGAGGAGAGGGGCACCTTAGGAATATCTCAAAATATTATTTTATATTAAAGTCAAAATCGGTTTATAATGGTTCCAAAGGGTCTTATTTCGAAGATAAAGTGGGGAAGGGTCGAAATCCTATCAACCAATAGGATTTAGACAAGTTTAGGGTATTATTTTAACCTTATCAATTAGATTTAACTCTAAGTTAAATAATTTAACTTTTACCATGTCTTTTTGTATTCTTTCACTATATGGTTAATAAACTTACTATAACATGCCCAACGAACCCCAAATTGTTTATTATTAAAATATATATCCTTATCTAAGTCATTTGGCCGAACCTTAGATTTTTAGGAATACAATAACAATTAATAATATAATATTTGATTTAAAAACTATTTTCTGTCAATTTTGACACTATTTGATATATGATTTTTGTGAAAGTCATAACAGAATTATATGTTCGAACCAAGTTGATTAAATCAACACTAATATATCATAGTAACCTAGAAAATTAGTGGAATTCATAAAAGTCTCAAATTATATTTATTTTGGTGTTTATAACATCAATTATGTAAATATTTCATTAATAAGATAATTACTGCATCATCTTTGTGTCATAAATAAATTAAATTATTTGATGTCTAAAAATTACAAATAAAATATCATCATGTAGGAAATCGTTTTAGCTTTCTAATGAATATTTAAAATCGAATTTATCTTATGTATAACCCCATATTAAAAATTATTTACTTATTAAACTTTGATTTTAACTATTTTAACCCTTCTTTAAATAAATTAATAATAAATGTCCTAATCTAATCCAAGTGGGCCTAAATGGTCATATTTTATTCCTAAGTTTGTTTTTGGTCGAATTACACTTGTCCAATAGAATTAGGACATGTGTTAGGGTAATATTAATATCATATTTACCCTTAGTTACCCTATTTACTATTAACCGCGGTAAAAATCGAAAAAAGTTACTATTCACCAAAAAATTATTTTCATCTCATTGAACCACATTTTAGTCCTTGATATTAACCGTGTCTCTCGGATTTTCGAAATTCCATTCACAGAAGCGGTAAAATTATGTTTTATGCAAAATTCAGTTTTTAACCTACCACTTAGTGGTTTCACTATTCATCAAAAATTGAAAGTTTTCAGAAAAATACCAAAATTTCACCCTAGGCTAATTTCGATATTCTGAGTCCAAAAATGAAGTCCATTTTGAAAAATAAAATTTATAAAATTTCAAAAAGTGGTTATTACTATTCATAACGGCTAGTTTTAATAGCATATTGTTGTTTAGTGAAACTCGGTATTGCGTACGACGCAAGCTATCGAGGAAGGTCGCGATTGCGTGTAAAGAAAGCCAAGCATGTGTTGTGTAGAAAAAGATTCCTTTGATGATTTATATAACATAAAAGTCTCGGGTGTTACATCCTCTTTCCATTGTATCAAACCATGATCTCTGGTTCACTCATAACTTTTGTAAAGGCCTTCAGAAGTCATTGGGCATAGAATAAAATTCCAACACTACTTTTCATCCAAAATTTTATGGACATACCGAGAGAACATATCAAACATTGGAGTATATTCTTTGATCTTGATAAACTTACTACAAGGGAAGTTGGAATGAACAAATTTCTTTAGTGGATTTCTCTTATAAACACTTCTTTTATTTTAATATATAGATGGAACCTTTTATGGAATTATTTGGAAAGTGGTATTGAACTACATATTTTTGGGATGAAGTGCAGTAAAGGATTTTGATGGTACCGAGATTAGTAGAGGAAGTGGATGAAAAAGTGAAGATGATCTAGCAACACATTATGATAGTATAGTGTAAGAAAAAATGTTATACAAATAACAGGAGGAAAGTCTTTTTATGGTAGGTTATCATGTTATTATTAGAATCTCACTATGGAATAGTGTTATACAATTTGGTTATAAAGGATAGCTGATTACACTATTCATCATACCATATGAAATCCCTGAGAAAATTGGACTAGTCACCTATCGAGTATCTTTTCCTCTGAGTTTATCTCAAGTACAAATTTTTTTTCATGATTCGATGATGAGAAAGTATGTGTAATATTTGTCTCATGTTTTGAGCCTAGATGTATTTTAGTTGAAAGAGAACCATTCTTATGAATAGAGACATGTTTATATTCTTGATCGTAGAAATAAATTATTGAGGAATAAGGTAAGTCATCAGGTTAAGGTTTTGTGGAGAAACAACATGGTTGAGGAAGAAACATGGGAACCTAAAAATGTTATGAGGGAAAGGTCTTCTTACTTGTTTAATAATTAAATAAAAATTATGTGGATGAAATTTCCAGATGTTGGAGAGAATGCAAGAACCCAGGGACATAAAAAAATATTTTCATTCTATAATTAAATAGTTGAATTATTTATAAATGTATTATTAAATAAGTGGTATTTATAAAAATTATGGAATTTATACTAATGGAATAGCAATTTGACCTTATGAATAGTAATCTAGGAAATAGAATAGTAACCTCGCCTATAAAACATTAAAAAAAATTCATGTATCTTAAATGTGTTAAAATGGTATATTTATATCATGGAATTTGTATATAAAAATATTGAAGGTGATAAATTAATTGTTGATATTTTTGTGAAAACAATTTTTAACATATAATTTTATATTTTGTATAATTATTTAAAAAAAATATATTTTCATAAAATAGATTCATAGATTAAAATGTTAATGACTTATTATTATAAGATAATTTAATGGGACCTTAATTTATTTTTTAAAGAATTAAAACTACAATTATTGTTTTAAAATTCGAATTTTTGAAAAAATTATGATTTTAATTTAAAATTAAAATTCACATATTAAGTAAATTATTTTCTTAAAATTATTTTCTCTTTTTAATTATTATCATCCATAAATGGATGGGGTGAATTTTTTTGATTTTTCTAAATTACTAGATTTTTGTGAATAGTGAAATATGTTAATTTATAATATTTAACAAATTCAGGAATTATTAAGTCATAGATGATTTAAGGATGATTTACTCCAAAAATCTAAAACAATCCTTGATTAGTTTTATATCTTTAGTGAATATTATCAAAAAAGTAAATGTATTGAGCCAAAATAAAAAACTCTTGAATATTATAATGAGAAAATACCTCTCTCCTCTACTATAAATACCACCTCTCGCCATGTCTTCTCCTCCCACATAAATGCTTTCCTAATAGTTTATTTTTTATCAAATTATATTCCAAATCCTATTTCCTAATTCCATGATCTTTTGGTCTCACCAAAAGTACAAAACAAGGGCCTTAATGAGGTTCTCATGGAGGAAAATGCAAGAGGAAAAATACACTTTCATTTTCTTTTATTTTCATTTCAATTATTTTTCTTTTCTCATACTCTCATCACCAAACCATATAAAAGTGGAATAGGAACTCTATAATTTTATATATTTTAAAATTTTATCATTTTTACGGAAACATTCATCAACAAACTTATTCTTCAATACCATTTATTCTAAAAATGAGAACATCATCTGTGATGTGTCGATTTACTGCCATCGTGGACAATAAACTTTCATTTTTTATTAACACCTTCAAGACATGTCAAATTCCCGTTATTATTGTTAAATAATACTTTATTATAAAAATTATAAGTTATTTAATGATATTGAACAATTATATAATCTTGATATTGAATAAAATTATATAAGTTTTTGATGATCATAAAAACTGCCAAAATAAATTAATTCATTTCCATTAATGTTTTATATAATGATTCATATTCTTGTTAGAAAAAAATGATATATGTAATAATTTAAATTTATAGAAACATATTAACACCATTTCATTCCACTTATGTATTTTGGTTTCCATTCAACAAGAAAATCCATAATGATCCAACCATGGAAACAAAAAAAATGCACCTAAAACAATGAAAACTAAACCTATTATTAATAAATGGATGTAAATATGTAATAATAATAACATATAAATAATTATAAATATGAATCTGGTTCTATAATATATTAAAAACTCTTTTCAAACCATTAAAATAGAGTTTTGAACATGTTTTAATTAATACGAATCCAATGTAAGGGAATTTATAACCTAATTTACATTATTTGGTTTCACCTTCTTCTTTATTGATTATATTGTACAAACATTAATGGTGAAATTAATGATGTTTATACTTTGTTTTATTATTTAAATTTACATTTTAATCAAATATTATATTCATTTTATTAATTCTCAATTCAATTATATGATTTTGGTAAAGGCCTTTTCTATAAAAATCCTGTTCTAGATTTCTATTTTTTCATAATTAAAAAGGAACATTTTAATGAAAGTATTGTAATTTTATGATTATTATTCCTTGGAATTGATTATTATGAAGTTTTGGATTTTATATTCCTCAAATTCATTGGATATGTTAATGTTGGAGTTCAAATAAATGGTTACTCCAAATGTAACTGCAATGGTTTCATCAAAAGGTAGTTGTGAGGGTTACATTGTAATGTAGTAGTGAGGGTTACAAATCATGTGATAGCCATGAGGGTTAAAATATTAGGTATAAAAATCCTTAATTTATATTTATAGAACTATTTTTACTTTTTATGTTTTATGAAAATCTCATTGCTTTCACATAGTAACTATATGATAATTATTGGGCGAGAACTATGCCTTTTTGAAAATGATTTCGTATGTCAATAATTATTCATGTACTAGTGGTTTCTCTCCTTTTTTATGTCCCTTCTAAGTTTTTTTTAAACCCATGTTTGAAAATGTTTTTCATAGGGATTAATGATGGGTAGGAAAAAATCTGATGCCAAGATGAATGGTGTGAAGACCTTTCATAAAAATATTTCATGTTTTAATTAAAAACATTTTTATTATGAGAAAATTGGATATTATCTTAGAAATACCCACTTTATAGGCTTGTGCATTAATGTGTATGAATTTTGTCTTAATTTAATATAAATATAAATCGAAAAAATAGTTTGGAATGTAAATAATTGGAATCTAATGGAATTTACTAGATTATGTAATGTTTAAAGATGAGTCTTTATGGAAACCCTCAATTTATTGGTAATTATGGCAGATATAGGCCAAATAAAAGTATTGAAAGGTCGTATAGTACCTCATATCCGTTGTAAAATTGGATTTCTTATAGATGTGGATGTCAAGGTGGTGGATGTGTTGTGTCAACTAAAGAGTGCTTGTATTAACAGATTAGTACAATTCATGGGACTCAAACTACAATGTAGGGTATATGGGTGGGATAGGTGCATGTAGTTCGACCTAAAATTATGAATACAGTGGTTGGGACATTAACAATTAGTGATAAAATTTGTATTGATTCTATTCTTTATAGAACTTTATTTTATATTGGATCCTCTCATGATTTTATATCAACTCATCTTGTAAAAGTTTTGAGTCTGATGGCAGAGTATATGAGTGGGGTTATGCCAATTGACAGAACAATAGTAGTACGGTTGAAGGAAATCTATTTATGTAATGGGTTATCTCTCAATTATAGAGTGTATAATTTCTATTGGGATATTTATATACTTAAATTTTTTGGTTTTGACTTGATTTTGGGTATTAAATAGTTAGTAACATAACAAGACCCCATATATTGTTACTATGATACGGTGATCATTACCTCACCAATGGGTGACAATTATGTTCATCATGGAGAATGGGATATCCAAGAATGCTAGGAAGGTCTAGTTCATCAGAAATTTGGGGATTTCACCATAAATGTTGAATTCATTTTTATAAACTATAGAGTTTTGAATTATTTTCACATCCAAATCATAGTAGATCAATTTAAGGTTGTGTTTCCTAAGGAATTCACAAGGCAGTCACAGGAGAGTGATATCAAGTTTATAATTCAGCTCATTCCAGGAGGTGAGCCCATTTATATTTCACCTTATATAATGGAACAAACTAAAATTCAATAGAATAAGACTCAACTGGAATAGTTGATTTATAAGATATTTATCCATCTAAGTACATCACCATGGGGTTATTCTATTTGGTTTTCTAAGTATGATGATAGGTTATTAAATTTATGTGTTAATTAATGGTAGTTGGTGTGTATAAAAGTGAAGAACCGTTATCCTCTTCTATAAATTCTTGATATCTTTTTCCAGTTGAGATAAGATATAATCTTGCGTGTTCTCTAATATTGACATTATATTCGGTTATCTTCATTTGAGAGTTAGATTTTATGATACACCATGAACATATTTAAGATGGTAGTATAGAATATATTATTTTATTGTGTTACCCATTGGGATAAAGAAATATCTAACTGTGTTTATGACCTTGATAAAACAAATAATCCAAATGTTCCTAGACCAATTTGTGGTTATTTTTTGTTTAAAATATTGGTTTAATATAAGGCTCATGATGAACATTCCCAATATCTTGATATCAACTCAAGTAAACTATGAGAGAATATTCTATACTCTAAGAAATATATGTTTTAATTATGGATTGACAGTGTAAATTTTCTGGGCCACAAAATCAATGATGAATGTGTGTCAATAGACCCATAAAAATTTTAGGCCATGGATTCTTGACAGCATCCCAAAAATATTTTTAATATTGAAAACATTCTAGGGTTGGTATGTTTTTATTATAGCTTAATCCAATAATTTTTCAATTTGATAGAACCACTTTCATTCATGATGAAAAATGGGGTCATTTTTGAATAGTCTGGAGCATGTAATACTGGTTTCTATGAATTTAATATTCATTTGACTACCAAAAAAATATTGATCCTACTCGATCTAGATGAGAATTATACCTTATTATGTGATGCATTTAGGATTAGACAAGAATCAATGTGGATGTAGGTACATCGAGTTTTTGAATATGGGAAATGGTAGTTGAGGGCACATGAATAAAATTTTCTTACACAAAATCACAATTCGGTTGTAGTGGTTTATGCCTAAATGTGTTTGTGGAATTACCTATTAGGTTAGATGTTTACTTTGTATACCGATTATAATATTTTAAAGTACATATTCTAACTACGATATTTGAATCATCAAATATGGATATGTGTTGTGTATATGGATTCATTTAATTTTAAGTTATTCTATAAAATGTTGAAGGTAAATAATGTCCTTGATGAATTGATCAGGGAGACAGAATTTCAGATAGTTCAAAAGTTTAGTTCTATATTGAAAATGATGACCCTATTGGTTGAGGTGTATGTTGAGGTTCATGAGGGATGGGATAAGGTGAAACTCATATCAATATTAGTGGACTCCAAACTTATGATCTGGATCAAGGAGAGTTAGTATGAGGATCTAGAGTGTTTTACCTTGAGTAGAATCCTTAAATGTTGGGTGTCACCTTCCGATTGAACTATTGATGAGGATGAGATCATCTATGTCTAGAAAAATGATTTTGTATATACATGTATGTGTCAGGATATCAAACACGAGTTTTATGACTCGATGTGGGAATTAATCTTGGTTTTACCAAAATGTTTATTGTCGTACATCGATATTATTTGTGGCCGAGAATGAAAAGTGAGATTTCATGTTTCGTGACATGATGCTACACCTGTTAGAAGGTGAAAGCAGAGCATCAATGACTTGGTGTCTTGGTATTATTTTTTCCCATTCCAAAATAGAGTTGTGATGAAATTACTATGGACTTTATGTTGGTTCTATCAAGGATCCCTCACAAGAGTGATGTTATTTGTGTGATTTTAGACCATTTGAAAAAAGTAACCCCTTTCGTGCCTATCCGGTTGACATTTAATGTGGACCAGATGAGTGGGATGTAGTAATATAATATGTTATACATTAATGGGGTGTCATAGTGTATAGTTTCAAATTATGAATTGAAATTGAATTTTCACTTCTGGATGGGCTTATAGAGGGTGTTGGGTACCCAATTGTTTCTGAGTACAAATTTCGACCGACAAAATGATGGGAAATCATAGTGCACTATCTTGGTGCTAGAAGACATGTTGAGTGCATGTGTCTAAGATTTTGGTGGGTCTTTGGAGACAAACATCAAACTCATTGAGTTCTCTTATAAAAAATTATCATTTAACTATTCATATGGAACAATATGATGCAATTTATGGTAGTCCATGTATATCACCTCTATGTTGGATGGAGGAAATATAGTTTGAGTTGTTGGGACTAAGTTTCATGTAAGAGATATTTGAGAAGCTTCATCTGATTCTAAAACTTATATCTATGTCATAGAGTCGGAAGAAGTTTTATATTGAAAAATATATTTAACATCTTTTGTTTGTTGTGGGTTATCATGTATTCCATTGGGTTGCACTGAGATTGGGTAACCATATGATTTTTAGGCAGAGCATGTTAGTGCCATGTTTTACTGGACGGTTTGAGATTATGGGTAGAATAATACATGTGGGGTACCAATTGGCTCTTCCACAGATGTATAGTTTTAGGAACACTGTCTTTTATGTGTCGTAGCATCGAAAGTACAACCAGAACCCTTCTCATGTGGTTTATATTGATGTTGTTGATCTTGAGTCTGATACGTCCTTTAAGGATTATCGGATTCATGGTGTAGATCATAGTGATATAGTGTTGTAGAGAAACATCATGTCGTTGGGCTAAGTGCTTCGGTATCACGGCCATTTTTAGGAGGAAAAATGGGAGACAGAATAAAATATTAGGGTTATATGGCCCAAATGTTATACATTGGATACCTAGTGATGCTTGGGAGTACTTCTCGAGGATGAGATTTTATAATGTGGGAGATTTAAAGAAATAGACCATCATATATAGGAATCATGCTTGTTTTCAAGTATTATTTTACCCTTGTTTTGATTATACATTGTTTGGGTATTTATTTGGGGTTGTTTTTTGTTAATTTGGAGAATTTTCGGGAGCATATAGGCTATGCATGGTTGGAACACAATAATGGAAAACCATTCAGTTTACACTAGGAAATCATGCAGCCCATTTTGGAGCTATGAGAGGTGCTGCATGGTTCAACCAAACCGTGTAGCCACCCACCACAAACTATGAATCCCAATATACTGGTATTTTGTATATTTGGCCCATTGTTTTTCAAACCATTCCCCACATAGGAGAAAACATGTAAAGACCCGTAAATTTATAGTAAAAGTTTTTCTTAATTTCTTTGGGTTTTTATGAGTACACAGTTCCTAACGGCACCCAATTCTGAGGCCCGATGTACCCGGAATCAATTTCTGAATTTTAGATCGGGTACGTTCAGTGAACGAACGAGCGTGTTTTTCTAACTATTGAATCGGTGCTCGGAATCGAAATCTATGTGCACTGATTAAACCACAGCACCGTTAATTTCTTAGGAAGACCATTATTGGTGTTGTGTTTGCTCAGGAGGAGTTGTTTAAAAATAGATTAAGTGTAAAGTGAAATAAAGTTTTGTCATAATTTTATTTCTCTTTTCTAGGTGGTTTATTCCTAGGTAAGGGAGTTGGGGTGGGACTCACTAAAATCCTTCCACCACTGAATAGGATATTAGTGAGGTGGGGCCCACACGATCCCCACCCCATCAAATTCCCTAACTCCTCTAAACCCTCACATAAGTTATGTTAACTCTGATTAATTTATAACTCCCTCCACTCTCCTCTTTATTCAAGGAAACAAACTTAATTAATAATGAGAGATTTTTGTTTGAATTTTAAAAATTAAAATTCATGGCTTGAAGTAATAAAATAAGACAAGTCTTATTTTATTTTGGGGTTAGTTGTCGTGTTGATAATTGAGAGATGGAGAGCTCTTCTTCTCTTGAGGAACTTCATCTTCTCCGGCGAAGAACATCCCTACTTCGACGAAGAACGCCGCCACGACATTCCATCTTCTCTCCGCATCAATGAAAGGGAGACACCGCTTCTTCCTCAGACATTCTCTGTCGACGTATAAAGATCCTCACCCCGTGACGCTGTTTTCCGCGATACAAGCTTCCGAAAATTTCTTTGAGGTAGGGGTTGATTTTACGTTCAAGATTAATTTGACGTTTTTATTTAATTTAATTCTCCACTTGCTTTCAATATAATGGGAGGAGGTTGGACCACACAAACACAGCCGATCCTCTTCCCCTTTTGTTTTTTATCTTCCTCGTGGCTTAAAATGGAGGCGACACAGTGCTATTGCACCGCGCGAGAATGAGAGAATCGTGGCCAGAGCGGTCTGCGACGAAGTGGCGCTGCACCGTCACGCCGCGCCGGTGAAGCCGAAGGAGGCCACGATGGAGGGGAGCGATGCCGTTGTGCGGCATCGAAACACCATGGAGGGTTACATCCTGGGCGGGCCATGGCGGAGGGGAGCAACGCCGTCACGCTGCGCGGGATGGGCAAGAGCTGCGGCCTTTGGCCATGTCGGTTCAGTAAGGGGGTGGCCGGACTCAGCCTGCCACCGGCGCATCAGTTATGGGACCCACGGGGGTCCCACGGAATCTCACCGGCAGGCCAAAAAGGCCTATCATTTCCAAATAACTGGGGGGCGTAACCCCCAGGTTTTACTAGGGTTGACCCCACCTAAAAGGGTGGATGTCGTTTCTTCAATAAATGGGGGCAGCGCCCCCTTGCATCCCGCTCGGCCGAGAGCTGAGCCGCCGGCCACGCGGGCCGGGCCTGCCACGCTGGGCCGGGCCGCCCGCGCTAGGCCAGACCCCCGGGCCGGGCCGTGCCGCATCGGATTGTCCGGGCCGCGCCCAACTGGGCGGGAGCTGGACCCGGGTCAGGTCGACCCGGTTCGGGTCGACCTAGTTGGTATTGGGCCAGGTTGGACCGTGCCCAAACCCCATATTTTCAGACAGATATTTTCAAATGCCCATAACATGGGATATGGACCTCCGATCCACACACCGTCAATTGGGTTAGGATCCTTGGATCGAGACGGCCATTTCAATATATTACACTCAGTGTTTTAGAGAACTTTGAGTATATCCGGGACGGTTTGAACACGAAACCAACTGGGCCCTCAGAGTGGAAACGCTTATAACATGACCTCCGGACATCCGATTGATGTGCCATCGACTTTGTTGGATTTCTCATTGTGAGAAGTTATTTTGGAACACTCCACTTGAGGTTTGTATGCAGCTAAAGTACGTTCGGGTTGGCTTTATCTTTAAAACCCACCGGGCACCTTGGATAAAAAATCCAATAACTCTTAGACTGGGCATCAGATTGGCGCACCGTCAGCCGCGATGAGTTCATATTGAAGAGACAGAACATTTTAATACATCAACTCTGAACATCATGACAGTTGATGTATTTAACCCCTTGGCTCATGGAGTGGACCCTCCCGGAATCTACCGTGTTGTGTGCGGGAACCATAGAGCTGGATGCGACTGTGACGACGATGAAGAATATACTTGGATCCTACGTGGTTTTTGTAGTGAGGACAACTGTACTGAGATCCTTCGTGGGTTCGGCAGTGATGAAGACTGTACATGGATCCTGCGTGGGTTTGGCAGCGACAGTTTCTGTACTTGGATCCTATGTGGGTTCGGCAGCGACGACATCTATACATGAATCCTACGTGGGTTCGGTAGAGGAGATTATTCAGAGGCTACATCAATCATATCCACCTCTATTTGTGATTAGTATACCTTTGTGAGATGATTCTTGTCTTTCAATCTTTATCTTCAATAATATTGACTTGGTTTCCTATGTGGATTGGGACGTACTATTCTGTGTGGATTGAGTTATACATTCCTGTGTGGACTAGGTTGTACTTGAGCTCATGAGTTGAAGTAGAACTGGAATTGATGACATAGGAATATGTATGGGCATATACCTAAGTATAGTCGGTTGATACTTGTATTTGTATCTTTCCGTTGTGGTTTATCCTTTGTGGATTCTGGAGTCCTTTGGGAGTCTCGGGGTACCTACTAAGTATCATATACTCACCCCTACATGGGTTACGCCCGCACTACATTGTGTTGGTTGCAGATGGAAGACAGTGCTGATCGTGGTTGAGGCTTGAGGAGCAGGACGGTACCCAGAGGTGGTCTATCAGGTGGGACGTACACAGAGAGGAAGGCTGGGCTCAAGGAACCAATGAGACTATGTGTATTACCCTTCATGTGGGAGTTTCGGAGTATGTATTAGTGGTTGCTGATTACATTTTAGTTGTTTTAATTTCTTTTCAGTTGTACTGTACTTTCAGTTGGGTTTGTATACTGGCCTATTCACATTCCAACACTTACTTGTGTTTTCAGTTTACTTAGTGTTTATTTCAATTTGCGTACTCTGTGGTGTTTATTTTATTTTATAAATGAAATGCCTTCCCTTTTATCGAGATTTACGCCTTTGGTGTTGGTCGCTAGCCCCTAGCCTATGGGAGGCCTGCATGGGGTAGTCACAGAATCGGCCCCGAGGATGGGTTGTGACAAATTGGTTTAAGAGGAGTTTAGTTCTATTGCAGAACTCAGGACTCTGATCTCTCTTCTACGTAAAGAAATAGTGTTTAGTGGATTGATTGTGGTTATCAGTCCAGGGAGTCCAGTTTTTTTGTGGCAGCCGACGAATCCATACACCAGGACCCTAACTTCTGATTTCCAACTCAGTGCACGAAATAATTGATTGCATGTGTGTTACAAAGTTTTTTTTATTACATTGTGTCAGCTCACCAGGAATAATGTATTGCCCACGGCACACCTGTTTCTATTCAAGTTGGCCCCACGATGGTAGCCATCTAGGGTTCTGAGTATTGTGTGAGACGGAAGCCCACCAAGTGACGAGGCCTCGGTGTAGGGCCCCATTAAAACGGAGGCACTGATGGTACCTCTACCGGCCAAGCCACCATTACCACCAGCCCTAGCAGCTGAGAGTGCATGTCATCTTAGTACACTGCATGAGTTTCAGCGTCAGAGACCACCCATGTTCCACGAGGAGATGGACCCTCAAGCAGCCAAGGATTGGCTGGAGGGTGTTGTTCGAGTCTTCAGATTAGTAGGGACACCAGCTGACCTTATGGTGATCCATGTAGCAAGTATCGTGCACGCGGCATTAGGTAGATGGTGGAGCCTGATGCTCTAGGTTCATGATGAGTCATCTCTACTTTTGATAGACTACGAGAGCCTTTTCCACTTTGAGTTCGTTCCAGCCACCCTCCGTGTAGTGCGCATCCTTGAGCTACTATAGCTGCGGGAGGACAGCATGATAGTAGCCTAGTACTCGGTGAGGTTTACTGATCTCTCGCGCTACTCCCCGGACATGGTACGGGACCCATTATTCTAGGCACGGACCTTCGAGCAGGGATTGAGGCATGATATCAGGGCTTCGATGATCTCCCTTTGCATACTGATGTAGGCAGGAGTACTGGAGCGAGCCCTTCTTGTAGAGAACTTTCTTACTAAGCCTACACAAATAGTGAGACCAACCGCAGGGCGGGACATAGCGGAGTCTTCTGCAGCTTGCATTCGACAGATTTCATAGGGGTCCAAGCCGAACAGACTATCAGGTGGACAACCTCAGGATACTAGCTCAGAGGTGCTGGGAACACGGAGTAGAGCGAGTCATACGAGAGGCAAACAGTGCTATGCATGCGGGGGGCAGGGCCACATGGCTCGTGACTGCCTGACCCGCCATTCAGAGGAGTAGTATACAGTTGAGGGACCACCCAGGTAGAGGTATAGGTTCGACCATGGTGGACGAGGCAGAGGAGCTGGCCGAGCAGTAGGTGGTGGATGACGTTATGAGGCTCTACCACCACCACCAGGAGGTCAACCCCGACCACAGAGAGCTTGAGGATAGAGGTGGGCTCAGCATTAGGAAGTGGAGGTCTATGACCATGGTGCACCAGAGATGATTCTAGGCACTATCTATGTCTACTCCACCCTTGATGTAGTTCTTATAGACACAACTGTGAGTCATTATTTCATTATCGCTGCCCTTTTTCAGAACTCGGAGATTCCAATGGAGCCGTTGGGTCGATCCTTATGGCTAGAGACTCTTAAGGGAGCAGACTCGATGATTACACATTGGTACCAGAAGTTTCAGCTTACTATAGGTGGTGAGAGCTTCGGCTGGGATCTTTTTATAGCGGCGTCGAGGCCATACGAAATCATCTTGGGCATGGATTGGTTATCTATAGTCCATGCTCAGATCGACTGTATTAGGCACAAGGTGCGGTGTGTCTGCACCGATGGAAGCAGATTTACCTTCACTAGTGATAAGGGAGCCTTTGAAGCGTAGGATGGAATCACTCAGAGGAGAGGAAACCGTTCAGTCATCAGTTGGATATTCTTATCCTGGGAGAAGTTGATGCGAGGAGTACAAGTGTTCCTGTTGTGGTGGATCAGTATTTGGACGTTTTTCCTGAAGACGTTTTAGGACCACCTCCTCACAGAAAGGTATACTTCTATATTGACCTGTACCCCGGGACAGTCCCGATATCTACTCCAGCATATCATATGTCTCCTGCTAATCATCAAGATCTAGGGTACAACTGGAGGACTTGCAGGGAAAGGGATTCATCTGACCCAGTGTTTCACCCTGGGCTTCCCCAATAATTTTCTCCAAGAAGGCGGATGGGAGATTTTGACTGTGTGTCAATTACCTTTGCCTGAACCAGGTGACCATGAAGAAAAAAGTATCCAATTTTGAGGATTGACGACCACTTCGATCAGCTCAAGGGATCATGGTGGTTCCCGAAGATAGACCTCAGGTCAGGCTATCATCAGCTCAGAGTTCGAGACGAGGATGTGTAGAAGACAACTTTCATGTGTCGGTATGGCTCCTATGAGTTTGTGGTTATGCCTTTCGGCAAAACCAACTCTCTAGGAGTGTTCATGAATCTCATGAATAGGATCTTCCTACCTTACCTTGATCGATTTTTCGTAGTATTCATCAACGACATATTGATTTACTCGAACAATGAGGAGGAGAACGCCTACCACTTGCGGGTTGTACTGTACACACTCCGAGAGCACTAGGTATATTGAAATCTCCTGAAGTGCCGGTCTTGGATTCGAGAGTTCCACTTCTTGAGGCACGTCATCTCTGAGGTGGGAGTTGTGGTGGATCCTACGAAGATCGAGGTAGTGCTATCTTGGGAGCCACCCAGGAGCGTGATAGAGGTGCGGAGTTTCCTAGGTCTGGCAGGGTACTATTAGAGGATTGTGCGAGACTTCTCATGAGTTACGGCACTTCTTTCAGCTATGATGAAGAAGGGGAAACCCTTTGTGTGGTAAGATAGATGTCAGCATAGCTTCCAGGAGCTGAGACAGATATTGACCAGTGCTCCAATCTTTAAGCATCCGGAGGAGGGAGTAGGGTACGTACTCAACTACGATGCATCAGGGACTGGACTCGGGTGTGTCCTGATGCAGGAGAGGGCAGTGATCGCCTATGGATCATGACATTTGAGGAGGAATGAGCAGAAGAACGCTACCCATGACCTGGAGTTATAAGTAGTGGTCTTCTCCTTGAAGATTTGGTGGCACTATCTGATTGGCATGCGCTTTACAGCCTAATCTGACCACTAGAGTCTCAGGTGCATCTTCTTGCAGAAGGACCTGAACCTGAGACAATGGGGATGGCTCGAGTTCTTCTAGGACTATGACTTTGAGATAGTCTATACTCCTGGAAAGGGGAATGTAGTAGCCGATGCTCTCAGCAGAAGTACGGTCTCCCAGCCACTTGGAGAGGCGACAGATCAGTTATCCGCTTTACAGATATCCTTCGTGGATAGAGACGGGGAAGCCTTTCTATAGTCACGCACAGTCACACCTCCAATTCTTCAGTAGTTCAGAGGGGCACAACATGGGGATGTTGACTATGAGACACGGCGTGCACAGATATCCTCAGGACAGGCACCTGATGGATTCTCTGTAGGAGGAGAGAACATCGTTCTTTTCAGAGGATGTACCATGGTACCATCATCTTTGTAGGATGAGGTGCTGAGGGAGTTTCATACATCCCCTTTGGTGGTACATCCAAGAGTTGTGAAGATGTACCAGGATCTCAGATGACAGCACTAGTGGTCGAGTATGAAGAGGGTTGTAGAAGAGTTCGCTTCTCGATGCCTCACTTGTCAGCAGGTGAAGATGGAGCACCAGGTACCAGCGGGCTTGGTACAGCCCTTGGAGGTCCCATAGTGGAAGTGGGAAGGGATATCTATGGATATCATGACTGGAATACCACGTTCTTCAAGATGAAACGACTCCATTTAGGTGATTGTAGACCGACTCGCCATGTCGGCCCACATTCTACCTATCAGCGAGCAGGGATCAGTGAAGAGTTTGGGATGCCTCTACGTTCAGGAGATTGTACGACTTCATGGTGTACCATCATCTATCATCTCTGATCAAGATTCTCGCTTTACTTCCCATCTTTGGAAGGTGTTTCAAGAGGCATTCGAGAAGCAGCTACGCCTGAGAACCACCTTTAACACTCGTACATATGGTCATATGAAGAGGACCATTCAGACTCTCGATAACAAGCTCCGTGTATGTGTTCTAAACTTTGGTCGCAGCTGGGAGGATCACATACCTTTGGTAGAGTTTGCGTACAACAACACCTACCACTCCACCATCTGGATGGAACCATATGAGGAATTGTACGGCCAACCTTGCAGATCACCTACATGCTGGAAAGACCCTGGGGAGTCAGCACTTGTGGGACCATAGATGGTCCAGGCCACGACAGAGAAGGGCCGGGTCATCCAGAAGTGGATGGGGATAGTTCAGAGGCGACCGAAGTCTTATGCTGAATAGATGCAGAGACCACTATAGTCTGATGATGGCGACCACGTTTTCTTACGGGTCTCACCTCAACGTGGATTGCAGGGATTTGGCCAGGGTGGCAATTTATCTCCACGCTTAATCGGACCATTTCAGGTTCTCAGCAGGATAGGTGAGGTGGCTTATCACCAAGCTCATCCACCTCAGTTTCACTGAGTGCACGACGTCTTCCACGTATCTCAGCTGAGGAGATACGTGAACGACCCAACACATATCATCGACCTTGGGGAGCTGCACATCGATGACGGGGTGACTTATGCGGAGGTCCCGGTGGAGATCGAGGAATTATATTAGTGATCCCTATGTGTGTGGTCAATTCCTCTTGTGCGCATCAGGTGGTAGCACGAGAACCTCCAGGAGAGCACTTGGGAGCGGGAGGCTCAGATGCGTGCACAATACCCTCATTTTTTCCCCTAGTTTGTGATTCATCTTTATGGGGACATAAAGACCTGAACTGGGAGTAATTTAAAGACACGTAAAAATCAAGGAATGTTTTTTCATAATTTCTTTGGGATTTTACGAGTACGCAGTTTCTGACGGCACCCTATTCTGAGGGCCAGTGTGCCCGAAATCAATTTTCGAAGATTAGCTTCGGTATGTTCAGTTAATGAATGAGCGGGGTTTTCTAACGTTGGAATCGGTGCTCGGAATAAAAATCTGAGGGCACAGATGAAACCGCAGCACTGGTAATTGCTTAGGAATACCTTTATAGGAGTTTCTTTTGCTCGAGGGGAGTTGTTTAAAAATGGATTAATTGTAAAGTGAAATAAAGTTATGTCACCATTTTATTTCTCTTTTCTAGGTGGTTTATTCCTAGGTATGGGAGTTGGGGTGGGACTCACCAAAATCCTAACTCATCATGATAGGATATTTGTGCGGTGGGGAACACACGATCCCCACCCCTTCAAATTCCCTAACTCCTCTAAACCCTCACATAAGTTATGTTAACTCCCATTACTTTGTAAATCTCTCCTCTCTCCTCTTTATTCAAGCCAACACACATAATTAATTAAGTGATATTTGTGTTTGAATTTTAAAAATCAATATGCATGGCATGAAGTAATAAAATAAAACAAGTCTTATTTTATTTTGGTGTTAGTTGTTGTGTTGAGAATTGAGAGAGGGAGATCTCTTCTTCTCTTGAGGAACTTCATCTTCTCCAGAGAAGAACATCCCTACTTAGACGAAGAACGACATCACCTCATTGCATTTTCTCTCCGCATCAAGGAAAGGTAGATGTTGCTTCCTCCTCAAATGTTATCCGTCGACGTATATGGAGCCTCACCCCGCGACGTCGTTTTCCGCGATGCTAGATTCTGTGAATTTTGTTGAGTTAGGGGTTGACTTTAAGTTCAAGATTAATTTGAAGTTCCTTGTTAATTTAATTCGCTACTTGCTATCAATATAATGGGAGGAGGTCAGACCGCACAAACATGGCCAATCCTCCTCCCGTTTTGTTATTGATCTTTATCTTGGCTTGAAACGGAGGTGACGTAGTGCCATTGCACCGCGTGGGAATGAGAGAACCACAGCCGGAGTGGGCGGTAGCACTGTCGTGCCGTGCCGGTGAAGCCGAAGGAGGCTGCGGCCAAGAGCGGGCATCGGTGGAGGGGTGTGGCGCCGTCGCACCGCACTCGAACACCATATATGGCCGCGGCTAGGGTGGGCCACAGTGGAGGGGCGCGGCGTCACCACGCCGCACCAGAAGGGCTAGAGCCGCTACCTTTGGCTGTGGTGGTTCAGCAAGGGGGCGGCCGGACTCAGTCGGCCACCGGCGCATAAGAAAGTGGGACCAGCGGGGGTCCCGTGGCAGCTCACCGGCAGGCCAAAATGGCTGGCCGTTTCCGAATAACCGGGGGGCGTAACCCTCAGGTTTACTAGGGAGAACCCCACCTTAAAGCCCCCCCCTCGCATCCCACGAGGCTGATAGCCGAGCCGCCTGCCACATGATTCGGGATACCCACACCGGACCAGGCCAGCCGTGCTAGGACGAGCTGCTCGTGCTAGGCCGGACCCCCATGCCGGGCCAGGCCGTGCCGGCTGGGATGGGCTGCCTTCACTGGGCCGGACCCCTGCGCCGGGCTGGGCTATGCACAACTAGGCCGGACCTGGACCGAGGTCGGGCCGACCCAGGGGGTATTGGGTCGGGTCGGACCGGGCCCAAACCCCCTGTTTTCGGACAGATCCATTCAAACGCCCATAACATGGGCTATAGATCTCTGATCGACGCACCGTCATTTTCATTAGGATCCTTGGATTGAGACTGTCGTTTCGTTCTATTACAGTCATGGTTTCAGAGAACATTGTGTATGGCCGGATTGGTTCGAACACGGAACCAACCGAGCCCTCGTAGTAGAAACACTTATAACTTGAGCTAGGAACGTCCGATTGACGTGACGTCGACTTTGTTGGATTCCTCTTAGTGAGACGGTTCTTCTGGATTATTCCGCTAGAGGTTTGGATGTAGCTGGAGTATGGTCGGGTTGGTTTTAGCTTAAAACCCAACCGGGCCCCTAGGATGAAAAAGCGAATAACTCTCAGACCGGGCATCCGACTGATATGCCATATATCGCGATGAGTTCATATTCATGACACAGAACTTTGTGATACATCAACTATGAATTTCGTGATAGTTGATGTAACGACCCCCTTGGCACATGGAGTGGACCCTCCCGGAATCGAGCGTGCTGTGTGTGGGAACCCTGCGACTGCGAGGACGGGGACGATTATACTTGGATCCTACGTGGGTTCGGCAGTGAGGACGACTCTACTTGGATACTCCGTAGGTTAGGTAGTGATGAAGACTGTACATGGATCCTACGTGGGTTCGTCAGCGACGTTTACTGTACTTGGATCCTTCCTGGGTTTGGCAGCAAGGACATCTGTACTTGGATCCTACGTGGGTTCGGCAGAGGATATGATTCAGAGGCTACATCAATCATCTACACCCCTATTCATGATTAGTATACCTGTGTGAGATGAGTATTTACTTTCAATCTTTATCTTTGATAAAATTTACTTTCATTCCTATGTGGATTGGGACGTACTTTCCTATGTGGGTTGAGTTATACATTCTTGTGTGGACTTGGTTGTACTTGAGCTCGTGATTGTAGCAGAACTGGAATTGATGTCTTTGGAATATGTATGGGAATATATTTAAGTAGACTTGGTTGATACTTGTATTTGTATCTTTCTTTTGTGGTTTATCCCTTGTGGATTCTGGAGACCTTCGATAGTCTCGGGGTCCCTACTGAGTATCGTATACTCACCCCTGCACAGGCTACGCCCGCACTACGTTGTGTTGGTTGTAGACGATGGACATCGCTGATCGTGGCTGAGGCTTGAGGAGCAGGACGGTACCCAGAGGTGGTCTATCAGGTGGGACATAAACGGAGAGGATGGCTAGACTCGAGGAGCCGATGAGAATGTCTATACTCACCCATTAGGTGGGAGTTCCGGAGGACGGCTTGGTGGTTGCTTCTAAATTTTTAGTTGTTGTACTTTCTTTTCAGTTGTATTGTACTTTCAGTTGGATTTGTATACTGGCCCATTCACTTTCCAGCACTTACTTGTGTTTTCAGTTTACTTAGTGTTAATTCAGTTTGTGTACTCTATGGTGTTTGTTTCTTTTATAAAGGAATTGCCTTCCCTTTTATTAGGATTTACACCTTTGGTTCTAGTCGCCAGCCCCTAGCCTATGGGAGGCAAGCTTGGGGTAGTCACGACACGGGGCCCGAGGACGGGTAGTGAATGAGCATGCACCCAATGTGTATGGGAGCATGGTTAACGTGCATGGTTTTGTAAAATGTGTGCCTCTACCTAGTAAATCATGTGCACAATATTTAAACCACCAAAATTATTATTTAAAATTCTTGAACCACCGATTTTTTTCATACACCCATGACCATCCTAACATATATTTTTTTATTTTGGAGGCTCTGGAGAGTATTATAAGGCTCCTTTAACCTCTTTATTATTGAATTGAAGATCTGTTTGAAGGATCAATGTAACTACCCAATGTTTCATTAATCGAAAATCCCTTTTGATCCAGTTAAATGTCTCTTTATGAAAAATATTTTTATAAGATGTAAACTTCTTTGGTTTTATGATACGAATTGTGACTGTTACTTTTATAGCCGTTTAAAAGTGATCACATGAATAGTATAAATATAATACTTTAACAAATCAAATTTTACTTAGACAAAAGAAGGGATGGCCTCATCCAGTAGAATTGCTTCGTAAGAAGCCCATTTGTCGAAGCTCAGAAAAGCGGTCGTGTGTTTGGGCTTCGCACTTGACCAAGCCCAAGCTGAGCTTCACTATGTCAATCTTGAACGGGACCGTCTATGGGAAAAGTGGAAGTTGATAGAGATTACCACTCGAGCGATGTTATCCATGCCACCCCAAGAGTATGTCACCATCGCACACCTTACCCTTAGGTCTTATGCGGCTGTTTTAAGAGGTTATGTAACAAATAAGTAGTACTATGTTCATGTACATTATTTTTGTATATAATAATGAATATAATTTCTAGTCATTTTTTGATACATTGTAAATAGATTTTTTAAAGTACAAATGGTGTTTTTAGTTATTATTTAATTAAGGAATCTACATTATTAAATTAAAGGATTTTTGAATTAAATAATATTTTAATAAAATAATAATATTATTACTAGATTAATTTTTATTTAATATAAATGATCTTATAATTTTATGAATGCAATTAAAATATTATATTAAGGTTTGAAAGCCATTTCTGTCAAAAACCGTGAATTTTCGATAAATATTGGATTTTATTTAAAAAGAGAAAATTAATAGATTTATAAAAAAATTGAGATAAAATAAATGTCATTTCTGGAATCAGGACATCCAAATTATCCTATAGTGAATTTTTCAGAATTTTCTGAGACAGTCAAATTTTTGGGTAAAAATTAAATACTGTTTAAATATATAATGTGTTTTATGACATCATAATGAACCAATAGTGGTGTAATAAAATAATATAATCTTTATTTTCATCCAATATATGTTTTACCATTAAAATAATGTGATTTTGTGTATGTTTGACTTACTTTTCAATGCATTAAAGGACCCCTCAAGACATATTCAACACTTTGCCATTTTAAAATTAATTTCCATGGGAGTGTGACTCACCTCCACATAAGAAACCCTATTATTTTAAGATTTTCAGACTTGGGACTTATAAAATATTTTTTTCCTCTTCCCTTTTCCAAAAACCTTGGAATGGTTTGTGGTTTGCATTAATTTAATGTAAGTGGACCCAAACCTAAATAATAAAGAATTCCCTCACCTTTCCTATATAAACCCACCGAAGATCTCATTTCCTCCTCACTAAAATCCATTTTAGTTCGTCCAAAATCTGCCCTACTCTCTCTATAATCCTCCCAAGGTGCCCCTAGCTCCCAAGAATCCTCTCACAAGCCTCTCTCTAGCCTTTGGAAGCACACGTCCAAGTAAAGGTTTTTTCTTCCTTTCTCATTTTTGTCCAATTTTCATTAAGTTGTTTTTTCCTTTTAATTTCAATTATAAATGTTTGGGTATAGATTAGAACCTCACTCATACTTCCCTCTTTATGTTTGAATTATGGGAGACCCTTTCTCTCTCATTAAATTCCTCCCATGTACATCTGTTCCTATGCCGAAATTCCGAAAGGAACTTCTCCCTCCTCTTTTACATTCAAGCAATACTTTTGTATCATGAATCTAAATTCCATTACAATTGTTGGGACATGTACCTATATGAACTCATTACTATCCATTATATGTAAATATGAGGAGTAACCCCTTTCTCTCTAATCAACCTTTTTTATGAATTCTTATGTCACGCCGTTACGCTGCCGAAATCGCACCGATTTTCTAAGCCAATGTCATTTTGTTGTGAATACCATGTCCATTTCTCCATCAAGGGTATTCACCTTTATGCACATTTATATATTGATTGAAAAGATTCAGGTATTAATTCCACATTCCTTTATCGTGTAATAAATTATTATGTTTTATGAATCCATGTTTTATGATCCATGTGGCACACTTATGCATAAAATGAAATGTTTAAGAAGGGTGCGCCTTTATAGCGCTCCAATGCATTGGGTAAAGTATAGTATCATGATAAGTCATTTGAAATGAGTGTTTAATCATGATAATTCAAGTGCAATGAGGGTTCACTCGTATTTCATGTGCAATGAGGGTTTACTCATGCTTTGTGTGCAATGAGCCTTGGCTCATGCTAATTCCATGTTAAGTGTTGTTGCCACATTTCCATGGTATGATTATCATGCTTTATCAGGCCTTTATGTTCATGTTTCTTTTATGCTCTATTGATATGCCTATTGTCTAACATGTATTGTACTCCTCATGTTATTCCATGTGTACTCCCTTACTAGGCTTTATAGCTCAACCTTTTCTTATGCATGTCCTCAGGTTATCCCATGCAATGCTAAGTACGAAGGAATATAGTGGTCGTGTAAAGGACGTTTTCAAAAAAGTTGTTGTATTTCATGTTTTATGTTTTTATGTAATGGTCCTAATCCCCAAAGACACTAAACCTCTCGATCTCCTTTGTTGTATCAAGTGATGTTTTATGTAATAAATCTTGTTTAAGTTTGTAATAAAAGCAGGGTTGTCATAGTTGGTATCAGAGGATAGGTTTAGTTATTTTTGGGATTAGGAAACCCTTGTAAAGCCTTAGAGACAAGACTAAGTATAATAAAAACAACCATATGTTTTGTTAAGTACTGAGTAAGTGGTTTATCAGACAAATACATTCCTATCTGGATACAAGCAAGTAGAGGTGACTCTGGCACAGATTTATCCTAGGGGTAAGACCCGAAAACACCGCTTTGAGCTAGACTCGAACGGGAACTGGTGCACGAAAACGAGCCTAGTTGTACTTTTGGTTACGACACTTTTGGGGGATATGTTTTAATAAATTCACAATCATAGTATGAACCCTTATTAAGGGAAAAAATGCCCCTAAGAATATATGTTAGAAAGTAGATCATTAAAAGCCTAGATTGAAGCCTATAAACTCATGAGTTAAGGAAATGAATGTTTATTTATAAGTCATCAACTTTTGTCTTTCTATTACTCTTTATGTGTTAACCCTAAATTTCCTTTTATTCTATCCAATGGCTGGTAATAGGAGGACTCGGGCTAACAACCGTTGTGAAGATCAGTGTGATGACTATACTAATGAGATTCCCAATCCAATGGGAGTGGGAATTGTGAACTTTGTCACGCTTCTCTCTCAGCGAACTCAAGCATTGAATAGAAACATGGGTCAAGAGGAACGTTCAACCCCCCCCCCCCATAAGAAAGAACAAGTCGCTATCGAGAGCTTCATGAGAAAAAGGCCTCTTAATTTTAGTGGATCATCTGATCCCAAGATCGCTGAACAATGGATCAACTCCATTGAAAAGATCTTCTCCATCCTTCAATGTTCTGAACAAGAGAAGGTTCTCCTGGATGCCTATCGTATGGAGGGTGAAGATGGTCAATGGTGGTCGTTGATCAATAATATGAAGCCTGAGGAGGAGATCAAGGCGTTGGAGTGGAAGGATTTCTGGAAGATGTTTTTTGATAAATATTTTCCATGCACCCTCCGGATTAAGATAGAAAGGGAATTCCTATACCTCAAGAAAAAATATAAAGAATTTGTTGGAGCGTATGAGGAAAAATTCACAAGGATTTCATGATATGCTTCTAGCATTATCGTTACACCTGAATGCATGGTTGACTGCTTCTTTGGTGGGCTGAAGCCTAGCTTGCGTAAAGCATTAGCGATCCGTGACTTCGACAGCTATGAGGAAATTTTCCGATGTGCCCTCAAGGTTGAAATGGAGATTGGGGAATCACAGGGGTATCATGGGGACAAGAAGCGTATGGTAGAATTCAATGCTGGTGGTCTGATGGATAAATCAAATGGTGCTAAGAGGATCTATAACCCCACTTGCCAATAGTACGGAAGGAAGCACCCTGAAAATTTCCTTAAGGGTACGAGAAAATGCTTCAGGTGTGGAAGAGAAGGGCACATAGCTGTTAACTATCGGCAAGAAGGACCCACAGCTGCGACAGAGGAGAGGAACACACCGTTCGAACCTCAATGCGTTGTTCAATGCTAAAAATGCAAAGAACCGAGTCACTTTGCAAATTAGTGCCCCAATCCAATGGTTATCGGAGGCAACCAACAACCTCCAAGACAGAAAGGAAGAGCTTTTGCCATCACTTATGCCGAAGAGAACCCCGAAAACGAAGTGGTGACAGGTACGCTAGTTATTCATTCAATAATAGAGAACATACTTTTTGATTCAGGTTCTATGCATTATATTATATCTCAAATGTTTAGTAGAACAATCCAATAACCACCACAAATCATGGAAGTAAAGATGTCGGTGAGTAAGGAAAATGGGGAAATCATTGCATCCCATGAATATAAGTCCTCCCCCATTTTAATCTGTGGATTGAATTTCTCGGCGAACCTCATCATACTCCCTCTGGTGGAATTTTATGCAATTCTTAGCATGGATTGGATTTCCTTATATAGAGCCAATATAAATTGTCGGGATAGGGAAATAACACTCCGTATGGAGAATCAGCCCCCGGTTATTTACAAGTGTCAGGAGGAAGATGAATCTACTTTAGCTCCATCATCTCAAGCATGGATATTACTTCCTTATGAGAACGCATATCTAGATCAGATGATTGAGTCCAATGAAGAAACCATCCTTGAAGAAAAGTCTATTGTGATGGAATTCGCTGAAGTGTTTCCTGAGGAACTGCCTGGTCTTCCTCCAAGAAGAGATGTTGAGTTCACAATTGAACTTATACCAGGGGCACTACCAATATCCAAGACTCCATATAGAATGGTTGTTGTTGAGCTTGAAGAGCTGAAGAAAAAACTACAGGAGAATCTGGATAAAGGGTTTATACGCCCAAGTGCATCACCATGGGGTGCGCCAGTCCTCTTCGTTAAGAAAAAGGATGGGTCAATGCGGCTTTGCATCGATTATCGTGAACTTAACAAAATCACGATAAAGAATAATTATCCTCTCCCAAGAATCGATGACTTGTTTGATCAGCTGTGTGGAGCACAATACTTCTCCAAGGTGGATTTGCGGATGGGATATTATCAAGTAAGGGTGAAGAAGGAATATTTCCCCAAGACTGCTTTTCATACAAGGTACGGGCACTATGAATTCATAGTAATGCCTTTCGGACTCACCAATGCTCCAGCAATATTCATGGAATTAATGAATAGAGTCTTTAAAGATTAACTTGACAAATATTTGGTAGTCTTTATAGATGATATTCTAATATACTCCAAAACCAAGGAGGATCATGAGGAGCATTTAAAAACTGTACTAGAGACTTTGCGCAATGAGAAGATCTATGCAAAGTACAGCAAGTGTGATTTCTGGTTGAAGGAGGTCTCATTCTTGGTCCATATCTTCACAAGCAATGGGATATCTGTGGACCCCTCCAAAATAGATGCAATTGGGGGATGGTCGAGGCCAACATTGTTAACGGATATCTGTAGTTTCTTGGGGTTATCTGGATATTATCAACGATTTGTGAGAAAGTTTTCACAATTTTTCAACCCTCTTACCAAGCTAACTCAAAAGGGAGTAAACTTTTCTTGGAGCGATGACTGTGAAGAAAGATTGAAGGAGTTGAAAAAGAGGCTTATCACTTCACCCGTGCTCACTTTACCCACAAGTGGGGAACTTTTTGTGGTATTCAGTGATGCTTCAAAGAAGGGCTTAGGATGTGTGCTAACGCAGAATGATAAAGTGATATCTTATGCCTCAAGGTAGTTGAAAACCATGAGAAAAACTATCCAACGCATGATCTGTAGTTGGAGGCTGTAATCATTGCCTTGAAAATCTGGTGTCATTATCTCTATGGAGAGAAATGTGAGATATATACTGACCACAAGTGTCTTAAATATATATTCACACAGAAAGAGATTAATATGCGCCAGAGAAGATGGATAGAGCTCATCAAGGATTATGACTGTTCAATACATTACCACCATGGGAAAGCAAACAAGGTGGATGATGCCCTAAGTAGAAAGGATCATGCGATTCTATCAATGATGTGAATTGAGAAGGATCCAATATTCTTAGACTTGATGAAGATGGACATGGGAATCATAGAGAAGGGAAAATCATCAATCCTTTCACAAATGATTGCTCAACGGTCTCTTTTGGAAAGGTTAAAGGATGCTCAAAAGGATTATGTGGGAATTCCAGAAAAAGTGGAAGCTATCAAAAAGGGAAAATCCTTGGAGTTTAATGTTAATGATGAAGGAATTGTGCAGTTTGGGAAAATACTATGTGTTCCATCAAGTCCGAAGCTAAAGAAGGAAATTTTGGATGATGCACATAGTTAAAATTTCTTTATTCACCCTGGGAGCACAAAGATGTATCGAGATCTCCGAGAAAACTTTTGGTGAGATAATATGAAGAAGGAGATCGCTGAATATACATCAAAGTGCCTGGTGTGTCAGCAAGTGAAGGAATAGTGGCAGAAGTCTAAGGGGATGACGCAACCATTTCCCATACCAGAATGGAAATGGGAGAACATCACCATGGACTTTGTCACCAGACTTCCAAGGACATCTGAATGCAACAATGCAATCTGGGTTTTTGTGGACCGTCTTACAACGACTGCACACTTCATTGTTATTCGGGAGGATTTCTCTTTGGATCAACTGGAACAGATATATATCAGGGAAGTGGTAAGGTTGCATGGAGTACCACTATCTATTGTGTCTGAATGAGATCCAAGATTCACCTCTAATTTTTGGAAGAGTCTTCAACATGCTCTGAATACTGAACTGAACTTCAGTACATTCTATCATCCTCAAACTAATGGTCAATCCGAGCAGACTATCCAAACACTTGAGGATATGTTGAGAGCCTTCTCAATGGACTTTAAAGAAGGATGGTATCAACATCTTCCTCTTGTTGAGTTATCTTATAATAATAGTTTCCACTCGAGCATCCTAATGGAACCATATGAAGCCCTGTATGGGAAAAGGTGCAGAACAGCAGCATGCAGGGATGAGGTCAGTGAACGTAAGCTGCTTGGACCAGAAATGGTCGAGGAAATGGTGGAGAAGGTGAAAACCATTCAACAGTATATCAAGGCAGCTCAGAGTTGACAAAAGAGTTATGCAGATAACCGTTGATGAGACCTTGAGTTTAAAGTTGGAGACATGGTTTTTCTACGCATATCTCCATGGAAGAAGGTCATGTGGTTTGGAAAGAAATGGAAGTTAAGTCCAAGGTACATCGGCCCCTTCTAGATTCTTGATCGTGTCGGGGCCGTGGCCTATCGACTAGCACTTCCACCTACTATGGACAAAGTACATGATGTCTTTCATGTATCCCACTTAAGGAATTACATACCGGACCCTTCACATGTACTCTCTTCTGAGGTGGTACAATTAAAAGACAATCATTCTTATGAGGAGCAACCAGTGAAGATCTTAGATCGTAGTGAAAAAGTTCTACGAAATAAGACAATGCCCCTTATCAAGGTGTTGTGGAGAAACCACATGTTTGAAGAAGCGACTTGGGATCAGAGGATATGATGAAGCTGATTTTCCCACATTTGTTTTAGTGTGGGAAAAGGAATATTTTGGGGGCGAAATTTCTTAAGGGGGGAATATTGTAATGACCAAAAGTTTCATTAATGGAAAATCCCTCTCGATCTAGTTAAATGTCTCTTTATGAAAAATATTTTTATAAGATGTCAACTTTTTTGGTTTTATGATATGAATTGTGAAAGTTACTTTTATAGCCATTGAAAAGTGATCACATGATTAGTATAAATATACTACTTTAACAAATCCAATTTTACTTAGACAAAAGAAGCGATGGCCTCATCCAGTAGAATTTCTCCGTACGAAGCTCATTTGTCGGAGCTTGGAAAAGAGGTGGCGTCTTTGGGCTTCACCCTTGACCAAGCCCAAGCCGATCTTCAACATGTTAAGCTCGAACGGGACCGTCTACAGGAAAAGTGGAAGTTGATAGAGATTACAACTCGATCGATGTTATCTGAGCCACCCCAAGAGTCTTTCACCATCGCACACCTTGCCATTAGGTCTTATGCGGCTGTTTTAAGGGGTTATGTAAAAATAAGTAGTACTATGTTCATGTACATTATTTTTGTATATAATAATGAATATAATTTCTAGTCATTTTTGATACATTGTAAATAGTTTTTTTAAAGTACAAATGGTGTTTTTAGTTATTATTTAATTAAGAAATCTATTTTATTAAATTAAGGGATTTGTGAATTAAATAATATTTTAATAAAATAATAATATTATTATTTGATTATTTTTTATTTAATATAAATGACCATATAATTTTATGAATGCAATTAAAATTTTCTATTAAGATTTGAAAGCCATTTCTGTCAAAACCCGTGAATTTTTGATAAATGTTGGTTTTTATATTAAAATTAAAAGTTAACATATTTAAAAAAATTTAGATTAAATAAATGTCATTTCTGGAATCAGGATGTCGAAATTATCCAACGGTGAATTTTTCATAATTTTCTGAGACAGTCAAATTGTTGGGTAAAAATTAAATACCGTTTAAATATATAATGTGTTTTATGGCATCATAATGACCCAATAGTGATGTAATAAAATACTATAATCTTTATTTTAGGCCAATATATGTTTTACCATTAAAATAATGTGATTTTGGGTTTTTTTACTAACATTTCAAAGCATTAAAGGACCCCTCAAGATATATTCAACACTTTGCATTTTTAAAATTAATTTCCATGGGAGTGTGACTCACCTCCACCTAAGCAACCTTATTATTTTAAGAAGTTCGGACTTGGGCCTTATAAAATATTGTTTTCCTCTTCACTTTTCCAAAAACCATGGGAAAAAAATGTGGGATGGTTTGTGGTTTGGATTAATTTAATGTAAGTGGACCCAAACCTAAATAATAATGAATTCCCTCACCTTTCCTATATAAACCCACCCAAGCTCTCACTTCCTCCTCACTAAAATCCCTTGGAGTTCATCCATCCTATTCTCTACTCTCTCTATAATCCTCCCAAGGTTCCCCAAGCTCCCAAGAAACCTCTCAAAAGCCTCTCTCTAACCTTTGGAAGCACACTTCCAAGTAAGGGTTTTTTTCTTCCTTTCTCATTTTTGTCCAATTTTCATTAAGTTGTTTTGCCCTTTTAATTTCAATTATAAATGTTGGGGTATGGTTTCTCACCTAACATATATTTCCCTCTTTATGTTTTAATTATGGGAGACCCTTTCTCTCTCATTAAATGCCTCCCATGTAAACCCATTACTATGCCGAAATTCTGAAAGGAACTTCTCTCTCCTCTTTTACATTCAAGCAATACATTTGTATCATGAATCTAAATTCCATTACCATTGTTGGGACATGTACCAATATGAACTACTTACTTTCTATTGCATGTAAATATGATGAGTAACCCATTTATCTCTCATCAACCTTTTTTATGAATTCTTATGTCACGCTGTTACGTTGGAGAAATCGCACCGATTTTCTAAGCCAATGTCATTGTGTAGTGAATACCATGTCCATTTCTCCATCAAGGGTATTCACCTTTATGCACATTTACATATTGATTGTAAAGATTAATGTATGAATTCCACATTCCATTATCGTGGAATAAATGGTTATGTTTTATGAATCCATGTTTTATTATCCATGTGGCACACTTATGCATGAAATGAAATGTTTAAGAAGGGTGCGCCCTTATAGATCTCCAATGCATTGGGTAAAGTATAGTATCATGATACATCTTGTGCAATGAGTGTTGACTCATTCTAATTCATGTGCAATGAGGTTTTACTCGTGCTTCATGTTCAATGGGGGTTTACTCATGCATTATGTGCAATGAGCCTTGGCTCATGCTAATTCCATGTTTAAGTGTTGTTTCCACATTTCCATGTTATGATTATCATGCTTTATCATGCCTTTATGTTCATGTTTCTTTTATGCTATGTTGATATGCCTATTGTCTAACATGTATTGTACTCCTCATATTATTCCATGTGTACTCCCTTTCTGGGCTTTATAGCTCACCCTTTTCGTATGCATGTCATCAAGTTATCCCATGCAATGCTAAGTACGAAGGAATATAGTGGTCATGTAAAGGAAGTTCTGAATAAAGTTGTTGTATTTCATGTTTTAAGTTTTTATGTAATGGTACTAATCCCCAAAGACACTAAACCTCTTGATCTTCATTGTTGTATCAAGTGATGTTTTATGTAATAAATCATGTTTATGTTTGTAATAAAAGCAGTGTTGTCATAATCAACTCCTCCTTGGTAAGTGATTTTCTACTTCGTTTATGATTCTTATCTCTCCCATATTCTTCCATATAACGAGGGATATATTTTCCTCCATTGTAAATTTGTTTACATATAGGATTTTATATATCCTATTTCATTGAATCTTGATACTAGGTTTTGATCCTAGATTCCCTTCACCATTTTGAATTGGACTATTCTACAAAAAATTTAGGGTTACGGTTTGGCGAGTGTTATCAATGATCTCGACATAGGTGGTCAATTTATTAATTCCCATAGTCATAATTGCAATCAAATTTATATAAATTTTGAAATTTTAATTGAAAAATTGGCCAATTTCATTTTCAATTTAATTAATTAATTGATTTTCCATGTGATGATGTGACCCTTCATGAATCTCATTGGACCCATTGGATCCATGAGACTGGACATGAAGAAACCCATTGTGTTTATGAGTGTAATAGAAATGATAATTTATAAATTATTAATGGTTGATAAATGTGATTGAGAATATGTTTTATAAATTGAATTATTATATTTGTTTTATAATGTATTTTGATAATCGTTGATAAATGGGTTTTGAATGTGGAACCATGAGATATGTTATTTTTGAATGGTGTGAACAATGAGGCATGGGATAAGGGATACTGATTCATGTACCCAAGGGGATCTATACATATTCTCTAATCCCAAATATATATATATATATATATAATGTGATTACTGAGTTATTGGACAGCGAGTACTGCTCCAAATACCCATAGGGGGCCAGACAACTGCTCTAGGACTCTAATGTATGAATATGAAAATGAGATTTAATGAATAATTACATCCAACGAGTAAATGGATTGTGATTTTCATATGGTTTATGGGTCAGTCTATGGAATTGGAAGAAGATGGTATGATTGGTTTGGGTGTCATCGTGAACATGGGGGCTATATGGTTAATTAAATAAAATTATGTTTGAGAATTTTTTATTTTACAATTTCTACTATATTTTCTTTGTAAAACTATATACACTATTATAGTATGAATATTAAATTATACATCATTGCTGGTAGCTTACTATGTTGTACTCACACCTTACTCCGGCCGCCTGATCGATACCGGAATAGGCTTTATGTATGCAATATATGATAAGAGAAATAGACTTATGTTAGATGGCGAAGTTGGGATTATTTTTCAAATATAGATAAGGGAACTGGAAATGATATCAAGAACCATTTGGGATTTTTCATAGTTTCATTATATTTGGGTTTTCATTTGACACTTATATGGAATTACATATCTACTGCATTAGTTTATGGTTATATTTTCTTATTTTAGATTCATTATGTTATGTAGGTTGATTACTGGTTTTGGTATTATATTGGTGGGTTTTCATTATCATTTGGATAGTTTTTATTGATTTTAAATGTTGGTATTCTTTGATAAAAAGGTTATACCCTCCCCATGTTACATATTTTTGCATCTTTACTATTATGTAGACTCTATAATATGGGGAGGTGTGCCTAAGGTCACGTAACGAACTAGCTTTGGGCACCAGTATGTGGCACCCAGGACATGATGTCACATAATGCCTCAGGACTTTTGAGGATTCTTTCATCTTCCTTTATTCCTTTTTATCCTTATTCATTGTATTTTACTAAAAATTTAAATATTAGTATAAATAATAAAATTCTTTTGATCCTCCATCTCTCATCCTATCATCATGTATTTCCAAGATTCATATTCGATCCATTTTATTCATTTAATTGTGTTATATTTTTGAAGGTATATAATTTTTTTTACTAAATTCATTATTATTGAAATGAATTTTCTATTATAGTATTAATTAGGACATTAACGATTTCATGATTTTTTTAGTTTTCTTATCTTTGGTTATATTTTTGGTAATTTAGAAATGTCTAAAATGGGAAGGAGATGTCTAAGGATTTATAATATAAAGAATTTGAATATGATATTTGTCAACTATGTTTCTATTAAAAATATAATTCATTGATTTAATTTGATTTTATAAAGGACCTTTACGTTGACTTATTACCATATCTAAAATAATCCCAAAACCATAATAATGAATATATTATTTAACATAGTTTAAAAGAGGAATGGTGTTTATTTGATTGTGGTTGTCAAAAATAAATTCCTAACCAGGATAACATTATGAGAATTATAAATAACATTTTTAATCTTTTTTCATAAAATATATCACCAAAATACAATTATAATTATTTTTTTAATTTCACTTGTTCAAAGTAATGAATCAATATGGTAACTTAAAATATACATAAAAAACAATCACTTCAGCTATATATAAAATTAAAACATACCTCAATGGATAATCCTAGGTCTCAAGTGTGGCCAAATTATTTTCCTCAAAATTTTCTTTTTTATATATATTATAAACTATGACTTAAACTAGAATGTAAATAAATACTTAACACAATGGATGACTTCTAGATCACTATGGAAAAGATGATAAAACTCTTGAAAATACTTTACCAAATGTTTTTTAGACATTTTCATGTATTTCCTATAAGTTGATGGATCCTTTTGAAAGATAAAGAACACTCATTCAATTATTTATTTAATAGAAAAATGAAATTAGTCAAATATTATAGAATATTATAGTGTCTATGGGAATATTCATTGATTGTATATATTAGAATACCATATGTAAAAAGTAGAGTCCATATTTTCATTCAGAAAAGGATTCAATCAAAATAATTTACCTAATAGGGTTCCCATGTGGACTTCGATATGCATGGAGATAAAATAATGGACAATGGAATAGTATTGAGGAATTTATGTTAATTAAAAAATAAATAAAAAAATCAATTTATGTTTTAAAATCAAATAAAATATATTTAAATCATGTATTAGAAATACCTAAAAAACTGAATAAAAAAATTAAATGATCCAAGAGTTGATAATATTAACCTGGTTAAAGTAAATATAGACAAAATACAAACCTTTTAAGGTGAAAGGTTAGTAATGGATCTTTTCATAGATTATATAGAGAATTATGGATTGAACCACTAAGAGTTGTCATCAACCTATTCTCTAAAGGAATAAAAATGTTTACCACCCTGACTAAATAGGAAATGATACAAAATCCATAGATTTCCAAAGATTCAGTTATCATTTGAATATTTTCAACCCCCCCCCCCCCAAAAAAATTTAATTTCACCAACAAACCTTATAGTAATTATTAATTATAAAAAATGATGATTGGAATAAATTGTAAGAAATTATCATGAAAAAACATGGCTTATGTTACCCAAGATAGTGCATTGTAGGGTCGGGAGGGACCATTTCCATCCATTCTAGCAGTGGAACTTGAGCTTTTCATAGTCCTATAAAACATCAATCATCAACTCCATGATTTCTAGTCAAAACAACGATGAGCAAGAGGAGGAATTAGTGAGGGGGGAGGTGGCTAAACCAATTCTAGTGGCAATAATGAAGTGTCATAATCAGAGACAGATATTTTTTTGATAGGGTTTACATGTAAAAATTGAGTGTCATGGAGGGTTCTAGCATGGATGGAGAGGCCAGAGATAGGGGGAAGCGGGGGTACATGAAACTGGGAAATGACTTGGTGATATTGGGAGATTAGGTATATAAATTATAGGGAAATAGGGAGGTGTCATGGGAGGATGTTCAATTGGGAGTCATCATTGCTTGTGAGATACTAGCAACAAAATGGAGTTGTGTTTAGTGACATATATCTTCAAAACATGGGGGATAGGGTTTCATTAAAACTAAAAAATTACTGTGATATGGGGAGGTCAAACATGGGATTCATGGTGGAGGAGGTATTAAAAATCGCTACATAATCATAGGAGTTAAATGATAATGTACATAATTTGGTGGAATCCTTTCATATATAAAAAATTACAAATTAATAAATTTTCAAAAATAACACATTTTTTAAAAAAATTCATTTTTATAAATTTGAAATTAATTAAAATATTAATGTTCTTGGAATAGTTTGATTAATTAATTTTAGTAAAATATTATATATTTGTTATTATGATACATGTTTTTGAAAAATATATTTATGTTAATGATTCAAGATACATTTATTTAAATGATGGATTTAACTATAGGTTTCATGTCATGCACGGCCAATATTATTATCAATATAACATATTATAAGTATAAAGTGTCTCAGATGATGGAAATATCTATTTATTGTTCACATGATGACTAATTTATTTATATTTTCCAAAATAAACATCATGGAGATTAAGGGAATGAAAACAGAATGTTGATACTCAAATTGAGCAAAGAGGTTATCATGGTCTCATGTGTAAATCCTTAGGAAAAACTAGTGTTATGATATTCATGGCAGTCATCTCATAAGACTAACAAGAATGTAAATTTTAGGTATTACATTACATATTTCATATATATTTTTAGGTTTTCTTATGTTATTCTAAAATAGTAAATAACATGTAGTCAATATCATTGTGAAAGGAGTTTTTCAGGAAAAAGGGTTATGGAAAGTTATAAAAGTTTACACACTATAAATGTTATCAAAATTTGAATAATTAAATTTTTGATATTATAAGATTCAGTGGATATCAGAATAATTAAATTTTGGAAATGATGGTGAATGTAATTATATCATGGTGGACCATTTTGAAGATAATATATATATTTTATTCACATTAATATTAATTCCATACCTAAATTTGACTATTTTAAACTTGAGTGCTTGTCTTTTTTTAAATTTTAAATTATTTGGTTATATTTATGATCTACATAACATTTTAATAAATAGTGTGTTTAATATGAAACCTAAAATAATAGTATATATTTATAAAATTACAATTTTTTTATTTTAATTAATGAAATTTTTTATTTATGTATATCTAAAAATATTATTTTTAATTAAATAAAAATGAATGACATGAAATTAGGTGTTGAATTTAACTTAATATTATCATGTATTTCATGAGGTTTTTCAATGAGGTTCTCAATTATTTAAATGGATGTCTGGTTGTCAAATCAATAATATATATATTTTTAATTGATGATAATTTTCTTATTATTTTATGAAAATTTGAAGTAATTACAATATTTATATCAGGTGAAAAATTCTTTATTATACATATTATACATAACCATACTCATTCATATCGCACTATATATGGTTTACTTATGACCTTTTATCACTAGTTTATTAAAAATTCATTGTTAAAATCATGTTTTAGGTAAAAATTTCTTTTTTTAACATGTGTGTTTCTATTTTTTAGTTTTGATCAATTTACATTGATTAGGGTCTCATGATATATATAATTTTAACCATAATATAAATATCACATTTATTAATTTTATATTTATTATCTACCATTACAATTATATATTGAAAACTGCATCACACCGTTCATGGAGAAAGTAGGTTGTATGTGTGAATGAATGATGTCTCTATATTGTAGTTGAAGGGATCAAAAGAATTGTCAATAATAATTAAAATTTTAAACAAAATTTATTATATTGTAGATATAATATATATTCATTAAATATATCTTTATTATCATCCATGTAAATATAAAATGAAAAACGCATCACATTCCTTAGTGGTGGTGATAATCTACACATACTCACGAGCGATGTTATTGTTTTTCAACATATTGGATTGTAAAAAGTTTGATGTGATATTATAATTTAAAAATTATTATCTAGGTCATAATTAATATATATATATATATATATATTAAATCCATCTTTATATATTTCCATGAGAGGTGTTGATGAAAAACAAATTATATCGGTTCACGAGACTGTAGTCTGCCGAAAAAACGATCAACAATATCATTTTCCATTTGAAAAAAGAGGAGATGGAAATCATTTGTTCCATTAACATAATAAAATATTAAAATATTCGAGATATATATGATTTTGTATCATCATATTTTAACAATATCTAAAGGTTGTTGAAGATAAAATAAAACAAAAACACTAAGTTAAGAATAATATCTCTTTTTAGACAACCACATTAGGTTTTCTCCAAAATCCTTCTTATGAGGGTCTAGAACTAAACAAATTCCTATAGAAAGAAGGTAGGTAAATAAGGAACGTATATAATTATATATTGACTAACATAAAAGGATTTTAATGTGTGAATATGAGAGTAGAGGGGATGTCCTTTTATTACTGGGAGAGAGGACACACTTGGGATTTTTTAAGGAAAATGTTATACCCACATTTTAGAAATTCCCAAATGCTCTAAAATGGATCATTAATGAACATCAGACATGATAAGGTCTAAATATGTCATGAAAATATAAATTCAATAAGGTTTTAGGATATTTTACCCCTTATAGTTTTAGTTTAACCCCTAAAAGTGATCATGTTTTAACTTTAACCGTGTAATTAATTTTTAGCGTATTTACTATTCATTATAGCGATGAGAAAAACATTAACCTTATTATATATAATTTATAATTCTATCTCAAAATATTCAGTAAATTTTTCAAAATTTAATTCACGGAAGTAGTATAATCTAATTTTAAATTAAACTCATACATGAGAAGAAAAAATAAATTCATAAGGAAAAATGTTTTCGTTAGTATAAGAAGTTTTTATAAAAAAATTGAACATAAAATTGCTTCTACTATCCTAAAGAATATTAAACATAATTTCAATGAAATCATTTTAAATTTAAAATAATATTAAAATATAATTAAACTTTGTAAATATACTCAATGAAATGTTTGTTCCCAATAAAAATCAGTATTTTTAATTATTCAACAAAGAAATAATTTTTTTAGAAAATTATCAAAATTTCACTCTATGATAATTTTCACAAGATGGTTTCAAAAATAAAGTTCAATTTTTTAAAAACAAGAATCAGAAATTATGAAAAATTAACAATATTATTTATTCATAATGTGTAGAAAAATTATTATTGATGAAAAATGTATTTTTATGTATATAAAGATGTTACTAACAATTAAGTTCTTATTTATCAACATATTCTATTAATCGAAATTCATTATAATTAAAATCTAAAATACATATTTCTATCCATACAACCATGTTTAATGGTTATGATATAGTGATCGTATTTAGATAATAAAATTAACAATATATTACGGACCATTAAAACATGATGTTGTGTGTAGAGAAATCTATCAAAGAAATACAGTTAGTTTTATTTTTTTCATAAAATATCATGGTGCTATAAATAAAATCCGAGGTCATTTTCTAGGTATTGATCCCTTTATGAATATTTTTATATACTTCAATTAAATTTTTTTTGATATTTTCTCTCACATTGTATGTCAACTTGACGCGCGGTTTATTCATTAATGTGACATTTTTATCAAATATCACAGTACTATGAATTCATTAGAATTAGATATCCTTTTCTATATTTATAACCATTAATTGTTTTTTGATGTTTGTGTCATCCAAAACACACTATTGACCAGTTCATGAAAATATCAAGTCAGGTTGATGTGAGTTATATTCCTACATGTAAAAAATTATACAATGGTCATTTTCCTTTGATTTCACAATAATCTGTGACTATTTTCTAGACTATAAATCTCAAACACATGTTTTAATGACATTTAAATCTAATTAAACTATTTTTATAGTAATTAAAACCACCACAAACATATAATTAAAATGATTTTATTCATACATTCCAAAAATTAATCATCAATAATTTTCATATGATTTCATGATAATTTAAATTGATTTTCTAGGTATTGACCATTTTAATCACATTTTTCATTTAAATAATAAAATTAATTATTAATAACTTCAAGAAGAACGCATGCCTGATTAAAATTAAATATGTTGTAACGCCCTGACCCCAGTTACCCAGATTCGGTGCATTATTACATAATATTGGCTTGATCAAAAAATATCAAGTCTCAAAAAACCGATTAGATTCGTAGCCTTAGAAACACTAGATATATTCATAAGTCTTACATTAAATCATAAAGTGAAAAAAAACTACAATAATATCTTTTCTTCATATTCCCTCATACTATCCCTGGAATTAATTCATCAAATACTTGTTCACATGATGGGAAAAATAAAACATTAATAGGGGTTAACTCAGATGCTCAGTAAAGATAACAATATAGCGGAAACTTTAATAAATAAACATAAACATTTAAGGCAATGTGTAACTAAAACAATAGCCATTTAAACTCGAACTTCAGAATAATATGGAAAGGTAAAATGAAATAATTCTATTTACATATTCACATGGGTATTATACTCGTTGTATAATCAAATGCATTATCAATAAGAACTTTCATAATAATGGAATTCATAATGCCAGACTATCATAACCACATAGTCAAGGCCTTCTTCCAAGACTACAAATAATTTTTTGTCAAGGCTTTGTTCCAAGACACTAGTTTGTATCATAAGACCTACCAATGCATCAAGAAGCTATAGCAGGCTCCACTCATCACTTAATAAGTCCAATGCATTCCTAATACGAGCAGGTTTGAACATAACAAAATCATTCGTATTAAAAATAGAATACGAAATGTCAATACATTATCCATAAACCATGAATGGTATAAAAATAACACATAAAAAGTCAAACATATCACATAACCTTCAATTCTATATGGAAATTTTGTAACATAATAATTCACCTTCATATAAGCTTTAAATCTATCAAATTATGTTGACATACATGAAGTCAAAACTATTTGAGATAAATATCTCTTTTTTAAAATCATTTAAAATTCACATAATTATAAAATAAAACATTTACTTTGAAAATATTATTATATGATTATGAGGTAATATTAGACAATTTTATAATGACAAAAAATAGCCACAACCACCGTATAAGTTAAAAAAAATACATTCTTGCCTTAATTCTGTCGAAAAGGTTAAAAATGACATTATTTGGAAAACGACGAAAAAACTCATTTATAAAAATTTATAAAAAGTAAAAAAGTGTTATAAATTACATTAACTCATAGTATATAAAATACTAAGAACATTTTTAAATACATTTTTAAGAGACATGGATGTGGATGATAAATAGGTCCCAGTAGATACTTACGTAAAAACAACCTCGGATAATAAAGAGATTGTGAAGTTAACCCTTACCAATTTGGTAACTTAAGAAACATATACCACATGAAAGAAGTATCATACATTAAATATTTATATACCCTTTAATTTTATTTTATTACATAATGAATACAATTATGGGCAGTACATACACCACACAAAAGGTAATAGTGGCAATATGACATGAATCTCACGGGAATAAGGTGTGAGACGAAACCCTGTTACCTTGTACTTCCCCTTGGTTTAGTTTGGGTTACCCTACTCTATAATGGTAAAATAATTGTTATTAAATTATGCAAGAATAAAATACATTAGTATGATATCATATATTGTCTTTTGACATTGCTTCATTAATAAAATCATAGCATTATCGTTGTTTCAGGTGTTAATGGATTCGTTTTCCTTTATATTCATTGTTTTGTGGGTCATATTTGATATGGATGGGATTTATATTATTCATATCCAGAATTATATCAAGTCTATAAGTATTAAATTTAATCATCAAATGAAAATTACTCTTGAGTGTATACGATGGGGAATGAATCTAATCGCGTTCATGGAGATGGTGATCCGTACGTACACACGAGCGACATTATCATTATTTTGATATTAAAATAATATATAATTGGATGGTATATCATAAAAAAAGAATAATTATCATGTTATATTTATTATTTACATGAACTATACATCATTATTATACACATCCAAATAATAATGTATTGAATAACAATTTCACCACAACGTGGAGATAGTAAGTCATACGTACGCATGTATGGTGACATGTAATCAAAAGGATGGATAGAATACTGAATATGGATGTACCATATTTATAATAAAATCACATTATATAGAAGATACTGTATTTATTACATTAGAAAAAAAACAAAGAAAGAAGAAGTGGAAGAAGAAAGGAACTTGAAAGAGGGTAGTGAAATCATTACCTCTTCTTCGGGTTCTTCCATTTGATTTGATCAAAAAGTCTCCTTAGGTTGCCTTTATGTTAAAAAAAAGTTCTCTAGGTTGATGTGATGGAATCTGAGAGGATATTTGAACAGATATTGGCTGAAGAAAAATGGCTTTGAAGGTGTGAATTAGAGAGAAGGGGGAGTTCCCTTTTATAAGAGGGGTGAGGTGAACCTTAAGAAAAGGTAGAAATATTATTTTATAATAAATTCATATTCGGTTTATTATGGCTAAAAATTAAATTATTTAATGTTTAAGTTGTGTATGGGTCTAAAACCACCCAACCAATAGGTTTTAGACATGTTTGGGTTACTATATTAAACTTATCTTTTAGTATTGACTCCCAGTTTATTAGTTTCACATTTACCATGTCTCTTTGTATTTTTGAAATATATGGTTAATAAACATACAATATACTTCAAAGAGACCCCCAAGTGGTCCATTAATGATACAAATATCATTATATAAGTCATTTGGCCGATCCATAGATTTTTTGTAATAGAATATTAATTAATAATAAAATATTTGTTTTAAAAACTTGTTTATGTCAATTTTGACAATATTTAATAATTCATTTTTGTTAAAGTCTTAAAAACTTTATTAATTCAAAAAAATCTACATAATTAATCCTAACATGTCATATTAACCAATAAAATTTGTGGAGATCATAGAAACTTTCAAATTATATTTATTTTAACATTTATAATACCAATTATTGATTCATTCATTAATAAAACAATACTGCATCATTATTGTGTCATAAATAACTTTTATTATTAAATGTCTAAAAATTATAAATAAACTCCCATTATTTAGGAAATATTTTAATATTTTTAATTAATATATATAGTCAAAAATATAACATAAATAACCCTATGTAAAAATTGTTTTCTAAATGATATATGCTTTTCTCAATTTTGTATTTAATTTAACTTAAATAATATAAAGTGTCGTTATCACATAAAAGTGGCTCCAATGGGTCCTAAAATTGACCCAAAGATTCCCATGGTCGGGCATGTATAAACCAATAGGTTTAGGACACGTTTTAGGTTAATTTAATATTATTAAATTATTATTGTTTTACCCTTTAACCATTGTAAAAAAAATATTTACTAAAGTAATTATTCAAAATGTCAAAAAATAAAAGTCCCCAATTTAAACTATTTGTACCTCCTTATTCCAAATATGGAATCCATTTTTCTAAATTAAAAATACATAAGTGGGAGAAATTAATTTAAAATTAATTCCTATTGTCATAACAAAAAAGAGGGTTTTTATAAAATAATAACTATCAAAAGATTGACACTGGTTTATGTCCAGTTTAAATGTGAAATTTTTTACAATGACCAACATTGGTTTAAATGGTAAAAATATAATCTAATTATACTTCCAAACCATTTAAATTAATAATTGATCACAACAAATTATTTTTATTAAAAAAGTTTCTTTTAGTTAAAATATAGTATTTTTCACTATTCACCAAGATATGAAAGATATCCGAAAAATACCAAAAATTTATAGAAACTAAATTTTTATGTCTCTATTCTAATGAAAAATTTTATTTTTTTCAAATTGGATATATAATGGTTTCAAATATTGTATTTAAAAAATGTTGTCCATTAAATGGCGGTAAAATTTCATTGTTAGAAAAATATTCTTTTATCTGAAAAAATGAATTTGTTCTTACATTATGTCTAAGAAACTCATTATATGGATTCCAAAATTATAAGGATTATATAAAGTTCAAAATTCAGTTAATACTATTCGTAACCGCTTTTGAACGGCTAGTTTGGTAAGTCGTGGTTCACTTGAAATCGGTGTTGCATGTAGTGAATGTTATTGAATTACTTTAAAGAAATAACGTACTATGAAATCTTGGGGTGTTACATTCTCTCCCCCTTCAATAAATTTCATCCTCGCAATTTGAAATTGTTTTTCAAAAATAAAAGGATGAAAATAGAAAACACCTTTGTGGAAAACACACATCGGAAATTGGGTTAATATAATTTAGTCTTAACAAGAGGGAAAGAGAAATGAAAGGGTCACCACCAAATTATGATATCGATTAGAAGAATATTGGTGGAAATTAGAGACACATAATTGGAGTAAAAACATAAATATTTATCGGGAGGGATTGAGTTCATCAATCACAAACAAGTGTAAAGTTGAGGGCCTCAAATCCATCAATATATGATGATTTAAAATATCATCGATTAAACATAAAGTATTAGGGTAAAAAAAAATTGGATTTATGATTCCTTCCCTAAATTTTAAAAATAGATTAAGTAAACAAATATCTATACCTGAAAAGTTTAGTTTCATTCTTTAACTATTTCCTACCACAAGTTCATCTTTCATTCCAAAATAATTCAAAAATATTCTATTTATCCTAATCGTATAGGGTTCCAAAATAATTAATTTATAATTAATTTGTCAAAATATTAAAAAAACATCATTATACAAGCCAGGACATCACATAGGCCAGCGGTAGGTGATGCACCCTTGACGCTCTTCAGTTGCGGGATCATGTCTCGCGGCTTGGCCGGACGCGACGGGTTGTCGCCCGACCACCCGGATGTCCTTTTTTTAACAATCCAAAAATAATATTCAGAAATTATTTAACCATAACAACAGTATAAAATGTCAAATATAATCCATTCCAACCTTTATAATTATCCAAATTACTTCTGTCCAAACTCACGGTCCAAAATTTATATGGAAGGTAAATTTAATGAAGATCTTTTTTTCCACGTAATAACATGTGAATACCATCATCATGTATTCTTTTAAAATATGGTAACACCCTGAACTACCATAAAACATTATTTATTACAATCATGCTCCCTTATTACTTATATAATACTAGATATATTCCTTATATCCAAAAACATTTAATACTCCAAAAATGATGAAATAAAGAAACCATTAATCTGTGCCTAGCTAGTCAAGAATATCAAATATAATTTATCCAAATAAACCATCTCTTATTCCAAAATTACTACCTCAGTATCATGAAAATATTAAGGATTACCTTTCCTTAAACCATGTATTATATAAAAAAAAGTTTAAATTACTGTTGATTCAATTTTCATAGTACCTTATAATCCCAAATCATCAATGGAATTGTACTACAGTACAGTCCTTATTTATCTCCATAATTCATATAACCGATACATCATTGATACAATACTAAAATGAAATAATTCTTTAATAACAACATAATAACAGTAGTTATTCATCTTCATTTTTTGTAGTACCATAAATTTATTATTATCCAATATCATCATTTGGGGCATACTCTGATGATTTGAACATTGATTCGCGTAGTGTCCCCACTCCTTGTAGATAAATCATTGTACATTTGAAACATTTTTCTTACCCTCATAATCACGAACATGGTGTCCTTTTTCTCCACACTTATAACATACTTTAATTCCCTTCATGCATTTTCCAAGGTGATTCTTTCCACATTTATCAATATGGGAAAATCATTCCTTGCCTTCTTCCCTTTATATGTCCTTCTCTCTACCACCATTTTCATCTCTGACATCCCTTCGAACCCATATGACTTCGAGAATTATTTAATTATCTTATCAATACATGATACTATTTCTTCATATGATAATAATATGTGGGAGACTATTTCCCTTCTAAATTATATCGTAAGACCATGAAATATATGATCCTTCTTACTCTTTGGATCATGTGTATTGCTGGAGTTCTCATTCCTTCCACTGGGAATCATTTCTAAACAATGGCATACACTAGATTAGTTTATTAATCTCAATAACTAATATCAAACATTTAAAACCCTTATCATAAATTAAACTGTTTACAGATATTAGCCATAATCATAAAAATGTATTCTTTGAAAAAGTATATTCTAATAAACCCTTTATAATGGTTTGTAAAGAAAATGAGAATTATCCTAGGCATATCCCCTGGGAGTTTCATAACCAAGAGTGCAGCAAGGCCCGTTTTCGTGCACCAGTTCCCATTTAAGTCTATCTCAAAGCAGTGTTTTCGGGTATTACCCCTAGATACATATGTGACAGAGCTGCCTCTACCAGCTCGTATCCAGACAGAGATATATTTCTTGGAAAACTCACAAAATCTATACCATACCAAAATTCCTGTAAGTTCTTCTATACTAATCCTCAAATTATATCTTTGGGCTATGTTCTCTAATAAGATATTATATAAATAAAGCTTCCATGGTTTATAATAAACTTCCTCTGATACCAACTGTAATGCCCTGACTGCAGTTACCCAGAGTCGGTGCATTATTATATAATATTGGCATGATCACAAAAGATCAATTCTCAAATTACTGATTAGTTTAGTATTCTTTGAAACACTTGATATATTCATAAGTCTTACATTACATCATAAAGTGAATAAAAAACTACAACAACATATTGAATTCATATCCCCTCATACTATCCCTACAGGTTATTCATATAATATATCTTTACATCCTGGAAAAAATAAAACATTGAAAGGGGTGAGCTCAGATGCTCAGTAAGGATAAGAATATAGCTAAAACATTCATAAATAAACATGAACATTTAAGGCAATGTACAACTAAAACAAAATCCTTTTAAACCTGAACTTCAGCATAATATGAACAAGATAAAATGAAATAATGCTATTTACTTATTCACGTGGATATTCAACTAGTCGAATAATCACATGAAATATCAATAACCAGTTTCATAATAATGGAATGCATAATCGAAAACTATCATAACCACATAGTCAAGGCCTCGTTCCAAGACTACAAAAAAGTTTTTTTCAAGGCCTTGTGCCAAGACACTAGTTTGTCTCATTAGACCTACCGATACATCAATGAGCTATAGCGGGCTCCACCTGTCACTTACTAAGTCCAATGCTTTCCTCATATGAACAGGTTTAAAAATTACATAAACATTTGTAATAAAACTAGCATACAAAATGTCAATAATTTATCCATAAACAATGAATTGTATAAAAATAACACATAAATATTCAAATATATCACAAACCTTCAATACTCTCTCAATTTTTTGGGTCATAATAAATCAACTTCAAATAAGTTTAAAATCCATCAAAGGATGTTAACATAGATGAAATCATAACTATTTGAGAGAAATATCTCTTTTTTTGAAATAATTTAAAAGTAAAATAATTATAAATTAAAACATTTACATTGAAAATTTTCTTATAATCTTATAAGGGAATATTTGATGATTTTATAAAGGCAGAAAATAGCCGCACCAACCATATAAGTTAAAAAAGATATTCTTACCCTAATTTTGTCGAAAAGGTTAAAAAGGAAATTGTTTGGAAAATGACAGAATGAATCATTTATAAAAATATTATAAAAAGTTAAACAAGGGTATAAATGACTTTAACCCATTGTCTATAAAATAGTAATAATGTTTTGAAATACAATTTTAAGAAACATGGATGTGGATGATAAAGTGGTCAAAATAGATACTTACGTAAAAAAAACCTCGAATAATAAAGAGATTGTGAAATTAACTCTTACCAATTTGGTAACATACAAAAAATACACCCCATGAAAGAAGTATCATACAGTAAATATGTAAATAAACATAAATATAAGTTTATTACATAAATAATACAATTATGGGCAGTACAAACACCACACAAAAAGGTAATAGTTGTAATATGGCATCAATCTCACCAGAATAAGGAGTGAGATGAAAACCCCTTGCCTTGTACTTTTCCATGGTCAAGTGTAGGTTAAACTCCTGTATAATGGTGAAATAATTGTTATAAAATTATACAAGAGTCATATACAATAATATGATATCATATATTATCTTTTAACATTGCATCGTTAATAATATCTTAGTATTATCATTTTTTCAGGTGTAAATGAATTTGGTTTCTGTTATATTCTTTATTTTGTGAGTCATATTTGTAATGGATGATATGTATATTATTCCTATCAATAATTATATCAAGTATTTAAATATTAAATTTAATCATTAAATGAAAATTATTCTTGAACGGATATGATGGGGAATGAATCTCATCACGTTCGTGGAGACGGTAATCCGTACGTACGCATGAGCGACAATATCAATATTTTGATATTAAAATAATACATAATTGGATATTGTATCATATATAAAGATATTTATCCTTTTATATTTATTATTTACATGAATTACACATCATTATTATACACATCCAAATAATAATGTATTGAATAACAATTACACCACGACGTGGAGACGGTAAGCCTTACATACGCACGAATGGTGACATGTCATCCATGGGATGGATAGAATACTTAATATGGTTGTACCATATTTTTAATAACATCACAGTATATAGAAGATACTAGATTAATTATTTATGAATGTAAATAACAAAGAATGAAGAAGTTGAAGAATAAAGGAACTTGAAAGAGGGGGGTGAAATCATTACCTCTTCTTCGTGTTATTCTTTTTGATTTGATCAAAAGGGCTCTTTAGCTTGGCATTATGATAAAACTAAGGCCTCTAGGTTGATTTGATGAAATATTAGAGGATATTCGTCAGGGTTTTTCCAAGAAAAATGGCTTTGAATTTGTAAATTAGAGAGAAGGGGGAGTGCCCTTTTATAAGAGGGGTGATGGGCACCTTATGAAAAGTTAGAAATATTATTTTATAATAAATTAATATTCGGTTTATAATGGCTCCAATGTTAATTATTTAAATTTTAAGTTGGGGATGGGTCTAAAAACACCAAAAAAATAGGTTTTAGACATGTTTTGGTCACAATATTAACCTTATCTTTTACTTTTAACTCTTAGTTAATTAGTTTCACATTTACCATGTCTCTTTGTATATTTATATTATATGGTTAATAAACATACTATATACTTCCAAGATACCATCATGTTGTCTATTATTAATAAACCTATCATTATATAAGTATTTTTTCCGATACTTATATTTTGAAGAATATAATATCATTTAAGAATATAATATTTGTTTTAAATACTTCTTTTTGTAAATTTTGACCCTATTTAATAATTGATTTTTGATAAAGTCATAAAATCTTTATAAATTCGAAATAAATTCATTTAAGTAATGATAACATGTCATATTAACAAATAACATTTTTTTATGTCATCAAAACATCAAAATTATATTTATTTTAACATTTATAATATCATTATTTGATTCTTTTATTTATAATGAAAAATAATCCATCATTATTGTGTCACAAATAAATTTAATTATTCAATTTCTAATAATTATAACTAAAATTTCATTATATAATAAATCTTTATATATTTTTAATTAATATATATAGTCTAAAATATAACATATATAACCATATTTAAAATTTGGGTTTCTAAAAGATATATGCTTATGTCATTTTTGTATTTACTTTCACTTAATTAATAAAATATGACATTATCACTTACAAGTGGCTTCATGGGGTCCCAAAATCGACCCAAATATGCACATGGTCGGAAATTTATCAACCAATAGTGTTAGGACACGTTTTAGGGTATTTTAATAATGTTATAATATTATTTGTTTACCCTTATTTACCGGATTTACCATTGAACCATTGTAAAAATATTATTTACCGAAATAATTATTTAAAATGCCTAAAAATAAAACATACCTATGTACAAAATTTTTACCTCCTGATTAAAAATATGGAATCAATTTTTCTAAATTCAAAACACAGAAGTGTACGAAATTAATTTTAAATTAATTCTCATTGTCAATACAAAAAGCAGGTTTTTATGAAATAATAACTATCAAAAGATTGACATTTGTTTATATCCTGTTTAAATGTGAAAATATGTCCAATGAAAAAAATCGAGATAAATGGTAAAAAAATATTATCTTATTATACTTAAAACAATTAAAATTAATAATTGAACACTATAAATTATTTTGAATAAAAAAGTTGGTTTCAGTTAAAATATAGTATATTTCACTATTCACCAAAATATGAAATTTATCAGAAAAATACCAAATAATTATTGAAACTAAATATTTTTGCCTCGATTCTAAATAATAATTTTATTTTGACAAATTGGATATATAAAACTTTCAAATATTGTATTTAAAAAAGGTTCTCCATTAAAATGCGGTAAAATTGCATTTTTTTTAAAAATACTTCTTTTATCAGAAAAAATTATTTGTTCTTACATTATGTCTATGATACTCATTATGTGGATTCTAATATTATAATGATTTTATAAAGTTAAAAATTCAGTTAATACTATTCATAACCACTTTTTAACGGCTAGTTTGGTGAGTCGTGGTTCGCTTAAATATGGTGTTACGTGTAGTGAAAGTTATTGAATTACTTTGAAGAGATAATGTACTATGAAATGATGGGGTGTTAAATATGTTACCATATGTCACAAATTAATTGATGAAAATTTTTATATTATTTCACAATAATCTGAGGCCGTCTGCTAAGTATTGACCCATTGACATATACTTTTAATGACATTTAAATATAAGAAAACAACTTTTTCAATAATTCTAATCATACCACACATAATATTTATATGATTTCTATTATGTAACCAAAAAATAATCATTTATCAGTTTAATATGATCTTACAATACTTTGAGGTCATTCACTTTGTTTTATTCATTTGAATAAACCTTTTTTTAGCTTTTAAAAAAGAAAAAACCCATATTTATTTATTCTAAAAAACAAAATTTTAAATTGATGTTTCTTCAATTATAACATATCAAAAAATAAATTATAGTAATTTTTCTATGATTCAATTTAATCAGTGTTTTTTTCTATTTTTTGAAACATTGACATGTTTTTATAAAAATTAAATATAATAAAACAACTTTTTTTCATTCTAATCTAAATGAATATTGGACTTATGGGTAGTATATTCATACATGTTAAAAATTTAAAAATTATAATTATAATATTATTTAATGACATGTTGATATTATTTACTTTTTTAATCACTTGAAGTATTTTTTCAAAATAATTCAATAAAAACACAGCTTTGGCTATTTCGAGCAAACCAAAAATTTGATTTATTTGTGTTATGTTCCTTCAGGTTTAAAATAAGATCTTTATCATGGTTATGTTATTTTTTTGACAATATACATCCTTTTTATAGTCATTGACCCCTTCACACATGTTTTTTCAGACTATATAATACAATTAAAATGATTTTCTATCATTTGAAACACACCACACATTGCATTGATTTGTTTATTGTTACTAATGGTGAGCCATGGTATGGTACATAGAACAATTTATGGTTATGAAATTATATTTCAATATCATTGTTAATATGAGATGGTTCACACCCTAATATAATCTTGGGTCCATTCTTGATGTCTATAGTGAGTCCCATAACAACCCATTTTGTTGTTTTTTTCCATTTTTTATTTTCTTTCTCTAACCGACCAAGTCACCCCAATGGGGTATTTTTTATTGATATATTATATATACATGTGATGTGAAACTCTTATATGATTAACCATGATTACATCTTTATGCCCACGAAATAGCTACATAGACCACTTGTTACCACTTACACCTCTCTTTTGACTTTTATTTTAGGATGTGTGGTCTATACACAAACATCAAAAAATGATCAACCATTATTATATTATGATTTAACTAGAATCCTAAATCATTTATTAAGTTTTAACCCTTTGAAGAATATTTTTAAAAACATAAAATTCCTTAAAACACACTTTCAGTCATTCCGAGAAAACCGTAGAATAAAGTAACACGTGATCTATTCAATGATGTCATATATTAAACAAAATTAATTGTTCTATGATTTCCAGAAAAATATGAATCAATGTTATATGTATTTAAATTTTCTTGCACAATTTTAAAGACATAAAAAACTAATAAAACCGATTTTTTAATCATTCTGACCACATTGCACATCAAATATAGGTTTTTTAAAACTTTTATAGATAACTACATATTATTTGGGGTCATTATGACCACACCATAGAGTTTTATTGACATGAGGTCTATTTATACAAGTCAAAAATCAATCAAATAATTTTTCCAGGTGATTTCATCATAATTCGAGATCATTTTCATGATTTTGACCCTTTGACACATTTTTTTGACATTTAAAATTAAACATTTTTATTTTAGGAAAACAAAATACTTGATTGATGATAATTCTATTATAACATTTCAAATGATAAAAAATGTTTGTTTTCATATAATTTTACTAAAATTTATGGTTTTTGTTATATTTTTACCACTTTACCCGTGTTTTTCACTTTTATAGAAAATAAAAATGCAATTTTGTTCATTTTGAGTAAATAAGATAGATTGATGATTAGTTTATTCCACATGTCACGAATTATATGATGTCTACTTTCCTATGATTTTGGGAAAATTATTGTTTTCTACATGATTTTAACCCTTTGCGTGTTTTAAATGAATTAAATTTCACTCAAATAACATCACACGTTTAAATTTAATGTAGTTTACTTATACATGTCAATGATTATTTAATGATTATTTTATAATGATTTTACAAAACATATGAGGGTGTTTTCATGATAGGTCCCTTTGAAGCACATTTATAATTGAATTTAAATATAATAAAACTACTTTTTAGCTCATTCTGACCGCAAATCACATTGGATTGAAATGTGATGCATTTCCAAAAATTATCCAATTATCATTCCTATGATTTTGGTTCAACTAAAAATATTGTGATAGGTTTTACTTTATAACACATTTTTTACTTCTAAATAAAAAAATAAAATTTTCATATTTATGATAAAACTGTTAATAGATTAATGTATTTTTATGTTCCTATAAGTCAAAAATTAAATGTTCTTTTTCCTATAATTTCATGAAAATTCAAGGTTGTTAAAAATATTAATTCTTTAATAAATGCTTTTAATGAATTTAATCTTATAGAAATATTTTTTCATTATTCCCACAACACCAAAAATCTGATTAATGTTTGTCGTATATATCATAAATTAATAAATAAATCTCCTATGATTTTAATGACAATCGGAGGTTGTTTTTTAGTTTTTGACCCTTGAAACATGTTTGTATTTCTCATGGATCAATAAAAACACACTTCTGGTCAATAAAAATGATCTCGTGTAGACTCAAAATGACCCAATGTGTGCTTTTATGTGTTAATAGTCTATAAAAATGTGCCTGAGAGAGTTAATATTTAGAAAAAAATCTTGGATTATAATAAAATCCTTGGAAACCCACCATAATGGTGTCCCAAATATGGTATCTTTATTTCGGTGTGAATTGAAATGTAAAAGAAAAACATAACTATTTTCTCACTCAATACTGGTAGTCTAGAAGAAATAAGTTCTAGTTCTCATGATATAATAGTAATTAATAAATATAAACAATAAATTTGATTAAAATAACAATAAAAATATAAATTCCTTAAAAATAATAAAAATAATAATAAAATAGAGATAAAAAAAACAAAACAAAATTAAACATTAAAAAAAATCAAAACATTAATAAAAATATAATAAACAAAACAAATTGAATAACCCAAAAAGAAAGAAAAGTTAAAGATGAAATTTAAACTAAAATAAAGAATTATTATTAATTGTAATAGAAATATGTAAGGATGAAATACAAGCACAAAATAAAATTACACAAAAATTTTAATATACAAGAATAAATAAACACATATATTGATATACAAATAGAATATAAAAAAATGAGGCATAACACAAACTCAAATTGGAACAGTTAAAAAAGAAAATTTAAAATTTAAATTCAAAATCATAATCATGAGAGTACTAGTTGAATGAATAATTTGAAACAAAATAATTAAATGTAAAATTTATAATAAATACCTATAAATAGAATCAAGTGAAAACAATTAAAATTTTGAAAAAGAACTCGAATTACCATGAAATCATTAGACAACGATTTTTGAATAATTTTTTATTTGTTGGAATGGACGATACATCAATTTAATGTGGTGTGAACTCATAATATAATGTTTATTTTTAGGCCATAACTTTTTTTGCATGTTTTTGTATAAATTGACATCTAATAGAATAATTTTTTCAATCATTCAATCCACAATGCATGTTATATTGATGTGAAGTCTATTCATACATTTCAAAAATTAAACAATGATTGATGTTATGTTATTTCACAAAATTTTATAGTTTTTTTCAATGTTCTAACCCTTTAACATATGTTTATTTACTTTTAAATTAATAAAAATATTATTTTTTTCATTTCGATCAAAATGCCTATTAGATTGAAGTGGCGTCTATTTCAATATGTCCAAAATTAAATGATGTTCGGTGTCTAATGATATAATAATAATATGTGGTCTTTTCCTATGCATTCACCCTTTGATTCATGGTTTTTGACATTTAAATCAATAAAAATTCACTTTTAGTCAATTTCAAACAAATCAAATGGCATATTGACATGATTTATACACCTAGATGTCAAAAATAAACAACTTAAATTTTCCATTGATATAACATAAATTTGAGGTTTCTTTTTTGTGTAAAATTCTTAGACATGTGTTTTAAAAGACTTAATTCCAATAAAACATTATTTTCGGTCATTATAAATTTACCAATGTTTAGATTCATATTAGGTTTATTCATAAACGTAAGAAATTTTCATTGATGTCTGAACTCGTTTCCTTTGTTTTGACCCCATTTAATAGAAATGTGGAGGGAAAATGGAACTTCTGATCATACCAATGAATTTGGGTGTAGATTATGTTTGGTTGGTTTGTACAAATCAAAAATGACATGAATATTGTTTTCCTATGTTTTCACATCAATCCAAGCTCAATTGATCGTTATTTGACACCATTTTTCAAGGATTTTTTTAATATAATATTAATAATATATGTAGAATATCTATATTAAAATTTTAAAAATGGGATTAAATTAACCAGGATTTTATTTATTGAAAAAGTGGAGAAAATTATTCTATTTTTTACAACTGAAACCCATGTAGTTATCTTCGAGGTATAAGATAATTTCATGAAATTTTGGTATATTTATATTGTAATCGTTATTTTATATTAAAATTTATGTTGCTTAAAATAAAAATTCCAATAATATGTGATGATGTCAAAAATAAAATAACTCAAAATTTTTCATATTCAAAAACTAAATTTCTACATTAATAACCTTAGGATTATTGAACACACAGGGTTTAGGTTCTCATTTTAACTCCTTGCCACCAGCGAATCACATAGAACTATCTTTCTTTAGATGAGTGAAATGTTCTTTAATTATATTACCCACAAAATTTTTTACCATTTCTTTATCATTTGTTTATAATTTGAATACTTTGACCTAGGTCCTTTTTTAGTGTCGGTTTTTTTATATATTGATTTATGTATGATAGAGAATACAAACATAATAGTGGTATAACTATGCACTTAACATCTACTACTTTAGCACTTCTAATAGCTGCTCACAAGAAAAGTATCAACCGAAGATGGTATTGAAAAATTAGGCATACAAAGATCCGTATAGGAAACAAATTGACCCTAAAAGCGTACTTAAATAAATAGTACTAAAGGTCCCCGAGAAACATCTTAGAAATTATTACATTTTCGGTTTCTCATAAAATCATTTACAGCTCATTCTATCAGTTCTAGAGGCCAATGAAATAATGAGGTACATTTCAATAGTCATTGTAGGTAAGTAAATTTATGACCAAATTTTCTAGGAAAAAACTAAGTAACAGTTCATTCCAAAATGATTGTCTTTCACCAATCATAGAAATTATAATCTAGATTATAGTAATTTTTCCCCAATAATTGTATATTGAAGATTATTTCATTAAAAATTATAGATACGAGAAAACATCTTTCACATCATGATTCTTAACATACGAAAATTAAAATCACTAAACGATGAAATTAATGTTATAGAAGGAATGAACTAATATACATCATCATCTAATAAAAGTTCAATTTTTTTTGAGAGATAGATATAAGATAACGATTCACTAACATGTATGAAACTCTCAATTTCCCATATCATTATAGTTATAAAACCAGAATGCACCATGGGTCATGGTTTACTTGGAATTTCAATACCAATTATAACTATTCTATACTCCATGATATTCGATGTACATCATGTATTACCTGAACACAACCACCAAAAATATGCAAACATGTTACTTAGACAGAGAATATAGAATCCAATTAAAATAAAAAATCCTTTTCATTAGAAACCAAAAAATATTGTTCAGCGATATCATGAAATAAAAAATAAAATGGAAATATTACTACAATGATAACAACAAGACAGAATACTTCAAAATAGTTTCTAAGTTTGATTATACCAATTCCAAAGATCATGGGTAATTTATAGATTATTAAAGAAAAATAGAACAACCTTGAAAAGTCAATAGAGTCCACTTATAAGTGATAAATCATATAAAGAGTATTAAATAAACTATATATAAAATATTAATTGCAATAAAAATATTTCAGTTATAGAGAATTGTTACCAGAAAATAACATTCCATAAAGAAACAAGTAATCATAATAAAATAAAAATAACAGTCCTTGATACATCACGAAAATAAATAAATTTATAAAATAAATTTATAAATAGATTACAAACCATGTTTTTGGTGGAATATGGTAGTTATTATTTATAAAACATTTCAAAATGAAATTCAAGGTGGTTTCCACATAAAATCCACTCTCTGCAAAGATGACATATATGGATTGGATATAATAGGGGAAAGAATTTATCTATTATCTAGATGCTTGAATTTTTAGGATCCCACTATTTGTATAAAAAATGAATTTAGGCACATTAGTCAAAAAAATTTGCAAATAAACAATAAAAAGAGGGTTATACCTGCTTGTGGAAGATTAATTTAGGTTCTTCATAAGAAACTCTATGTGTTTCAGGAATTTCATGTAAATGTATCTGAACATGGTGAATTTATAAACTAGTTGCCACCCCTTTCCAATTGGGAATCATCACAACCATGCCTGAGTACCTCTCTCATTCATCCATTTTACCAATGAACTCGAGAGATATCTTTTTATGAGAAATAACATCTAGTTCTATGTAGAAAATAAGTCCCATGATATGTTCTAGTTTACTATGAGTTTTTATTTTACATGTGAAAATATAAAATGAGGCTCACCTTCCCCATGAGTAACTCAATATAATTGAATACTGCAACAGAAATATTTGTATAATAAAATAATTGAGTCATGCAGGCCTACAACAATGATATTACTATCTTGAGGAGGAATTAATATTTTTATTATTTTTAATAATGAAATAATACATTCATTCCTAGAAAGAATAAAAAAAATTAAAATATGAATGACCTTATTTAACGTGAATTTAATCAAATGAAATAGAGATTTGCTACTGCTAAAAGCTAACAAAAATAGTAATTATTATTTGATAAGAAGAATCAAGGAAACTTGTCTTCCAGGATCAATTCCCCTTTGTCATTAATCATTATGATTCCATCATAATGATACTATATGAGAATAGTTTAACTAGTAGTTTTCTATCAAGGGTTAAGTATACTTGGATAGATAATATAACACTAAAATATGAAATTTTTAATAGATAGCTTCTAAAAACATTTTTGTTCAATTTCCTTCATTTAACTTCTATTTCAAGACTGTGTGGAGTGAATTATATGCCAAATCTAGTATAAAATGTCCAAAATATTTATAAATTAATCAATATACCTCATTGGATGATATGTTGTCATGGATATTCAAGGCCCAACACTATGATAGTTCATTTATTTTTATCAATTTCCAAACACGTGATTTGTCTCCAGAATCATGAACAATCATTAGATTTACCTCAGTAATGATTTTATTTTAAAAATTATGCATAAAATCATGATTCAGTTTTTTATTACACACAAATACTTAGCATAACTCAATGTACCATATAACATGGTTAAGAAAGGACGAATTCAAACCCACCAGTATATCCATGGTAGAAGGTTGATATCTAATTCTACTTGAAGAACTAAACTCACTCGTAGAAGTGGTCATCAGATACCATGAACATTTAGAGAGACATGGTCATTTCAGACATTCTTATTTTAATAAAAAAGATCACTATAATAATGGGGTTGAATATTCCCTATAAATATAAAAAGAATTTATCAAATGGGTTTGTAAAAACCTAATTCTATCCACATTAGTAATAATTTTATCCCCATTATCAATTTTTGAGAAGGAAATAAATTTTTCATCCCTGTTATACAAAATATGAGGAGAATCTTGTTGATAATATGATTAAAAAGACTATAAAGAATTATTTGTATGAATTTATATTGGTATATCCCGTAACTGATGATTACTGGTATTACATCATCTACATCTATTGATTACAATATTTTAACATTGTCCACATCTCAAAACGTAATAAAAAACACATCACTATCATCCAAAAAATAGTTCTTAGTGGTATCAAATGGAACAATACCAATAGAATCCTTTCAAATTCCATGATATGTGCATATTTTATCCCTTTCATATTCATCCCATTCTATTAAAAATGGTTATATTAATTTATTAGACCAGTTGGAAGATATCTGGGTAGAAAATTTCATAGAAAATTAAAACTTGTCGAATTTACCTATGAAGATCCGAAAAAAATAAATTTTAGAGATATATCAAGTTTCATCATCACTATAAACCGTTGTATTGGGTGAATTCCTAGTGTATCAATGTCTACCCTTGAACCCGCATTATCATAAAACCATGAATTTATTTTCAAATCCTTTTACATTGAGAATATAAACTAGCAATATAGCTTCCATAAAAAGACCCATTATTTTGACGATTCAAAAGGAAAAAAACTGAAATTATTGTCTGTATAGGGCCCCTTGTTTTTTTACTATGTTCACTTTACACTATGTGGGATGTGAATTTATAAAAATTATAAATTATTAGATGGATAATCTATAATAATAAAATATGTTCAAAACTGACACTAATGCTGCTTATTTTATTACAAGACAGCAAAACCCAATTCATAACTAAGTGATAGTATCTTGTATCGTTTGAATCACATCATTTTCAAACAATACCACACCTCTTGTGGATTATTTTAGTTATGGGGACTATAGTTCCATATCCGAAAACTATCAAAATAAAAAATTTCCAATTTAATTAACATAGTAATAAAATAAGGAAATATTTTCTACCTACACTATTAAGAATTCTTGGAGGTACAATTTAATGGATTTTGAAATAAAAATTATTTTAACTACTAAACCCAATACACACTGATTTCAATTTCATGAGGAATAAGAAACTATGAGTCATGGAATAACTGCTACCAATCCCCATCTTGTATGTAATTTAATTCCCCTCCAAACTAGAATAATGATATATCCTTAGTTTTATTATATTCTATGAGTTATAATGATTAGGGTATCCTCTTATAATTTGAGAATATGCCTCAGGTTAGGGGTGATATAGCCATTCGTTACCACCCATAACTGGATTACATTACCTAAAATCAAATTTTCATCTTAGCTTACCTAAATGGCCTTAATATCATATTTTAATCATATATTACATGAACACCACACAAAAAATATGTAAACATGTAACTTATAATCCATACTAATAAAATAAAGGAATTCCATTGATTATAAAACCAAAAAATATATTGAAGAAGAATCCCAAATTCAAAAATAAAATGGAAGCATTATTGGAGCAATTATAACGTTTAAGGGACTTCAAAATATATTTTATGTAAGTTTCTACCAATTCAATATAGATTCATGGAACATGAAAAAATCATAAAATTTATCAACAAAATATAATAAAAAAATCAGAATTTTTTTTACTAAATTAGAAATAAACACATTTTGAAGTCATTTAGAAGTTGGTGGTGAATGAAGTAAACAAAATTGTCTTCATGGATCATATACCACACATTGTTAGTCATTAATATTCCACAGGTTGGTTTCCATAGTAGCAGTGTTGAGCTAGATGTTTTTTTGGATTGGTTGTAGGTTCATGTTCATAGATATATATTATATGATGAAAATTAAACTATTTCAATAGATGAGTTCTCATACCATTTGTGATAAATTTATTCATTTCTATTCAATTCCAAGAGAATGTAAATCACATTAGAATATAATTCCAATATGTATTGTCCATAATTTTCATAAATCAATCAACATAAATGTGTTAATGATAAGCTGTCAAAGCGATTCATGGAATGAAACTCTGATGGTCCATTTATTTATTTTAGATTTAAAATACTGTATTTTTTACTTTACTCATCAACCATCCTTGCATTTACCTCATAAATGATTTTATTTTCAACATCCATCATAAAATCTAGAATTGGTTAATTAGAAAAACGAATTATTGGAAGAAAATATTGTAACAAATAACATGAAAGAATAATGATTTATTTAAACACAACTATCTACCCATGGAATAAGGTTGAAATTTAATGCTACTTGAAGTAGTGAATCCACTCATGGAAGAGAAGTGCATATACTTTGAGTATTTTGATAGAGATTTCCATATTATAATTGTAATGTTTTTATAAATATCGCCATGAAAGTATGTTTCAATGACTCCCTTGAAGGATCAAATAAATGGTTATCATAGGTTCATAAAAACATAATTATATCCTCATTTTCGATAATTTTAACTATAATCTCAATTGTTGAAACACCATGAAATTTTACGTTCTTTTTAACCTGAATTCGATGGAAAGAATATAGATAAACCAACTAACATTAACTTTAAAGAATTATTTTTACGCATTTATATAAGGAGATACATTGACTGATGATTACTATATTTCACCCTCTATATATTTAGTTTCCAATATGTTCAAAAATCCATGTCCTAAAACATAATAAAAAACGCATCACCATTATCCAAAAAATGATTCTTATTGGTATCAAAAAACAATATCCCCACATAAAACATTCCAATTCCATGATATTTTAACTTTATTGCTCCTTCACATTAATCCTATTCTACCATGAATCATTATCCTCAATTATTAAAACATTGGGAAAACATCTTGTAATAAAATATCATAAAAAATATAAAATCAATTGATTTTTCCGATCATGATCCCCAAAAAAATGTTTTTACAAATACCTTGTTCCATCTGCACTATATTCTATTATGGTGTGTTAATGGCATTAAAACCATATTTTAATACAACAATGACATAATTTTATAATAAATTTCCATTAAGAAGATAAAATTGAAGTACATCACCCAAAAAAGGCATAATATTGAAAGGTTTATAATGGTAAAAAATAATAAAATTATTATAGTCATTGGTACCTTAAAATTTTTACTATGTGAAATGTACTCATTCTGTGATGTGGATCAACATCCCATTGATATTTTCAGTTGGAACTTAAATATTCATAAAATATATTCAACAATACAAATGTTTATTCTTGTTTGATTAACAACCATTAAAACCCAATTCAAGGATAAATACAAGGGGGCGTATATCATGAATCACAAACCTATTCAATGCCACCACACCTATTGTTGTTCCTTTCAGATATAGGGTTAGAGGTTCTATATCATACCTCTATTGACATAAAAAGGCCACAAACTAGGACCCATAGTATACATTTCATGCTAATTTTTCTACCTACACTATTGGGCACATAAGGAAAACCAATTTTAAGGATTTTGAATAAAAATACGTCAAACAACCCAACCCAATACACATTGAATTAAATGTCATATGGAATATGAACCTTTGAGACATAGAATCAATGATTATAAAAATAATTCTATATATGAATTTAATGCCCCACTCGACCAAATTAATGATATATCCTTAATTCTCTTTTTTTCATTAAGATAAAAATATTGGGGGATCTTCTTATATTCTTGGAATATCCCCCATGTCAGAGTTCACAAGGCCTTTCTGTACAACCAATAACTGGTCTATGATCCCTAATATCATATGTCTTTCATGGAAAACCATTACACCACCACCAAAAATATCTATACTTCAAACATAGGTATGTCACTTCTAATCAAATAAAGTAATTCATTCAATTAGGAACCCAAAAATAGTATTCGAAAGAACATAGAATTAAAGAATAAAATAGTAGTATTACATTAAAAAATCAATGTGTAAATATACATCAAAATAGATTCTGTGTTAGGTTTTACTAATTCCAAATGGATTCATGGTACATAAAAATAAACAATATCATAAACATGAACAATGCCAACATAGTACAATAAAAAATCATAAATAAAATTTGAAACAAATTTAAAGAAATTCCAGTTATATCCACTAGTAAAATGACGATTGATGAAAGTATAACTATTACATACAACCACTGTTGTGGCTTCTTACTTGATTACAAACTAATAATACCCAATTAAACATTTAATTCAAGTATCCCTTATAGTTCACTTTTACAGTAATAAGTAGTTATAATCTTAATGGTAAGGGAGTATAAAATTGGTTACCTAATTGGAATACTTGGTAGCCTACAATTTCTCATCTTGATCCTGCTATAACTACTTGATAAATGGATTACTATTGTCTCTATATCACCCTCTCTTATGTTATCTATAACATTTATTTCACTTATTACTAGTAATGTGATGTTTTGGGATGGAGTGGTTCAAGGAAAAATCTGTTGGGATTTTGGGAGGTGGGAATGACTGGTTTGGTAAAGTGGGTATCTATTTTTTGTATGGTATTTGCTAAACATGGTGTGGGTTACTAAATTGGGGATTTTATATGGGTTGGTACAAGTATTCTTGTGTGAATCACATGGTCTTAAATGATAATGGTTTTCCATAGGGTCTAGATGTATCAAGCAAGGTATGTTGGTCTCAATAACTATTTTAAGTAGAACATGGTCTTAAAACATACAACTTGGTTCAAACTGTAATCCTATATTAGTAATACACATACCTCAAAAAAAATAATGTTCTATTTCCATAATATATTGTGACATGCATCCTTATTTCAACAACAATCCAAAATCTGACCCATCTACCAGCCCCATACACATACCCATCACTAGTCATACATAATTAGCAATGTTATACTCATTTCAATGCCATCAAATCTCTATTTATTGAGTATCAAAATTGTTTTCACTAAGTCCTCCTACATCTATGACCCTTTTAGATGCCAAAACACACAAATATAAACATGAAACTGCTAGATTCCCTCCTTGATTGATATCATGTGAAATAAGAACACATGTTTCTTTCGGGGACTAGACCCATCCTATAATCCTTTTATGAATTGAAACATTCTCCACTAGTGATAAATAAAATTACCCACCTATTTTAAACACTCTTTAATTAAATCAATATATTTCCTAGATCAGTGACGAACGAATATAATATCTCCGAGCAACCCGTATCCATCTCATTTCTAGTTTGAAAAATGGAAGAAGTACCCATATAGACTTGTAGTGATGTAACTAAGAACTAAAATAAAACACATAGAGATCATAAAGATTTTATAAATATCAAATAGAATTTGAAAAAAATAGAATGAAATACCCATTGTATGCACTTGGAAGATGGTGGTTGATGATAGAATATTAGTTCAATAATACCACATCTACAATTGTTTACATGATTTCCAACCATTAAAAAAATCAAAATATAAATTCAAGGGTCTTTTAAATATTAAATCACTTACATTTATAATAACATTGTACAAAATTTAGAAACTATTATAATTAGGGTCCACAAACATTGATGGAATTTTTCAACCTATAACGATGTTCTTTAGGGAGGTGGGGAATCAAGAATGAGTATTATGGTAATACAATAATAATAGAAGTTAATTGTTTTCAAAATATGCCACCCAAAGAAGTTCTGAATGGTCATTGTCATGTAATTGGATATTGTGGCCTAGAGACTACATATGGTGATTGCTTTTTGGAATTTTCAATCCTTTAATAGAAAATCCAACATGATCATGAGATATTTGGATGGTGGGAGTGAGTCCATTTTGGAAGGAAATATTGAAATGATAATGGGTAAAAAGGGTTTCACATATCTTGAGGTTTAGGGTGTTGTGAATCATAATTAGGGTTCCATTTGGTAACTGATAATGTTTTTTGGATGGAGAATCCAATTGCAGAGAATTCCATAGAATATAAAAGGATGTTATTATTTGGATCCTATGGTGGGAGTACCATGTACTAGTTTTTGGATCCCAGGAAATGTGTTGATATCATGGGATGGTTAGGAATGATCTGGCACCATATTGCTTATTTCATGATGGTTTAAGGTGGTTTCCTGGGTTTTAGTTCTAGGTGCACCTTATTTATTGGATTAACACTATAGAAGTGTGTATCGTGTTCAGAGGTAGAATGTGTTCATTTTGATAGCTAATAGAAATTGAGGAAGGTTGGGTTTTAGGGTTCGATAGGCACTAAGACTTCTTAAGAAATAAAAGAATTATAGTGGAATTTTTTAAGAACATATATATTTATGGGCCTTGAATTTCAAGGGAGATTTGAGTGTTTATTTGGTAGAATGAATGAATTTGGAATCGATATTCAGAAATAAATTTTAGGGGTTGATACTTCTCAAAAGATATGTTTTGGATGTGTAATGAGACTCGAGAGGTAGAATAGGGGTTTAATACATATTGGGAAGGTGAGGCGGAATGGTTTCATTAGACTGGGCCCACAAATGATCTGGTATCCTTGTAAGTGGTATAGTGCGTCCTTTAGGCCCACCAAACACATGGTGAGCCATCTTTTTTCTAGAGGCATATTATAAGGGGGAACCCCTATATTTCTCTCTATTTTTGGTGCAAATATTTGAGTTTTGTAAACCCTTCTCGCCTTTAATATCCTTCAATGGGGTCATTTAAGGGATATTTTTTAGTGATCAAAGTTATGTTCTTTCATTCATTGGTATTCTTCTTCATTCTCATTCATTCAAAATTATTTTCAGCTATTGGGTTTAGGGATTTGAAGTCGATTCCAATAGAGTATAGTGGAATCATCTAATAATCAGGTGGATTCGCCTCTACCGTGAATGTGAACATCCCAAGATTACGTTTGAGTATCACTAAAATTTGCTTCAATAAATTTGGTTTACAATGTGAATTTTTATATGGATTTTCATCAAAAATTTAAAAAAATGATGGAAATGGGTGTGTTGGGTATTTGCCTAGGTATATGTTCAAGAGTGTGGAGAGGATGAAAAAAAAACTATTTCTCAAAGAATTGAAGATCATTGAGTGCATTGTGGGTTTTCAGAAATTTCTTCTGAATAATTGGTTTATTTAATTACAAATTATTATAATTAAATTTGGTAATGTCAATGCATTTCATGAGTTCTTAAATTTGTGGGAGGCTGTATTTTGGGCCATGAAGTGTTGAAGAGAGACATGGAATATAATGACCCTAGCCTTTTACACATATTATTACACAGTTTTAAGCATAACTTACCATCAATTATATTCCAATTATCATAAATTCTACTGTATTTGGAATATTAGGTAGATAAAACTACAATCATGGAACAAAAATAATTATAATTTATTTATTCTTTATAAATAGATACTGACTTAAATTAAGCTCTTAAATATAAATACGATAACTTGGGGAATGCATGAACAAATTCATGAAATAAAAATCCTAGTAATAGAAGATTCATATGAATAATGAAAGGAACATGTGTTAGAATACATAACACGATGACATAAAAAGGCATCGAACATGAATAATCATATTGAATCATAAAAAATAGAACATGGAATCATGTAATAATATAATCATATAAATTTGTAATCAATATAAAACATTACATAAACATGACTCAATGATAACCACCAAGTCCATTTCACATGGAGGATCATGTGTCAAGGATAACCACCAAGACCATTACATATAGAGAAGCATGAGTCAAGGATAACCACCAAGAGAATTATACATGAAATATCATGAGACTAAACATTACCTTGTGTATTGTATCTCTATATGGGAACCCCCATAACAACATGTACATGAATATTTGTGTCACTTGTAGAATCATACATAAAGAATAAACATAAAATGTGTCCATGGAAAGAAGTGGGAATCATAATCATTTCATAAAGTATAAAAATGGGTGTATCATAAAATTATTCATGATAGAATGGATTTCAACAATACATGGAAATTTATGAGTCAAATTAGGTGTAGAACATGATAAATTATCTCAAATTGAAGTGAAAACATGTAAAAATATCGTTTAGGAAACATTAGAAATGAAACAGTTTTGTGTCATTTAATGATAATATTTAAAGACAATTAAAGTTAAAAATAAATATTTTTTCATAAAACCATAAATAAAAGAATATTATTTCATGATAAAAACAGTGATTATTAAAAAATAATGGTGGATTAAAACATGTTATGGATGGTACTAGAAAATGGGTAAGAAATTGAGATGTTCCTCTTTAATCATTCTTGACTTATCGAAAAGAATTGAGAAGGGAACCTTATAAAAACATGTATTTCCACATTAAAGAAAGAAAAATTGAGCTAGGAACATAATATTAGAACATACACATAAAAATAAATTTTTTACATAACAATAATTAATAAATTCGTTGCAGTAAAGAGAGAGTAAGCGTAACTCGAAGGAAAAAATGACAGCTGAGAGAGAATCCCTTACCTTATATCTGAAAGTGTTCTACACTTGAACTGAATATATTGGATAATCAAATTAAATACATTAATTAATCAATTAATAATCTTTTCACCATGCATTTGATTTTTTATAATTTTATTCGGTTCATTTATTGATTTTTTGTGGCTTATGAGATTCAGTTTCATCATTCATGAGCGAATGTTTACTTGGTTTTCATGATCGGTTTACGTGTATACAAGAATGGAAATTCATGTAAATTGATATTAGTTTCCCATAATTGAAATTATATGATACTAATTCACTTCTAGAAAAAAGAAATGGTCTTACATATCATTTTTTCTATATGTGAGAATGATTCATTAGATAAAATTTTAATGATAACCGATTAGATAATTTTTCAATTTTTTATCATCACAAACTAATTTTGTTTTATTAGTTAATATTATGTACATATACAGGTTAAAAAATTAAATATTCTATAATAAAAATTTTATAATCTGGTTTAACCATTAAAAATAGTTTAATGATCATCCTTGAAAATATTAATGGAAAATGAAAACACATCATCCTTGAATCTGATAAATAAACACATCACGGACTGAGTTTTCATTAATAAAAAAAGTGAGGGGAAGAGAAATGATGATGGGTGGTTAAATTAACATAATAACATTCAATTATATAAATGATACTAGATTTATTATTATACTTTTTAAGGGGAGGTGATTGGAGAAAAAGAATAGAAAATGAAAAGGAATTAAAATAAAAAAAAAGAGATTTTTACCTCTTGAATTATTTTCCTTAATAACCTCCTTAGGGGAATTGGGTTTGTTCATTTGATAAGATCCATGGATTTTGGGAACTGGGGATATTCTTGGGAAGATGATTATGAATAATATTTATAGGCTTTAATATTTTAGATGTGTGAGAAAAATAGGTGGTGAGGGGTTGTATTTATAGTAGAGGAATGGGGTGTTTTTTTATTACTTTTTTCAATTTTTTATTATTTTGGCTCAAGATAATGAATAGTGTTGATTATTATGAATAAATATAGATAATAATGCATGCAAGTTTGAACCAAATGTTCTTTAATCAACCATGACTCAATAAATAGTGTATTTAAATTATAATGTATATATAACACAAATTACTGTATATCACTATTCACAAAAAATCAATTATTTTAGAAAAAATCCAAAAATTCACCCAAACCATATTTCACACGTAGACTAAAATATTTAATACAAATTTATGAAAATATTTTTCTACATATTAAAATTTTAATTTTTAATTAAAATCATCATTTATTTTAAAAATTCCAATTTTAAAAGTATAACTAATTTTATAACACTATGAAAAAATAATTAATGTCTCATAAAATCATATTATAATGGTAAGATAAAAAAATATTAATTTATGAATAAATTTTATGGAAACAAATTATTTTAGAAAATTCTATTAATTATAAATTGTAAATAAACATTTATGCTTTTAATAAATACCAACACTTAATTTATCATTTCTTACACATTTAATTACTTATAAAAAGATATAAATATAGAATATTTTAATTTATAAGATACAAAATTTTTATTTATACTTTCATAAGTCATGTTTCTAATCTATTGGCAGGTTTACTATTCCTAATGGTCACATTACTATTCCAATGGTCATGTTACTATTCCATTGGTTTTTTTCCATAATTTTTATAAATACTGCAAATTTCAACCATTATTAAAGTTCGTATTGTGTTATATATGTGATTTTAGGTGATTTATACTATATGATACAATTATAAGAAGTCAATTCCCATTGATATAATTCCGGGTCAATACATTCTTCCCCCATTATGAAATTTTACCCTTGAAATTTCATTTTACAATATAGGTTAAAAACATGTGGGATAACATCTCCTTCAAAACATCATATTGTTTCCACGTTTCCACATTGTACTTATGGTATAACCATAGTGATTTGACTAGGTGAGTGGTCTTATTACGTATAACATTATCTCTAAGATCCAATATCTTCATGAGATTCTCCTCATAAGATAGATCAGTCTTCAATTATACCACCTATGAACTTAGTTCTTTTGAGGGATTTCATATGAACTTCCTAAAAAGAGATATGTGGAATACATCGTGTACTTGAGGCATGGTAGGGGGAAGTGATAGTCATTAGTCCCCAACATCAACTCCGTCAAGAATATTGAAGGGGATGATGTATATAGGACTTAGCTTTCCTTTCTTCTCATATCTCATGATCCTCTTCCATGGAGATGTGTATAGGAATAGCATGTCTCCCAACCCAGATTGTAGGTCTCATCAATGATTTTATACATAACTCTTATGTCAGCTTTGGGATTCCTTGATATTCTGCAGAATGGTTTTCACCTTTTCTATCATTTATTCAACTATTTCAGGTCTTAACAACTTACTTTCACCAAATTCATCCAACTATGTTGTTGTTCTACATATTTCCCATAAAAGGATTCATATGTAGCAATTTGGATTCTCATGTGGAAACTATGGTTGTAAGAAAACACTACTATAGGAATATGTTGGTCTCATCCTCCCATTAAGTCCATAGCACATGATCACAAGAAGTCTTCCATTGTCTAACTAGTCCTCTCATATTGACCATAAATTTGAGGATGATATTTCTTACTGAAGATCAACCCATTATTTTGGGCATTTTGGAGAATTCTCTAAAACGTAGAGGTAAATATCGGATCATGATCAGATATAAAGGATAATGGTAATACATAATGCCTCACTACTTATCTGATGTATAACCATGGATGGTGATCCAAGGATAAGTCATATTGAATTCTGATAAAGTGAGTTTCCTTTTCAAGATGATCCACAATGGCCCATATGGAATTATTTCTTTGGATTTCATTGTATGTCCGATGACAAAGTCCATGGTGATGTTTTCCCATTTCCATGTTGGTTTGGGTAATGGTTTCATCATCCCCTTAGAATGTTTCCTTCCAGCCTTCAATTGTTGACACACCAGGAACATTGATATATATTCAGTGATCTCCTTCTTCATATTGTCCAACCATTTGTGCTCTCTAATATCTAAATACATCATTGTGATCCATGGGATAATAGATATGGTTGGGATATGTGCATCATTTATAAGATCATTATTTATCTTTGGATTGGATGGTATATATATTCATGATAAAAAATATCATTACTCCTTCCTCATCCGTTTGGAACTTTGAGGACTTCCCATTTATGATATATTCAACCTTTTTCTTAATTTCTACATAATTTTTATTAGAATCCTTTATTTTCACAATAACGTTTGGTTGAGTAATAATTAGAGAAAGGACTGATGATGTTCCTTCCTTAATTATTCCCATGTCTATCAATGTTAGGCCTAAGAAGATTGGATCCTTTATAAATTTCATCATTTGTAATGAAGTAGAATACATTATACATTGAGAACTCACCACCTTATTTGATTTAATAGGATGGTAGGGTATTGAGTAGTCATTATCCATGATGTGATCTAAAAACCTTCATTGGATTATATTAATATTATTCTTTATAAATATATACCTGAGTATTTTATAGTTTGTATATATTTCACACTTCTCCCTACAGAGATAATGGGACCATATTTTCAATGAAATGATCAAATCCACCAACCCTAGATTATGTATGGGATATTTTTTATCATGAATTTTCAACTACCTTGAGGATTAGGCTATCACTTTATCATTTTTCATCAGTACACAACCTAATTCTTACTTTGAATCATCGTTGTACCCCACAAAATGTCCCCAATTGTTGTAATTGTGAGTACTGGTGTAGTGATAATCCTATTTTTTATCCTTTTGAAGTAGTATTCACATTCACTAGTATAGAAAAACATTTATCCCTTCAATTTCATCTTCGTAAGTGGTTTGAAAATTGTGATCAGTTCTTCACAAGTCATCAGTAATACCCAGCTAGAACAATGAAACTACAGATCAATGTTACAGATGTTGTTATGGGCCACCCTTGGATTGCCTTTATCATGGAAGAGAGTACAGATTTTCCTTTTTTAGTGATAACATTCCCAAAAATGGTACTTCCTCTATATATAATATCACATTTACTATAATTTTAATATAGTTTATGCATTCATAATGTTTTATCACAATATTCAAATGCTCCTCGTGTTCCTCCTTGCTCTTAGAGTGTATAATAATATTGTGAAGAAAGACTACCACAAATTTATTGAGGTAATATATAAATACTCTATTCCTTCAATATATGAATATTTCTTGAGAACTATTGAGTTCAAGGGGAATCACTTTGAACTCATATTTCTCATTCCACATACAAAAGTTAGTTTAGGGAATATCTTCCTTCTTCGCCATTAATTGGTGATATCCAGAATAAAGGTCCACCCTAGGGAAATGCTTATATCCTTGTAGTTGATAAAATAATTTATATATCCATTGAAGTGGATATGTTTTCTATACCATGATTTTATTGAGCTTTTGATGATCAGTATATAGGCATATTGAATTATCCTTCTTATTGTCAAAGAAGACTAGTGCACCCCATGTTAGCGCACTCAGGTGTATAAAACCCTTGTCCAGATTCCTTTGTAACTACATATTCAGATCTTCAAAATCAATGGTGTAAATAATATAAGATGTATTTTTTATAGTTATAGATCCTCTAATAAGTTCAACTAAGAACCCAACCTCTTAATCTGGAGGAAGGCTATGAAATAATTTAAGGAATAAATTTGTGTAGTTTCTCACAGTGGTCCTGTATTCAATAATGATTCTATTCTTTTTATCAATAATTTTAGCTAGATATTCTTTCTCATAAGGGAGAATTAACCACAATTTAGATGACAATTCTAAAAATGATTTTTCATCCTCTATATACTTATACAGAATTAGAGAATGCTTTAAGACATATAGAGTTAGCTCACTTTCCGGATAGTCGATGTTGGATTTGTATAAAGATAAACAATCTATGAATAATATATCATAAAACTCTATAAATGGTTGAAATTAAAGATTTAATGGGAGCTTCATTCAACAAAAATTTACCGAGAGGAGTTATAAACATTGTATGAAATAATTTCCCCATTATGTTCCTCACAAATAACTCAACCTCCGTATATTGATGTTGTGTTTGAATAGTTATACAAAACATAAAATATATGAAATAAAGTGTAGCAGGAGATTTAAATAGTATGTTTTATATTTTTGAATGAATAACCAGTGTAATTTTCCCCACATCATTTTCCGGATCCACCTTAGAAATAGTGATAGCATATGCCCTTAATTGATGCCTTTGAGGTTGTGGTTGTTGGTTATTTCTTCCAGAAAACCTTTTTCAAGGTAAATGGTTTTCATAATTATAATGTTCTTAATAGTTGAAACACTACACTATATGATGAGTTTTTATTTGAACCTTCCCTCTTTCTTCAACATTATTGAGATTCATCACATCCCTTTGGTAGTTATAGTATTAATTCCACATTATTCTATATTGTAATCATTTACTAGTTACCTTTAAATAGTTCCTAGGATTCTTATTCGCACAATTTTGACAATTTCAATGTTGTGTTTTCATTCCATCAAGTGATTTAACTATTGATCCTCCCATATTAAACTAAAATTTTCCACTTTTTATCTTCAGGACCATAAGACCAATGAGAACATTTGAACTTCATTTCAACCTTATGGGGATAAATAAAAATATTCCTATATCCACCAATGTCTTGAATCTCCAACACTTATTATAGACTTAGATTTCGTCTGATGAATAATTGATCCACCTTTATTTCAGTGTTCTTGATAAATTAGGAGGAGTATCGTGAAAGCCATTTCATGGTTTCTTTATACACCACAATAGAATCATTTTAATTTTTCATCAGATTGAGGAAATCCATTTATATTTTAAGAAGGTTATTTCAATGAAATTATATTTTGAGAGATATTTTCGTGAAATTATATCTTTCCATGGAATAATTCTCTTCCTTAGACATCGTTTTCATCATTAGTATCCACCACTGATCAACTTCTATATAAAAATGATAGCCCTCTAACACATGTTTACCTTCTTATGAACATTATTGGATATAAAATATCTTCTTAATAGACTTAATACATTGTTTGGTGGGGAGGGGATCATAATATCCATTAAATATGGGAATCCTTTGTTGTATAAAGTATTTGACCCTGAATCTAAATTTCATAGGATAAGGAGTGAGTTTCATAAGATTCATTTTATTATTCATAATTTGATCTAGTTAGGAAAGTGTTATCATCATGTTTTGAACACCTATTCCAATTAGATCTGGAATTTCATTAGGGAATCTATTACATTTCCTATCACATCAATTGTTAGCATTGTTTCCCCTATTTCCTTCCATTACTTAGAAAAATAATGTAAAATTATCAGGATTGAATACCTAGATAATAAGCATATAAAAATAAAAATTTTATCATAGAAGGATAAACATGTAAGTAAAAAGTATATCATATCATGTGATTCTATAAATTTCATTCTAAGTTAAGAATTGCGATAGAATTATCCCTAGGGATATTACTAATGTGTTTTATTCATAATTTACAAAAATAACTAGATCATGCTCTGATACCAACTAAAACATCCATAACATTTTATACATATTATTACATTATTCTAAGAAAAACTAACCATCAAGTACAAGACAAGGATCGTAAGTTCTAGTTTCATTGTATGATTAGGTATATAAAACTAAAAAAATGGAACCAATGTAAAACATAATTTATATAATCTCCTTAAAGAGATTATAACTTCATATTTTCTATTATTACTTTTTGGATAACCTTGGGAATACATTAAAAAAATGAATGAGATAAAAATACTAGTAAGGGAATACGAACATGAATAAAGCAAGGAAAATGGGTTAGAAGGAATAACATAATGAAATAAAAAAAATATGGAACATGGGTAAAAATATAGAATAATTACATATAGAAAATGATATCATCTAATAATGTAAACATAGAAATGTGGAAACAACATACAACATAGAATAATAATATGTCAAGGAAAACCACTAAGACCATTGAACATGGAGGATAATTAGTCAAGGCTAACAACCAAGACCGTTACACATGGCATATTATGAGACTAAACAGTACCCAATGCATTGTATCTCTATATAGGTTCACCCATAACTACCTGTACATGAATATGTGTGATATATGAAGAATCAGACACAAGGAATACACAGAATATGTGCCCATTGAAATAAGTGGGAATCGTAATCATGTCATAAGGAATAACAAATTTGTGTGGCATAAAAGTTTCCATGAAAGAATGGATTTAAATAATAAATTGAAATTAATAATGGAAAAGATTCATAGATAATTAAATGTTTTGTAAAACTGAAGTGAAAACATGTAAAAATTGTGTTTAACAAACATTAGAAATGAAACATTTTAGTGTGGTTTAAGGAAAAAATTCATGAGCTTTTAAAGAGAAAAAGGCATATTTTCTTCATAAAACCAAAAATGAACAAGATATTATTTAATTATAAAAAAATAGTTATTTTCTAAAAATAATAGTGTTTTAAAATAGAAAATGTATTTTACTTGAAAATGGGTATGAAATTGGAAGGTTCCCCTTTATATCGGGCATTCTTTTCAGGAATAATTGAGAAAGGAACCTTATAAAAACATTTATTTCCCATTAAAATAAATAATAATTGAGATAATAACATATAATTGGAACATATAAAAAGGATGTTCTGAGTATTAAAGAGGAATAATTAATATTTACATTGGGGTAAAGTGAGAGTTAGCGTAACTCGTAGGAAAAATGAGGGTTATGAGAGAATCCCTTACATAATGTATAAAAGTATTCTACACTCGATCTTAAAGTCCTAGATAATAAACTTAAATAAACTAGTTAATGAATTAATAACATTTTTCTCCATTATTTTATTTATTATAATTTTATTATGTTCATTTATGAATTTTTTTGTGGGTTATGATATTCAATTTCATCATTCGAGAGTGTTCATTTCCTTGTTTTAATGTTTGGTTTACTTCTATACATGTATGGAAAATCATGTAAAATGAGAACAGTTTTCCATAATTGAAAATATAAAATATTAATGAAAATAAAAAATATGAAATGGTATTATATATCGGTTATCCTTATTTGAGAATGATTCTTTAGATAAAAATTAATGTTTACCATTTAGATTATTTTTTCATTTTTTTGATCATCACAAACTAGTTTTGTTTTATTAATTAAAATTATGTATATATACTCATTCCTAAAAATTGAATATGTTCAAATACATATATTATATTCTTTTTTATCCATTAAAAATTATTGTATGACCATCCTTTAAGGTGGTAATGGAAATTGAAAAATCATCGTCGTGGGATATGACAACTGAACACATAATGAACGATGTTTTTATTTTTAGGAAAAAAATTAGAAGTGAATTTCTGATGGGTTGTTCCATTAACATAAGAAAATTTAAGTATATAAAATATAATATATTTAGTATTTCACTTGGACAATGATAGTTTATTAGAGAATAAAGAAAAACATTAAAAATGAATAAAATGAATAAAAAGATGATTTTACCTCATGAATTATTCTCCTTGATAACCTCCATGGGGGAATTAGGTTTAGTATTTTGTTGAGACCAATGTATTATGGATGTTTTGGATTCATGGAAGGATTATTGGGCATAATATGGAAAATATTAAATGCTTTATAGGTTTAGGAAAAAGTGCTGGTGAGTGGTGGTATTGGTAACAGAGGATAAGGGTGTTTTGTTTTGATTATTTATTAATTTATTTATTATTTTTGCTGAAAACTATGTATAGTGTGTATTATTATGAATAAATATAGTAACAAAGGCCTCTGAGTTTGAATGAAAAGTTCTTGCAACATCCATTACTAAATAAATAGTTTATTTAACTTATAATTTTTATATACCATAATTACCATATTTCACTATTCACAAAATCAATTATTTTAGAAAAAGAAGAAAATAACCCTAACCATTTTTTCAATTAGTTGAATTCAAAAATGAACTCCATTTTATGAAAATAATGTTTTAAATCTAATTGATTTATTTTTTAATTAAAATCATCATTTACTCAAAAAATAATAATATTAAAATTATAACTAATTTTATAACACATTGAAAAAATAATTAAGGTATTCAATATTTTTATTGTAATCATAAGACAATTAATTATTTATGTATGAATATATTCTAGGAAAATAAATTTTATTTTATTTCATTATTGTATTATAAAATTCTAAATGAAATTTTATGCTTTACAAAAAAAGGAACACTTAATTTATAATTTATAAAATATTTATTTACTTATAAAAACATATAAATATATCATATTTTCAATAAAAAGATACAAAAATTGTATTTATACATTCATAAGTTATATTTTTATTCTATTGGTTGTCTTACTATTCTTAATGATCACATTACTATTCCAAATGTCACATTATAATTTCATTGGTGTAGTTTCATTAATTTTTATAAATACTTATCATTTTATCGATTATTAAAGTTTTTATTGTGTTATCTATGTGATTTTAGGATTTTTTCTATAAGAAACAATTATAAAAAGTGAAATTAAATTTATAGGATTCTGTACCATTATATAGACATGCCTTCGTAGATCTGGTGGCTATGTGTTTGTTAAATGAAATTCTTTGAAAGAGGTAGGAGGTCCTTGGAACTTTCTTGATGGATTATTTAATTTCTATTATGTTTCATGTGATGTGTGTCCTCACTATAGGGGGAGTTTTCCAGATTATGATAAATCATTCATGCATTAATTTTCAAAATGGATTATTTTGAAATAAATGTAGTAAAATGTCCATTCTTACCACGGTGTAATATAAGGTATGTCACAGATACAAAGGGCCAGATCTATAACTCAAATAGTTCCCCTCAACACTTGGACCTCCATAAAATGAATTTCATAGTGAAAATAAAATTTTTATGGAATAATAGACCTTACATTACAACCCATGGACACCTCCAAATGGATTTGTGGAATTAATTAAGATGAACATTCCAATGTAGACCAAGGAAGGTTCCTTGTGGAAGTACCCTAGAGTTTATATGTCCAATAATTAGAATAATGGGGGTGAGAGATCCTTACCGTTTTGACATATTATTGTTGTGGGTTAAACCGTATATATGTTAGAGATCGGTTTTCTGACTGGACCGACCAATATTGAACCAGGAAATATTGATGGGTCTTTAGCCATATGTCAAAATACATTTTAGTATGTAATACCCCTATTTATTTTGAGGATATGAGATTATTTTGGTGATGTCAAGGTATAGTGTGACCTCATAATATAGGGTGTTTACCCAGTCACTAAGATGAAACTTGAGGATCCAATTTAATGCCTATTTGTTTTATAATCTTAAGGGACCTCAAGGGGTTCCTCACTGGTTGACTGACCGTGAGAAAGTATGATGGGTTTGGGTAGTGATGGTAGTGGGTTTCACCCAAGAACACGCATCGAATAGGTGAGCCTGATGGGTGGTGGATATTTGCATCTGTTATATGAATTCAAAAAATCTTTCATGCATTTTATTTTATTACTGGTTGTGGTATCCATATTCACATGGACACCTAAGGAATAACCATTTGTCTAGACATAAATGGAATTGCTCGAAATGCCCAATAATCACTTATAGATAAGGATGAAAGTCGAATCACACTAATTTGACTATCATATATTATGGTTGATGAAGTGGTGGATTTTTGATGGGGGATCCAAGTATCCAACATGAAATTTTATGATATAGTGCGTGTACTAATTCCTAAGAGTAAAAGGATTCCACTATTACTAGTGAGATGAATGTGAATACCCAGGGTTCTGGGGATTAAAATGCAAACACCATTATACTATTACCATTGTTTTGGACCCCCATGATTCGAATGGTATTATGAGGTGTCAAGTAGGATTATATCCGCAAGAAAAAATTTTGGAAATCTCAATGGATATTATTGGATCCCATCAATAAATACCTTTTATACCCCTATGATTAGTTGGATGTACCAATGATTTTTCATTTTAGGAAACAAGAAATATGGATGACCAAGTTATTGACCATGTAATGTTATAGAGTATTCAATTCAATTTTAATGGGAACCCATGTATCATTTATGTCTGTAAATATATATTTTCCTTGGGCCTTCCTCTATCTAGAATCATACATCTTCCAAATATGGATGAACTCTCTAGTACTACTATGGGGTTCAGCCTTAGGGATTGAGGTTGAGGGTTGTCTAGGGATTCACTATGGGACTTCCACTCATCATGAGGGAGGTGTGCATTTCAGATCCACAATGTATAGAAATTGGTTGACTTGAGGTGATTCACATTTTCAGAAACACTCTAACACTGGCCAAAGTCTATATAGTTGACCAGATTCTCGCACATGAGGAACCAAATTTTTTAAAATTGGATTGACTTATTTGTATTTAATTTGGGGGGTGTGATTTTGGGATTGGCATGGTCCACATAATGGTCTTAGAGGAATTGTGTAATCGGACCGAAGCATGTATTATCAGTTGTTTTATTTATTTTTTTATTTAGATTATTTATTTATATAAGAATTTACTAGAATCTATCATAATATTACTTGATAGAAAACATACATGAATGCCCAAAAGGCATGGAATTAATCCATTATTAATGAGACCATTTTTAATTCCCATTGTTCTCAAGATTTAGATGGAGACACCATTAGACCATTAAAAATATTAGGGATCCCTCATATCTTAATAGTTGTTATGTTGTGATGGTGGGTGTATTTCCTTAATTATGGATATTTTACATCCCAAGGGATACTATTCGATCCCCTTGAATTATTACAAGTATTGGGTTGATGTACCAGAGATGGTACGACATAAGAGACATGATATATGAAAACCTGGGTGAGAGAAAGGGGTCTAAGAGGGTATTTCTTTTTATTTCAGTGGATTCCTAGAAATAAGTAATGCCTAGATGTATAGGATTTTCTAATGGAATCCCTATCCTATGAATCAAAAATCCATCTAACAGTGATGAACATTGATATACTACCATCGGGTTCTACAGGAGGGCATGAGGATGTGCTATGTTTAGTATCACCCTAGGGTCTACCTCTCATCATAGTGGAGTTGTGAGCTTCTGATCCCTACTGAGTTGAAAAAGGATTCCCTAAGGTGATTCTCATTCCCACAAATTCTCTATCGCTAGCTGATTCTATTACAGTCAATCAAAGTCATAGACTTGGGGATCAAGGACGGTTGGGCTTGGACTAGGTTATTTGTATGTCCATGAAATGGTTGGGGTACTAGGGTTATCATGGTTCATGTAAAGTGATCAGAACAATTTTGGAATGCATACAAAGAAATTTTTTTATGAAATTATTTATTTATGTTTTTAGTTTATTCATGTGCGAAAACTGATAATGTACCATAAAAATATAAATGTATTAATAGTATAGTACAAGATCACATTAGTGGTTCTCTACTGAGTTATGTACCCACACCCTACTTGGTCCACCCCCACTCTTGGGTGCCGTAGAAACCCTCACTTGTTTCAGGTTCAGATTGGGTCAATGATTGGTATAATGTGATTAGGCTGGTGTAGCTCAACTGGGACTAGGATATTGAAGGTTAGGCTCGGGTGTAGTGATAGAGCCTCCAGTTTATTTTATTTTATTTTTATTATTTTATATTATATATATGTGAATGGGATAGTGCTATATTATTTTAGCATTTTGATAGACGATGTGTACTAGAGTGGAAATAAGGTCAATACACTAGAGAAGTCTGTTAGTGTACCAACTATTAGTGGGGATCTGGGGGAGAAGGTTTAAGAATATTTTTATATTATTAACTCTAATTTAAATATGTTTCAAATATAAGGTTCTCTCAAGTTTCTCTCTAAGTCTAGTTCTTTTATTTCTATAATATTCAATTATTCAATAAAACATTCATAGCATAGCAGAATAAACATATATTTTGAAGTATGAATTCTTATGGATTAAAATTTTGGTCATAATATGGTATGAATATATAACAACATTTATTTTAATTATAGAATATTCAGTTGATTTATTCTTTCTTCATAATCTGGTGGTTATGGATTGTGTATGATGCATGATTATTTTATTACTATTGGATACTCTGATATAGGGGTATAGTCTTCACATTGATCCACCATAGATCAACACTACTAGTTGGTAGCCTCCTGTATAAGAAGAGGTGAACCTGAGGTCATGTGGTGATCATGTCTGGTTACTCTTCATAGTGAAAATGGTAGTGTATTAGAATCAACATAACCATGAATCAATCGTGTCATCATAGATGGTGGAATTGTAAATTATATTAAAAACATAAATAAACAGTATATTATAATCTAAAAAAATTACAATTCATGAGAAAAAAAATTATATTCACATATCATATTATTCATCCTTTCACAGTATAGTGCTCTGGGGACCACCTCCCCATTCAATGTGTCTCAATGATTCAATATATAAAATATATATACTTCATTCTATAAAAAATACATTTATCTATGAAATACTAAAATAATTATCTTTAAATTATATATCTCATTTTCAACATATTTAAATTTTTCTTTTAAAATTAATTGTTAATTATAATGTTAATTGTTAAAATAAATTAATTTTTTAAATTTAAATAATCATGAACAGAAGAAAAAAATCAATCACCAGAACTCACTTTTCTCTCTGGATGATCATTTATAAATCATGATATTACTACTAAAAATAAATAAAGGTAGACGTGAAAAATAAAATTCAAAAATTATAAGAAATAGAAAATAAAATAAAAAAATGGAAATGTCATAGAGGTATTATCAAATGCATAAAATGAGGTAAATAATAAAAAATAGAAAAAAATTAAATGAAATAAATAATAATTTCAATCCCAAATTGAAAATAAATTTACATATGAAACAATTGGTAGGTATCCCCAATCCATGAGTATGTATATTGATGGAAAATAAAATGATAATTATAGTATTTTATGCGAGGAAAGGGAAAGAGAAGAAATATAGACCCTTCAGAGAACCCTTCAGGCATCCTTCCTAAGAACAGCCTAACAAACATACTTAAAATAGAATGATTCCCCTACCCAAGACCCCTAACATGCATTATAACATAAAAAACCCTTCCTTCGACAAATATTAACTATCGCCACCTAGATGTACCATATTTTCCCTTATGTAATAGACATTAAATTTTCTTGCTCAGTTCCAATCTCTATTACTAGCCACCCGTAATATTCAGTCTTGTCTTCAAGAGTGAAATAAGGAAACTGATTTTGGATGATGAAATCGTCTTACCACATAGAATATTCAACTATTGGAAAATGAAATTCGATTAAAAAGAATAGTTAAAGAACACCACCTTGGAGATGAGAGTATAGTGAGAGAATAATCATAGGTTCTGGTCATGGTGTCTCCACCCCCTCCAGGACATGGGGAAAATGTGTAGAAATGGCATGCTACCCCACCACCCATTTGAGTTGGGAAATATGGAAAACATGATGAATATGGGAGTTCAAGGGAAGGTAAACTTGATAACACATGGGTAAAAAATAATTAATAGTAGAAAAGGGTCCATAGTAGTGGGGGATAACATCTAAATGATCCACCGAGCTAAGAAATAAGGCATGTGCAATTGTTTTTCAATATAGACAAGTCTCAAATTTTCAATACAATTTTAATGTTTGTGGTAATTAGCTTAGCATGAAAAGATATCTTTGTTTTGACCCAGGTGATATGTGAGATACTTCAATGATTTATTATGAACCAATAAATATTGAATAACAACATTTACTCAAATTTATGAAGAAAAATAACTTAGAATTGTTTGTGGATTACGTCCATAGATGAATTCCAAGGGTTGGTATAAATTTAAAAATTCCATGTGTAATTGTAATTATGTTCATCCCAAATAATCCAAAAAGAACAATTCATTTGTGTTTCCCCTATAGAAAATCGCATATATGTTTTTAGTCAATGGATGAATATATTGGGTAGGCCATCCTTCTATAAGTGGTATTCCAAACTAAATCACATCATGGTACCCTGTAGACTAAATTTCTCTATCCAAAGTTTTCTTATAAAAATTATATTGTCGTCATTGTTGATGGATTGTGGTATGCTATGGTGGCAAATACATCTAGAAGAAAACATTATATAACTTTGGTGGTAGTGTAGGGATTCTTCAAGAAGAGAAAAAAATTATGTTTAGAAAATCATTCCACTCCAATTAAAATTTCATTAAACCGAATATATTTATGCATCACCATAATGAGATCCATTCAAAATGTTGATCAACCCAATTTTATGAATTTAAAATGCCTAAAAAATTCCATCCAAGGATAGAGTATAGTATTTTATTCATTGGTAGATGTAGAATTTGTGCCCAAACTTTTACACTAGACATTTCATGCCCAATAAAAATATAGTTGTAGACAAATTCATGTGGGTCTAGTAAAACCGAAATGGTTGGATTGGGAGGTAATGTGGAAATCCTATATGATTAGTGATATCCAATGGGATGTGGTAGGTAAAACCCGAAGCCCCTTGTTCTTTTGAGTACAATGGTGTAGAATATAATGATTATAGGAACACTTCCCATCATGTAATTACTAAATGTTTTTTTGGAGTTGAGGATCATCAGAAATAGATTGTAGTAACTGTAGGCTCTTATCACATACAGTTACATATGGAAGTATTTTCAAAGTAGCGTACTAATCACAAAGTGACAAATAATTTTCCATTAAATTCCCTTGGACAAGATTATATTTAATTTCAATATGATATCCTTGAAATTTGTATATCATACATTTTTTATCAACTATAATGATATGCTGATAAAAGTGGAATTTAAGGATTATATTAAAGGTATAATTGAAACAGAATAACCTGTTATATATGGACATTAATGTTGAATGCCTAAATCAAGATCCATAATCTCTTTTTAGATGGTATATTTTTTCACCTTCCAAATAGATAAAGAATTGTCGAAGTAGGAAAAAGGTCTGTGATTCTATATAAGGACCGCTCTTATCCCATAGCCTGAGGTGTTGCATTCCAAGTCAAATTAATTTTTGAAAAATATATTCATGAGTAATAGTTCTTGGTTCATGAGTTATTTTATGCGAAGAAATGTCAATTCAGAGGAGGGGGTCCATGTAAACTGGTTTATGTTTTTGAGGTTCATTAGGGGTTGAGAAATTGCACTGTATCCATAGATAAATTAACGCTAGTTCCCTCTAATGTTTAGGAAACCACAAACCCTTTTGATAGTTTTTGTAATATGATAATCAATGATAGAAATAATTTGGTTAGTCTCTATTGACATCTCATATTGTGAAATGATATGACTTTAAAACTCAACCTGTGGTTGGGAGACATGGAACATTCATTGATTTCAGAACAACTGGTTTGTTTGGGGAATTTTTTAGGCATCATGAGGTGGGATAGATGTTTCATCCCATCCATACTATATTCAAGGATATTATAAAGTAAAATTAAGAAAAAATTATGGGATTAAATAAATCATTCAGGGTATACTGTAAAGTTGATGGATAATTAGAAATCTCAAAAGGAATGACTAACTACTTTTAATGACCATTGTGGGTATGGAAAGTTGTATTTTTGACATTTTCTACATGTATCTGAATTTTAATGATATCTAGATTTGAGATATTATTAGAAAAAATATATATATCCTTGAAATTTTTCAAATAATTCATCAACCATAAAAAAAAAATTTATCAGAATTATTTTTTTATTCTGATAGGGTAATCAATGTAACGATTCTATGATCCATATTTCATCATAAATAGTAAAAATGGACTAGAATAAGCATTAAATCATGATCGGATGATTCTATCCTACACCATATCCTATCCCTGGTGTTTGATTTTAATATTCTAAAAATGTGTATATCTTTATAGTAGAATCATTACTTTATTATGGGAAAAAACTAAGTGGCTTAAATAGAACCATGTTCTATCAGTAGGAGTTCCCATAGAAGCTAAAAAGATGTGAAAAAATGAGTTAATAATTGATAGAGAATATGGTGTTGGTGTGTCTTCAATGAAGAATAAGTAGTCATGTTTTTTACACTGAATAATAGAAGATTAAATTCCTTATAAATTGGACCCATTTTCTAACATTTCATGAAAAAATCTATATAATTGGAGGAGTGTTACCCTATATACAATAGGTGCAGTCACGCATAATGAATTTCATGAAAATTATTTTTTTAATGGGTTTTCATATCCCCCAGTATATGGACCTAGAAAATTCAAAATAAAAAATTTATTTGACCAATTTATAATACATGGATTTTATAATTGCAGTGACTGTACCTTGAAAATAAGAATAGCTAGGGATAAGAACCATGAGACCATAATGTATTCTCATCCCCCAAATGTGTGTGAATCTATTGTAAATTGTTTATAGGGAATCAAAATAATAGAAATTGAATAAGAGAGATGAAATTATGTTTTTTGATGTTATATATGTGAATAAGGATTGGAATTCTAGTAGTAGATAACAAATTTATTGTTGATGGGTTTTCCCACCTTCTCATTCTCGATTAGAAAAACAAAATGCATGATTTTTGTACTCCAAAATTTTACATGTAGTTTCATGTAATTTTTCAGGTTGGGAGTGTATGAAGAATGTAATTCATTGGCACCACTTTCGGAATTGGTTTCCCCTATAATATATATCCATTGTTTGGTTTTTCACACATATGGTTTTGAGTATCATGCAATGCATAGTGAAAATAAGTCCCCTAATATCATAGAACCTCCCACTAATGCATGGAGAAATGAGAAATTCTATGAGAAGGAGTATATAGGTCATTAGAACCCTATATTGGTAGGTGTAATGAATATTTTAGTATCTTATTATAGGGGAAGGTATTTAGTTCCATAGAGATGTAGTGACACATGGTGAGGGTGAGATGGTAGTGAATCCAAATGGGGAGGAGATGATGTGTAATCATTCTCAGAACATCCACCAAGAGATGGTGCACCAACACTATGAATTTATAAACTAGTAGATTGATGGGTAAGGATTTCAAAATGAAAATCCACGAACATGGCCTATAAATAGTTTTCCTGGTCATGTATATGAACCGAAGATCTAATCTCCTCGTGCAAGCCATGGAAAAACTAACCCACATATTTTTGTTCTAAATCAAAAGGTATTAGAGAACCCAAATAGTCATAGCATAAGATATATTCCTACACTGATTCTTATTTTTGGAGATTCACATGTTATTTATATGTTTTTTTACCTCAAGACCTCTAAATTATTCAAGAACTTTGGATCTAAAAAGTGGATGACTCATTTCTAGATGAATTTCCACTAAAACAATGAACCAAGGGATAGTAACACCTTATATACTAACCTATGTATGATTAAAATTATGGGACTATAGTTTATAATAAATGATGAATTAAAATTTAGCTCATTCGGTCCAACCTTGAGGATCTATTCCATCAAAAATTAAAATCTCAACGCATTGGTTTATGTGAAATAGATAAGAGGATAGAAACAATTCAGCCATATCATCAATCTAATCAAAATATGTGTGGTATATTATTGATGTATATGGAATTAATAGAATAAATAGAGCAAATAAGTTGAAGATAATCAAACTAGAGGTTTAATGATCATACCCTTCCAACCCATTACTTTTTGGGAGTTGTGGTGGTGGAGGTGTCTAGAGGAAGTTCTGAGTAGTTGGGGAGTAAGTGGTAGAGATATAATTCAGAAATTTAGATGAGAAGGATTTTGTGACTTGGAGTCTTGTACTACACCTTGTATGAGAGAATTCATGGTGTAAACACCCTTGCTACAACATAGAGTCTTGGAGGATGAGTTTGATGATTTATCCATTTTTTCATAGTTGCGGCACCACGACCCCCTCATGACAAAGATTATGTAATGAAGGTAAAGAGATAATGACCCATGTGTCCTACCACTAGTAGGACATGGAATAGAGACTATCACTAAGGTAATAAAAATCTCATAAATTTTGGGAATTTTCCTCTATAGTATAAACGTAATGTTGACATAGGATAAATCATATGTAAGAAACTTTCTGATATTGATATAAAAGGAAACCCAAAAACAATCACAATTCATGTGGAAATAAAATTAATACATGTAAATGTATTCAAATTATAGTACCCAAAAGAAAAATAAAGTAGTGTCACAACAACATCTCATCTATCCAAACTATTAATGTTCAGTATGGTCCACTTAGTCCTCCAATAAAATTAAAAAACATTTTATATTTGATGGGTGAGTATAAAAGTATACTCATTAATAAATTCCATGTCACTCATGTACATGTAAAATTGGAATAATAATACACCCATGAAAAAATAGCATAACCAAAAAACACCTAAATAAGTATAATAAATAATCACATCCCCACAATAGATCACTCGCTAAATAAAGCATCCATGTGTAATACCATAATATAAAAAATATCGCTGATAGGGTACCCCAACCCACTTTTTCAGTGATTTATTGCCCTCACGCCTCAAAGAAATATCCATTATCACTAAAAACTCATCTATATCACATCACATCACATCAAATCTTCCAAAAGAAAACTGGTTTATCTCACAACATCACAATCCAGGCTAGTAATGTATAACAACCCATACATTACATACATTGTTAATACTTCAAAATTGAAGCACACTTATTACAACATATGACAAAACCACAAAGGACCGTATAGGTATAGTGTCTTTAGAAACTGGGAAACATAAACAACTGGTTCATAAATCTTCTACAATGTCTCCCATTTATTTCATCATATCTAGGGTCCCTTTTAGCATATTCTACTTAATATCCATCTTCCTGACCTGGGGAAAAGAAAACATAAAAGGGTGAGCTCAAATGCTCAGCAAGGGCAAATAAAGGAAATAAAAATTATATCATATCTTTTTGAAAATCAAAACCTGCAAAAGAGATCATAATATCTTAACATGGTATAAATCATAGAAGTGAAAATGAGATCCCCATAATCATAAATGAAACTTGAAACTTTGTGGCATGCACACATAATCATGGAAAATCATTTCTTGTTAGTCATGACTCATTGCCAAGACTATCTTAGTGGACAAAGTCCCTTTCTGAACCGAGTCACCCTCGTTCCAGTCCTGTTTCACTGAACCGGTATAACATACTATTCCATCCATGTCTATCTCATGAGATATAAAATCTTTACCCAATGCATTGGAGGAAGATATAGGTCCCACCCATCTTATAATGAATCCTTTCTTATGTGTGCCACATAATCATAAACCATACATCATAGCGTAACCCATGTAATAAAAATGGGATTCTTAAACAACATGACATCATGAAAAAATTCATATAAGATAAAGGAATTCATAAAAATATTTCCATCACAACATAATCAAACCAATTTAATAATAGGGATAAAAACATAACCCTTTTATTATCTTAGATGGAAAATAATTTTGATAAAATACTTGTACTCCATTCTTGAGGAAAATATGCTTTCTACTTCAAAAACATTTTTCCTTTCATAACATGTCATTCGTCTTTAAAATAAAAGAATTTGATTTAAAATAAACTTGAAAACGTGTAAAGGAAGTTTCTTGGAAATAATGTTTTAAAAATCCATTCATGCCGTATAAGTTAAAAAAACATTCTTCGTACTTTTGTCGGAAAAGTCAAAAAGTACCTCGTACGACAAAAGATTCCTTTCATACATATTAATAAAAACTCACCGAAGGGTAAAAATGGATTTAAACAATTTTAGGTGGATGGAAATAATATTACATTTTGATGAAACAAGGATGTGGATGATAAAATACACCCCAGTAAATACTTACGAATAAACAATCTCGGATAAAAATAAGATTGTGATATTTCCCTTACCTTAGGTTCGATTTGCTTCGTACGTGTCCGAAGCTCCTGTATAATGGTTTAAATAATGTTATTGACTTATTCCAGAATCATACATATTGATATGATATCATATATGGTCATATTATTAGCTTCTTATTAGTAATATTTCATTGTTACTTGTAACTCGGGTCTTTATTGCCCTTTTGTTCTTATGCGTGTTTTGCCGAATAAATTCTTATTCTTCTTTTAAGGTTATAGATACCTTATATCCAGAATGGTATTAGTGTAACATATATCATATTTATTCATTCAATTCATTTATATAATTACTATGTAATGATGATCATGTAGAACGAGTCGCATTACATCGTGGAGACGGTATTCCGTACGTACGCACGAGTGATGATATCGTTCCTATGATCGTGGAATTTTATTGGAGTATATATATATTATTTCAGTATCAATATTACTTTATAATAATCATAAATAGTTACTCATTACACCATTATACCCATCCTTGTAAGGTGATGGTGGAAAATAGATTACACCACGGCGTGGTGACGGTATTCCGTACGTACGCACGCGCGGTGATTTCATTTTTCCGTAGGATGGATAGAAGGTGAATTAGGGTTGTTTAATATTTATAATAACATATCAGTATGTAAGTAATACTGATGTTATTACATTATCATGAAACAACTAAAGAAGAAGAAGTTGAATAAGACAGAAATTGAAAAGATCGGTAATGGATATTACCTCTTCTTTGGAACGCCTCTTTGAATCCTCCACTTAGGGAACTAAGATTGGTCTTTGAAGAAGACAAGGACCTCTAGGATTATTCTAGGGAAGTGGAGAGGAAAAAATGTAAGGGGTTGGCCGAGCTTGAGTGCTCAAATTGGTGTGAGGAGGAGGGGGAGGAGGTGCCCTTTTATAAGGGAGGAGAGGGGCACCTTAGGAATATCTCAAAATATTATTTTATATTAAAGTCAAAATCGGTTTATAATGGTTCCAAAGGGTCTTACTTCGAAGCTAAAGTGGGGATGGGTCTAAATCCTATCAAACAATAGGATTTAGACAAGTTTAGGGTATTATTTTTACCTTATCAATTAGATTTAACTCTAAGTTAAATAATTTAACTTTTACCATGTCTTTTTGTTTTCTTTCACTATATGGTTAATACACTTACTATAACATGCCAAACGAACCCCAAATTGTTTATTATTAATATATATATCCTTATCTAAGTCATTTGGCAGAACCTTAGATTTTTAGGAATAAAATAACAATTAATAATATAATATTTTATTTAAAAACTATTTTGTGTCAATTTTGACACTATTTGATATATGATTTTTGTGAAAGTCATAACAGAATTATATGTTCGAACCAAGTTGATTAAATCAACACTACTATATCATAGTAACTTAGAAAATTAGTGGAAATCATAAAAAGTCTCAAATTACATTTATTTTGGTGTTTATAACATCAATAATGTCAATATTTTATTAATAAGATAATTACTGCATCATCATTGTGTCATAAATAAATTAAATTATTTAATGTATGTAGGAAATCTTTTTAGATTTCTAATGAATATTTATAGTCGAATTTATCTTATGTATAACCCCATATTAAAAATGATTTACTTATTAAACTTTGATTTTAACTATTTTAACCCTTCTTTAAATAAATTAATAATAAATGTCCTAATCTAACCCAAGTGGGCCTAAATAGTCGTATTTTATTCCTAAGTTTGTTTTTGGTCGAATTAAACTTATCCAATTAGGACATGTGTTAGGGTAATAGTAATATCATATTTACCCTTAGTTACCCAATTTACTATTAACCGCGGTAAAAAAAGTAAAAAGTAACTATTCACCAAAAAAAATTTATCTCATTGAACCACATTTTACATACTAATATCAACCGTGTCTGTCGGATTTTCGAAATTCCATTCACAGAAGTGGTAAAATTATGTTTTATGCAAAATTCAGTTTTTAACCTACCACTTAGTGGTTTCACTATTCATCAAAAATTGAATGTTTTCAGAAAAATACCAAAATTTCACCCTAGGATAATTTCGGTATTCTGAATCCAAAAATGAAGTCCATTTTGGAAAATAAAATTTATAAAATTTCAAAAAGTGGTTATTACTATTCATAACGGCTAGTTTTAATAATATTTTAATAGCATATCGTTGTTTAGTGAAACTCGGTATTGCGTACGATGCAAGCTATCGAGGAAGGTCGCGATTGCATATAATGTAAGCCAAGAAAGTGTGTAGTGAAAGATTCCTTTGAACAAAATATTACTCATGAAAATATCGGGTGTTACATTCTACCCCCCTTAAAAAGAATTTAGCCCTCGAAATTCGTCACTTTGTAACAAACAGATGAGGATACTTCTCCCTCATCATATCCTCAAGCTCCCATGTAGCTTCTTCTAATTGGTGGTTCCTCCATAAAACTTTCACCAAGCGAGTGGTCCTGTTTCGTAGGACTTTTTCACTACGATCTAGAATCTCTATCGGTTGTTCTTCATAAGAAAGATCTTGCTCCAGCGGTACAACTTCTGAGCTGAGTACATGTGAACGATCAGGTATGTACTTTCTCAGGAGAGATACATTGAACACATCGTGAACTTGAGAGAGATTCGGTGGAAGCGCCAATCAGTAAGTTACCATTCCAACACGATCCATTATTTCGAAAGGACCGATATATCTAGGGCTCAACTTCCCCTTCTTTCCAAATCTCATAACCCTCTTCCAGGGAGATATTCGTAAGAACCCTTTATCACCCACTTCAAACTCTAGGTCTTTTCTTCGGTTGTCGGCATAACTTTTCTGTCGACTCTGAGCTGCTCTTATGTGTTGTTGAATAGTTCTGACCTTTTCTGCCATTTCATCAACGAGATCAGGTCCTAATAGCTTTCTTTCCCCAACTTCATCCCAGCAAGTTGGAGTCCTGCATTTCTTTCCATAGAGAGCTTCATAAGGAGCCATATGAATACTGGAGTGAAAGCTATTATTATAAGAAAATTCCCCCAAAGGTAGGTTTTCATCCCAACCTCCTTTGAAATCCATAGAGCAAGCTCTCAACATATCTTCTAGGGTTTGAATTGTTCTCTCATACTGACCGTCTGTCTGGGGATGATAAGCAGTGCTGAAACTCAACTCTGTATCCAGAGTATGCTGATGACTTCGCCAGAACTTCGAGATAAATCTCGGATCCCGATCAGATATAATAGAAAGTGGTACTCCATGCAATCTTACCACTTCCTTTACATATATCCTGGCAAGCTGATCTAGAGAGAAATCCTCTCTAATAGGAATGAAGTGTGCAGACTTTGTAAGACGATCAACTATGACCCAGATAGCATTATTTCCTTTGGATGTTTTAGGAAGTCCTGTGACAAAGTCCATAGTGATGTTTTCCCATTTCCATTCCGGTATGGGTAATGGTTGTAACATCCCCTTAGACTTCTGTCTCTTAGCTTTAACTTGTTGACAAACCAAGCATCGAGAGACATACTCAGCAACATCTCTTTTCATGCCATCCCACCAGAAGTACTCTTTCAGGCCCCTATACATCTTCGTGCTTCCAGGATGAATAGAGAATGAAGAATTATGAGCCTCATCCAGCAGCTCCTTCTTTAATTCGGGGATGGAAGGAACACAAACCCGACTCCTGAACTTTATTATCCCATCACAATCAAGGTTGAATTCAGGAACATTTCTCACCTTCTTTTGTAACTCGACATCTTCTTTCTGTGCCTCTTTAATCTTCACATGTATAGATGGTTGAACATTCATTTGAGAAAGATAAGATTTTTCCCCTTCCATTATAATTCCAAGATCCATCCTTTGTAAATCCATAAATATTGGATCTTTTGTGATCCTCATCATGGATAAACTAGCATGGTCTTGTCGACTTAATGCATCTTCCACCTTGTTTGCTTTCCCAGGGTGGTAATGGATTGAGTAGTCATAATCCTTAATCAGCTCCAACCATCTACTTTGACACATATTCAACTCCTTTTGTGTGAAAATATACTTTAAACTTTTATGATCAGTATAAATATCACACCTTTCACCATAAAGGTAATGCCTCCAAATCTTTAATGCAAAGATTACCGCAGCCAACTCCAAATCATGTGTTGGGTAATTTTGCTCATGGATTTTCAACTGTCGTGAGGCATAAGCTATCACCATATCATTTTGCATAAGAACACACCCCAATCCCTTCATGGATGCATCACTGTAGATCACAAACCTTTCTCCACTACAAGGCAGTGTGAGCACAGGTGCACTGGATAACCTTCTTTTCAACTCCTTGAAATTCTCTTCACATTCCTCTGTCCAAACAAACTTAACTCCTTTCCGAGTCAACTTGGTGAGTGGATTAGATAATCATGAAAAATCCTTTACAAAACGTCGATAATATCCAGCCAAACCAAGAAAACTTCGGATCTCAGTTACTGTTGTTGGTCTTGACCATCTTTCGATAACCTCTGTTTTTGCTGGATCCACAGATATCCCCTCTTTTGAGATTATGTGACCCAAAAATGAAACTTTTTGAAGCCGAAATTCACAGTTGGTAAATTTGGCATAAAGCTTCTCCATTCTCAGGGTCTTCAATATAATTCTCAAGTGATCTTCATGCTCTTCCTTGATCTTTGAATAGACAAGAATATCGTCTATAAAGACTACCACAAATTGATCAAGATAGTCTCTAAAGACTCTATTCATTAGATCCATGAAGATAGCAGGGGCATTAGTAAGACCAAATGGCATTACTATAAATTCATAGTGTCCATACCTTGTACAGAAAGCCGTCTTTGGTATATCCTCCCTTTTGACCCTTAATTGATGATACCCTGAAAGAAGATCAATCTTGGAAAAGTATTGAGCTCCGCATAGTTTGTCAAATAAGTAATCAATGCATGGGAGAGGATATTTGTTCTTGATAGTGATCTTGTTAAGTTCTCGATAATCAATGCAGAGTCTCATTGATCCATCTTTCTTCTTAACAAATAGCACAGGTGCTCCCCAAGGTGACGCACTAGGGCGTATGAATCCCTTATCAAGATTCTCTTGGAGTTGCTTCTTCAATTCCTGCAACTCAATTGGGGCCATTCTATAAGGTGTCATTGAATTTGGAAAAGCCCCCGGTACGAGTTCTATTGAAAACTCAACTTCACGATTTGGTGGAAGACCCGGTAATTCCTCCGGAAAGACATCATCAAACTCCCGTACAATGGGCATATTCTTAATCGTGAGTTTCTCACCAACCATTTGAGATAAATAACCTTCATTTAGTGGAATCAATACCCATAATATGGAAGAAATTTCCACTGAAAGGTTATGTTCATCCTTGCATTGATAGACGATCGTAGATTGATCTGGAATATGAAATGTGACTTCCCTTCTTTGGCAACTGATATGAGATCCATGTAGAGAAATCCAATCCATTCCAAGAATCACATAAAATTCCACTAAAGGAAGGATCACAAGATTTGCAGGAAGCACTTTCCCACAAACTTCGATCGGAGATGAATTATAAACTTTTGATGTGACTGTTGTGCCATTAGGTGTTGTCACAGCTAACTCAACATCTAATTGTTGAGGTAGTACGGTGATACCCTTAGAAAATTTTTCAGAAATAAAAGAGTGGGTGGATCCAGAATCAAATAAAACATTTTCTACTTTAGAGTGGATGGTAAGTGTACCTTTCACCACTTCGTTATCGTACTCCACATCGCTGATAGAAATTGCATGTGACTTTCCTTTGTCTTTAGCCTTAAGATTTTGTTGACGTCGACCATCATCATCAACCCTTGGATTTGGGCATTGATTGGCATAATGCCCCATCTCCTTGCACTTGAAACATTGAAGTGTAGTAGGTTCATTCTGTGTATCCCTTCCTTTGTTTGCATTATTAGACATCTTCTTCCCATTATCGCGGCATTCAAATGCCCGATGACCTTCCTCTCCACATTTAAAACATTTACTTGTACCTTTAAGACAACTCCCTCCATGTTTCTTTCCACACTTTGAGCATAAGGGAAAGCTCATCTTCTTTTCAGTGTGCTCTTTAGATTTTCCTTTGAATTCCATCTTCCTCTTCTTATCAAACCCATGTGACTGATGGGTTACTCCAATCTCTATCTCGACTATGAGAGCACATCAAACGATTTCCTCGTAGCTATTGAAGTCCCTTATGGCTAACGCCCTTCGAAGACTTGGTTTTAAGCCACTAATGAATCGATCGATCTTACTCTCAGGTTGGATAATAATACCAGAAGTGTACCTTGAAAGTCTTGTAAAATTTTCTTCATAGGTACCAACAGATTCATCATCCCTTTGCTTCAGTTCAAGAAACTCTTTCTCCATCTTTGTTCGGAGAATACGAGGGAAGTACTTATTAAAAAATAAGTTCTTGAACTCGTCCCATTCCATAGACTCAATTTCATCCCTTTGCCTCGTATTCTTAATAAGATTCCACCATTGATCAGCATCTCCTTCCAAACGATACACTGCTAGGATGACTTTATCATGTTCAGAACATTGAAGAACTGAAAATATCTTTTCAGTAGTACTAATACATTGTTCAGCAACTAATGCATCAGTAGACCCACTGAAAGACGGTGGACGCTGCCTCATAAAGGATTCAACAGAATGTTGCTCCTTCCTTTGCTCGTTTGGAAGTCCTGCATGATTCATAGCTTGAGAAAGTTGTGTGAGCATGGCTACAAGATTTTGTATTCCAGCTCCCATATCGTTTGGTTGCTCAGGGGGACAATCATTGCATTTCCCATCGCATTCCGTATTAACACGGTTCCTTCGGGTTCTAGCCATTGACTAAAACCAAGAAGAATAGTGTGAGCAACCCTAATTATAATAGGAAAACCACATAATTCAAGATTAAAATTCTCATGCTTAAGGTCTTATCTTAGGTTATTCATGTCCATTTCTAAAACACTAAGATTGTGTTCTATGCTTAGACATATCCTTAGGCTTCTTACTAAGGCTTTCACATCCTAGTTTCAAAAGGTTGACTATACCTTTCCTCTGATACCAACTATAACAACCCATACTTTACATACATTGTTAATACTTCAAAATTGAAGCACACTTATTACAACATATGACAAAACCACAAAGAACCGTATAGGTATAGTGTCTTTAGAAACTGGGAAACATAAACAACTGGTTCATAAATCTTCTACAGTGTCTCCCATTTATTTCATCATATCTAGGGTCCCTTTTAGCATATTCTACTTAATACCCATCTTCCTGACCTGGGGAAAAGAAAACATAAAAGGGTGAGCTCAAATGCTCAGCAAGGGCAAATAAAGGAAATAAAAATTATATCATATCTTTATTAAAATCAAAACCTGTAAAAGAGATCATAATATCTTAACATGGAATAAATCATAGAAGTGAAAATGAGATCCCCATAATCATAACATGAAACTTGAAACATTGTGGCATGCACACATAATCATGGAAAATCAAATCTTGTTAGTCATGACTCATTGACAAGACTATCTTAGTGGACAAAGTCCCTTTCTGAACCGAGTCACCCTCGTTCCAATCCTGTTTCACTGAACCGGTATAACCTACCGTTCCAGACATGTCTATATAATGAGATATAAAATCTTTACCCAATGCATTGGAGGGAGATATAGGTCCCACCCATCTTATAATGAATCCTTTCTTATGTGTGCCACATAATCATAAACCATACATCATAGCGTAACCCATGTAATAAAAATGGGATTCTTAAACAACATGACATCATAAAACAATTCATATAAGATAAAGGAATTCATAAAAATATTTCCATCACAACATAATCAAACCAATTTAATAATAGGGATAAAAACATAACCGTTTTATTATCTTAGATGGAAAATAATTTTGATAAAATACTTGTACTCCATTCTTGAGGAAAATATCCTTTCTACTTCAAAAACATTTTTCCTTTCATAACATGTCATAAAACATTAAAATAAAAGAAGTTGATTAAAAATAAAGTTGAAAACTTGTAAAGGATGTTTCTTGGAAATAATGTTTTAAAAATCCATTCATGTCGTATAAGTTAAAAAAACATTCTTCGTACTTTTGTCGGAAAAGTCAAAAAGTACCTCGTACGACAAAAGATTCCTTTCATACATATTACTAAAAACTCACCGAAGGGTAAAAATGGATTTAAACAATTGTAGGTGGATGGAAATAATATTACATTTTGATGAAACATGGATGTGGATGATAAAATACACCCCAATAAATACTTACGAATAAACAATCTCGGGTAAAAATGAGATTGTGATATTTCACTTACCTTAGGTCCGATTTGCTTTGTACGTGTCCGAAGCTCCTATATAATGGTTTAAATAATGTTATTGACTTATTCTAGAATCATACATATTGATATGATATCATATATGGTCATATTATTAGCTTCTTATTAGTAATATTTCATTGTTACTTGTTGCTCTGGTCTTTATTGCCTTTTGTTCTTATGCGTGTTTTGCCGAATAAATTCTTATTCTTCTTTTAAGGTTATAGATACCTTATATCCAGAATGGTATTAGTGTATCATATATCATATTTATTCATTAAATTCATTTATATAATTACTATGTAATTATGATCATGTAGAACGAGTCGCATCACATCGTGGAGACGGTATTCCGTACGTACGCACGAGTGATGATATCGTTCCTATGATCATGGAATTTTATTGGAGTATATATATATTATTTCAGTATCAATATTAATTTATAATAATCATAAATAGTTACTCATTACACCATTATACCCATCCTTGTAAGGTGATGGTGGAAAATAGATTACACCACGGTGTGGAGACGGTATTCTGTACGTACGCATGCGCGGTGATTTCATTTTTCCGTAGGATGGATAGAAGGTGAATTAGGTTTGTTTAATATTTATAATAACATATCAGTATGTAATTAATAATGGTGTTATTACTTTATCATGAAACAACTAAAGAAGAAGAAGTTGAAGAAGACAGAAATTGAAAAGATCGGTAATGGATATTACCTCTTCTTTGGAACGCGTCTTTGAATCCTCTACTTAGGGAACTAATATTGGTCTTTGAAGAAGACCGGGACCTCTAGGATTTTTCTAGGGAAGTGGAGAGGAGAAAATGGCAGGGTTTGGCCGAGCTTGAGTGCTCAAATTGGTGTGAGGAGGAGGGGGAGGAGGTGCCCTTATATAAGGGAGGAGAGGGGCACCTTAGGAATATCTCAAAGTATTATTTTATATTAAAGTCAAAATCGGTTTATAATGGTCCCAAAGGGTCTTATTTCTAAGCTAAAGTGGGGATGGGTCGAAATCCTATCAACCAATAGGATTTATAAAAGTTTAGGCTATTATGTTAACATTATCAATTAGATTTAACTCTAAGTTAAATAATTTAACTTTTACCATGTCTTTTTGTTTTCTTTCACTATATGGTTAATACACTTACTATAACTTGCCAAAAGAACCCCAAATTGTTTATTATTAATATATATATCCTTATCTAAGTCATTTGGCCGAACCATATATTTTTAGGAATAAAATAACAATTAATAATATAATATTTGATTTAAAAACGATTTTGTGTCAATTTTGACACTATTTGATATATGATTTTTGTGAAAGTCATAACAGAATTATATGTTCGAAACAAGTTGATTAAATCAACACTAATATATCATAGTAACTTAGAAAATTAGTGGAATTCATAAAAAGTCTCAAATTACATTTATTTTGGTGTTTATAACATCAATTATGTCAATCTTTTATTAATAAGATAATTACTGCATCATCATTGTGTCATAAATAAATTAAATTATTTAATGTCTAAAAATTATAATTAAGATACCATTATGTAGGAAATATTTTTAGATTTCTAATGAATATTTATAGTTGAATTTATCTTATGTATAACCCCATATTAAAAATTATTTACTTATTAAACTTTGATTTTAACTATTTTAACCCTTCTTTAAATAAATTAATAATAAATGTCCTAATCTAACCCAAGTGGGCCTAAATGGTCATATTTTATTCCTAAGTTTGTTTTTGGTCGAATTACACTTATCCAATTAGGACATGTGTTAGGGTAATAGTAATATCATATTTACCCTTAGTTACCCTATTTATTATTAACCGCGGTAAAAAAAGTAAAAAGTTACTATTCACCAAAAAATTATTTTTATCTCATTGAACCACATTTTACTTACTGATATCAACCGTGTCTGTCGGAATTTCAAAATTCCATTCACAAAAGTGGTAAAATTAAGTTTTATGCAAAATTCAGTTTTTAACCTACCACTTAGCGGTTCACTATTCATCAAAAATTGAAAGTTTTCAGAAAAATACCAAAATTTCACCCTAGGCTAATTTCGGTATTCCGAATCCAAAAATGAAGTCCATTTTGAAAAATAAAATTTATAAAATTTCAAAAAGTGATTATTACTATTCATAACGGCTAGTTTTAATAATATTTTAATAGCATATCGTTGTTTAGTGAAACTCGGTATTGCGTACGACGCAAGCTATCGAGGAAGGTCACGATTGCGTGTAAAGTAAGCCAAGTAAGTGTGTAGTGAATGATTCCTTTGAAGAAAATATTACTCATGAAAATCTCGGGTGTTACATAATGTATCATGAACATGTAACATATCAACCTTGTGTCCTCACCCTACCATGCATGACCCCCACCATATGCCAACTCATCGCATCTAATATTACCTCATTTGAAGACACCTGATCCATCACATCACAACGCATCCCACCCATAGATAAATTTACATCATATCATATACCATCTTTACAGTGTACTTATTAATTCTTTCCATTATAGTCCATGCATTTCATCATCACCTAGTAGTTGGAGCAAGGAAGAGAGGATATCCATCCATCCATATTCTCCACTGGTATGTTGGAAAAAATAAACCAAAAAAATATAGTTTTCATAACTAGGTTCTTTACATGAGTGGTGTAACACCCCAAGCTTCCATGGTATGTTTCCCTTTGAGTAATGGAATAGATTTCATTGTACGCAACTTCGAGATTCTAACACACCGTGACCAATCAAAATAGCCTTTATGAATATTAATACAGACTTTTTGAAATTTTATAAATTTTAACTCCCAAAATGGACATCATTTTTTGGATTCATAATATCAAAATTATCCTAGGGTAAAATTTGGCACTTTTCGAATAACTTTTATATTATGATAAATAGTAAAAATTAAAAAAATTTAATTAAAAACAACTTTTTTAATCAAAATAATTCATAGTGATAAATTATGAATTTCAGTGGTTTTAAAGTATATTTAAAATATATTTTTACTATTTAATACAATTTTGGTCATTGTACATAATTTCACATTTAAAATAGACATAAACAATTGTTAGTCTTTTGATAGTTATTATTTCATAAAAACATTCTTTTTGTTTTGACATCGAGAATTGATTCTAAATTAATTTCAGCCAATTGTGTGTTTTGAATTTGGAAAAATGGATCTCATATTTGGAGTCAGGATGTCCAAATTTTTTAAATAGTTAAATCTTATTTTTATACATTTTGAATAATAACTTCAGTAAATATGTTATTTACCATGGTTAAATGATAAATCCGGTAAATAAGGGTAAAAAATAATATTATAATAATAATAAATTTCCATAAAACGTGTCCTAACCCTATTGGTTGATACATGTCCGACCGTGGGCATCTTTTTGTTGATTTTGGGACCCCATGTATCCAGTTGTAAGTGATAATGACACTTTATATTAATTTAGATAATGTAAATAAAAAATGACATAAGCATATATCATTTAGCAAAACAATTTTTACATAGGGTTATATATGTTATATTTTCAACTATAAATATTCACTAGAAATATAAAATATTAAATACATAATGTTATTTTATTTATAATTTTTAGACGTTGAATAATTAAATTTAGTTATGACAAAATAATGATGCAGTATTTTCCTTATTAATGAATTAATCAATTAATTAGTATTATAAATGTTAAAAAATATAATTTGAAAGTTTTGATGACATACAAGAATTTTATTGGTTAATATGACATGTTAGGATTTTTTAAATGAATTTTGTTTGAATTAATAAAGTTGATAAGACTTCAAAAAATTAATTATTAAATATTGTCACAATTGACATAAATAAGTTTTTAAAATAAGTGTTATATTATTAATTAATAATATATTCCTAAAAATCTAAGCTTCAGCCAAAGGACTTATATAATGATAGGTTTCTCATTAATGGACCTCTTTTGTGTACCTTGTATATATATAGTACATTTATTAAATATATAATATAAAAATACAAAGTGATATGGTAAATGTCAGTCTAATTAACTAAGAGTTAAAACTAAAAGATAAGGTTAATATAATGACCCAAACCTATCTAAAATATATTGGTTGAATGGATTTATACCCATAACCATCTTATAGTTTTAATAATCCACATTGGAGCCATTAGAAACCGAATATTAATTTATTATAAATAAATACTTTTATTTTGTCCTAAAGAGCCCCTCCTCCCCCTTATAAAAGGACACAACTTATAACCAATTATTCACACCATAAAAGCCTTTTGATTCGGCCAGAACCTACCATAATACTCTCTCAACATCCCTCATTTCATCCTAGAGGCCTTATTTTGATCATAAGTTCAACCTAAGGATCCCTTATGATCAAACCAAAAGGAAGGACCCGAAGAAGATATAATGTTTTCACCACACTTTTTCAAGTTCCTTTCTTCTTCAACTTCTTCTTTATTTGGTATTTACTTTCAAAAATAATAACTCCAGTATTTTATATATAATTTGATGTTATTATAAATACGTTACAACCATATATAGTATTCTATCCATCCTTCTATTGACATGTCACCATACGTGCTTACGTACGGCTTACTGTCTGCACATCGTTGTGTAATTGTTATTCAAAAACATTATTATTTGGATGGGTATGATAATCATATGTAATTGATGTAAATAACAAATATAACATGATAAGGATTCTGTATATATGATATACCATCCAATAATATATTATTTTAATATCAAAAGAATTATATTGTCGCTCGTTCGTACGTACGGACTACCGTCTCCACGAATGGGATGAGATTCATTCCCAATCATATCCATGCAATTATAATTCTAATTTGATGATAAAGAATAATATTTAAGGACTTTATATCATTCAGGATATTAATAATATACAAACTACCTATAAAAAACGGCTTATGTAACAAAATATATAAAAAAAGTGAGTAAGTTAACACATGAAACGGTGATAATACTTAGATATTATTAACAAATCAATGTTAAAAGATCATATATGATATCATATTAATGTATATAATTCTTGTATAATTTAATAAAAATTATTTCAAAATTATATATGAGGTTAACCTACCCTCAACCAAGTAAATGTACAAGGTAAGGGTTTATTTTACAATCTCTTCATTATCCGAAGTTGATTATACGTAATTATCTACTAGGACCACTTTATCATTCACATCAATGTTTCATAAAAATATTTTTCAAAACATTCTTAATATTTTAAAGAATATGTGTTAAAGTCATATATAACCTTTTTTTACTTTTTATAAGAATTTTATAAATGAATCTTTCCATTGTTTTCCAAATAAGGTCCTTTTTAAACTTTTTGACAAAATTAAGGTAAGAATGTCTTTTTTTAACTTATACGGAGGGTGTGGCTTTTTTCTACTGTTATAACCTCGTAGAAGCATCCCTTACAAGATTATAAGAATATTTTGAATGTAAATGTTTTATTTTATAATTATGTGACTTATAAATGATATCAACATGAATATTTTGAGAATTTTTGAAAGGTACTCTTTATCAAGATCAGAATTTTAAATGTTTTCATGAATTATCATTCTAAATCTTTTTAATTAATGTCCATGTTTTAAAAATGATTTTAAGGATTTATCTATACGGAAATGAATGTTTTTAAATGATATTTCTTTTCAAAAGTTTCAAAGTGGTCTGGGGCACTTTGATTCAAAAATCTCTTTTAAATTACTTCCTTAATAAATGTGTGACTTTTAAATGATTTCAAAAAAGAGATATTTCTCTCAAATAGTTTTGATTTCATCTATGTCAACATCCTTTGATGGATTTTAATCTTATTTGAAGTTGATTTATTATGATACAATACTTCTTTATTGTATTGATGGTTTTGTGATATGTTTGACTGTGGATGTGTTATTTTTATACCATTCATGGTTTATGGAGAAAGTGTTGAAATTTCGTATGCTTGTTTTAATAAGAATGTTTAGATTATGTTTAAACCTATTCATATGAGGAATTCATTGGACTGAATAAGTGAGTGGAGGATCCCGTTATAGCTCCTCGATGCATCAGTAGGTCTCATGAGACAAACTAGTGTCTTGGTACGGGGCCTTGACAAAATCGTATTTGTAGTCTTGGCACAAGGCCTTGGATACGTGGTTATGATAGTTTGGCATTATGCATTCCATCATTATGAAAGTGGTTATTTATATTGCATGCGATTATTCGATTAGTAGAATATCCATGTGAATACGTAAATGGAATTATTTAATTTTATTTCTACTATATTATGTTGAAGTTCATGTTTAAAAGGAGTTTGTTTTAGTTATACATTGCCTTAAATGTTTATGCTTATTTATGAAAGTTTCCTATATATTTTTATCTTTACTGGGCATCTGAGCTCACCCCTTTCTATGTTTTATTTTTCCCAGGATGTGGAGAAATATTTTATGAATGACCTGTAGGGATAATATGAGTGGATATGAGTGTGGACTATGGAGACTATGTTGTAGTAGTTTTCATTTTATGATGTAATGTAAACTTTATGAATGTATATAGTGTTTCCAAGGTTACTAAACTGATCGGTCCTACTGGAAACTAATCCTTGTCATCATGCCAATGTATTAAAATAATGCACCGACTCTGGGTAACTGGGGTTGGGGCATTACAGTTGGTATCATAGGAAGTTTAGTACAAACCTTGGAACCTAGATTTAGATAAACTCTGATTAAAGAACATAGCCCTAAGAGAGAATTTTTGAGGATTAGTATAGAAGAAATTCCTAGAATTTTGATATTTTAGAGATTTTGTGTGTTTCCGAACAATACATCCCTATGTGGATATGAGCAGGTAGAGGCGGCTCTGGCACAGATTTACCTAGGGGTAAAACCCAAAAATGCCGCTTTGAGCTAGACTCAAACGGGAATTGGAGCACGACAATGAGCCTTGCTGCACTTATGGTTACGACACTCCTGGGGGGTATGCTTAGGACAATTCTCATTTTCTTTACAAACCATTATGATGGGTTTATGAGTATATAATTTCTCAATGAATAAATGTTTATGATCATAGATTATATCTATAAACTGATTAATTTATGTTAAGTGTTTTACAAGATTGGGATTAGGTATTACTATTCATAAATTAATCTAGTGTATGTCGTTGTTTAGAAATGGCGCCCAATAGAAGGAATGAGAACTCAACCAGTAAGCATGATCTAAAGAGTAAGAAAGATTCTATATTTCATGGTCTTAAGCCAGAATTTAGAAGAGAAATAGTCTCCCACATATTATCATCATATGAATAAATAATATGATGTTTTGATAAGATATGTAAAGAATTCTCAGAGTCCTATGGCTTTGAAGGAAAGCCAGAGTAGGAAAGTATGGTAGAGAGAAGGACAGATAATGGGAAGAAGGTAAAGAAGGATTTTCCCATATGTGATAACCATGGAAAGAATAACATTGGAAAATGATTGAATGGAATGAGAGTATGTTATAAGTGTGGAGAAAAATGACACCAAGTACATGACTGCAAGGGTAACAAAAAGGTTTCAAATGTACAATGATTCATTTGAAAGGAGTTTGGACACTACATGAACCAATGTCCCAGTCATCAGACTACGCCGCAAATGATTATATTGGATACTAATCAAGTTATTATAATACCATAGTTAAAGATTAATTACTAGTGTTCTTATGTAGTTTTTTTGGAATTATTTCATTTCAGTGTTGTATCAAGGATATACTGGAAATAAATATGGATTGTACTGTAGTACTATTTCATTTAGGATTTGAGATTTTATAGTACTAAGAAAACTGACTCTACAACTAGTTAAAAATTTTAGAAATTACATGGTTGATGGAAATATTAACCTTAATATGGTCCTAATATTTCGGTACTGATTTTGGAATAAGATATGGTTGATTTGGGTAAATTATATTGGATATTCTTGACTACCTTGAAACTGATTAAAGATTTTTATATTCCATCATTGTTGATGTTTACAACATTTTTGCTGGATAAATTATATCTTGTATTCTATAAGGAATAAGGGAGCATGAATGTAATCAATATGGTTTTATAGTAATTCAGGATGTTTTAGTGTTTTAAGAGAATATATGTTGAAGGTATTCAAATGATATTAAGAGGTAAAATGGATCTACATTATGTTTACCTTTCATATAAATTTTTGTCTGAGAGTTTACAAAAAGATTTTGGATAATTATAAACGTTTTAATGGATTATATTTTACATTGGATACTATTGTTAAAGATAATTTTGGATATTTATAAAAACGACAACACACAGACCGTGTGACAACCCGTCGCGTCAGACAAAGCTGTGGGAATCGAACCCACCAAAATAGTGCAATTGAGATTTATCTCCTACCACTAGACTACGTGAAGTCCCTGGAGTGTGTACTATAGTTTTCTTAATGTTCTGATAGATGAATTATAAATTTATTTTTGGAACCTGATACGGTTAGGATAAATTGAATATTTTTGAGTTCTATTACCTTTTGAAGTGAAAGATGGGTTTGTGGTAAAAAAATTATTAAAGAATGAAAGTCTACATGACAAGTAAGTATATTTCCTTATGTTCTTAGTAAATCTCCTAAATAAATTTCTCTACTTTATGAAAGGTAACATAAATCAAAAATGATGTCGGTTAACTTTTCCTCCTGGGGAATCAAAGACCGTTTAACCAGTCACAAGTTTGTGATTTTATTGTAGTTAAATTTCTCCTAATCTTGATTTCTACAACTCTCCATTAGACCTTGATGGTTTGTTTCTCCTCTATATCCATGATATCCAATAGTCCTAGTATGGGATATCTCGGGTGACCTTTTTACTTCTCTTTCATTCTTTTAATGTTATATTATTATTAACCCTATTTTCAATATGGGTTTTCCACAAAGGTATTTTCTTTTTTCAACATTTTATTTTTGAAGAACATTTTAAAATTGTGTGGAGAAAATTTATTGAAGGAGGGGAGATTTAACACCCCAAGATTCCATGTCACGTTTCACTTTGAATAATTTAATAGCTTGCATTGTACGTAACATCAAGATTCTAACACACAGTGACCAATCAAAATAGCCATTATGAATAGTAATACCAACTTTTTGAAATTTTATAAATTTTATCTCTCAAAATTGACTTCATTTTTTGATTCAGAATATCAAAATTATCCTAGGGTGAAATTTTGGTACTTTTCAGATAACTTTTATATTATGATGAATAGTGATAATTACTAAATTTTAATTACAAGCAGTTTTTTAATCAAAATAATTAATAGTGATAAATTATTAATTTGAGTGGTTTTAAAGTATATTTAGTATATATATTTTTACTATTTAATACAATGTTTGTCATTGGACATAATTTCACATTTAAACCAAACATAAACAAGTGTCAATCTTTTGAAAGTTATTATTTCTTAAAAACACGCTTTTTTTTGATTGAGGGAATTGATTTTAAATTAATTTCTGCCACTTCTCTATTTTGAATTTGGAAAAATGGATTCCATATTTGTAATCAAGATTTCTAATTTGTGTAAGTATTTAAATCTTATTTTTAGACATTTTGAATAATTATTTCAGTAAATATTTTATTTACCATGGTTAAAGGTTAAATCCGGTAAATAAGGGTAATCAAATAATATTATAATAATAATTAATTACCCTAAAACGTCTCCTAACCCTATTTGATGATAAATGTATAACCATGGGCATCTTTGGGTCGATTTTGGGACCCCATATATCCACTAGTAAGTGTTAATGACACTTTATATTAATTATGTTAAAGGAAACACAAAAATGATATAAGCATATATCTTTTAGAAACAAAATTTCACGTAGGGATATCTATGTTATATTTTAGACTATAAATATTCATTAGAAAGATAAGAAGATTTCCTAAAACATGGTATTTTATTTATAATTTTTAGACATTTAATAATTAAATTTACGGATGACACAATAATGATGTAGTATTTTCCTTATTAATGAAATAATCAAATAATTATTATTATAAATGATAAAATAAATATAATTTGAAAGTTTTGATGCCATCCAATAATTTTATTGGATAATATGAAGTGTTAGTATTTCTAAAATGAATTTGGTTTTAATTAATAATTTTTTTAAGACTTTAACAAAAATCAATTATTAAATATTTTCAAAACTGACATAAATGAGTTTTGAAAATAAGTATTAAATTATTAATTGATATTCTATTCCTAAAAATCTAAGAATCGGCCAAAGAACTTATATCATGATAGGTCTATAATTAATATACCACTTGGGGGTCTCTTGGTTTTATATAGTACGTTTATTAACTATATTATTTAAAAATAAAAAGTGATATGGAAAATGTCAATCAAATTAACTAAGAGTTAAAACTAAAACATAAGCTTAATATAATGACACAAACCTGTCTAAAATCTATTGGTTGAAATTATTTTGACCCATCCCTACCTTATACTTAGAATAATCCACTGTTAATCCATTAGAAACCGAATATGAATTTATTATAAATTAATACTGTAATTTTTCCTAAAGAGCCCCTCCTCCCCCTTTTAAAAGGACAAAACTTCTAACCAATTCATCAAATATTCAAATCCTTTTGGATCGGAAAACCCAAGCCCAAATACTCTATCAACTTCCATACATTAAACCTAGAGGCCTTATTTTGATCAGAAAGCCAACCTATGGAGACTTTTTGATCAAATCAAAAGGAAGGATCTTAAAAAGAGGTAATGTTTTCACCACCCTTTTTCAAGTTCCTTTCTTCTTCAACTTCTTCTTACTTTTTTATTTCATTTATAAAATAATAAATCTTATATCTTATATATACTATGATGTTATTATAAATATGGTAAACTATATTCATTATTATATCCATACTTTGAATGAAATGTCACTATACGTGCATACGTACGACTTACCGTCTCCACGTCGTTGTGTAATTCTTATTCAGAAACATTATTATTTCAATGGGTATAATAATGATATGTAATTGATGAAAATAATAAATATAACATGATAATGATTCTGTATATATGATATACCATCCTATTATATATTATTTTAATATCAAAATATTGATATTGTCGCTCATGCGTACGTACGGACTATCGTATCCACGAATGCAATGAGATTCATTCCCTAGCGTATCCATGCAATTATAATTCTCATTTTATGATTAAAAATAATTTTTAAGGACTTGATATTATTCTGGATATGAATAAGATACAACCTAACCATAACAAACATGGCTTATGTAACAAAATATATAAAAGAAAGCGGGTACGTTAACACCCGAAACGGTGATAATACTAAGATATTATTAACAAATAAATGTTAAACAATAATATATGATATCATATTAATGTATATGATTATTGTATAATTTAATAACAATTATTTCACCATTATACAGGAGGTTAACTTACACTTAACCATGGAAATGTATGAGGTAAGGGTTTATTTTACAATTTATTCATTATCCGAGGTTGTTTATACATAATTATCTATTGGGACCACTTTATCATCCACATCCATGTTTCATAAAAATGTATTTCAAAACATTCTTACTATTTTACAGAATATGTGTTAATGTAATTTATACCATTGTTTGACTATTTAGAAGAATTTTATAAAGGAATATTTCCGACGTTTTCCAAACACGGTCCTTTTTAACCTTTTCGACAGAATTAAGGTAAGAATGTATTTTTTTTAACTTATACGGCGGGTGTGGGTATTTTCTACCATTATAAACTCATAGAAGAATCCCTAACAAGATTAAAAGAATATTTTGAATGTAAATGTTTTATTTTATATGTATAAGACTTTTAAATTATTTCAAAATAAATATTTTATGAATTTGTGGATGGTACTCTTTATCAAGATCAGATTTTTAAATGTTTTAATGATTTATCTTTCTAAATAGTTTTTAATTAATGTCCATGTTTTGAAAATGATTTAAGGATTTATCTATATGTTCATGAATGTTTTGAAATGATATTTCTTTTCAAAATATTCAAAGTGTTATGAGAGACTTTGATTAAAAAATCTCTTGTATATTACTTCCTTAATAAATGTGTGACTTTTAAATGATTTCAAAAAGAGATATTATTCTCAAATATTTTTGATTTAATATATTTCAACATCATTTGATGGATTTAAGGTTTATTTGAAGTTGATTTATTATGATACAAAACTTCCATATTGTATTCATGGTTTTGTGATATGATTGACTATGGATGTGTTTTATTATTATACCATTCATGGTTTATGGAGAAAGTATTGAAATTTTGTATGCTAGTTTTAATAAGAATATTTATGTTATGTTTAAACCTATTCATATGGGGAATGCATTGGAATAAATAAGTGATGTATGGAGCTCTCTATAGCTCCGAGATTCATTAGTAGGTCTCAAGAGATAAACTAATGTCTTGGCATGAGGCCTTGACAAAATCTTATTTGTAGTATTGGCATGAGGCCTTGGATCCGTAGTTATGATAGTCTGGCATTATGAATTCCATCATTATGAAAGTGGTTATTGATATTTCATGTGATTATATGATTAGTAGAATATCCATGTGAATAAGTAAATGGCATTATTTCATTTTATTTCTGCCATATTATACCGAAGTTCATGTTTAAAAGAATTTTGGTTTAGTTATTTATTTCCTTAAATGTTTATGCTTATTTTTGAAAGTTTCCTATATATTGTTATCCTTTCTAGGAATCTGAGCTCACCCCTTTATATGTTTTATTTTTCCCAGGATGTGAAGAAGTATTTTATGAATGACCTGTAGGAATAGTATGAGGGGATATGAGTGTGGACTATGGGGACTATGTTGTAGTAGTTTTCTTTTTATAATGTAATGTATACTTTATGAATGTATCTAGTGTTTCCAAGGCTACTAACCTGATCGGCCCTTCAAGACTTGAATCTTTTTCATCATGCCAATGTATTAAAATAATGCACCGACTCGGGGTAACTGGGGTCGGGGCATTACAAGTGGGGTGAATATTGAAAATCTCTAGAATACATTTTGTATATGTATAGAGTCAAATAACACAACTCCTAACATATTGGTCAACAATAAAGCACTAACAAACTCACAACATAACTACCACAACTCAAAAAAAACTCTAATTTCATTACTGACACTAAATAAATAATAACACCCCATGAACATATATCACAAGCCACATTTCACTTTCCATTCACATTTATATAATTTCTAGATATATCATTATGATTTAATTCAACATTAATATCCCACATGTTTTATATTTACTTCCCCTATAATTTATATAAAAAAATAACATAAATAACAAAACCCATTATTAATTAATTATTTTATTTTTATCTCAGCTCAATTATCTTTAAGTGTAATTATTAAACAAATCATTACTAACAGGGAATCCAAAATAGAACAACAACTAGACCAAAATAATAAAAACACAACAACACATAGTTTCTATTTCCAAAACTCCCTCACATAATTAATATTTCATAACCACTTCAACTTTTTTATTTTCCTAGCCACAACACCATAACATTCCATCAAATCATAACTACTTTCATTTCCCCACTGTTCAACTATACCATAATTGTTTCCACCATAATCATCACAACATAGAACCATCCAAGGATCCACGTCAACACAACCAAGACACACCACACATCCACCATTAAAAACATGCTCCCAACCATACATATATCATTTCATATATTGGGAAGGAAGGATTTTAATAAATTTCACTTAATTATTTTGGGGTTTTCTCACACAATACTTATAATCCTGAAGAAACCTTTTTATTATTTTTTTATAAGTATTTATATTAAAGCAACCTTGATTTTCTAACAATATTATTATATCGCTTTAGAGATGAAAACTTATAATAGTTACACCACCATGATACAATGGTTTAGTGTCTTAGTAAAATTAGTACCATACATAACATTTACAAAATATGATATAACCATTTATTTAATTCTATTTTCTATAGCTTCTTATGGGACCTTGAATTCTTCTTAATATATGTAGTCACCTGAAGATATTTGTCAAAGAAATGTGTGAGATAAAATACCAGTAATAGGATAGATAATAACATGAAATAATATAACATGGGGTGAGAATAATCTTAACATTATAATCATACTAATGAGAGGAATTATTAGATAAAGTCATGGAATGCGGCAATGCATACAAATGAGATACATCGTGTCTTAGTAGTCAACTACCACACATATTTGTGAACAAATATAACATCATGTTCAATCATAATTCTGATTTTCTCATGATATACATCACATTACCCAATGAATTGGTGTGCTATCTAATTCAATGTGCACCCATCAAATCATAACATTTACATTGCGCCATATAATTTTGGGTGAACCTGTCACATCACTACTTTTACATGATCATATATGCCTAATAAAAAGAATAACCATATTGAACATAAAATAACCAATGGTAAGGAATGGTTTTTCATTTCATAAATCTTATATTCCAAAAAATTGTGTTCCCAAATTGAATTAGGAATAAAATAATTGATATTAGAATTGTCAACGTTGAGTGAAGGAGATAAAATATCGATAAGTAAAAGGTGTGTTTTTTTGAAAGAATATTTATACTGGGAAACATTTTTTTTGTAATTCACTCTAGTAAAAAACATTTATTTCCAATAAAATGTAATATATTGATATTAAAATTATATTCAAAGAATATTCACACTAAAAATGGGATGAAATATGGAATAATAAAAGAAAGAGAATTTGGTTTGATAATTCTCCTTACCATGTGTCTGAATGATTTCTTCACTTCAATATCACATATGATCACATTAAATTCATCGATTAACATATTTATGACATTTTATACATTAATATAATCATTTTTGATTAATTATGTTTATTTATGGGTATTTGGTAGAGATATAGAGTTGAATTTTTTCATTCGAAAGCATTCATTTTCACGGTTTTCATGATTGGTTTACTTGTATACATTAATGGAAGTTATTGTAAAATGTGGATTAATATACAAAATTGTAATTATATGTTAGTAATGATATTAAATAAGTATAAATGACATTAAATTTTTTTTTATATTTTATGAGGATAAATCATTAGATTAAAGTTAATGATGATCATTTTAAGTTAAATTTAGTTGCATTTAGATCAAAGAGAAATAATTTTGTTTTACTATTTAGTATTATGTATAAAATATAGTTATATAACATAAAAAGGTCATAAAATACACAATAATAACTATTTTTAACAGTTTCAGGGTTTTATTAACATCCTTGAATGTGATAATGAAAAATGAAAGGGCATCGCCCATGATGTCAGTGAATTGACACATCACGAGCGATGATTTCATTTATAGAATAAATGAGTGGGAGAGTGGATTTTCTTGGTGGATATTAAATTAATATGATAGAATACCATTATATCAACCATACTAGATCTATAATTCCATATAGATAATATAATGTTAGAATAATATAATAAAATAAATGAAATTGAAAATAAATTAAAAGAAAAAGGAATAGGATTTTACCTCTTGGATTTATCCTCCTTAAGAACATCATATGAGAAAAGGTTTCTATATTTTTATTAAACCAAGAGCTCTTGGAAGTTGAAAAAGATCCAATGAAGAGTATTGAGTAGAATTTGGATAAGGATCAAATCTTGAGTGGTGTGAGGATAAGTGGGGTGAGAAGTGGTATTTATAGTAGAGGAGATGGGTGTTTTCTCATTATTATATTCATTAGTTTATTATTATAGCTAAATACAATGAAAAGTTTGATAATTATCTATTAATATATTAAAATAATGGAGTATGGTTCTATATTAAGGTTTTTACGTTATCCTCCATCCTTAAACTCACCCAAAATATTTGTCAATTTCTATAGTTTAAAAATGAACTCCATTTTTAAAAATAAATTTCTAAATATGATAAATTATATTTTAAATTAAAATTATCTTTTACTTAGAAAATACAAATATCCCAATTATAACTAATTATATAAAGCATTGAAAATTTACTTAATGTCTCATAAATTTATTTTTAAATCAAAATACATCAGAAAATTAATTTATTAATAACTTTTATGAAAATAAATTTTCTTTTAGATTATTAAATTAATCATAAAATTATAATTAAATATTTATGACTTACAAATATGACAACACTTAATTAATAATGTTTAAAATATTCACTTACTCTACTATGATATATTCATGTTTTCACTTATACGATACCTATGTTTTCTTTATACTTTAATGGGTGAGGGCACTATTCATTTTACTAGTTTACTATTCATAATGTCATGTTACAATTTAATCAGTATTAGATCCTTAACATGTATAATTAATTCTTATTTCATTAATTACTCATTTATAATGTTTTTATTATGGTCCATAAGTGATCATATGTCATTATACTATATGAAATTATTATAAGAAGGGAGAAATTCTTTTGAGGAAGTTTTGGATCATCACATTCCCCCACCCCCTTTGAAATTTTTCCCTCAATATTTCATTTTACATAAACATGTGAGGGTACTTATCCTTCATCACCTCCTCTGATTCTCATGTCGATTCCTCATACTTATGGCTCCTCCAAAACACTTTGAACATTTGGTTTGTCTTTTTTACAGAGAACCTTATCTCTCTGGTCCATAATCTTTAACATCTTCTCTTCATATGAGATATCATCTTTAATTTGTACCACCTCTAAGTTCAGTACATGTGAGGGATCTGGTATGTACATCCTCAGGAGTGATATGTGGAACACATAATGTACTTGAGCCATACTAGTTGTAAGGGTAAGATAATAGGCCACTTATCGTATATGATAAAGGATCTAAAAGGGTCCAATGTACCTTAGGATTAGCTACCCTTTCCATCAAAACCACATGACACCCTTCCTTGGTGATATTCGAAGGATGAATTTATCTCCAATGATAAACTCCATGTCCCTTTGACATTTTTCATCATAACACTTTTTATAACTAAAGTAAACTTTGATATGGTATTGGAAGGATTGAAACTTATATGTCATATCTTTCACAAGATCATGTCCAAGTTTTATTCTTTCTCTAACTTCATCCCAATAGGATGGATTTCTACATTACTTTCAATATAGAGCTTCATATGGATCCATCTGAGTACTAGAGTGGAATATATTTGTTGTATGTGAACTCAAATATTGGGATATGTTTATCCCATCCACATTTTAATTCTAAAAAGATGGAATGTAGATTTTCTTCGATTATATGAATAGTCCTCTCGGATTGGCCATCATTTTGGGGGTGATAGGTCTTGCTAAAATTTAATTTAGTACTAAAATTATTTTGATGACTCCTCTAGAATTTAAATGTGAACCTAAGATCATGATAAAAGACAATTGAGAGTGAAACTCCATGTAGTCTCACCACATCGTTCACATATATCATAGTATGTTTTTCAAGAAAGAGATCTTCCTATAGAGCGATAAAGTAGGAAGTCATAGAGATTCAGTCCACCACAACAAATATCATATTGTTTCCTTTTGATTTATTCAAGAGACCTATGATAAATTCCATAGTGACATTCTCCCATTTCCAAATGGGTATAGTAAATGGTCGAAACATAAATTTGGACTTCTATATCTCATCTTTGAAAAGCTTATATATCAATTTCCATGAGATATACTCACCAATATCATTCTTTATGTTGTCCCACCAGATGTGTTCTCTCAGATCACAATACATATTAGTACTCCTACAATGGATAGAAAAAGTTGAGATGTGTGCATTTTCCGATGGCTCCTTATTTATCCCAGGTGATGAAGGAAAAAAATCCTTATTCTAAATCGAATCACACAATCATCATTGATATGGAACTCTTGATTTTTCCCTTACTTAACAACATTCAACTTTTGTAACTCTGGATAATCCCTTTGTGAATCTTTAATCCTATATTGTATAGATGGTTAGGAAATCATTTGGGAAAGGTAAGATATATTCCATTCCGTTATAATATCTAAATTCCTCTTTTTCATGTCAATGATGATATGGTCTTTCTCAATATGCATCATGGATAGAGTAGTAGGTACTTTTCTACTAAGATAATCAACTACTACGTTCTCCTTACCAGGATTATACTGAATGGAGAAATAATAGTCTTTGGTTATCTATAACTGCCTCCTTCTGATGCATGTTGAACACATTTTGTGTGAATATATACTTTATGATCTTGGTGGCAGTATATATGTCGCACTTATCACTGTAAAAGTAGTGCCTCTAGATTATTAAGTAAAAAAATAAGATTTTCTAGTTCTAGATCATCTGTTAAGTAGTTCGTGATGCGAACCATGCGGAAGGCACCAAGTCGATTGATCGGGTGGAGGAATTGGATTTGCAAGGCCCAATGATGCGAGGAAGATTAAAGAGGTTGAATGCTTCAATGGGCACTCATCTTGCTTCATTAAAGGCCCAATGGGTATTATCTTTCATGGATGGAGCAAATGGGAATTTAATATCACTTATTCAAGCCCAAAATTGATGATTAAAGCTTAGCCCACATGGTTGCACGAATTTGGAGGCCTTGCCCACATGGAGGATTCTAGAAATGGCATCTTTGGACACCAAAGTCAAATCCGGTGGGCTATGCACTCAAAGTCAAATCCGGTGGGCTATGTTGGAAAGTTGTGTGCTTCTTTTCCAAAAGTCATTGTTGGATTTTATCTTTTTGACTTTTAAGGGGACAAGGTAGGTTTAGACTTTATGACTTTAGGGTATTAGACTCTTGACCATTGTATCACCCCCTTGGCTATAAATAGCCACCCCATGGCATTGTATTGGCATTAAATACTTAATTTGAGAGCTTATTCTTTGTTTCTCTCCGTTGTGTGAGGATTATCCCGGGTTTTCCCCCTTGCTCTTGTGCATTCTTGCCTTGTCAATCTACAAGTTAGATTGGTGATCCAAGATCACAAAGCCCCCAATTCTGTGCCTCAACCCAAGTGCGTTGTTGTGTGGATTGGCCATCACACCCCTCCCTTGAGTGTGTTGTCTAAGTAGTAGGTCGCTCTCCATATAGCGTTGGTTGACTACTTGCTTCCACTATCCATACACTTCACTCGTCACTTATCCCCAAACCGCATCCATCATCCGCCGCCCTACGCCGTGAAGATCGGGCCACCCCGTGCGTCTCGCATCAGTTGGTATCAGAGCACCGGTTGACACGGTAGGCGTCTATCCCTTCATTTACTTTAATTCTATCCATTACCCTCCTTATCTTTCCATATTATTCACCCATTCAACAAAAAAAAACCATTTTTCTTGAAAGCCTCCCAAATTGTCCTAGTTTGTGCAAGCTTGGATTATTATAAATTGAGCCAAATTTTCATTCATCTTCTTTCCTCATTTAATTCTCTATGTGTGATTTGTATCCGGCAAAAAAAAATCTCTCAACTCATCATTTTGTGCTTTTCAAAATAAGCACATCCTTTATTTGAGAGATTTCGAAAAAAAAAAGAAAAAAATTGTCTTACTCTCCGTTCAATCATCTTGTGCTTTAAAACTCCAAGCACAACACTTGTTGGGGAGAATTGACAAAAAAAAAGAAAAAAAATAGCGGATACAATTACTCCTTTGTGCTTTACATTATTAGCACTTTCTATTTCCATATATAACATTTTCCATCATTTTAATTCATCCCCATTTTGTATTTGGCTCATATTTTTATTCATTTATCTTATCTTGCACAATAGGGCAAAACCCAAAATCCACCTATCTACCCCTTCTTTCCACCCTCTTTTTGACCCTTTACCATTGTTAAACCCCTTACCACTCAAGCGGGTTGTGTTAAACCATCCCCCGACACAATCTTGATTGGGGAGGAATTTGTGGCACTTGATCACCCTAAACAAGGTAATATATTTCATAAGAGCTTGGGATTCAAATTGAGTTTTGAGAGTGGAGAGAAATAAGCAAAAAAAAATATATCTTGTGTGTGTGAGTGTGTGCATCTTGTTGTGTGAGTGTGTGTGTACATCTTGTGCGTGTGAGTGTGTATATATTGCGTGTGTGAGTGTGTATCTTTGTGTGTGTGAGTGTGTACATCTTGTGTGAGTGTGTACATCTCGCGTGTGTGAGTGAGTGTGTATCATTATGTGTGTCCCCCCCTGGTGTGTGTTTGTGTTTGTGTAACCTATCATGGCAGAAGATCGTGGGAAGAAAATTGCTCATGTTAGCGATGAAGGAAGTCGAAGTAGATCTCCCGCACCTGAAGCTACGCAATTCCAAATGCAAGCTTTGGTGATCCACTTCAAGAAGATTCTTGATCGGAAGTTGGAGGTGTTACATGAGAGGATTGATGAATTGGAGAATAAACCAAGCCCAAGGATGTTCCATGATAACCCACGACGCGCTCTCGCACCACGTCATCCCCACATCATGGAGGAGGAGATGGTGAACTTTGATGATGATCTTGATGAAGTCCCACAAAGGAGGAGGTTGTACCAACAACCGAGAGGAGCCCAAAGGAGACAACATGATGATGACCTACTTGGCGGGATCAAGGTGAAGGTCCCATATTTTCTTGGGAAAAGTGATCCGGAAGCATACTTGGAGTGGGAGATGCGGATCGAGCAGGTCTTTTCATGCCATGCATATTCCGAGGAGAAAAAGGTCAAACTTGCTTCCCTTGAATTTTCTGATTATGCTTTAATTTGGTGGGATCAAGTTCAAAAGGAGAGGGCTAGATATGGTGGACGTCCCATCAACACTTGGGAAGACATGAAGTTCACCATGCGGAAGCGGTTTGTTCCCACACATTACCATAGAGATTTCCACAACAAACTTCAACGCCTCATCCAAGGGAGTAAGAGTGTAGAAGACTACTACAAGGAGATGCAAATTGCCATGATTCGGGCAAACGTTGAGGAGGATCCGGAGGCAACCATGGCACGGTTTTTACATGGGCTCAATCGGGAGATTGCGGATCAAGTGGAGATGTACCACCATGTAGAGATACAAGATATGATCCACCAAGCCACCAAGATCGAGCAACAAATCAAAAGGAGGAGCAACATGAGGAAACCCAGTACCCCTTTCACTCCATGGAGAAATCCAAGGAAGGAGATTGTAGAACCATCAAAGGCAAAAGAGGTGGTTGATCGCAAAAGTGACAAGGTAATTCTTCCACCTAAGAAACCTACTTTTGAGGCTAACCAAACCAGAAATAGGGATATTCGGTGTTTTAAATGTCAAGGAAGGGGTCACATTGCTAGTGAATGCCCAAACCGTCGCACCATGATCATCAACAAGTATGGAGAATGGGAGACCGATGGAGAGAGCTCCGAAGAGGAGGAAGATGAATCTCCAGAAAATGAAAATGGAGAATTTGCGGAAGATGGCGAGATTCTTGTCACTAAAAGAGTTTTAAGTGCACAAATGACCGTTGGAGAAAAGGAGTAGTGGGAGAACCTTTTCCATACACGATGCAAGATCAATGGGAAGGTATGTAGTGTTATTGTTGATGGTCGAAGTTGTAGAAATGTGGCGAGCACCGAGTTGGTGGAGATGTTGGGACTCCCAACTTTAAGGCATCCAAATCCATACCGACTTCAGTGGTTGAATGATTGTGGGGAGCTGAAGGTCACCAAGCAAGTGAAGGTATTGTTCACCATCGGTAAGTACAAAGATGAGATATTATGCGACATTGTTCCTATGAAGGCGTGCCTGTAACAGCCCGAGATTTTATGAAAAATATTCTTTTTAATTTTATTAATGTCTTGTGTTGTACGCTACACCAAAAGGAGCTTGCACAACACACATCCTTGACTTGCCTTACATTACACACAATCACGACCTTCCTCGATAGCGTGTGTAATACGCAATACCGAGTTTCAACAAACAACGATATGCTATTAAAATATTATTAAAACTAGCCGTTATGAATAGTAATAACCACTTTTTGAAATTCTGTAAATCTTATTTTTCAAAATAGACTTCATTTTTGGATTCGGAGTATCAAATTTAGCCTAAAGTGAAATTTTGGTACTTTTCGGACAACTTTCATATTCTGATGAATAGTGAAAATTACTAAATTTTAATTAAAAACAACTTTTTTAATCGAAATAATTAATAGTGATAAATTATTAATTTGAATGGTTTTAAAGTATATTTAGAATATATTTTTACAATTTAATACAATGTTGGTCATTGGATGTAATTTCACATTTAAACCAGTTATAAACTAGTGTCAATCTTTTGACAGTTATTATCTCTTAAAAACACGCTATTTGTTTTGACGACGAGAATTAATTTTTAAATTAGTTAATGCAACTGATATGTTTTGAATTTGGTAATATAGACATCATTTTTGAGTTCATAATATCAAATATAGCTTTGGCCTAATTTTTGGTATTTTTCTGAAAACTTTCAAATTTCGATGAATAGTGAAACCACTAAGTGGTAGGTTAAAAACTGAATATTGCATAAAACCTAATTTTACCGCTTCTGTGAATGGAATTTCGAAAATCCGACAGACATGGTTAATATCAAGGACTAAAATGTGGTTCAATGAGATGAAAATAATTTTTGGTGAATAGTAACTTTTTACTTTTTTTTTTACCACGGTTAATAGTAAATAGGGTAACTAAGGGTAAATATGATATTACTATTACCCTAACACATGTCCTAATTCTATTGGATAAGTGTAATTCGACCAAAAACAACCTTATGAATAAAATATGACCATTTAGGCCCACTTGGATTAGATTAGGACATTTATTATTAATTTATTTAAAGAAGGGTTAAAATAGTTAAAATCAAAGTTTAATAAGTAAAGCATTTTTAATATGGGGTTATACATAAGATAAATTCGATTGTAAATATTCATTAGAAAGATAAAAATATTTCCTACATGATGGTATTTTATTTGTAATTTTTAGACATCAAATAATATAATTTATTTATGACACAAAGATGATGCAGTAATTATCTTATTAATGAAATATTGACATAATTGATAATATAAATACCAAAATAAATGTAATATAAGACTTTTTATGAATTCCACTAATTTTCTAGCTTACTATGATATATTATTGTTGATTTAATCAACTTGGTTCTAAGAAATAATTCTGTTATGACTTTCACAAAAATCATGTATCAAATAGTGTCAAAATTGACACAAAATAGTTTTTAAATCAAATATTATATTATTAATTGTTATTTTATTCCTAAAAATCTAAGGTCTGGAAAAATGACTTAGATAAGGATATATGTATTAATAATATACAATTTGGGGTTCTTTTGGCATGTTATAGTAAGTTTATTAACCATATAATGTAGGAAAACAAAAAGACATGGTAAAAGTTAAATTATTTAACTTAGAGTTAAATATAATTGATAAGGTTAAAATAATACCCTAAACTTGTCTAAATCCTATTGGTTGATAGGCTTTCGACCCATCCCCACCTTATCTTCGAAATAAGACCCTTTGGAGCCATTATAAAACGATTTTGACTTTAATATAAAATAATATTTTGTGATATTCCTAAGGTGCCCATCTCCTCCCTTATAAAAGGACGCCTCCTTCCCCTCCTCCTCACACCAATTTGAGCACTCAAGCTCGGACAACCCCTGCCAAAATCTCTTCTCCACTTCCCTAAAAACATCCTAGAGGTTCTGGTATTCCTCAAAGACCAATTTTAGTGCCCTAAGAGGAGGTCTCAAAGAGGCACTTCAAAGAAGAGGTAATTACCGTTACCAATTCTTTCATCTTTATTTCTTCTTCCACTTCTTCTTCTTAGGTTGTTTCATTATGAAGTAATAACATCAGTATCACTCATATACTGATATGTTATTATATGTATGAAACAACCCTGTTTCACCATCTATCCATCCTACGGAAAAAGAAATCACCGTGCGTGCGTACGTACAGAATACCGTCTCCACGCCGTGGTGTAATCTATTTTCCACCACCACCTTACATGGATGGGTATAATGGTGTAAAGAATAACTATACATAGTTATTACAACATCATATTGATTCTAATATATTGTATAATCCACTCCAATTCAATTCAATATTTATGGAAATGATATCATCGCTCGTGCGTACGTACGGACTACCGTCTCCACGACGCGATGAGATTCATTCTCCATGATAACCATTTAAGAATGATTATAAAGTATATATAAGAAATAATAATGAAATATATGACATTATAAAGCTACTGGATTTATGTATATATATATATATATATATGTATGTCATCTACTTACTTCCATTCAAGACAATAAGGAAAGGAAAACAACGTTCATGCGTACGTACGGACTACCGTCTCCATGAAAGGTGTTTTTCATTTCATTTATATATCTATTATATATATATATATACTGAATATATATGATATATAAATCATATTTTATATTCTGGAAGTAAGTAAATCAGGATATAAGTAATAATAATGTCAAGAACAACAAGTCAAAACACCTACGATAAATGAAACGATTTTACCCAAAACGCTTCTTTAACATGGAATTTACAAAAGAACGGGTAATATAAAGTCATAAGTGAACCATATATGATATCATAACAATAAATATGATTCTTTAATAAGTCAATGACATTATTTAAATCATTATACAGGAGGTTCGGACACATACGAAGCTAATCGGACCTAAGGTAAGGGAAATATCACAATCTCATTTTTATCCGAGATTGTTTATTCGTAAGTATTTATTTGGGTGTATTTTATCATCCACATCCATGTTCCATCAATATTTAATATTGTTTCCAACCACTTACAATAGTTTAAATCCAATTTTACCCTTTGGTGAGTTTTTAGTAAAGAATAAGAAAGGAATCTTTTGTCGTTTTTTCGTACGAGGAACTTTTTGACTTTTCCGACAAAAGTACGAAGAATGTTTTTTTAACTTATACGGCATGAATGGATTTTTATGGTTTTATAAAGCCTTATTTTCATGAAGCTTCCTCCAAAATATTTCATGACTATTTTTAATAAAATCTCTTTCTTTTAAAATTGCATGATGTTTTGTGAAAAGAAATTGATTTTGAAGAAGAAAGGATATTTTCCTCAAGAATTCATTTCAAGTGTTTTATCAAAATTATTTTCCATCTAAGATAATAAAGGGTTCTGTTTCTATCCATATTTATACATTTATTTGACTATGTTGTGATGGAATTATGTTTATGAATTACATTATCTTATATGAATGGTTTTATGATGTCATGTAGTTTAAGAATCCCATTTTTTATTACATGGGTTATGAAATGATGTATGATTTATGATTTTGTGGCACACATAAGAATGGTATCATTATGAGATTGGTGGGACCTATATCTCCCTCCAATGAATTGGGTAAAGATTTTATATCTCATGAGATAGACATGGCTGGAATGGTAGGTTATACCGGTTCAGTTAAACAGGACTGATACGAGGGTCACTCGATTCAGAAAGGGACTTTGTCCACTAAGATAGTCTTGGCAATGAGTCTTGACTAACAAGAAATGATTCTCTATGATTATGTGTGTATGCCACAAAGTTTCATGTTTTAAGTTATGATTATTGGGATTACATTTCACTTCTATTATTTATCCCATGTTATGAAATTATGCTCTCTTTTGCAGGTTAAGATTTCCAAAAGTTATGTTCTTATGAATATGATGTGAATGATTTTCTTTTGTTTACCCTTACTGAGCATTTGAGCTCACCCTTTAATGTTTTCTTTTCCTCAGGATATAATAAATGTTTTAGGTAAAAAAAGGGGAAGATCTTTATGGGAGATATAGAAGATCTTTCACCACGATTAGAAGATTACGTTCCGAGTTTCCAAAGACACTAAACTATTACGATCCTTGTGTGTGTATTTTTGTTATGTACTAAGTATTCCGCAAAAGTAATGTAATGTCCATGTATGATAAGCTTCGGGTCTCTACAGTTGGTATCAGAGGAAAGGTTTAGTCAACCTTTGGAAACTAGGATGCGAGAACTTTAGTGAGATCCCTATAGATATTTCTAAGGTATGTCTAGGGATGTCCCTAAGGATAAGTATACGTATAGGATATAGTACTAGAACTATGGTAACGATCTTAGAATTTAACCTAAGATGTTAGATATTGAAGTTACTCTCCCTTTATTATGATTTTTTCCTCTAACACTATTCTTTTTGGGTTTTAGAAAAATGGCTGGAAACAAGATGATTCACGATAATGGAGGATATTATGGACAATGGAATGATATTCTTCATGAGAAACCAAATGAAATGGGATTTGGAAGTCCAAACATAATTATTATGCAGAATCAGCAATCTCATAATATGATCAATAAAGTAAAATTTGGTAAGTTTCCTGATTCGGACAATAAGAGAAAGATGGAGTTTCATGATGATCATAGAGGAAAGAAAGTTCAATTTCCCCTATGTAAATCATGTGGGAAGAGGCATCAAGGAGAATGTTTCAAAGGAACTGGATGATGCTTTAGGTGTGGAAAAGAAGGACACAAAGCAAGTAAGTGCAAAGGAAAAGGTTCAGTTAACACCATGGATGAGGATAATGGTATTGCTACGACATCAACAATGGTTAAATGCTTTAAATGTGGAATGTATGGGCATTATGCAAACCAATGCCCTAAGGGAAAGTCTCGTGAAGAGAATCAGTATGGTCGTATGGGTAGTATTTATGTTGACGATGATGATGAGACTACAAATGATATGTAAGATGAAAGAATTGTTGAAGCTCGGTCAATGGTTTAAGAATGTAGTGGAATGATTACATGTTTATCAAGTGTAATGTTGTATAAGTAATCTCATGGTACTATGGGATAAAGAGACATCTAAGGATTGTTACATTGTTGTCTTTCCTTAAGTTTTGAAAGTATGTGATGAATGGTACCATTATTTTTGGAAATAAGATGATATGCGCATAATGAAGGGAAAACGAGAAAATGAAATGTTTAATAGTATTCATGAGCTCATGATTGATATAAGGACTAAGTGATATCACGGTTTGAGTATATAGAATTTTGAGGATTTTGGTATGTGGAAAGAGTTATCTTTTAATAGAATTCATGTTTTCAATAAGGTTCAATGGGTATTCAAGAGAGTACAAGATTAAGGCCTTTGAATGATTGGAATGTGACCAACAAGATATATCTTATGATATATGGGGATCAACGATGGTATTAAATCTCTGGTAATCGTTTTCACTATGTTATGAGAGTGGACTGCAGTATTATGGATAATCCTAAAGATTGGAATGGATTCTGTTGGACATAAGTTAGTATTGTTTAAGGATATAAGTTTTTTCGACATTATTGATGAGATGTTATAGTAATATAGTTTTAGAAAAAGGACAACCTGCAGGACGGACGACAGCCCATCGCTTCGGACAAGGCTGTAGGAATCGAACCCACAACCGAAGTGCGACTGGCCTTTATCGCCTACCACTGACCTACAGGAAGTCCCTGTTTAGTAGAAACTAGTGTTATTATATTAAGCAGTATGATATATGAAGTATAAGCCCATTTTAGGAACCATATATGATTAATCCCACTATAGACCGACTTATGTATATAATTTTTTCTAACCTTTTGTTTGAGACAGATGGAATGACCCGTCATTCTATCACATGATCTACTAACACTTCACGAATAACAAATTCAACATCATTTATTTAATAGTTGAAGTGGAAATTGTTCATGGCACGAACAACAGTGAGATTGTACCAAAATAAAGTAAGTATTCTAATTCAAATTTTCAACTTTAGGGAAATGATCTTGAAATCCAAAAATGTTGTCCTAGTGATCTTATACCTGAGGAATCAGATGGTACCTTATATCATCACAAATCTATGGATTTGTGATTACTGGCTTTTCCATAGCCATGTTCTCTACCACTCTCCATCAGAACATGATGGTTAGATTTCTCTTCCATATCCATATTTTCACCTATGTGGATACCCAGTGATTAGTTTATTTGGGTAATCGTTACATTTCATACTTTAGTTTTTAAATCCAAGTTTTGGTATTCCTTTTTATGATGTGGGTTTCTATTAAAGAAACTTTCAAATAGTAAACCATTTATAACCCCGACGAATTTCGAGGGCGAAATTCATTTTAAGGGGGGTAGAATGTAACAGCCCGAGATTTTATGAAAAATATTCTTTTTAATTTTATTAATGTCTTGTGTTGTACGCTACACCAAAAGGAGCTTGCACAACACACATCCTTGACTTGCCTTACATTACACGCAATCGCGACCTTCCTCGATAGCGTGTGTAATACGCAATACCGAGTTTCACCAAACAACGATATGCTATTAAAATATTATTAAAACAACCCTTATGAATAGTAATAACCACCTTTTTAAATTCTTTAAATCTTATTTTTAAAAATAGACTTCATTTTTGGATTCGGAGTATCAAATTTAGCCTAAAGTAAAATTTTGGTACTTTTCGGACAACTTTCATATTCTGATGAATAGTGAAAATTACTAAATTTTAATTAAAAACAACTTTTTTAATCGAAATAATTAATAGTGATAAATTATTAATTTGAGTGGTTTTAAAGTATATTTAGAATGTATTTTTACAATTTAATACAATGTTGGTCATTGGATGTAATTTCACATTTAAACCAGTTATAAACTAGTGTCAATCTTTTGATAGTTATTATCACTTAAAAACACGCTATTTGTTTTGACGACGAGAATTAATTTTTAAATTAGTTAATGCAACTGATATGTTTTGAATTTGGTAAAATAGACATCATTTTTGAGTTCATAATATCAAATATAGCTTAGGCCTAATTTTTGGTATTTTTCTGAAAACTTTCAAATTTCGATAAATAGTGAAACCACTAAGTGGTAGGTTAAAAACTGAATTTTGCATAAAACGTAATTTTACCGCTTCTGTGAATGGAATTTAGAAAATCCGACAGACACGGTTAATATCAAAGACTAAAATGTGGTTCAATGAGATGAAAATAATTTTTGGTGAATAGTAACTTTTTACTTTTTTTTACCACGGTTAATAGTAAATAGGGTAACTAAGGGTAAATATGATATTACTATTACCCTAACACATGTACTAATTCTATTGGATAAGTGTAATTCGACCAAAAACAACCTTATGAATAAAATATGACCATTTAGGCCCACTTGGATTAGATTAGGACATTTATTATTAATTTATTTAAAGAAGGGTTAAAATAGTTAAAATCAAAGTTTAATAAGTAAATCATTTTTAATATGGGGTTATACATAAGATAAATTCGATTGTAAATATTAATTAGAAAGATAAAAAGATTTCCTACGTGATGGTATTTTATTTGTAATTTTTAGACATAAAATAATATAATTTATTTATGACACAAAGATGATGCAGTAATTATCTTATTAATGAAATATTGACATAATTGATAATATAAATACCAAAATAAATGTAATTTAAGACTTTTTATGAATTCCAATAATTTTATAGGTTACTATGATATATTAGTGTTGATTTAATCAACTTGGTTCTAAGAAATAATTCTGTTATGACTTTCAAAAAAATCATGTATCAAATAGTGTCAAAATTGACACAAAATAGTTTTTATATCAAATATTATATTATTAATTGTTATTTTATTCATAAAAATCTAAGGTTCGACCAAAGGACTTAGATAAGGATATATGTATTAATAATATACAATTTGGGCTTCGTTTGGCATGTTATAGTAAGTTTATTAACCATATAATGTAAGAAAACAAAAAGACATGGTAAAAGTTAAATTATTTAACTTAGAGTTAAATCTAATTGATAAGGTTAAAATAATACCCTAAACTTGTCTAAATCCTATTGGTTGATAGGGGTTCGACCCATACCCACCTTATCTTCGAAATAAGACCCTTTGGAGCCATTATAAACCGATTTTGACTTTAATATAAAATAATATTTTGAGATATTCCTAAGGTGCCCCTCTCCTCCCTTATAAAAGGACACCTCCTTCCCCTCCTCCTCACACCAATTTGAGCACTCAAGCTCGGCCAACCCCTGCCAAAATATCTTCTCCACTTCACTAAAAACATCCTAGAGGTTCTGGTCTTCCTCAAAGACCAATTTTAGTGCCCTAAGAGGAGGTCTCAAAGAGGCACTTCAAAGAAGAGGTAATTACCGTTACCAATTCTTTCATCTTTATTTCTTCTTCCACTTCTTCTTCTTAGGTTGTTTCATTATGAAGTAATAACATCAGTATCACTCATATACTGATATGTTATTATAAGTATGAAACAACCCTATTTCACCATCTATCCATCCTACGGAAAAAGAAATCACTGCGCGTGCGTACGTACGGAATACCGTCTCCACACCGTGGTGTAATCTATTTTCCACCACCACCTTACATGGATGGGTATAATGGTGTATAGAATAACTATACATAGTTATTACAACATCATATTGATTCTGATATATTGTATAATCCACTCCAATTCAATTCAATATTTATGGAAATGATATCATCGCTCGTGCGTACGTACGGACTACCGTCTCCACGACGCGATGCGATTCATTCTCAATGATAACCATTTAAGAATGATTATAAACTATATATAAGAAATAATAATGAAATATATGACATTATAAAGCTTCTGGATTTATGTATATATATATATATATGTATTTCATCTACCTACTTCCATTCAAGACAATAAGGAAAGGAAAACAACGTTCATGCGTACGTACGGACTACCGTCTCCATGAACGGTGTTTTTCATTTCATTTATCTATCTATTATATATATATATATACTGAATATATATGATATATAAATAATATTTTATATTCTGGAAGTAAGTAAATCAGGATATAAGTAATAATAATGTCAATAACAACAAGTCAAAACACCTACGATAAATGAAACGATTTTACCCAAAACGCTTCTTTAACATAGAATTTACAAAAGAACGGGTAATATAAAGTCATAAGTGAACCATATATGATATCATAACAATAAATATGATTCTGTAATAAGTCAATGACATTATTTAAATCATTATACAGGAGGTTCGGACACATACGAAGCTAATCGGACCTAAGGTAAGGGAAATATCACAATCTCATTTTTATCCGAGATTGTTTATTCATAAGTATTTATTGGGGTGTATTTTATCATCCAAATCCATGTTCCCTCAATATGTAATATTGTTTCCAACCACTTACAATAGTTTAAATCCAATTTTACCCTTTGGTGAGTTTTTAGTAAAGAATAAGAAAGGAATCTTCTGTCGTTTTTTCGTACGAGGAACTTTTTGACTTTTCCGACAAAAGTACGAAGAATGCTTTTTTTAACTTATACGGCATGAATGGATTTTTATGGTTTTATAATGCCTTATTTTCATGAAGCTTCCTCCAAAATATTTCATGACTATTTTTAATAAAATCTCTTTCTTTTAAAATTGCATGATGTTTTGTGAAAAGAAATTGATTTTGAAGAAGAAAGGATATTTTCCTCAAGAATTCATTTCAATTGTTTTATCAAAATAATTTTCCATCTAAGATAATAAAGGGTTCTGTTTCTATCCATATTTATACATTGATTTGACTATGTTGTGATGGAATTATGTTTATGAATTACATTATCTTATATGAATGGTTTTATGATGTCATGTTGATTAAGAATCCCATTTTTATTACATGGGTTATGAAATGATGTATGATTTATGATTTTGTGGCACACATAAGAATGGTATCATTATGAGATGGGTTGGACCTATATCTCCCTCCAATGCATTGGGTAAAGATTTTATATCTCATGAGATAGACATGGCTGGAATGGTAGGTTATACCGGTTCAGTGAAACAGGACTGAAACGAGGGTCACTCGATTCAGAAAGGGACTTTGTCCACTAAGATAGTCTTGGCAATGAGTCTTGACTAACAAGAAATGATTCTCTATGATTATGTGTGTATGCCACAAAGTTTCATGTTTTATGTTATGATTATTGGGATTACATTTCACTTCTATGATTTATCCCATGTTATGAAATTATGCTCTCTTTTGCAGGTTAAGATTTCCAAAAGTTATGTTCTTATTAATATGATGTGATTGATTTTCTTTTGTTTACCCTTACTGATCATTTGAGCTCACCCTTTTATGTTTTCTTTTCCCCAGGATATAAGAAAGGTTTTAGGTAAAAAAAAGGGGAAGATCTTTATGGGAGATATAGAAGATCTTTCACCACGATTAGAAGATTACGTTCCGAGTTTCCAAAGACACTAAACTATTACGATCCTTGTGTGTGTGTTTTTGTTATGTACTAAGTATTCCGCAAAAGTAATGTAATGTCCATGTATGATAAGCTTCGGGTCTCTACAGTTGGTATCAGAGGAAAGGTTTAGTCAACCTTTGGAAACTAGGATGCGAGAACTTTAGTGAGATCCCTAGAGATATTTCTAAGGTATGTCTAGGGATGTCCCTAAGGATAAGTATACGTATAGGATATAGTACTAGAACTATGGTAACGATCTTAGAATTTAACCTAAGATGTTAGATATTGAAGTTACTCTCCCTTTATTATGATTTTTTCCTCTAACACTATACTTTTTGGGTTTTAGAAAAATGGCTGGAAACAAGATGATTCACGATAATGGAGGATATTATGGACAATGGAATGATATTCTTCATGAGAAACCAAATGAAATGGGATTTGGAAGTCCAAACATAATTATTATGCCGAATCAGCAATCTCATAATATGATCAATAAAGTAAAATTTGGTAAGTTTCCTGACTCGGAAAATAAGAGAAAGATGGAGTTTCATGATGATCATAGAGGAAAGAAAGTTCAATTTCCCTTATGTAAATCATGTGGGAAGAGGCATCAAGGAGAATGTTTCAAAGGAACTGGAAGATGCTTTAGGTGTGGAAAAGAAGGACACAAAGCAAGTAAGTGAAAAGGAAAAGGTTCAGTTAACACCATGGATGAGGATAATGGTATTGCTACAACATCAACAATGGTTAAATGCTTTAAATGTGGAATGTACGGGCATTATGCAAACCAATGCCCTAAGGGAAAGTCTCATGAAGAGAATCAGTATGGTCGTATGGGTAGTATTTATGTTGACGATGATGATGAGACTAGAAATGATATGTAAGATGAAAGAATTGTTGAAGCTCGGTCAATGGTTTAAGAATGTAGTGGAATGATTACATGTTTATCAAGTGTAATGTTGTATAAGTAATCTCATGGTACTATGGGATAAAGAGACATCTAAGGATTGTTACATTGTTGTCTTTCCTTAAGTATTGAAAGTATGTGATGAATGGTACCAGTATTTTTGGAAATAAGATGATATGCGCATAATGAAGGGAAAACGAGAAAATGAAATGTTTAATAGTATTCATGAGCTCATGATTGATATAAGGACTAAGTGATATCATTGTTTGAGTATATAGAATTTTGAGGATTTTGGTATGTGGAAAGAGTTAACTTTTAATAGAATTCATGTTTTCAATAAGGTTCAATGGGTATTCAAGAGAGTACAAGATTAAGGCCTTTGAATGTTTGGAATGTGACCAACAAGATATATCTTATGATATATGGGGATCAACGATGGTATTAAATCTCTGGTAATCGTTTTCACTATGTTATGAGAGTGGACTGCAGTATTATGGATAAGCCTAAAGATTGGAATGGATTATGTTGGACATAAGTTAGTATTGTTTAAGGATAGAAGTTTTTTCGATATTATTGATGAGATGTTATAGTAATATAGTTTTAGAAAAAGGACAACCTGCAGGACGGGCGACAACCCATCGCTTCGGACAAGGCTGTAGGAATCGAACCCACAACCGAAGTGCGACTGGCCTTTATCGCCTACCACTGACCTACAGGAAGTCCCTGTTTAGTATAAACTAGTGTTATTATATTAAGCAGTATGATATATGAAGTATAAGCCCATTTTAGGAACCATATATGATTAATCCCACTATAGATCGACTTATGTATATAATTTTTGCTAACCTTTTGTTTGAGACAGATGGAATGACCCGTCATTCAATCACATGATCTGCTAACACTTCACGAATAACAAATTCAACTTCATTTATTTAATAGATGAAGTGGAAATTGTTCAAGGCACGAACAACAGTGAGATTGTACCAAAATAAAGTAAGTATTCTAATTCAAATTTTTAACTTTAGGGAAATGATCTTGAAAACCAAAAATGTTGTCCTAGTGATCTTATACCTGAGGAATCAGATGGTACCTTATATCATCACAAATCTATGGATTTGTGATTACTGGCTTTTCCATATCCATGTTCTCTACCACTCTCCATCAGAACATGATGGTTAGATTTCTCTTCCATATCCATATTTTCACCTATGTGGATAACCAGTGATTAGTTTATTTGGGTAATCGTTACATTTCATACTTTAGTTTTTAAAGCCAAGTTTTGGTATTCCTTTTTACGATGTGGGTTTCTATTAAAGAAACTTTCGAATAGTAAACCATTTATAACCCCGATGAATTCCGAGGGCGAAATTCATTTTAAGGGGGGTAGAATGTAACAGCCCGAGATTTTATGAAAAATATTCTTTTTAATTTTATTAATGTCTTGTGTTGTACACTACACCAAAAGGAGCTTTCACAACACACATCCTTGACTTGCCTTACATTACACGCAATCGCGTCCTTCCTCGATAGCGTGTGTAATACGCAATACCGAGTTTCACCAAACAACGATATGCTATTAAAATATTATTAAAACTAGCCGTTATTAATAGTAATAACCACTTTTTGAAATTCTTTAAATCTTATTTTTCAAAATAGACTTCATTTTTGGATTCGGAGTATCAAATTTAGCCTAAAGTGAAATTTTGGTACTTTTCGGACAACTTTCATATTCTGATGAATAGTGAAAATTACTAAATTTTAATTAAAAACAACTTTTTTAATCGAAATAATTAATAGTGATAAATTATTAATTTGAGTGGTTTTAAAGTATATTTAGAATTTATTTTTACAATTTAATACAATGTTGGTCATTGGATGTAATTTCACATTTAAACCAGTTATAAACTAGTGTCAATCTTTTGACAATTATTATCTCTTAAAAACACGCTATTTGTTTTGACGACGAGAATTAATTTTTAAATTAGTTAATGCAACTGATATGTTTTGAATTTGGTAAAATAGACATCATTTTTGAGTTCATAATATCAAATATAGCTTAGGCCTAATTTTTGGTATTTTTCTGAAAACTTTCAAATTTCGATGAATAGTGAAACCACTAAGTGGTAGGTTAAAAACTGAATTTTGCATAAAAATTAATTTTACCGCTTCTGTGAATGGAATTTCGAAAATCCGACAGACACTATTAATATCAAGGACTAAAATGTGGTTCAATGAGATGAAAATAATTTTTGGTGAATAGTAACTTTTTACTTTTTTTTACCACGGTTAATAGTAAATAGGGTAACTAAGGGTAAATATGATATTACTATTACCCTAACACATGTCCGAATTCTATTGGATAAGTGTAATTAGACCAAAAACAACCTTATGAATAAAATATGACCATTTAGGCCCACTTGGATTAGATTAGGACATTTATTATTAATTTATTTAAAGAAGGGTTAAAATAGTTAAAATCAAAGTTTAATAAGTAAATCATTTTTAATATGGGGTTATACATAAGATAAATTCGATTGTAAATATTCATTAGAAAGCTAACATGATTTCCTACATGATGGTATTTTATTTGTAATTTTTAGACATCAAATAATATAATTTATTTACGACACAAAGATGATGCAGTAATTATCTTATTAATGAAATATTGACATAATTGATAATATAAATACCAAAATAAATGTAATTTAAGACTTTTTATGAATTCCACTAATTTTATAGGTTACTATGATATATTAGTGTTGATTTAATCAACTTGGTTCTAAGAAATAATTCTGTTATGACTTTCACAAAAATCATGTATCAAATAGTGTCAAAATTGACACAAAATAGTTTTTAAATAAAATATTATATTATTAATTGTTATTTTATTCCTAAAAATCTAAGGTTCGGCCAAATGACTTAGATAAGGATATATGTATTAATAATATACAATTTGGGCTTCTTTTGGCATGTTATAGTAAGTTTATTAACCATATAATGTAAGAAAACAAAAAGACATGGTAAAAGTTAAATTATTTAACTTAGAGTTAAATCTAATTGATAAGGTTAAAATAATACCCTAAACTTGTCTAAATCCTATTGGTTGATAGGATTTCGACCCATACCCACCTTATCTTCGAAATAAGACCCTTTGGAGCCATTATAAACCTATTTTGTCTTTAATATAAAATAATATTTTGAGATATTCCTAAGGTGCCCCTCTCCTCCCTTATAAAAGGACACCTCCTTCCCCTCCTCCTCACACCAATTTGAGCACTCAAGCTCGGCCAACCCCTGCCAAAATCTCTTCTCCACTTCCCTAAAAACATCCTAGAGGTTCTGGTCTTCCTCAAAGACCAATTTTAGTGCCCTAAGAGGAGGTCTCAAAGAGGCACTTCAAAGAAGAGGTAATTACCGTTACCAATTCTTTCATCTTTATTTCTTCTTCCACTTCTTCTTCTTAGGCTGTTTCATTATGAAGTAATAACATCAGTATCACTCATATACTGATATATTATTATAATTATGAAACAACCCTATTTCACCATCTATCCATATTACGGAAAAAGAAATCACCGCGCGTGCGTACGTACGGAATACCGTCTCCACGCCGTGGTGTAATCTATTTTCCACCACCACCTTACATGGATGGGTATAATGGTGTAAAGAATAACTATACATAGTTATTACAACATCATATTGATTCTGATATATTGTATAATCCACTCCAATTCAATTCAATATTTATGGAAATGATATCATCGCTCGTGCGTACGTACGGACTATCGTCTCCACGACGCGATGAGATTCATTCTCCATGATAACCATTTAAGAATGATTATAAAGTATATATAAGAAATAATAATGAAATATATGACATTATAAAGCTACTGGATTTATGTATATATATATATATATGTATGTCATCTACTTACTTCCATTCAAGAAAATAAGGAAAGGAAAACAACGTTCATGCGTACGTACGGACTACCGTCTCCATGAACAGTGTTTTTTATTTCATTTATCTATCTATTATATATATATATATATATACTGAATATATATGATATATAAATCCTATTTTATATTCTGGGAGTAAGTAAAGCAGGATATAAGTAATAATAATGTCAAGAACAACAAGTCAAAACACCTACGATAAATGAAACGATTTTACCCAAAACGCTTCTTTAACATGGAATTTACAAAAGAACGGGTAATATAAAGTCATAAGTGAACCATATATGATATCATAACAATAAATATGATTCTGTAATAAGTCAATGACATTATTTAAATCATTATACAGGAGGTTCGGACACATACGAAGCTAATCGGACCTAAGGTAAGGGAAATATCACAATCTCATTTTTATCCGAGATTGTTTATTCGTAAGTATTTATTGGGGTGTATTTTATCATCCACATCCATGTTACCTCAATATGTAATATTGTTTCCAACCACTTGCAATAGTTTAAATCCAATTTTACCTTTTGGTGAGTTTTTAGTAAAGAATAAGAAAGTAATCTTTTGTCGTTTTTTCGTAAGAGGAACTTTTTGACTTTTCCGACAAAAGTACGAAGAATGTTTTCTTTAACTTATACGACATGAATGGATTTTTATGGTTTTATAAAGCCTTATTTTCATGAAGCTTCCTACAAAATATATCATGACTATTATTAATAAAATCTCTTTCTTTTAAAATTGCATGATGTTTTGTGAAAAGAAATTGATTTTGAAGAAGAAAGGATATTTTCCTCAAGAATTCATTTCAAGTGTTTTATCAAAATTATTTTCCATCTAAGATAATAAAGGGTTCTGTTTCTATCCATATTTTTACATTGATTTGACTATTTTGTGATGGAATTATGTTTATGAATTACATTATCTTATATGAATGGTTTTATGATGTCATGTTGTTTAAGAATCCCATTTTTTATTACATGGGTTATGAAATGATGTATGATGTATGATTTTTTGGAACACATAAGAATGGTATCATTATGAGATGGGTGGGACCTATATCTCCCTCTAATGCATTGGGTAAAGATTTTATATCTCATGAGATAGACATGGCTGGAATGGTAGGTTATACCGGTTCAGTGAAACAGGACTGAAACGAGGGTCACTCGATTCAGAAAGGGACTTTGTCCACTAAGATAGTCTTGGCAATGAGTCTTGACTAACAAGAAACGATTCTCTATGATTATGTGTGTACGCCACAAAGTTTCATGTTTTAAGTTATGATTATTGGGATTACATTTCACTTCTATGATTTATCCCATGTTATGAAATTATGCTCTCTTTTGCAGGTTAAGATTTTCAAAAGTTATGTTCTTATGAATATGATGTGATTGATTTTCTTTTGTTTACCCTTACTGAGCATTTGAGCTCACCCTTTTATGTTTTCTTTTCCCTAGGATATAAGAAAGGTTTAGGGTAAAAAAGGGGAAGATCTTTATGGGAGATATAGAAGATCTTTCACCACGATTAGAAGATTACGTTCCGAGTTTCCAAAGACACTAAACTATTACGATCCTTGTGTGTGTGTTTTTGTTATGTACTAAGTATTCCTCAAAAGTAATGTAATGTCCATGTATGATAAGCTTCGGGTCTCTACAGTGCCACTTGTTGTTGGGTCGACCATGGCAGTACGATCGGCGTGTTACTCATGATGGTTTCTTGAACCGTCACTCTTTTCTACTCTGAGGGGAACCTATAACCCTCAACCCCATGTCCCCCAAGAAAATTCTAGATGATCACATTTTGAGAGAAAAGAAAAAAAAGAGTGATGAGGAAAAAAAGAGAGAAAATGAAAAAGGAGAGAATGAGGGAAAAATAGAAAATGAGAGAAGAAAAGAAATGGAGAGCAAAGAAAAATCAAGAGGGGAAAAAGATTTGAGAGGAGAGAAAAGTGTGATGTTGGCAAAAAAGAGTGAGGTTAAGGAAGCTTTGATTTCTCGACAAAATCTCTTAGTACTTATGTACAAAGAGGTGATGTTGAACACTAACGACTTAACATCTTCTTTTCCACATGTTATTGAGTCTTTGTTGCAGGAATTTGAAGATGTGTTTCCCGAAGAGGTGCCACCAGGTTTGCCACCCATTAGAGGTATTGAGCATCAAATTGACCTCATACCTGGAGCATCACTACAGAACCGCCCAACATATCGCACCAACCCAGAGGAGACAAAAGAAATTCAAAGGCAAGTTCAAGAGTTGTTGAATGTGGGGTATGTGAGAGAGAGTCTTAGTCCTTGTGCGGTATCGGTCCTTCTAGTACCAAAGAAGGATGGAACATGGAGAATGTGCATTGACTGTAGATCCATCAACAACATCACGGTCAGGTATCGTCATCCTATCCCTAGGTTAGATGATATGCTAGATGAATTAAATGGTTCTACAATTTTCTCTAAAATTGATTTAAGAAGTGGCTACCATCAAATCAGGTTGAAACAAAGAGATGAGTGGAAAACAGCATTTAAGACAAAACATGGACTTTATGAATGGCTAGTCATGCCCTTTGGTCTCACCAATGAACCTAGCACATTTATGAGGTTAATGAATCATGTCTTAAGTCCCTATATTGGGAAATTTGTGGTAGTTTACTTTGATGATATTCTGGTATATAGTAGGACTTTGTATGAACATGTAGATCACTTAAGAAAAGTCCTAGAGGTATTAAGGAAAGAAAACCTGTTTGGAAACATAAAAAAGTGTGAATTTTGTCTCAATAAGATTGTTTTCCTTGGATTTGTTGTGAGCGGAAATGGAGTTGAAGTTGACACTGAAAAGATCAAAGCAATACAAGAATGGCCAACTCCATCCTCCGTTGGACAGGTAAGAAGTTTTCATGGGCTTGCTAGTTTTTACAGGAGATTTGTGAAGGACTTCAGCACATTAGCAGCACCGTTGAACAAGTTGACAAAGAAGAACGTTCCTTTCAAATGGGGGATAACTCAAGAGAAGGCCTTCAATGAACTTAAGGAGAGACTCACCCACGCCCCTCTACTTGCACTTCCAGACTTCGGTAAGACCTTTGAAATTGAATGTGATGCAAGTGGAATTGGCATAGGAGGAGTACTCATGCAAGAAGATAAACCTATTGCTTTCTTTAGTGAGAAGTTAAATGGCCCAACTCTAAACTATGCTACATATGACAAAGAGTTGTATGCATTGTTTAGAGTTCTAGAAACATGGCAACATTATCTTTGGCCTAAAGAATTTGTGATCCATTCTGATCACGAGGCTCTTAAATACCTTAGGAGCCAGCATAAACTAAATAGGAGACATGCTAGATGGATGGAATTCATTGAATCATTTCCATATGTCATCAAGGATAAAAAGGGTAAAGAAAATACTGTGGCCGATGCACTTTCACGTAGATATTCTCTTTTATCCTTCTTGGATTCAAAACTTCTTGGTTTTGAATACATTAAGGATTTATATGCCACTGATAGTGATTTTAGAGAACCTTATGAACATTGTAAACCTGGAGTTAGTTGGGAAAAGTTCTATTTACATGATGGATTCTTATTTCGGATGGATAAGCTTTGCATTCCCAATTGCTCTATTCGTTTACTTTTACTAAAGGTGTCACATTCTGGTGGGTTAATGGGACATTTTGGTGTTGCCAAAACTTTAAGCGTTCTTAGTGAACATTTTTATTGGCCTAGGATATCTAGAGATGTTGAAAAATTTGTGGGAAAGTGCATTGTTTTCAATAAAGCCAAATCAAAATTGAACCCACATGGACTATATCTTCCTCTCCCAATCCCCAACACCCCTTGGGAGGACGTATCAATGGACTTTATTGTGGGGTTACCACGGACCAAGAGGGGGAGAGATTCCATTTTTGTTGTGGTGGATCGGTTTTCTAAAATGGCACATTTTATTCCCTGTCACAAAACAGATGATGCCACTAACATTGCACAACAATTCTTTCAGGAAGTAGTCAAACTCCATGGGATGCCAAGGACGATTGTGTCGGATCGAGACACAAAATTCCTCAGTTACTTTTGGAAGACCTTGTGGAGCAAACTGGGCATGAAGTTACTATTTTCCACTACTTGTTATCCACAAACCGATGGGAAAACGGAGGTGGTGAATCGGACACTATCATCCCTTTTGAGAACAATTGTCAAGAAGAATCTTAAGAATTGGGAGGAGTGTCTACCCCATGTGGAATTCGCATATAACAGGGCCAAGCATTCCACTACTCAATATTCTCCATTTGAAATTGTTTACGGTTTTAACCCCCTTGCCCCTATTGATCTAGTGTTGTTGCCTTTACAGGAAGCAACTAATATGGATGCGAAAGGGCGTGCAGAATTCATAAATAAACTCCATGAAAAGGCAAGGGAAAATATTGAGTGGATGGCCCAGAAATATGTTGATCGTGCAAACAAGGGTCGCAAGCAAGTGTTGTTCGAACCCGGTGACATAGTCTGGATTCATATGCGTAAAAAAAGATTCCCCGGCAAGCGGAAATCAAAACTCATGCCTCGAGGAGACGGACCTTTCCGAGTGCTTGAAAAGATTAACAACAATGCTTACAAGATAGCTCTCCCAGGTGAGTATGGTGTAAGTGCCACTTTCAATGTTTCTGATCTTTCTCCTTTTTTGGGTGTAGAGGATGAAGAGTCGAGGACGACTCCTTTTCAAGAGGGGGAGGATGATGCGAACCATGCGGAAGGCACCGAGTCGATTGCTCGGGTGGAGGAATTGGAATTGCAAGGCCCAATGATGCGAGGAAGATTAAAGAGGTTGAATGCTTCAATGGGCGCTCATCTTGCTTCATTAAAGGCCCAATGGGTATTATCTTGCATGGATGGAGCAAATGGGCATTTAATATCACTTATTCAAGCCCAAAATTGATGATTAAAGCTTAGCCCACATGGTTGCACGAATTTGGAGGCCTTTCCCACATGGAGGATTCTAGAAATGGCATCATTGGACACCAAAGTCAAATCCGGTGGGCTATGCACTCAAAGTCAAATCTGGTGGGCTATGTTGGAAAGTTGTGTGCTTCTTTTCCAAAAGTCTTTGTTGGCTTTTATCTTTTTGACTTTTAAGGGGACAAGGTAGGTTTAGACTTTATGACTTTAGGGTATTAGACTCTTGACCATTGTATCACCCCCTTGGCTATAAATAGCCACCCATGGCATTGTATTGGCATTCAATACTTAATTTGAGAGCTTATGCTTTGTTTCTCTCCGTTGTGTGAGGATTATCCTGGGTTTTCCCCCTTGCTCTTGTGCATTCTTGCCTTGTCAATCTACAAGTTAGATTGGTGATCCAAGATCACAAAGCCCCCAATTCTGTGCCTCAACCCAAGTGCGTTGTTGTGTGGATTGGCCATCACACCCCTCCCTTGAGTGTATTGTCTAAGTAGTAGGTCACGCTCCATATAGCGTTGGTTGACTACTTGCTTCCACTATCCATACCCTTCACTCGTCACTTAGCCCCAAACTGCATCCATCATCCGCCGCCCTACGCCGTGAAGATCGGGCCACCCCATGCGTCTCGCATCAGTTCGGCTCATGGATCTTCAAATTTCGTGGGGAATACGCAGTGACATTAACATTTTTCATGAGTACACAACCCAATACATTCTTGAATGCATCACTATATATTTTAAAACCTTATCTACTTCAATGTAATGTGATTATAAGAGTATTTTTCTCTTCCATCCTCTCTATTTTCTCATAGTTGATTGTTTAAAAGGGTCACTATATAGTATTTTCTGGTTTTGGTGATGCATTGGTAAGTGAATGATGGAGGTTTTTTTAGGTTGAGAATGTTTTTCTGTTCTTTTTAGTGCATTATAATTTCCTTCCTATTTTTCTAACCTTTTGCAACAAATAAAAATCATTATTTAAGGTATGAGATCCTTTGAATCTCTTCTAGTTGTACATGCATGAGAGATCATGGATTTTTTTCTTTAGGGGATAGTATACACCAACTTATTAAAGATAATTGACTAGTTTAAATTGAAATTGGATGGTTCTGATAAATAATAGTGTGTTTTACATATTTTGATTTTATTATTATTAATATTATTCATGGTTTATTCCTTGTATAAAATCATTGTCGCTGGGGGATTTACATGTGTGGTAGTTGATGTGTTGTGTAACCCTTGATTTGTATTATTTTTTACATCACCATGATTGAAAATGAATAATCACATATACCCATTGAATTAATGGAATCTTTGGTTTATGTGTGAATTCCCTAGAAATGTAATGTTATGTGTGATGAAAAGCCCTGAGTTTAAATTTCTAATAATATATGTGAATTGTGCGAAAAATAATTGTGATGTGTTATTATGGAATACAGGGGGGTGTATTGACTTATGGGTGTGTTATATGGTTTTTGTGATGTGTTGGTTGTTGTGGTTGTGAAATAGTTGTTATTTGAGACCTTTTTTCATGATAATGATGGTTTTTTTGTTATGATGTGCTGTGATAGTTTCCTATTATTGATGGAATTAAATGTTAATGTTGAAACTAAAATTATATGGTTTAGAGTTACAAATGAAATTCTAAATTAAAATAGGAAGTGTGTTTAGAGGTGATTATGTTTAAGTGTGATATAACATGCTTAATAAATGTAGTTGGTTTATAATTGTAAAATATTTAAATTTGATTAACTAGAAAAGAATGTTCGAATGTTGCTTGTGGCTGGTGGATTGTTTCTTTCTTTCATAGGGTTTCTCATTTAGAGGTGGATATGAATATTGGAGCGGCTTATAGTATTTATTGTGGTTATGTGAGTTAGTATAGTACTCGTATTGATGACCCAATGGTTCGACTATTTTTGTTATATATACCTTGTATTTTCCAAGGGATTTCTATACATACACCACCCTCATCGAGCACCATGCGCCAACACTGAAATATTTTAGTGGTGTTCTCCCAACATCTCGTTGGTGAGGATGGATGACTAGATACCCCATCTTCCCTACACTCCATTATGGGAATGTTTAATATGCATGATATGTGATTTCCAAAAGTCAAAAGTGCACTCATTATAATTTTTGATGAGATGATGAGGAGTCTATAGTGGGGTTACTGCATGGTAGGCGGGAATGAGGTGGATTTCCATCATGTTCATGATACTATACCCTAGTTACAACCATGGATGTGATGTGATGGATAAAGATTCACTATAAATGATGTGATTAAATGAACATGGAATCCTCATATGATATGTGATGTGATAGATTAGTTGTATCTAGAAGATATGTGATATGTAAAAGTGATGGGAGTGGAAAAATGTACAATATTGGTGTTTGAGAGAGGAAAAATAGTATGAAAGAGGTATAGGGTACCCTTTTATTAATATCTTTTGTATAGTAATGGATCAATTTTTTTTGTTATTTATTGAGTGTCCCCTAGTAAGGATGGGTTTGGTTAGTTGACCGGTTTAGGTATAAGCCATTTTGTGGTTTTCTCACTTCAGAATTAACATTCTCTTCTCAGATTTTCATGAGATACTATTGGGGTGATTATCTTGAGTATACTTGTATTCTAACCTTATGTATATATATGATATTGTTTAGTTATCTATGAGGAAAATATGGAAAATCCTAGACATTACAATCCCAGACTATGGGGTTTTTGATGTGTTATTGCATTCAAACTTTATTTTGTGTATTTAATTGGTGACTCGTTTATTTTTTGACAGTATACAGTATTTATGGGATGGATTTGATTTTATTTCTATTATATTGTGAAATTGAGTTATATTGTGGTTTATTTTTCATATCTTCTGATATTATATATTACAGAGGTTAATTACTCTCATATGTTTGATTTTATACCCTCATTATTGTTCTCCAACTTGGGGCCCACTGGAGGCAGGACTCAAGGTTCATTGTCATTATTTTTTTATTGTCTTCCAAGAATGGTTACATTTGGATGAAGTGGATCCTGACATCACGGATCTTTTCTCTTGTTCTTGAAGCATGCTTTTTCAAAAATCAGTTTTTCCAAAACTTTCTTAATCTTAATGACATTGACCATGTCGTGGGTTGTGGATGCCTTACTAACGATAGGAAACCATCGTAGATAATTGAGACAGTGTGGTCTCAACACTTCTAAAAAGAATCTTGACACCATAAATATGATATTGCATTCATAACTCTTTGAAATTATTGATCGATGAAGGATAAAGGAAGGATCGGTAGGTCTGACAAATTGATAGGAATCTTCTATCCTTGAGTATGTATATTTATTATTAATAAAACTGTAATTATAATATAGTAGTGGATGTTATGGAAAGATAAGAAATATAGACCTTTTATATAACCCTTCTGATTTCCCTCCTAGGAATAAAAAACATACTTACTAAAAATTGAAATATTCCACCCAACACACACCCACACTTGAATTATGATTGCACAATCCATTCCTTTTCAAATACAAACTTACTCCCCTATATTGGACTATATGTCACCTTCAAAAATAGTCCTTAAATTTTCATGGAAGGCCTCAAACACTAATATAATCATAATATGAACTACAAAACCACCTAGTTTCCAAAGCATGAGTATGAGAAATATAAGAGGGAGTAATAAAATTTTGAAAGATGAATTTTAATAATAATTAGAAGTCAATGTAGACATAGAAATTTCAGAAAGACATTCTATTACACAAAGAAATAAAATCACTAATCAAATTAAAAATTAGAGGAAGAAAAAATAAAATAGCACTAATAAGTGGAAGAAACATGAAACTAAAAAAATTATACATCATAAAAAAATATTACTAACAAGAGATGAATGAAAAATTTTAAATCGTAAAGTGATGATGATTTGTGAATGTGGATGCAAAAGTGGAATCGAAAGATAAAGCATATTAAAAAAATCTATAAACTAGTGGTTAAAATTACATTTATCCAAAGTAGAATAGAAATTTAAAGTATAAAAAAATAATGAGAATAAGGATTATATTTTAATGTAAATGAAGAACTAGAATCATAGTTAAAATAAATGAACCATAATCTATAAGAGAAAGGAGAAGTAATAATTCAAAACTAGTTGTGAATATATCATCACCAGATAAATAGAAATAAGAAAAAAATCCAGAATCCAAAAAATTTGAAAGATATTTTAAATAGTGTGTTGGAATAATAAGAAAAATTTTATTAGTTGGATATATGAAATAATCATATAATTATTCAAAATGAATAATGTATAATTACAAGAACAACGAAAGGATGAAGACACCATGTGGAATAATAAAAGATGAAAAAGAAACAAATTGAGATTGAAGTAGAAGAACAATCCAGATGATAGAAGAATAGAAGTAAATCCAAAGGGATTAAATTAATAATCAAAATAATTGAAAGTAAAATAAAAAATAAAAAATAGACGAAAAAAATATATTCGGAAATAAAAAAAATGTAAAAAATAACAATTTGAAGAAAAAACATAAAAATTAATATTTAATAAAAGTCTATAAGTAAAAAAACCAAATTCAGAATTTATCAGATAAATAAATATTTAAAAATAAAAACATGAAGATAAATTATTGAAAAAAACAACTCAAAGGTCGAATATTAATGAATCAGATAAAAAAAACAAATAGAAGCTTAACGAATCGTGAAAGATAAACTGTGTAACATATCCAGATTGGAAAATTATTTATTATAAATATTAATATAATAAAGAGGAAAAATAGTTAATTTACTCAAAAAACATAAATAATAATATAAAGTCATAATTAAATATAATAAAAATCTATATAAGTAAAATAAAAAACCAAAATCAGGTTTATAAAAGTAAAAATCTATAAATATAAGTAGGTGTATAATTAAGAGAAGAGATAATTAAAATAAAATAATTTGTAATAACATAAGAAAAATTTTAAATAAATGTATCAATAATGTATAAATAAATGAATATGAAAAAGAAATCCAAAAATCCAAACTCTAAAAGAAAAAATGTATTAAGCTATAAGTAGTAGTTGAATCTAATGTAGGAAAGAATCCTGAAGTGGTATTTATATTTTTATTAGAAGTAAAAGATAAAATATATATTCATAAATGCAGTGATAGTTAATTTTAGAGATAAATTAATGATAGATGCAGAATAAAAAATTATGTTTTTGAGGATATAAAAGTAAAAATTAATCAAAGGATGGGTCATAACCTAGAAAATTGCCTCGATTTTTTGGGGAATCATATTAAAATGTTTTCCAAATATTATATCACTTATAGAAATAGAAATATCATAAATAAAATGGGCAGTGAGCTCATAATAACAACAACATCATTTTTGGAGATTTTAATAAAATTTAATGAAAGAAGTATTAGAATGAAAAAATATAGAAAATGGCATCGGATTATCATAAAATAAAAGATAATTGATCACCATTAAAGTTTTGACATGAAAGAATAGACTACATATCATTGTTATGTATTATGTACCCATAATGATTAAAAAGTATTTGTATTGTAAATAATATTATAGATACGTTATACATTCAAAACATATGAAACAGTCTCAAATTATCATGAAACTTCAAAATAATGAACTTTTTTTGGTACGTGTAGTAATATATCGTACATTTATCATATTTATATTTTACTCAAAATAATCAAAAGTTTATGTTTAATTATTTAAAATTGAAAAAAGCCCAATTCAAAAAGTTATACCTATAAACATCATTACATTATTATGAATTCAATGGACAGTGATCATATTTTAATTTGTGAAAAATATTAATAAATATTTGTCCAATGTGAAATGGGTTTAATGAACAAAATATTTTAATTATATTTAAAAATATTTAAAATGGGTGTTAAGTTGTCAAAACCTAACTAAATACATCATTTAATCATGAAATCCTAGAAAATGGACCACCATTTATTTTTTAATATATAGAAACAAATCACACAATAGTCTGACTCATGAATCATTAATCAAATAATTTCAAACATAATGTAATTATAATTATATCAAGATGTCAAAATCAATGTAAATAAAAAAATTAATAAGTTTTAGGATTCATCTAAAAAAATAATTTAGATATTTTATATATCTCAGATCCCAATATTAGAAAATTAATGTTTTTAAAATGCCAAAAGTAGTCACCAAAAAGTATTTTCATCGCCTAACAAATGTGGTTCATAGGGGGAAAGTAACCATTGGTGATCATATATAGAATTTTACATATTTGATATATATATAATATTTTTATTATTTTATACCACCAATGGTGGCCTCCAATGCCTTCATTTCTTTAATAAAAAAACATAAATAATAATAATATTATTATTATTATATTTTCATTAACACAAATATAAGAAATGAAAAAAAATTTACTTAATGATCTATATTATTATAAAAATATATTATAGTCATTCCAAATAATCAAACACCTCAATAAAACAAATGATATAAAAAAACATGTAGACCGTTAGTCCAACATGTGACATCCTCTATTTAACATATGTCAAAAAAATGTGTTAAATGACCAAATCATAGAAAATAACCATGGGTTATCTTGAAATCAAATGATAATGATTTATGAATAATTATTGGAATGTATGAAAAGAACACACTCTAGTATGACACATGATGTGGTCAGAATACCCGAAAAATATTTTTCTTTATATTTAATTTTTTAAAGCGTGCTTTAAAGTGTCAAAACCTACAAAAAACTCATATTGTCCTGAAATATCAAGATAATGACATTTATTAAATTTTTTAACTATTGGAATAGAAGTGATAAGTTGTATATAGAGGGAAACCATCATTTTATTTATGGAATTATAAGATAAATTCCAATAATACCACATGTGGGAGGACCAGAAGAAGTTAAGATATAAGAAGAAGAATAACTCGAGAGTCCCAATGATCACTCTCCAAATTTGCAGTGGTTGATTCCCTTAACCATATTACCACTTCTATTATGATTCAAACATTTATTTAATATCCTAATGTGGGAAAATAACCTAAAAAACTAATACTCCCCCTAATTAAATGACACTTTTACCCCTTTCATGAGTACTCCGTTCAATTTGACAACTACACTAGATTAGTTCAATCTAAAATCAATATGACATATGTTTTTTTAGAATGTAAATTATTATCTATTTATGTATTTTAATGTCATTAAATATTCATTAAGAAGTCAAAATCATGAAAAATATATCTTGAATTATTATGAAATCATAATAAAATCATTGTTGAATAATTTTTGACATGTTAGAATAGACAACATGTCAATATGAAAGGTGGTGAGATAAAAAGAACCAAAGGTTCCACCTTCAAGATTAAAATTTATTCAAATACATGTTTAGAAGTGTTATAAGTTTGGTAATTATGTAGTATTATCATGAAATTTCATTGAAATTAATTTCAATTATTTTTTGGAATTTATTAAAAAATTTCACTTAAATTAGACATGAGGTTTTCTCAAAATAACCAAAAGTTTTGATATTTTATAGTAAAAAATGTGCTCAAATATTAAAAACCTAGTAAAAGACCCCCAATTTATTATGCACTAATATTTAATAATTTTTCATATAATTTTTTACTTATATAAATTGAGGTATCGTTAATCCATTGTGTGGTGAGCACAGGATAACAAAAAATGTTTTTAAAAGCTTTAGAAATCATTAAAAAGATGAATTAAAAAATTACCAAACCAAGTAACCAACCTTTTTTGTCATTAAATAACAATTAAATGACCGAAATTTAATTTATGACCCATATTTATTAGAATTCATGTCATTCAGAATGATAAAAAACATTTTATATAAAAAATGATTAAAAATTGTTTGCATTGTGAAGACCTAATAAAAAAATAATATTTTCATTAATTCATAAGAAAATGACCATAAGTTAATTTTATATACATAGAAATATAAAATACATCAATCCAACTTTTAATTTTCTGGGAATTCCCAAAAGTACCTTTTTATTAATTATAAATTCAGGAATCATAAAAAAAATCTAACATAGGCAAAAGACCTCAAATTTTCTGGAAATTATAAGTTAATGATCATTGAATAATTTGCGACATATATTAATAGAACAAAAAAATTATGGATTGGTCAAAATTAATGAAAAAATAGTTATAATAGATTTAATTGTCTTTTAAAATGTTCATCAAAGGTTTAAAACCTTGGAAACTTACTTAGATTATCGTGAAATCATTGGAAAATGACCACCATTTAATTTTATATATATAGAAATAGATCACTAATCAGTAGGACGCATTTTTTAATTTATAACATGTATGTATATACCACACATCAATTTGAATATCATATTTCTCATAATAGATAATAATGTATTTCAATTGACTTAAAGGCCAAAAACATGTTTTAAAGGGTTAAAACCTATAAAAAATAAGGATTGACATGAAATCATGGGAAAATGGTATTTGATTTATTTCTGACATTTAAGAATACAATCACATATCATTGACGTGCAGTGTTGTTAAAATGATAAAAATAATGTTTTATAATATTTAAATGCCTTTGAAAACATGCATTAATACGTTGAAAATGAACTCGAATTTTATTGTAGTTCAAAGAAATCATTCATTAAATTATGAAATATATAGATCTATCACAAATCAATCCATCATGTAGTGTGTTTAGAAAGACTAAAAAAACAATATAATTACATTTAATAGTCTGAAAAAAAGATTCAAATGGTCAAAACCTAAACACTATCCATAAATTATCATGAGATTATGTAAAATGACATTTTTTTAATTTTTTACTTGTAGTAATAGTTAGAAAATTAATCCGACATTTGATTTTCACTAAATGGAAAAATGATTGTTTTTATTATTTTTGAAAGTTAAAAAAATGTGTTTCAAAGGGAAAATCTATGAAATCAAAAACAATATATTATTAAATCATTAAACAATTATATTTGTTTAATATTTGATATGTCTAAATACACCACATGTTAATATGACATGAGATGTATGTGGAGTAACTAAAATTACTGAAAAAGCATTTTTGTTAGATTTAAAAGTCATTAAAAACATGCACCAATGGGTCAAAATATAAAAAATAAATCGTTTATTTATTGTTAAATTGTAAGAAAGTATTAATAATTTAATTTGTGACCTATAGGAATCATCCACACCTTAATATTACTAGTAGTTTTCATTGAATGTACAAAAGTAAAATTTTGTTAATTTAAGTCAAAAAAACATGTGTCAAATAGTCAAAACCTAAAAAAACCTCAATTTTTTTCAAAATAAAAAAACTAGTTACAATCAATTTGAGATATTATTATATAGACAATTAACCAATCATACACAAGGTATAGTCAGAATGACCGATACAACATTTTATTAGTTCAAAAAATCATTAAAAATATTCTTCAAAGTGTCAAAAAATTGAAATTAAACTTGGGATGACATGTGATTTTTGTATAATGGCCCCATTTTAATTTGTTTATTCTTTCGAGATAATGTACTCATCCAAACTTGTCGTTTATCAAAATGAAAAAATGATTTTTTATGGTTCAAGAAGTCAAAAAATGTCTTTCAGACAATCCAAACACACTAAATGACCTTATACTGTCATGAAACCATAGCACATTAATTTTTGATTAATTTCTGACATGTAAATCATTAAAAAGATTATTCCAATGTTCATATATATTAATGAAATCACATAAAAATAACTACCATTTAATTTCTTACATATTAGAATATACCACACAACATTCCATTGTATTGTGTGGTTAGAATGTCGAAAAAGAAGTTTTCTATTAAAAATGATAAACAATATTTTATAAAATAATATCTTATTAATAGAAATTAATTTTTTAATTAAAATATATGAAAATATCCATCGATTATGTTTTTGAATATATGAATATACTGCATGTCAATTTGAATTTGTGATATTCTATGAATGACCTAAAGTGTGTTTTTATTGATTTAAAGGTATAAAAGCATGCATTTAATGTTAAAAACTAAAAAAATAACCATATATTTTCATGAAATAATTGCAAAATTATCATTTATTAATATATTAAATTTATGAAAAGTTTTCATCCATTTTTTTATTAATGGAATGACCAAAAGAAATAGTTTTATCAGATTTAATAGTAATTAAAAACATGCATTAAATGGTCAAATACTTACAAATGTCTTCGGATTGTCAATCAATCATAGAAAAATCACTGACATTTAATTGTTGATATGAATTAATTTATTTTATAAAATTTTAACTTTCATTTTCATCAAAATGTTTAAATGTGAGTATTTATTGATTTAACAGTATAAATTGAGCATCAATGAGTCAAAACCTAGAAAATTACATCATATTGTCATGATATTTTATGATAATGGTTGGGGATTAATTTTTGGCATGTACCAATTGAAACAATATTAGTTGAATAAATTTCATCGTATAGGAAAAAGCGTTCTATGAATTCAATGTGTGGTGTAGTCAGAATAACGAAAAAACATTTATATGAGATTTACGTCTTTAAAAACATATATTAATTGGTAAAAAAATAAAAATGCCCCTTTATTATTTTAAAACTATAGTGAAATTATTATTGATTATTTTTTGACATTTATGAATAGATTTCACACCATTCCAATGTTTAGTTGTATTTCCATTATCGAAAAAATGGTTTTACTAGATAAAGTCCTTAAAACAATGCATTAAAGGTTCAAAATCTATAAATTACCAAGAATTGAAGTGAAATCCTAAGAAAATAACTTTTATATAATTTTTGATATGTATGAATAGACCTCTCATTAATCTAACTTGTGGTTTACTCAGAATGATCAATATAGTGTTTTTATATATTTAAAATTATAAAACCATACATGAAAAGGTAGAAATAAAAAAACAATATTTAATTTTTATGAAACCATTTAAAATTTTTCCATGAATTATTTTGGACCATTATAAACTGAACTCATTTGAATGGTATATGTATGGTGGCTAAAATTGCTAAAAACAAGCCTTTTACATTTAAAAGCCTTTGGAAACATGTTCCAAAGGATCAAAACCAAACCAATAACATCATTTTAATGTTAAATCATAACACAATGACATTTGTTTATATTTTCACAAGTAATAATAGAAATCACATTAATCCAACTACTTTTTTTCTTGAAATATACAAACACGTGTTTAATTCAGTTAAAAGTCAAAAAAAACATGTGTTAAAGGGTCAAAATTATCAAAATCTATCTGAATGTCATGAAATAATAGAATTATGTTATTTAATTAATTTATGAAATTAAAAATAGACTATAAGACAATAAATTGTGTGGTGTGTTCTAAATGATAGAAAAAACTATTTTATTATATTTAAGTCATTAGAAACGTGTTTCAAAGAGTCTTAATATATAAAAAACGTCTATAATAATCATTAAATACTAATAATGTAGTATCTATTTAATTTTTCACATATAGGAATATGATGAAAATCAATACAACTTATAGTTTCATCAAAGTAATCAAAATTTCATTTTCTATGTTTTCCAAAAAAAACTGGACTTACATTCTCAATTTTAACCCTTGGATGGGTGATGTCATTTAAAATAATATTGAGGTGACAAGATACATTATATCATACCGAGAAATATTGGGATCAGATTGATGTGTGGATATTTCTTGCAAATGATAGATCATTTTTTTGGATAATTATACTACATTTTCATGGTAACCAAAAGAAAATATAAACATTGAAGTATAAAATAGAAACATTATCCATATATATATGAGAATATTAATAGAAGGAATAATCCAATGAAATATTTAAGACCTTTTAACTAGTATTATTTTGTTATGAAATCATAGGACAGTGACTTCTGAATAATTTTTGATATTTAGAAATAGAAGGACCAATAATCAAAAGTGTGGTGAGCTCAGAATAATATAAATTAATATTTTAAATGCTTATAAGTCATTAAAAATTTAAATTAAATGGTACGTTCCATGAAAACAACATCATATTTTCATGAAATCAAATAAAAAAAGTCACCAATTAACTAGTGACAAGTAAAAGTGGATTGCATGTCATTCAGATGTATTATGTAGTCAAAATGATCAAAAAAATAGTTTAATAAAAAAATATTAGAAACTGGGTATAAGTTTAAAATATAATAAACTTGAATTGTCATAAAATTATTGAAAAACAAACACTGTATAATTTGTGACATGTAGGAGTGTACCATATGAAAAACCAACTAAATATTTCTCTAAATGAAGAAAAGTGTGTTTTTACTGATCTAAAAATCGACAAACATGCATCAATATGTTATAAATGAATAAAATAATGTCAGTTTATCTAAAAATAATAAGAAAATGATCATTTATTTATTTAATAAATATAAAATTGTAGTGTATGTTAATCCGTCATGCGGTGTGATCAGATTGTCTCAAAAAATAGTTTTATTAAATTTAAAAATCACTAAAAATATGTGAAAAGTGGTCAAAAAATTTCAAATGTTCCCATGTTGTAGTGAAATCATAATAAAACAACCTTTTAATTTTTCATATATAATAATATATAATACATCATTCTAGGATTTAATTTTCTCAAATTTAGTAAAAGTATGTTTTTATTAATTTTACTGCCACTGAACAAAACCTAGAAAACGAGCTCAAGTTTAAATGAAATCATTGGATAATGATCATTGATTAATTTTTGATATGTATGAATAGATTAATTTTTAATGCGACATGTGTTATGGTTGTAATGAATGAAAATAAAATTAATATATTTTAAAAACATTAAAAACATATTTTAAAACATCCATCCCTATAAAACTACTATGGGATATCATGAAATTGAATGGCAGTGACCAAAATTTAAGTTTTAATTTTAGGATATAGAACACACAAAAATTCGACATGTGGATTTATCTAAATGGCCAAAAAAAATTATGAATTTAAACATAAAAAATCCATCAATGGTCTAAAATAAATAATATGGAAATGAATTATAATAGACTCATAAACATTTCATCAATCTCACATGTGATGACCACATAAGAATGTGAAATATAATTTTAAAAAATTATTTTAAAAAAAAATTTGTTTCAAAGAGTCATAACCTAGAAAATGACATTGGATTGTCCTGAAATTTCAAAAAAAAAAACCATTTCTTAATCTCTGATATATAAATTGGTCATATATCATTATATATTTCAGTTTTCTTTGAATGAAAAAGTAAATTTTTTGTAATTTAAATGAAAAAAATATATTGAATCAAAAAGTAAAACCTAGAAAAAAACCTCATATTGTCATAAAACAATTGGACAACAATCATTGACTAATTAGTTATAAAATTGAATAAACTGTAGTTTAATGTGGTGCGATTGGAATGACAAAAATAATTATTAGATTTAACATTAATTAAAACCATTCATAAAAGGCTAAAATGGTAGGAAACAACCTCAAATTATCTTGAAATCACAAGAAAATAGACATCGTCTAATTTTGGGTTATATAGAAATAGATCGCATGTTAATCCAACTCGAGGAATAATTTATGACATGAAAAATTGAATCCCACATTAATTTGGCTAACATTTAGCTCATAATGGTCAAAAGAGAATTTTTGATAAATTAAAATTAAAAAACATGCGTTAAAAAGTTAAAAACATGAAATAAACCTTATATTTTATATAAATCATATGAAAATTATATTTGATTAATTTTTTATATGTATGAGTCTATTTCACATCAATACAATTTGTGGTGATGATAGAATGATATAAAAAAAGTTTTTATTATATTCTAAATTCATTTAAAACATGTTTCAAAGGACCAGCAAATAGAAATAGCCTTTTAATTGTTATGAAATATCAAGAAAAAGATAGTTAATAAATTTGTGTCATTTATTGATAGAATTTTCATTAATCTATCTTGCAGTATAGTTGGAATTACCTTGATAATTACCATGGATTTTCATAAAATAATAATTATATGATCATTAATATATTTGTGACCTATGCTTATAGATCACAAAATAATCCATTATGTGGTGCGTGTGTAATGACTAGAAAAAAATTAATTTGATAGCCATTAAAAACATGTTACAAATGGTTAATATCCTGAAAACTACCTCAGAATAGTGTGAAACCATAAAAAAATGATCTTAGTTTAATTTGTGATATAACGATAGATAAAACATAAATCTAATTTTCAATTTTCTCAGAATAAACAATATAGTGTTTTTATTTTTTTAACTTGAAATGGCCATAACATATAAAATGAACATAAATTTTTATGAAATAATAGGAAAACATTTACTGATTAGTTACTAAAGTGTATAAGAAGGTCTCATTTTAATCTGACATATGCTGTGGTTGGAATGATATAAAAAATATATTATAAATGATTTAAAAGTCATTAAAAACATGAATAAAAGTGTTAAAACCTATCAAATTTCATCATTTTATCATTAAAATGAATGGAAATTACCTCCATTAAATTTTTGATTTATAGAAATATAACATATATCAATTCAATAAGTGGTTTTCTTATAATGACCAAAAGTGTAATTTTATTTCATTAAAATACAAAAAACTTGTGTTGATGGGTCGAAACCTATAAATGACAATTGAATTATAATGTAATTATAGTAAAGTGTTTGTACAACATTTTTTGACTTGTAGAAATAGATGTCTCATCATTACAACATCTGGTTATCTAATAATAATGAAAATATTCTTTTTAATGATTTTAAAATTCGTTAAATACATTCATCAAACAACCTCATTTACTCAGTTCTAACCTCTTTATGGGTGGTATTTGATATTACTAAAATTATCAAGGTGCAACAATACAATGAATAATACCTAGAAAACAAAACATAAAATTGATTTTTGGTTGATCCTTATAGATAGAATTTTTTTGAGTATCCTTCTCCTATGTTTTCATGGAAATATAAACTCTTTTTCTCATTTCTTTGATATGTTTTAGGTGACGTTTCACTTTAATAACAATGTAAAATTAAAATGAAACTTGTGATTATACTGAAAATTTTGGGTGTTAGATTGATGTGTGGTTGGTTCATATATATCATTAATGACTGAAAGATTAATTTCAATTGTTTTTACACAAATTAGAGCTCATTTTAATGATTTTGAATACTACATGGGTGATTTATCTTATATTAATAACTGTTTATTTTCACAAACACATACCATCAAAGGTACACCTCCTTGGCCAGTAATGAGAGAAGGTAGATAATGATGCTTGAATAACTCCTCCAATATCCTATGAATAGGTGAAAAGCACTGATGATATATCATATATATAAATAGAAGACATTAACCCTCCAAGATAACATGATGAAAAACAGAAAATATAAGTACACCAATAAAATCATACTCATAATGTTAAAGTAAAACCCATGTACTTACATTTAATGACATATAGAACAAATAAGACTAAAAAGGAAACATCAAGTACCCAATAGACTAACTCAACAGTGACTACGAAGCCCAAAAAACCCCTAGAAAGCCACAAGCTAGTAATATCATGCTCAGTATCTAACCTACTATTTTAGAACTAAATATTAGTATATAAATATTTGTTCTGTGAGTATAACATTTATATCTAGTTGGATCCTCCTTGAATCCTCCCATTAAATTATAAAGCATAATAAGTCCAAATTAACAACACGTGAAGCTAACATAAGACCTAAATAGGTATACAAATCTATGTGCCTCACCATGGTTATCCCTCAACAAGTATATCATACAATGGATAATATAATATAGTATAAATGAAGGTACCTTGATACCTTTTCCAAAATGGTTTTATGATCTTCCCCAAATTGATACTTACCAAACTATCTTTTTCCCAATGTAATCTAGCAAAAAAAAAATGGGTGGGCAATGTATCGCAATAAGCATAGCATACACCACATCAATTCCTCATTCCATGAAATTCCTCTATATATGTAACCAATTAGTTTTTTGGATCCAACACATCCCCTCTGTCGTGAATCATATATTGGGTATCTCACCTCTAGTCATCGTGACCCATACACCGAATATGTACCTTGATCTATCACAGTCCAGACACATCACACCTATAATAATTCTTCAGTTTCTGTATTTGGATATATATGTGTTTGAAATAACCAAAATCTATTATGTTCTTCTACACACATATATTTTAAAATATAACCATTGTACAACTAGAATAGAATACTACCTAGATAAGAGAGAGGGAACAAATGAGGAAGTAATTTTAGTTGTCTCATTGGGTGCACGGGGGATCAGTTTTAAGTAGTGTAAGGGCCTATGACATATATCCCATTTCCATTAATTCTAGTGGAATAGGTTTATAGGCTATGATCTATGGAGTTTGGATGAGAAAATGAGGTGTTTGACGTAGAGGAAATGTTTAGTGGCATGGAGCCTTGGGGATTTACCGTAATTTATAGTGGCTACAACTTGGAGGTGTCTGCTACAACGTAAGATACTCGGAGGAGGTGTTTTGGATGTTATAACAGTTTTGGAATAATAACATGATATACTAGAGATATATCATATCCTTGTGTACTCTGCGGTGTGGGGGTGTTGGTTCCAGTGTAGGGAGACCATAGGGGGGTTTTTAATCACTTCTAATTTTATAATGGCTATAGTGTAGCATCGTTGGCTATTTCATAGGCCCTTTCTGGTCATCGATGGTTTGTGGGATATTGAACTTTTTTGTATCATTCTCTCCATATTTCTATAGAATCTATAGTATGTTTATATCCTTATATCTCAAAGTTTCCTTGAATAACTAGGTTGTCTCATGAAACTTCAGGTTGTGTTATAGTCCCTTGATTTTTCACAGGTTCTACAACATGGTCCCATAGGGTAAATTGTGGTCTTATGTTTTCCAAATTGGGCATAAATTCCCAAATTTCATTAGACATGGTCATTTTTCCAATATTTCTCTCATTTTTTAGGTTACCAGAGTGTGTCCTAATGTGTTCTTTCAACTTACAGTAAATGGTTTTAAACCCTGATCTAGTAGGATCAATCCATGGTCATTTTTTGTATGACCTGTCTTTTTTCACCTAGTTTCTTCCATTCTTCAATGGTGAGGTGATTCTATATAGGAATAATTTTATTAATTATTTTTATTGTAATAGAATGAGGTATTTCATGTATAGAGAGGGTATTCTTCTTCAATGGGGTGTTCAGTGGTGGCGTCCCTTGTTTTCCAACTTGTGAAGCATATTAAAATTATATGTTTGAGATATGGGATCCTCTGTTTCTCATCTAGTGTATCATGTGTAACTGGTTATAATTTTTTTTCTTTTGGTATGATATTTTTTATTATCTTTATTTAATATAAATAATTTGTTTAAATTGAAATTGATGTGGAAGGGGGGTTTGAATCACAATATATCGCCACTTTCGATATGGTGATTTTACGGACTTGATGCCTTACTAAAAATTGTGGTCATTGGGGGATTTTTTATGATAAGTTTTATATATTTGTTGAACCCATAATTTTTATTTTTTTTATAAAATAAAATTGGATTTTATAACCTTCTATATATGGTTAATAAAATATTTTCCCCATCATATATGTCTTATGTTACAATTACCATAGAATAAATATGTGAATGTGATGAAAATACATTACTAAATCTAGAAAATGAGAAGTAAAAACTGTTTTGACGTGTGATTTTTATGTGGGGTGGATTTTTGGTGATGTGGTTATGGTATGTGGGTCAGTGATATGTGTTTGCAATTTGTTTCCGCGATGTAAGGTGAATTGTATATGGTACATGGAAAATGTGATGTGGAATGTGGTTTTGATGTGGTAAAATGGTAGTGAAGTGTAAAGTAGTTTTGGATTTGAAATTGTACCGATGTGGTGTTTGTTTAAATGCAAATTTGATTAGGATGATGTGTTGTATATTTTTGTGGTGTTTTTATGGTAGTTTCCAAGGATGTAATGTAATTAAATGTAAATGATGTATTGAAAGGACTTGGGTTGAGATGGTTAATGAGTAAATGAATTAAAACGAGATGTGTGGTTGAAATGATTAATGTTTAATGTGAAATGAATAGAAATTATCATAAAAATTAGTTTATAAGATAAAATAAATAAAAATTATTGTGTTGAGAATGAAAATTAAATGAGAAATGAGAAATGTTTATTTTGTCTTTTTTTTTGTGGTGTAGTGCATTTAATAGTGGCAACAAAAGTGGCGGTGTTGTGATGTTGGGTGGGGAGGTTGTGAGGTACATGGTGATCTTATTATAAATACACGGGTCGTTCTTATGTGCGGTTATATATCTGTATCTCATAAGATATATGACATTTCTATATGAACCATGTCCATGATGTTCACTCTGTGATGAAAACCAAATGTTTAGTGGTGAGGATGGAAGGTTGGTTATCTACTCGTCCCCGCTTTCTTTTCCAAAGGATGATGTATATGATGGAAGTATTAAAATATTACACTATTGTGATGTTAAATGATATTGATTATGGTAGAGCTCATTCATGGTAAGAGGAGGGAACAAAGTTGTTGTCCAACATGTTCATGAGGCACTACTATTATGGTTATGGTTTGTTATGTGATTTGATGAATCATGTGTCTTTCAGTGAGAGCGGTTGTGATGTCTCGACCCATATGTCATCAGGAAAGATGAGATTTGATGCATTGGCCCAGGTGTCTTTGGGTGGGATGTGATGGCCTGTTACACAGAGGGTTTTTAGAATGAAGTGATGGCACATGTGTGATTAAGAAGGGATTCTATAAGGAAGATATGGGAGCACAAAGATGTATGATATCTATGTGTGTGATTGGAAACCCAATGGGAATGTGGTGAGTGATACCTTTTAATCAATATGCTTCTAATTATTTTATTATACATTCAATGTTTTATTTGGTGAGAATTCATTGGTGATGATGGTATTGGTTAGCAGGCCTACAGAGGTGTTGTTAGTTCTCTTGTTTTCTCAAGGGTGTATTAGTATTCTCTTTTTTACTTGCGCATGAAAGACATTACTGTTACCCTACATAGTATACTTGTATTATTACCCTATATGTAAATACTATTTTTAAATTTATAGCAGGGCTTCATTAACCATTCTATAGATTTATATCTTGGGATTTTGAGCTATGGGTGTTCCCTAACCTTAGATTTTTATTTTACGTATTTATTAGAGGATTTTATTTGTATTTGTTTACTTTATACAGGCATTATAGAGTGTTTTTGGTTTCTTTCTTATATTATTTCATGGATTTTTTTTGAAATATCATATCTCTCGATCCTATTATTATGGATGGTAATGCCTTACATTTATAAGATTTTTATAGCCTCAACGCCCCTTTCCCAATTGAGACATACTGAAAAAGGTACTTGGGGGATTAAATATCCCTCTTCCTTCATTTCTAGATCAATAGGGTACCTTTGGACGGTGTGGGTCATATTAATTATGGTAGGGGTAAGAGGGATGATCCAGAAGAGGATTTTGGTACATCATCCATAGTCTTGGACTCAGCCTAGTGGGCTAGGGAAATGGAGTTCTTCCTTCTCTGGAAGTGTGTAATTTCATTATTCTTCTTCCTCTTCTATATATAATTCTACATTTTTTCCTATATACGAGTATCCCAACCTTTTTTTATCAAAAAAATTAGATGAAAGAACATTAAACAAAATCATAACTAGAATTTAAAGTTCAAACAATGAGTAGAGGAACAATCTAGAATAATAATTCATAAGAAATAGAAATATAATAGTAAAAACAAAATTTATAATTACAAAACATAAATAATCAAATAAATTCAAGTATAAACAGATGAAAAATGATTATATGTAAATTAAAAATTAAAAATACAGAGGCTCAAATTTAGAATCTAGAAATTTAGGTAGATGTATAAGTATGAGATGTAATAGTTGGAAACGAGTAAAAAATAAAAGTCAAAATAAATGAAAAAATATATAAAAATGTAAAAAAATATCCAAAAATAAAAATAATAAATGAATATAACCTGAAATTAGGTGTTTAATCTAAAGTATTATAGAAGAAAAAAGTAGTTTAATGTGAAGTAGAAGTAGATTTTACAAACAAGAGTCATTAAAGAAGTGAATGCCTATGTTAGAGAAGAAGTAATGGTACATAAAAAGAAAAATATATAACTTTAAGAAAAAATTAGAAATATATGACAGAAATCGAATAATTTTAGTATAATACATATGCAGTACCCATCAATTTAGGCAAATAAAATAGGATCAAAACCTAACATCCGATTTCATATTATTATAAAATCATTTGATAATGATTGTTGAATAAATTTTGACATTTATAAATAGATATCCAATGAATATAATGTGTGGTGAACTCATAATATGAGGTCATTTTCTAGGCCTCAAAAATTTGATGCATGTTTTAAAAGACTTTAATCTCCAACAAGACTGTTTTTTGGTCATTCCAACCACATTACATACTAGATAAATTCGATGAATGTTCATACATGTTAAACATTAATCAATAATAAATTTACTTTTATTTAATGAAAATTTGACTTCATTTTCTATTTTATAACATTTTCAAACACATTTTTTTAATTTAAAATCAAGAAATACCCTCTTGTCTATTTCAAGAAAACTTCACATCTAATTGATTTGGAGTCTATTTTAACATGTCAAATTGAATGGATGACCATTTTTCTATGACTAAACTACAATATGAGGACTGTCAGAAGGTTTTCATAATTTGACATGCATTTTTCGAATTTTTAATTAATAAAAATTCACATTTTTTCACTTCAAACAAACCACAGGGGAGATTAAAAAAATTATGTTTCTAAATGTAAAAAATTAAATAATAGACATCTTCTTTTGATTTAACAACAATATATGGTCATTTTCAAGGTTAAGATCATTTGGAAAATGTTTTTAAAGACTTTTAATTATAATAAAACTATATGTTCATTCATTATTACTACATCACATATTGGATTTAAAAAATGAATATTCAAACATGTCAAAAACTTTCATATCAATATGAACATATTTTCATGGTTTCAACCACCTTTAATAATAATGTGATGACAAAATAACCCTTTTGATCCTACCATGAAATTTGAGAGTCTTATTCACCAGAATATTTGGCTTGTACCTATTGAAAATTACTCAAATATCATTTTTCAATGTTTTTAGGTCAATTTTATCACTTTTACTATGTTTTGATTGCCTTTTCATAATAGATTTTCAATGTTATCTGTATAATATTAGAAAACAAGAATAGTGAAATTTAATGTTAAATAAGTCACATGAGTGTTGTTATAAAAAAAATTATAGTTCGAGTAAAACTCATTCCAACAAAGTGAGTGAATGCTACATGTAAAATAATTGAGTGTGATGATTTCTAATTGCTATAATAAATTTCAAATAATGGATTTTTTTTAGAATGATTCTTCTTTCTAGACTAAGAATAAAATGTTTATCCTAGGAAGTGAAATGTCCGAAAATTACTTTTCCTAACCATACTCAAACATATAATGCATATATCTCAGTAAATATTAATAATAAACAATGATCTATAAAAATAGGAAAATTGAATGTTAGAAAATAAGATTCAACACATGCTTAATTTTCTATATCACAATGAAGATCAAAATATTTCAACACTCCCCCCCAAGATACCTCTGATGTAGTAGTTTTGATAATTCCCCTAGAAGGCTCTATAATTATAGATCTTCAAGAATAACTTTATCATTATCAGTATTATCAGGAAAAGTATACCCACCATCCCTCCACATAATCGGAAAAATTACATTTCCCCTAGCAATCGAACCCGAGTTTAATGGTAATACATATGAAACCCACACCAACCAACATTCAATTGTAATTTAAAATTAAAAGTACACTTCAGGATAACTAAAATTGAGTGTATTTTTATTCAATAAAAATTTAATTCAAAATATATGTTTTTGGAAAATAAATATATGCCACCCACTAATGGTAGTGGTGGGTGACCCACCATCATTAGCACAACAAATAATTAATCAAGGTGTTAGAGCTGAGAGGGTGCAGTGTTAAGAATCGACAATCCATCCTCCTTCAACTTTATTAAAATTCTCATGAATTAAGATAAATTAAATTAAAATTAAATTAAAATCATAATTAATATTTATATTATGATCTCAAATAAAATATTAAAATTAATGAGTAAATAAGAAATTATAATTTTTAATAACCACATTTTATATTATTGAGCTCTCTATACTACATTGATCTAGAAACCACCTCCCTATACAAAAAGTGAATGTGTCTCCAAAGGGTATAAAAATATAATTTTATAAATTTCATTTAGAAAAAAAAATTACTCTATGAAATTATAAACTGATAATTTTTAAATATGATATATCTTTGCAAGATATTGTCATTTTAAATTAAAAAAATTAAATTAATATTAAATTAAAAACATAATTACACATTAATTGTCATCTAAAATAAAATATTGAAATAAAAGATTAATATAAAAAATATTTGGTTTAGAAATCATATATCAAAAGATTTGTCTTTTCTCACTATAGTGAATTGGGAACTAGCTGCCTATGTATAAGTGAAAGGGTCTCCTAAGGGTCAGAAAAAAATTAGTTAATTTCTTTCTAAAATGCGCAAATTTTTCTAAGATATAATATATTTATGAATTAAGAAATATGATTTCTCATTTTAAATATATTTTCATTTTTCATAAAAAAATATTTTTTTAAAATATAATATTTATTATTATAATAAATCAAGTTTATGAATTTATAAAGTCATGAATTAAACTAAAACACACATAAAAGCACTCTTCTATTGGGGTTGTATTCTTTATATCTAGATATTAGTTCTAATAAGTTAAAAATGTATAAGAAATAAATAAATTCAAAAAAAATAATAGAAAAGTAAATTAATGAAAATTGAAATGTAAATACATATAGAGATTGTATAAAATGCATTACATGTGGTAATTGGAATGCGTTAAAATGAATAATGTAGAAAAATAAATAAGGGTTGGAATGAAAAATTGAAAAAAAACATATTCATATGAAGAATCATAAGATGAACTAGTGGAAAATTTAGTTTCCAAATATATAGAGCATAAGAAAGATTAGAAGAATTCAGTAAAGTTTGAAACAATAAGTGGAAGTATATGGGGAAGTAAAATTATACACATAAACATTAATAAATGATTGATCGAGAACATAAGAAAAAAAATGAAATCCTTAAACACATTAAAATGTAAAGGTAGATGAAAAAAGTAATAACACTAGATAATTCTGAATCCAAAGTGAATATGAAAACATATATATGAAAATATAAATTCAATGAACTAACTAGAGATGAAGCTAAAATTTGATATCTGAATGTGATGATTAAATGTTAAAAGGTGGGAAGTGGAAGCAAAAGATGAAGCAAAATCCAAAATATATAATCAAGAATGGGGTTTTTTTGGTTTATATATAGATATTAAATATAATAAAATCCAAAAAAATTTAAAAACAAAATTTGAAGGTAGAATAGAAATAAAAAAAATTAGTCATAAATAAATAATTCATAATACATGATCAAATATAGAATAATAATTTTATGTAGAAACAAAAACAAAATAAGAATAAATATTTTATATAGAAGTAAATAGATAAATAAAATCAATGTTCAAATCAAAAAACTATAATACATAAGGATAATAATAATAAATAAGCTAAAACTAATTGTTATTATAACACTAAAAGTAAAAATATCATATTGAAAATTCAGAAGGACGAGGTCAAAATATAATTGTATGTATAACAGAAAATGTACATGAAGAGGTACAATAACAAGGAAATTTTAGAGGAATTATGTAGAATAATGATGAGTGAGAAAAGGAATAACTAGATATAAAATTAAATGAAAAATATTGAAGAGAGAATCAAAATACAGAATTCGAAATGGAAGTAGAATTAAATGAAAAATTTATAAGATAGTAAAATAAAAAAATAACATCTAGAATAAATTATAAATGTTTCATCAAATGAATACAATTTAAAAATTAAAATTGAATTGCATAATTAATTTTAAGATTGAATAACACAAAACATGAAGTCAAATAAAAGTGTAAAAGAAAAAAATTAAAAATTGTGAATTAGAATATTGAATAATAATAGAAAAGAAAAACAAGTAGAGAAAATGAATGAAAAAATAAAAGTGAAATATAACAGATGAAGGAATAAGATGAAAAAAAACATTAAAGGGAATTATAATAATAAGTTAATGGTGAACCAATGTGTAAAGTCTCAAGACATGATAATAATTCATTTGAAATACATATGGAAGTAATATAAGATTTAAAATAATTAATAAAAAAACAGAAGTAATACCAAAAACTCAAGTAGAATATTATAAAAATCAAAATATTTAAATCAAAAATAAATAATCAAGAAGATGAAATTCAAAATCTTGAAATGGATGAATATATATAAGTAAGAGAATAAATATTCTAATAACAAAGGTGTAATAAAAACATAATAAGAATCAAAAAATAATCTTTAAATAAAATAAAAAAGAAATAAAAATAAAAAATAGAAAATCCAAGAGAAGAAAAGGAAAGCATCAAAAAGAAATAGTTGAAGCTGAAGTATTAAAGAAGCTAAATTTGGTAGTTTAATTTTAATTATAAGTTTAAGCTATAAAATAGATCTATATATGAACTGAAAGTTTATGCTATGGAGAATTATTAAAAGATTAAAAATCAAAAAATATGTTTTTAATGTTTTAAAAAATAAAAATATTCTTCAAAGGGTTAAAACTATGAAATTTTCCTCGAATTATTGTGAACTCATAAATTTTTTTTGTCAAATATTAGATTTTATATAAAATTACACATCTCATCAATCCAATATGCAGTGAGTTCTAAGTAACAAAAACTAAATTTTTTTAGATTTTAAATAAATTTAAAAAACATTGATCAAAGGGTCAAAACCTGGAAAACAACATCAAATTTTTATAGAATCACAAATAAATATTTAAATTTAATTTGGGAATATAAGAATAGATTTCACATAATTTTGATGTATGATGTTCTTTGAATGATCGAAAAAGTATATTCATGGTAAAAAATTGTTAAAATGTTATATAATAAAATATTTGTAAATATTCTCAAATCGTTATAAAATAAAAAAATGACTATTATTTATTTTGAAATATTTATAAATACATCACAGATTAATCTGACTACTAGTTTTATCTGAATAGAAAAAATTTAATTTTTTTGGTTTATAATTTAAAAAACATGATTCAAAACGCAACACAAAGAGAACGAAATAATATTATCGTGAATGCATCACAATTCAATGGACTGAGGTCGGGAAAAAAAATTTAGATTTTTAAATATTTCAAATGGTTGTCAAACAGTCAAAACCTAACCAATGACCTTAGATTATCATTAATCATAAGAAATTTTCCCCATCCTAATTTCTGATATGTAGGAATTGATACACATCAGTCCATCTTTTATATCATTAATCATGATTTCACAAATATAATATCATTAGAACTATATACAGATAAATCGATCAATGTACATAATATTTTCATCATATGTTTAGTTTTTGAACATAAAATACTATAGTTATTTAAAATATCTAAGTTTCCACTAGTAGAAAATTGGGCTTTCACAACCACTAAAAGAAATCTCCAAAAATTATTTTTGACTCCCTAGATATAGTGCGTGATAAGAGCAAAAATAACCATTTGATATCCTATATAAATGTTTCCCACTTCTATATATATATATATATAATCATTGGTAACCACCAATGGAGGCTTTAAATGGTGGCCTCTAATTCCCTCATTTATCGTAAAAAAGTAAACATCAATAATAATAATAATAATAATTTTATTATTTCATTATGAAAAAATAAAAAATAAACAATAGAAGTTTCCAATAATATGTATTATATTAAAATTGTATAATATCCACCAAAAATATTCTAAATTCCCAATAAAATTAAAATATACCGAAAAAATTGTAAATGACCTGTTACTCTAATCTGTGATAACCTCTGTTTAACTTATATTAAAAAACATGCATTAAAGGGTCAAAATCTATAAAATAACATATTATTTTTCTGAAATCGTAGTATATTATTGATGGTAATTTTTTTTCATGTATGAATAGACCACAAAATAGTCTAACGTGTGATGGTTTATGAATGACCAAAAATGTAAATTCATTAGAATCATGTGTTTAAAATGTGCTTAGATATGTCAAATCTATATAAAACTCATATTGTGATGACATTGTAGTATAATGAACTTCATTTAATCTTTTCCATGTTAGAATAGACCTCCCATGGTGGAGATAGAGGGTTACCATAATATTATTTATAAATGTATTAGAGAAACACTGAAAAAAATGATATACATGAGAAGAAGAATAATATTATAGAGAACAATAAAAATAACTCGAGAGTCTCAGGGATCTATTTCCCCAAACAAAATATTTAAATTCAAAGCCCTAATCCGGATTCACTCAATCAAATTCCCCCTTGTCTTACCAGTCTTTCTCATATTTAACAACCTAGAATGAGACCCACCCCAAAAAAACAATATTCTACCCTAAATAAATGATTCGTTTCCCTTTACAAGATTATTCTTTTCAACTGGAATTATGGCCTCTATAAATTCAACAATCAAATCAATCGAACACAATATTTTCTAGAAATTCTCACATGTGTGGTTTTATGAATTTAAAATAAAAAATAATATGTTTTAAAAGGTTAAATTCTCTTCGAAACAATCTAAAATTATCAATAAATCATAATACAATAATTATTGAATAATTTTTAACATGTTTTTATAAATATCTTGTAAATATGAAAAGAGATGACCCTAGAATTACAAGAAGTTAATTTTTTAAAATAAAAAGTAATTAAAAACATATTTCAAAGGGTAAAATCCTTAGTAATGGTCTCATATTATCTTGAAATATCATGAAAATTACTTTCATTTATAGTTTGATATATTGGAAGATACAATAAAATAATTTGATAGTTGGTTTTCTCATAATGACCAAAAGTTTTTTTTTGGTATTTAGAAGTCAAAAAATGTGTGTTCAGTAGTTAAAACATATAAAATGACCTTTAATTATCATAGAATCATAGGAAATAGATTTTTAGATAATTGTATTCTTGTATAAATATACACCCTATCAATCCTATGTGAGGTATCCTCGTAATAAAAAAAATCATATTTTAAAAACAACAAATATCATTAGAAAACATACATAAAAAATTAAAACATAATAAATATCCTTTGATTGTTAATAAATCTCAAATAAATGACGACCTTTTAGTTTATAAACTATAGAAATATACCCCATGTAATTCTAATGTCATATGTGGGATGAATGATTGAAAAAACAATTCTAAAGTAAAAAATAATAACAAATATTTTATGCAGTCAAAAACTATAAAAAATGATAGATTGTCACAATATATTAAGAAATAAACCAGTGTATACATTTCAAAATGTAGAAATTGACCCTATAAATCTGACTTCTGGTGTGGTTGGAATTACCAAAAGCAACTTTATATTGATTTAATGTAAATAAATTTGATTGAAAAAAGTAAAATATAGAGAAAAGAAATTATATTTATATGATATTATAGTAAAATGATCATTGGTTATTTATTACCATGTACATTTAGACCAAACATAAATGTGGCGTGGTTGAAAACAAAGAAAAAATAGTTTTATTAGATTTTATAATCTTAAAAAACGTGTTCCCATGGGTCAAAACCTACCCAATAACCTCAAATTATAGTGAAACCATAAAAAAAATGGTACCTTTATTATTTTTTGACATGTAAAAATAGATCTTAAGTAATTTTGACTCATATTTTAATTCATCACATGTTAGAATAGACATTCTTGTCAATTTAACTCGTGGTTTGATCATAATTGCTAATAGTATGATTTTATTGCTACAAAAGTCAAAAAACATTTCGTAATGTTTTAAAACCGAGATAAAAACATTGGATTGTATTTAAATAATAATGGAGAAATATTTGGTTAATCTTTTACACAAATGAATACACCTCATGTTAATCTGTTGGTCGGAGTGGATACTCAAGAGGGGGGTGAATTGTGTTCGAATTAAAATTTCTGATAAAAATTTTATGATAAAATTCCCCAATTCAAAACAGCCAAGTAAATTAAGGTAGTAGAGATATAAATGTTTAATTTCTCAGGAATATTCTCTATAGTTGATGAATCCTCAGATGAATCAATTTAATCAACAAATTCGCCTTTTGAAATAGGTTTACTGAATTAAGCATGTATACAAACTAACCAAAATGAAGTATCAGAGATAAAGTAAAAACAGTTTTCTGTATTTGAAAAATATAATCAGCAGATCAAAAAATATTGTAATTAAAGATTGTCACAATGATGTAAACAATAGGTTTAGTCTCAAGCAGAGACTTAATTTTCTCAACTTAGTGATCACCTTCCACTAATCTATTTATATAAATAAAAATTTGATCCACACCCTAGATCGGGTTTACGATAGCACACCCGACTATCCATGTCACACTGGACCTCTACCGAAGTATTTCATGGGAAACAAATATATGAAGACATTGATTTTGTTGATAGTTTGATATCCTCTAGTTATTCTCAAGAGACAGTGTGTGTAAAACCAATATAAACACTTCTCAATTAGTAAATATAAAACAAAACAGAGTTAAGAAATAGAATAGAATTATGAATTCTTTGTGTGTTGTGAAAGAATGCTCTAGAATCAATGAATGTCGATAAAATGGTATTTGAGTATTCTTATAGAAGTTGTGTTCAGAACAGAGTATTGTAGTTTCTGTAATCCTGCTTCGAGGAGTGAAATGGTTTAGCTCTTTAATGACTCGATGTATACTGATCCTTTTGGTGAAGCTATCTTATTACAGTCTTTTTGTAATCTCGAGCGCATAGTTCTTCTCTTTTTATATTTTCATAGTATGTTACTCAGCATGTAATACTTCTTGAACCTCACTGTATGGTTCTTTTTCATTAATGTGAAAGATGAGGTCCTTCTATACTCCAGTATCCTCTAGGAATAAAGATCTTTTCATGTGCATGTACCTCGTACTATCTACAGATTGTCCTATAGACAACATTAAATAATGTCAGAAACATTAATTTTTCTAAATATGACTGTTAGAAATAAATTTGAATTAATAAAATTAAAATAGTTATTTCTATCCATCAGTGAGTCATCTTTAGTCTGTTGTCTTCAGTTTGATAACATTGTTCTACCATCTTCAGTGTGTCGAACTTCTGTGTGTCATACATTGGTTTGTCGAACTTCAGTTTGTCGAATTCGGTGTGTCGACATCGGTCTGTCAAACATCGGTGTGTCACCATTGGTGTTTCATACTTCAGTCTGATAACATTGGTCTATCGTACATCGTTTAGTCAAACATCGATTCTGTTTCGGTGTGTCGACATCGTTTTTGGTGTGTCGACTTCGGTTTTTCATACTTCGGTGTGTCGACTTCAGTCTCAGGGACTCCAAAAATGATTGTGAAGAGTTTTTATTGCATATAACATTACAAGATGAAGTGTTAATCAAAGTACATGTAAAAATATACTTGTAAGCATATTTATTCATGACTATAAGAAATTTACTTATTAAATTATATGTTTTTTATAACATAATTGATTTACTGAGAGATATTAAACAGGAATGAAAGATTAGAATATGTATATTGGAATTCTATGTGATTATGAAAAATACAATATCCTGGACGGTCTAACAATTCCCCCTTTTGATAATCACAAGTTATGGAATACATGAAAATTATTGAATAAAGATAGCATTTACATAGCTGAATGTAGTTGTCAATATAACTAGAGTTTTTCATTTCTATAATTTATTTAAAATAATTATTCACCTTACTAAATAGAATAAAGAGAGTATATTCCAAGGAGAGTATATTCCATCCTTATTTACTCCCCCTTTTGGGATTAACTAAAAGAGAAAACCAGTAAGGAGAAAGAAGATAAAAGAATGTCACTGTAAGAATTTTCATTAAAATGTATAAGAGTACAAGAAAAAAATACCAAATCCCTATAAAGAAGAAACAATCCACCACTAAGTGTTTGGATACAGAAGAGCATTGCCTTTGTCTAAAGGTTCCAATGGAGATAGAGAAGGTTTGGGAGTGGAAGAGGATGGAGGTGATCTGATTACAACAATAGGAAGAGCAACACATGTAGGAACACTAGCTACAAGGGTAGGCCTTCTCTCTTACAACACATGACTTGGAGACTTCTCAGTAATGATCGGTCGAATCTAAGTAAGAGCTTGAGAGACATTCATTGGAGTAGGAGGCCAAGAGGTAGTACCAATGGAAGTAGTTGGAGGGACCACAATAGCCTCATCCTGAACATGCAGATAACATTTGATCAGGTTGATAAATTCATTAATGATTTCTTCTCCATATTGCATTTCCTTCTCATATTCATATTTATTCTCCATAAATTTACTTAGCAAAGGTGTAAACTCTTTCAATTGGAGAACATGTTTTTTGAATTCTTTTGTAATTAGAGGAATTCGATGATTTTCAGCCAGAAACATGAAAATATTGCCAAGGTCATGCTTGGTATATATCGTAGTGAAAAAATTATCTATCTTTTCATGAATTTCGTTCTAAGCTACAGAGGCTTCATTGGTGTACTGTCTGACCATATTGTACAAAAGATCTATATTCCGATGTACTTTTTCAAGGGTTTCATTATATGAAACAATCTAGAGATTTTGAATTTCCTTTCTAATCACAGCCTTGAAAGACTCTAAGTCAGCAACAATACAACCCCCACTCCTAGAACAGTGTGGGATAGCCAACATTTTCTCATTCTCTTCTTTCTAATTTATCAGGTCAACACTGATTAGATGTGTTAGCGAGTTCCAAAGAGCTTCTAGAACACCACTATAGAAGGTCTTGAAGTTAGAGGTTACGGAATTCATCTCCTTTCTCAACTTTATTACTTATTCTCTCAGCAAGGTGTTGTGTCTAATAATTGTTTCTTCTGTAGTAATAAGATTCGGTTAAATCTTCTGAATCATTATTATTTCAGTTTTTGTTGTATCATCATCCAAGATACTTACTGAGGTGGCTTCATTTCTGGATCCAACTAGAGCTAGCACAGACTGACATATATCATTCTTAAGCTTTTCTAAATCATCCTTAGTGACAAATTCACTGGGTACAGACTGATCAACTGGGTCTACTAATAGAGCTGCAATTGGTGTAACAGGTACAGCAGGCACTGGGTCAACATAAACTTGTGGAATAGGAGGAGGAGGTACTATCTCCTCATCTGAGTCATATTCTAAACTAAAAAGAATATTTCCTGGATAACTATTCCACTATCTAGTAGTGGTCCAATATCTTGGCTCAATAGTATCAATTCATACCCTTATTCTCTAAGGATCAGGAATTACATCAATATCATCAATTTCTTTATCTTGGTCTCTAGCCATAACACCTTGTCCGAAGACAGGAACCAACCGAACATCAAGTTCTGCCTGATCTCCATCTTCTTCTACTTCACCAGGTACTTCCTCAATTTGAGGCAGTGGAACTACATCTTCTTCCTCCTGGACAACAGCCATAAGATCATTCAATTCCTAAATGATCACATGGTTTTTAGCATTTGGAAGGAGTGGTCTGTCCTCATGTACATCATCAGCATGTTGATCAATATGCTCAACACCATCACCAGATCCATGAACATATTCCTCAATAGGTCTTTCAACCACTTGTTTTATAACTATTAGAGAGTCACTCACATGCTCAAGACTTCCTCAATCATCACCATCATCACCATCATCATCATCATCAGATTCCTCATCTGATTTTCTAACACAATCTTCAACTCCAGTAACTTCATCTTCTTCCTCTTCTTCATCACCTAGAATAGTTTCTCTTGAAGGAAATTCCATTGGTGGACTAGTAGGTCCATAATCCATATCCTTGGGTCATTCAGTAATATCAGGATCACTCCTATTATCAAAAAGAGATCCTTATTCCTTAGGCACATCAGCCTTAGCTTCCTCATCACAATAAACATGAACTTCTCCAGGTTTGAGACCTGGATCAACTTGATCCTTTGGTCTAGAAGGATGGTCAATCAGATTGAACTCCTCATAAATTCTTTCTTCATCTCCTAACCAACATCTCTTCCATGGGTTCCAGAAGATTTTCGTACTATTAAAAATGACTCTCTAATGACAAAAACAACTACAGCCAGTTATCATTTCATCTCCATCTTCTACACAATCTAATTTTTTCCACATGGCATAAATCATCCTCGGATAGTATAAGCAGGTTTCCTTCTTAGATGGCTTAGTCAAATAAAAAATATGTACCATGAGAAATCTGCACTAATTCAACATTATTCCATGTTTCAAGAAAAATATCGAGAAGACATCCAGATATTTCAAAGCAGAGAAATCTCCCTTCCATGGAAAGATTTCATGTTGTATGAACATAAATAGCAATCTAACTTCTTCTTAAAATTCATTTGCAATAGTCCTCCTGGATTCTTCATTTCTAGTCAGATCCTTCAGAGCATCTTCATAGGAAAATAAATTTAAATAAGGTGTTATATTACCAAGATTTTTCACATAGACACATTCATGAGGTACCTCTAAGCATTCAGCCCATTCTATAGATGAAAAGGCTACCTCCATTCTATTTACAATAGACTTCATCTTGGCCGCATGAGGTTCATCTCGTGATATGCTCAAATGCTGATAGAACTCATGCAATAACTGGGGAAAATAGGGTCTTTCATTGATGGTAAACCAACTGATCCACCCTTGAAATTCTAGTACCTTTATCATAAAATACATTCTTAACAGAATCCACTCAGCAGACACTTCCTTTTCAGCTATAAGGACGCGGCATTCTAAGCTTGGTTTCACAGTCCCACTTGAATCTCATTTCTGATTCTTCACAAGAGGAGATTTTCGAGGTTCTTCTATTGCGCACTCAGTCCTAGCCATGGAGAAACTTTGGATTCCAATTCTGTTCGGTGGTTGAGAGTTGAGAGAGAGAGAGAGAGTGACTGAATCTAGAATGCTTTAAGACTATGGAGTAGGTGGAAGGTCGAGATGGATCAGACTTAATATATCATTTAGGGATTGTAAATCATAAAACATAAAAATTTAAATGTAGAATGATTAAAAGAGATAAAAAAACGTAGGTTTATTTGAAGCATACTGAACTTACAAATAATCCCTTAAATGTATAGGTGATAGAGAATTAGTTTCAATAAGATCTGTTTTTGAAAGATCGGTTTCACAAAAATAGGTTTCACAAAATCGGTTTCAGAAAAATCGGTTTCACAAAGATCTGTTTTACAAAGATCTAATTTACAAAGATCAGTTTTAAAAAGATCATTTTTACAAATATTGGTTTTAATAAGATCGGTTTTAAAAAGATCGGTTTTACAAAGACTGGTTTTACAAAGATCGGTTTGACAATGATCAGTATTACAAATATCGATTTTAGAAAGATCATTTTTATAATGTTCGGTTTTATAAATTTTGGTTTTATAAGTATCGTTTTTATAAAGATCAGTTTTATAAATAACAGGTTTATAAAGATTATTTTTATAAAGATGAGTTTTACAAAGATCGGTTACTAATTTATCATTCCTAATTCATGTCTGATGTAATTAATTCTCTCAGAATTTAAGGGTTTACTGAATATATCAGCAAACTGATGTTCAGTCCCGATAAACACAGGAGTTATATAACTTGTTTATATTGATCTATCAAAAAGTGATGTCTTACATCAATATGGTTTGTTCTAGAATGAGATATAGGATTTCTAGAAATGTTTATATCACTTTTGTTGTGTTAGTTAATAGATACATGTTTGAATTGTTATCCATAGTCTAGTAAAGTGTGTTTCATCCCCAAAATTTGTGCACAACAACTACATGTAGAAATGTATTCTTCCTTAGTAGTAGATAGTGCAATAAAATTCTACTTTTTCCAAACCATGATACTAGGGACCTGCCTAACATGTGACATGTCCCAACAGTGCTTTTTCATACTAACTTACAACCCGAAATGTCAGCATCTGAATAACTTATTAAATCAAATGGTTGTCCTCTTGGATAAAAAATTCTTAAGTTGGGAGTATATTTGAGATATTTAAACACACTTTTAATGGTATTTAAATGAGACTATTTGGGATTATCTTGAAAGCAAGCATTCATGCAATCACCAAACATAATATCATGTTTTGTAGTACTAAGGTAGAGCACACTCCCTATTATACCTATATAGTTGGTTTGATCAACTGATTCTCCAGCTTCATCACCATCCAAATTACAAGTAGTACTCATAAATGTATCACTACCTTTACTACCATCCAATCCAAAAAGATTTAAAATCTGTTTAATATATTCATATGGATTTAAAATAAAACTATCTTTATTTGTAAAAATATGAAATCAAAGGAAATATTTATGTTCTCCCATTAAACTCATTTTAAATTCATTTGGAATAATTTTTGAAAAATTAGTACATAAAGAATTTTTAGAAGATCCTAAAATTATATCATCTAAATAAATTTGTACAATCAAAACATCTTTGGAAATATTTTTAACAAACAAAGTAGTATCTTATATTCCATTAGTAAAACTTTTTAAATAAGTAAGGAACTATGTTTATCATACCAATCTCTTGGAGCTTGCTTTATACCATATAAAGCTTTAGAAATTTTAAAAACATGGTTTGAAAATTGGGTATTTGTAAAACTAGGGGGTTGTTCAACAAAAAAAACTCATCTATATACCTATTTAGAAAAACACTTTTGACATCCATTTGATAGAGTTTGATTTTCAGATGAGCTGCATAAGCATGTAGTATCCTAATGGATTCTAGTCTAGCTACAGGAGAAACATTTTATTCGTTGTCTATTCCTTATTTTTTATTGTAACCTTGTGTAACTATCCTATCTTTGTTTCTAACTATTTTTCCAGACTCATCAACTTTGTTCCTAAAAACCCATTTTGTGCATATTGTTAAAGTGTCCTTAGGTCTTTCAAATAGTTCCGAGACTTTTTTTCTTTTAAATTGAATTAATTCTTCTTGCATAGCCATCATCCAAAATTAACCATTGATAGCATCACTAATATTTTTGGGTTCAAGATGTGAAAGGAATGCTTGATGTTCAACCTGGTTTCTCAGAGTAGCTCTATTTTTTGTTCCTTTATTTAAATAACCTAATAAAACATCTAAAGGATTATTCATGAGAGATATAATACCTCTGGAAAAGAGTTAAACTAGACTCCTCTTGTTTTCTATTTGTTCCGACTCAATATGTGCAGATTCAAAAAGAATTCTTGATCTGGTTACTTTTATAGGGGATTTACTGTAATTTTCATTAAGGATCAAAATTGATATAACCTCATCAAGCTATTCAAGAGAGTTTTTGGATTCATCTGGACCAGTCTCATCAAATTTGACATGAACTAACTCTTCCACACATTTGGTTTCTTTATTGAATACTCTATAGGATTTACTCAAGATTGAGTAACCTAAGAAAATTGATTCATCACTTTTGGATGAAAATTTGTCGAGATTGTTCTTAGTGTTAAGGATAAAGACTTTTCACCCAACAACTATGAAGTAGTTAACCTTAGTCTTCTTGTTTTTCCAATGTTCATAAGGTGTATTATTAAAAAAAGGTCTAATCAAGACTCTATTAATTGTATAACAAGCTATATTTATAGCTTCAGCCCAAAAATAAATAAGTAGAATATACTCAATAAGTATAGTCCTAGAAATTTCTAGAAGGGTCATATTTCTTCATTCCATGACTCTATTTTTTGAGGTAATCGAAGTGATGTGAAATTGCGACTATATCCATTGTGTGAGCAATAGGATTTAAAATCCGGATTTTCAAACTCACGGCCATGATCACTTCTCAAGGTCTTAATTCTACGTCCACTGAGGTTTTCCATAGACTTGGAGTATTTGATAAAATAAGAACAAGCTTCAGTTTTGTGAGCTTTAAAGTATACCCAAGTGTACCTAGAGAATCATCTACAAGAAAATAAATATAGTGCTTCCCATTTAGACTTGAAACTATTAATAGTCCATACAAATCCATGTGAACAAAATCAAGCTGTAGAGAAGTAGAATCTCCATTCATTGGTTTGAAAAAAAAATTTGTGTTGCTTTCGCTTTTGACATGGATTACACACTTTGTTATATGGGAATTCAAGTTTATGTAAGTCTCTAACCGAACAATTCCTAGTCAGTTTCCTAAGTGAGTGAACATTTCAATGTCCTGATGTTATGTTCCACAGCCAGGATTCCTTATGAAAAGCATTTAGGCAAGAAAAATTTTACATAACTAAAGAATTTAAGTCAAAAACATAAACATTCTCATTTCTGAGAGTAGTAAATATTAAATAAAATTGGAATTAAAAAAATCAGATGAATCATTTCAAAGATGTCATTGAAACCATTATCAAAAAATGAGAGATGATATGTAAATTGTACTTTAATCCATAAAAAAGTACATTGTAAATTAACACTGTATTAGGTTTACAAATCTGGCCTAGGCTAACGATTTTCCCTTTAGCATTATCACCAAAAGTTACGTCATGACCATCAACTTGGATTTGGATCTTGAAGCATGAGTAGTCTACTATCATATGTTTTGAACATCTATAGTCCACGTACAACAGAGTCGTATAGGATCTCTTTAGGCAACATCCCTGCAATAGAGATTAGACATGTGGTAACATTGGTACCCAGATTTTCTAGGGTCCTGAGAGGTTAGGAAGAAAACATTTGGGAACCCGTACTTGTCTTATAGATTTCCAAAAATTAATATATATATTTTGAGACATAAAAACTTTGTTTGGTCCTTTAGAGAGTATTTTTTTATGAAAAGGTCCAGAACTAGAACTAGTTGAAAATTACAGATTTTGGAATAAATTTAGTTTTAATGATCCTTTTATGTCCTGGTTGATATCCTAGACCAGTTTTATATTTTGGGGAAATCTTTTTTCCTATCAACTGAGTCAAGGTATCTCTACCTGTAGGAAACTTCTCAAGATCTCTTCTTAATTGCTCATTGGATAATTTATGTTCAGTTTTTTCCTTTAATAGCAGGGAAGATTCTTCTTTTTCAATATCCAGACATGACTTATAATTTTCATTTAAATCATGTTGTCTCTTTAATGATTTATATTTTTCCTTGAGATCAATAAAGGTATCCTCAAGCATTTAAAACTATTCAAATAGTTTATCCTTAGTCAGATCTGCATCATTATGTGACTCACTCTTATTCCTAGAATAATAGGCATTATGTATAGGGGAGTTATGTGTTACCTCAGATGTTTCTGTCATGAAACATAAGTTATAATGATTGTTCTGTTCACTATCAGAAGCATCAAATCTACTGAAGATATCTCCTGAAGCACTCCAGTTATCTTCCATTGCCTTTTTATATCATTTTCCCTTATCTTCATATTTCTTCTTTAATTTCATCTTGGGATAGTATTCCTTCACATGACCTGGTCATTTTCACTCATAATAGATTATTTCATTTGAGTTGTCATTCCAATTTCTGTCTTTATTCCATTTCCCTTTTCTATCCTACATTCCCTTGTAGATTGAATTCGTGACGAATATCTTCTTTCTGTAGAACTTTTTGAATCTCTTTGCAATATGAGCAAACTCCTCATCACTATCTAAATATTGACTCTTCCCTAGTGGAGTTGTCTTCAGGAACATGAAATTTTTCTTTTTTTTACACTTTGAGGTAGTAGTCTTGAATGCAACTGATTTCTTCCTTGGTTCCTCATTTATCTCTTAATTCAACTTATTTTCTTCTTCATACATCATATGTTTTCCAATTAGCACTTTCACTGGTATCTTTCTAATGTTAAAAGATTCTCGGATTGAAACACATGTTCCCCTCCATATGTCAGGTAGGCATCGATGCAGTCTCATGAATTGGTCCTTGTTGTCCACTGTTTTTCCAAGAAGACTCATAGTGTTTAGTATTTCAATGATCTTGAGATACATTTCAGAGATAAGTTCACCAGGAATCATTTTAAAATTATCATATTTAACAGTGTATGTATTGAGCCTCATCTCATTAACATTATTTGTTCCCTCATGAGAAATAACTAAATTATCCCAAATTTCATATACAGTTTTACAAGAATATATTCTATTTAATTCATCATCACATAGAGAATAATACAAGTCATTCATTTCTTTACAGTTATTATTATATGTAGCTTTAGTAAACTGAGACCGTGTTTCCCTATTAGTAGCAGGAAATACGTGTTTATTTTTACTTGTATCCCAGTTTTAAGGTCTCATAATCTCTAGATACATTTTCATTTTTAATTTACATTGAGAATAGTTATTTCCATTAAAGAAAGGTGTCATGTTAGTAGCAACACCCTCAACTCTAGTTTCCATAGTTACTTAGAATTTATAGAACTTAAAATTTAGATATGATAGAAATTTTACGACCATTAAGATACAAGTAAAATCACTGTTGAAAATCATTTGAAAATCTTGAAAATAAGCAATCATTTGATACCAAATATTGCTCGGAGTGGATACTCAATAGGGGTGAATTGAGTTCCAATTAAAATTTCTGATAAAAACATTATGATAAAATTCATCAATTCAAATTAGCCCAGTCAATTAAGAAAGTAGAGATATAAATGATTAATTGCTCAACAAGTTTCTCTAAGGTTGATAAGTCCTCAGTTGAATCAATGTAATCACTAATTAATCTTTTGAAACATGTTTACAAAATTATGCATATATACACACTAACCAAAACGAACTATCAGATTCAAAGTAAAAACAATTTTTTGTATTTCAAAAATATAATCAGCGGATAAAACAAAACAGAGTAACTGAATATTGGCACAACAATGTGAAAAATAGGTTCAGTCTCAAGAATATACTTAATGCTCTCCACTTTTTGATCACTTTACACAAAGTTTTTTATATAAATAAACTTTTGATCCATACCCAGGATCGGGGTTTTCAACAGCACACTCGGGTGTCCATGTCACACTTGACCTCTACCACAAGTATTCAATGGAATCAAATGTAAGAAGTGATTGAGTGTGTATATAGTTTTATATCCTCCAGTTATGTTCAGGAGATAGTGTTTGTAAAACAAATATACACACTGATCAAATAGTGAATATAAAACACAAAAGAGTTACAAAATAGAATAGAGTTTAGAATTCTCTATGTGTTGTGAAAGATTACTTTAGACTCAATGAATGTTGAGAAAAAGTTAATTGAGTATTCTTCTGGAATCTGTCTTCATAACTGTGTGTCATAGTTTCTATAATCCAACTTCGAGGAGTGAAAAGGTTCAGCTCTTTAATTTCTTGGTGTATACTGATCGTTTTGGAGAAGGTATCTTGCTGCAGTCTTCATGTAATCTCAAGCGCTTAGTTCTTCTATTTTCGTATTCGCACAGTCGGTGTCTCAGAATGTACTACTTCTTGAACTCCACTGTGTGATTCTATTTCGTTAAGGTGAAAGATGAGGTCTTTTATACTCCAGGATCCTCTATTTATAATGATCTTTGCACATTCATGTAGCTCGAACTCTCTATGGATTGTCCTACATACAACATTAAATAATGTCAGAAACATTAATTTGTCGAAATAAGACCGTTAGAAATAAATTTTAATTAGTAAAATGGAAATAGATATTTATATCAATTGGTGAGTCATCTTTGGTATGTTCTCTTCGGGTTGATAACATCGGTCTTTCATCTTCAGTGTGTCGACATTCGGTATGTCATACTTCGGTTTGTCGAACATTAGTGTGTCGACTTTGGTGTGTCATAGAAGTGTGTGTCAACTTTGGTGTGTCAAAATTCGGTTTGTGAACATTGTTGTGTCATACTTCAGTTTGATAACATTGATCTATTGTACTTCATTCTGAGAAACTTTATTTTGGTTTTGGTGTGTCGATTTTGGTTTCGGTGTGTTGAATTTGGTTTCAGTGTGTCGACTTCGGTTTGTCATACTTCAGTGTGTCGTCTTTTGTCTTAGGGAATCCAAAAAATATTATGAAGAGTTTGTCTTGAATATACCATTACAAGATGAAGTTGTAATCAAAGTACATGTAAAAATACATTTGTAATCATATTTATTCATTACTATTTGAAATTGACATATTAAAGTATATGTTGCTATATGACACAATTAATTTACTGAGAGATATTAAACTATAATGAAAGATTAGAATCCATATATTGACATTATTTTTTATTATGGAAAATACAATATCATGGAGGGTGCAACATAATCTAATTTTTGGTGTGGTTGGAATGAAAAAAAATGTTATTTACAAGACTTAAACATCTTTAAAAACCTAAAAAAACCCTAGAAACAAATCTTGATTTGTCATAAAGTCCAAAGGAATAATTTAAATTTTTTACATTTATGGATACATCTCATGTCAATCCATAATATATTATGGTAATAATAATTGAAAAAGAACTATTATTAGATTTAACAGTCTTCAAAAACAAGCATTAAATGGTCAAAACCAACTACATGGCATAGAATTGTTGTGAAATTGTTTTAAAATGACCTTTTTATAATTTTTTATATATAAGAATAGATTGAATACCAATCAAACATGTGATTTTTACTAGGTGTAAAAAATAGTGTATTGATTTAAAAGTTAAAAATGTGCATCAAAATGTAAATCATTGCAAAGGACTCCATAATATCATAAAATTATTAGAACATGATAGTTGATTAATAATTGACAAGTATGAATGGACTACCATTCAATCTAACATGAATTGTGTGTAGTGTGATTAGAATTCTTTAATGTAATAGTTTTTATATATTTAAATTCCATTAAAAAGTGCTAAAGGATCATATCATGGAAAATTATATCTTATTATCATTCAATATCTAAATCATAATAATCATTTAATTTGTTACAAGTATGAATACAATACAACTAATTCCTACTTGTAGTTTTATTGGAATAACCATAAGTGAGATTTTTTAATTTAACTCAAAAAATGTGTGTCAAATAGTCAAAAGCTTGATAAAAATTTATGCAATAATATTAAAATGATCGATGATCTATTTATTATAGGACAGAAATTCAAAAAAAAATCACCTGAGGTGTAGTTGTAATGAACAAAAAAATAGTTTTATTAGATTAAAAAGTCTTTAAAAAAATTCATCAATGTTTCCAAATATATAAAATGACCTCAATATATCATGACATCACTAGATGGTGACCTTTATTTATTTTTTGTAATTTTGGATGAAACTCCGCATCAATCCAATGTGTAGCTTTTTTATATTGAATAAAAGTGAATATTGAGGGATCTAAAAGTCAAAAATTATTCATCAAAATTTCAAAACATACTAAAAACCCTCGTATAAGCATGAAATCCTAAAATAATGATTTTATAATAATTTTTGACATGGAAGTCTCTAAAAACGAGCTTCAATGAATCATTTCCTTGAAAATGACCATTGATTTTCGTGAACTCAAATAAAAATTAACATTATTAAATTTCTGACATGCCTAAATATACCACATGTCATTCAATCATATTGTGTGGTGAGAATGATCAGAAAAGTAATTTTATATTAAAAATTATAAAAACTAATCTATATAGTTGAGACCTAGTTAATAACCTTTGATATTAATTAAATCAAATTACAACAACCATCATGTAATTTTTGGGATATTGTAATAAATCACAAGTCAATCCAACTTACAGTTTTCTTAAAATGGCTAAATGTAATTCTTTTTTATATTTAAAACTAAAAAATCATTTGTTTAATGATAAAACACAAAAAATGACAAAATGTTTTGATGAAATCATAGGATAATAATAAATTAATAATTTTTTCATTTATAAAAAGACCACACATTAATATGTCAGGTGGTAAGGTATGAATTATCAAAAAATCAATTTTATTATATTTCACTATAATTAAAAATGTGCATCAAATTGTCAAAACATTACAAATGACCTTATATTTTCATAAAATAATAATAAAATGAATTTAGTCAAATTTTTGATATGTAGGAATATATCTCAGGTTATTATAACTTTTATTTTTCTAGAAATTACTAAAAGTTCATTTTTTTTATTTAAATACAAAAAATGTGCATCATTGTAGTCAAAACCTAGAAATTTGCCTATAATTGTAATTGAATCATAATTAAATAATTTATTTTTTATTTTTTAAATGTTACAAGTGGACACATATCAATAAAATAAATTTTACTATGTCAGAACATGAAACATGTCAATTCAATGTGTTGTGTGGTCAAAAAACTGAAAAAATGGTTTTATTATATTAAAGTTATTATAAACAAACATTAAATGGTAAAATCCTAAAAAATAATTACATTTCATGAAACTCTAAAAAAATTAATATTTATTAATTTGTAATATATACTAATATATGACACATCAATCTATAGTGTGGTGTGACAACACTGACGAAAAACTATTTTGATAGATGAATCCATTAAAACCATGCATTAAAGGATCAATATTACTAAAAAAGGCCTCAAAATGAAGTAAAATCATAGTATAATGACATCAGTTTAATTTTTTCATGTATAAATAGATCACACATCAATTTTACTTGTCGTTTTCTTATAATTATAGAGAATGGATTTTTATAGATTTAAAAGTCTAAAATAATTCATCAAAAAGTATAAATCAATGATAAAGATCATTTATTTTTCTTGAAATAATAAAAAATGATCCTTGATTAGGTTTTTACATTTAACAATAATCCTCATTTTGACATAATGGATCTGTGGTTTAAATGACCAAAAACGATTTTTTAGATTTATAATTCTTCCAAAGCATGCGTCAAAGGACCAAAACCAAACAAACAAACTCATATTGTTCTTAAATCCTAAGAAAATGACCATCATTTAATTTTTAAAATTTTGAAATATAAATCATGTCAATTCAGCTTTTGGTTTGATCAAACTGATCAAAACTGGGGTTTTTTATTTAAATTTTATAAAACATGTGTTAAATTGTCCAAAGATAGAAAGCAGTATGTAATTATCATGAAATCATAGAAGATTCATCTTTGATTAATTTATGAAATAATGAATATGACTCATGAAAATACAATTTATTTGGTAGTTGAAATGAATGAAAAAGTAGTTTTTTGGTATTTAAGTCATTAAAAACATTTTTAAAAGAGTCATATCCAAGAAAATGACTCCCAGTTATCTTGTAATCACAAAAAAATCCCTATTTAATTTTTAAAATATAAGAACATACTTAATATCAAATATCAATTTATGTTTTATCTAAATGTCAAAAAGATCATTTTATTATATTTCCTTATAAATATAAAGTCATATTTAATTTGAACCGCATGATGTGTGATATGTAATTTTAATAAAAATGTAATGGTGAAAATATACTTTGGATCATGCTGAGAAAATTGGTAATCATACTGACACAAAGTTTATTCTAATTGATCGCAAATCATTTTATGATAATCCTATTTTGTTTTCATGGAAATCAAAAAAAAAATATAGAATATGAGTCCAAATGAAGAAATATAATCCATAATCATGATAATTTTATAAGAAGGAATAAACCAAAGAAAATGATTCAATATTAAGAAAATAGTCTCATATTATTAAGAAATTACATGGCAGTGATTATTGAATATTTTTTTTCATATTGAAACACAAAAAACATCAATATGACATGGGATTATATTAGAATAAAATTTTTTCATATTTATTGATTTTGAAAAATATAAAAATATGATTCCAAGGGTTAAGACCTTTAAAATGAAATCATATTTTCTTGAAATCACATATAAAAAATAAAAAAATAACTTCTAACATGACGAGTATACAACATGTAATTATGATGTACTATGTATCCAGAGTGGTATAAAAAATAGTTTTCAAATAAAAATTTTAAAAAACAAGATATATAATAAAAATCTAACAAATATATATAAATTTTCATGAAATACCTTTAAAACAACCACTTGTTAATTGTTGATATGTTGGAGTAGAGTACATGTCAATCCTACAAGCAGTTTTCTCAAAATGACCAAAAGTACATTTTTATTGGTCTAGAAGTCAAAAAATCATGTTTCGAAAGTTAAATACCAAGAGGGAAACGACATATTTTCATGAAATCATATAAAATTTATCATTTATTTATTTGAGACATATAAAAATAAACTACATGTTAATCCATCATGTGGTGCAGAAAACATGTTTTATTAAATTTTACAGTCTTTAAAAACATGCGTCAAATGATGAGAAATTAGAAAATTAAATCATATTGTTGTGAAAACATTTGATAGAAATCTCTATTTAATTTTTGATATGTATGAATAGATACTATATCAGTCTGATAGTAAGATTTATTGGAATAACCAAATGTGTGTTTTTATTTCTTTAACATAATATAATCGAAACCCAGAAAATGAGCCCTTATTGTCATGAAATCATTAGACAATGATCGTTTATTAGTTTTTGTCATGTAAAAACATATATCATGTATATATGAATTTTTTTTGGTTGTAATGACTAAAAAATAATGTTAATAGGTTTAAAAGCCATTAAAAATTACATTAAAGAGTCACCACCAAGAAAATGACCTCGTATTATAATAAAAATCACATGAATACAACCTCCATTTGATGTTTGATATGTGGGAATATAACACACATCAATTCAACTTGTATTTTTCTTAGAAGAATTTTTTTTGATGTATTTAATAATCAAAAAAACATGTTTTGAAGGGTCAAAACCTAGAAAACAATCTGTAATTTTCATAGACTCATAATTGTCTCATCAATTCAACTTTTGGGGATCAATAAAAAATAAAAAAATGTGTTTTTTAATATATTTTGTCTTTCTAAAAATGAATCAACATGTCAAAACATTGAAAATGACTTTTTATTCTTTCAGAAATCAAATGAAAATGGCCATCATTTAATTTTTGACATGTCGGAATAAATCATACGTCATCTTGATGTACTATAGGATCATCATGATTAAATATGTAGTTTTAATATATAAAATCATTAAAAATAAGTTATATAGTCAAAACCTTGAAAAATATCACATTGTTATTAAATTTCAAAACAATGGCCTCAATGTAATTTGTGATAATGAAATAGATCGTATATCAATAGAAATTGTGGTTTTCTTATATTGACCAAAAGTCGATTTTTATTTATTTAATTCTAAAAAAATGATTAAAAAATAATGTCTTAGTAAAGGAAAATGCATTTTCATGAAATAATAGAACATATGTTATTTATTAATTAGTCACAATTATGAATAGAACACACTTTAATGTCAGTGTGGTCAGAATGACTGAAAAATAACTTTATTAAATTTAACAAATATTAAAAATGTTCATTGAATGGTAAAAACCTTGAAAATGACCTCATATTATCATGAAATAAATTTAAAATGATCCTTATATAATTTTGGATATAGATAAATAATTAAAAATAAAATATAAATAGTATTTAAATTTTTGGCATGTTGAAATAGACTACATGTAAATTCGACACATGGCTAGATCATAATGAAAAAAGCTCATTTTTAATTGTTTAAAAGTAAAAAAATGTGTTAATGAGTTTAATATTAAACTCTTAGGACATATATTATTGATTTATTAGTTCCATTAATTAACATACCTCAGTTCAATGCGGTGTGGTTAGAATGGACAGATTTGTTTTCGATTTAATAATCATTAAAATCAAATGTCAAAGGGTCAAAACCAAACCTACTATATTTGATTATTGTGAAATAATTGGAAAATTTACACTGTCTAATTTGGGATAGGTATAAATAAATCACACTTGAATCCAACTCATGGTATAATTTCTGACACCATACTATAGATTGCATGTCAATTCATCTCGCGATTATATTATAATGATAAATGTTGTGTTTTTATTGGTTTAAAAGTCAAAATCATTCCATAAAGAGTTAAAAATAATAATATGACCTTGGATTGTCCAAAAATAACAGGAAATTTTTATTTAATTATTATTTTACATTTATCAACACACCACATGTCAATCCGAAGTGTGGTGAGGTCAAAATGACTGAAAAGGGAGTTTCATTAGCATTAAAAGTATTTAAAAACATATATAAAAGGGTAAAACCGCAAAAATGAAAATTAATTTTCACAAAAACATAATAAAAATATTATTAATTGATTTGTGACATGTACGAATAGGCTGCATGTCACTTTATGATGTGGTGTAGTCGAAATACCCAAAAAAGGACCCAAATTTTTGTAAAATTCTTAGAAAATGATCATTGATTGATTTTTGATATATAAACCAACCTCGAGTTAATTTTCACGTGGTGTGTTCATAATTACTAAAAAATTTATTTTATAAAATTTTAAAGTCATTAAAAACATACATTGAATGGTTAAAATCAAGTAACTGACATTGTATTGTTGTGAAATCGCGGGAAAACAGCCTCAGTTTAATTTTTTGTATATAATAATAGGTAGAACATCTGTATATTGTGTAGTTTTTTTAGAATTTTTTAGGTTTTATTTATCATTGATTAACATAAAGGGGTTAAAACAAGGAAAAAAAATATAAAATTTTTAAGAAGTCATAATACAATTCTCATTGATTAATTATTAACATATATAAACAGATCACATGTTAATCTCATGAATGTTGTTGTTCTCATGATCAAAAAGGAAATTTTAATAGTTTTAAAAAGACTTTAAAAAATCTTTCAAAGAGTTAAAACCTAACTAATGACCATAAATTGTCATAAAAACACATGAAAGTTACATCCATTTAATGTTTGATAAGTAGGAACATGCCGCATATCAATTCGACTTGTGGTTCACTTCAAATGGAAGAAGTGTGTTTTATGGATTTAAAAGTTAAATAAACTTCATCAGTGGATTCAAACAAAAAACATTTCTATATCATATATGTAATAATAGGAAAATGTTTTTCAAATAATTTTTTACTTGAATAAATGATTTTCTCGTCAATCTAACATGCAGTGAGCTTAGAATAATTAAAAGCATGTTTTTAAATATTTAAAATGCATTTAAGAAACATGAATAAAATGACCTCATGTACATGGTTCTAACCACATTATGGGTTATATATCATTTTGATGAAAATATTAAGGTGAAATAATACATTTAACCATACAGGGAAAACCATGCATTGGATAAATTTTTGATCGATTCTTAAAGATCATAAATGGTTTGAGTATCATTCTTATAAGTTTTCATAGAAATATGATCTCATTTGTAAGGTTTTTACATGTTTTATGTGAATTTTTACATTATAAATAATGTGATTGTAAAATTATACTTTCATTAATACCAGATAATTCAGATGTTAGATTTATTTAGGGTTAGTTCTTACGTATCAGAAATCACTTGAAGATTATTTTTCTATGTTTTTGCACAATTTCATGCTCGTTTTATCAGTTTTTTCCACTTCATGGGAGATTTATAATATATTAATAAGGGTCAAAAATATATAAAGATAGTTCCCATAATAGTAAACAATATGATAATTGTATTGATTCATGAAGGATTCCAAAAAAACACAAATGATTGTGATTGTTATCCAAATATTTCATATCAATCGAAAGTCGCCCCCTCAATTTTGACTCGTTAACATATGATATGTCATTTAAATAAAAATATACTGGTTAAAATATGGAGTGTCGTTATATTAAATTTGGGAATTATATTGATAAGTGGTTTATTATTACATATCAAAAATCATTTAGGGATCAGTATCCAAAATTTTCAAAAAATCTTCACTAGTTATATTGGTTTTAACCACTTTTTGGTGAGACTTATGAATGTAAATTCTAAACATAACATTATATCATACCAAGAAATTCGGGAGTCGTATTTATGAGTGGTTGTTTCATATAAATCAAATATTACTCAATGATTATTTTGCTAAATTTTCACACCAACATGAGCTCATTTTCTTAGTTTTTTCCTCTATATAGGTGATTTGTTATTCATTAATAATTATCAATAGTATTAAAGCATAGTTCCTATCCAACCATGAAATTAATAAATCAATGTAATCAAATTATGATTAATATAGATAAAAAATATCTTAGGGATCATTTTATTAAGTTTCCATGTCAATATGAAGTAATTTTCTCGATTTTGACCCCTTTATGCGTGATATGTCATTTCATCAAAAATATTAAAGATACAACATATTTTGGATCACACTAATTAATGTAGGGATTGGATTTGAAAATGGTATATTACTATAAGACCCAAATCATTTTAGGTTAATTAACATATATTTTCATTGAAATATAAACTTTTTTCTCATTTTTTACCCCTTTTTGGTGACATGTCACATTCATAAGAATAATAAATTCAAAGGAAACATTGAATTATGCCAACAAATATAGGTGTTAGAACAATATGAGTTGGTTTATACAGAACAAAATTGACTCAAAGACCATTTTCTAATGTTTTCATGCTAATATAAGATCATTTCATTGGACATCACACATATATAAGTGAATTTATATTTATTAATTAGTGGTAATAATATGAAATCTTAGTTTTTATCATAAAGACTGATATGAGAATCATATTATTGTGTGTCTGATTCCTACAGATCAAAAATTACTCATTGAATCGTTTTATTATGTCTCCATATCAACCTGAAGATGTATACTCTATTTTATCTCATTGGATGGTGATATATCATTTTAATAAATGATATAGTGCATAATATGACCTATTCAGTCATTATATTAACATGTGGTTGATTCCAAAAGATCCAAAATCGTTTCAGGATAATTATCCTATGTTTCTATTAAAATATAATCTCATTTTATTAGTTTTTAAAACTTTAAGGGATTTTATACTTTAATACAAATATGAATGATAAAAAATGAACTTTTGATTAAATAGTGAAATTCAGGTTTTCAATTGACATAGAGTTGGTATATACAAAAACAAAAATAACTCAACTATCATTTCCTATGTTTTCACAACAATCCAAAAAAATTACTCTATTTTGAACCCTATATTTTTTTACCACCATTTCCTAGAATATTTACAATTTAATAGGAATAATTTTATAAAACTAGATGATTCCCATTTAATGATAAAAATATATCATGGGTATTATCCCAAATACTAGAATTTTGAGTGAAAGTCATAACCAAATCATTAATTATGCTCTATATCCATGACTATAAGGAATAATAACTCCATTTTCTACAATACTATGCTTCATTTGTTTAAGAAACAAGTCCAATTAATTCTTTTCCTATATATTCATCAACATATGAAATTGTAAGTTGAATAATTATTAAGAAAAAACTAGGATCTAGAAGTATAGAAAATACACAGTTAGAAGAAATGATTTTATAAAGTCTTAATATTATATTATATAGTAAAGATCAATATATTTCACTCCCCATGTTTCCTTTGACCTATATGTTTTGATAATGCCTCTAGGTGGTATCACTAATAGAAATCAGCATAATTATCTTCATATGGATGGGACATATTAGGATCAGCAAGACCTAAATCCTTCTTTATAATCAATAGGACTATGTTTCCCCTAGCCCATGAACCCATGTTCACTAGGAATTCATCTTCATCCATCAAAATGTAACTTATATTATATTGGAATGTTTATCTAAAAACACACATCGAGTTAACATAATATAAAAATAAAGTGCATTTTCATTCATCAAAATAACGATCCAAAATATTCCATTTTGAAAAAGGCATAATAACCATCCTTTAAATGGAGGTGATGGATTCCTTTCTATAATCTGTGTTACCAAGAATCTATCATGTGATCAAATCTGATAAAGGCTAGTGTAAAGCCTCGATAATTCAACCCCTTCAAATTTATTAAATTGATTTCTGATTAAGATAAATTAAATAAAAAATTATGTTATGATCCCAAAAAATATATATTAAAATACATGATAAAAATATAAATCAATAGGTTTATTATTCATATCTCAAATGATTCTCTTTTTGGTGGTACAGTGCTCTTGGAATTTTCTCCTCATGGAAGGGTCTCTTAAGGTTCTGAAACTAAAAATTTCCGAATTTCATTCCATAAAAAATTTATTTCCCTAACAAATATTATAATAATAAGCTTCAAATTTTACATATCATTTGAAATATATTTTCATTTTTATTTCAAAATCCATTTTTTATTATAATTTTAATTGTTTAAAAAATTTACTTCATTGATTTAAATAACCATGATTTAAATAAAAATGATTTAAATAAAAAACAATCACCAACAACCACTTTTCTCTTGGAATAATAATTTATATATTTGGACATTAGTGCTAATGAGAATAAAATTTAAATTCAAAAAATAAATGATAATAATAAAATGAATATAAAATGAATTTAATTTAAATTGAAATGAACATATGTATATAGAGTTTGTAAAAAATTCACTCTATAAAGAAAATATTAATATTTTGAAGGAAATCATAAAATAAATAGAGAAGGGTTTGAAATGAAAATTGAAACGGACTATATATAAGCAGAATCATAAGATGAACTTGATGAAAATGTTGCTTCTAAATACTAAGTTAGAGATAAGGGGAATATATTAAGAAAATTTTGGAAGAATAATTGGAATGGAGGTGAAATTTTAAGTGTACAAACAAACTAGTACAAAATTTAGCAAGAACATTAGAAAAAACCCAAATCCACAAACATATTGAAAATAAGATGTGGATGAAAAACAATAAGTCTATAAATATTAGAAATTAAATTGAAACACAAAATAGACATATGAAAAATCAAAATTCAAAGCACTAACATAAGTTGAAGAAATAAATGTAAATTCTAAAAATGATGGTTGAATGTGAATGTGTAATATGTAGTAGAATCCAAAATCTAAAAATAATATGTTAGTTTTAGATAACTATAGAGACATTTAAAATGGAAGAAAAAAAGTTTAAAAAATATAAAGAATAATATAAAATAAAAATCCTACGTATGTATAAATTCTTAAGTCAAAATACATGATCAATAGTTGAAGAAGAATTTAATGTAGAAACAAAAAAAAGAAGTCGAGTTTGATGTAAAATTATAATGAGAAAAAAAACAAATTTCAAATCAAAAAGCCATAATCTAGATAAATTAATATCATGGATAAGGCAAAATTAATTGTGAATCTAGCACCAAAAGTGGAAATAGAAGGTTAAGAGGAATCTAAAAACTAAAATTCATAAAGATAATCTCATAAAAAAGGAATATAAGTATAAGAAAAACATATTATTTAGCTATAAAAATAAAAATAAAATACATATGAAAAATAAGGAAAAATAGATGTTCATAAACTTGGAGAATTTATACAGAAATCATAATAATACTAGAGTCAACAAAAAGAACCAAATTGAGAAGTTAATCTAAAAGAAAGAAGATAGAAGATAGAAGAAAAGTTATAAATAACTATAAAATATATATTACTAAAAATTCAAATAAATAATAGAAAAACTAAAAGAAAAGTTATAATAATAATAATAAATTCATTCAAAAATTAAAATAAAATTATAAAAAAATTAGAAGAAAAATTTAAAAAAAAAACTAGAATTAAAGGAAAAGGATTGAATTAAAAATCCAAAATTGAGAAACAAGAGAAGAATTATAAAGTTGAAATAAATGGAATAATATAAAATTAATGAAAAATGAAAAAAGTATATGGTTGATCCTAGATGCATTAAATGAAAAACTAATAAATATAATCATCATTAGAAGTTTAAGTTAAACCAACGAGCAAATGTGTGATCTAAACAAGGTATTTATAAGAAATATAAATTTAATTCATAATATAAATAAATGTTAGTTGAAGAAAATATACATGATATCATAATCCCATGTATAAAAAAATCATAATTAGTGAAATAGAAAATTAAATTCAAAAGGTCGAATTCACAATACAGATATAGAATTAGATTCATGATTATGATAATAAATAGTTTAATAAATAACTGAAATAAAAATAATTAAATGAATCACAAATAAAATAATAAATAATGAAAAAATATATAAAAATTAAAAAATACAAAAAATCAAATAAAGAAAAAGTAAAAAGACAAAAAATTTAGTTGAATCTGATGTAGTCAAAAATCGAAAATTGTTAGTTGAATATGAAGTGGAAGAAGAAGTTACAAACTAGATTCATAAAATAAGGGAGTATCGATGTTGTTGACTGACTAATGGTGGATGTAGAAGAAAATATAGATGTTAAAAACAAAATCTGAAATATAAGACAAAAAAAGTATCTCAAAAGTATAATGAATATGCCAAAGAAAAAAAAGTGAAAGTTGATTTCATAATCAATGCTTAGAAATAGAGAAAAATAAAGAATATCCAAAACTTAGAAAATGATCTTATATTATCATCAAATCATTGGAAAAAAATTGAATAATTTTTTTCATGTTGTAATAGATAAACCTTCAATTATGTGGTAGTTGATTTAAAAATCTGATTACATTTATTAGGTCATAAATCCTTGACACATTTATTTTAGAATTTTGTGCATAATAAAATTGTTTTTCTAACATTTCAACTACACTGCATGTTTTATTGATTGAAGTTCTATTCATAATGTCAAAAATTAATCAATAGTCAATTTCATGATATTAAAAAAAACAATCTCAATTTCTATGATATAAACTTTGTACACATGTTTTTGACTTTTAAATCAATAAAACATGATTATATTAATTTTAGTTAAACCCCATATTATATTGACAAGGGGGATATTTTAATATGTCAAAAATAATACATATTTTTTATCTTATGATTTAAAAAAAAATTGAGATCATTTTCTTGGTTTTCACCCTTTTATGCACATTTTTTTACTTTGAAATAATTAAAATTTCACATTAATTTTTTTAAAGAAACTCTACTCATATTGATGTGTGCTATGTTTTTGTAGGTAAAAATTTAAAACACAAACGTTTTATATTTATTTAATTAAATTGGAGGATTTTTTATAAGTTATGACCCCCGTACACACATCTTAAAAGACGTTTAATTCAAAAAAAAAATTATGTTTGGTCATTATGACCACCATGTATGTGATATTGACATGTTCTCTAGTTATAAATTTCATATTTTTTCATACAATGCAAACATTTTTACTTGGTTTTTACCCACTTTAAAATATATATTATGTTCAAATTGATATTTTCATCATACTGAGAAATTATGTTGTTAGATTAATGAGTGGTTGGTTCTTATAAGTCATAAATTCCATGAATATCATTTTCACTATTTTTCACATGAATCTCACATTCTTATCTCTATTTTGACCCCCCTCGACGATTTTAAATGTGTGATGAATAAAATTATATAAAACAAACAGGTGCATTTAATGTTAATGATATTTTACTACTGTTATAAAATAATATAGTTTGAATGAAACTCATTCCCAAATCAGAGAGTGAGTGATGCACTGACAATAATTGGGATTAAAAAAATATAACTAATACAACCTGCTTTAACAACATAATGTTTTAATTGAATTATTCTTATTGTTAGAAAAAGAAACAGATAATTCTCTTGGGATTCGATAAGTTCTACATTCCATTCTCCTATCTAAACTATAAAACATTGATCCAGAAGAAAATAAAATTATTTTTTGGAAGATTTTAGTCACTACATATTAATTTTTTATTTCATAGATAGGATAAATATATTACACCCCTCCCCCAAGAAGCCTCTGAATTGTAAAATACAATAATTCCCATAGGTGGCCCAGAAAATATAGATCACCCCAATCAACTTAACTTATGTGGGTCCAATCAAGATCTGCAGACCCACCTGGCCTTCCTATAATTTCAATATAGTATATAGGGGTGGTGTAAACTTTTTTCCATCCATCCTACTTACACTTTATTAAATTTAATTTTAATTAAGATAAATTAAAATAATATTAAATTTAATACATAATTTATGTTTATAATAAAATATTAAATAAAATATTAAAATAAATGAAAAACATAGTAATTAATAGGTGTAGTAATTATCTCCTAGATGATTCTTCTTTTTAGGCTATAGTTCTCTGAGTACCATCTATTAGTGCAATGTTCTTTCAAGGGTTTAAAACTAAAAATATGTAAATTTAATTCCATAAAAAACACATTCTAATATGAAATACTTCACAAATGATCTTCAAATATAATATTACATTTTCATGGTATATTTATTTTTGTTTAAAAATTCATGTTTCAATATAATGTTAATTCTTAGTATAAATTAATAATAATAATTAAAATAAAAAAACAAATAAGAAACACTTCTCTACTAAAGGGATCACTTATAAATCTATAAATTAGTGCTGACAAGAAGAAAATGTAGAAGTAAAAACTAAATGAAAACAAATAATATAAAAAAAAGGTAAAAAATGGAAATAAACATCAAGATAGATATTATAGAAAAGGAAGTATATGAGAAAACTTATTAGAGATAAAAGTAAAATAGTACAAAAAATATGGTAGAGTTAGAAATAAAAATTAAAAAATCATATTCAAATGAAAAATAATTAGAATAAATAGATGAAAATGTAGCTTCCAAATTTATATTATGAGGATAAAGATAAAAAATGGTAACAAGAGTTTAAAATAAGTTTAATTGTAAGGGGATTCCTAAGTACATACCAAAAAAATTATAAAATGATAAAGATGAAAATAATCCAAAAATGAAAGCTAAAATCATATTTAAAAATAAAGGAATAAGAAAAAAGAATTATAATATAAAATTTTTATGAAAACATGAAACTCAAAACATAGATATCATAAATCAATTATTAATGCACCAAACAGAGATTAAGTTAAAATGTGAAATCTGAAAGTGATGATCGAATGTGAATATGTGGAAAAGGTGGACACAAAAAATAAAGAATAATAAAAAATATAAAAAAATAACGCGGTTATAAGTAGTACTAATGAATTTTAAAATATATTAAAAAAACTAAATGTAAAACAGAATTATAAGGTGGAGTTTAAATAAAAAATAATAATTAGTTATAAATTTATAAGTCATAATACATGATCAAAAGTATGAGAATAATTTTAAGTAGAAACAACAAATAAAATGAGAATAATGTTTTGATATAAAAGTAACAAGCAAACTATAATTGAATTTAAAATTAGAAAACTATATTCCAAAATGATATGGAAAATGAATATTTATAAACCAATTGTGAATGTTGATCCAAAATATGAAATAGATAGTTTTGAAGAATCCAAAATATAAATTTAGGAAGTAGGATCTCAAAAGAGTATTGTAAGAATAAGAAACAATGTATTAGTTATTTTTAATAATAAAAAATAAAAGACTAATACAAAATGAAGAAAATAGAAGTAATAGAACAAGGCAAGGATTAATACATTAGGATGAATAATGCTAACGGTAAAAGGAAGTAGATGATTTAGAAGTTTAGGAATAATTTATAAGATAAAGTATATGATATATAAGCAAAATTATAATATTTTATAAATTAAAAATCTATAAGACTCAAAAATAAATGAATAAAAAGTATAAAAAGAAAAAATTGAATCCATTATATATATAATAAGAAATTTAGAAAAAAACATTATGTAAAAAATAAAACAATAATAGAGGTAAAATAAAAGGATATAAGTCAAATTCAAAAATATAAAATAAAAAGAAGCCAAAACTTAAAATAAAAATCATATGTTAAAATTAATGAAAATGAAAATATTACAAATAGAAGCTTGAAGAATAATATGAAAAAACCCATCAATTGGAAGAATAATTAGAAGTGAAATTGGAACCAATGATCACAGGTTCATGCTATGAAAATAATTCATAAGAAATATAAAGAGATGTAATAAGAGAAATAAATTTTATAAGAAAAAAACATAAGTAATAAAATATAACCATGTTTAAAAATAATACAAATCAAAATAATTCAACTAAAAATTAAAAATCATGAATCATGAAATCAGAATCTAGAAATAGATATAAATTAAAAAGGTAAGAAATAGTCAAAAAAATAAGTGTAATAATAAATATTAATAAAAAATTAAATCATAAATAAATCTAAAATATAGAAAAATAAAACTAAAAAAAATACAAAATCCAAAAAAAAATGTAATAATAAAAAATTAGTCATTTAATTTGATATATTTATGAATAAATAAGTTATATTTGAATTTGAAATTGAATTATAAGAAAGAAAATTAAGTTTTAAAGAAGTGAAATTTGATTCGAGGAAAAATTAAGGGTAATTACATAATAAAATATATAATTTGATTCCAAAACAATAAGGGTAAACTAGAAACATGATCATATTAGTAGAAATCATAAGCTACATAAAAAATAAGTTAAATTTGAAGTCATAAACATTACCACAAAATAGAATAAAATTAAAAATAATCAAAAACTAATAAATTATATCAGATCATTATGGAATATTTTAACACCCATTTTTGAATAATTTTTTAAACATAGGTTATGATATCCAATCAATATGATGTGTGGTTAGCTCAGAATCAAATGAAAATTTTTATGCCTTGTCTTTTGGATGAATGTTCTTAATTTATTCTATGTTTAATAAAACATTATTTTCAGTCATTCTGATGACATTGCATGTTGGATTGATGCGATTTCAATTTATACATGTTAATAATTAACCAACAATATATTCCTTCTAGATTCATGACAATTAGAGGTTGATTTATTTGTTTTAACACTTTGAAATATGTTTTTCAACATTTAAATAAATAAAAATTTTCTTTTTTTCATTTTGGGAAAACAACATGTCAAATAGATGTGGGGTCTATTGAAACAAATCAATATTTAAAAAATAATTTTCCTTTGGTTTAACTATAATTCAATGAATTTTTCTTGTTTTTCACCCGTTTATGTTTATTTTTTAAAATTTTAAATCAATAAAAATGCATTATTTTGGGTAATTTTAAACAAAACACTTTTCATATTGATTTGCAATATATTCCTATATGACATAAATTAATCAATATAAGTTTGCCTCTAATATAATGGAATTAATATTTTTATAATTATGTTATGACCCTTTGATGTGATTTATTTATGACTTAAATCTAATAAAACGGTATGGCTTTTCCTTATGAACACATCTCATTTTTAAATCAACAGTTGTGATAACACTCCCAATTTGAAAAACAATTATAGATCCTCAGAAAAAAGATTCATTTATTTTGGTCCAATCAGGATCAGTATGATCACTAGCCTTTCTCATTATAGGTATAAATTATTTTTTCCCTAGACACATGAACCTGAGTTCACTGGGAACACATTTGAAACCCCTAATAACTGACCTACAAGATATAGTAAACGTAATGAAAATTACACCTTAAGTTAACATACCTAAAATATAAAACACATTTTCATGCATTATCACAAGGATCGTGAAGATTTCATTTTAGAAAATAGGAACCACAATCCAATTGTAGTGGTGTTCAACCTTCCATCATAATTGTGACCATGAATCATTCAATATAATCTTTATTTATATGAAATACCAAATTAATTATGTGCTACATGAAACACTCAGTTTAAGCAAAATGTGAAATATTATTAAAATATTATTATAGTTATTACATATCAATTGGATTAGTGGGAATGAAAGGGATTGACTAAATTATGTAAATATAGTTTACCCATGTTTATAATATTAATTCTTTGGTAACCAATAAATTTAAGAACTACTAGAAAATAATGAAATTTCATTTCGTAAAAAAATATTTTTCTATGTACAAACTCATTTTATCTCAATGAATTAAACAGAACAGTTCTGATAAATAATTTTAATTAAATATAATTATTATATATTAAATTAAATATTTAAACATTAATATCATGTTTTTTCTATATAATTGAAATAAATAATTAAATCTTTACGGTTAATAATTTTATTTTTCTGAGAAGAACAATGACCGCCATTTAATAGTGCACTTATTTTAAAAATAATTTTTAACACTATTATAAATTATATTTCAAAAAATAAACTACATTATTGAAATAATAAAATCAAAATTATATTAGGGTAAATTTTTGGTATTTTTTGGAGAAGTTTAATTTTTTGATGAATGGTGAAAAATACAAAATTTTAATTGGAAACTTTCTTTTTGATCAAATTATTTATATAGTTAAATTTTATTCAAGTATAAACAGTTCAATTATACATATATTAAAAAAATTATTTCATTTTAATTAATTTCATATAGAAATTAGATATAAAATTTTTGTAAACTTCTTATCATTTTCACTTTAAAAACTAGTTTTCACATCATATCTAAAAGATTGATTTTAAATGTATTTTTTCCTATTATGTGAATTTAATTTGGAATAATGGATTACGTATTTTTATTTAGAAAAAAATTATGATATAATAATATAAAACTAAATTCATTATCATAATGATTAGTGAAAACCGATCTAATTAATTAACACGACTAAGATTAAAACGAGATTTTGTGAATTACATGTGTTTGTATTATTATTAATTTTACCCACTTATATAATTTTTTTAATTAATATTAATTAATATTCATAATCAGTGGGTATAAAATATCTAATTAATATCCTTTTAATTATGATGCAAATGGATAAAATACCTCAGTAAATAAAAATATACAAGCCACCTTTATAAAAACTATAAAGATAAAATTCAGTAAAATTAAATACTAGGGAATAACCTGATATAAAAATATAGTAATTTTATTTGGTGGAGGTATTTATTTAACAATTCATCCTTTCTATTCATTATTTTTCTATTTCTCAGATAATGGACTCCTCCAAATAGTGGATATTTTTGGGTATTTACAAGAATGGAACTCTTCATTCATTATAAAAGGAAATTCATTGTCCACACTTATTCACACAACTCTAGACATTTGGATCTACCAAAAACTCCTAAAATAAATTCAATTTTTTTCATCTCATCCTAGTATCCTTAATTTGGGAATAAATATAACTAGGTATTTCCTTTAGTGAAAACCAAAATAATATACCTGATGAAGTGGTATCCTTCATCAATGAATAATTTTGTTTTACTTGTTCCTTAAACCCCATAAATTAATTTTATATCATTCTTGTATAATCACCTATGTATATAAAATATACATATATGTTTATATGTTATGTTAATGACATAAAATAACATGCACTTCTATCAAATGGTCTATAAAATCATCGTTCCTATGTACAGTGAACTACCACCTCGCAAATTGATGTCGTTCATTTTTCCATTACCACCTCTTAAGGTTGGGAAAATGATGGAAATATTGATTATATAAGATATTTATGATATTTATGATATTTATGATATTTATGATATTTATTGTGTATTTATACATCTATCATTATTATATAACACATACCTCTATTCTTTCCATTTGGTGAGAAAATGATAACGCCATTCATGTGTTCGGCATATTACTACATCACAAGGCAATGTGATCTGTTCATGATTTACATGAAATTTATTAAGTATAATTTGAATAGAAATATTATTATATATAACATACTAATTATAATGAAATAATATATATATATATATATATCAATTAATCTTCTTTCTATCTTTACGACAAGAAAATAGAAGCAGTGTTTATGCGTACGTACGACCTATCATCTCCATTAATGGTGTATTTCATTTCTTGTCACTAAAATATTATGAATCTCTATAAATTAATATATAATGACTATATATGATATAAATATCATTTTTATCATTTTGGATATGTCGATACAATGATATGATTAAGAGGAAAAAGAATAACAAGTTAAAACATGTATGTAAAAAAGCAGTTATTACCCAAAACATAACTTTAACATAGAAATGATAACAAATAGGTAATATAAATTCATAAGTAAATCATATATGTTATTATATATATGAATATTTTCCTATGATATCGTTATAATAAAATTATATTTATTATATAGGAGGATTGAATGGTTATGGCGAGAGTCATAAATTAAGGTAAGTGATTTTCGTCTCAATTTTACTTTCCATGACACACAATCTATGTTCACGACTGATTTCTTGTGTGTGGCTTGTGTACATCCCATGGATTTATTTTATTATTCATACAGATGGAATTATTTTTATTTACCAAACCATTTTGAGATCATTCATTCCTGGGGTTTTTGGTTAAAACATTACCAATGAGGTAACATGGTTTTTATAAAACAACATAGAACCCGTAGTCTTAGATTCTGTATCGAAATTCATTATATTACATTTTCAACTATGATGATAAAAAAATTTACCCATTTTTATCACGTAAAATATAAAACATAAAAATTAAAACATGGATTACTTACATACTAGGGACCTTTTTGGTATTCAGTTTTAGAGAATTAGGACAAACACTTAAATAAACAATTCAGAAGTCATGAAAAGACCATTTCTTCTATTTAACCCATCGTTTCTTATGTCATAATAGGTCATCAAAATATTCCTTGTAAATTTTTTTATATAAATAAAACATTAAACATCTTTATTTCAATCCTAGGTATAAAGAAACATAAGAAGGGTGTGGCCAAATACTCATTAAGGGAAAACATAAGCATTAAAAAATGAATGTCATCAATTAGAATAAGAGTTCATAAGGGTATGATGAAAAAATTAAAGTGCATGAGTGAGTCAAAAAATAACTCATACAAATCAATACCGGGATAATGAAATATTAAAACATGAAAAAGTCACAATTTAGTAGAATCAATAATCAAAAGCCTTGTGATATCATTCTCAATCATTAGAAACATTTCAAACACATAGAAATCATTGGAAACACTTAAATATAACTTGGAGAATTATTATACTTTTCATTATTATAAATGGAATAACCATGTTGCTGAATTCTATGCTTGTAACTCTTAAAAATGGAATAGATATATGGCCATCTTCTATACCCAATGCATTTTAAGACTCTCACGGACCCTCCTGGCCATGGTCTATCATGGAACCACCCGTCATTGGTTTATCATGTAACAACCCATAACATTTCCATCTACCATCGAAAAATAATCACAAAATTAAGTATTTATGAACATATTATAGAAATAAATAACCCCTTTAGACTCATTATTAACTGATTTAAAAAATAAGTTCTATAACAATCGCTTTGAAACATGATTAAATCATTGAAATGAAATTTATTCCATAAAAATCTATTTGGAAAATGATTAAACCATGGAAAAAAATGGTTTCATGAAAATATATTTATAACTTGATTAACCCATGTAAAATAAATTGGTTTCATAAAAATATCTTTAGTATATAATCATCCTATGGAAATGAAAGGTGTTTCATAAGAATATATTTGAAATAATCACAATCCAACTAAAGAGATAATGAGGATGGTATTGGTAAAAAATATCCATAGTGGGGGAAAAATATTTACATGAATTGTTTACATTTATTAATTTAAATTCCCTTAAAATATCATTAAAACATTCATAAGAAAAATAGTCATTAAATATTCCAAAGTGTCACATACCACCTTTAAACATTTGAATTAAAAGCCCCGTAATTGAATTAAATTAAATGAATTTTTAATATCATGATAATAAGGTGATTAATTATAAATTATTTCAATTGATAAGTATATACACATCATACAATAATATAGGTGTATAACATAATAAATGTCTCAATGAAGGTAAATTGTGATAAAAGTCCATTACCGCTTTGGTAACATTGAAACTGTAAACCCCATGAAGTAGAAATCATGAAGCAGATATGTAAAACACAATAAATTAAATTTTAATAAGCATAAAACACATTCTTGGGTATTATATACACTTTATAAAAATAATTAGGTTCATTATAACAAATAATTCTCAATAAAATGTAATTTGAGATAAACCCCTTACAATTATGGTGACATTTGAATCAGAAACAATAAGGCCCCAGCATTAAACATTACTTAATCTTGAGATATTACAAGATTACACATTGAAGATCTTTTTAGGTTTAGAGTTTTAGATTATTAGATCATAAATCATGCATTACATTCCAAATTTAAACAATGTGGTTACATAAAATATAGTATTAATTTTTTCCCCATCAACAGAAACATATTTAAATCAAAACATGGATTCTTTCATGACACTTCCTTGACCCTATCATCACATCATGCACCTTTCCCTTGGACTGTGAAAAACATTTCAAAAACATGGGATGAGCATAAAAAGCTCAGTAAGGGATATAAAAGTATGAAATGAAAACATTAGTCCATGTATGAAATCATACTGTACTCCTAAAACATAAGAATTTTAAAATACCTCATCAAATCATGAATAAATCATAGAAATAATAAGACATAAAGGTAACTTGAGGCATTCATAACATTCATACGTAGGGAGTAACCCTCATGGTTACGTTTGGAATACCCATCATTGTATATTCACTAAATCTCTTCGGAGAAACCTTAACATTTAACTCTTTCACGTTACCCAATGCATTGGAGAGCTATATCGGGCTCACCCGCCCTTAGTTTATCACAGAACCACCCGTCTTCATAATAATTACCAAGAACAATAACATAATCGTATCACATAAAACATGCATAAAGGAAACATAACATTTCTACATTTCAATTACAATATATCAATACAACACATTGATATAATAAAAAAATTATTAAAACCATTTTCAATACCAAAATAAAAGAAATGTAAGACATGGTATTTTTTTCATTTAAAAAAAAGTTATGGCTTGTAGAGGAAGTTGAAACTCAAATAATGGTCACAGCGGCGGAGAAGTCGTTGTCACCGCATACGTACGAAAAAAACATTTCCTTTAGTTGTTCAATAAAACGCTTCATATAAAAAATATTCATTTTGAATAATCATAAAAGTAAAAGGGTTTTATACACCATATAAAATAAAGTTATGTATAAATCAAAATATGCCTCAATGGTAGGAGATTGGGAAGAAGTCCCATACCTCAGGTCCGACTTGACTTGATCGCTCTATAATCTCCTGAAAAATAAACTTGAGTTAATTTATACTTTCTTAAGATCATTTGTTGAAGTTCATTATTCCTTTTATATCACTTATTACCATGTTATGAACTCTATGTAATTATTTATGTTAATAATGGTCGTTTTGTCGATCATTGGTACATGAGTCAAAAATAAACTCTTTATAATTACAAGTTGTTCATGGTGTAAAATATCCATTATATCCAGAATTATATTAATGATGTAGATATCATATATATCATATATATCCAGTATATACATGCATTTATAATATTACATATCATTTAGACTTATGAAATGAAATGCACCGTTCATGGAGACAGTAACCCGTAAGTACGCATGAACGCTAATTTCATTTTTATTTCATACTTAATGGAGTTAAATCATAATGATATAAAGTTATATTATAATTACAGTATAATATCATATATAATATCATTAAATCCATCCTTTATACATCCCACATATTTCATTAATGAATCAAATCACATTGAGGGGGCAGTTGTCTGCTGTTCCTAAAATGAAGATATCATGTTTACCCATAATGGAAACCATAAAGGTATTCCATAAATGAAAAATACAGAAGATTAATTAAAACATAAACATATTATATATCATATATAAATATAGTGACATCTTAATGGCAACCTTTTATGGTGTTAAAAGAATATTGAATAATCATCGTTTCGTGAGGTAGGAATTCATCATCCACAGAAACAGTATGTTCTTTAACCATTAGATGTAGGTGTGTGCAAGTGTAGCTAGAATAATTCTTATAACAACATCCTAGTATATTTAATATACTGGTGTTGTTACAAAATAAAAGAATAAAAATAGTTTAGGGGGTTGTAGAAGAAAAATAAAACTAAAGAACACAAGTGAAGACATTACATTTAAATCGGGTAACTCCCTTTAGTTTGAACAAAAAGAGTTTCTTGAAGAGCTTCCTCCCTATGGTAAGGCTTATAGGATGACTATATGGATGTGGAGAGAAAAAATGAGCCTATTTTGGCCGAGCCAAAGGATTGAGAGCTGTGGTTAAGGAGGTAGAGGTGGGGGCCTTTTATAAGAGGAGAGAAGGGGCACTCTTGGAAAGGTATAAAATGTTACTTTATTTTCAAATGATTTTCGGATTTTAAAGGTCCCAAATTGATGTATTTAGAGGATATGTAATAAGAGTTCTAAATACACCCATCCAATAGGTTTTTTACATTTGTAGGTCTTAGATTTTAAATTATCTTTTCATTTTATTTATATTGTTAAATAATGAGGTAATCGTTGTATCATCATGGTGTCATAAATAATTTAATTTATTTAATGTATAAAAATTATTAAACAAATAATATGATGTAGGAAATCTTTTTATATTTAAAATTACTATTTATAGACCGAGATATCATTTATGTACACAAAATTAATTTTTTTTAATCAGGTGATACATTCTTTGTTATATTTACTTTCATTAAACAATAAAAGGATAAAAAGTCATTATCACACAAAAGTGATTCCATGGAGTTCCCATGTTTGGTACAAGGCATCCCATGGTCTTCCATGACACAACCAGTAGTATTAGGACACATGTTGGTATCATTGTTTATTATTATTTTATTATTTTATTATCATTAACTACCTGATTACTAATTAATCAAGATAATTAACGACAACTACAGTCGTTACTTTTCACAGAGTCCACAAACAAAAGGGTATTGATTACATAATTTGGACCTTATGATTCCAAATATGGAATCCATTTTACAAAATTCCAAACAAAGAAATTTTAATAATTAATTTAAAAAATAATTCCCACTGTCAAAACTAATAGCAGGGTTTTTTTGAAATAATATCTATGAAAGGTTTGACATTAGTTTATGCCCAATTCCAAAGTTAAATTAACTATAATGGACACTATTGGATTAAATGGTAAAAATATATTATATTTACAATTTTAAACTAATTAGTAAGATAATATAACCATATAATTAAATTATATTAAAAAGAAGTTTTGATGTAAAATGTAGTATTTTCACTATTCATTAGAAAAATGAACATTGTCAGAAAAATACCAAAAAATTATCCAATGTAAATTTCAATGTCCCGATCATAAAGAATATGTTTATTTTGAAAAATAGAGCATATAAAATTGTCAAAATTTTTATTTAAAAATGGTTTTCCATCAAAAGGCAGTAAAACAATCTTTTAAAAATATTAGTGTATTTCATGGTTAAGATTGGATTTATTCTCATTTTAAGCCTCTAAAACACTATCTAATTCATAAATAGACATAGATAAGAATATATATTATTCATTACTTACTTGGGATGTTACAGAATCCCTAAAAGTAATAATCTAAAAATTAAATATTTAAACATGATAAATATTAAATAATTCATGATATAATTTTTGAAATGGGGTAGTAGATACCCCACACAAAAAAAGTAATTGGAAAATATGAAAATTTTTCTCACATATGTAAAAACTGTGGTGATGATCCCTTACCTAGATCTTATCATTTGAGTGAGAATCAACAAATGAAATAATTATGGGTGAAAATTTTAAATCCAAAAAATAAAATTGGAAGTATATAATAATACAATACAGGTAATTTCACACATATTCTTATCATTACATAACCAATTACATAGATGTCTGACCCGAAAAATGGAAATTGACTTAAGAAATCACTTACTACTTGGTAAATTTTGAATCCTAATCCCCATGAAAGAAATAACTTCAAATGAAAACTTAAATACCATGAAGTTAAATGTATTATTGATTTAAAATATAGTAGTGTCTGTATATACACCTAAAAAAATTAATAAGTGTTGACAATAGAGTATGTCTCATTAAAATAAAAGTGAGACAAGAATCTCTTACCTTGAGCTTACATTTCTATACTTGTCCTCTATCATCCTGAATAATAAAATTATGTTAATTATTTACTTATATAAAATAATTTCAAGTTTATTATTTATTACATTTCACTTATAAAAAATTTATATACAATAAATTAATTAATAATTTTAATGTCGGATGGTTTGACCACATTCGATATTTGTGTCAAAACCAAATTTGATTTTTCAACTATGGTCAATGAGGTTATTATTTAAACATCCAATGAATAATTACCATGAAATAATTATCATATTAGTAAATAATTTTTTTTTAATCTTAAAATAAATTTACTAATGAAAAAATATCCAATGTTGTGATCATTGAGATGCTAGGTCATACGTACGCATGAGTAACATTCTCATTTTTCAATGAACGTTATGGAATGAAGGTAAGTATCATGTATCTTTACAAAATGATCATTAGAACATAAATACCATATTATTTAATTATATTTACTTATAAATATAACTATTTTAATGCATTTATAAAAAAACAAATAATCACATCGCTTTGAGGAGGCAGTAGTCCACACATCGACAAAAGACGTCATAAACTTTTTGTGTGTGAAATGAAAAGAAGAAAATGATTTGTTATATGTATATATAGATAATTATGTCATTAATATCATAAATATTTGATTTATATCTTATAATTTTTTTAATAGAATCCTTAATACATACCATTTAAATGGTGATCATATCACATCGCTTTGAGGTGGCTGTAGTCCACACATTCCAAAATGAAGTTATCATATTACCACAAAATGAAAATCATGAAGGTATGTGTTATATAAAAATTATAAATGTATGAATAAATTATAAATATAATATATATTATATAAAAATAGTATGTATATCACAAATATAAACCATAATAGGTGGTAAATGAAAAACAAACAACTGGGTATTGCGAGGTGATTGTTCCCCGTACAAACAAATGGTGGTTTTGTTACACATTTGATGGAAATGTGTACAGATGAAGTTTGAAACCTTAAAAACAATAAATTATTATATTTAGGATACTAATAATATTATATAATCATGGAACAATAATATTATAAGGGTGGAAATAAACAAAACAAAAGTTTTCATTGAAGAATATTACCTATTTTTCAGGTAGCTCCGTTTGGTTTGCACCAAAGTACTACCTTGGTTTGCTTTCTAAAAAAATATACTTCTAGGATTAGATTAGGCATTTTGGTAGATTATTTTGGTAGGTTTTTGATGATTCAAATGGCCTGATATATGTGAATAAGTGGGGAGGGGGAGTGTCATTTATACTGGAGGGGGAGTGGTACTCTTGTAAATATAAAAAGGTAAACAATATTGGGAGGACTCCCTTACATCATCTGAATAAAATAATTAAAACAATCAAGAAATATTGGTTATGTTGTTTAATAATATCCAATCAATTGGTCTTGTACAAGTGTCTAAGTCATTTTTCACTTCAGTTTAATGTTTATTCACTAAGTAGACACATTTTTTGCCACAATCCCAGTAATTAATTTTAATTCCATTCACTAAAATATTTGGGTAAAAACTAAGTTGAATTTTCTAGGTATTATAAATTATTATAATTCGAAATATTGATTCAATTTTTTCAAATTAAAATCAAATAATTAGAAAAAATTATTTAAAAATAATCCCATAGACGGAACGGGATATCAAGTTCTTCAAGGGAAAAGTTTGAAAGTTTGAAATGTTTTGATATCAAATTTCAATGTAAAATTGATTAAAATTAAATAATTTTTTAAATTTTAATTTAATAAAATGTTAATTAAAAAGAATTAAAAATATAATTTAACACTATAAATTATATAGACAAATAATAACATTACAATTAAAATTCGGTGTCATTTACTATTAGAAAAATATGAATGTTCTCAAAAAAATACCATAAATTCGCCAAAAGTAATTTTTTATAATATTATTTCAAAATCTAAGATTATTTTTTCAAATAAAAATTAAAAAAGAGTCATCTTTTAGTTTTAAAAAAAATCCCTTTAAAAGGCTGTAAAACTACCTTTCAAAAATAGACAACTTTTAATGCTTAATATTGGATTTATTCTTATCTTAAATATCTCAATGATATGGGATGAATTTAGAAAAATTTACAAAATATATTAAACATTAATTTAATTAATATCTTACAATAGTAGTGATTAATTTAATTTATTAAGATAAAACGCCATTCTGGTATTTGAAATATTTTTTCATAAAAACTCATCCTTTATTTACAATTAGTATATTTTTCATTTATAAATAATTGGTCACAAAAGGATTCAGTATAGAAATATTTTTAACCATATATTAATGATATATTAATTTATATTCATTCCCATCATTCTAATTTCTAGGTTATGACTATTATATTACATTGTTTTCTGGTAAGACTCAACATTGTGTGTAACACAAGATAATGAAGAAAAAAAATGTTACACGCAATGAAATATATACTTGTTGTTGATTACAATGAAAGATAAAATTTAAATTTATTTTAACATAATATATCATATAATTTAAATTAATTTGAAATAATATAATTCTTAAAATATTATGATTTATTTTTTTCTCCATTTTTATTCATTAAAATATAGCTTATGTTATACACCTACATTTCTTAAGAAGTTTATATATATACTCCCTATGAACTGTAATATCATGAATTTTTTCGTACTCAAGATATTTAAAGTTTCATTTTATATTATTTATTTTGGTTGTTATGATTCTTATTTATTAATGTGGTAAGAGTTTATTGATATAAACTCATCATTTATTGGGATTATTTATGATTATCATTCCATTGATGGAATATTATAAACCATTTCTCAAAAATTATCTTGATGTTTATTATAATATATATATTCATGATATATTCATGTAATCATACCATTTTCCATTATTCGATACTTAATATAATTAAAAAAATTAAAAAAAAATAAAATTTATTTCTCTCTTTGATCGAAAATTTGTACTCTTTTAAAATCATGTTTTCTAGAAATATTTCCAATTTTTTTCAAATCCTTTTAAAAATTATTCATTAAAGACATTTGTTCCAATATTTTTATTTTTAAAAAATGTAAACAATGTAATATTATTTCCTTTTTATAATAAAGTCACTTTTCAAATCTTTTTACAGTGCAAAAGGAATACTGTTTTAACATGTATGACATGTAAGGATTTACTCACTATTATGAACACTATTTATTTTAAGCATCCTTTTAATGTTCAAATGGATATTATTTAAGAAATTTTTTTCCCTAATATTCTTTAAATTCTATGTTTTTTAATTTTTTCAGAAAATTGGTTTTCAAAAATGTTTTATCTTTTAAAAAGTGTTTTTCAAAGAAGAAATGATTTTTCCTCAAGAAATGTCTTAAATGATCAATAAAAATTATTTTCTATCTAAGGATTCACCATCTAATGTTACCTATGACATATTGTGAATATGATCCATGTATATTGTTCTTATTCCTTTTTTTAATGGTTTATACTTAAGATGACAAGTTGTTTGTGCAACTCGTTTCATTTCCACAGGTTAATCACGTTTCAAATATATAGTCATCAAATCTGTTTACTTTTATCGGATAGTCATGTTTAAGAGATACTGGCATGAAAACCATTTTTTCATGTTTTAATAATTTTATAATGTGTACAGTGATTTTTTTTATGATGATATGAAAACTCTTTGTATTTTTTCATGTAGAAGTTCTGGGACATATCAATTAAGATGGGGTGGCCTAGATAGTTCTAAGTGAGACTGTTATAGATTATATAATGGGGTATCTCTGATATCATCAGGTAATCCAATTATATATAATTTTATGGGGCAACCCATATAGCACTAGGTAATATTGTTATAGGTTATACAGTGGGGTAGACCAGATAGGGTCGTGTAATCCAATTACATCTTATACAATGAGGAGACCCAAATAACATCGGGTAATCCTATTAAAGATTATATGATTGGGAGGCCCATATAATGTTAGGTAAACTCATTTAGAGAATATAAGATGGGCCATCATATAAAGCATCAGGTAATCCCATTACATCTTATATGGTGGGGTGGCACAGATAAGATTGGGTGATCTCATCATAGATTAGATTCTGGGTGCTCTTAAATAGTAATCATATTCATTGGGTAAATATTTATATCTCATTATATTGTCTTATATATAATGGGTATTGAACACAATTTAGTAAGGATATTTTTCCAATAATATGGTCTTCCGGTTGAACTCATTCCAAAATATTATATTGGTAATGATCCTTGAATACTATGGAAGTAGCTTTTTTATGAATTTTCCAAAATTCCTGGTCTTATACATATATTATGCAGACATGGATTATTCTATTTGATTCCTTTATAATTAATTTCTTATGAACATCCAATATTTATTTCATGATTCATTTTTATGAACATTGATATTCAGGGTGTGGATTTCAAATTTTATGTTCATGTTATCATACCTTTATACACTTAATTAAGAATACTTATCTCCCTTGTTTACCCTTACTGAGTATCTAAACTCACCTTTTATATTGTTTCCTTTCCCCAAGATATTAGGAATGTTTTACATAGGAGTACTAATGGGGATGATCTTTATAGTATACATTGATGATCCTTTTCCAATATGGAAGAATGTATTTCTTTGTTTCCAAAGGAACAAAACTAATATGGTCCCCAAGCTTGTCTTTTTGTAATGTAATGAATTTTCATAAAAATGATGTAATATCCATGTATGAGAGTCTTGGATCATTAAAATGATAGTGTAAAGATTTGAAAATCAATCCTTCTTCACCTATATTAAATTAAATATTGATTAAGATAACGTAAAATTAATGAGAAGAATATAAATCAAGATGTAAAGTAATAAAATCTATGAAGATTATTGTTTTCTCACTAAAATTCTTTGGGAACCACCTCTCCATACAATGTTATTCTAAGGGTTTTTTAAAAAAATTCACAATTTATTAATTTCCTTCCATAAAAGTCCCATTGATCTAAGGAATACTACACTAATGATTCGTTAATATCTGTTATCATTTTTGTGTTATTTTCATTTTTCATTTAAAATCCATTTTTTATTATGATGATATTTATTAAAATAAAAAAAATTAATTTCAATAACTGTGACTCAAATAAAAAACAAAAACTAACAAAAACAACTCTTCTATACATGTGATAAATAATATATTAGTATATTAATTCTAACAAGAAGAAAATGTATATTGAAAAAATAAAATTGAAAAATATATAAAAAACACAATTCATGAAAATGTAAATGGACATACATATAGATTTAGAAGAAAATATAGTGGATGATGAAAATTATAAGAGCATTATGGAAAAATATAATAAATAAATAAGATTCTGAAATAAAAATTAAAAAAAATAAATATATAATAGCTTCATATGAACTAGATTTAAATTCTATTTCCAAAGATAGATTATGAGAAAAAGGATAAGTATTATATAAAGTTTGAATGGTATATTGTAACTGGAAGGGGAAGATGAAGTACATATTGAAACATTAGAAAAAGATTAAATAATAATAGAATAAAAAACAAAAAAATCAAGAAAATTCAAAAAAAGGGGAATAATAAAAAACAGTAACACTAGAAAATGTAGAAAATGCATATATATATATATACGGAATAATTATATGAAATAGATACAAAATAAGATTCCAAATCTATAGTAGGACAAGAAGTATAAGCCATGATAAATGATTGAATTAATAAGTGGATAAGGAAGTGGAAATTGAAGTAATCATAGAATAATTAGAAATAGATAAAGAAATAACATAAAAAATGGAATCCCTAAGAATATTCAAAAGTATAGGTGGGAGAAAAAATAATGACACAAGAAAATTTTGAATCCAAATGTAAAATCCAGATATATGTGTGATAAATCAAAATTAAAATCACCAACTAGAAATCAATATGAAATTTTGAATCTCAAAAGGATGATATAATGTAAAATTGTTGGAAAATTTTAAAACAATAGATGAAGAAAAATACAAAATCTATAGAAAAATGAGGTGTTATAAGGGTGTATAGAGATTAAAAATAAAAGAAAAAATAAATATAAAAATAAATTCATAAGGTTAAATATAAAAGATAAATCAGAAGTAAGAATAAATGAATAAATTGAAATACATTACTAAAACAATAAAAAGAATTTAAGTATTAAAAAATTGAATAATAATTTAATTTAAAAGTAAATAGAGAACTAGAATAAATGTTAGTGTCAAAAATCCTAATCCAAATATAGAAGGAGAAGTAATTATTCAAAACCAATTCTGAATGTAGCTCTAAATTTTTAAATAAAAGGTGAAGCTTGATGCATAATTCAAATATCATAAAGAGAACCTCAAAGTGAATTTATGGTATAAAAAATTTATTATTTGGGTGTAACTATAACAATAACACACTTAAACAAAATAGAAAGTTTACCAAAATATTTTAATAATTATTCAATGTTAGTAGAATAGCATTAGAAAAGAGAAAGTTTAACATTTAAAATTAATGAAATGGATCAAGTGTTATCGGAAAAATTGAATTTTGGGTAAATATCCGTCAAAAATCAATTAGTCTATATTGCATTGAAAATAATTGGGAATAAAAACTTCTAACTTATATACCCATATTTAGTAGTCAAAATCATTACATTATAATGCTTCTTTTTTTGACCAAGAAACAAAAGATTCTCCTAAAAAATTAATAGTTCCAAATTTAGTTTTCCTATAAATTCTAAAACCTATGCCAAAATTATTTGAATAACTCTTAAGAATAATCATGGATCTAGAAGAATATAAAATTCAATGTAAGAATATAATATTCTGTGTAGACTTGATTTTACCTTCCATAGTGAGGATCAAATGATTCCCCCCCTAGATTCCATAGACCCTGTTTTATTCAAAATGACCCCCAAATGGTCCTACCAGTATAGTTAACTGAAATTAACTTCATATATATGGGAACTATCATGATCAATAGCCCCACAAGCCTTCTCCAAAATATGTGGAATTTAATTTCCCCAAGAACTAAAATCTGAGTTCATTGGGAATGCATCTATAAACCCCATAAAATAACCTAATCTAACTGGATTCCACTTGGAAGGTATCTACAACCCCAAAAACGGGCATACTTCAACTGGATTTTACTATGACCGAATATTAAATCAACATATTTATAGGTTCATTCTATGTTATCATAAAAAAACATCAAATTAACCTAACTAAAATATAATGTGCATCGTGATTCATCAAAACTAGGATCCAAAACATATCATTATATAAAATGAATTGAAACCACCAATTAATGGATATGGATAAAGTATCATCCTCATCATCGTAACCAAGAATATATCATGTCATTGTAGATGAGAGGGGTAGTGTAAAGCATCAACAACCCATCCTCCTTCAACATTATTATATTTAATATAGATTAATATAACTAAATATTTAATTAAATACAAAATTAAACATTATATAATGATCTAAAATAAAATTTTAAAATCGAGAATGAAAATATAATTTACATGGTTTTGTAATTATATCTTAGATGATTCATGTTTTCTCGCTAAAATGATATGGGAACCAAATCCCAAAGTAAGGGTCTGAAACTAAAAATTTCTAAATTTATTTCTATAAGAAACACATTTCCTTAAAAAATACTACACTAATGATTCACTAATATGATATATCATTTCTAAATATATTTTCTAATTTACATCAAAATATATTTTTCATTATAATGTTAATTATTAAAATATATTAAATTTATAATTTAAATGACCGTGATTTAAAAATACACAATCACCTAAATCCTCTCTTCTTTTGTGGTGATCATTTATATATCAGGACATTAGTATTGATAATAAAAAATCATACTGAAAAATAAAAGGAAAAAATATAAAATTAAATGATTGGAGTTTTTATAGAATGAAGTAAATGAGGAAAATGATAAGAGTTAGAAATAAAAATATCAAATAAATAAAGAAGAGTTGGAAACAAATATTGGAAAACATAAACATATTCAAAATTATGTATTGAACTAGATGCAAATATAATTTCTAAATCTAGTGTAGGAACAAGATCAAAAGGCATAATTAATGTTTGAAAGGAGAAGGGGCTATAGAATAGGAAGTCAAAGTCGAAAAATAAACATTAGAAAATGATGAAGAAAGAACATTATAAAAAATTAATGGAAGAAGAATATTCAAAAGTGTATATAGAATAAAAAAATAACACAAGAAAATGTTGAAGAAAAATAAAAACTCAAAACATAGATATCATAAAGAAACATTCAATGTAGAAACCATAGATGAATCAAAATATGAGACATCTGAAAAAGTTGACTTAATATAAAATTTGGGGGGGAGTGAAAGAATATGATAAATAAGAATTCAAAATCAAAAAACAAGAAGAAAGTTATAGAAATAATTTACTATATATAAATTAGAAGAAGAAAAAATTACAATGTATAAAAAATACAATGGTAGAATATAAATGAAGAATCATATGTATTCATAAATTTAGGGGGCATAATACAAGATAAAACATTGAAGAATAATTTTAAGTAAAATAAACAAAAACTAGGAAAATAATTTGATTTTAATGTAAAAGGAGAACTAGAATAATATTTCAAATAAAAAAACAATAATAAAATAATTCAAAACAAATTATGAATATACCTACAAAAGTGGAAATAATATGGAAATCATAATCCATGATCAAAATTTAGAAATAGTAAGCACAAAATATAATATAAATCACATGGAAAAATGTATTAATTATTTATAATAAAAAAAATAAAAGACTTATAAAAATGAAAGAAAATAAAAGTTCACAAATAAGGAAAAGATTAGTGTATTAGGTATAATAATTCTACTTGTGAGCATAAAATATTAAAATTACAGCATTGTCTTGATATTTTAAATACAATTTAAATTAATAATGTAAAAATAAATATTAATGTTATTTTATGATAAAATATAATTTAATAACTAATTAAAAACTATTAATAATCATATATTCCTCAAACTGATTTCTAAATGAAAATAGATGTTAATTATGTTCCAATAATGGGATAATTGTTCTTTTATATTGAATATATTGATCTATAAATAGTAACACTTCTTTTATCATGGATAAGTTTAAAACTATGTTTTTTCACATTACATGCGCCAGTATTAAAATTAATTTTAAACAAACATAGGATTTTTATATGATAAATTATATATAATATTAAGAATTACTGTGTCTATATTTTCTAATAAGTTTAATTTTATTTTAGGTTCAATGTATAAACTAGTTATGTTAGAGAAATATTTACCATAATGAAAAATAAAAATAGTAAAAAAAAGAATCTTAGGAGTTATGGAATAAAATGTTTAAAAAATGTGTTTAATTAGGTTATTGTGGTGTGGATCAACCATATCACCACTGAAAAAAATTAAATTATCTATTTTGGATAAACTTTACGTATGATTGACCTCCCAATAGTTAATCCTTTTGAGTATTTACCTAAATATTTCTCTTCCTCAACCATAAGAGAGAACTCACACTCTTCCATTATTCAAAACTTAAAACATCTTTAGATCAAAAAATCCATACCCAAATAAATTTCAAATTCACTCCCTTAATCTTATAAGCCTTTTTTGGTCATAAATTCATCCTATAAAAGATTTTATTGCAAACCAAATTAGGATACCTAATAAATATGTAAAGTTCATCAATGGGAATATTTATTGTATATCGTCCTCCATCTTATTAAATTGTTATTATACCAAAAAATATAAAAACCATATTATCATTCATATACTAATATTTTTTATGCTATGAAAATGAACTAGAACCTCACACACATCTCTCAAATGGGTTACAAACTCATCGTTCGTGTTTACAGTAGACCACCTCTTCACTGACTGATGCCATTCATTTTTCCATTAAAATCTCCCAAGGATGGGTATAATGATGGATTTATAGTTTATATATGATATATATGATCATTATTATTTATTGTTTTTATTAAATTTTTATATCACACATACATTCATGCTTTCCATTTTTTGTAATACGCTGACGTCTTTCATGGGTACGATGGACTTCTACCCTTAGAATTATTGTAATTCATTTACGATTTTCAAGGAATGTATTATGGGTGGTCATGATAAGAATATGTGATATATATTAAATAAACATGATTATATAATGATAATATATTTCATTTAATTTTCTTTACATCAACCAAATAGGAAAATGGAAAATAGTGTTCATGTGTACGTACGACCTACTACATCCATGAACGTTCTATTTCAATTCCAATCATTAAATTTTCTGAATAACTATAAATAAATATATGTTGAATATATATGATATTAATATCATGTTTATAATTCTATATATGATGGATCGATGATCAATTTAAGAGAACTCAAAATATAACAAATCAAAATATATACAAATAACAATGTGGTTATTACCTGAAACAAAACATAAAAAAGTAATTGTTAATAAATGGGTAAAAAGGTCATAATAAAATATTGTATGGTATGATATATATGAATATTTAAATTTAAAATATTTATAATAAACATATATTTATTATACTGTAGTTTTTAACGAGTACAAAAGAATTCAAGACTTAAGATAAAGGATTTTCATCTCACTTTTTACTTCCATGAGACACATGTCATGATCAATACCTATTTATTTAATGTGGTGTGTATAATACCCATGAATTTAATATATGATTATTATATTATTAATTATTTGGATTTTAATATCCATTTTAGGTTATCTATTTCATAGGGTTTTTTGTTAAATGGATAAAAAATATGTAAGGTAATTTTTCTCAATTTTCCATATTTGAGACATACATTATGTAATGCACCTATATTGTTTGGAAAGGTGTATATACAAACCATTTAACATGTAATATCATGAATTTATTCATCCTTCTGGTATTTTAAGTTTCATATTATTGCATTCTATAATGGGGCATATGATTCAATGTTACCAAAGTTGTAATGATATTATGTTTCAATCTCATAATTTATCGAGATTGTTTAAAATTAAGTCTCCAATGTTGAAATTTAATTATATACCTCTCAAAAAACCCATGAAATTTATTATCCGAAACTAAATCATAATATATTCAATTAATGGTACCATTTTCTCACACTTTTTTACTCATGATAATTAAGATAACATTTTTAAGAAAATATAACTTTATTTCTCTCTTAAGTAAAAAATCTATTTTCTTCCAAAACCATTATTTATACAAAATTTTAAAAAATGTTTTTAAACTATATTTTAAGATCATTTTTTAGGAAAATTATTTTGAAAATGTTTTCTGTTTTAACAATTGTATTAGATGATTTCTAAATCATCTTTTAAAATTTTTAATGTTTGTTTTCAAAGAAACATATTTTGAAATAATATATGATCAAAAAGTTGTTTAATTTATTTTAAAATATTTATTTATTAGTTTTTAAGGGAAATTTCAAGGAAAACAGTTTAAAAATCATTTTTTCAAACCAGAAATTATATTTTCTTCAATAAATGTTACAAATAATATTTCAAAATTATTTTTAATCTAACATGACATCTTTTGGTGTTACATATTCATTTCTAGGTATATAATCCAAGGATACATATAATATTATTTATATGAATTGCTTATATTTTTATGGTATTATTTTTTTGAAAACCACTTCATTTCATGGGTTTGCTATCATGGAATTATTATGGAACTAGTCTTTTTTCCACATGTTAGGATATTATGGAATGTTTATGATACCTATTTAATTACATGGTTTATGATGTAATTAATGTTTAGGATCTTGTGGAATTTATATAAATGTTTTTCTTTATCTGATAGTTGGGACCAATATCTCTCTCTGATTCATTGGGTAAATATTTACATATCATGAGATAAATAGAAGTGAAATGAGGAGTGAACTGTGCTCATTAAGGGACTTTGTCCACTATGATAGTCATAAGAGTGGATGTTGAAAACATTGATGGTTTGGGGACTTAACCCATTCCAATATGACAGCCATACACTACTAGAAATTTGGGCTTTCCAAATACTTGTGTACTAAGGGATCTAGAGAACCGTTGGTATAACGGTTTTTTACCAACGGTTTGTAAAAACCATCAGTAAATCTTGCTCTTGTGAAGGCTTTACGATTGGTTTGAAGAAACCATTGAGAAATCCAAAATGTATGCCCCCATTACCAACGGTTTGTAGAAAACCACTGGTAAACGCCATTGTTTCTTAATGGTTTTTACAAACTTTTGGGAAATTTCATGATTTCCCAACGGTTTTTACAAACTGTTGGGAAAGGTCTCTTCAAATAACCATGATTTCCAGACGCCCCCACTGCATAGCAAATAACTCATTTCCCCCATTTTCAAGAAACCCCGTGCAGGTGAACCCTAACCTGAGTTCTTCAATACGATCGGCTGCAACTCCACCATCTATGTTAGACTCATTAAACCTCTTCCCAAATACAAACATAGAAACCCTCTTCCTTCGATTTCTACATTTATTGCAATATCTAGAAAGATGACGTCATTTTTTCCTATTTTAGGGATTTTGGATAATTTTATGATTCACACTATTTGATATTGAATCAATGACTAATATGTGATTGGTAGATGTAAGTGACTATAGTGGAATTTGGTATCATGTATCATTTGTAACTAAACATACGACATACTACCACTAATATGGTGATTCCACCTAAGAATGGTGTAATTTCCCTAGGATAATGGGGATTCCTCTTTTTTTGTTCTATAGAGTTTGTAGTGTTGTTTTTTAATATATTTTATCTTCTTATGAATTTATAGTGGTTATGTATTGGGTTCCTTTGGTCATTAATTTCGAGTGAGTTATTCTTATGTTCTTCTTAGTGATCATTGTAATCATAAAATGTGCCTAATTTTTTTGTAGGTGGTGTCGACTCACTGACTGACTATTTGGTTATGTTTTTATGATTCCAATGTTCAATTTTATTAATAATTAAACCTATATATATTTTGATGAAATAAATTAGTGGTTTTTAAATATATGTTTATAAAATAGGTAAAATGTTTTCGAAGTGGTATATTTCTAATTTTACTAAGATAGATCCCATTTTTATTGTATTATAAAATATCATTAAACATAATTATACTTATTGAATCCTTTATATGTTTGGATTCAAGTCTGGGCATTACCACTAATATCCCCTAGCTTAAAACCATTTTTAGGTGTTTGGAGCCCTTGAAAAGCGTCCGTGGGGTGTTTGAAACTGGCTGAATGTCTTTAGAATGCCATGAAACCAGACAAAAAAAACGTAGGGTGATTTATGAAATTTTCAGCCAGACGAGACATCAATCGTAGGTGTCGTGTGACCGCGATGGACGAAAATTCCCCCGGCGTGTCGTAAATGGCCAAAATATGGGTTTTACGGTGAAATGCATTTCGACCGACATCGAAATGACTTAAAATCACACGAAAACACCCTGATTATTATTAGTGAGGAGTATGAGGAGACAAAACATCATTCAGACATGTGGTTTGCACGACATGGCTGGATATGTGTTTTTGAGGTGTTTGGCGCGCTTGAAAAGCGTGCGTGGGGTGGTCGAAACCGGCCAAACGACTTCAGAATGCCATGAAATCAAACAAAGACTAAGGGTTCATGAATTGTGAAATTTTTGGAGAGACGGTATTTCAATCAGAGGTTTCATTTTTCCGCGTTGGCTGAAAATGCACTCTGCGTGTCGTAAATTGGAAAAACATGGGTTTTATGGTCAAATTCATGCCGAACTACATCATAATGACTTGAAATCTCATGTAAAGCCCATAATTATAATTCATGAGGTGTATCAGGAGATGAAACATCATTCGGGCACGAGGTTTGTGTGCCACGACTGAATGTGTGTTTTTAGGTGTTCGGTGCGCTTGAAAATCATGTGTTGGGTGGTCGAAACCATCAGAAAAACCTCGGAATGCCGTGAAATTAGACGAAAACAAAGGTTTGGTGATTTTTGAAATTTTCGGCCATACGACACATCAATTGAAGGTGTTGTTTGACCGCATTGGCCGAAAATTCACTCGGCGTGTCTCAAAAGGCCAAAACATGGGTTTTACGGTCAAATGCATGCCGAACGACATCGGAATGACTTGAAATCACCAAAAAAATATGAATTATTATTTTTGATCTGTACGAGAAGATGAAACGTCATTTGGATGCACGGTTTGCGCAGCATGACTGAATATGTGTTTTTTAGGTGTTCGGAGTGCTTGAAAAGCGTGTGTGAGGTGGTCGAAACCGGCTGAACGACCTCGGAATGCCATTAAATCGGATGAAGACAAATGGTTGGTGAATTGTGAAATTGTCATCCAGACGTCACGTCAATCAAAGGTGTCATGTGACCGTTCTGGCTGAAAACACACTCGGCATGTCATAAATGGCCAAAACATGGGTTTTACAGTCAAATTCATGTTGAACGTCATTGGAATGACTTGAAATCACAAGAAAACGCCCTATTTTTTATTCACGAGGTCTAAGAGTGGACGACACATCATTCGGATGTGCGGGTTGCACGGCACGACTGAAGATGTGTATTTAGGTCTTTGGAACGCTTGAAAAGCATGCTTGAGGTGGTCGAAACCATCCGAACGACCTCGAAATGCCCGTTAAATTGGACGATAACAAAGGTTGGGTGATTTGTAAAATTTTAAGCCAGATGGCACATCAATCGGAGGTTTCGTGTTACCGCACTGGCCGAAAATGCACTCAGCCTGTCGTAAATGGCCAAACATTGGTTTTACAGTCAATGGAATACCAAACGACATCAGAATGACTTGAAATCACACGAAAACACCCTAATTATTATTCCTGAGGAGTATGATGAGACAACACTTCATTCTGACGTGTGGTTTGCATGATAAGGCTGAATATGTGTTTTTTAGATGTTTGGCGCACTTGAGAAGCGGTCGTGGGGTGGTCAAAACCGGCCAAAAGACCTTGAATTACCATGAAATTGGACGACAACAAAGGGTGTGTACATTGTGAAATTTTCGGTCAGACGACACATCAATCGGAGGTGTCGTGTGACCGCACTGGCCTGAAACACACTCTGCATGTCGTAAATGGCTAAAACATTGGTTTTCAGTCAAATGCATGCCGAACAACATCAGAATGACTTGAAATCATAGGAAAACACCCTAATTATTATTCCTTATGTGTATGAGGAGACTGCACATTATTTGGACCTGCGGGTTGTGCGGTAGTGGTGAATATGTGTTTTTAGGTGTTTGGCGTGCTTGAAAAGCGTGCGTAGGGTGGTTGAAACTGGCCGAACGCCCTTAGAATTCCATGTAATCAGACGACCACAAAGGATGGGTGATTTATGAAATTTTTGGCTAGACAGCACATCAATCGGAGGTGTCGTGTGACTACGCTGGCTGAAAACGCACTCGGCGTGTCGTAAATGGCCAAAACATTGTTTTTACGGTCAAATGCATGCCGAACGACATCGGAATGACTTAAATTCAAATAAAAACACAATAATAATTATTCGTGAGGTGTGGGATGAGACGACATGCCATTCAGATGTGTGGTTTGCGCGACACGTCTGAATATGTTTTTTTTAGGTGTTCGGCGCACTTGAAAATCATGCGTGGGGTGGTCAAAACTGGCTGAAAAACCATGGAATGACATGAAATTAGATGACAATAAAGGGTGGGTGAATTTTGAAATTGTCACCCAAATGGCACATCAATCAGAGGTGTCGTGTGACGGCGCTGGCTGAAAATGCACTCCGCGTGTCGTAAATGTCCAAAACATGGGTATTATAGTCAGATACATGTCGAACGACATCAGAATGACATGAAATCACACGAAAACACCCTAATTATTATTCTTGAGATGTATAAGAAGATGAAACGTCAGTTGGACGTGCTGTTTGTGCGGCATGGCTGAATATGTGTTTTTTAGGTGTTCAGCCCGCTTGAAAAGTGTGCGTGGGGTGGTCGAAATCAGCCGAATGACCTCCGAATTCCATGAAATCAGACGACAACAAATTTTGGGTGATTTGTGAAATTTTAGATTATACGGAAAGTCAATCGGAGGTGTCGTGTGACCGCGCTGGCCGAAAACTCACTCGGTGTGTCGTAAATGGCCAAAACATGGTTTATATGGTCAACTGCATGTCGAACAACATCATAATTATTTGAAATCACACGAAAACACCATTTTTGTTATTTGTTGGGTGTAAGAGGAGACAGAACATCATTCGGATGTGCGGTTTGTGCGGCATGACTGAATATGTGTTTTTTAGATGTTCGGCGCGCTTGAAAAGCGTGCATGGGGCGTGTAGCGACCCGAAACTTGACGTACATTGACATTACATTACATTTGCGGAATACTTAGTACATAACAAAAACACACACACAAGGATCGTAATAGTTTAGTGTCTTTGGAAACTCGGAACGTAATCTTCTAATCGTGGTGAAAGATCTTTAATATCTCCCATAAAGATCTTCCCTTTTTTTTACCTAAAACCTTTCTTTATATCCTGGGGAAAAGAAAACATAAAAGGGTGAGCTCAAATGCTCAGTAAGGGTATACAAAAGAAAAATCAATCACATCATATTCATAAGAACATAACTTTTGGAAATCTTAACCTGCAAAAGAGAGCATAATTTCATAACATGGGATAAATCATTGTAGTGAAATGAAATCCCAATAATCATAACTTAAAAAATGAAACTTTGTGGCATACACACATAATCATAGAGAATCATTTCTTGTTAGTCAAGACTCATTGCCAAGACTATCTTAGTGGACAAAGTCCCTTTCTGAATCGAGTAACCCTCGTTTCAGTCCTGTTTCACTGAACCGGTATAACCTACCATTTCAGCCATGTCTATCTCATGAGATATAAAATCTTTACCCAATGCATTGGAGGGAGATATAGGTCCCACCCATCTCATAATGATACCATTATTATGTGTGCCACATAATCATAAACCATACATCATTGCATAACCCATGTAATAAAAATGGGAATCATAAACATCGTGACATCATAAAACAATTCTTATAAGATAAAGGAATTCATAAAAATACTTCCATCACAACATAATCAAATCAATGTAATAATAGGGATAAAAATAGAACCCTTTTATTATCTTAGATGGAAAATAATTTTGATAAAATACTTGAACTCCATTCTTGAGGAAAATATCCTTTCTACTTCAAAAACATTTTCCTTTCATAACATGTCATACGACTTTAAAATAAAAGAAGTTGATTAAAAATAAACTTGAAAACTTGTAAAGGAAGCTTCTTGGAAATAATGTTTTAAAAATCCATTCATGCCATATAATTTAAAAAAACATTCTTCTCGTACTTTTGTCGGAAAAGTAAAAAAAGTACCTCGTACGAAAAACGACAAAAGATTCCTTTCATATCTTTTACTAAAAACTCACCGAAGGGTAATATAGGATTTAAACAATTGTAGGTGGATGGAAATAATATTATATATTGATGAAACATGGATTTGGATGATAAAATCCACCCCAATAAATACTTACGAATAAACAATCTCGGATAAAAATGAGATTGTGATATTTCCCTTACCTTAAGTCCGATTTGCTTCGTAAGTGTCCGAACCTCCTGTATAATGATTTAAATAATGTCATTAACTTATTACAGAATCATATTCATTGTTATGATATCATATATGGTTCACTTATGACTTTATATTACCCGTTCTTTTGTAAATTCCAAGTTAAAGAAGCGTTTTGGGTAAAATCGGTTCAATTATCGTAGGTGTTTGGAATTGTTGTTCTTGACATTATTATTACTTATATCATGATTTAATTACTTCCAGAATATAAAATATTATTTATATATCATATATATTCAGTATATATATATATATATAATAGATAGATAAAAGAAATGAAACACACAGTTCATGGAGACGGTAGTCCGTACGTACACATGAACGCTGTTTTCCTTTCCTTATTGTCTTGAATGGAAGTAAGTAGATGACATACATATATACATAAATCCAGTAGCTTTATAATGTCATATATTTCATTATTATTGCTTATATATACTTTATAATCATTCTTAAATGGTTAACATGGAGAATGAATCTCATCGCGTCGTGGAGACGGTAGTCCGTACGTACGCACGAGCGATGATATCGTTCTCATGATCGTGAACTTGTGTTGAAGTGTATGTATACTATTTCAGTATCAATATCACTTTATAATAATCATATATAGTTACTCATTATACCATTATACCCATCCAATTAAGGTGGTGGAAGAAAATAGATTACACCACGGCGTGGAGACGGTATTCCGTACGTACGCACGTGCGATGGTTTCCTTTTTCCGTAGGATGGATAGAAGGTTAATTAGAGTTGTTTCATATTTATAATAATATATCAGTATATAATAAATACTGATGTTATTACTTTATCATGAAACAACTAAATAATAAGAAGTTGAAGAAGAAAGAAATTGAAAAAGATCGGTAATGGATATTACCTCTTCTTTGAAACGCCTCTTTGAATCCTTCACTTAGGGAATTAAGATTGGTCTTTGAAGAAGACCAGGACCTCTAGGATTATTCTAGCGAATTGGAGAAGGGATTTTGGCAGGGGTTGGCCGAGCTTGAGTTCTCAAATTGGTGTGAGGAGGAGGGGGAGGAGGTGTCCTTTTATAAGGGAGGAGAGGGGGCACCTTAGGAATATCTCAAAATATTATTTTATATTAAAGTCAAAATCGGTTTATAATGGTTCCAAAGGGTCTTATTTCGAAGCTAAAGTGGGGATGGGTCAAAATCGTATCATCCAATAGGATTTAGACAAGTTTAGGGTATTATTTTAACCTTATCAATTAGATTTAACTCTAAGTTAAATAATTTAACTTTTACCGTGTCTTTTTGTTTTCTTTCATTATATGGTTAATACACTTACTATAACATGCCAAACGAACCCCAAATTGTTTATTATTAATATATATATCCTTATCTAAGTCATTTGTCCGAACCTTAGATTTTTAGGAATAAAATAACAATTAATAATATAATATTTGATTTAAAAACTATTTTGTGTCAATTTTGACACTATTTGATATATGATTTTTGTGAAAGTCATAATAGAATTATATGTTCGAACCAAGTTTATTAAATCAACAAAAATATATCATAGTAATCTATAAAATTAATGGAATTCATAAAAAGTCTCAAATTACATTTATTTTGGTGTTTATAACATCAATTATGTCAATATTTCATTAATAAGATAATTACTGCATCATCTTTGTGACATGAATAAATTAAATTATTTGATGCCTAAAAATTACAAATAAAAGACCATTATGTAGGAAATATTTTTAGCTTTCTAATTAATATTTACAATCTAATTTATCTTATGTACAACCCTATATTAAAAATGTTTTAGTAAATATACTTTGATTTTAACTCTTTTAACTCTTCTTTGAATTAAATAATAATAAATGTCCTAATCTAATCCAAGTGGGCCTAAATGATAATATTTCACACTTAAGGTTGTTTGTGGTCGAGATAAACTTGTCTAATAGAATTAGTACATGTGTTAGGGTAATATTAATATCATTCTTACCCTTAATTACCCTATTTACTTTTAACAGTGGTAAATAAAAGTAAAAAGTTTCTATTCACCAAAAATTATTTTCATCTCATTGAACCACATTTTACTTACTGACATCAACCATGTCTCTCAGAGTTTTGAAATTCCATTCACAGAAGCGGAAAAATTATGTTTTATGAAAAATTCAGTTTTTTAACTACCACTTAGTATTTTTACTATTCATCAAAAATTGATGTTTTTCAGAACAATGCCAAAATTTCATCCGAAGCTATATTTCATATTCCAAATTCAAAAATGAAGTCTATTTTACCAAATTCATAACATAGAAGTTTCATTAATTAATTTTATAATTAAATCCCGCTGTTAAAACAAATAGCGTGTTTTTATGAAACAATATCTATCAAAAGATTGACACTTGATTATGTCTGGTTTAAATGTGAAATTACATTCAATGACCAAAATTGTATTAAATTGTAAAAATATATTCTAAATATACTTTAAAACCACTAAAATTAATAATTTATCACTATTAATTATTTCCATTGAAAATGTTGTTTTTAACTAAAATTTAGTAATTTTCACTATTCATCAAAATATGAAAGTTATCCGAAAATTACCAAAATTTCACCCTAAGCTAATTTCGCTATTCCGAATCCAAAAATGAAGTCCATTTTGAAAAATAAGATTTACAAAATTTCAAAAAGTTGTTATTACTATTCATAACTGCTAGTTTTAATAATATTTTAATAGCATATCGCTGTTTAGTGAAACTCGGTATTGCGTATTACACACGCTATCGAGGAAGGTCGCGATTGCGTGTAATGAAAGGCAAGTCAAGGATGCATGTTGTAAAAGCTCCTTTTGGTGTAGCGTACAACACAAGACATTAGTGAAATTAAAAAGAATATTTTTCATAAAATCTTGGGCTGTTACATTCTACCCCCCTTAAAATGAATTTCGCCCTCGAAATTCGTTGGGGTTATAAATGGTTTACTATTTGAAAGTTTCTTTGATAGAAACCCACATCGTAAAAAGGAATATCAAAACCAATCTTTAAAAACAAAAGTATGAAACGTAACAGTTACCCAAATAAACTAATCACTGGGTTACCACATAGGTGAAAATATGGATATGGATGAGAAATCTAACCATCATGTTCTGATGGAGAGTGGTAGAGAACATGGCTTTGGAAAAGATAGCCATAAAAAAGCCATAAATTTGTGATGATCTAAGGTACCATCTGATTCATCAGATATAAGAGCACCAAGACAACATTTTTGGTTTTCAAGATCATTTCCCTGAAGTTGCTGAAATTGAATTAGAATAAATACTTACTTTATTTTGGTAAAATCTCACTGTTGTTCGTGCCTTGAACAATTTCCACTTCATCTCTTAAATAAATGAAGTTGAATTTGTTATTCGTGAAGTGTTAGAAGATCATTAAATGACGGGTCATTCCATCTGTCTCAAACAAAATGTTAGCAAAAGTTATTAATCATATATGGTTCCTAAAATGGACTTATACTTCATATATCATACTGCTTAATATAAAAAAAATAGTTTCTACTAAACAGGGACTTCCTGTAGGCCAGTGGTAGGAGATAATGGTCAGTCGCACTTCGGTTGTGGGTTCGATTCCCACAGCCTTGTCTGAAGCGATGGGTTGTCGCCCGTCCTGCAGGTTTTCCTTTTTCTAAAACTACATTACTATAACATCCCATCAATAATATCGAAAATCTTCTATCCTTAAACAATACTAAATTATTTCCAACGTAATCCATTCTTATCTTTAGGCTTATCCATAATACTGCAGTCCACTCTCATAATATAGTGAAAACGATTACCAGAGATTTAATACTGTCGTTAATCCTCATATATCATAAGATATGTCTTATTGGTCACATTCCAATCATTCAAAGGCCTTAATCATGTATTCTCTTGAATACCCATTGAACCTTAGTGAAAACATTAATGCAGTTAAAAGTTAACTCTTTCCACATACCAAAATCCAAAAATTCTATATACTCAAACCATGATATAACCTTCTCCTTATATCAGTCATGAGCTCCTGAATACTATCAAACATTTAATTTTCTCCTTATCCCTTCATTATGCGCATATCATCTTCATTCCAAAAATATCTGAATAACCTTTCATGGATACTGGTAGCATTAATAACACACTTTCAAAACTCAAGGAAAGACAACAATGTAACAATCCTTAGATGTCTCTTTATTCCATAGTACCATGAGATTCTTTATACAACATTACACTTTGATAAACATGTAATCATTCCACTACCTTCTTAAACCATTGACCGAGCTTCAACAATTCTTTCATCTCACATATCATTTGTAGTCTCTTCATCATCATCAACATAAATACTACCCATACGACCATACTGATTATCTTCATGAGACTTTCTCTTAGGGCATTGGTTTGCATAATGCCCGTACATTCCACATTTAAAACATTTAACCATTGTTGATGTCGTAGAAATACCATTATCCTCATCCATGGTGTTAACTGAACCTTTTCCATTGCACTTACTTTCTTTGTGTCCTTCTTTTCCACACCCAAAGCATCTTCTAGTTCCTTTGAAACATTCTCCTTGATTCCTCTTCCCACATGATTTACATAGGGGAAATTGAACTTTCTTTCCTCTATGATCATCATGAAACTCCTTCTTTCTCTTATTAGCCGAGTCAGGAAACTTACCAAATTTTACTTTATTGATCATATTATGAGATTGCTGATTCGGCATAATAATGATGTTTGGACTTCAAAATCCCATTTAATTATGAATAATATCATTCCATTGTCCATCATATACTCCATTATCGTGAATCATCTTGTTTCCATCCATTTTCTAAAATAAAAAAAAGAATAGTGTGAGAGGCAAAAATCATGCTAGGGAAAACAACATTATAAAGGGGGAGTATCATCAATATCTAACTTCTTAGGTTAAATTCTAATATCTTCACCGTAGTTATAGGACTGTATCCTATACGTATACTTATCCTTAGGGACATCCCTAGACAAACCTTATAAATATCTCTAGGGATCTCACTAAAGTTCTCGCATCCTAGTTTCCAAAGGTTGACTAAACCATTCCTCTGATACCAACTGTAGCGACCCGAAACTTGACGTACATTGACATTACATTACATTTTCAGAATACTTAGTACATAACAAACACACACACACAAGGATCGTAATAGTTTAGTGTCTTTGGAAACTCGGAACGTAATCTTCTAATCGTGGTGAATGATCTTCAATATCTCCCATAAAGATCTTCCATTTTTTTACCTAAAACCTTTCTTTATATCCTGAGGAAAAGAAAACATAAAAGGGTGAGCTCAAATGCTCACTAAGGGTATACAAAAGAAAAATCAATCACATCATATTCATAAGAACATAACTTTTGGAAATCTTAACCTACAAAAGAGAGCATAATTTCATAACATGGGATAAATCATAATAGTGAAATGAAATCCCAATAATCATAACATAAAAAATGAAACTTTGTGGCATACACACATAATCATAGAGAATCATTTCTTGTTAGTCAAGACTCATTGCCAAGACTATCTTAGTGGACAAAGTCCCTTTCTGAATCGAGTAACCCTCGTTTCAGTCCTGTTTCACTGAACCGGTATAACCTACCATTTCACCCATGTCTATCTCATGAGATATAAAATCTTTACCCAATGCATTGTAGGGAGATATAGGTCCCACCCATCTCATAATTATACCATTATTATGTGTGCCACATAATCAAAAACCATACATCATTGCATAACCCATGTAATAAAAATGTGAATCTTAAACATCGTGACATCATAAAACAATTCTTATAAGATAAAGGAATTCATAAAAATATTTCCATCACAACATAATCAAATCAATGTAATAATAGGGATAAAAATAGAACCCTTTTATTATCTTAGATGGAAAATAATTTTGATAAAATACTAGAACTCCATTCTTGAGGAAAATGTCCTTTCTACTTCAAAAACATTTTTCCTTTCATAACATGTCATACGACTTTAAAATAAAAGAAGTTGATAAAAAATAAACTTGAAAACTTGTAAAGGAATCTTCTTGGAAATAATGTTTTAAAAATCCATTCATGCCGTATAAGTTAAAAAAACATTCTTCTCGTACTTTTTTCGGAAAAGTCAAAAAAGTACCTCGTACGAAAAACGACAAAAGATTCCTTTCATATCTTTTACTAAAAACTCACCGAAGGGTAATATAGGATTTAAAAAATTGTAGGTGGATGGAAATAATATTATATATTGATGAAACATGGATGTGGATGATAAAATACACCCCAGTAAATACTTACGAATAAACAATCTCGGATAAAAATGATTTTGTGATATTACCTTTATCTTAAGTCTGATTTGCTTCGTAAGTGTCCGAAACTTCTGTATAATGATTTAAATGATGTAATTAACTTATTAATGAATCATATTCATTGTTATGATATCATATATGGTTCACTTATGACTTTATATTAACCGTTCTTTTGTAAATTCCATGTTAAAGAAGCGTTTTGGGTAAAATCGTTTCATTTATCGTAGGTGTTTGGACTTGTTGTTCTTGACATTATTATTAATTATATCATGATTTACATACTTCTAGAATATAAAATATGATTTATATATCATATATATTCAGTATATATATATATATAATAGATAGATAAATGAAATGAAACACACAGTTCATGGAGACGGTAGTCCGTACGTACACATGAACGCTGTTTTCCTTTCCTTATTGTCTTGAATGGAAGTAAGTAGATGACATAAATATATACATAAATCCAGTAGCTTTATAATGTCATATATTTCATTATTATTGCTTATATATACTTTATAATCATTCTTAAATGGTTAACATGGAGAATGAATCTCATCGCGTCGTGGAGACGGTAGTCCGTACGTACGCACGAGCGATGATATCGTTCTCACGATCGTGAACTTGTGTTGAAGTGTATGTATACTATTTCAGTATCAATATCAATTTATAATAATCATATATAGTTACTCATTATACCATTATACCCATCCAATTAAGGCGGTGGCATAAAATATATTACACCACGGCGTGGAGACGGTATTCCGTACGTACGCACGCGCGATGATTTCCTTTTTCCGTAGGATGGATAGAAGGTTAATTAGAGTTGTTTCATATTTATAATAATATATCAGTATATAATAAATACTGATGTTATTACTTTATCATGAAACAACTAAAGAAGAAGAAGTTGAAGAAGAAAGAAATTGAAAAAGATCGGTAATAGATATTACCTCTTCTTTGAAACGCCTCTTTGAATCCTTCACATAGGGAATTAAGATTGGTCTTTGAAGAAGACCAGGACCTCTAGGATTATTCTAGGGAAGTGGAGAAGGGATTTTTTCAGGGGTTGGCCGAGCTTGAGTTCTCAAATTGGTGTGAGGAGGAGGGGGAGGAGGTGTCCTTTTATAAGGGAGGAGAGGGGCACCTTAGGAATATCTCAAAATATTATTTTATATTAAAGTCAAAATCGGTTTATAATGGTTCCAAAGGGTCTTATTTCGAAGCTAAAGTGGGGATGGGTCGAAATAATATCATCCAATAGGATTTAGACAAGTTTAGGGTATTATTTTAACCTTATCAATTAGATTTAACTCTAAGTTAAATAATTTAACTTTTACCGTGTCTTTTTGTTTTCTTTCACTATATGGTTAATAAACTTACTATAACATACCAAACGAACCCCAAATTGTTTATTATTAATATATATATCCTTATCTAAGTCATTTGGCCGAACCTTAGATTTTTATGAATAAAATAACAATTAAAAATATAATATTTTATTTAAAAACTATTTTGTGTCAATTTTGACACTATTTGATATATGATTTTTTGTGAAAGTTATAACAGAATTATATGTTCGAAACAAGTTTATTAAATCAACACTAATATATCATAGTAACCTAGAAAATTAATGGAATTCATAAAAAGTCTCAAATTACATTTATTTGGGTGTTTATAACATCAATTATGTCAATATTTCATTAATAAGATAATTACTGCATCATCTTTGTGACATGAATAAATGAAATTATTTGATTTCTAAAAATTACAAATAAAATACCCTTATGTAGGAAATATTTTTAGATTTCTAATTAATATTTACAATCGAATTTATCTTATGTAAAACCCTATATTAAAAATGTTTTAGTAAATATACTTTGATTTTAACTCTTTTAACTCTTCTTTGAATTAAATAATAATAAATGTCCTAATCTAATCCAAGTGGGCCTAAATGATAATATTTCACACTTAAGGTTGTTTTTGGTCGAGATACACTTGTCCAATAGAATTAGGACAAGTGTTAGGGTAATATTAATATCATTCTTACCCTTAATTACCCTATTTACTTTTAACCGTGGTAAATAAAAGTAAAAAGTTACTATTCACCAAAAATTATTTTCATCTCATTGAACCACAATTTACTTACTGACATCAACAGTGTCTCTTAGATTTTTGAAATTCCATTCAAAGAAGCGGTAAAATTAAGTTTTATGAAAAATTCAGTTTTTTAACTACCACTTAGTTGTTTCACTATTCATCAAAAATTGATGTTTTTCAGAACAATGCCAAAATTTCATCCTAAGCTATATTTCGTATTCCGAATTCAAAAATGAAGTCTATTTTTCCAAATTCATAACATAGAAGTTTCATTAATTAATTTTATAATTAAATCCCGCTGTTAAAACAAATAGCGTGTTTTTATGAAACAATATCTATCAAAAGATTGACACTTGATTATGTCTGGTTTAAATGTGAAATTACATTCAATGACCAAAATTGTATTAAATTGTAAAAATATATTCTAAATATACTTTAAAACCACTAAAATTAATAATTTATCACTATTAATTATTTCGATTGAAAAAGTTTTTTTTAACTAAAATTTAGTAATTTTCTCAATTCATCAAAATATGAAAGTTATCCGAAAATTACCAAAATTTCACCCTAAGCTAATTTCGATATTCCGAATCCAAAAATGAAGTCCATTTTGAAAAATAGGATTTAAAAAATTTCAAAAAGTGGTTATTACTATTCATAACTGCTAGTTTTAATAATATTTTAATAGCATATCGCAGTTTAGTGAAACTCGGTATTGCGTATTACACACGCTATCGAGGAAGGTCGCGATTGAGTGTAATGCAAGGCAAGTCAAGGATGCGTGTTGTGAAAGCTCCTTTTGGTGTAGCATACAACACAAGACATTATTGAAATTAAAAAGAATATTTTTCATAAAATCTTGGGCTGTTACATTCTACCCCCCTTAAAATGAATTTCGCCCTCGAAATTCGTCGGGGTTATAAATGGTTTACTATTTGAAAGTTTCTTTGATAGAAACCCACATCGTAAAAAGGAATATCAAAACCAATCTTTAAAAACCAAAGTATGAAACGTAACGGTTACCCAAATAAACTAATCACTGGGTTTCCACATAGGTGAAAATATGGATATGGATGAGAAATCTAACCATCATGTTCTGATGGAGAGTGGTAGAGAATATGGCTATGGAAAAGCTAGCCATAACAAAGCCATAAATTTGTGATGATCTAAGGTACCATCTGATTCATCATATATAAGAGCACTAAGACAACATTTTTGGTTTTCAAGATCATTTCCTTAAAGTTGCTGAAATTGAATTAGAATAAATACTTACTTTATTTTGGTACAATCTCACTGTTGTTCGTGCCTTGAACAATTTCCACTTCATCTCTTAAATAAATGAAGTTGAATTTGTTATTCATGAAGTGTTAGCAGATCATAGAATGACGGGTCATTCCATCTGTCTCAAACAAAATGTTAGCAAAAGTTATTAATCATATATGGTTCCTAAAATGGACTTATACTTCATATATCATACTGCTTAATATAAAAAAATAGTTTCTACTAAACAGGGACTTCCTGTAGGCCAGTGGTAGGCGATAAAGGTCAGCCGCACTTCGGTTGTGGGTTCGATTCCCACAGCCTTGTCCGAAGCGATGGGTTGTCGCCCGTCCTGCAGGTTGTCCTTTTTCTAAAACTACATTACTATAACATCCCATCAATAATATCGAAAATCTTCTATCCTTAAACAATACTAACTTATGTCCAACATAATCCATTCTTATCTTTAGGCTTATCCATAATACTGCAGTCCACTCTCATAATATAGTGAAAACGATTACAAGAGATTTAATACTGTCGTTAATCCTCATATATCATAAGATATGTCTTGTTGGTCACATTCCAAACATTCAAAGGCCTTAATCATGTATTCTCTTGAATACCCATTGAACCTTAGTGAAAACATGAATGCAGTTAAAAGTTAACTCTTTCCACATACCAAAATCCAAAAATTCTATATACTCAAACCATGATATAACCTTCTCCTTATATCAGTCATGAGCTCCTAAATACTATCAAACATTTAATTTTCTCCTTATCCCTTCATTATGCGCATATCATCTTCATTCCAAAAATATCTGAATATCCTTTCATGGATACTAGTAGCATTAATAACACACTTTCAAAACTCAAGGAAAGACAACAATGTAACAATCCTTAGATGTCTCTTTATTCCATAGTACCATGAGATTCTTTATACAACATTACACTTTGATAAACATGTAATCATTCCACTACCTTCTTAAACCATTGACCGAGCTTCAACAATTCTTTCATCTCACATATCATTTGTAGTCTCTTCATCATCATCAACATAAATACTACCCATACGACCATACTGATTATCTTCATGAGACTTTCCCTTAGGGCATTGGTTTGCATAATGCCCGTACATTCCACATTTAAAACATTTAACCATTGTTGATGTCGTATAAATACCATTATCCTCACCCATGGTGTTAACTGAACCTTTTCCTTTGCACTTACTTACTTTGTGTCCTCCTTTTCCACACCCAAAGCATCTTCCAGTTCCTTTGAAACATTCTCCTTGATTCCTCTTCCCACATGATTTACATAGGGGAAATTGAACTTTCTTTCCTCTATGATCATCATGAAACTCCATCTTTCTCTTATTAGCCGAGTCAGGAAACTTACCAAATTTTACTTTATTGATCATATTATGAGATTGCTGATTCGGCATAATAATGATGTTTGGACTTCCAAATCCCATTTCATTATGAATAATATCATTCCATTGTCCATCATATCCTCCATTATCGTGAATCATCTTGTTTCCAGCCATTTTCTAAAACCAAAAAAAAGAATAGTGTGAGAGGCAAAAATCATTCTAGGGAAAACAACATTATAAAGGGGGAGTATCCTCAATATCTAACTTCTTAGGTTAAATTCTAAGATCTTTACCGTAGTTATATGACTGTATCCTATACGTATACTTATCCTTAGGGACATCCCTAGACAAACCTTATAAATATCTCTAGGGATCTCACTAAAGTTCTCGCATCCTAGTTTCCAAAGGTTGACTAAACCTTTCCACTAATACCAACTGTAGCGACCCAAAACATGACGTACATTGACATTACATTACATTTGCGGAATACTTAGTACATAAAAAAACACACACACAAGGATCGTAATAGTTTAGTGTCTTTGGAAACTCGGAACGTAATCTTCTAATCGTGGTGAATGATCTTCAATATCTCCCATAAAGATCGTCCCTTTTTTCTTCCTAAAACCTTTCTTTATATCCTTGGGAAAATAAAACATAAAAGGGTGAGCTCAAATGCTCAGTAAGGGTATACAAAAGAAAAATCAATCACATCATATTCATAAGAACATAACTTTTGGAAATCATAACATGCAAAAGAGAGCATAATTTCATAACATGGGATAAATCATAGTAATGAAATGAAATACCAATAATCATAACTTAAAAAATGAAACTTTGTGGCATACACACATAATCATAGAGAATCATTTCTTGTTAGTAAAGACTCATTGCCAAGACTATCTTAGTGGACAAAGTCTCTTTCTGAATCGAGTAACCCTCGTTTCAGTCCTGTTTCACTGAACCGGTATAACCTACCATTTCAGCCATGTCTATCTCATGAGATATAAAATCTTTACCCAATGCATTGTAGGGAGATATAGGTCCCACCCATCTCATAATGATACCATTATTATGTGTGCCACATAATCATAAACCATACATCATTGCATAACCCATGTAATAAAAATGAGAATCTTAAACATCGTGACATCACAAAACAATTCTTATAAGATAAAGGAATTCATAAAAATATTTCCATCACAACATAATCATATCAATGAAATAATAGGGATAAAAATATAACCCTTTTATTATCTTAGATGGAAAATAATTTTGATAAAATACTTGAACTCCATTTTTGAGGAAAATGTCCTTTCTACTTCAAAAACATTTTTCCTTTCATAACATGTCATACGACTTTAAAATAAAAGAAGTTGATTAAAAATAAACTTGAAATCTGGTAAAGGAATCTTCTTGGAAATAATGTTTTAAAAATCCATTCATGCCGTATAAGTTAAAAAAACATTCTTCTCGTACTTTTGTCGGAAAAGTAAAAAAAGTACCTCGTACGAAAAATGACAAAAGATTCCTTTCATATCTTTTACTAAAAACTCACCGAAGGGTAATATAGGATTTAAAAAATTGTAGGTGGATGGAAATAATATTATATATTGATGAAACATGGATGTGGATGATAAAATACACCCTAGTAAATACTTACGAATAAACAATCTCGGATAAAAATGAGATTGTGATATTTCCCTTACCTTAATTCTGATTTGCTTCGTAAGTGTCCGAACCTCCTGTATAATGATTTAAATAATGTCATTAACTTATTACAGAATCATATTCATTGTTATGATATCATATATGGTTCACTTATGACTTTATATTACCCTTTCTTTTGTAAATTCCATGTTAAAGAAGCGTTTTGGGTAAAATCGTTTCATTTATCGTAGGTGTTTGGACTTGTTGTTCTTGACATTATTATTACTTATATCATGATTTACTTACTTCCAGAATATAAAACATGATTTATATATCATATATATTCAGTATATATATATATATATAATAGATAGATAAAAGAAATGAAACACACAGTTCATGGAGACGGTAGTCCGTACGTACGCATGAACGCTGTTTTCCTTTCCTTATTGTCTTGAATGGAAGTTAGAAGATGACATACATATATACATCAATCCAGTAGCTTTATAATGTCATATATTTCATTATTATTGCTTATATATACTTTATAATCATTCTTAAATGGTTAACATGGAGAATGAATCTCATCGCGTCGTGGAGACGGTAGTCCGTACGTACGCACGAGCGATGATATCGTTCTCATGATCGTGAACTTGTGTTGAAGTGTATGTATACTATTTCAGTATCAATATCACTTTATAATAATCATATATAGTTACTCATTATACCATTATAACCATCCAATTAAGGTGGTGGCAGAAAATAGATTACACCACGGTGTGGAGACGGTATTCCGTACGTACGCACGCGCGATGATTTCCTTTTTCTGTAGGATGGATATAAGGTTAATTAGAGTTGTTTCATATTTATAATAACATATCAGTATATAAGAAATACTGATGTTATTACTTTATCATGAAAAAACTAAAGAAGAAGAAGTTGAAGAAGAAAGAAATTGAAAAAGATCGGTAATGGATATTACCTCTTCTTTGGAACGCCTCTTTGAATCCTTCACTTAGGGAACTAAGATTGGTCTTTGAAGAAGACCAGGACCTCTAGGATTATTCTAAGGAAGTGTAGAAGGTATTTTGGTAGGGGTTGGACGAGCTTGAGTTCTCAAATTGGTGTGAGGAGGAGGGGGAGGAGGTGTCCTTTTATAAGGGAGGAGAGGGGCACCTTAGGAATATATCAAAATATTATTTTATATTAAAGTCAAAATCGATTTATAATGGTTCAAAAGGGTCTTATTTCGAAGCTAAAGTGGGGATGGGTCGAAATATTATCATCCAATAGGTTTTAGAAAAGTTTAGGGTATTATTTTAACCTTATCAATTAGATTTAACTCTAAGTTAAATAATTTAACTTTTACCGTGTCTTTTTGTTTTCTTTCACTATATGGTTTATACACTTACTATAACATGCGAAAAGAACCCCAAATTTTTTATTATTAATATATATATCTTTATATAAGTCATTCAGACATACCTTAGATTTTTAGGAATAAAATAACAATTAATAATATAATATTTGATTTAAAAACTATTTTGTGTCAATTTTGAGACTATTTGATATATGATTTTTGTGAAAGTCATAACAGAATTATATGTTCAAAAAATTTTTATTAAATCAACACTAATATATCATAGTAACCTAGAAAATTAATGTAATTCATAAAAAGTCTCAAATTACATTTTTTTTGGTGTTTATAACATCAATTATGTCAATTTTTCATTAATAAGATAATTACTACGTCATCTTTGTGACATGAATAAATTAAATTATTTGATGTCTAAAAATTAAAAATAAAATACCATTATGTATGAAATCCTTTTAGCTTTCTAATGAATATTTACAATCGAATTTATCTTATGTACAACCCTATATTAAAAATGTTTTAGTAAATATACATTGATTTTAACTCTTTTAACTCTTCTTTGAATTAAATAATAATAAATGTCCTAATCTAATCCAAGTGGGCCGAAATGATAATATTTTACACTTAAGGTTGTTTTTGGTCGAGATACACTTGTCCAATAGAATTAGGACATGTGTTAGGGTAATATTAATATCATTCTTACCCTTAATTGCCCTATTTACTTTTAACTGTGGTAAATAAAAGTAAAAAGTTACTATTCACCAAAAATTATTTTCATCTCATTGAACAACATTTTACTTACTGACATCAACCGTGTCTCTCGGATTTTTGAAATTCCATTCACAGAAGCGGTAAAATTAAGTTTTATGAAAAATTCAGTTTTTTAACTACCACTTAGTAGTTTCACTATTCATCAAAAATTGATGTTTTTCAGAACAATGCCAAAATTTCATCCTAAGCTATATTTCATTTTCCGAATTCAAAAATGAAGTCTATTTTACCAAATTCATAACATAGAAGTTGCATTAATTAATTTTATAATTAAATCCCACTGTTAAAACAAATGGCGTGTTTTTAAGAAACAATATCTATCAAAAGATTGACACTTGATTATGTCTGGTTTAAATGTGAAATTACATTCAATGACCAACATTGTATTAAATTGTAAAAATATATTCTAAATATACTTTAAAACCACTAAAATTAATAATTTATCACTATTAATTATTTCGATTGAAAAAGTTGTTTTTAACTAAAATTTAGTAATTTTCACTATTCATCAAAATATGAAAGTTATCCGAAAATTACCAAAATTTCACCCTAAGCTAATTTCGATATTCCGAATCCAAAAATGAAGTCCATTTTGAAAAATAGGATTTACAAAATTTCAAAAAGTGGTTATTACTATTCATAACTGCTAGTTTTAATAATATTTTAATAGCATATCGCTGTTTAGTGAAACTCGGTATTGCGTATTACACATGCTATCGAGGAAGGTCGCGATTGCATGTAATGCAAGGCAGGTCAAGGATGCATGTTGTGCAAGCTCCTTTTGGTGTAGCGTACAACACAAGACTTTAGTGAAATTAAAAAGAATATTTTTCATAAAATCTTGGGCTGTTACAGGGCGGTCGAAACCGCACGAACGACCTCGGAATGCCATAAAATCGGATGACAAAAAAGGGTGAATGAAATTTAAAATTTTCATCTAGAAGGCATGTCAATTGGAGGTCCCGTGTGACTGCGCTGGGCAAAAACGCACTCCGTGTGTCGTAAATGGCCAAATCATGGGTTATACGATCAAATGCATACCGAACGACATCATAATGACATCAAAGCACACGAAAACACCCTAATTATTATTCGTGAGGTGTACAAGGAGATGACATGTCATTCGGATGTCCGGTTTGCGCGGCACTGCTGAATATTTTTTTTAGGTGTTCGACTTCTAGTGTTCGATTTTAGTTAGGTTTTCTAAAGAGGATCTCAGGTTTTGTTATACCTAGAGATGTAGGCCATCCAATTAACTTTTTGTATTTTTGGTTTCTTTTTTTATTTCTTCTATGATGATGTAATTATTTTTGGTCTGATTATTATATACTACATTTATTTTAGATTATGAATAGAAATATTTTTTTATGATCTGTTTTTTGATTGACTACCGATGTATAGACCCTCTCGATATATTGAGTTTTTGGTTATATCTAACACTGAACATTGGGTTTATTCATTGTTTTATTACTGCTATGTTTTATATATTCTCATGAAATAATTTTTTCATATATGTATATAAATGTTTAGATACTTTCATGTGTATTATTTTTTACTGACTACTGATTTGAGGAACATTAGTGGTTCTCTAATGATTATATATATGTTGACAACTATCATGGACACCTTAGTGTGCATAAAGCTTAAAATGGTATTTTTCAAGAACCATGTTAGTGGAGTGATGTAGTTTCCTCTTTTGGTTATATGTATCATAGGATCTAGTTCTTCTTAGAATTCACAACGGTCCTCAGTTTTCTTATGGCGTAGATTCAAATGGGTCATCCCTAGTTAATCACATGATGTTTTATCACATCAAGATTTCACTTTTTGAACCATTTTGGTTCTTTTAGTTCACGTTATGTTTAAATATCATATACTAATATATTTAATATTTATATAGACAATAAGGGGGTTTATATGTGACATTTATGGGTGTATATATAGGTATTTCATGATTTATTTCCATAGTTTTTGTCTAATAGGTATGGCTATATCGGGTAATGACGATTTTGGGCATGTATGTCCATTGACACCAAGGGTCATGCTATAATTTTTTTAACCTATGGGAATAATTGTTTCTATTTGGGGGGACCACCTTCTATTTATGGGTTTTTACAACCAATGATTAAACTATCCTTTTGTAACATTGATGTTTGTTATAGGTCATATAATGATATTATCGAGTGCTGTTTGGGTAATTCAGGATAAATTCATTGCACTATCTATAGTTTAGTTTACACCTATAATGTATAGTGATAATGTCATTTATTATTGCCTTTATCATCCTCTTGTTATCATATTTTAGAGATGATTCAACATAGTGTATCCATACATGTCCTTATCATGTATCCTAATATCATAGACATAACAAATAACATGATTCATCTGAAATATGATACATCCCCTATGTGTCTTCTATAGGCATCCTTCTCACCCTCACTCTTTCTATGTGGTTGATAATCAGTTATAAGGTATTCCATGAATTTTAACTTTTATTCTTGGTATAATATAATGTGTTGGTGTCCATACTTCTTCAATAAGTTTTCACTAGATATGATATTATTTTTCTCCAATTTATATTATAATCAATGTGATGTAGTCAATTAACAGTCCACTACCTACAAAAAAATAATATTTATTACATTTTAATTATTACTGATTGTGATGTTATTAATGATTATATTATATCTCCCACTATTTTTTTCAAATCCCAACCTCTCTTATTGTGGTATTTAGAATATCTAGGCGCTCATATATTCTAGTAGAATTGATCCATGTTTTCCTTCATCAAAGTATTAATCCCATTGAACCAAGATTTATTCCATTCATTCCAAATACACCAAAATTATACGAAATGCATGATAGATCTCTCCCTTTTATCATTAGTGTTATTCCTCAATCCATGAATCCACTGATCTAGTTGATTTAATGAGATTTTATTATTCTTGTTTATCAATTTTGTGTTTATTATTACTACTTAATTTCCTATATTATATTTTCCTTTGTTTAGGGGATTTAAGAAAGATTTTATGTGGAGTAATTCTTTTCCTAAATTAAATTACCCATTTTCATCAACATACTAAAATTCATTGGATATATAAAATGATGAATTTAACTTTTGATAATTATCTATAACTTTCACTTTTGATAATGAATATATTCTTTTAATTTATTTATATATTTTAAAAAGTTAATAATCTATGAACCAAATATGGTGTATATGGACAAAAAACGGATTCACACTAATATTTTGACAAATGAATATGAAGATGAAGTTAAAGAGTTCATCAAGTTTTCAAGAGATTGTGCATAAATCCTTTCTAAAATCCTCTAACCATGTTTACGTTGTTGTTGTTCTATAGAAAGTAGTTTGTAAGAGTTGGAAGAATATTTTATTTCTCACGAAATAGATCAGAGCTATAAATGCTACACTAAACAAGGGAAAAATTGAATGTGGACATCGATTAGGAAGATACTATGGTTTATGAATCTTTTTATATGAATACCTTTGTAAAATACGATAGAGATCGCATGGAAGAAATGACAATGGAAATTGATGATGAACTTTGTTCTTGTCCATAGTTTTTTGAGGAGTTAAATAGCTATTCCAAGAAACCATTGTTTACCAGTTTTACTATATAAACAACATTTTCCTCTATATTGAAGTTATATAATTTGAAAGGTGGATGAAGATAGAGTGACACAATCTGTACAAAACTACTTGGTCTTCTGAAAGATATAATACCAGAAGAAAATGAACTATCATTCCGAACATATGATGATAATCAAACATTACGTTCAATGGGAATGATCTCTAAAAAATACATGCTTATACAAATGGTTTCATATTGTTTCTCTATGACCGGGAATCACTCATGAAATTCCATAAGTGTGGTTCATATCGATACAAGAAAAATTAACCAAGTACTTCAAAATTTGTATGGTACATTCATATCATTCCATGGTTATTAGGACTATATGCATGTTAGGAAACTATGATATAATTAACATGGAAGACTGATTTATGAATTAAAGATAGTAACCCATGTCATCCAACAGATTCTTCTTAATTGAAGAAAATTTATTACATGTTTACTGAATTCGAAGAAGAGATGAGAAAATTTCATCTTGCAATATTACTAATTGAATAAATCATATTTGATTACAGAGTAGTACTCACAATATATGGCCCGTCATGTTGGTAAATTATAACATTCCACCATTTTTATGCATGAATATCAAATACATTATGTTGTCTCTACTTATGTATAGACTAAAGAACCCTAGTAATGATACTGATGTCTATTTGGATCCATTGATCAATGATCATACATTGATGTGGGATACGGGTGTTACAATGTATGATGCTCATAGAAGTAAATAATTCACATTTAAGGACATTTTTTATAGAATTATAAATGGCTTCCCCACTTATATAATTTTATTAGGCTATAGCATTAAAGGAATGTTGGGGTGTCCCATATGGGAAAAATGTACATACTCAGTTTGGTTAAGACATTCCTTGACAAATGTGTATTTATAACATCATAAATTTTTTACCTCGACAATATAAATAATGATCCTGGATGATAGTATTCTATGGGAATATCGAAAGAGGTACAACAGCCTCTCTAGTAATGGGCTATCAACTGTAAAAATAAAAAAAAATATTGACAATATTTTTGGTAAACCATTTACAAAAAACCTAAGAAAGTCATGTTGGAAGAAGAGACCAATTTTCATTGAATTTCCATGTTATAATTTTTTTATGTTGGACATTTTCTTGATGTCAAGCATGTAGAGAAAAATATAACTTATTGTGTTATTCACACGTTACTAAATGCTCATGGAAAAATTAAAGATGGCATCATGGTTATGTTAGACTTTATTGAAATGGGGATGAGGGATGATTTGGATCTTCTGAAGGGTAAAGGGAAGACTTTTCATCCCATAGTAGCTTACACTCTACCCAGATAGGAAAAATTGCAATTTTTCCTTTTCCATGCAAGTGTAAATATTTTATAGGGTTATTCCTCAAATATAAAGATTGTAATTCCAAAGAGTAATTTGAATTTATAAAGACTATAATCACAAAATTTTCATGTTTTGATGCATGATTTAATGCCTATTACATTATGTTACATTTTTCCTAAAAATGTATGACATACATAAACTAACCTCTGTATCTTTTTGAAATCCATATGTAGTTTTGTTGTATACCTGAAAAATTTTCACATCATGTATGAGGATATTGTAGTCATATTATATAAATTAGAGATGTTCTTCCCACAATAAATATTTGACATAATGGACCACCTGATAGTTCAATTTCTCGGATAGGTTCAACTATGTACTCCTATCTATTATAGAAATATATACCCCATTGAATAGTATATGATGATTTTGAAAGGGTATATCACGAATCAAAGTTGGCTAGAAGGTTGTATTTCCAAATGATATATTGTTGAAGAATCTATTGAATTATGTAATGATTACCTATTAGATGTTGAAATCATCACTCTCCTAAAATCTCATCATAGTGAATTCTTTATGGGAAAAGGGATTTCTAGATGAGATGTTGTTAAAATTACCTTTCATGAGTAGGAGAAACTAAATCAATACATATTACATAATAGTGAAGTTGTCGATCCATATATTGAAGTAAAAAAAAAAATTAGATATTTGAATCCATTAAGGGCTGGAGGATGGACATCAAATACACCTAATCAACAGTTTATATGATGGTTTAGATATCAAATTTATATGGAGTTATCTGGAAAAATAAATTAAAGTTTAAAACTTCTTAAATGGCCAGCTAGAGGACCGAATGATAATTTTATATCGTACACTGGTTTTTTAATCAGTGGTAATATGATCTATGAAAAAGAACAATTTACTGTGATGAAAAACTATGGTTTTATTCTTGTGGATTAAGTGATTCACATATCTTGTTCTAAAGACAGAAATACATTTTATGAAAATATGTCATATTTTGAAATTATTGAATAGATATACGAGTTGGATTATAAAAAATTTCAAGTAATGCTTTACCATTACAAAAGGGATAACAATATCAATAGAGTGAAATTTGATGAAATGGGATTTGTGAAGGTGAATTTCAGTATGGAAGGGGAAAAATAAGTGCTTTTCATAATGGCTTCATAGGCAGTGCATGTATTTTATTTCTCTGATCCAAAAACAAGAATTGGTCTATTATCTTGTTGGTGACAAAAAAAATTTTTTGAGTCAGATGAAATTTCAACCGAGGATGACCCTTTCATTATGACATCACAATAAGTTCATCTTGTTACCAAAGTAGACAATTTCTTATATGTTAGAGGAGACCACAAAGAGGGGATTTGCATTCTCTATAGAGGAACCAAATCCTTGGAACCTTTAATAATAGAATGAGGATTCAATGAGAATGTAAAATTATTTTTTTATATATTTTGTTTTTCTTCATTATATTATATGTTATCTACTACATTAACATAATCTAAATTAAATTTTTGAATACTCATGTTGTAAAGACCCGTAAAATTCAAGGAAAATTTTTTCTTAATTTTCTTTAGAATTTTACAAGAGCACGGTTTCAGACGGAACCTGATTCCGAGGCCCGGAGTGCCCGGAATCAATTTCCGAAGTTTGGCTCGGGTACGTTCAGTGAACGAACGAGCGGGAATTACTAACTTTTGAACCGGTGCCCGGAATCGAATTCCGAGGGCACCGATGGAACCGTAGCGCCGGTAAACGCTTAGGAACTCCTGTTCTGGAGTTGTGTTCATACGAGTGTTTATAATAAAAATTGTGGATGTTTACTTTGTAATTACACTACAATTTTTATTATTTTACTCTATGTGTTATCTCTTGTTGGAAGTTGGGTAACCACCCAACCTCCCTTGGGAGGTTATGAGGGTGGTGGGGCCCACACGAACCCCACCTCTTCATATCCTCTAAAACCCCCTCAACTCCCACATAAGTTATGATATCTTAAGTTATAACTTTAGACTTAAATAAGGTGAGTTGTGTGTGTGTTTTGAATTTCAAACTCTTGAAATTCTAGTGAGTTGTTGTGTTAATAAAATAAGATAGAGTCTTATTTTATTTTGGTTAATAGTTTTGTCACCTTGAGAGAGTTGGGAAGGTTCTTCTTATTTCTTCATCTTCTTCAACCTCGACGAAGAACACGAAGAACGCCGTTCTTCAACGAAGAACTTCTTCGCCGAAGAACAAGGTTCTTCCGCGACGCCATATCCGCGACGTGACGTTCTTCTTCCGCATCATCTCTTCCGCGACGGTTTTCCGCGACGAACGCCATCGACAACGACTCTTCCTCCGACGTCAAAGGAATCGACACCGATATTCCACGACTACGTCAACGTGTCAACGAGAGGGAACGCCGCTTCCTCCACGGACCTTCTTCGTCGGCCTACGAAGATTCACCAACGACGTATCTCTTCGGGCATATCTCTTCGTCAACGGATTTGACGAATGACGACCACGACACCCGACCTCCGCAACGTTGTCTTCCGCGGGACGTTGTCAAATCTTCGAACCTATACCCGAGGTAGGGGTTGTTGATTATTGTTTAATTATTTTATCCTTGTTTGTGGTCCATGCATAACTGACGTATGGATTTATAAGTGTTATTGTTTAACGTGAGGGGGCCGGACCGCATGAACACGGTCGAACCCCCTCCATCGTTCATGTTGGTTTATCTTGCGGGTGGAAGCAAGGTGGCGTGGTGCCGTCGCACCACGCGGATAATTGTATGTTTATCTTACGCGGCGCCGTCGCGCGCGCACCATGGAAGAAACATTATGAACGCGACGCCGTCGCGCCGCGTTGAAAGAAATCAAGGTGCGGCAGAGGGGCGCGGTGCCGTCGCACCACGCCGGACGACGAACACCGCGGCCGGTTCCGGGCCGCGGCGGGACGAGGAGACCGGCGGCCGGGCCGCCGGCGTCCGAAGCCGAAAAGGGGACTGGATTTTTTCGGTCCCGTTGGAGAAAACCGGCCGGCCAGCAGGCCGGCCGGATGGTCAAATCCGGGGGAATTAATCCCCCGGCCAGCAATAGAAACCCCCCTCATAAAGAGGGGGTGGTTTCCTTGAGGGGGCAGGAGGCCCCCCGGTTCAATCAAGCTGGCCCCCGCAAGGGGGGCCGTTTTCCACAAAGGGTGCGGCATTAAGCCGCGCCGCCACTCCAAGAAAGCAAGGGCTTTGCCCCCCCCCCCCCCCCCCGCATGCCGCCAGGCCGCCGCGCCACCGCCAGGCCGCCGCGCCGCCGCCGGCCGGCCGGGCCGGGTCGGACCCGGGTCGGGTCGACCCAGGGGGGGGGGGGGGTCGGGCCGGGTCGACCCGGACCCCCCGTTTCGAATCATTTTCGGTCTTTTGGCCATAACATGAGCCACAGACCTCCGATTGACGAACCGTCTTCGGCAACGCGATCCTTGGATTGAGACGGTCGTTTCGTTATATCGCACTCAAGGTTTCGATTTACTTTGAGTTCGGCCGGGTTGGTTCGTTCACGAAACCAACCGGGCCTTCGGAGCGGAAACGCTCATATCTTGAGCTACGAACGTCCGATTGACGTGCCGTCAGCTGTGTTGTGTTCCTCTTAGTGAGACGAATCTTTTGGAATACTCCGCCCGAGGTTTGGACGGAGGTGGAGTACGGTCGGGTTGGTTTTTCCTTAAACACCAACCGGGCCCCGGGGACGAAAATGCCAATAACTCTCAGACCAGGCGTCCGATCGACGCACCGTCTATTGCGTTGAGTTCCTGTTGACGATACGGTACTTTTGGCTACATCAACTCTGGACTTTGTGACAGTTGATGTATCAGCCTCTCGGCTCGTGGAGCGGACCCTCCGAACTAGCTTGCTGTGTGCGGGAACCCTAGTGCTGGCTGCGACTGTTACTGTGACTACTACTGCTACTACTGCTACTGTGACTGCGACGACGACAGTACAGAGATCCTGTGTGGATTCGACGACGACGACTACACCACTCAGCGATCCTACGTGGTTCAGTGCTACAGGTCCTGTGTGGGCCCGATCCTGTGTGGGTCCGATCCTGTGTGGGTCCTTGCGCTCAGCGGTCCTGTGTGAACCAGCGCCTAAAGGTCCTGTGTGGGCCCGATCCTGTGTGGGTCTTTGCGGGGGTTAGTTACCTATCGATCCTTCGTGGGTCCGACGACTTTGATGGATCAGAGATCATCTTTATCGTCTTTTGAAGAAGTATACCTGTGTGGATTACGTTTTGCTTTCCTGTGTGGATTGTGTTGTGCAATCCTGTGTGGGTTACGTTTTGCTTTCCTGTGTGGAATACGTTTACTTTCCTGTGTGGACTGAGTTGTACTTGGGCTCAGAGGTTGGAGTGTTTTTGAAATTGATGACTTAGGTATATGTATGGGCATATACCTAAACAGTGTCGGTTATTACTTCGTGATTGATCCTTTCTTCGTGGTTTATCCTTTGTGGATTTGAGAGACCTTCAGGGGTCTCGGGGTCCCTACTGAGTAGCTTATACTCACCCCTGCACGGGCTTTTCCCACACTACGTTGTGTTGGTTGCAGACGACGGACATCGTTGACTTTAGCTGAGGCTTGCAGAGCAGGATGGTACCCGGAGGTCGACCACTGGGCGGGACGTTCTCGGAGCGGACGGCGGGACCCGTGGAGCAGAGGAGCTATCTGTACCCACCCTTCAAGTGGGATTTCTAGTGGACAGCTCGGTGTAGCGGCTTTTACTTTTCAGTTGTTGTTTTCCCTTTCGAGTTGTACTTTACTTTCAGTTTGGGTTTGTATACTGGCCCATTTACTTTTCCGCACTTTCAGTTGTACTCTGCTTTTGTTTAGTGTTTACTTTCCGCTTGCTTACTTCGTGGTGTTTTTTTATTTTACAAAGGCAATGCCTTCCCTTTTTACCAGGATTTACGCCTTGGTGCTAGTCGCCAGCCCCTGGCCTATGGAAGGCGGGCTTGGGGTAGTCACGGCACGGACCCCGAGGGCGGGTCGTGACAAATTGGTATCAGAGGAGTTCGGTTCTACCACGAACTCTGATCTTTTCTATGTGAAGCAATAATGTTTAGCGTATTGAGTGTGGTTATCATTCCAGGGAGTCCAGTGTTGGTGCGGCGGCTGACGTATCCGTACACCAGGACCCTGACTTCTGATTTCCGACTTAATGCACGAAAACATTGATTGCGTGTGTGTTTTAAAGTTTTCTTTGTGATTACTTAAATCAGCTCACCAGGTATACTGTTTGACCGTGGCGCACCTGTTTCCTGTTCAGGATGGCCCCACGACGGCAGCCAGCTAGGGTTCCGAGAGTCGAGTGTGACGACAGCCCACCGAGTGACGAGGCCTCGGTGCAAGGCCCTTTGTCAACAGTGGCACTGGCGGTAGATCTACCCGCCGAGCCCCCGATACTTCCAGCAGCAGCCGCTGACGATGCACGTCGCCTCAGCGCACTGCATGAGTTTCAGCGCCAGCGACCGCCCAGGTTTCGCGGGGAGACGGATCCCCAGGCAGCAGAGGACTGGCTGGAGGCAGTGGTACGAGTGTTTAGGCTAGTGAGGATACCAGCAGACCTCATGGTGATCCTCGCTGCGAGCCTACTACACGCAGCAGCAGGACGATGGTGGAGCTTGATGCTCCAAGTGCACGATGAGGCATCTCTACTTTGGACGGACTTTGAGAGCCTCTTCCGCTCGGAGTTAGTCCCAGCCACCCTTCGTGTGGTGCCTATCCAGGAGCTTCTACAGCTGCGGCAGGGCAGCATGACGGTCACTCAGTACTCAGCGAGATTTACCGATCTCTCGCGCTACTCGACCGACATGGTACGAGACCCATTCTTCCGGGCCCGGACCATCGAGCAGGGTTTGAGACACGAGATCAGGGCATCGCTGATCTCCCTCAGCATACAGACTCAGACAGGAGTACTGGAGCGGGCCCTTCTGATCGAGAGCTTCCTTGCTGAGTCTACACCAGCGCAGCGACCCACCGCAGGGCGGCAGATAACGGAGTCTTCGACATCAGGTAGCCGACGGATGACTCAGGGTTCCTGGCAGACCAGACCTACCAGTGGCCGACTACACGACCCTGGCTCAGTTGTGCGGGAAAGCCGGGGTGAAGTCAGAGCCAGGCGTGCCGAGAGTGGGCAGTGATACTCCTGTGGCGGGATTGGTCACATGGCTCGTGACTGTCCAACCCGCCATGCTGATGATCAGCAGTTAAGTGAAGAACCTCCCAGGCAGAGGCAGAGGTTCGACCGTGGCGGTCCGCAGGGAGGTGGCGGACGAGGCTGAGGAGCTGGACGAGCAGCCGGTGGTGGGCAACGCTTTGAGGCTCTGCCACCACCACCACCAGGAGGTCCACCCCGACCACAGGGAGTAGGTGAACATGCGAGAGCTCAACTACAGGCAGCCGAGGCCTTCGATCATGGAGCTCTGGGAGCCGATGGATAGGAGCAGAACTAGTGGATACATCCTTTGTACTTCTGGTTCCTTATTGCATTTGTGTAGTGTCTTGTATTATGAGCTGCAATAATAAAAGATGCATACCTTTGTGATATTTTCGTTCCTGTCCTCTTTCGTAATGTTACTAAGAGGTTCCAGTTTTGGCTGTTGACTTGACCCTCACTTATGAGACATCTACTAGAGGAGACCCAGTTACCACACACTGATGCCGACAGTGTGACTCAACCCTTGGAGGCGAGAGTAACGGTTGAATCTCTTAGTAGTAGCGTCGAGGCCTTACGACATCATCCTTGGTATGGATTAGTATCATCCATGTTAGGATTGACTGTTTTAGGCAAAGAATGTGGTTCATCCAGGGGATGGGACCCGATTTCTCTTTTCGGCAAAAAAGAAATCTTGCAGTTCTGATGGGACCGGAGATGGTCCAGGCCACGACAGGGAAGGTCCAGGTCATCCAGGAGCGGATGAGGACAGCTCAGAGCCGGCAGAAGTCATGTGCTGATAGGAGGCGGAGGCCACTAGAGTTCGAGGATGGCGACCACGTCTTCTTGCGGGTCTCACCTCGACGTGGTATTCGGAAATTTGGCCGAGGCGGCAAGTTATCTCCGCGCTTTATCGGACCCTTCCAGATTCTCAACAGGATTGGTGAGGTGGCTTATCGCCTGGCTCTACCACCTCAGTTGCACCGGGTGGACGAAGTCTTCCACGTGTCTCAGCTGAAGAGATACGTGCATGACCCGACGCACATCATTGACCATGGGGAGCTTGACGTTGACGATGGGGCGACTTTTACGGAGGTCCCAGTGGAGATAGAGGATCGACAGGAGTGGGTCCTGCGTGGGCGATCGATTCCTCTTGTGCGCATCAGATGGCAGCACGGGAATCTCCAGGAGATCACATGGGAGCGGGTGGCTCAGATGCGTGCTCAGTACCCTCATTTGTTTCCCTAGTTTTTGATGTATCTTTATGGGGACGTAAAGCCCTGAGGTGGGAGTAATGTAAAGACCCGTAAAATTCAAGGGAAATTTTTTCTTAATTTTCATTAGAATTTTACAAGAGCGCGGTTTCAGACGGCACCTGATTCCGAGGCCCGGAGTGCCCGGAATCAATTTCCGAAGTTTGGCTCGGGTACGTTCAGTGAACGAACGAGCGGGAATTTCTAACTTTTGAACCGGTACCCGGAATCGAATTCCGAGGGCACCGATGGAACTGTAGCGCCGGTAAACGCTTAGGAACTCCTGTTCTGGAGTTGCGTTCATACGAGTGTTTATAATAAAAATTGTGGATGTTTACTTTGTAATTACACTACAATTTTTATTATTTTACTCTAAGAGTTATCTCTTGTTGGAAGTTGGGTAACCACCCAACCTCCCTTGGGAGGTTATGAAGGTGTTGGGGCCCACACGAACCCCACCTCTTCATATCCTCTAAAACCCCCTCAACTCCCACATAAGTTATGATATCTTAAGTTATAACTTTACACTTAAATAAGGTGAGTTGTGTGTGTGTTTTGAATTTCAAACTCTTGAAATTCTAGTGAGTTGTTGTGTTAAAAAAATAAGATAGAGTCTTATTTTATTTTGGTTAATAGTTTTGTCACCTTGAGAGAGTTGGGATGGTTCTTCTTATTTCTTCATCTTCTTCAACCTCGACGAAGAACACGAAGAACGCCGTTCTTCAACGAATAACTTCTTCGCCGAAGAACACGGTTCTTCCGCGACGCCATATCCGCGACGTGACGTTCTTCTTCCTCATCATCTCTTACGCGACGGTTTTCCGCGACGAACGCCATCGACAACGACTCTTCCTCCGACGTCAAAGGAATCGACACCGATATTCCACGACTACGTCAACGTGTCAACGAGAGGGAACGCCGCTTCCTCCACGGACCTTCTTCGTCGGCCTACGAAGATTCGCCAACGACGTATCTCTTCCGGCGTATCTCTTCGTCAACGGATTTGACGAATGACGACCGTGACACCCGACCTCCGCGACGTTGTCTTCCGCGGGACGTTGTCAAATCTTCGAACCTATACCCGAGGTAGGGGTTGTTGATTATTGTTTACTTATTTTATCCTTGTTCGTGGTTCATGCATAACTGACGTATGGATTTATAAAAGTGTTATTGTTTAACGTGAGGGGGCCGGACCGCATGAACACGGCCGAACCCCCTCCATCGTTCATGTTGGTTTATCTTGCGGGTGGAAGCAAGGTGGCGTGGTGCCGTCGCACCACGCGGATAATTGTATGTTTATCTTACGCGACGCCGTCGCGCGCACACCATGGAAGAAACATTATGAACGCGACGCCGTCGCGCCGCGTTGAAAGAAATCAAGGTGCGGCAGAGGGGCGCGGTGCCGTCGCACCGCGCCAGACGATGAACACCGCGGCCGGTTCCGGGCCGCGGCGGGACGAGGAGACCGGCGGCCGGGCCGCCGGCGTCGGAAGCCGAAAAGGGGACCGGATTTTTCCGGTCCCGTTGGAGAAAACCGGCCGGCCAGCTGGCCGGCCGGATGGTCAAATCCGGGGGAATTAATCCCCCGGCCAGCAATAGAAACCCCCCTCATAAAGAGGGGGGGGGGGTTTCCTTGAGGGGGGCAGGAGGCCCCCCGGTTCAATCAAGCTGGCCCCCGCAAGGGGGGCCGTTTTCCACAAAGGGCACGGCATTAAGCCGCGCCGCCACTCCAAGAAAGCGGGGGCTTTGCCCCCCCTGCATGCCGCCAGGCCGCCGCGCCACCGCCAGGCCGCCGCGCCGCCGCCAGGCCGCTGGGCCGCCGCTTCGCCGCGCCACCGCGCTGCCGGCCGGCCGGCCGGGCCGGGTCGGACCCGGGTCGGGCCGACCCAGGGGGGGGGGGGGGGGTCGGGCCGGGTCGACCCGGACCCGGACCCCCCGTTTCGAATCATTTTCGGTCTTTTGGCCATAACATGAGCCACGGACCTCCGATCGACGAACCGTCTTCGGTAACACGATCCTTGGATCGAGACGGTCGTTTCGGTATATTGCACTCAAGGTTTCGGTTTACTTTGAGTTCGGCCGGGTTGGTTCGTTCACGAAACCAACCGGGCCTTCGGAGCGGAAACACTCATATCTTGAGCTACGGACGTCCGATTGACGTGTCGTCAGCTGTGTTGTGTTCCTCTTAGTGAGACAGATATTTTGGCATACTCCGCCCGAGGTTTGGACGCAGTTGGAGTACGGTCGGGTTGGTTTTGCTTTAAAAACCAACTGGGCCCCGGGGACGAAAATGCCAATAACTCTCAGACCAGGCGTCCGATCGACGCACCGTCTGTTGCGTTGAGTTCCTGTTGACGATACAGAACATTTGGATACATCAACTCTGGACTTTGTGACAGTTGATGTATCAGCCTCTCGGCTCGTGGAGCGGACCCTCCGAACGAGCTTGCTGTGTGCGGGAACCCTAGTGCTGGCTGCGACTGTTACTGTGACTACTACTGCTACTACTGCTACTGTGACTGCGACGACGACAGTACAGAGATCCTGTGTGGATTCGACGACGACTACTACAGCACTCAGCGATCCTACGTGGGTCAGTGCTACAGGTCCTGTGTGGGCCTGATCCTGTGTGGGTCCGATCCTGTGTGGGTCCTTGCGCTCAGCGGTCCTGTGTGAACCAGCGCCTACAGGTCCTGTGTGGGCCCGATCTTGTGTGGGTCTTTGCGGGGGTTAGTTACCTATCGATCCTTCGTGGGTCCGACGACTTAGATGGATCAGAGATCATCTTTATCGTCCTTTGGTTAGTTACCTATCGATCCTTCGTGGGTCCGACGACTTAGATGGATCTGAGATCATCTTTATCGTCCTTTGAAGAAGTATACCTGTGTGAGCTGAAACCTATTGCTTTCCTGTGTGGATTGTGTTGTGCAATTCTGTGTGGATTACGTTTTGCTTTCCTGTGTGGATTGTGTTGTGCAATCCTGTGTGGATTACGTTTGGCTTTCCTGTGTGGAATACCTTTACATTCCTGTGTGGACTGAGTTGTACTTGGGCTCGGAGGTTGCAGCGTTTTTGAAATTGATGACTTAGGTATATGTATGGGCATATACCTAAGAAGTGTCGGTTATTACTTCGTGATTGATCCTTTCTTCGTGGTTTATCCTTTGTGGATTTGAGAGACCTTCAGGGGTCTCGGGGTCCCTACTGAGTATCTTATACTCACCCCTGCATGGGCTATGCCCACACTATGTTGTGTTGGTTGCAGACGACGGACATCGTTGACTTTAGCTGAGGCTTGCAGAGCGGGACGGTACCCAGAGGTGGACCACTGGGCGGGACGTGCTCGGAGCGGACGGCGGGACCCGTGGAGCAGAGGAGCTATCTGTACCCACCCTTCAGGTGGGATTTCCAGTGGACAGCTCGGTGTAGCGGCTTTTACTTTTCAGTTGCTGTTTTCCCTTTCGAGTTGTACTTTACTTTCAGTTTGGGTTTGTATACTGGCCCATTTACTTTTCCGCACTTTCAGTTGTACTCTGCTTTTGTTTAGTGTTTACTTTCCGCTTGCTTACTTCGTGGTGTTTGTTTACTTTACAAAGGCAATGCCTTCCCTTTTTACCAGGATTTACGCCTTGGTGCTAGTCGCCAGCCCCTGGCCTATGGAAGGCGGGTTTGGGGTAGTCACGGCACGGACCCCGAGGGCGGGTCGTGACACATGTAGATAATTTCTTCAACATATGATGATGTCACCAGTCCCTTGGAAGAACAAACTAAAAAAATGAAACCCTTTAGAAAGCTGTAAAGGTAATATTGTGATATAATTTCTCTATTTTATTGAAAATTTATATAATGGAATGTTGATTTAATTTTCATTATTCCTTGTAGAGTTCATTTATATTAAAATATTTATTTCCAAGTGCTATGGATTTTTAGGAAGATCAATGATGTTGTATCTTCTAAATTATAGAGTTAGTCATGATGTTTCATAGTAAAATCATTGTGAATAAAATTATTTTATTGCTTTATTTTTATGTTTAATTTATTTCTTTTTAGTATTACTCACATAATAATTTTTTATAATACACGTGGATTCTATTGATCATGTTGGGGTGCTATATCTATCTTTCATACCTTTTTTCACCAAAACATCTAGAAACTTCTTCTCACATAAAACCATTTCACCCTTATAGCAAGGAATTTATCAGTTTCATTCATATTACCTCTACTACCACTACGACAAAACCAACCTTTAATAGATCTATAAATGGCCTTAATTAGTGCTATAAAAGTGATGACAACGTCAGCGATGTTAAAAGACTAAGACTTTTATTAGTGTTGATAATGTCGCCATTTATCAGTGCTAACAAAAGTACTGATAAATGGGGCATTTATCATCACTTTTAAAAGTGGTGATAAACGTCCAATTTATCATCGCTTTTATTTATCAGCACTAAAGAAATTATTTATCATCTCTTTTATAAGCGCTAATAAAGGACTTTTTATCTTCACTGTACAATATTTACAAAATTAAACCTTTATCACCACTTTTAGATGCCCTAAAAAATGTGTTATTTATAATAACTTTTAAAAGAAATGATAATGGGCCATACTGCAGTGTGCGGTAACAACATACCATATCTCTATAAACACACTAGGAACATACTAGATATCAATAAAAACAATTCCCGATATAGAATTTTAATGAAATTAAATTTACAACAAAAATTCCAAAAAACACTATATTATAATCATTTTAAACATTTGATTGTACAATTACATAAATACAAATTGTTATATACATTCAAAAATAATCATAACTGCCAAAGGTACCATGATTTTAATTGAATGTGTTTGTCGAACTACTAACACTGCATTAGCAGTTTGAAACAAACCACATCATCTAAAAAAGAATCCAACTGTCTATGAAAACAATTATTATGAGTAATATTAAAACAAATTAAACATGAATATTAAATTAAACATTAATTCTATTGAAAATGATTTTAATATTCAAATATCAAGATTAAATCTTTAATTGAGAATAGTCAGTGGTGGTTCTCTTCCTATAAAGGAAATAGAGATAAATTAAAAGAAATGGATAAATGAAACATTACTCGGTTTATAAGATTTTGAAGGAGAATAAGCATGAAAGTTGGTCAGAGCACCCCAAATCGAAAAAAATAATACACCTAGATTAGTAAACAATAATTACATGAGTAATACTAAAAAAAATTAAATAGAAATATTAAACAATGTATTAATTCTAGGGAAAATAATTTTACTATGAAAACGCCAATATTACATCTGTAATTGGGTAGAGATAGTGTCGTTTTTATTCCTACAAAGGCATGAAAGATGGACAGAAATATTCTAAAATAAATATAATCTTTATAGAATAATTGAAATTTAACCAACATTTCAACATATAATTATTCATTAAAATAGAGGATATATATTGTAACATTACCTTTACATCTTTCAAAAAGGTTTCTTTGGTCCAGATATAAGCTAATAACAAAACTAAGGATTCTCTATGCACTTCACTATTATTGGTTAACTACCGAAAATCATTGTATCTAACCTGAAATTCATACATGGTGTTCCCATGATGCTCTCATCCTACACATGCTCACCACCATCTCTATCATATCACCATTCACCATTCACTTTTCCTTCTCTTCTTGCACCCATTTGCTAAGTTTAAAGATGCATGATGCATGAAACTGCATGCATATAGTAAATGGGTGTAGGAAGGGAATGAAAAATTCATTTTTGAAAGGTTATATGATACAGATGGTGGTGATAAAGTGTGATATGAGAGAATCATGGGGACATCGGGTAGGAAGTTCAGGTCATATGCTATGATAAGCAGTAGTTTTACAAACAATAGTGATGTACATAGAGAATCCATAGTTTTGTTATTAAATTTGTGAGTTATGTACAACCAATCCTTTTTTTGGATTCATTGATCAATTGATATAAATAGAAATAATTATTCCTCTAATACACTATATTAGTAGAATCAGCAGTCTAAATGATCAAAATACAAAATATAAATGAACATGCACACAAGACACAAGGGCAAAATTTCCACAAAAATTGACTTCTCCAAACAAGCATGATAGAAAGAGGGGAAACAGATTCAAGAAGGGATAATCATATAAAATTTCAAATTAAAAAATTCAACTTCAATTGAACTATGAAAGGATAATTTCATCAGACATTTACAATGAATGATAAACTTACAATAGCCACAAAACAAAATCCAGGATACTCCAAACATCGTTACCCCAACAGGGGAGATAGAAACTGAGCCAATGTGTTTATTCTTATTTCACAATAAATCATCCAAACACACTTTATCCACCAACTTCTCCAAATCGAGATCCTTAGAGGAGAAGACTCAGTCCTTGATCATTGGATGAAGACCCCCAATGAAAAGAGAATCTTTCAACAGATCATGTGATACCACCTATAGACAAAAGGAAACCAAATCTTTTAAGTGTTTGAGATAATCCTACAATATCATCTGACCTTACTGGAAACTCATGAGATCATCCATTTTCTTCATATTCACCTCCTCAGGTATAAACTATCAGACGAAGAGGGAATTAAAATCTTCCCACGTCCTCCAAACATGAATCTTTATTGGGGAAACAACTTTCATTCTTCCAAATCTGCACCACCATGTAGGCCCAGAACATCATGAACTCTAATTGGTTTGGGAGTTCCAAACACTATGAATATATTCTCAAAATTCGCAAGCCACTTAACTACCTATAATGAACATCAATTTCCATGGAAGATGGGTAGAAATTGAGGAGAACCAGAAACAAGGTGAGACAAACTAGATACTTTGGGGACCTTTCGGGGTAGCATATTCTGAATAACACAAATATCATAAAATCATGTTCATAATCAATCTGAAACACAATCTAAATGAACATATCAGGCCAAAACAACATGATCAAAAGCCCAATTGCATAAAATACAAGAATTCTCTCTTTAGAATCCACTATTTCATTTTCAATTTCAAACCACCTTCTTCTAAGAACACTTTTGACAACATAATAAAACACATTTTTTAAGAAAATCCAATTCCAGAAATAATTTTCCCCTTTCCAAAAACTATTTTGGAAAACCAAGCCGAGATGATCCACAAAACAGAGTATGCATATAGGCCACAATGGTTGTGGAAAGAGTAAAAATGCACAATAATTCAATGTTTCTCATGAAATACATTGTAGAGTGGTCATCAATCATCTCTCATCATGCTTCCATGGTGTTAAACTGCACAAAATCATCCTTTAAGAAAGATGATAAACAAAATAGTGTCTCTCATCCTATTTGCATGATGTTAAACTGCACAAATTCTCCCGGACATCAAGGTGTTAAAATACGCATTATATCTCATCCTGATTATAGGATATTAAACTAAAAACTACATTCTAGATGAAATATTTAAAACATCATAGAATCTCCCATCTTAGTTTCATGACATTAAATTACTCTAATTTATCCTGACACTAAAAATGAAAAAATGCTAATGGCAGAACCCAAAATTACAAACAACGATATAGGAAAAGTAGAAAATAACATACATTGGATTCTATCATTGATTCATCTAATGGATCGTACTGGAGTCACATTGGCAACCAAGGTGTTCCATGAGATCATCAAAATCATGATGTTGGAGTACCGGTTACGGTTATTTTAAATAGATCAGGAACATTTTTAACAGTGCTTTTGAAAAAGCGCTGATAGAGTGCACATTTATCTATAATAAATTGATAAGCACTGATAAAAGATATATTTATCAATGCTAAAAAGGTGATGATAAATCTCAATATTTATCAGTGCTCAAAAAGCACTGATAAATAACAACTTTATCAATGCTAATATTTTTTCATTAATAAAAATTCTTGTTAACAGTTCATTTTCTTTCTAATAAATATGGATCTCGGTGCTACAATATTAGTGCTGATAAAGGATTTATTAAATTAATTTTTTTATAATTTTATAATTTTCAAATATATATAATAATTTATTTAATATTATATAAATAATTTTTTGAAAATAAATAATTAGTTATTTATAATAATTAAATTTTTTGAGTTTTATAAATATATGAAATATATATTTATAAATATTTATTTACAAATATATTTTTAACATTATTAGTCGATATATAATCATAAATAAATCTTTCAAAAATGAATTTAATTGAATAATTCAAAATGAGTGAACCATAAAAATATTGACAAAATTGACGAGTTGTATTAATTAAATATAAATTATTAAAATAAATGGATATATATATATATACGTATATATATTAAAGTAATGATTAATACATATTAAAAATACTAAAAAATAATAAATATATATAGATATAAATAAATAATAGAAAAATATCAAATTCATAAATAAAATAAAAAATAAAAAATATTAAAAATGAATGCCCTAACTATTATATTATTAAAAAATTCATTTAAATTAACCAATTAAAAGCATAATATATAAAATGTAACTTCTTAATAATGAAATTCTAAAATATTCTTAATTTTGAATAAATTTCATAAATATTAGATGTATGTGTTTTTATATATTGCATAAATATATTTGTGTGTGCGTTTATATAAAAACGACATTAATTACATATATATATATATATATATATATTACAAGAAATCAATGTAACACGTGATGATTGATATATTTTAAATTGAAAATCAAACAACATTAAAAATGAATAAGATATTATATATTTTTTATGAATTTTTTTTCATGTTATATATATTTATATTTAATATATATTAATTATAAAAATTTATAATATATATATATATATTATACTTATTCATCTTTATTAATAATTATTCCATTAATAATTTTTTAAATAATTTTTTAATTTATTCATTTACAATGTATTAGTTTAATTATATTTTCATTTATATATCAACATTTAATGAAATTATTTATCAATATTTATAATATATATTTATATTAAATTTATTCATTTTTTCAATAATTATTTTATTAATAAAATGTTTAATATTATCTTAATTTACTCATTTAAATTCTATATTTGTTTAATTATTTCTTTTTATTCATTTTACATATCTACATATTCAATATATAGTATTTATTAATTTTTAAAATGTATATATATGTTTATTTAATTTTTTAAAAATGATTTAATTAATGGAATTGTTAAAAAAATTAATTTTATTTTATGTACATTTATCATAGCTAATAAATCACTGATAAAGATTTCCATTTATCGGCGCTTTATTGTTAGCGCTCGTAAAAGGTAACTTTTTTCTGTGCTAAAAATAAAGCACTAATAAAGGGTAACCTTTATCCGTGCAAAAATAAAGCATTTATTAGGGTGATATTTTATCAGTGGTAAGAAATTTGTGTTAATAAAGGGTACCCTTTATCATCGCTTTTACTTAGCACTAATAAAGGTACCCCTTTATCAGTTATTATATTAGCGCTGATGAAGATGGACTTTCTTAGAGCATTTTTTTAGCGCTGATAAATGTCAGTGCTATAAAAGGGTAGTTTTCTAGTACTGTTCCTTTGTAGGAAGAGAAACAAAACTACCTCTACACAATTACAAAGGTAATCACGATGTTTTCACAATAAAATCATTTCCCATAGAATTAATGTATTGTTTCATATTTATGATAATTTATTTATTTTTAGTATTACTCACATAATAATAGTTTTATTATATGGGTGGTTTTTTTAGTAGGGGAGATTGGTCCATCTTTTAAGCCTTTCTACACCTAAACATATACATACTCATTCTACCAGAAAACCTTTTCACCCCTTTAGTGGTTCATTTATCAATTTCATTCAAGGTACCTCCATTGCCATTGTAGGAAGAGAAATGATGTTGACTTAGCTCAATTACAGAATAAATATTGATATTTTCATAGTAAAATTATTATCCATAGAATTAATGTATTGTTTCATATTTATGTTTCATTTACTTGTTTTTTGTATTACTCGCATAATTAGTTTATTCTTAAACATGTTTATTATTTTGTTCGAGTTGAGGTTTTCTATCCATCTTTCATTCTTCTCTACACCAAAACATCCACATACTTATTCTCCCTTAAAACCTTTCACCCCTAAAGTGTTGACATTTATCACTTTCATTCATGTTCCCTTCACTACTCAATAATAGAGGTAATCTTGATATTTTCACAGTAAAATCATTATCCATATAAAAAATGTATTATTATATGTTTATGTATAATTTTTTTCATTTTGGTAATACTCATAATAATTATTATCTTACACATGTGGATACATTTTTTGAGTTGATGTGGTTTATGCGAACATTATCATGCGATATTAGATGTTCGATAATGAATGTCAATGGAAATCATGGTAACATTGAAATTTATGATTTTTTGAGACTTTTGGACATATAAGAATCAGAAACACCTCAATCTAACACCTGATGTGACTAATATGACTCCACTTACTTTTTTTATTTGAAGTTGACATTATTTTTAGTAAAAAAGACAAATGGCATACTAATAACAGAGCTGATATATTCAAATTGTTTTTATAATTTAATAAAATGATCTTTAAGTCATTTTGTGACATGTAAGAATCATCATCTCCTCAATATGATTCTCGGTGTGCCCGATATGACTCAATGTGTTAGTTATCTATTTAAAATTGACATTTAACTTTAAAAGGTGTCACTTAATTAAATCTAAGAAAACATTCTCGTATTTTTTGATAACTTTGTGAATTAATATATAAATAATTTTTGATTTGTAGAAATTGGTCTCATGTCAAACGGATAAATGATGTTATCTATATAAGTCAAAGTGCATGTTTTATGTTAAAAATAACATTTAAGTAAAACAGAAATGTGACGGAGTCAAAACCAAGACACACTTTTATATTGTTTTGATAATTTAATACAATGATCCATAATTTATTTTTGATGTTCATGAATCATCCGAACTACAATCTAATGCAATGTGTGACTGGTATGACTCTATGTGCGTGTTTTTATTTTAAGATAACATCAATTTTAATTAAAATAACAAATGACATACTCAAATATGAGAAAATTTACTCACATTGGTCAACTACTTTAGAACAATGATCCATATGTAATTTATTATGAATTGAAATCAGTCGCACCTCAATCTAATACACACTTTAATCAGCATGGTTCGATGTACGAGTTTCCATTTTGAAATTACATTTTAGTAAAAATGTTAAAGTGACGTACTCAAAATTGAAAAAACACATTCATATTGATTTGAAACATTAGGAAAAAAATACATAAGTAATTTGGGATGTATAGGAATCATCGTTGTGACAACTGGGCACTGGTGACAGCATAGACACCATGTATTTACATGGTTCTCAGGTCCTATACTACCAGGTAGCACCAGTTACCCCCAGATAGGTGGTCCCTACCCTAGGTCCCACCCTCGTTCCCGAACATATCATCTGACAAATTATTGACCCAACAGGGCAACACATGTTCTTTCTAGTGTGTGTTTTCCTCACGTAGATGCACCCTAGAAAACCTCCTAGAATGTCACTCATCTTGATCAGTACTCTAGGCCATGTATGCTTAACTATGGAGTTATAATCATGTAGGCTCTTGAAATATATGTTGTATCTTTTTTACATGAGTCATATCATTTAGTCTATTAACCCTTTATCATTCTAGGGTGTTACATTCACCCCCCCCCCCAGAGTACAACACCCTCGTTTTGGGACCTACATCTCTACCCAGGCAGTACACAGAACATAAGGATGGGTACCACCTTTGATTCCAAATTTGGCAATCAGGCCCCAGTGACAGCACAGACACCCAACCTTAACATGGAATTTGGGTCCTGGACTGCCAGGTAGCACTAGTTTCCCCACATACATGTGGTCCACACCCTAGGGCCCATCTATGTGCCCAAACGGGTTATCTGAATAATGATTTTTCCCACAAGCTAACACATGTCATTTCTAGTGTGCTTTGTCTTTACTCACTCACACCTTAGGAAACATCCCATAAGGTCACCCATCCTGATCACTACTCCAGTCCACGAATGCATAACTATGTAGTTCAAATTAGGTAGCCTCCAAAAAAAAGGTGCACCTTGTTGAAAAGAGTGATATTATTTAGTTATTTAACCCTTATCATTGCGGGGTGTTACAGTCACACCTAAATCTGAATAATGGTTTTACCGATATGACTCAAAGTACATCTTTTTATATAAAATTTTCATCATTTTTTGAAAAATGGACAACTATCCTAGTCAAAACCAAGAAAAAACATTCTTATTGCATTGATACATTATGAAAATAATCCAGAAGTCATTTTTGACGTGTAGAAATTAGCCACACCTCAATCTGATACACAATGTGTATTTTATGACTCAAAGTGTCTGTTATCAATTTAAAATAAACATTTTAGTTCAAAAAGAGTCAGTAACTAAAAACTGTTAAAATGTGATCTGATTTTCTTGATAATTCAGTGAAATAATTCATAAGTCATTTGTGATGTGTTGTAATCTGTTTCAAATCAAACTGACACATGGTGTGATCAAAATGAGTCAAAAGTGTGTGTTTCCAATTTACGAAGACATTTTTGTAAAAAAATAAAACTGACATTCTCAAAACTGATCAAGCACATTCATATTGTTTTGATACTTTATAAAAATGATACACAAGTCATTTGAGACATGTTGGAATCAGTCATAGTTCAATTTTATGCATGGGGTGAATGGTATGACTCCAAGTGCATCTTTTTATTTAAAATAAACATCAATTTCAGAAAAATTAACACTTTCTGTTAATTTATTTCATTCGATTATTACTAACAATATAATTTATTTCTTATACATGTGTGTTATTTTCCTCTAGTAGGGGTGGTTTTTTTAGAAATTGCATGAGCCAGGTCCTAATTAAAAGACATTGGAACATTGATGTTATTGAATGTATTTAATAATTTGTATTTATGTAATAGTATAAAATAATATATGAAATGTCTATAATATATATTTTTCTTATATTTATGTTTTACATTTAATTTTATTTAAATCTTGAATTGGTAATTATTTTTGTTGATATCTGGGGCTACAGTGTGCTATTACAACACATTGTAGTGGTGTTGTAGTGTATTGGTATAGCACAGTGTAGTATGGCCCTTTATCAGTTCTTTTAATAGGTTCTTTATTAGTTCTATTATAAGCACGTATTAATGGTTCCTTTAGCAGCACTAAATAAAAGCACTGATAAATGTTTCCTTTATCATCAATGTTAATAGTGCTGATAAAGGTCCAATTTATCAGTGCTTTGTTTAGCACTAATAAATGCCCCCTTTATCAAAACTAATAAAAGACTAGGGATTTAACCTCATTCATGTAGTTAGTGCTTTTCTAGTGTTTATAAAGGCCATTTCTAGGAATGTTAGAGGCTAGTTTTGTATTATTGTAATAATGGGTAATGTTATGAAGAATTTAGTTTTATAAGATGTACATCAACTATATATCAGTGTTTAGTATTCTATATTTCTAAATACACTAAACGCTTATGGTCCATAGGCATGTTTCTAGGTGATGTAATAAATATTCATCATAAAATAGGTAATATTAATCTATGATAAGCCTAATACAATAAAGTTTGTATCAAAGAAATTGTATATTTAATCATTGGAAAAGTGGATGATAGAAATTTAGTGAGAACACGTGGGATATTTCAAAGGATATGCCTTGGGATGTAACTAAGGATAAGACTATGTATAATTAAAAGTATAAGAAAATATCATGGAATTTTGGTAAAGTATAGAGGTTTTTTTTCATAACAATACAAACATGTATGGGTACTACAAGCGGTTGTGGCTTTAGCATATATGTACCTATGGGTAGAAACCCAAAAAACACCGTATTGATCTGGACTCAATCAAGAACTAGTGCATGACAACAAGACTTACCTGAAACCTTGTTTAACACTCATGGGGAATATGATTTGGAAATTTCTAAACTCCTAATGAACCATTATGAATGATTTAAATATATAATTACTATGAATGACTTTGCATAAACGAAATAATAAATATATTAAATAAGGTGTCATGATTTAGATATTTTATAAGTGATATTCTCGATTATTTGATTTCATATAATCATTACTGTTTCTCAATCAATGATTTTTGGATTAATCATTGATAGGAACCCGAATGAACTACTATAACATTGAATGTGATAGACAATTATCTAAGGAGTAACCAAATGGGAAGATTATTAAAGTGAAAAATATTGTGATTATACCTTATCATTTGTTAGGGAATAATATTAATAACATGCTCCTTAACAAACTCTTAGACTCACAATAGAATATATGTATGGAGTTTGGTGAGAGTTTAGGTAATGTATACAACGGTGAAATGGAAATTCAGTTTCCTATGTGTCGAGAATGTGGGAAAAACCACAAAGTGGAGGTATTATAGGAACATTAAAAAGTTTTGACAATAGAAAATAATGACACAAAAAAATAAACTATATATGAAAAAATAAGATTTCTGTTAATGCAATGTTAGGGGATATTGGTCTCCCTAAGGTATTATCAATAGATGAATTCCCTTAAGGTGAAAGGTATGAGAATTATCCAAATCAATGTGCGGAGTGAAATGATCAGAAAGATAATTTGAATGGATGAATAAGTAATGGTTTTTCAATTGATTATGAAGAGACTAAAAAGGACATATAAATAAAAATACATGTCAATAAATAAAATGATAAAGCTTGGTTAAAGTTTTTAGAAGGAAGTGGGATGATTTAATTATTTATGTATTGGAATTCAATGATTAAGTTATATGAATCATGAAATATATAAGAATTATTTAGTATAAATTTTCATTAAGGATTTGAAATAATATGTTGAATTATGTTGATATGCTAGAAGAGTGATTCAATCGAAATGTGATATTTTGGTTATGGGTAGGTAACACTAAAGAAGTCCCTTATATTGATAATGTTTTGTTTAGTTTGGATGAACAGAAGGTTGATATGGATAAAGTAAATTGGATATTTTTGAGAAAGGATTCATGGAAAATTTCTTTATGTTCTAATTGGTCGAGTTTACAAAATTATTTGATCTATATAATTTATTAAATATTCTAGGGTTTTATTTAAGGAATTTGGAACCATGTATACTTTAAATAAGGTTTTATAGTGATTTGGATTACTACCATGTTTCACGAGAATACATGATGAAGTTGTTAAGATGTTTTGTATGTGACAATAATGATCCACTTTATATGGTTTGGGTGATTAATGGTATGTTAATATTGTAAATATTGTGACTTTATTATAAATTTATTGATGTTATTCTTTTGGAAGGTTCAAAAGGATAACTATTTATGAAATGGTTAAAGTTGAATTTTTCATGAGGTTTTTTAGATTAACATATTACATCACGAGATGAATATTTATCTATATTGGATAACTATTGATGTGTTTTTTATATATTATGAATGACATGTCATTCTATTTTTGATATTATTTAAATATTAAGACCTGAAAAGTTCTTCTTTGAGACTTAGAGATGAAGTGGAATGTAACGTCCTGGTTCTGGAAGCCACCCAGAGGCGCCCCATACCCGGTTGGTCACATGGCCTCAAGTGAATTTCCCCAAATGCCAGAGGTTGCAGACTAGCAGTGAGGGCCTCGTGTGTGATATTGGGGAAACTATGCCTTCATTGGCAGAGTACACAACAGAAGTAAACAAAACTTGCAACAGTGGAAGCAGTAGATATCCAACAACAACAAACAGCAGAAGACTAAAACAATAAAAAACTAGAGAACATGTGTATATTTTAAATTATGCATGATACATATCTAGGAAAAAAGCCAAACAGGTCACAATGCTGGAAATAAAATAGTACTAAAACAATTACAAAATATAAGAGAAAGAACTCCTCAGCATCTCAAGCCTATGATTGGTCCCATGCTCTCCTGCTCCAAAGAAATCAAGTACCCAAAGTCAAAGGGAGCATTCCCTTGTATATACCTGCAACAACATCATCTGTTTAGGCCCAAAAGCATGGCTCAAATAGGGTGTGAGGTTAAATCCTAGTAGGCAACCACCCGATGATCTGTGCCTAAAAGTCAGTGAGTATATGGAAGGTAATAGTATAGTGAGCAGTAAACAACAACCATTAAACAGTATGCAATAAACAGGATGATATACAATAGTGATAAATCAAAAAATCAACAAGCAGCGGCGAAGCAAACAACAAACCACATGGGAACCCCTCTGGGAGGTACTCACAGCCAACCCCTCTGGTCCTATCCAAGAATTACCGACATCCCTCCGAGTAGTGCACTCAACCTAACCCCTCTGGTTTGGTCATAAGAAATTATAACACTCTCTAGGGAATATCACTCTGTCAATTTCCCTTATAGCCTAGGGTAGTTAGGGAGTCTCCATGGAAGATCACGTGGTCTAACCATCTTATAGCCCCAAGGTCTAGAAACTCTCTGAGGAGCACACTGGGTCAATACTCCTATAGTCTCAGGTCTATCACATACTCTCCAAGGAAGCTCATTCAGTCAATTCATTCTCTAGCATGGAAAGGTTTTAACGAAATTCAAACAAAGTAATGACTCTATGGGAGCTCACTTGGTCTATCCCATGTTGTCTATAATATCCAAGACTCTCTGAGAAGATCACTAAGTCTATTCCCACTAGTCTATAATGTCCACGAATCTCTAGGAAGCTCACTAATTCTATCCCTTATAGTCTATAATACCCATGACTCTCTGGGATGCTCACTCGGTCCATCCCTTATAATTTATAGAACCATGTTCTCACGGTCTCGTGCCTATCAGTGCATAATAATTCTATAATGCCAAAGTACACCTATAGAGCTACTTAGATAACCAGCCTGCATCATAACCAGCATGTCAATAATATCCTTCCATCCTATAATCACAAGGCATGGAATAAAAGTATAACAACCAAAGGCTAACAAGAACCAAAGGTCATAAACATAACAAGGCATGGGAAAACATCCAATCACATCAATTAACCCCAAAAATGATCAAATAACCTCTACACAAGCATACAATAAAAGCATGAAAACAATTGGGGAAAAATATAAACATGCAATACCCCGTTGACGGGTATTGGTGGAATTTGAACAAAAAACTCAACGAATTCAAATTATAATACACAAAACACCTACCTTGATTCCAGGAGATCAATATACATTGACCATAAGGCTTGATTCTCCTTATAATGGCATAGATCTACAAAAACGCACAAACTGTTCCACCCATGATATCTAAAGAAAGAGGGAAAATCATGGAATGAAACTCAAGAAGAAGGATGAGCTCACAGTTGTGGTTCCAACGCAATCGACGGTGATAGATTCGACAAAGAGAAGGAGGATCGGGGGCTCGGAGGATGTTCGTGGCCGTACGGGATGCTCTCAGTCGAGGAACCTAGAGAAGAAGACGATTTTGTTGATTAGGTGAGACCCCGGTAGGTTTAATGAAAAAATGGTACATGACATGTACTTTTTGTGGTACATGGCGTGTACTAGGCCTTTCCGTAATCCGCTTTGAGTGGCCTCCACATCGCCCCTACACACCGTGTGGGTGGCTCGGACATGGCCAGCACATGGCCTCGCGCAGAAACAAGGTATACAGCGTGTACTTATAATGTACAAATCATGTACATTGAAAATTTATAGATTTTCCTATTTTTCTCAAAAACGAACAGAAAAGGAAAAACAATCCTGGAACGAAGATCTGGGTTCTTAAAAACTTCCCCCTGCAAAAAATTCATCCTCCAATTTCCCTATCGAGGCATAGAAGAAGAAACCATGAACTGCTCCGGCCATTACGATCATACATCACCCTCCCTCTACCAGGTGTCATCCCATAATCGCATGTACTGCCATAGCACCCATACCAGAGGAACAGACTGGCCACAAAGAACCTTCTTACTACGATCGACAATCTAGATAGGATGCTCCTCAAACGACGCATCTGCTTCGAGCTCAACCTCCTCTGGATTAAAGACATGAGACGGGTCTGAAAAGTAACGTCGGAGCTAAGAGAGGTGGACGACGTCGTGCGTAGCCCGATACCTCTGATGTAACAACAACTGATAAGAAACCGTCCCAACTCTCTCCATCACCTCAAACGGCCCGACGTACCGTGTTGAAAGCTTACCCTTTCTCTTAATTCTCTTGTGTCCCAACCTCTGTGTGACACACATGAAAACCTGATTCCCGACCTCGAAATCCATATGCCGTCTCCACTGATCAGCATAAGACTTCTATCGAGACTATGTTGTAGCCATCCTCTTCCAAATCAACTCTATCTACTCAAAGGTCTCTTGAATAAGAAGAGGTCCTAGCAAAGCTGCCTCTCCTTCCTCTAGCTAGCACATAGGTGATCGGCATGGCCTACCGTATAACGCCTCATAAGGTTCCATCTGAATAGTCTCCTGAAAACTGTTGTTATAAGCAAAAATACACAAGAGGTATATACTTCTCCCATGAACCTTCAATGTCTAGAATGCAGGCTCTGAGAATATCCTCAAGCACCTAGATTGTACGCTCAGACTGTCCACCTGTCTAGGGATGGTATGTTGTACTCATAAGTACCTGTGTACCCAAAGACTTATGAAGCCCCTACAATAACCGAGAGGTAAAGTGCTCATCCCTGTCTGAAACAATGGATTGTGGAACTCCATGAAGACGTAATTTCTCTTGGATGTACAACCACCCCATCTCATCATCACTGAAGGTCTCTTTGATCGGCAAGAAATGAGAAACCTTCATAAGCCTATCAACGACAACCCAAATAGCATCACTCCTTCGAGGTGACCTTGGTAACCCAGTGATGATGTCCATCGCGACATCGTTCCACTTCCACTCAGGAATGGGTAACTGCTGTAAAAGCCCTTCTGGTCGCTGATTCTCCACTTTCACCTGCAGACAAGTAGAACATCTCACGACAAACCCACCAACATCTCTATTCATATCTGACAACCAGTACTGGCAGTGTAGATCACGACAAATCTTGGTGATTCCAGGATGAACTGCCCAAACTGAGCAATGGAAATCCCACATCAGTTTCTCGCGTCTGTATTCTGGCACCCACATGCGTCCCTGGAAACGCAAGATCTCATCCTCGCCCATTGTCCATTCAAGAATAGGGTTCTCTCCTAAAGCACTCTCCCGCAAGACTAGGCCTTCTGATTCTGATAGTCGCCTCATCCATACGCGATCGAGAAGTATAGATGTAACAACTACAGAAGATAGAAAAGTCTGTCCTTGTCTATTGTGCACCTCCAAGTGCATCTTAGAGAATAGATCCATAAGCAGCCACTCACTACTGGCATCCTGAACTTCCTGAATCTGAGTTCTCTTGCTCAACACATCAGCCACTGTGTTTCCCTTCCCCGGAGTATAGGCATGCTCAATATCAAAATACTGAAGATACTCAACCCACCTACGTTGTCTCAAATTCAGATCATGCTGAGTAATGATATTCTTGAGACTCTTGTGGTCAGTAAACACCAGAAAGTGCTCTCCCAGAAGATATTCTCTCTAACAGTGTAAGGCATGAACAACCACTACCAACTCTAGATCGTGTGTTGGGTAGTTCCTCTCGTGTGGCCTCAACTACCGAGACACGTAAGCAACGACCCCATATCCCTGCATAAGCACAGCTCCCAGCCCGATACCTGAAGCATCGTAGTAAACCGTATAGCTCTTTCTGGGATCTGGAAAGACTAGTATCGGTGATGACATCAACCTCCCTTTCATCTTCTGAAATGATATCTCACAAGAATTTATCCGTAAAAACTTCTCCCCTTTCTTGTTGATACCTATCAGCGGTGCTGAAAGGAATGAAAAGACATGTATGAAATTCCTGTAGTATCTAGCCATCCCATGAAAACATCGCACCTCAAAGACATTTTTCAGAAGCTCCCAAGAAACTAATACTCTCTCTTTCTCTGGGCCTACTGATACTCCTGCCTCTGAGATAACGTGACCCAAGAAGTGAATCTGGTCCATCCAAAAGTGGCATTTCTAGAGTGTAGCATATAACTGATTCTCTCACAGTGTACTCAGAACAATCTCAAGATGGGTATCATGGTCGTGTCTATTGTGTGAGTACAAAAAGATGTCTTCCACGAAAACCAGCATGAATGAATTCAAGAATGGATAGAACACTCGGTTCATCAGTGCCATAAAATCTATTGGCGCATTCGTGAGGCCGAATGGCATGACCATATACTAATATGGACCATACCAGCTCCTGAAGGCTGTAAGACGTATATCTGATGGTCAAATGCGAACCTGATGATAACCAGACCTCAAATAGATCTTCGAGAACACTCCAGCTCCTCAAAGCTGATCAAATAGGTCATCGATCCTTGGAATGGGATATCGGTTCTTGACCATAAACTGGTTCAACTTCCGATAATCCACGCAAAGCCTAAGGGTTTCGTCTGCCTTCTTCGCAATCAGGATAGGCGAACCCCAAGGATAAGTACTAGATCGGATGAAACCCTTTTCCTGCAACTCCTCCAACTATTTTTTGAGCTCCTGTAACTCAGGTGTAGCCATCCTATAAGAAGAAATGGACATAGTTTCCACTCCTATCATGAGCCCAATCAAGAAGTCTACTCATACTCCGGTGGAAAACCTGAAAAGTCCTCTTGAAAGACATCCCTAAAACGATCCACCACTAGAATGTCTAAATACGAAGTACCCTGGTCATCCAAACAAAGACTGGAAATTTGGGATGTAACTCCTCCTATCCCATGTTTCTCTGGCCCATCTCTACCAGCCTGGACATCCCACTCACCTCTATGAAGAAAAGATCCACCCTCTGGTGATATGGAACTGACCCTGCGGTGATAGCAATCGACGACTGCCTGGAAGAGAACTAAGCAGTCCATACCAAGAATGAAATCATATCCTGTCATCTCTATGACATAGAGGTCCCATATTAAGTGACACCCTAAAACTTCAAGAGAGAAATCTCTACACTGACATAGGCTAGCCGTCCTCATTCCCAATGGTGTATCAAGAGTCAACATGTCGGAAGATGAAAAGATACAGAGCCCAAGGATCTCCACAACAGTAATAGAGATAAAGCTATGAGAAGAACCAGTATCGAAAAGGTCTGAAGTTAAAACTGAGGCTACTAAGATTGTATCTCAAACTGTGGAAGGGACGGGATCTTCCTCTTGATAGGTCTGCTCCATGACAAAAGTTTGGCCTATAGCGTGGCCCTGCCCCCCTGGCTGACAACTCTGAGCTGATCCACTCTGCTATCGCTGGTATCCTAGTGACTGACCACCACGGCCACAACCTCCACCTAGGCCCAAACAGCAGGAATAACTCATGTTCCCGGTTTGGTGAGAAATGGGAGATACATATCTTGTACATGGGTTCATAAAAGAACCCCTTCCACCAACTATAGGAGAGATGATCTAACAAAAACACTTAAGATGGCCCATCTTGCCGCAAGATTGGAACTCCATCAGTTCTCTCTAGAACTGAGGCCTAATATACCCACTCCTAATACACTGGTAGTATACAACCTGGCAGCCCTAAGATACATTCTGCCTACCCTGATCTCCTCTAGAAGACTCCCTATGGTGCTTCCTTCTATCAGTTGGTGGGACACTGAATCTTCATGTCGAACTTCCCTGGCTCACTACTTTGGAATCCCTCAGATTGTGCTCAGTGATCAGCTCCTAGTTGACGATAAAGGATATCGAAGTCAACCTAAAGATATTCACCTAGGAATAGATCTCCTACCTGATACCATCCTCAAACATCCTAGAAAGGAACAACTAATAACCTGTTCGAATCGGCATGATGCGCTGGAGCTCCGTAAAACAAGATAAGTACTCCATAACAGAAAGAGTACCCTGCTCGACACTAATAAACTCCCGGCCTCGGTCAGCCCTCAATGTCTCCGAATAAAAGTAACAATAAAAGTTGCACCGAAACACATCCCAAGTCATACTCTACTAGCGCCCTGACTGTGAGATCATCTCCCAACACCTATTGGCAGTGTCTCAGAGCATAAAAGTAGCAAGCTTTAAACATTTCTTAGAGGTATCTCCAGATGCTCGATGATTGTGAACATGGCCTCTAGCCACGACTCTGTTGCCTAGGGTCCTCCATCCCCTGATAAAGTAGGAGGATGTTACTGTTGGAAAACCTGCGTCAACTCTGACATCGACGGGGCACGAGGCGGCGATCCTTCAAAGGTCTGCATCATCCTCAAGAATTCCTCCCTGAACTATGCATCATCGCCTGCAACGGGTATAACTACTGGTTCCAAAGATGGCACAATAGGAGGATCTGCAGGAGGTCCCTGATTGGCCATATCCGGTGTGTGATCACTATCTCGCAGCTGACGTACAACCGAAGGATGTCTTGGAGGCATAGCTCTAAAAGATCAAAATTAGACCATAGATCAGGATTATTAAACACCGATAACACAGGAGTACAAAACAGGAACAAGAGAATGAAACATTCATGTTTTAGAAAACATGACAACATGGCATGTATAAAAACTACATGGCGTGTACATTTTCCACACTGGTCGTGTAACACCCCAGACTACACGGCGTGTTGTTCCTACACATGGCGTGTACGTAGACACCCTTACCTTGCCCGAGTCTCTTCACACGGCTAACTCACATGGTCCTCTTAACCCTAGACTACACTTCGTGTTCACTAAGGACACGAATTGTACTAGACACAGTTTCGGCGACCCGTGTTTTTGGTTACATGGCCAGCAACATGGATGACCCTTACACAGCGTGTTCCGAACAAACACATCATGTATAAGAGAAGATACCACTGACCCGGGTAGTTCGTGACACAGAAGGGTATCTAGAACAGGACTGCATGGTGTTTTCATACCAAACACAGCATGTACTACACGAGTTTCCCTGACCCGTGTTGTTAGTGACAATGTCGGGTACACGGCTCACTACTACACTGCATGTACATACCGTACATCATGTGTTCCTTAAAAACTTTTTAACAACACAGTGTTTCTGCCTACACTGTCAATGACATGGTTTAAAACTACATGACATGTAGTCATAAAGTACACGCAGTGTATTCTGGGTTTTTCCATGAAGTAGCTTAGAAACTACACCGAAGCCTAGAAAACACTGAAAACAAGCATTGAGGTGCCATATTCCGATTTGTGAGGGCCCATACTCCATGCGAATCAGTGCTTGGAATCTCATACAGGTCATATAAAAGTAAAAGCAGCTCAACGTTCCACCATGTTCCGATTCATGAGGGCCCATAACACCTCAAGAACCAAAATTTTTCGTTCATTTAAGCAAGGTACAACATATCAATATCTCTATAAAACTGCAAGTATTATATCAAATCATCTATCAGAATATCATGAATAATCTACACAACGTATATCAAAACAACATTCAATATCTAATTCACCCTAGATGGCATGGAAAGAATAAATGGAATGTGATTTCTTACAAGTGCCTATATGATGCATGAGATGGAATACCCGCATCTCAACGGGTTGCGACAGAAATAGAACCGTAATATCAAAAACAATAACCACACAAGGCGTGTGAATCACTCGAGGTGAAATCATATCAACCGTAAAATCTGAAAACCAGAAAACTGCAATAAACGAGGTAGACTGGATTTTTCCTATACACGAGTTAGCTACTCCAAGGAAGAGCTTATTACCAAGTACAGAATCTTCCCTATCCATGGAAGAAGTCTCCAAAAAGTAAATCAAGATAATGTAATTCCTCTGATACCACATTGCAACGTCTCGATTCCAGAAGCCACCTAGAGGCCCCCCGTACCCGGTTGGTCACATGGCCTCAAGAACATTTACCCAAATTCCATAGGCTTACAACTAGCTGTGAGCCCCTTGGGTGTGATAGTGGGGAAACTATGACATAAATAGCAGAGTACATAGTGGAAGTAAACAAAACATGAAATAGCAGAACTAGTAGATATCCAACAACAATAAACAGAAGAAGACTAAAACAATACACAACTGCAAAACATATGTATATATGAAATGATGTATGATACATATCTAGGAAATCAGCCTAACATGTCACAATTCTCGAAATACAACAGTACCAAAACAAGTACAAAAGAAAAGACAAACAACTCCTCATCATCGCAAGCCTATGCTTGGTCCCATTCTCTCCTGCTCCAAAGCAATCAAGTACCCGAAGTCGATGGGCGCTTACCCTTGTCTATACATGCAAAAACATAGTCTGTTTGGGCCCAAAAGCATGGCCTAAAAATGTTGTGAGACTAAATCTTATTAGGAAACCACCCGAAGATCTGTGCCTAACAGTCAGTGAGTATTTGGAATGTAATAGTATAATAAGCAGTAATCAGCAACCAATAAACAGTAAGCAGTAAACAGGATGATATACAAAAGGGATAAATCCACAAATCAACAAGCAGCGGTGAAGCAAACAACTAACCACATAGGAACCCCTCTGGAAGGTACTCAAAGTCAACCCCTCTGGTTCTATTCAAGAAGTACAAACAACCCTCGGGGCAGTGCACTCAGCCTAACCCCTCTCGTTTGGTCATATGAAATTATAATACACTCTAGGGAAGTTCTCTCCATCAATTATTCTTATTGTATAGGGTAGTCTGAGACTCTCTCAGGAAGATCACGTGGTCTAACCCTCTTACAGCCCCATGGTCTATAAACTCTCTGAGGATCTCACTCGGTCAATCCTTCTATAGTCTTAGGTCTATCACAGACTCTCTAAGGAAGCTGATTCAATCAATTCCTTCTCAAGCATGGAATGGGTTTAATGAAATTTAAACAAAGTAAAGACTCTCTGGGGGCTCACTATGTCTATCCCATGTAGTCTATAATATCCAAGACTTTCTGGGAATCTATCTCTGTCTATCCCCTTTAGTCTATAATTTCCACGACTCTCTGGAAAGCTCACCCAGTCTATCCCTTATAGTCTATAATATCCAGGACTCTCTGGGAAGATCACTCTGTCTATCCCTTATAGTCTATAGAACAAGGTTCTCACGGTCCCATTCTAGTTAGTGCATTATAATTCTATAATGCCAAAGTAAACCTATAGAGCTACTTGGATAACAATTCTGCAGCATAACAATCATGTTAAGAATATCATTCCATCCTATAATCATAAGCCATGGAAAACATGTTTAATGTCCAAAGGCTAACAGGACCCAAAGATTGTAAACATAAGAAGTCATGGAAAAACATCCAAGAACAAAAATTATCCCCAAATGTGATCAAATTACCTCTACACAAGTATACAATAAAGGCAAGAAAACAACAGGGGAAAAATTGTAAACACGCAATACCCCGTTAATGGGCATTGATGGAATTTTCACATAAAACTCAAAGACTTTGAAAGGTAAGGCACAAAACACCTACCTTAATGATAGTAGATCAATATAATTTGACCATGAGGATTGATTCTCATTTGAATGGTGTAGATCAATGGAAACACACAAAACTGTCAACCCACGATATCTCAAGAAAGAGGGAAAATCATGGAATGAAACTTAAGAAGAAGGAAGAGCTCACAGCTACGGTTCCAACTTAATCGACGACGATCGATTCTAAAAATAGATAGATGATCGGGGGCTCAAAAGATGTTTGTAGCTATATGGGACACTCTCGGTCGATAAACATGGAAATGAATACGATTCTGTCAATTAGGCATGACCCCGGTCTGTTTAATGAAAAAAAAGTACATGGTGTGTACTTTTGGGGTACACAGCGTGTACTAGCCCTTTACGTACTCCGCTTTGAGAGGCCTCTACATCGCCCCTACACATTGTGTGTGTTGATCGGACACAGCCTCGGTCGGCAACAAGGTACACGACATGTACTTATAAAGTACATGGCATGTACTTTGAAAATTTCCAAATTTTCCAGTTTTTCTCAAAATCGACCAGAAATGGAAAAACAAACCTGAAACAAATATCTAGGTTCTTACATGAAATTTGATAAAGTCATAAAAAAGATTAAATTATTCCTATAAAATTAAATTATATCAATTTAGTACATTTTCATATGTTCTCATTCTGGATGGAAAAGTAATTCCCCAAAATTTAGAAAATAATCTTCAAAAAATGTTTTCCTAGAACCTTCCATTCTGATGAATAAAAAGTTCCCATAAATCATCACATGATTACTATTTTGAGGTCGTTAACCTTATCCATATCACCCACATTCTTATGATCGGATATTTATATAACTCCCCTCAGTATTTGTGTTTTATTTTTCACATCTATGTCTATGCTTTCACTTCCCATCTATGTTCTCCTATGTCGAAACCAAGTTATAAGTTACATTATGTATCATTTATGTTTCTAATTTCCCATTTGAAGGGGAAGTTTTATTATTCATTTTTACGATGTAGGTTTATATAAAAGAGTTTTAACGTATTAAACATTTGATGATAGAGATGATAGTGGAAGGAAAAATCTTTTTTAGGGGAGTAGAATATTACACATAAATATTTTGGGTAATGTTTTTGTCAAATTAATTTAATATTTTAGATATTTTAATGGACATGAAACACTAAATATTACTTTTAAAATGTTAAAACACTAATTTTATCGTTAATTTCACACAACACTATGTTCTTCTGTCATTACAACAACACCAAGTTTAAACCAAACTTGACATTATTTTTAGATACTATTATTTAATGTGATATTTATCAACTATCCTCTCAAATGGTGAGTTTGAATTAGAATAACTAAATTATGAAAATATTGTTTAAAAATGTTTATATAATACTTTTTTGGATGGTAAATTAATTACAAATTAAAATAAAACCCATTTAAAAATAAAATTAAATCATTCCCAGAAAAAATATTTTCATGAACACTTGTGTGTTTTATATAAAAAAATAACCAAAAAGAAATTGGTAAATTATTTTAATGAAATTTAAATATTATATATTCAATAAAATTTATAAAATTTATCTTATATATTTCCTAGACATGATATAAGAATAAATCTAATTTTTTTTCTAAAAATGTAATTTTTATAAAATAAGTTTTATCACCTTTTTATGGTGAACATAAATAAACCAAAATCCACTTTTAAAAAAATTATAAAGTAAAAATTATTTTAGAAATTGAACTATCAAAATTTTCATTGGGTGAATTTTTTATATTATTATTAAATGTTTCCTTTTTTTGATGAATAATGAAAAATACTGGATACTAATTTAAAAATACATATTCATTTAATTTAATTATTAATTTAAACTATATTTGAAATAGTTTTTAAAGTATAATTAGTTCAATAATACATCTATTAAATATATTCCATTCATGGACCAAATGAAATTTAAATGAAAATAAATATTAACTATTTTCCATTCATGAACCAATTGTTCTTTTATAATGAATATATTTGTCCTTAAAAAGTAAAAACTATGTTTTCATGGTTAAGGTTAAAGTGGTGTTTTTCACATTGCATGAACTTGTACTAAAATTATTTTTCAAAACACATCATATTTTTATTTTATAAACTATATATCATATTTATAATTTTTTGTTATATAATATTGAATAAGTATCATTTTATTTTAATCTTAATTTACATATTATTTATTTAAGATAACTATTTACCATAATAAAAAAAAATGGCAAAAATAAGGAAACATAGGAGATAAAAAAATGTTTAAAAAATGTGTCTCGTTATGTCAAATAGGTGTCTCTAGACCATAAAATCTATCCACACATTTAATTATCCATTTTTGAGCAACCTTAGGTGATATTGACCTCCCAATAGTAAATAATTTTCAATATTGACAAGAATGTCACTCCTCCCCAACTATTAACGTGAACTCACTCTCCTCACTTATTTACTCCATAAAATCTGTTTGGTTTGACCAAGTCCTCTCCGAATAACTAAAAAATTATATCCCATCTCCATATATTGTTTTAAAAAATCCATCCATTTAATGATTTTAGTAAAACTCTAAAGAGGATTTTGGATGAAGCAGTAACCTTTATCAACGAGCATTTTTATTTTATATCGTACTCCACCTCCTTCAAAAATTATTATACCATGATGATATAGTAACCTTAGAAAATTCCATATACTGATATTTTTTTATGTTAATGGTATAATCTCAAAATACACACACTTACATAAAATGGCTTATGATATCCAGGATAGTGTGTACGATGAACTAGGGCCTTGTGAACCGATGTCGTTCTTTATTCCATTACCACCTCTCAATGTTGGGAATAATTATGGATTTATGGTTTATATATAACATATATGAAATTTATTATATTATTATGATTCAATAATTATTATATCATACATACCTTCATGATTTCCATTTTTTTGGAATACGATAATGTCACTCGTGTGTAGGATGGACTACTGCCTCGCGAAGCGATGTGATTTGTTCATGATTTAAATTAAATTTAATAAACGTGATTTTAATTAAAATATGTAATTTATTTTAAATAAAAATTATTTTGGAATGATAATATATTTTATTTGATCTTCTTTCCTTCAATATAACAAGAAAATGAAAAATAGTGTTCGTCTGTGTATACGACATACTATCTCTATGAACAGTATATGTCATTTCATATCACAAGATTTTATAAATTACTATAAAAATATATATACTAAATATATATAATATTTATATAATGGTTATAATTCAAGATATTATGTAACCATGCTCAAAGTATGCAGAAAAAAAGTATAACAAATCAAAACATATATAAAAAAAGCAGTTATTACCAAAAATATATCTTTATCATGGAATTGATAAAAAAAGGAAATGAAATGTCATAATAAAATAATATATTGTGTGATGTATATTTATAGGGTTCAAAAATAGAATTAAAAAAAACTTATATTTATTATACAGGAATTTTGGATTAGTATGATAGAAGTTGAGACTTATGTTGATGGATTTCTGTCTCAGTTATTACTTCTATGTGAAACATCTCATGTTCCCAAACTATTTCTTTTATGTGGTATGTATACTTCCCATGAATTTAATTTATTATTAATGTAATAAGTATTATTGGGATTTACCTATCCATTTTATGATTACTCCATCATGGGGTTAGGGTTCAAAAGTTCACAAATCTGTAAGTGATTGTTTTTCTCAAATTTCCCTCTTTGAGATGTACATTATGTCATGAATCAATATTATTTCATGAGATGTATATATCACCCCATTTACATGTAATATAATAAATTTATTCATCCTCGTGATATTTTGAGTTAAATTTTATATCATTTCTTTATGGTCCTATGATTCAATGTTACAAAAGTTGTAAAGCTGTTATGGTACAATCACATCATTAATCAGGATTATTTATGATTAGGTCTCCATTGATAAAATATCATGATCTAACTCTAAATAATTCTCATGAATTTTATTCTCCTCTATTCATTTATTATATCATCAAGTAATGGTGTCGTTTTTTCACTCTTTGGAACTCAATATAATTAAGAATGTTTTTTAATAAAAGCTAACATTATTTATCTCTTTGGTTGAAAATATATTTTTATACATTTCTTCTGAAAATGATATTAGAAATGTTTTTAAATTATTTTTAATCTCATTTTCAATGATAACATTTTTGAAATTTTTTATGTTTCAAAATTTGTTTTAAATAATTTTCAAATATTCTTTTAAACGTTTTAAAGGTTATTTTCAAAGAAATAGATTTTGAAAATGTGTTATATTTTAAAAGTTTTTAAATGATTTTAAAAGATTAATTTTAAGGTTTTCAATGTTATTTTACATGAAAAATATTTTTTAAATTTATTATTTTTTAAAATAAAATTTCAAAGCAAAAAGGATATTTTACTCAAAAATATTTAGAATGATCATTCAAAATTATTTTCCATATAGAATGACATATAATGGTGTTACCTATAACTTACTAGGGATATGATCCAATGACACTATTCAAATTATTTCTTTAAAAGTTTTGTGTTTCTATGGAATAATTTTTATGAAACCCCCTACCTTTTATGGGTAATGCTATGATGAAATGATTATGGAACCTGTTTCATTTCCACATGTTATGATATGATGAAATATATATGACACCCATTTTATTCCATGGGTTATGATATAATGAATTTTTATTATATTATGGTACATATATGTAAGTTTTTCATTTTGTGATGGGTGGAATATATATTTTACACCAATGAATTAGGTAATGATTTAATCCTCATGATATATATTGGACTGGAATGATGAGTGAACTCGGTTAAATAAGGGACTTTATCTGCTATTATAGTCTTGGGAGTGAATCATGGCTACAATAATGTTTTAGGGAGTGAACCAATTCCAATATGATAGCCTTATAAATGAGCCTTGACTAATATGGAAATGATTTTCTATTCTTATGTGTATTCAAAAAAACCATGTCTTATTCCATTGTTATATTCTCATGGATCATTTTCCTTGATTATCTTATGATTCATGTCAAATTAAATTCCAATCTATATTCCAAGACTCATGTATATAATCATTGATATGAAGGGTATGTTTCCAAATATTATTCTCGTGTTACCATACCCTTATGCTCAAGTTATACTTACAGACGTCCCTTGATTACTCTTACTGAGAATATATGCTCACCCTTTCTTATGATTCAGCACCCCAAATAATGATGATATGTGATATGTAAGATATTTCTAAAAAGGGATTGACATATAAAGAATATAGTCAGAATGTTTTATCTCACCTATAGTCCAGTGTTTATATTTATATGTTTTTAAAGACACTAAAATATTATGGTCCTTAGGTGTGTTTTTGAGTAATGTATTAATTTTAATCATAAATTATGTAATATCTATGTGTGATAAGACTGGGTCACTATATAGGTAGTGTAGCTAGTATAGTTCACTGAGAGAGGATTCATTTGCATTGTTTATGATATGAGGACAAAACCTACCATCCTTCCTTATACTATGAATAATTGTGTTACCCCCATCACTCGAACCCAGGTTCACTTGGAACAAACATCCAACCCCCAAAAAATAACCTATATAATATTAGAAAGTTAACAAAAAAACACACTTCAAGACAACCAAACTAAAATATAAGGGGCCTTTTGATTCTTCAAAATAATGATTAGGGAGATGAGGAAAATGATAAAAATTAGAAGGAAAAGTGTATAAGAAATGAAGAAGGGTTGGAAATAATTTTGGGAAAGAATATACATATGAAAAAGAATAACATGAAATGGATAAAAATGGAGTTTCCAAATATTATGTAGGAGTAAGAGAAGAAGTAGTATGAAATGTTTGAAATAAGTGGAACTGGAAGGGGAAGCAAAATAGTAATAGAAACATTATCAAAATATGAAACAAGAAAATTAAAAAAATATAAAATTCACAAACATATTCGAAATTTGAGGTATAATAAAAAAATAGTATCACTATATGATGTGATTTTCATGGAAATCTAATAAAATATAAGTTATTTATACTTTCCTAAAAACTAACTTATATTGAAAAGTTGGGTCAAACCCACAGGGATAGTGATGTGACCACTATCCTTCTAAAATATTTCAAAAAATACCCCACTATTGTCACTAGTGCGGTAGATTTTCTATTTTTTATCTATTTATATGTTTTTCAGTTTTTATAAGGTAGAAAATAATCACCACCATCATTTTTTTTGTTCTCAATTATAATGAAACACATAAACGTTTGAAAAAAAAGTTTTAGGGATTAAGAATGTAGATAAATAAACTATAAAGTGAATTACGCCGAGGAAAAACACTATTATAATTGTTTTAAATGGATTCATATTCACATAAATGTTTCAATCATGGCCATTTTAGAGGAGTAACTTATCTCCCATGGTAGAATGTAAGTATCCCAATTCTAAAAATCATAGTGTTTTCCACTTCAAGAAAGGTTCAACTACAGTATTTTTAATTAAAATATACAAGAGAACAAAATCACTGTTAGTTTTGATGTTTTCATTTTGATTTAAATGTTTTTGAAGTTGTGTACTCAATCAATATCATTGAATGATTGAAAAATTTATAAATTATGTGTATGTGGAACGAGGCAGTTGAATGAATTCACAACTGATCTCGCCTTTCAATTATGAATACATTAAAATGATAATGTCAAAAATAAAAATTGGAGATAACCAGCAAGACTTAAATTTCTCCCTGAACAAGAAGATTTAGCCAACTATCTTGTTCATTATAATGATAGTATAGGAAGAAATACTAATAAAGAGTACAAGAATTCAAACATGAGGGATGAAGAACTCGCCGAATTATGATTTTCTCGTAAGCTCCTTCAACTCCAAGGTTTCCCACTGGGTGTCTTGATGCCGCTCCTCATATTTCTCTCCTCTAGTGAGAGTAAAGTTGTCAAATGTCAAATGATTGTCACTGATGGAATAAATATCAAGGTAGTCCCTGCTCTAGAAATGATCATGTCCAGAGATATCAATGAGAGTCCCCCCTATTGGATACTGTTTCTACTCGGCATTATATCAACTTTCATTTGTTGGTCGGTCACCAGAGTTCACTATTGACATAGTCTGGTCTCCTTGTTGCGCATTGCCCATGTGCAATTTTTCGTGAACCACATGCCACATTAGTTTTTCCATTGTAACTAAATACTGATTCGTTAGTTGAATGCACATAGACATTTTTAACTATTTGGTGTGAACCTACATGGTTAAAACAGAAAGTAATTCATTTGACATATAAAAAGTAAATGGTAAACATTTTATTTCACTAAATACTTAAATAATATTTATTAGGTTAATATTTTTATTGATTAATTAAATAATTGTTTTTATTTATTAAATGTTATTAATTTATAGCCATATATTAAATTAAAAAATTATAAATGTAATTTAATTTAGTTATTAAATTTAATTAATTATTTTAATATTAATTAGTTTAATTTATAGAAATTATATTTATATAATTGATTACAATTTATTTTAATTTTATTTATAAATTTTGATTAATATTTTTTTTAAAATATTAATTAAATTTGTTACTTATATAATTTATTTTATTATTATTATAAATTTATTTTACTTAATATATAATTATTTTATTTTTTAGTGTTATATATTAGATTAGTTCTTTTACATTGTTATTTCGTTAAAATTTTCATCTCCCCCAACCCCCTTCACCACACGCTTCCCTAAGGGGGGTTGCTTTATTCATCCAGAAACCAACACAATAGCACATCAATTGGGCTACCGCCCAGTCTCGGCGGCGAACTCCTTCAGCAACGGCTCCATGTTCACAAACAACACCGCGACACCCAGTAACATGAGTCCTTCCTTTCAGTGAGGTACCACCTTCTAGACTCCATTCAAATTTTGTGCAAATATCTTCCTCATGGCTCTTCCTCGTGGGTCTTCCTCCTTGCGTCATGAAAAAACGGGTCAGAGAAGCGTGTTGTTTAGTTGTAGATTTGGTCAGATCTGGTTCGCAGCGGCAAGGCAATGGACCGACAATGAAGGCTACACCTTTACCCATGATGCAAAAAACCTTCATGATAGTGGGGCTAGAAATATGTCAAACAAGGTTATAGATAAACCTTATAGGTGGATGGTGTACAACATCATATCATCAGATCTGGTGAAGAGTTGTTTGATTTTTTGTTGGGGTTTCTTCCATTGATAGATTCAATTCTCGAGGGGACCTTGTTCGAGTCTAAATTTTTTATTCTTTGATTGTGTATTGGATCACTTTTGTGTGATGAAGAAATCATCTGTGAAATCGCTGGGTAGAAATGATGTTAGGTGGTGGATGTAGTTGGTGGGGGGAAATGAAGAACGGTGTGTGAAATTGTGTTGTGGTTCAGCCGTTGGTGAGTGATGGGATGTAGGAGGGAGATTGTGGAAAGAGGAAACGGTGACACCATAAGGAAAGGAAATCGTGGCACAACAAAAGGTGAAATAGTAAAGGGAATTTTTTGTGGCACCGTAAAAGAAAACGGTTCCACTCGGACTTGTCCTAAAAAATTAAATTTATTACAAAAAAATTAAAAAATAATTATAGTCTAAACACGACAATCAATTTAAACTAAGAATTAATTAAAACACATTAAAAAATAAGAAACTATTAATCTTAAATAAAATTTATGAAATTAATAAAACATAAATTATATGATAATTATCTTTAAAATATAAGAATGAAATTAAAACTAAATTAAAAATAAATTAAAAATAAATTATATTATTAAAAGTTAATATAAAATTCAATTCTATGACAAGGATAAATTATTTAAAATAAAGAAACTAAAACATATTAAATTTATTAAAGTTAACAGTTAATTAATTTTTTATTAAATACTTATGTTAATTAATGAGATTAAATTAAAGAAATTTAACAAGAGTAATAATTTTATAATCTAAAATTTATAATTGATTAATATTGAAAAGAAATCTAATCATTAGATTATGTTACTTTAAATTAATTAAAATTTAATAATGAAATGTTAGATTATCAGCTATGTTATTTATGTGCAAATAGCAGGATTAATTAATTAATTATTAAATGTTAAATTATTATATATGAATAAAAATATCACCAAACTAAATAAAAACTTATTGGTATATAAAAATAAAATAATGATAAATTAATTATTTTAAAGTCTAAAATTACATTAATAGTTATTAAAATTTGATTATTTAAAAATATATTTATAAAAAATACAAATGTGTAAATATTTAAGCAAAAGTGTAGAAATAATTAATTAAATAGTTAAATATTATAGAAAAATATGATGCAAAATGTGTAAAAATTAAGCCACATCAAATTCCCCCACACATAACCATTGTTTGTCCTCATACAATCACATGCGTTATTATCTTTTTTAAAACAGAAGAGTGTTTTATGATTTATCTCAGTATGTACTATGTCCAAAAATTTTAAATAGAGGACAAAAACTTGTGAATAGGATTTTGAAAATGAATTTTTTAAATGAAATCGTTCCTAATTTCAAACTCTTACTAGTAGTTTAGATTGCAATGAATCATAGATCATTGAAATATGTCATGCCTCATATATATTACTATTAAATGATTTATTTCAATTCAAGCCTAAGATCCAAATTCAAAAGGTAATAAAAGGTTAAAAATAATGTAGAATTAAGAATTTATCAGAAGGAACATTGTACTTTGACTATTCACCTAGGTTCAAATAAATTTTTTTAATCGCTTTATTGATTGAACATAAGTGTTTCCCATATAAATCAATTGTCCCCATCATCATATGGTGTTCATCATTCCCCTAACCTTAATAAACTCATTTTAGACCCTAGACACTTTATTTTATTTTTCCTGATCCATGTATCATGTGAACAAATTCAAAGAGTATAGTGGGATTATAGTCAATAGGGACACACCCATCATCTAGGGTCTCATAGATTCACTGTGGGATCCTAGATGCCCTAACTACTCTAGTTTCAAAACATTCAAATGAAAAACATTCAAATTGACACACTAAGGTTATTACAATTTATAAATAAAAGAAATGAGGCCCTTAATATCAGGATCAAACTTCCTTTTCCAAGGGTTATAATCATAACCCCACAAACATGTTACCCATATCACTCTAAAAAGTAGTTCCTAAACCAAATTTCCAATAAATCACTAAAGAAGAATCACTCACTAATTATCCAACATCATTAATTTCAGACTCAAAACAAATCATATATACTAGTGAATTACTTTTCTCTAGAAAGGCTCAATTTTATAAAATAATGAAGCCTAAAATTGTGAAATAATTTGGAAAAAAATAAAAAAAAATTACAAAAATGTTTGAAAGCAGTGGGAATTGATGGGATTTCATTAAGCACAGTTAAGAAGAGTCAAGAATTTACCCCCTCCCCAATACTTAAAACACAAATTTATCCCCAAAGGACTTCAAAGGTGGAGAATAACTACTTAATAGATATTGTTCAAAATAGATCTTAAATAAAGTAGAATAATTACATGTTGAAAGGGTATCATTAATGTTCAATAAGTTTTTTTCCATAATAATTATTTTATCATCAGTTTCACAAGCTAGTATATGCATTATCATTAAAGAAAATAACAATGATTTCATATAAAACTCAAGAAACAGCATGTAATTTGTGGGTGCGCTATGTAACGGGTTTAGCAATTTTATAAAGTAAGATTCAAATTATTGTTCAATATAGCAGAAAGAAGCATTCCAAAACAACATACAGACTAAGAAGTTTCAATGGAAAACACCACTACCAGCCTATATATCCCCCCCACACACATAAGTTCAAGAAGTGGAATGTTTTTAATAACAATGAAATTTAATTTTTCAATAAGGAGGAACATGCAGAATTGTTTTATTCAAATTAGTGCCACACAGAAAAAAAATCCAATACAACAAACTTGCAAAAGAATTTTTTATAAAATGCATAATTTTTAAAGAAATTAAGATATATAGTATATTTTTTATTATGTATATAAAAGATGAAAAATAAATGGAGAAATTATGAGTTGATTACTTACCTGAATATATTTTTCAATTACCCTCCGGTGTGGGAATTCCACTCCTAAGATGACATGAACAAAAGTATACTAAAAACAAAGAGAATGTAAAAAAATGAAAAAGTATCTAGCCGAGATAGAGTATACAGAAGACATAAAAGTAGTAATTTATTCAGAGAAAAACAAAAATAGAATTAAAAATAAGCATGAACCGATGGTTGACTCTTATTAAGCACTGAGTTTTAAGTATTAATTTCGACTTTATTTATGTACCAAACTTGTTTTATTAAAAATAAAACAAAACCCATGGGATTCCACTTATGCAACTCTAGATTTATAGTCACCAACTAGACTATATTTACCTAGATAATTTCATACAAGACCATTTAATGTGAATGAATTATTAATAATATGAAATTCAGTATTTTCTTAAGATTCAAGAATAGGATCAACCAAAACATTTTCATCTTTAGTACCAAAAATTATTCTCAAAAGTTCATTCAACACAACAGTTTCTAATAAACTTTCCAACAAATTTTAGCCTCTAGATACCACTTCTTCAGCTATAAAAATGTTCAATGGCTTTCTAAGAGAATCGCTAAATTGACCAGAAATACATACAGGGCATCCCCCACACTTAAGGGTAAGCTCCAACCAATAATCAGAAGAAAAACCATCATCAAAATATTCAAAAAATTTAGAAAATGTTCCCAACACAACATATATAAAAGACAAATACAAAACCTCTCGGAAGAAGGAATCAGACTCATATTCCAATAGGTGGTACCCAATGTCCACAGATGACTCAAATAATATGAATCATTCAATTTCATGTTGCAAATCAGCACAAATAGCATCAAAATGAGTAGGAAAGAAGGTTCCCCTAAAATACAGGTGTTCATAATGGGAACAATCTAGAGTTTCATCAGGAATAATCCTATAAATTTTTCCAACTTTAGAAACCCTTAGACAGTTGACTTCATAAGGAAAAATTAAAAAAACAGGTTGAGACAGTACAAGAAAAGAATGTGACCCACTCTCTAGAATGGGTTATAGGGAAATATTTTTCTCATCCAGAGGAGGGAGTGTGATAAGAGTAACAACCTGAAGAAAAGTTCCAATAGGCCGGCGAATCATAATCTATGTGTCCTTAAGTGGGAAATAACTATACTCAGCTCAGACCACAATTTTAAAACATTGATTCTCGACAACATCTATAAAATCACATCCAGCCACATGTTGAGGATTTTGAAATACTAGAAACTCATCTACTTCATCAATAGCTTGGAGAGTGAGTTTCCCATTGGACACATCTATGAACACACTAGTTATAGTAAAGAAAGGTCTCCCTAATATGATTGAGACGTTTTCATCACACTCCATATCTAAGATAAGGATGTTTGTGGGTTGTTTTAGTTTTCCTACACTCACTAATAGATCATCAACTCTACCTCAAGGATGTGTGAGTTACTTGTCAACAAGTTGAAGAAAATATAAGTTGGCTTAAAATCCATAAGACCGACCATTCTAAACTAGGAGTAAGGAATAAGATTGATGATTGCTCCTAATCCATGAAAATAATTAAATTGCTCACTTGCTCCTATTCAGAATTGAATAATAAAGCTTCTAGGGATCTTCAATTTTGGAGGTGACTTTTTTAACAGGATTTCACTATACTCATCATGGAGATTAACTTTTTCCAACTAATTCTAATCATTTTTTTGTTTTAGAATCCTATTGGTAAAAAAAACATATGAAGGGATTTTATCTAAGGATTCTACAAATGTAATGTTTATACTAAAGTTTCAAATCATTTTATGAATACTCAAATAGTTAGGTTCATTATTCTTATTCACTCTTTTAGGGAATGGAATTAGAGGGGGAATAATTTTTTAGAACAAGTTGATTATTCTCCTTATTCTCAATTCCATTTTTCTATTTTCTTCTTTGATTATTTCCCACTTCATTTTACATGGTTTTTGAATTGTTTATGTGTAGGTTCAATATTATATTATGGTTGAAAAAAGCTATCCAGATTTCTAGAATCCGTTTCAAGCATATTTTTCTTTCCAAATTTAGTTTTTTCATGAGTTTTAGTTTTCCTAGGGTGTTTCATTACTTGTTCTTAGATGTGAAGGCCAGATATGGTGGTTATATCCATGATATCCTCCCTTGGATTAAGAATTTAAGTGCAGGGTAGATTTCCCCTTTCTTTACCACCTTGATCTCTAGCCATTTGACATATTTGATATTCTAAATTATAAATCTTACCGTCTGTTTACTTTCTAAATGAATTGATCTCTCCCAAAACTCTTTTTAACAACCCCTTTAACTCTCCTTTCTAATTAAAATATTCATACCCATATTTGTTTGAGTTATAAAATTTGGGTTTTGATTGGTAGTTAGGGAAATGGACCATTTTCTGACACCTTATTCTTTCTAGGACATGTTTGGGTGATTTTAATAACCAGAATTGTACTGATTTGAGGATTGATCATTTGTCCCTAATATTTTAGCTCTAACATCCAAAATTTGTCACTCTCATAAAAATGTACAAGGAGGTAAAAATTAGGACAACATGAATGAGTGTGACCGAACATCCCACAATGATTACATTGCTCCCTCAGGACCCTATCAGTAATAACAACATCCTGAGGATTGACTTCACCCCTATGGATGACCGTATTTTTTAAGCACTTGTGCTGAGATTTTGGAGCAATATTTTCATACACATGTTTTATCTCATCAACAGTGGAGTCATGAAAGTTACCCCCACAAAATTGGTCAAATAAATTTTGGTTGTAAGGGGTGAGGGCATTATAAAAGGCTCCATGACTGGATGGGGAGAAAACTTGTGTTTGGGAATTTTTTTAAGGAGATTATTTAATCTATCCCATGCCACGTGAAATAACTATTCCTCATCCTTGAAAAACCAGGTAATTTCATTCAAAATCTTAGAGTTGATGTTCCTAGGACATAATTTTGGTATAAAGGCAGTAAATACCTATTCCTAGGTCTCAAAAATTTCTTCATCTAAGTTATGAAACCAAGTCCTAGCCTTCCCCTTTAGAAAAAATGGAAACATCCTCAATCATAACACCTCCTAACAAATATCCTTCAGAGGTAATTGTTGTAAAGAACTACAGAACACTCTAATGTACTCATGTGAATTCTCTACTAGAAGACCATTGAATAAAGGATGTTGAGAAAGGTGAGACTACTTAATTTCATTGTTCCTAGAACTAGGGGACAACCTAATGGAAGATGGGTTGCTTGACACAATTGGAATTTGAAACTCCCTATGTCTAAGTGATTGTGGGTCTAGAACTATGGGTTTTGTCTCATTCATGTTTTGATCAATGTTATTATCTTGATTTATGATTGAAATATTCTTTTTAGAAGCATCTAAATGTTCTACTAGTTCAAAGTTTGAGATCTATAATATAAAAATGAATACTTTTGTGCTCATGCAATGTGTGATATTAGAGTGAAACTAGCACAAAAGTGTTCAAACAATAAGGAATATCAAAACAGTAATAATTATAAATAGTAAATAGTGGAAACATGAAGTATTGAATAAACGAAGATTTTTTTACAGTTTTTAATTTTTCAAAAATTTTAGATGTCTGTTTCATATGTGAATTTTGTTGAATTTTTTTAGACGTAATGGCTCGTGCCTTCCCAACACTAGTAATTTTGTGCCTAATCTCAGAGGTGGTGTTCCAAGGATAGAATTTTGATATAATGACGGTAAACACCTCTTCCTGGGTCTCAAACAAATCTTCATATATGTACAATTATTTGATAGTTCTTTTCTAAAGATATGTTTTTTCTATATTTATAAAATTGATATTTTTTCGTTTTTTATTATTTACTATTTTTTGTATTCTAAATTAATTTTTTATTATTTATCTTTATTTGTTCAATTTTATTTTATCACGATTTTTTTCTTTTTTTCTTTTTTTTTGATTATTTTTATTTTATATTTTTTCTATTTTGTCAATATCATTCTTTTTTTTACATTTTTGTATTTTTCTCATTCTAATCATTTATTGTTTTATTAATTAATATTTTTTGAAATTTCAATTTTTTATATACATTCTCATTTATATTCTCTTATAATTTTAATTTTTTTAATGTTTTTTGAATTTTATTATTTTTTATCTTTTATATATTCTTTCATTGTATTTTCTTATTATTCTATAGTTATTTTATTTATTTTTTATATTATTAAATAGTTTCTTCTTATTTTTTGGTATTATTTATCTAATTTATTTCTTTTTCATTTCATCTTATCATTTAATATGATTTTTTGTTTTTGTTTCTATATTTTTATTTTATTTTAATTTATTAATTTCTATAATATTTTATTTATAATTAATAAATTTTAATCAAATCAATGTTTAGTTATTTTTAATTTTTTAAAAAATACTGTATAAAGGAAAGTAGGGTCAAACCCATAGAGAAAGAGTCGTGACAACAATTTTTCAAAAAAAATTCTAAAAAGACCCCATTGTTGTCAGCTGTGGGGTACATTTTCTATTTTTTAATTAGTTATATTTTTTTTATATAAGGCAGAAAAGAATCACCACAATATTTTCATGTGTTTTTTCTAAACTATAATGAAACATGAAAAAATTTGAAATAAAAAAATGACGGGGATAAGAATATTGATAAATCAACAATCCCGAGAAGTACGCCTAGGGAAATACTCTATCTTACAGGTTTTAAATGGATTCTATTTCAATTAAAATTTGGAACCCTGACCACTATAGTGGAGTAACATATCTCCCTCTCTAGGAGATAAGTTTCTCAGGTCGAACAATCTCAGAGTTCTATACTCCAATATTGGTTCAACAACATTATTTTGAATTAAAAGATAAAATAGAATAGACTCACCGTTATTTCTGAATATTTCATTTTGATTTAAAAGTTGTATAAGTTGCATACTCAATCAATATCACCAAATGATTGTGGAATTTAGGAATTAAGTGTAATTGGAGTGAGGTAGTTCAATAAATTCAGAACAGATCTCACTGATCAATTCTAAATACATTAAAATGATAAAGTGAAAATGAAGAATTGAAGATAACTAGCAGAACTTAAATTTCTCCCCAAACTAGAAGAATTAACCAACTATATTGTTCATTATTGATATTGAAAATGAAAACATTCAAGAACATAGTATAAGAATTAAAACCCGAGGGAAAAAGAAATCCCCAAATGATGCTCTACTATTGAGCTCCTTCAACTCTAGGGTTTCCCACCGGGTCTTTAGATGTCGCTCCTCAGATTACTCTTCTCTGATGAGAGAGATTTTGTCAAATGTAAAATGATTCTAACTGATGGAATCAATATCCTGAGAGTCCCTACTCTCCAAAGTATCATGTCTAGAGAAGTCAATGAGATTCCCCTTATATGCTGCAACTTCTCTATTAATATAAACAATAATTTGATAGTTGATCACCAAAGTTCTCAACTGACATAGTCTTCTCTCCTTGTTGTGCACTGTAAATGTGCGTTTTTTTTGTGAACCACATGTCACATTTGTTTTTCCAATTGTAATTAACTCTTGATGAGTTACTTTAATGCACCTAGATGTTTTTATATCATTAGAGTGAACCTGCATTGCTAAAACAGAAAGTAATTTATTTGACATCAAAAAAATAAACAGTTAATTATTTTATTTCACTAAAGACTTAAACTATAATTATTGATTTAATATTTTTATCTATTAATTAAATTAAAACTATTATTTATTAAATTTTATTAATTTATATCCAACTACAAAATTAAAATATTATTAAAGTTATTTAATTTATTTATTGAGTTTAATTAATTATTTTCATTATAATTAGATCTAATTATAAAAATTATAATTATTTGATTGATAAAAACTTATTATTTTAATATTATTTATAACTTTTGACTAATATTTTAGTTTTTTAATATTAAATTTAATTAGATACATATGTAATTTATTTTTATTATTATTATATATTTATTTTATTAAATTGATAATTATTTTATTTTTTAGTGTTACTTTTTACTTTAGTTTCTTTAACTATTATGTTTTTAAATTTTCTTATACCCCACCCCCTTCTCCACATGCTTCCCTAGGGGGGTGGGGGAATTTCCATATTCTTCCTGAAACCAACACAGCTGCCCATCAATAGGGACTCGACCTAGTCTCCAGGGAAATCTTCTTCGGCATTGGATCCTTATTCCTGAACCACACCATAACTCCCCGTGACATGAGTCTATCATTTTAAAGAGGTGCCTCCTTCCCGGATCCCTCTAATAATTGTGCCATACTCCTCTGCACATATCATCCTCCTCACAGCATGATAAGATTGGTGAAAGAAGTGTGCAGTTCGGTTTCTGTTCTGGTCGGCTCTGATTCATAGTGGTGAGGCGATGGACTAGTGAACAAGGCTTCACCTTTAACCACGATGCACAAAACCTTCACGACGGTGGAGCTAGACCTATGTCATGTTGGGTTACGGTGACTCCCTACAGGTGGATAGCACGCAGCTTCAAATAATCAAATCTGGTGAAGAGTTGTTTTCTTTTGGTTGGGGTTTCTTCCAATGATAGATTAAATTCTAGAGTGGATCCGGTTCGAGAATAAATTTTTCATTCTTTTATTGTGTATTGAATCACTTTTTTGTGATGAAGAAAACATAGGTGAATTTCTTGGTGGAAATGGTGATTGGGTGTGGAAGGAGACGGTGGGATAAAATTTAGAACGATGGGTGAAATTGAGTTGTGGGGCCACCATTGGTGTGTGAAGGGAATTTGGAGGGGGAAAGTGGATAGAGGAAATGGTGGCACCACAGTATCTCATCAAGTAGTTTTCATGATAGTGTCATCATCTTTTATGCTTGATATGTCATCCTTTGACTACCTGAAATAAACTCTTCATTACACTATGGCCATGGAATTTTGCATGATGGTTCTATTTGAATCAAATGGTCGAGATATATACTTTCATAAATGGAAGGGACAAATCCTTCCTCGACATATCCAGTAATAACAAGCCACTCATGATGCACCCAACATACCTTACTTCCTGTCAACTATCTATCTGATGATTTTCGTCATTAAATCAATGTTTGTGAGTAATGAAAAGTATTAATCCTAATCTTAAAGTCTAAGGATCATTACACATTCTCATAGATAGAAATAATTGATGACACCGGAACATGAAGAATTCCTACCAGCAGGTAGGTTCTCATAATCTCTTGTCTTGGAGATTACTATGTGAGAACTTCATGTGAGGTTGTTTTATCTGCTTAAGAGTACTCATACCTGATGGTTTTCAACCTAAATTTCCCATCATAGTATTCCATATAATCATACAACTATATTTAGGAATATTGTTATAGTAATTCATGGTTCTCATCATAGTGGGGAACAGTCATGACTATATCAACACAATAAATACTCTATGATAGTATTACATCATAGTCATTCAGAACAATGAACAATATGTAATAAGATTTTTAGTATTTAAATACATTAAATATCTATGTAATCAAAGTAAAACTAGTTGGTTCTAGGACACCAACTCTTACAAAAAAAATCTGTATACTGTCATGGAGGTAACATCCCTTTTCATGAATGAAATTGTTCGACTTCTTGGTATGCTTACTGCTATTATTATTGACAGCCTCCATGTCACTAAACTCATGATGATTCCTTGCTACCAACCAAAAACAGATAGCCAAACTGAAGACGCCAATCTAAGTCTTGAGACTTATTTGCATTGTCCCTCTCTGGATCATCCTCTCCAGTGGGTACGTTGGCTTCCATGGGCTATGTTTTCCTATAATACATACATCTTACCATGTTTCTATTGTTTAGGCACCATTTTAAGTTGTTTATGGCCACCAACCTCTTTCCTTTACCAATTATTTTTGGGGTGAAACAATTAGTGAAGATCATAATACTAGTTTGTTAGATCAGGATGTAGTTCTTAATCCACTATGCACTCATCTGTTGTACATTCAATAGTCTATGCAGCGTAAAACAAATAAAAAGCGTTGTTCTGTTAAATTTAATATTGGTGATTTGGTTCTTGTTAAAATCAGCTCCCTTATTTCTAAATTTTAATTGTCAACTATTTGTCCCAAGCTTTTTAGCCGTTATTATGGTCAATTTTTAGTTCTCGCTAAGGTTGGAACTGTTACTTTTCAACATTATTTACCACCAAAACTCATGGTCACCTAGTTTCTCATGATTCCTAACTCATGCTAGATGTTGGGGATCTTACTACTAAATCATTCCAACAATTTTTTTAGATTCAATAGTAGATTAGTTGATTCCTAAGTGGATTCTTGATTATAAAGGTCATGGTTTTGATTTTCAGTGGTTGATTAAGTGGGATGGAAAACCTATGAAAGATGAAATATAGGATAATGCCACATTGTTTCGTGGTCAATTTAGTTATTTTCACTTTCAGGACAAGTTGTCTTTTTAGGGGGAAGGAGTTGATAGGGTATTGGGGGTACTTATGACATCCTCCAGGAGAAATAAGTTCTCTAAATAGGTACATAGGTAGTTTGGTAACTATCCAATGCTTGGACTATAAATAACGGATAGTTTGAAGAATAGTGCAGACTGGAAAATAGGGTGGCAGATCATGGAGTTGAAGGAGGAAAAGTCATTTGCAAATGGCACATGATCAATGCTCAGGATAGAGTTTCCTTCTTCTTTTATCATTCTTTTACTCTCTGTTTTCTTCATTTTGTAATCTTATGAATATACTATTCATGATTCCTATTCAATATACTTGGATATTAATTAGAACTCTGTTAATATCTCTTTAATTTTTCTTTTTATATGTAGGCCCTTTCCATGAGTGCATTTAGTGCCTCATGTAACATTGGAGATCAGACTTCTACCATAGTTTTATTGGTGGTTTTGTATTCATCTTTATTCTATTGTGATATATGGAACATTGAGTTATACCATATGTTTTATTATCATAATTTACCAATTCTGGATTTTATATAAGATGTTGAAAATTAAATCATTGTTTTAGGTAAATATAAGAATTTATTATGAGTCTGGAGACAAATCCACATTTTGGAAACTTACATAAATGGATAAATCATCAATTTGTCACTCTATAAAGCTCCCTCGCAGCTTATCACCTATAAAGGTATGTTGATTAATTTATAAAAATTTATTATATTCCATATTATAATTTTATTATAATGAACTCGGCATGCTCTGTAGATGGCAGAGAAAAAATTGAAATTTAATTAAAAAAGGCCTAGGATATCTTTGGATAAAAATGTTATATTTCAGTCTTATAGTATGTATCCACCACTACAAGAAACTACTTGTTCAACACTGATACTATAAAAACCTTAAGGTGTAATCTTAATGATTAATGACTTGGAGGACTTGATCCCTAATGACAAGGTTCCTTGCTTCACTATCTATCTTCTTCTGAGTGCCTAGAACATGTGATTTCTTCTATTTGTTTCCAAAATGGTTTGTGATTTTTTATTTTACATGATTAATCCAGTGTATGTTTATGTATAAGTTTATGTTTCTTGAATATATTTTGAGTTTTCAAAACCTAATGTAGAATCTATTTTGATGCATGTTTACATATTTTCATCATTGTTTTAATACTGCAATATTTTGTGAAATCTAGATATTTCTGATTTTTTTCTGTTTTACTAATTGATTTAATTCCACTATTAGATTGGAATAAATAGAATTTAGAAGATTAAATATTTTTTTGGTGGTGTTTAGGAAAGTCTTGTTGAACATCTAATATCAGGGTAGTTTAGGTAAGCCATGATGAAGATGCAAAACTAGGGATTGCAGATCTTCCGTTGGTGGTAAAGAAAGGCCTTGTGATGCCTGATATGGGAAAAATTCTAGGATTATATGAAAATCCTATGATATTTGTAGCCTATAAAAAAATTAAAACCAAGGATATATTAATAATTTGGTTTGGTGTGGAATTAAAGTTTGTATAAAATTGTGTTTATTAGTAGGTATTTCTTAACTCAAAGGTGTTTATTCTGCATGAAATTGAAATCATCATGTATTGGGTTCTATTGTTGGATGGAGGATTACTTCAAAACCCTTATAATAGGTCTTTCATGTCATCCCACTAGTGTAGGTAGAAATTTTATCATGAACAAAATAATATGGGAATTTTTTTGTGAAATTTTTATTTTTCAATGGTTAGACATGGAACTGTGGACCCCCATGCTAAAAGGATATGCAAGAGGTAGGGTTTTATTTGAAAAGGATGTGATTCAAGATTTAAAGTATCTTTTTATTAATCATTGAATTAGTTTATAATGGTTTGTACTCAAATAAGCCGCAAAAGTGGTAGTGCCGAATTTATTTTATGATTTTAGAACTTAGGAATCATAATTTCTAGGCGATGTTGATGCATAACCCCCTTAGAAAACATTGCACATAGTAAGAAAAATAAATGTATGTATTCCAAAGATAATTTCATTTATTTCTTTATTTAATTTAGATACCTCAAAATATAGTGTCTTGTTTGGGTGTATGAAAATATTTGTTCAAGGGTGGAATATGATTCACCCGGCCATTCACCCACCACAATAGTATATATTGTCTATGAATAAATGTATATCTAAAAACATTATTTTTAGCTATTTTGAGTGAAAAAATAAACTATTTTTATTTTTCTTTAGGATGTTTTATGCCCTACTATTTTCTCGGTGTTTATAAAATTACAAGAATCATTCCTGGTAGAACGGGATGAAAAAAGGAGCTATAATATTCACATATAATGGCTTCAGAAATGGTTATATGGGGATGTTTCCACTTGATACAACTAATAATAGTTTTTTGGATGCTACTGATGAGTCATTTATTATGTATTGGGACATGTAAAATGTGAACATATTGGAAACTATAGATGGAGATGGTGGAATGCCGATAATCATTATTCAATGTCTATCCCAATATAAAATTTATAAATCTTACTTTATAGTTAATTCTCTGTAGATTATGTATAGGATTCCCATCATATTCAATTTATAAAGGATGAAAAATTACAATCTATTTCAACCATTGAAAATAGAGTAAAAATTATTGCAAAAGCAGATGCAATTAGGTTTCAATAAAACTATGAGAATTATTCATTTGATCCTTCAAGGGAATCTTCTTAAACCTATTTTGAATGTGATTTTCTAAAAAAATCCATTTTGATATGAACATATCTATCTAAATTCAAATATTATATGTCGACCCCTTCCATTAGTGCATTTAGTGCTTCAATTATTATTGTAGATCAACCTTCTACCATGGTTGTACTGGTGGGTTTGAATTCATCCTGATTCAATCATGTTATATATTAAAATGAGTTCTTCCTGGTATTTGTATTTCATAATTAACTAATTCTATATTTTATGTTGACTGGTAATAATAAAACCATTATTGAGGAAAATATAAGGATTTTTTATGAGTCTAGAGAAAAATAATGTGTTTGTAAACTGACAATAATAAATGAATCGTCCAAGTGTCGCACCTTAAAGCTCCCAGATAACTTCTCATAAAGAAGGTATGTTGATTGTTTTATACTAATTTTGGTCATTTCATATTGGAATTGGAATCTAATTCACTGTACATGCTCTGGAAAATGGTAGATAAATGAAGTAAATTTTATAGAAAAGGAATGATAACTCTTTTGTTAAAAATGATGTATTTCAGTATTATTTAATGGATCAAAGTGTACGACCCACCCCACCCCCACCTCGGACAGACAACTTCTAGTTCAATAGTGCCCATATTGAAACCTTAAAGTGGAATCCAAATTATTAACTATATAAGGTACATGATATTAGAAGTCAAGGTTACTTTATTATCTATTTCAATGAATTATTACAATGTTTTGTCAACTTTTGGAGGATAGATTATCCCTAATTAATAAGTCGACATTCAAGTTAACCAAGTCCTTTAAAATTTTATTTGTTTCTATTTTATATGATTCATTTTTTCCTTCTCAATTAAAAATCATGAAAACAAACATGCCTCTAAAAGATATCAATATCATTGTCATAGGCCTATATGACTTGATGATTCTATTAAACACGTCATTCTCTCTCCACATTCTATTTTTTTGAGTTTTACATGGGGGAACTAAGACTAGTTTTTCTTTTAATAGGTAAAATATAAGCATAGAAAACATCAGAAACATATCACAAGACTCGTATTCTACCTTGAACTAGACGTTCTTTCATCATCGGGAGCTGACTCCCTGGTTTTCATTTAGAATATGGATGGATCGGATAGGCAGTCCAGAAGACTTGTGTGGATGCTCAATAGAGAAGGTGTGGCCACTTGTTTAATGGTTTACCATGATCAGATACATTTACTGAATATTCATGATTACTCCTATATAGTACAGTATGAAGCACCTAAACTCAGTCCACACAATCAGTTGTGACCCTCTTCATTGTTTAGATGCAGAGGTTTTTGACTGCTGGTCATCAATTCATTTTTTATACAAATAGTGGGAACCTCCAGAATCCATCATCTAGACAACAAATGCAACATTTTCCCATGCTAATCAATCTATATATGTCTGCTTTAATTATAGGGGTGTTGGAGTAGTGACCGTATGGACTTTCACGTTGATATGTTTCAGAATTCCTACATTCCACCCAAACCATGGTGCATAATCTAATTATAAATTTATTTTAGAAATATATATATTTTTTGTAAACAATAAGGTAGTTTGTTCTTTTAATTTTATTATGTTTAATTCATTCACTATTTCATGTTCTTCTATGATAATAATTCTCTCCCTCTAAAATGTTTTTTTATCAAATATATGTTTCTATATTTTTTATTTAAAACTGTTTATATGACTTATCACTTATAAATACTCTTTCAAATTTTGATTTGTGTTCTCATTTACAATGATAATACATGCATTACCCATGCTATTTAGAATTCATATAACCTTGCTTATATATTGTTTTGATGTCTGTTGACACACTGTTATCATTGTTGTAATACTTTGATTTTATTTGCGAGTATTAGATTTTTCTAAAAACTGTTTTTTGGATTCCTGATTTGTGAATTATTTTATTTTATTGGAATTGGTATTCTATGTCTGAGGTGCATGTTTGAATATTTTTGGTGGTGGTGTTCAGGTAAGAAATGATGCACATCAAATATTAGGTGGAATAGAAATGTTACAAGTTTTATGGAAAGGCCATGTGAACCCTGACCCAGGGAAACAGCCAGGAAAATTGAGAGTGTTATATATTTTAGTGAAAAATTAGCTCAGATCAATTTCTAGAAATTGATTTATGAAGAATTATTTGATTTGAATGTGTATTAGTTCATTCTCGGAATAACATCAATTTGACCATTTAGGGATTCTGATTCATGTAGGTTGACCGAATGAGTATTTTATGTATTTTTTTGATTTTTATAAATGTCTATGTATTTGTTTTATTCAAAAAGTTCTCTAAGGCCGCATGTGGTTTCTGTCTTTCCACAAAAAACAAATTTAAAATAAATTTTTTCTATATTTAAAATTTTTATTTTTATTTTGTTATGTTTTGTATATATAGGTATAAAAATAAAACAAAATCTTTCTGGAGAAATTATTTTATATTTAATATCTAGAATTACTTATATTATAGCTGTTTGGAATTATAATAGAAACCATCAGTCAAGGCTCTCTTTTATAAAAGGGTTTTCCCTGGAAATCATTAAACATTTTCAATGTGGGATTCAAGTTCTCCCTTTCCTGTCCAGAATTACTCATATATTATTATTAATCATTTTTAATCTATTAATTAATACTATGGATTATTATTTAACATTATTATTAAACTAATTAATTTATAAATAGTTAATAATATATAATAGTTTTTAATTAATTAGAATTAAATAATATTTAATTAAAAAATCTCAATAACAACAAAATATTATTACTTAATTATATAATTAATAATTATGTAATTAATAATTATATAATTAATAAATTTAATACTGAATAAATAAATAATAATTATATAATTAATAATTGTATTACTAAATAATTATTATATAATTAATTAAATACTTAAATTAATAATTAATAATTAATATTTATATTACTAATTAACTAATTAATGATTATATAATTAATAAATATATTTCTAATTAACTAATTAATAATTATATAATTCATAATTATATAATTCAGAATTATGTTACTAATTAATTATTATATAACTAATAATTTTATTACCAATTAACTAATTAATTATATAATTAATACTTAATATTTTTATTTCTAATTAACTAATTGATTATTATATTAATTATTATATATTTACAAACTATGTTACTAAATAACTAATAATTATTAATAACAAATAATAATATTAGTATTTAACTAATTAATTATAAATAACTAATAATATTATTAATAATTAAATAATTATTTATTATATAATTAATTATTAAGTAACTAATAATTATATTATTAATTAAATAATTAATTAAAATCTAAATAATTTAATAATAAATTAAATATTGATGAATTACTAATTAATTAATAATTGTTTTATTATTTTTAATAATTATATACTTTATATTTATTATTCATTATTTAGTTATTATTAATATTATTTTTATTCATTATATATTATTTAAGTTACAATTAATTAAAACCTATTAAATAATATCAACTACTTATAAATTAAATATTTTAATAATATTATTAAATAGTAATTAAAAGTATTAATTAATTGATTAAAATGATTAATAATAATATATCAGTAATTTCGCACATGAAAGGGAGAACCTGGATCTTATATTGGAAATGCCCAATGAGTTTTAGGGAAATAAACTACTCTAAAGGTAAATGTTCCATATTTTGTGATAGAATAGCTGTGATAGGTGAAAATACATCATGTGGGCATGCATCGTTAATATTTTTTTCCCAGAAATATCGAGTCATAAAATTAATTGCATTCAAGAACTAATGACATGGACCTCATTACGACGGGGATTCTACATGTGAATGAATGATGCGTGAAAATTTGTTTTTGGGTATCTACAATGTAATAATACAGATGTTGTAGGGTGGCAACTCAATTGTTTGGAGCAAAAGGAAAATGAAAACCTATTTCTAGGGTGGCAATGAGAATCAGAGTCCTACAACTGGAACATTAAATCATCCTCCTCAGCCAAAGGGCCAGTTGGGATGTTATCAGCATGGTTCATTCAATTGTGTCATGCGATAGCATAGGACATGACATTGACAATGCCACAACTGCTAAAAAATGGGACATCTTCAGCGATATTGTCACAGTGCTCCATAGTCGAGTGCTCGGGAGACTTCTCAGGTGTTGTAGGGATCATATGCTTCAACAAGGTGGGGCCAACAGAATCAGAGCCACCAGTAGAGTAGAGTTTTCCATGATTATTCTAAGAACACTATGGCTTCTCAATAGAGGAAATGTCAGTATGAAAACGAAGAGCATAGTTCCATGACAACGAAGTTATATGAAGTAGAGTTGGGGACTCTAGATGATCAGGATTGACCGTCTATAGTGCGAGGAACGATTCTACTAAATTCTATCCATTTTCATGTGCTATTTTATATGGATGAATCACATTCCATTATTGCTTCTCGTACTACTGATTTGTTGAGTTTAAAACTTGAAATGATGTCTTCTATGATAAAACTGCAATCCCCTCTCTATGAAAGAGAATTTTGAGCCTTCGTGTGTAGAGTGTGTTCTATAACTATTGACGGAGTTGTGAAGAAATGATATTTCTTAGTGCTGGAGATGAATGTATTTTTTGTAATCATATGAATGGATTGGTTGATAGCATTTAAGGCTCACATCGATTGTTATAGTAGGACAATTAGTTTCACAACAGAGGATGGCGTTGAGCATCTCTTCAGTGGAAAAAAGGTTATAAAAATAGGTGCAACAGCTTTATGGCACGAGAGGTTCGAATGATATCTTATTATTTCCCGACATTAACCTTGGAATCGATGAAATGGATCAATGATAATAGTTTTCTAGCAATAGTGGTTTAATTTCCAAAAATTTTCCTGAAATTTTTTCTAGGTTTCCACCTATAAGAGAAGTAAAGTTTATATTTGATCTCCTTACAGGGACTACCCTTGCCTCCCTTATATCTTATAGGATGTGACCAACAGAATTAAGGGAGTTTAAAGTCAAATTAGAGGAGCTAGAAAACAAAGAATTTATTTATCCATGTATATCTCTATGGGCAGCCCCAGTCTTGTTCACGAAGAATGTATATGGACGTCTTCAGTTGTGCATTGATTATCGTAAGATTAACCTAGTTACGATAAAGAATCGATATTCACTTCAACACATTGATGATCTATTCAATAAATTGAATGGAGCTTAGTGGTTCTCAAATATTTACATGCGATCATGATAACACCAATTTTGATTTCATAGGGAATATATTCTGAAGACTAATTTTAGAAGTAGATATGGCCACTATGAATATGTAGTCATGAATTTTTGTCTAACGAATGAACCAATGGTATTCTAGGATTTGATGAATCAGATATTTCAGTGATATCTGGACACTTTTTTTGTGATGTTTATGGATGAAATATTGGTGTATTCAAAGTCAAGGGTTGAGCCTGAGGACCACTTGCTGACATTGTTAAAAATCAAGAGAGATCATCATTTGTATGACAAACTATCTAAGTGTGATTTTTGGATATAAGAAGTACACTTTTTGGGCCATGTGATTCCTAAAAATGGTGTTTCAGTGGATCCTAAAAAGATTAAATCTATTATCTCTTAGGAGCTGCCGAAGAACAATTCCATGATATGAGGATTTCTTGGCCTCACTGGATATTTTCACCATTTTGTTCATGACATCCCATGACTAGTGTCACCAATGATAGCGTTGAAAAAGAAATACTAGAGTGATGAATCCCAGAATTCTTTTCAATAGTTAAAAGTGTGCCTGACATCGGCACCTGTTTTGGATTTCATCAGAACCAGGATAGGGATATGTGGTCTACTGTAATGGTTTGAGATTTCAGTTCTGATGTGTTCTCATGTAAGGAGACCATGGGGTTGCTTATGGTTCAAGATAGTTGAGAGTGCATGAGAAGAATTACCCAACACATGATTTGGAGTTAGCGGTGGTCATTCATGAACTAAAGACATGGCATTATTATCTCATTAGTGAGAAATTCACTTCATTCACCAATCATAAGAGCTTGAAACCAATTTTCTCACAAAGGGATCTGAATATGATGAAAAGAAGGTGGATGGAGCATAAGAGCATCAGCCTAGATGGTGAGGACTCGACAAGTGAATCCAAGAGAACCGAGTTCAAATTAACGTAGAGACATAATTTTCGGGTTACTATAGTAGTACTGTACCAGGTATCATTTGGTACTATACCAGCCATAACTATTCATCAGTTTGGGCTTTCAAGCCACTGGTTTGGTCCTCGGGTCCTTTGAGGTCTTCGAGCCTGTAAGGCTTTCAGGCCACCTCAAGGACTTTGGGCAATCTCAAGGCCTTCGGGCCACCTCAAGGCCTTCGGGCCACCTCATGGTATTCAGGTCACCTCATTGCTTTCATGTCACCTATAATTGTGCTTAATGGATCTGGAAGACTCTACACAGAGAAAACTCAAGATGAGTATTTAGATCATGCGCATTAACCATAGTAGAATCTAATGGGTTTGGAAGAAAAAGAGGTCCTGACATAGCTTTTGGGACCAATCTATGAATTCACGTGATTCCTAGCCACAATACCATGTGAAGGTGGAGATCTAACATCATGATGTTGAAGATGAGTAGTAGTTCCATGTAGTTATAATCTAGATATTTCCTATAAGACCTATAGGTCATGTAATATCTAAGCCTACAGGCCTTGTATGGTCTCCCCCTCATCCCTTGAAAGGGGGATTGTAAAAAATCCAAGGATATATCTAGATTATCTCTAGATGATTGACATCGAATTGATGTATACAATGGGAAAATATAATTTGGTGGCTGATGGATTCTGTAGGAAGTCATATACTCGGTAGGAAGATGAAGCTTCAGAAGAGTGGCAGTTGATGTAAGTCTTAGTCGATATCCATGTGGAATGTGAAAACCTAGGTGATGTTGCAATTTTCTTCTTAGTTTCATTATTTTTTAATTTGGTTAAACTGGTTAAAGAGGAACAAACATTTGATTCAAAATGCTTTCTTATGAGTTCCAAGCTCAATGGTGGGGAGACCATTGAGGGATATAAACTTGATGGGACTTCAGTTCTGTGGTTCATATACCGGATGGTTGTACCAATCACTTTTCAGGTACAACTTCTTCATATCTACCACCATTCAAGATGGGTTGTACATCTGGGGATACAGAAGATATATAAGGCATCAAAGGCACAATTTTCGTGCAATAGAATGAAGAGAACTGTGGCTGAGTTTTTTTCAAGGTTCATAACTTGTCAGACAGATAAGGTGGAACATCAGCGGTAAATGGGTATATTGAATTCTTTACCTAATTCAGTGTGGAAATGGGAGAATATAACAATGGATTTTGTAACAAGTCTCCTAATAACGGTCCTGAAAAATGATGACATGTGGGTGATAGTGGATCGACTCACCAAGTCAGCCCATTTCATTTTAATTTGTGAAACTCATACGGCCATGGATCTATCCAAAATCTATATACAATAAGTGTTAAAGAAGCATGAAAAATCAATTTTGATAGTATTCGAATGAGATATAAAGATAAAATATTATATCTGTAAATCCTTACATAAATCTCTGGGGACTCAGTTGACTATGAGTATGGCGTATCATACTCATATAGATTAGAAATATGAAAGGGAAATACAAATGTTGGAAGACATGTTATGGGATTATATAATGGATTTTGGTGGATCATGGGAAGAGAACATGGTGTTGTTGGAGTTCTCATAAAATAAAAATTACCAGGTTTCGATACATATGGCCCCCTTTGAAGCAATGTATGGGCGTCTCTGTCATTATCCACTGAGTTGGGTGGAAATAGGTGATACCACATTAGTGAGGATGAGTCTTGTCCATGAAATGAAAGAGAAGATCCAGTTGATCAGAGAGTGAATGGAGATAGCTCAGAATCTTCAGAAATCATATTCAGATCATTACCGAATAAGTTTGGTGTTTGTGGTGAGTGATCATCTGTTCTTGAGGATCTCTCCAAGGCTTCGACATCACCATTTTGGGAATCAGGGAAAATTGTCTCCCCGATATATTGGATCTTTTGAGATATTGGAACTGGTTTGAGAGGTGGTACATCAGTTCTCATTTGCACCATGGTTCAGTTCGGTGCATAATGTGTTACACATAATTCAGTTGAAAAAGAATCATCCATATCCTGATCACATGATCAAATGAGATCACATTGACCTAGAGATGGATGCTTCATAGGTACATATCCAGGTGCAGAATGTGGATAGGAAAGAGAAAGTCTTGCATGGAAAAACCATCGGTCTAGTCTAGTTTTATGAAATCATGGTTAGATTCCGAAAGATATTTTGAAACGCAAGAAGGAAATCAATGATCAATGATCAGAACTCTTTCAGGGCAGCGACTTCTTTCAACATTCTAGGTACGAAAAGACTTATGTTGGAAAAAAATGTTTCACCCTCAGTTTCTAGTATGTAACCCTTCCATGATGCTTTTCAAATGTTTAAAGGTTATAAGGAATGTTGGGGGAGACTTTGGGGTAATTTTGGAGGGTTTTGAGTAAAAAAAGGGGTGCACGGTCAGCACACGGTTTGACCAAACCGTGTTGCCAAACCGTGCAACGCCAGAACTAATTTTGTATATTTGTGGATCTAATTCAGTTTGGCCATATATTGGATCTATTTTTACCAAAATAAACCCTAAAATGAATTTTTTTTGTTCTCCCCCAATGGCCAAATGAGGTTCTCCCATCGATCTAGAAGCGATCCAAACATATTCTTTGGTGAATTGAAGGCAGATTTTTATGGTATGTGCCCATTCTTCATAGTTTTCCTCACAGTTTCTTAGATATACTCATCATTTCTTATCTATTTCTTAGATATACACCCACTCTGGGTATATATAATAGTGTTAGGGCAAAATAAGTTTATATATGGTGTTTTTCATGATAGTGGATGAAATCTTGGGCAGTTTCATAGATTCTTGACTCGGATTCTTGAGCGTTCTTCATCCGTTGTCGATTTTCTTCATAACGAGCTGTGTAAGTGTCTTAACTCTCATATAACCTTATTGGAATTGATTTAAATGCATTAGAATTTATTTTTTGGTTCAAATTGAATTGTGTTGTTACTTTTTTTACAATTTTTTAACCCTTTTTGGTGACAGGTGGTGGAAAATGTTGAAAATCGGGGGGGGGGGGGGGGGGGGGTTGTGAAAAATTCTAGTTTTTTAAATGGGAACTTTTAAATTAAGGGACTTATAGAAATTTATAAAATTGTTTTATTTATACTTTTTTGAGTAGATATATTTGTTTTTAAATGCATTAATACATTTAAATGGAATGGTTGGAATGTTTTCAATAAACAGACATTACTATTAAGAGATGTAAAATTGTTTGAAATTGGTTTTGGTTTTTCAAAAACATGGTGTGTGTATAATGTTACATTAATAGGAATGGTTGAAATATGATCATGTGATTGGGGATAAAGGTTAAAAGGTATATGGTAAATAATTACACTGTGACGACCTGGTAGATCAATGAGAAACCTCTCATGATTATGGAAGTTTAATAACTATGCATACATTTCATGTTGTTGTTGTGTGGAGTTTATTGTTTTGCAAAATTAGTTTTCAAAAAGTGTTTTATTGAATTATTTAAAAGTTTAACTGGAATATAGCTTCCAGGGAAATTGGTTCACATGGTTTTATTTTATATTTAGTTATAAACTATTTTGAGAAGTGTTTATATTTAGTTATAAACTTTTGTTAGAAATTATTTTATATAAAATGTTTTATATAAATTTGGTCAACTCTTTTATCCTAGTGGAATGAGTAGAGAAGTATTTTGGAAAATCCTACTGAGTTTTATACTAACCCCTTATTTGACACTTTGTTAATTTTTCAGATGTCATCTTCCGACATGTGGGCAAAGGTAGGGTGCTGCAGGTTTTTTGCGCTACTTCTTGAGTTGTTGATTTGTCTGGTGGTGACAGACCATAGAGCTGATGGATCCTGGAGTCTTTTGGTTATTTTGGTGTCTTGTTGGGTTATCTTCTATTGTTATTTTGATGTCAGGTTGTCTTCCACTATGTCACTTTTGTTTGGAATCACATAGGTATAAAAGATTTTATGAAATGCCATTATTTTGTTCATGCATCATATAGCTGCTAGGGATTGTGGTTGGTTGGTTTATAGTTTGTCTTTGAAAGGGTAAATCATCCCCCAATAGTCCTTGAAACCCTTCAGTATTTATTTCCATCCTTTGACATCTTGGGGATGTTTCCTAAAGCCATATAAGTACTCATTGTGTGCTCAAGGAAATGACAATGAGTGGGCCATTACAAATGGTATCAGTTTGGTCCCTTCTCTGTGGAACAAATAGTCTTGAGTTTTCATAGTATCAGAGTTGAAATATTTCTTGTTTATTCCTTCTGTGGTCTTTTTGGAAAGTAGATGGAATTCCAGGATTTGAAATGTAGAGCATAAAAATACACAACTATCCTTATTATGTTGAACATGATGTTATTAGGGTGTTGGGTACGTAAGTATATTTGAAATACTAGGAGGATAGAGGGGTCTCATTGTCATGGGATTAGCCAATGAGACCATCATCACATGCATTTTATATGACTGACTTCCCAATAGGATTACATATATCATTTTTAGTAATGACATATGATTCAGTGCATGGATTTAATATTGGAAAAAATGAAGAATATTGTTTTCAAATGAAAGAATATGAAAAAGAAATAATTGAGGTATTTGGAAAATGTTTTTATTTTCAAAAACTACAGTGGTTTGTTTTAAAAAATGGTTATATTATTAAATAAATTTTGTGATATTGATTTTATAGTATTTTATATGCCAATCCTATCAATTTCTATATGATTGAGACTTACAGAATGTGTTTGTTTAGAAATGGACCAGTTAGAGGAAGCTGTGGAAAATGTAGCTGCACCTCAGCCACATCTGAACCAAAAGCTCGTGAAAAGTATAGTCCATGAATTCAAAACTATGGATATAGGGAACCGAAGTGAGGAGTCACGGCAGGTGGACCACTCAATATAGTTTCATAAGTAGAATCCATACATCTTCATGAGTGATTCAGAACCAGAGAGTGAAGAAGGTTGGCTGAATAGGATGTATCAAATAATCAAGTTTATCGATACACTACAATAATTGAATATAAAACTGGAAACTTATATACTGGATGATCTTTTCAACTAGTGGTGGGAATTGGGGGGTGCAAGTTAGAATATATCAGAGCTTGAGTTGAGAGGATTTTGAAGAATTTCTTAACAAAAAAATCTATCCTCACTCATTTAGAATCAAGAGAACAATAGATTTTTAATCCTTAATCAAGAGAGCCTCTATGTTACTGAATATGCGACCAAATTAATGAATTTATTTTTCATTGAACCATAAGTTGTAGTAGGTTAAAGATTTAAGTCATGCATCTTCGAGTCGAGACTCATGAATGATATTCGTTCGAAGATTACGGTACTTTGTATCAGAGATTACAGGGAGTTAGTAAACAGGGAGTCCGTGGATTAGAGAGATATCTCTAGATCCATGGGATGATGAATCATGATGATGCTAATAGGAAATGGTAGGAACTCAACTGCTGGGAGGAGGAGGAAGAAGAATACCTATTTTTAGGGTGGTAATGGGAATCAAAGTCAAACAACTGGATCAATAAATCTTCCTCCTAAACCAACAGGCCAGGTGAGATGTTATCAGTGTGGTATATTCAACCCCATCAAGAGATATTGTATGAAAAAGCCTAGAAAATACCTCAACTGTGACAAAATGATAAATATCTGGCAATATTATTGTCACGCTCTATGGTCGGCTGCTCATGACACTTCTCTTGTGTCACAGGCATCATATTCTTTGACAAGGCAGAACTAGTAGAATCAGAGGCTCCAAAAGAGAATACATATCCATATTGATTCTAGGAACACCTTGTCTCTTAAATTGGAGAAATATCCATAGTGAAACAGGGAGCATAGTTCCACGATGCCATAGCTGGTCATGGCAGTGGCTTCTGCATCTACAAAGATACCATAACTGGTATTATTCATATTAAATAGAAAATTACACATGTTAAGGTTGATCCCCATGAAATCATGGAATAGTGGAAACTTATTAGGCATTCTATTATTGGTCGCATTATTTTACTTAATGGTACCAAGATGTGGACTTTGAGTGATCTTGTAGCCAGGCTAACATAGGTTTGGGGATTTAGTAATTGGAAGGGGATTTCTCTTGGAAGAGGTTTCTCTCGAATCCTATTTACCTCAGAGCATCTCAAAATGTAGGTGTGGGGACTTGGATCAGTCTCCTTTAAGCTGGGTGTCATTAAAATTCATGTGTGGGATCAGAGCTTCAATCCCATGGAGGTAAGAAACTATTATGTGCAATTGGGGGTGAAGGTGTTTGGTCTGAATTGAATCATATGGAATCCAAAAATCCATTATGATATTGTGTTAGCTATTGGAATCCCCGTTATGCTGGACAAAGAGATTGAAGTGGTCAAATTTAGGCTTTACATCCATTTAATGGTATAGGAGGACCTATGTTCTACTTTGGTTGACACATTCTTTCTTACTACAAATAATGATGACCTTAATCGGATAAATGAATATGATAAGATTACACACTTTTGTATAGATTGTTGGGTGATAGACCATGAGTCCTCAACCTATAAGAGATCTCTTCTTTTCAATTTTTGTTCTCCACACAGTCATGAGGAAAACACATGAAATAATTGGTCTAGGAAACCTAGTCATACAATGAAAGTGGGGAATAAGTAAAAAACCAAGTTTGATTGGGTGGGAGGAGTTGCAGGTGCGTGCTTCACCACCTAACTTTCTCAGATAGAGGAATTATTGATGGTCCATCTAGCTTAGTAAATGACACATGCATGTCATGGGGGTGAAAAACAGTTATTTACAAAGTTAAAAAATGTAGTAATGTGGTTAAACTAGGCTACCTCTAGTGAGGAGTGTACAACACTCAAGCTATCACCTTAAAATTAGAGGGAAAATGGGGGATTTTTGATTTTTGTTGATTTTGAAATGAAAAGAAACTAAACAAAATAAAAAAATAAAGAAAAATATTGATAGTTTTTTTATAAGAAAATATATTTATACTATTATATGATAAGGGTGATCAGATATGGCATGGTTCTCTAATTTTAATTCTATCAATGTTCGAAATTATTAAATTATATTATGATATGTCGATAAAAGTGAGAATCCAATATCGCGTCTTCCCACTCCCTTTGGTCAAATTGTAATAGAGAGAATAAAACATACTAAAATATCAGACTGGTGTCCTCCTTCCAATGTGTGAAATATTTGTAGCGAATACCCCTAATTGACATAGGCAATTCCCAATCAGGTCTTCTTTATCTCAAACAATCAAGAATGTTCACTACATCTCACACATGTACCGACGATCACTAAGCAGTTCACCACTAAGCCTTAGTCTATTCCATTGTATATAAACCAAAAAAATTTGGAGGGAGATATTTATCATTTACCAAAGAAATAAAAATAATATATACTAAAATAAAATACAATCGTACATGATAATAAAAAACCATTATAAGAAATTGAAACTAATTTCACATAAGAGAGATAATGATATTAAAACATTTAGCACAAGAACGCATGAATTAAAAGAGGGAAAACCTATCCTGATCCAATAACATAGAATTTTATGCAACCATTGTATGGTTAATTGATAATAATGGGAAAAGTCATCGTGAAACTAAGAAGAGAAAAAGAAAGAAAACAAAGTATAGTAAAATTTCTCCTTCAGAATCTATCTACCTGAATTTTCTTTTGTTATGCCCACCTAATGGCTGAAACATGCTAATGTAACTTCTTATAAGATAGTCCAAATTGAGTTGGTCATCTAGCTTCAAAATTTCCGATCATTTTGATTTATTTCAATGATTTTGTGGCTGGCTTAATTGAACTGGCATTTTTTGCTGCCAAAATTCAGTCGGTATCCCCCTAAATCCCCTTAGTATCAAATTATCTCCAAAATATATTTTAAAATGAAATGAATGTTCTCTCTTTTAAAAATTTGAGAAGTAATTATTTCAATCATCACAAACATGATTTTTCTTGAATGCTCCAAATAGGCTCAACTTTCTTTCTCCATTAGAATCTGTCGAAAGGCACAACTTCTTATAAATGAAAGCTCCTGAAAAGGCACAACATTCAAAAAAATGATTTTTTTCCTATAAAATAAATTCATACACTATTTTCCACTTAATGTATATTCATATGTGGTACCACCACACAAGACAACTTCTCCCATACTTACGTACAACTAGATCATTCAATTTCACTTCAAGAGCATGTTGGATGGCGAAAATTGGCTTGTAATGTGGTTAACCTAATTGGATGTTCATGGATTATAATGGATACAAGGATTAAATGTTCAAGGAAGGCCACTATAAAAATAATTTAATTAAAAAGGTGGGTTTAAAACCAAATAAATTCCTTAATGATTTAAAATATAAGTACCTCAAACCATTAATTTTTGATAGGAAGCTATCAAATTCTGGTTAAATTAAGCATGATTTGGTTCACTCGAGAAGTGAGGAAAATGAAAAGAATATGAAAATTGGTTCATAAGCCTCATAGGAATGTGATTTCAAATATTAAGGCAATGATATGTGGCATGAGATTATGAAATTAGAGTACTCTTCATGAAATTTTTAAATATTTGAACCTGAAACAATATCATTTTCAACATTCATTTAAACTCAATTTCAGGGGATAAATTATTTCACACATTCACATGGGTTTCAAAAATAGAGATGAGAATTATTTCAACTAAATGTTTTTGAGAGACACACTAAAATTTAAAAAAACGTATTGTTTTTTAAAAATAGAAAAAAAAAGAAATTTTAAATTCCTAAACAACACAGGTTCCCTCCCCCACACTTAAATGAAACAATGACCGCAATTCATTCAAGTGGATTTAATTTGTAATTATGTTTTATAGGGAATCCCATAAAACATGAAATTAAAGTAGAGTTACAACATGACATAATGGTAGTGAAAGATTGAGTTAGGCTCCTATGTGTTTCACACTAAAAAACTAATAGAAAATGGAAAAAATAAAACATGAGATATTTATTGAAAGAAAAAAATAGAAATATGATGAGAAAAGAAGGATAAATGTTTTTTTAATCCCCCAGGTGGGACCTATGATTTTACTACCTCTATATGGGATGTTCTAGTTGGTAATACCCAATCTGATTTTGGGTTGAGTTTCTCTAATATGAACCATCATCACTTATTCCTTCTATCAAGCACTTCATCGTTTTTATTGAGGACCCCATGGGAATAATATAGAAAATACACCCCCATAAAAATAATATGAATATTGTGTGGTGGGGTAAAGATAAATAATGAGTCATCCTCTTTCTTAGTTTCCATATGCTCAACCTATTTTTTATTTCCCAACGGTTTTTTCAATGTAGGCTGCATCAATATAATTTTCAAAGGGAAAATCATAGAGAAATTATATTTGAATAATATTAAAAAATGATGAATAAATATAAAATTCCTCTTTTTCAATGTAAGAATATTGTGTCTATTATTATTCCGGAAAATCAAACTCAGTGTCCTCTTGAACATCATCCAATAATTATTCAAAAAGTTTAAGGAGATCCACATGTTCCCCATCGGGTGAATCTTCTTTTTCATATTCATCTACCAAGGAAATAAAATTGTTGGCTGAATATGAAACTTTAATACAAGGGGTGGTAATAGTGAATTATTTTCTAATAAAATTTGAATGAAAATATTCTAATAATATATTATCTCCCTGAGCTTGTCCGTATTCTATTTCGTCTTCTGTGGGTAGTTCCTCTTAGAGTTGAATTTCATTGGGTAGAGGTAGGTAGTCAGGCTCCTCTATTTGAAAGATGAGTGGAGAATTATCTTCCATCAACAGTTCTGATTCTAGTTCAGGTTGAATTACATAATCTAATGTAACTTATTCCTAGAAATTGAATATTTGATAATTATTTTTGACTTGATTCAACATGTCCATCAGTTCTTGAAGAGATATAATTGTGATATGGCCATTTATAAATTGCTTATCCATAAACGTGAGTTCATTATTCTTTTGAAAGAGGGAATCATCATCGGCCATTTGTCCCTATAACTATGAGTAATTAATACAATAAGATTAATTGAAATTGGAATACATCATGGAAAATATTTTTTAGTTGTTTTAATGGAAGCAATTAAACTTATTTATGAAATGTTATAATTAGACTATTGGAACTACCTCCCCAAAAACGATGTCATGTTTTTACACATTCTAATAATGGGGTGTGGAAAAAACAAATATTTACCCAATTAAAAAATACAGTAAAGTGGTTAACATAAGTTTTATCTAGAGAGGAGTGAAATAAAATCAAGTTTTGACCTTAAAATTAGAGGGAAATGGGGGATTTAGAAAGTTTCTAGATTTTGAAAAGAAAATAAACGTAAAAAAGGAAAAAATAATTGAGAAAAATATTGAGAAAACAATTTAAGAAACAAGTGATTGAAACTATTATATTATAAGTGTTATTAGATGAGGTTCAGTTCTCCAATTATAATTCTATCATAGTTCCAATTTATCATATTCTCTTATTCTATGTTAATAAAACTGAGAATTTACAATCGCTTTTTCTCACTCCCTTGGTCAAATGGTAATAGTGATAATAAACCGTACAAAAATATTAGATAGGTCTAATGCTTCCAATGTGTGATATATTTTTAGCTAATATCCCCAACATACTTAGGCAATTCTCAATCAAGTCTTGTTTATCCCAAACAATGAAGAATGTTCACTACTCCTCACACATGTACCAGCGATCCCCAAGAACTTCACCACCAAGACCTGGTATATTTAATCATATATAAACCATAACAATATAGAGGGAGATAATTTTCATTGACCAAATAATGAAAAATAATATAATCTAAAATCTAAAACAATCATACATGATAATAAAACCCATTATAAGGAATTGAAACCGACTTCACAGAAGAGAGATAAGGATCTGAAAACATTATGTGAAAGAACTCGTGAATTAAAAAAAGGAAAACATATACTTCCACAATCACACATAATATTATCCCACCATGTTTAGGTTAAATGAGAATAATTTGGATGAATAAGCCATTATAAAACTAAGAAGAAAAAAATAAGGAAAACCAAGAACAAAAAAATTGCTCCTCTAGAATCTGTCTGCCAGAAGTTTTCTTATATTCCACCCACAAAATGGTTGAGACATTATAAGGTCTCTTATTATGAGATGTTAAAAATTGGTTTGGTTATATACCCTCCGACCATTTTGAGTTATTTCAAAGATGTTATGGCTACCTTAATAGAACTGACTTTTTAGGGCCTCTAAAAACTATTCCCCCAACCCAACTTTGAGCAGTTCAATTTCAAACATAATGAAATATTTTCTAAATGAAATTTATTGTGAATATTTCCATTCGAGACATATTTATAACTCATATATAATCATCCCATTTTAATGTTGGTATATCGAGATATGCTTCATTTAATGAGGTAGGATTCCTTCTAACAACCATAATAACTCTTCAACTTAGATAATTTCTTCACGAATGTAGGAATTAAAATTGGCTATAGTTCCATAAGAATAATTTTTATCCCATGAATACTAAAAGACTAAAAAATCAATCATTCGTATTTAATCAAAATGGTAAATGTTATTGCAAAAAATAGAAGCAATATAAAAGTAATAAATTTACAGAATTAACCAATTTTTACATTGTAGCTCAAGAATCAGAAAAAATTATAAATTAATGGAAATAAAGGAAAAATGATTAATTTGTAGGGATTAAATCATTGGAAAACATATGAACAATTTTGAATATATTATCTCTATCAGTATCACCTAAGAATATGGTGTTAGTTATGATTCAATCCTCTAATATGGTATACTTTTATACCATGGATACGCCAGATGTTTGTGTACAGGTAGTGGATGACGGATATGATTCTTCCCATGTGTTGTCCAAGTGAACTTGGGGAGACATTACAAAAATTGAGTAAGAAAAAAATGACTATGATTTTGAAAAATCCATTCAAAATGATGTGGACAGAGAAAATCTATATGAACATTCTCTGAATTCCTATAGAAAGTGAAAATCCTAGATGTAAATGGTCTCCTCTGGTATGGACCTGAAGGTAATAATGGTAAATTTTTGGCTTTCCCATTTTGATAATTCCATGGATAATAGTTAATCTAAGGAAGGTAGGAAATAATCTTCATCCAACTCAATGGATAAAGATGGTTTTTAATTGGACTTGTATATGAAGTCCAGACCACTTTCTATTCATGGATAGATCCCACCTTTTTTTTATTGACATGGAGCATCAAGTGCAGTCGGTTCCCCTACTTCTAAGAATGAAGGGGAGCCATCCAATCTGGATGAGGTGCAGATATTGGGGCAAGATATAGAATCACATTTTCTTATGGTAGTCAATCTATATATGTCACCTTTTTTTATAGTGGTGTTGGTGTGGTGACCGTATGGACTTTCACGTTGAGATGTTTGAGAATTCCTACATGCCACCCAACCCTGGGTGCATAATCTAATTATATATTTATTTTAGAAAAATTTTCATTTTTGTAAATAATCAGGTAATATGTTCTTTTAATTTTATTTTCTTTACTTATTTTCCTATGTATTTTTCATTTGTGACAACAATTCTCACACTCTAAAATGATTCTGTATCAAATAGATATTTCTATATTTTTTATTTAAAAATATTTATAAGTCTTATCTCTTATAAAGAAACATTCAAATTTTCATGTGTGTTCTCATTTCCAATGATAATACTTTGCATACCCATGCGATTTGGAATTCATACAACCTGAATTATATATTTTTTTAAGGTCTGTTGACATGTTGTTATCATAGTTGTAATACAATGATTTTATTTTAGAGTTTTATATTTTTATGAAAACAATTTTTTGGATTCTTAATTGGTGAATTATTTTATTTGATTGGAATTGGTATTCTATGTCTGAGGTGCATGTTTACATATTTGTGGTGATGGTGTTCAGGTAGGAAATGATTGATATCCAGTATTAGGTGGTATAGACAAGTTACGAGTGGTATGGAAAGGCCATGTGAACCCTGACCCAGGGCAACACCTAGGAAAATTGAGAGTGTTATATATCTTATTAAAACATTATCTCAGATCCATTTCTTGAAATTGATTTGTGAAGAATTATTTGATTTGAATGTGTATTTGTTCATTCTCACAATAACATCAATCTTACCATTTAGGCATTTTGATTCATGTAGGTTGATCGAATGAGTTTTTTTTGTGTTTTTTGATTTTTTTTAAAATATCTAGGTCTTTCTTTTCAAAAAGGTCTCTAAGGCGGCTATGGTCTGGCACCTTTCCATGAAAAACTTATTTTAAATACATTTTTTCTATATTTAAATATTTTATTTTTATTTTGTTTTGTTATATATATATATATGTGTATATAAATAAAACAAAATGTTTCAGGAGAATCTTTTTTCTATTTAATATCCAGTATTACTGCCATTAAAGCTGTTTGGAATTCTAATAGAAACCCTCAGTCAAGCTCTCTTTTATAAAAGGGTTTTCCCTGAAATCATTCATCATTTCCTATGTGGGATTTGAGTTCTCCCTTTCCTGTGCCGAATTACTCATATATTATTATTAATCATTTTTAATCAATTAATTAATACTAATAAATATTTTTTAATAATATTATTTAACAAATTAATTTTAAAATAGTTTATAATATATAATATATTTTAATTAATTATAATTAAATAATATATAATTAAAAAAAATAATCTCAGTAAGAAAAAAATATTACTTAATTATATTATTAATAAATATATAATTAATAATTATACAATTAATAAATATATAATTAATAATTATATAATTAATAATTATATAATTAATAAATATATAATTAATAAATTTAATACTGATTAAATAATTAATAATTATATAATTAATAATTGTATTATTAAATAATTATTATAAAATTAATTAGTTACATAAATTAATAATTAATAATTAATAATAATAATAAAAATTAATTAATTGGTGATTATATAATAAATAATTATATTACTAATTAACTAATTAATAATTATATAATTCGTAATTATATAATTCATAATTAAGTTACTAATTAATTATTATATAATTATAATTATATTACCAATGAACTAATTAATCATATAATTAATAAATAATAATTTTATATCTAATTAATTAATTGATTATTATATTAAATATTATATATATATAAATTATGTTACTAATTACAAAATAATTTTTTATAAGTAATAATCATATTACTAATTAACTAATAAATTATTAATAAATAATTATAATATTACTAATTAAATTATTATTTATTATATAATTAATTATTAATTAACAAATAATTCTATTACTAATTAAATAATTAATTATCAACTATTTAATTTAATATGTAATTAAACATTGTTGAATTACTGATTAATTAATAATTGTATTATTATTTTTGATAATTATACAACATATATTTATTATTATTTATTTAGTTATTATTAAGATTATTTTTATTCATTATATATGATTTAATTTCTAATTAAATAAAACATATTATATATTATTAACTACTTATAAATTAATTAGTTTAATAATATTATTAAATAGTAATTAATAGTATTAATTAGTCGATTATAATGATTAATATTAATATATCAGTAATTTCGCACAGGAAAGGGAGAACATGAATCTCATATCAGAAATACAGAATGAGTTTAAGGGAAAAAGACCACTCTAAAGGTAAATATTCCATATTCTCTGATAGAATTTTGTGATAGGTGAGAATGCATCATTGGGGAATGCATCGTTAATTTGTTTTCTCCTATAAATATCAGGTCATAACAATATTTGCATTCAAGAACTAATGGAATGTACCTCATTACGATGAGGTCTCTATATGCGAGATAATGATATGGGAAAATTTGTTTTCGTCTAACCGTAATGTAATAATGCAGATGTTGTAGGGTGGGAACTCAACTGTTGAAAGAAAAAGGATGAAACACACCTATTTCTATGGTGGCAATGACAATTGGATTCAGGAAACTGGATCAGTAAATCATCCTCCTAAACCAAAGGGCCAGTTGGGATGTTATCAGCATGGTTCATTCTATTGTGTCATGCGATAGTGGAGGACACAACCTCGACAATGCCACAACTGCAAAAAAAGGGACATCTGCAGCAATATTGTCACAGTGCTCCATAGCGGGTTCTCCAGAGACTTCTCAGGTGTCGTAGGGATCATTTGCTTCGACAGGGCGGGGCAAACATAATCAGAGCCACCAGCAGAGAAGAGCTATCCATGATGATTTTAAGAACACTATGACTCCCCAATATAGGAAATGTCAGTAGGGAAATAAATAGCATAGTTCCATGACAATGAAGTTATATGCAGTAGAGTAAGGGACTCTGGATGATCAGGATGGACCGTCTATAGTGTGAGGTATGATTCTACTAAATTCTATCCTTATTCAAGTGTTATTGTATATGGGTGAATCACATTATATTATTTATTCTCATACTACTGATTTATTGAGTGTAAAACTTGCAATGATTTCTTCTATGATAAAACTACAAACCCCTCTTGAAGAAAAAGAAATTTGAGCCTTTATGTGTAGAGAGTGTTCTATAACTATTGATGGAGTTTATCAGAAATGAGATTTCTCAGTGCTAGAGATAAATGTATTTGTTGTAATACAATAAATGGATTAGTTTAAAACGTGAAAGGATCACATCAATTGTTATAATATCACAGTTAGTTTTACAGTAGAGGATGGCTTCGAGCATCTCTTTAGAGGAAAAATGATTATAAAAACAGGTGCAAAAACTTGTTAGCACGAGAGGTTCGAATGATATATTATTATTTGTGACGTTGACCTTGGAATCGATGGAAGAGATCAAGAATAATAGTTTTCCAGAAAAAGTAGATCAATTTCCAAATTTGTTCCCTGAAAATTTTTCTAGATTGCCACCTATAAGAGAAGTGATGTTTAAAATTGATCTCCTTCCAGGGACTAGTCATTTCTCTCTTATATCTTATATCATTTCACCAACACAATTAATGGAGTTTAAAGTATCGTCTGAGGAGCTTGAAAATAGAGGTTTTATTTAGCCATATATGTCTCTATGGGGAGCACAAGTCTTGCTCATGATGAATAAAGATGGAACTCTTCGGTTGTGCGTTGATTATCATAAGCTTAACCAACATACGATAAAGAATTGATATTCACTTCAACGCATTGATGATCTATTCAATAAATTGATGGAGCTTAGTGGTTCTAAAAGATTGAATTGTGATCATGATATTACGAATTTGGATTTCAGAAGGAATATATTATGAAGAAAAATTCCAGAAGAAGATATGGACACTATGCTTATGTAGTAATTCCTTTCGGTCTAACGAATGAACCAACGGTCTTCTTGACTTTGAGGAATCAGATATTTCAGTGATATCTGGATGCTTTTGTAGTTGTGTTTGTGGATGACATCATGGTGTATTCAAAGTCAAGGGTTGAGCATGAGGAACACCTGATGACATTGTTACACATCATGAGAGATCATATTTTGTATGCACTATTGGAAAACTAACCTATACCAATGGTTTGGAACTGTTGGTATAGGGATCCACACCGTTGGTATAGCCTATACCAACGGTTTGGAGAACCATTTCCAAGTAAGCCATTGGGATCGGTCTATACCAACTCTTTTCCCAAAACCGTTGGTATAGACCTATCCCAAAGGTTTTGGAAACCGTTGGTATAATTAATATGAAAATACATACCAATGGTTATGGAACTGTTGGTATATGTATTTCAAAAAAAACATTCGCTGGGATTTGATCCCCGGACCCCTAGTTTATTATTCAACGACTTAACAAGTAACCTAACATGACATTTGTGAATATAATTACATAAATATATATATGCATCCTCATAATTATTTTAAATTATGATTTATATAATGTTCTGGGTAAGAAGAAATGATAAAAAATCAAACGATATATACCAACAGTTGTCAAAAAACGTTGGTATAGGCCTATACCAATGGTTTTGACAACCGTTGGTATAGATTTTGATTCTGGATTTTGATTCTGGGGAAAGGTTGATTTGTGGGTGACCAATCCCAACGGTTTTGGAAAACCGTTGGGAAAGGTGGCCACAATGTGGGCTTTCCCAATAGTTTGGCCAAACCATTGGGAAAACCATACCCTTTCCCAACGGTTTGGCCAAAACATTGGGAAATGTGGCCTCAAAGTGGGATTTCCCTAACGGTTTAGCCAAACCCCTGAGAAAGGGAACCTATACCAACGGTTTTTACGAACCGTTGGTATAGAAGCATTGGGAAAGTTTAAATTTCGAGTAGTGATACCAAATTATCTACGTGTGGTTTTTGGATACAATAGTTACACATTCTAGGCCATGTGATTTCTAAAAATGGTGTTTCAGTTGATCCTGAAAATATTAAAGCAATTATCTCTTAGCAACTGTCGAAGAATATATCCATGATATGAAGATTTATTGGTCTCACTAGGTGTTATCACTATTTTTTCATGACTTCTCATGACTAGTGTCGCCAATGATAGCATCGAAAAAGAAAAATTTCCTTCCAAGTAGAGTGTTGAATTCGAGAATTCTTTTCAATAGTTGAAAGTGCGCCTGACATCGGCACCTATTTTCGATTTTTTTCAGAACCAGGATCGGGATATGTGGTCTACTGTGATGATTCAGGATTTCTATTGGGATTTGTTATCATGTAGAGAGACCATAGAGTTTCTTATGGTTCAAGACAGTTGAGAGTGCATGAGAAGAATTACCCAACACATGATTTGGAGTTTGTGGTGGTCATTCATGCATTAATGACACAGAATAATTATCTCATTGGTGAGAAATTCACTTCTTTCACCGATCCTGAGAGATTGAAATTAATTTTCTCACAAAGGGATCTGAATCTGATGCAATGAAGGTGGATGGAGCATAAGAGCCTCTGCCTAGTTTGTGAGGACTCGACAAGTGAATCCAAGAGACCCGAGCTCAAATTCAAGTAGAGAAATTATTTTCGGGATATTATGGTTGTAATGTAGTAGGGACTGTTTGGTATTGTTGCATCCAGAACTATGCATCTGTTTGGGCCTTCGAGGCACTAGTTTGGTCCTCGGGTCCTATAAGGTGTTCGAGGCTATAAGAATTTTTGACAGCCTCAAGGGCTTGGGGCCACCTCAAGGCCTTCATGCCACCTCAAGGCATTCCGGCCACCTCATTGTCTTCATGTCACCTCATGGATTTCGAGTAACCTTTAATTGTTCTTAATGGATCTGAAAGACTCTGCAAGGAGAAAACTCCATATGAGGATTTATAGCAGGCGCATTCACCATAGTAGAATCTAAAGGATTTGGAAGAAAGAGAGGGCCTGACATTTCTTTTGGGACCAGACTATACATTCACGTGAATCCTATACAAACTGCCATGTGAAAGTGGAGATCTAACATCACGATGTTGAAGCTGAGGAGCAGTTCCATGTAGTTATAATCTGGACATTTCCTATAAGACCTATGAGTCATGTAATCATTAAGCCTATAGGCTATGTATGGGCTCCCCACATCCCTTGAAAGGCAGTTTATCAAAAATCAAAGGATATATATTGAGTATCTATAGATGGTTGACATTGAATTGATGTATACAATGGGAAAATACAATTTTGTGGTTGATGCATTAAGCAGGAATTCATATGCTCAGTTGGAATATGAAGCTTCAGAGGAGTGGCAGTTGATGTTAGTCTTAGTAGATATGCATGTGGAATGCGAAAACCAAGCTGATGTTTCAATTTTCTTCTTAGTTTTATTATTTTATAATTTGGTAAAACTGGATAAAGAGGCACAAAAATATGATGTATAATGCTTGCTTATGAGTTCCTAACTCAAAGGTGGGGCGACCATTCAGGGATATAAACTTGATGGGACATCAGTTGTTTGGTTCAGATAGCATATGGTTGTACCAATCTCTTTTCAGGAACAACTTCTTCATGTCTACTACCATTCAAGATGGGTTGTACATCTGGGGATTCAGAAGATATATAAGGCATTAAAGGCATAGTTTTGGTGGAATGGTATGAAGAGAAATGTGGCTGAGTTTATTTCGAGGTGATTAACATGTTAGACATATAAGGTGGAACATCAGTGGTCAGTAGGTATATTGCATTCTCTACCTATTTCAGTGTGAAAATGGGAGAAGATAAAAATGGATTTTGTTACAAGTCTCCCAAGAACATTCCTAAAACACGATGCCATATGGGTGATAGTGGATTGACTAACCCAGTCGGCCCATTTAATTCTAATTTGTGAAACTCACACGACCAAGGATCTGTCCAAAATCTATATCCAATAAGTGTTAAAGAGGCAGGACATACCAATTTTGATAGTCTCCGAAAGGGATCTAAGGATCAAATATCATTTCGGGAAATCTGTACATAAATCCCTGGGAACTCAGTTGACTATGAATATGGTGTATCATCCTCATATATATTATAAATTTAAAAGGGAAATAAAGACGTTGTAAGACATGTTATGGGTTTCTATAATGGATTTTGGTGGCTCATAGGATGAGAAATTTTTATTGATGGAGTTCTCATACAATAACAATTACTAGGCTTCGATACATATGGCCCCCTTTGATACAATGTATGGGAGTCATTGTCGTTCTCTACTATGTTGGGTGAAAAAATGTGATACCAAATTAGTTGGGCTGAGTCTTGTCCATGAAATGATAGAGAAGATCCAGTTGATCAGAAATAGAATGGAGATAGCTCAGAGACTTCATAAATCATATGCAGATCACTAGCAAAGTCATTTGGTGTTTGTGGTGAGTGATCATGTGATCTTTTGGATCTCTCCAAGGCTTGGACATCACTATTTTTGGAACCAGGGAAAATTTTATCCCCGATATATTGGATATTTTGAGATATTGGAATAGGTTGGAGAGGTAGAATATCCATTGGCATTTCCACCATGGTTCAGTTTAGTGCCTAATGTGTTCCACGTATCTTAGTTGAAAATGTATCAGCCATTTCCTGATCATGTGATCAAATGAGATCATTTTGACCTAGAGTCGGATGATTCATTGGTACATATCCCGGTGAAGATTGTGGATAGAGAAGAGAAAGTCTCGCATGGGGAAACCATCGGTCTAGTCTGGTTTTATGGAAACATGGTTAGATTCCGGAAGATATTGGGAAACGTAAGATAGAAATGAATGATCAATGATTAGAACTCATTCAGGGCATTGATTTATTTCAACGTTCTTGAGACGAAAAGACCAATGGTGGGGATAATGTAGCACCATTATTTTTGGGTATGTAACCCTTTCATAATGTGTTTCATATGATTAATGATTATATGGAAAGTTGGGGGAGACTTCGGAGAACTTTCAGAGGGGTTTGTGTAAAAAAAGGGTTGCACGGTCAGCACACGGTTTGGCCAAACCATGTGGCCAAACTGTGCAAGGCCAAAACTAACTGTATGGAGATCAATGCTACAACAATAAAGAAAAAGTATCCCCTACCTCACATTGATGATTTATTTGACCAACTGTATGGAGCTCAATACTTTTCAATGATTGAAATTTGATTTGGATACCATAAGTTGTGTGTGATGAAGGAATACATTCCGAATACAGCATTTTGAAAAGGGTACGGGCATTACGAGTTTACGGTAATGCATTTTTGATTGACAAATGCACCCTCTGTATTCATGGATCTGATGAATAGAGTTTTTATGGAATATCTCGATGAATATGTGGTGGTATTTATTGATGATATCTTGGTATACTCCAAAAGCTACGAAGATCATGAAAATCACTTGCACATTATCTTGAAGACTCTGAGATGACATGAATTATATGAGAAGTTTAGAAAGTGTGAATTCTGGCTTCGAGAGATTTCTTTTATTGTCCATATTGTCTCTAAAGATGGAATCTATGTTGATCCTTTGAAGACCAAGGCAATCCATGAATGGCCTGCACCGATGAGTATAACTGAGGTACATAGTTTTATTGGTTTAGCAAGTTATTATCGACGTTTCGTCCGGAATTTTTCCCGGTTGGCAAACCCATTAACAAAGCTCACAGGTAAAGGGGTAAATTTTTTTTTGAAAAAAGAGTGTGAATAATTTTTCGAATAACTCTATAGAATATTATTCAATGCTCCTACATTTACACTACCAACGGGTAATGATGGGTTTGTTATTTATAGTGATGCATCGAAGAAAGGACTTGGTTGTGTCCTCATGTAGAATGATAGGGTTATTGCCTTTGCATCACGACAGGTGAAAATTCATGAGAAAAAATATCCTACTCATGATCTCGAGTTAGCAGTTATGATCTTTGCTTTGATGATATGGAGGCATTACCTCTATGGTGTAAAATGTGAGATTTATACTAATCAAAAGAGTTTGAAGTATATTTTCTCACAAAAATAACTCAACATGAGGTAAAGGAGATGTCTTGAATTACTCAAGGATTATGATTTTACGATACACTACCACCCGGGGAAGGAAAATAAGGTGGAAGATGCTTTGAGGAGAAAAGATCATGGTGTTTTGAACAATATGAGAATTAAAAGGGATCCAATTATCATGGACCTACTGATGATGGACATGGGAATAACCAGGGAAGGTGAAACATCAATGCTTTTTCAAATGGATGTCAAACCATATTTACTTGAAAGGATTAAGAGTTCTCAGGCCGATGATGAAGAATTTCAAAAGAAGATTAAAGCTGTGAATGACGGGAGATTGAGAGACTTTGTGTATGAAGAATGAATTTTGAAATTCTGGAAGAGACTTTATGTTCCTGATATACCTGATCTAAAAAGGGAATTGCTGGATGATTCTCATAGTTCCAATTTCTCAATACACCCTGCGATCACCAAAATGTATTGAGATTTGAAGGAACATTTTTGGTGGGACAACATGAAGAGGGAGATTTCTGATTTTGTGTCAAGATGTATGGTTTGTCAACAAGTGAAAGCTCGAAGGCAACAGCCTAGAAGAGTCATGCAACCTCTTCCCATACCGGAGTGGAAATGGGACAATATTATGATGGACTTTGTCATGGGGCTACCAAAGAATCCTAGAAGGAATGATACAATATGAGTTATTTTTTATCATCTTACAAAGTCAACACATTTTCATTCTATAAGGGAAGATTTACCACTTAAACGACATGGAAGACTATATATTAATGAAGTTGTTAGACTTCATGGAGTACCCCTATCGATTATTTCTGATTGTGATCCCTGTTTTACTTCAAGATTCTTGAAAAGTCTTCAGAAATCCTTGGATACTGAACTTCATCTAAGCACTACCAACCACCCTCAAATAGATTGACAACCAGAACGAACTATTCAAACCTTAGAATTCATGTTGAGATCCTGCTCACTTGACTTTCAGGGTATGTGGGATCAATATTTACCATTGGTAGAATTTTCTTATCACAATAGCTTCCATTAGAGTATTCATATGGAACCATATGAAGCGTTTTACGGAAAGAGATGTCGTACACCAACCTGTTGGGATGACGTTGGTGAAAGAAAACTTGTAGTCCCAAAACTGGTGGAGGAAATGATGGAAAAGGTGAAGGTAATCCAAAACCATATCAAAGCAGCTCGAAGTAGGCAGAAGAGCTATGCCGATAATCGAAGGAAGGATTTGGAATTTGAAGTCAGTGATCATGTTTTCATGAAGGTATCTTAATGGAAGGGAGTCATACGTTTTGGTAAGAAAGGTAAATTGAGTCCCAGGTACATCAGACCTTTTGAAATTATAGAACAAATTGGGGTTGTAGCTTTCCATTTGGAAATGCCACCAAATCTCTCCAAAGTTCACGATGTGTTCCACGTATCACTACTGAGGAAATACATGCCGGACCCAACACATTTACTCACCTATAAAGAATTAGAACTGGAACCCGATCTGTCTTATTGCGAAGAGCTCGTCATGATTCTTGATACAAGAGAACAAGTACTGAGAAATCGGACGACTCGTCTGGTAAAAGTCTTGTGGAGAAACCATAAAATGGAAGAGGCAACGTGTGAACCCGATGAACTTAAAATGAAGAACCACCTGAGTCTCTACATGTGGTAGTATTCAAGAAACTTCGAGGACGAAATTATTTGAAGGTGGGTAGAATGTAACACCCCAGGATTCTACAGTACACTTCTCCTTGAATACTGCTATAGCGTGTGTTGTACTCAACATCGAGTTCTAACACACCACAACCAATCAAACTAGCCATTATGAATAGTAATACACACTTTTTGAAATTTAAAAATTTTATTTTTCAAAATGGACTTCATTTTTGGATTCGGGATATTGAAATCAGCCTAGGGTGAAATTTTTGTATTTTTTTGAAAAACTTCAATTTTTGATGAATAGTGAAACCACTAAGTGGTAGTTAAAAAACTGAATTTTTCATAAAACATAATTTTACCACTTCTGTGAGTGGAATTTCGAAAATCCTAGAGATTCGGTTAATATCATGGACTAAAATGTGGTTCAATGAGATGAAAATAATTTTTTGTGAATAGTAACTTTTTACTTTTATTTACGACGGTTAAAAGTAAATAGGGTAATTAAGGGTAAAAATGATATTAATATTACCCTAACACATGTCCTAATTCTATTTTAAATGTTTACCTCGACCAAAAACAACCTTAGAAATAAAATATTATCATTTAGGTCCACTTGGATTAGATTAGGACAATTATTATTATTTAATTCAAAGAAGAGTTAAAAGTGTTAAATTCAATGTTTATTTACTAAAAAATTTTAATATAAGGTTACACATAAGATAAATTCAATTGTAAATATTCATTATAAATATAAGAGGATTTCCTACATAATTATATTTTATTTATAATTTTTAGAAATTAAAAAATATAATTTATTTATGACACAATGATGATGCCGTAATTACCATAATAGTGAAAAATTAAAATAATAGATATTATAAATACCCAAATAAATATAATTTGCAACTTTTTATGAATTAAAATAATTTTATATGTTAACATTACATGTTAGGATTTATTTAATTAACATTTTGCAAAGTAATAATTCTGTTATTATTTTCAAAAAAAAATCAATTTTCCAAATAGTGTCAAAATTGACATAAAATAGTTTTTAAAACAATTATTATATTATTAATTGATATTAAATTCCTAAAAATATATGGTTCGTCCATGAGACTTATATCATGATAGGTGTATCATTAATGGACCACTTGGGGGTCTCTTGTATGTATATAATATGTTTATTAACTATATAATATAAAAATACAAAGTGACAAGGTAAGTGTCAAACTAATTAACTAAGAGTTAAAACTAAAGGATAAGGTTAATATAATGACCCAAAACGATCTAAATTCTATTGGTTGAGTGTTTAGAGACCCATCCCCACCTTAAAATTTAAATAATAAACTTTGGTTACATTAGAAACCGAATATGAATTTATTATAAAATAATATTTCTAGCTTTTCCAAAGGTGCCCCTCACCCCTCTTATAAAAGGGCACTCCCCCTTCTCACTAATTCACACATTCAAAGCCTTTTGGATCGGCCAACCCCTGAAAACATAATCTCTAAACTTCCCTAAATACAACCTAGAGGCCTTAGTTTGATCATAAAGCCAACCTAAGGATCCCTTTTGATCAGATCAAAAGGAAGTACCCGAAGAAGAGGAAATGTTTTCACCACCCTTTTTCAAATTCATTTGTTCTTCAACTTCATATTTCTTTGTTATTCCCATTATAAAATAATGAATCTTGTATCTCCTATATACGGTGATATTATAATAAATATGGTTCGACCAAATTCAGTATTCTATCTATCCTTTGAATGACATGTCACCATACGTGTGTATGTACGACTTACCGTCTCCACGTCGTGGTGTAATTGTTATTCAACAAATTATTATTTGGATGGGTATAATAATGATTTGTAATTAATTTCAATAATAAATATAACATGATAATGATATTGTATATATGATTTACCATCCAATTATATATTATTTTAATATCAAAAGAATGATATTGTCGCTCGTGCGTACGTACAAACTACCGTCTCCATGAACGCGATGGGATTCATTCTCCATCATATCCATTAAAGTTTAACTCTCATTTGATGATTAATAATAGTATATAAGGACATGATATCATTTTAGATATGATTAAGATACAACCTATCCATGACAAACACAACTTACGTAACAAAACATATAAAAGAAAATGAGTAAGTTAACACCAGAAACAATGATAATACTTAGATATTATTAACAAAGCAATGTTAAAAGATCATATATGATATCTTATAAATATATATGATTATTTTATAATTTAATAACAATTATTTCACCATTATACAGGATGTTAACCTACCCCCAACAAAGGAAATGTACATGGTAATAGTTTATTTCACAATCTCTTCATTATCCGAGGTTGTTTATACGTAATAATCTACTGGGATTCCTTTATCATCCACATCCATGTTTCTTAAAAAATTATTTAATAAGTTAAACTATAAAAAATGTAATATTTTCAATTTAACACCCTAATATTTAATGAAATTTTTTTTGAAATAAATTTTATTTATTTGATAGCTTGCGCTATGAACTATGTCGAGTTTTAATAAACCATGATATAATAATAATATTATTATTTAATCATGAGAATTATAAGTTTAGTGTTATACCTGGTGATATGAATAAGAATAAAAAAATTTGGATAATTATGTATTATGTTTTTAGATAAATAAAATATATTGATAAATAAGTCTTTCATTTTTAGTAATGAGTTTATATGATTCAAAAATACATTTTCATCACAAAAAATTTTTATTTCACTTTTTACGTAAATAATATATTTAATTTTTCACAATTTTATAATATTATTTGAGGAAATGAACTTTATTTTCTACAAATTCATGTTAAAATTAGATTAGTTTGATTTTTTGAGAATTTTAAGAAAATAATTCTTATTTGATGAGTAGTGATAATATTGATTTTTATAGAAAATATCCTTTCTGATTAAGGTAATAAAAAAGTTATATTATAATTTAAAATGATTTTAAAAGTTAAATTAGTTCAATTACATTATAATAAATCCAATTTAGTTTAATGTAATCAATTTTATATTCAAATTTGATATAAAAATATCTTGTACATATGAAAACCTTTTCCTTGTAAAACCACATTTTTTCGTGTAAATAGGATTAATATTTAATTAAATCTTGTCACTTATATGGAATTAATTTGGAAAAATGGATTCTATATTTGGAAAATGGATAATTAATATTATATAACTAGTCCATCTTACTTTTTGTTCATAATGAATAGTAAAAATAATAAAAATTAGTTATAGTGGTTAAGGTTTAAATAGGTTTACTGGGGGGGGGGGTTAAAATAAAAACATAATGGGTTAAAATAACCTAAAAAACATATCCAATTCCAAATTAGTGGAAATATTTAGACCTTATCACATATGTGGTTTGGTAATTATCCATTTTGGAGCCTTATGGCATGTTTAAAATATGGATATAACATTTTCTTTTCATAAATTTATGTGTGTCATCTCTCCCAAAAATAAAAGGAAATCCCTTAACCTCTCATATTCACGATTCAAAATTCTTTTGGTTCTCAAAATACTTTAGTAATCCCCATTTATAATCTCTCCCTATTTCTTGGAGGCTTTTTTTATTAATAAACCCTCCTAATAATAATGTTGATGAATTCCTAAAGAGGTTGTTCGAAAAAGAGGTATAAACGTTTTTGTTTTATTTAATCTTCCACCTACATAAAATTTTATTCACCATTTCTAATATAATATTATAAGTATATACCATATATTTATATGTTATTATTTTAATTACATAACCCATATCTATCTAATCATCCATCAATTGGAATTGAAACTGTCAGTCATGTGTACGACTGACTACCGCCTCTCAAACCAATGTAATTCGTTTTCAATCACATCATCTTATGGATAAATATCATGATGGATTTAATATATATGTATATATGATATTTTTTAAATACTTAATCTTTTTTAATAATTAAATTATATCTACCTTCATACCTTTCCATCTATTGGAAAATGATTACATTGCTCATGTGTACATGCGAACTAACGCCTCCACGAAGTGATGTGATACATTTTTCATTTTATTTTGACATGAATGGTAATAAAGATATATTTAATTAATATATATGATATCTATGTAATGAAAAATATTCTATAAAATGATAAATAAAATTTACCATTATTTTTTCCATTATTTCAAAAAATTGAAATAGTGTTCATGTATATGTACAACCTACGATCACAATGAATAGTGTGATACATTTTTATATATCTAATTTTTATGAGTGATTAAAAATAAATATATAATGAATATATATGATATTTATATAATGGGTATAATTCTTGATTTATATAACCATGATAAATTTAAATGGACACAAACTACTACACCAAAACATACATAAAAAACAAAGCAATTTTTACACGAAACATGATTTTATCATGGAATTATTTATTAACATGTGATAAAGGGTTATAAGTATATATTATATGGTATGATATATATGAGTATAGTACCAGAAAATATTTATTATAAAACATTTTTCAACAAAAAAATCAACAAATGAATTCAAATTATCATAAAATAAAAAACAATATTTGATAAAAAAAGTTTTTTTATTTATATAACTACAAGACTTCAATTTAAGTAACTATGACCCTAAAATCACCACATTGGTAAATAGTTAATGATATTCTGTAAAATTCAACTCTGAGTTTCTATCTTGTCATGTCAATTTAAATTAAAATATTATTTTTTAACATCCATAATTTATTCATTGCATTAATTAAAATTTAAAGAGTAAAAAAATGTTATATTTAATTTTATAATTTATTATAAAATTTTGGTGGGATTTATATTAAATCTTATAACCTTACAAAAATTATGTTGATCCAAAATTTCACAAATGATTTATAATTAAAAAAACATAACTAATCAATTAAAAATAATGTCAAATATAAGTAGGGAATCAATAAAAATATGAATAAAATATAGATATTAATTGCAACTCTCTCCACCATGATATAATTCGCTTCAGTAGGGTGAAATATCCTTTAGTAAAACATTGTATTTTCAAACCATAACCTCTAATATCATATATCCTCCAAATATCATCAATTAAAAATTCAATTATTCTAAATTTTACCTCCATCATGGTGTATAAATTTTCATCCAAATCTTTCTACTTATTTAAATCCTAAAATTTCTCATTCCCATTTTATTAATTTTCTTAAATACTAAAAATACCAACAATGGATATGAAAAATAATAAAAAAATGAATCAGTAAAGGCTTAATTCATACTATATTATTAAATTAATTTCAAAAATATTAAATTTAAAATTAAGATTTTATATATCATCATAAATATAAAACATGTAAATGAATACTATTTCTAGAATATAAATCATGGAAATATATGATGATAGGATGTGAGATAGAGTATGAGAAGAATTATAATGTTTATACTACTATTTTATAATATAATTATAATAGAACAGAAAAGGATAAGAATAAATGGAGGAATAAGGGAGAATCTTCAAAACTCGTGAGGCATCTAACTTAACCCACTGAAATAGCTATTTTTGTGAACACACAAAATATCATTGTATCTCCTCAATTCCATTGAACTATCTAATTAAATAATCTTCCCTATACAACCTACATAAGTACAATTTTCAACTAACAACTTTTTAATTCTATTTAAAATTCTTCACCCTAGAATTTAAGCCCCCACACACACTAATATACCCATGTCCCAATCATTTCCAACCCAATAAATTTACACCTTTTCTTTAAGGCAGCGATTAAAGACCCAAAAGTTAAAACATATCAATTTTACGACCTATCCCTTGCTCTTACCTCCACCAAGTATTCATTCTCTTCATTTTGTGCCTCCAAACACTCTCACACCAATTACACAAACTAAATTTTTGTCTACAAGCATTAAAGAATCCATTGACCTTCTATTCCATAAATTATGCCTTTGATAAATTTTGGACTCCCCCCATCATGATGCATTATCTCCACGCTTTTCCTTCTAACTATATTCCATTGTAGGGACTTGTTTCACAATACTAGAACTCTCACTCCTTCCTTTTATATTTATTACATTCCTCTTACCTTAGGGTTTGGGAATCATTTTTTCTTATTTTTACAACAACTCCCACTATACTTTATTGTATAGTATAAGAATCCATTCCTTGTTTAGTTGATCACACATAAAAAAGTACTACCAATTTATAGTTTTAAACCTATGATAAATATAATAATGTACAATATTAAGAATTAATAGTATTTCATGTTAATATTAATTTATATACGCATTGAAAGATTATATTTTATGATGCTCATTGATTTAAATCACTAAATATTCCTTCACATCACCTACATAGAACATGAGAATATCTTCCTTAAGCTAAAACTAGGTAAACTCTACATGGATTGATTTAAGCAACATTATAAAATAATGGTCCATTCCTTCCATGCATATTTTTTCTATCGATAAAGTATGAACTTCTCATGTGAAATAAATTAAAAAAATATGTCCCATCTCTCGTTTTCCAGGTAATCATATCCTCTCCAGAGAAACTCTATATCCTCATTATCTTTCAACTGCTCACATCATCTCACGATCTCATGGTCATCCATACTTGGAAATTAGAGATTTCCATCCTCCACTATCGTTATCTAGTTCCATAATGTGTTGACCTAACTTAGCCACATTCGACATCACCTTATTTCATGTTCATGCGGTATTCCTCACATGCACCTTATAAAATTATGATTCCATATCTCTAAACTCCTACATCATTGAATTCAAACATTGGAATCCATATTTCAACTATAAAAATTCATAAGTAAGTTCCTTTGTATTTATTTCAATCATTGTGACTCTACTTTATATTATTATGGACATTTTGAGTCTGTGTTCCTTTAAGAGTCTTGAAAATAGGGAATACCAGATTCAGTACTTTTCTCTATAATCTTTCATAATATGTAGATAATTTTTCTTCCACCATTATAGGGCCTAGATCTTAAACATTACAAAATATTGAGTTTTATTTATGAATTTTTCTTTCTTTCACATTGAGGATATTTTAAGGTTTATTGTTTAGGATAATTAGGCTATAACTCATACATAACCAAACCATACTATACAAAGTTGACACTTCCGATCAATATACATTTTTATCATAATATTAAAACTTTTAAAATGAAGCTGGAATTATTTGCATGAATATTCTCCATGGCTTCCAACATGAACTTCTTCTTTCCCTTACCCATCTATAAACCCAGTGAAATAATTTTAAAACATTGGGATGAGCACAAAAGATTAGTAAGGGATATAAAAATAAAAAAACACTATTTTGATAAAAATATTAAAACTTATATAATGCTTACCTTTATCTTTAATGTTCATTGAGAATCTGAAATAAAACATTCTCACATGAACAAAAAACACAATTTGATAAAATAATATCATTAAAATACATAACAAGAAATTATTTATCTTTTGGTAACTTAAAGCATTATATACATAAAAGGTTTCAAAAAACATTTAATTGGAATAACCAAAAGGCCGACTTCCGACTTTCTCATTACCCAATGTATTGAAGATCTATAATTGGGATCACCCTTTATATAACATATATTGGGCTCACCCATGATCTATAATGGGGATCAACCCTACATATAAGTTATATTGGTCTCACCCATTTCCTATAAGCTATAATAGGGATCAACCCTTCTTATAAGTTGTTTTAGGCTTACCTGTGAGATATAATGGGGCTCAAACCTTCTTATAGGCTGTAGCATGATCAATTGTCTCATTTAATGCTCAAGTAACATATCAATAGTAATAAACATTCAGTCTAAAAGTCAGAGATACAATGATTATACATTTGTAAACTAATAAACCCATAAAAAAGGAATATGTTAAATATTAATACCTTTAAAAAACGACTAACCCCTACAATGAATGGGTTCCATAACAATATCATTTAAGTATGATTAACCCATGGAAAATAAATGTGTCTATAACAAATATCATTGAAACAATAGTATCCAATTGAAAAGAAATGGGTTTAACAAAAACCTTTTTGAAATAAGAATAACTCATGGAAAAGAAATGGGTTCCCAAAAAAACTATGCGAAACAAATCATAATTAATCCCACTAAAGAATGAGGACGGTATCAAGACAAAATATACCCAACATAGGATAAGTAAAAAACAAGGGCTGTTTACATTGATGAATGTAAATACCATTAAAATATCATTAAGAACTTTTTTGAGGAAGATAATATTTAAACAATCCAAAGTTTCCCATGCCACTTTGAATCATTTGAATCATAATCCCCATGAAGGAATAACATTTATCAAAACATTAAATAACATGAGAATAAATAAATTCATGATATAATATATCAAAGGGGGTGCATATAAACCTCCTAAAATAATGTTGGTGTATAACATTTAAATGATGGAGTTGGTGTCCTAGAACCAACTATTTTTACATTGATTACATGAAAATTTAATGTATTTAAATATTAAAAATCATATTACATATTATCCATTGTTCTGTACGACTATAATTTAATAATTTCCTAGTGTATTTGTCTTATTAATAAGGTCATATCAGTTCCCCTCAATGATGATAACATTGAAGTACTATGACAATATTCTTAAATATATTTCTGATATTGAATGACATAATATGATGGGACACATAGTATATAGACTATCAAGCGAGATTACTCATATGTATAATAGTCTTAATCTCATGATGTTTGCACTTAGTAATCTCTAGGATGATAGATTATAAGAACAGACCTGCCAGTATGAATTTCTACTTGTTCCCGAGTCCTCGACTATTTATATATATGAGTCTGTTTAATGGTTCTTATACATTAATATTATCCTTAATTTGTGCCACGACTCATGTAATTTGATTTTCTAATGAAAACTGTCATGCCATATATTGGCGATAAGTGTGGTACTTTGGGTACATCGCGAATGACATGTTATTAGTGGATAAGTCGAGGAAGGATTTTTCCCTTCAAATTATGGAAGTTGATATCTCATCCCTTTGATTGAAATAAAAAGATCACCCTAATGTACTTGTCCATGGTGTATCAACGAGTTTATTTCAGGTAGTCAAAAAAAGGCATATCATCACAACAGGTCGATGACACTATCATGAAACCTGGTAGATTAGATATTGTGACTAAGGGAGTATATTACCTTGAGATTGTTCATATATGGATGTAATCACTGAAACATTAAGTTATTCTTCTATAGTGACTTAACCTATTTCTAGGTAGTACTCTTGGACATTAGGCAAGCCTTCCCAATGCAAACGAGAAAGAATCCTTCTGCATCACACACTATGTGTTTATTATGGTCTTGATTAAATTATATTTGAATTTAATTAATGGAATAAACATTAATCTCAAGATTTTGGAATGATTTTATTCGAGTTAAAATGAATGCGTAAATTAAATTAAATATATTATTTTTATTGACCATTAAATAAATATATATTTACTAGTTGGTAAATAAAATATTTATTCAATAGAATAAATTATTTATTTATTCAGGTGTTCAATAAATGGAATTTGAGTATGAGTGGACCATGCCCGGTCTGCAAAATAAATATTTGTAAGATGGTAAATAATTATTTAACTAGTTGGCAGAAGACATAATAATAATAACACTGTTATCATTTTATGGAACAAGATTTCATTTAAAATTTAATTTTATACATGTTGGTGCAATACGAATAATGGTAATTTTATTGTTATTATGTATCATGGGTTTTCATTAAGGTTATAAATGTATTTAATTGCTCTTATGTTATTAAATATTGTTACTGAAACCCCATGTTGTTAAATATATAGGTACGTCTATTATTCAATTACACATGGTGAACCGAATTTTCGGTGGTGAGATAATTTTTGAGTCAAAACAATTTACCTCTAAAATACTCTCCTCTAACCTCTAAAGAAAGAGATACATTCTTCATGACCGAAGAACAGATGATCAAGAACGACTGACTTAAGAAACTCGCTCCGCCGCACTAGAACATGAAGAATGAGTTGTGTCGATTGGAGGACATTGATGCACATGTGGATCACTTCTAGAGGGATTCTGGTTTGGATCCTTGCAAGCACAAAAAGACAATCCGAAAGGGCCATTCTGGATGATCAACATCATAAACACAAAAATTACTGATGATCTAGGTATTTAATTTCTTTATAAATTATTAAAATTAATTATAAACATGGTGTGCAAGATCCTCTCTCTAGGATCTGATGCCCTTTTCTTATTTTTTTAGATCATTGATTTTAATCTGTGGATCCTGGAATATATCATCATATTGATCACAGATTGGTTATCTATTATAGAAAAGGCCATGTTGGCCCTCCAACCACCTCGCTTTCACTGCATTCAGATCCTTCTAGTATTATTAGAGCAGTCACATCACCGTTTATAATTATTTAAATAATTCATTAACAATTAACCATTTAATAATTTAGTTTATCAAGTCATTGTAAATTGTTAATTTAATCTTGATTTTGAGATTTAGTATTCCCCTTTTGATTCATCCATATCTAACAGAAACGAATAATTTTTGGATTAAAATTTATTTGAAGAACTCGTCAGGAGGTGCCGACGATTCTGTACAGGTGACACAAAATTACACACCGTGTTTTTGGACATGCATGTCGTGTTATCTTCCATTCAAACCATGTAATTTGGATTACACACCCTATAGTTGTGTTTAGTGCATTGGGAGTAATTTAGAAATTACTAAATCTATGTGCATTAATGTCATGTGGTGTAGTTAATTCTTACTCTACATGTTGATCAAAACATACTAGTGCACAGTCAGTCAGATTACATGCCAACAGGCCCACTAGACACGGCGTGTAGTCCCTTCAGGTTAAGGGAAAAACTGTATATCCCATACATAGCTAAGTCAACTGGTAACCATGTAACCCAAAGACAACACGATGTGTAGCCCACATGATACATTGTGTACACTAAGATTTATGAAGTACCCCTCACACGCCGAGTCCTTCGGTGTGTAATTCAGATAAGACTATGAAGGCAGTACAAATTTTGTAGTCAAAATTACACACTGGGTAATTTACCAAATTACAATGAAATTAAACTTCAATGTTTGTGTAATGTTCAAAATTACATATCATGTAGATTTTAATGGGTGGTCACCATGTCACTTCCAAGGTTATGGATGTGAATATCTATGAAATTTGGAAAAGGATTAAGATAAAAGGATTGATTAATTAAAGATAATAATTAATTGATTCATGTGAGATTTATCTTAAGAAGTATTAATAATGAAATGAATGCTAGTTTTAATAAATGTGTAAATCTTTGCATGTATGTGAAAGATCATGATATAGACCAGAGCTTTGTATTTGATTTTGTTTTCTTTAAATATTAATTAAATTGTTGTCCTAAATTCCATCTATCCTCAATAATATGTAATGCCTACATGCCCATAATTTATTTTACGTAAACCCTCTTTCACCCCTCACCAACATTTTATTTAAAAAGAAAATGTAAGGGATGAAGCTCCCAATCTACTGGAGGCCATTCCGGATAGAGCCGGGACGAAACCAGTCCTAGTAGATACAAAGGTGCACAATTGGAAAGATGTAAACACAAATCCAAAAGGTTCAACTTATTTCTCCCTTATGTCAGGGTTTTATTATCAACGACTAGATAAAATAAGCATTATAAAATCTCATGATCATTCCCTTTAATTTATTTTATTTCAGTGAGTTCTATTTATTATCATTATGGATGTGTTGTCATGATAACATAATTATTTAATTAAACAATAATACAAGATAGAACTAACATAAACATGGATTATGAGTAAATAATAACAATACACAGTGAATCACTTATGTAAGTTTCACTTAATATTAACAAGCATGTGATAAAGATAATTATAAATTTACTCATAAGGGATAAATGTCCCTCAATAAAATATTAAGTCAGAATAATAATTTCATTACTTAATTAAGGGAAATAATTAATAAAACTTTGTGTTTCACCTACCCTTGTTGGGACACATACTTTTATACCGGAATCCATTATGATTGTTTTTGGTAGACTTAACCGTATTACATAAAGAGGAGTATCATTTCATATACATGTTGTAATATTTGAGTCAAGTGTTGCGGAAATCCAAGTCGGGATTTCAGGATTGGGGAGTCCACTTAATGGATCAAGGAGCTGCAAGACCACAGTTGGCAAAAACCTACATACATAAATACCTCCAAAAATCATGACCAACCCTTTTTGGTGATAAGTGGTCGGGAATATGGATCCATTCCACTAGAATGTCATTACAGCTAGAAATTCATAGATCAATGTTGAGGGCCATTGGGACTTGATAAAATAGCGACATACATAATAAAGTTAATTTATTATTTCTAAAAAAAATTAATCAAGAAAGTACTAATTACTTGATATTTTAATTATTGAATAAAAATGGAAAACTTTTCAACCACAATATCCCTATGATGAATACTAGATAAAGATAATATCCTCACCATTAGTAACTTACAAGAAATTTTTTGATGCCTTCAGGTTATTCTACCTCATGAATGAAAATATTACATGCTTGAGTCCTCATTACTTGATCTTCCTACCCAAGAGGTGAATGATGAAGAGTTTCTAGTCTATGAGAAACAAATGAATGATCCAGTCGACGTTCAATGTTAGATGTCATCATTAATGTCATGTGAACTCATGAAGTATATCAAAAATATAGATTCCTATAGAACACTTGAGCACATCCATGGTATTTACCAGGAGATAATGATTGGAATAGTTTGAGATCTCCAAGGAAATATTTTAGATTAAGCTTAGAGAGGTTTCCATAGATGGGCCTCACATTGTCAATATCATTGGATATATTGTGCGCTTAGAGGTTCTAGGGTTTAAAATTCATGAAGAATAGGGTACATATCTCTTTCTCACATCACTCCCTTAGTGATTCTCCAATATTGTAGTTAATTACAATATGAACAACATTGAGAAGTCTCTATCTGATCATCTTACCCTCATTCAACAAGTGGAAAAATATATGAAGCCCGGAAACCCTTTTGTCATTGTGGAGTATAAGAGGAAAGGGAAAGAGAAGAGATTTAAGCCCAAATCTTCTTCACACCCCTTCAAGAAATATAAGATTAAAGGGGAGGCAAGGGATCAAGAAGGTTTTTTTTCACATGTGTCAAAAAGGGCCATTGGAATAAAAACTGCACCTTGCCAAATAAGCAAGGGGAAGCATCAGACACATTTGTTATCGAGACCAGTTTAGATATTTCTAAAAATTGGGTATTGGGTATATATTGTGGTTCTCACATATGTATCCAAATCTAGTAACCATGTATATTCAAAAAGAATTACCAAGGGGAGGTAGTTCTACCAGCATCCAACAGAGCTAGAATTGATGTTTCAGTTGTTGTGGGCTACCACCTCACATTGCTAGCTGGGATGATCTTGGTATTAAAGCATATTTATTATGTTCCTTATATAACAAAAAACATAATTTCTATATCCAGACTATATACAGATGGATTTATTTTCATGTTTAGAAATCAATGTTTCCTTTTTTATAAAGATATCAATTGTTTTGGTAAGACACATTTATATAACAATATTTAAGTGTTGGATTACATAAAGTAATGGAAATTGATAATGAAGTTGCTTCACATGACTCATAAAATAACCAAATTTGGCATTATTTTCTAGTTTATGTAAATAAGAAATTCTTAAAGAAGTTACATTAATATGGATATTTAGATTCTTTCGAACTAAAACCACTTGGTGTTTGTCATGAATGTTTACAAGGAAAAATGACCAAAGCCCCATTTTGTGGGAAAGGTGAATGTTCCAAATAGCGTTTTGAGTTGGTTTATACTGATGTGTGTGGACTATTTCCAGTCTATGAAAGTGGTGGGTACTCATACTTCAAAACATTTACTAATGATTTTAGTAGATATGGATATATCAATGTAATGAGGTATAAGTCAGATTCATTGGATAATTTCAAAGAATACAAGAATGAAGTTGAGAACTAGCTTGGTAAGAAGATTAAAAAACTCCGCTCAGACTAAGGTAGAGAATATATTAATCAAGATTTCATTGATTACTTACACGAGTTTGAGATCCTATCATAAATCTCCCCTCTTTACCAACTCTATAAAAATGGTGTAAGAGAAATGGGGAACCAATCCTTTTTGGATATAGTGAGATCAATGATGAGTCATGTAGGTATTCGATTATAATTTTGGGGATAGGTGTTACAAATAGAGGCACACATACTAAACCATGTTCCAACGAAATCGATAAATGGTATTCCATAAGATCTTTGGAGTGAATGAAAATTCATGTTATCGAATTTACATGTGTGGTGAAGTGAAGTGTTTGTTAAGACCTCTTTAGTTAACAAACTCACACCCCGAGGCACAAGGTGTACCATTATAGGATACCCCAACGAAACAAGGGAATATTACCTATATGACCCCTCAAAAAAAATCTTACAGTGGAAATACATTCCATATTCCATGAGAGGGAGCACATCTCTAAAAGAGATAGTGGGAGTGAGATAGAATTTAAGGAAGTTGAGGCTCAATGTACACAAGAGTTGGTAAAAGAGAAAATTCTCTAATGACTTGTGGTAGAAAGACATGTCTTAGAGACACAAGTATTGTGTAGGACTACAAGAGAGGTTATACAATTGGAAATGTATGGTTTACTTGTTACTGAGGATGGTGACTCATTATTAGTTGATAATAATGATCATCTAACCTACAGGGAAACAGTAAGGAGCATAGATGTTTCCAAGTGGAAAGAAGGCATGAATTCTGAAATGGATTCCATGTACCAAAACCATGTTTGGATTTTGGTAGATCCTCAAGTTGATGTAAAGCCTCTTGGTTGAAAATGGGTATTCAAGAAGAAACTGGACATGGTAGGACAAGTTTGTACCTATAAAGCATGAGTGGTTGAAAAAGGGTTCCAACAGCATCAAGGCATTGAATAAGATGAATCCTTTTCACTATTTTCAATGATAAAATTCATCATACTTCTCTTGGCCATTCCTACTAACCATGGTTATGAGATTTAGAAAATGGATGTCAAAACAAACTTCCTTAATGGGAACCTTCAGGAAGATGTCTATATGACACAATCTGAATGACTTGTGACTTCAAAGGATTCTAATAAGATATGAAATATGAAAACAATCCATTTATGGATTAAATTAAGAATCTAGGTCATGAAACATTCATCTTGATGAATATATAATGAAATTTAGTTTTATAAAGAATGAATGTGAGCCTTGTTTCTATAAATGGTTTAGTGGGAGGGAAGTCATTTTCCTAGTAGTACATGTTGATGACATATTAATTATTAGAAATGAAATAACAGAATTATAGTCCGTTAAGGCATGGTTGAATAAATTCTTCTCCATGAAGGAATTGGGTGAGGAAATATATATTCTTGGGATCAAGATCCATTGTGATAAATCTAATAGGTAGCTGGGCCTATGTCAAAGTACATACATCGACAAGATACTGATGTGATTATGTATGGAACAATCTAAGAGGGGATTGTTGCTAGCATCACATGGAATTCATATTCCATGAAAATATGTCCTTAGACGAATGAGGAAAGAAAGAGAATGGAAAGGATTCCATAATCATTAGTGATTGGGTCTGTCTTGTATGATTTGTTATGTTCTAGGCTAGATGTCTCCATCCTATTGAGAGAGGTAGATTGATATCAAGATGATCCAGGTGACCACCATTGGATGATAGTCGAGACTATCCTTATGTATCTAATGTGTATTAAAGTTATTTTCCTAGTTTATAGAGGATATTAAGAACTATTAATCATAGGATATGTTGATTCTAGTTTCCAAACTCGTCAAGATGACATGAAGTTTAAAACAGAATACATCTTCACTTTGAAAGGAGGTTTTATGAGATCGAAGAGATTGAAGAATGGTGTGGGGATAGATTCTATAGTAGATAATGAGTTCACACAACTCATGAGGCAACTAATGAAGAAATTTTGATACCGAGCTTCATCCAAGAGCTAGATGTGGTACATAGTAGTAAATATCTCAACACATATTATTGTGACAATACTACAATGGTGGATTTTGAAAATGTGCCTTGGTTACATCTGCAGACAAAGACCATATTACCCAAGTATCATCTCTTGAGGGATTGCTCTCGAAAAGGTAAAGTTGTAGTGAGCTGTATTTATATAGAAGAAAATATGGTAGACCTCTTGACGAAAGCCTTGACTCAGTAGAAACGTGATCATCATGTGAGGTCTAGAAGAGTAAAATCCATAGGCAGTTGACTCTAGTCCAAGTGGGAGTTTTTTGGAGTTTTTGTCATAGAACCAAATATTTTTATATTGATTACATGAATATTTAAAGTATTTAAATATTAAAAATATTATTAAATGTTGTTCATTATTCTGCATGACTATAATGCAATAATGTCTTTGAGTATTTTTTGCATTAATAAGGTTATAGAAGTTCCCCGCTATAATGGGAACCATGAAGTGATATGAACATATTCTTTAATATAGTTATGTGGTTGGATGACATGCTATGATGGTACACTTAGAATACAGGTCATTAGGTGTGAGTACTCATAAGAAAATTATACTTCTTCTCATAATGCTCATACATGGTAATTTCTAAGATGAAAGATTAGAAGAACCGAGCATCAAGTAAGAATTCTGCATTTTTTAGGGTCAATGTATATTCCTATCTATGAGAGAGTGTAATGGTTCTAAGTCTTTAAGATTACCATTAATTCATGTCATGACTCACACACATTGATTTACTAAGGAAAATTTTCACATCGTATGTTTGTGGGAAGTAGGGTACGTTGGGTGCATCAGACATGACATGTTATTAATGGATAAGTCGAGGAAGGATTAGTCTATTCCATTTATGGAAGTTTATATCTCAACCCTTTTATTGAAATAGAACCGCCAACCAAAATTCTGTGGTCATTGTGTATCAGTGGGTTTATTTTAGTTATTCAAAGAAAGTCGTATCAAGAAATCATATTGAAGACACTATCATGAAACCTTCTGGATGAGGTATTGAGACAAATGGATTATATTTCATAGTGAGATTTCGTATGTGGATGTCGTTATTGTGACTTTATGTTCTTTATCTTGGGTTCCTTGAACCATTACTAGACAGTACATTGGGAATTTAGGCAAGCCCACCAAATACCTACGAGGAAAAATCCTATAGGGTCACACACTAAGTGTTTATTGTGGTCATGATTTAATTATATTTGAATTTATCTAATGGAATAAATAATAATCTCAAGACCGTATAATAATTTTATCCAAGTTAAAATGATCACATAATTAAAATGAAATATATTTATTTTATTGAACATTTAATAAATATTTAATTACGAAAATAAATTATTTATTTATTTGAGTGTTCAATAAATAGAAGTGGAGTTCGAGAAAACCAAGGATGGTCTGGTAGTAAAATAATTATTTGAAAGATGGTAAATAATTATTTTACTAGTATGCTCAAGACATATCAATAATAATTATATTATTATTATGTGACATGGGATTTTATTTATGATTCCATTTTTTGTATGTAGGAGCACGATGAATAATGGCGTTGTTATTGTAATTATTTAGCATTGGATTTAATAAGGTTGTGAATGTACATAATTGTTATTATATAATGAAATATTGTAACAAAACCCCCATGTTGTTAAATAGACAAGTGCATCTATTGTTCCATTACGCCTAGTGAACAAAATTGATGGTGGTGAGAGAATTGTAGGGCCAAAAAATTTTCTCTCACGAATATTCTTATCTCCCCTTTAAAAATTGTGATACGTTATTTTAGAGACCCGAAGCTTAATGTACAAGGACATTACATTACTTTGAGGAATACTTATTACATAAAAAAACACACACACAAGGACCGTAATAGTTTAGTGTCTTTGGAAACTCGGAACGTAATCTTCTAATCATGGTGAAAGAACTTCAACATCTCCCATAAAGATCTTCCATTTTTTTCTTACCTAAAACTTTTCTTTATATCATGGGGAAAAGAAAACATAAAAGGGTGAGCTCAAATGCTCAGAAAGGGTAAACAAAAGAAAAATCAATCACATCATGTTCATAAGAACATAACATTTTGGAAATCCTAACCTGCAAAAGAGATCATAATATCATAACATAGGATAAATCATAGTAGTGAAATGAAATCCCAATAATCATAACATAAAACATGAAACTTTGTGGAATACACACATAATCATAGAGAATCATATCTTATTAGTCAGGACTCATTTCCAAGACTATCTTAGTGGACAAAGTCCATTTCTGAACCGAGTCACCCTCGTTTCAGTCCTGTTTCATTGAACTGGTATAACCTATCATTCTAGCCATGTCTATCTCATAAGATATAAAATCTTTACCCAATTCATTGGAGGGAGATAAATTTCCCACCCATCTCATAATGATAACATTCTTATGTGTTCCACAAAATCATAAACTATACATCATAGCATAACCCATGTAATAAATATGGGAATCTTAAACATCGTGACATCATAAAACAATTAATATATGATAAAGGAATTCATAAAATAATTCAATCACAACATAATAAAATCAATGTAATAATAGGGATAGAAACATAACCATATATTATCTTAGATGGAAAATAATTTTGATAAAACACTTGAACTCCATTCCTGAGGAAAATATACTTTCTACTTCAAAAACACTTTTCCTTTCTTAACATGTCGTACAATTATAAACTAAAAGAATATAATTAAAAATAAACATGAAAATATGTAAAGGAAGCTTCTTGTATATAATGTTTTAAAAATCCATTCATTCCGTATAAGTTAAAAAAACATTCTTCTCGTACTTTTGTTGGAAAAGTCAAAAAGTACCTCGTGTGAAAAATGACAAAAGATTCCTTTCACATATTTTAATAAAAACTCACCAAGGGGTAAAATTGGATTTTAAAAATTTTAGATGGATGGAAATAATATTAAATATTGAGGAAACATGGATGTGGATGATAAAATACACCCCAGTAAATGCCAAAGTATAAACAATCTCGGATAAAATTGAGATTGTGATATTTCCCTTACCTTAGGTCCGATATACTTTGTACTTTTCTGAACCTCCTGTATAATTATTTAAATAATGTTATTGACTTATTCCTTAATCATACTTATTTTTATGATATCATCATATTCTTAGCCTCTTAGTAGTAATATTTCATTGCTACTTGTTATTCGGGTGTTTATAACTTTTTGTTCTTTTGCGTGTTTTGTCGAATAAATTCTTATTCTTCTCTTTAGGTTATAGATACCGCATTTCCAGAATGGTATTGGTGTAATATATATCATATTAATTCATTCAATTCATTTATATAATCATTATGAAATGAAGATCATGTAGGATGAGTCACATCACATCGTGGAGACGGTTTTCCCTACGTACGCACGAGTGATGATATCGTTCCTATGATCGTGGAATTGTATTGGAGTGTATGTATACTATTTAAGAATCAATATCACTTTATAATAGTCATATATATTCATTATTTACACCATTATACCCATCCAAGTAAGGTGGTGGTGGAAAATAGATTACACCACGGCGTGGAGACGGTATTCCGTATGTACGTACGCGCGGTGATTTCTTTTTCTATAGTATGGATAGATGGTGAAATAGGGTTGTTTCATAATTATAATAACATATCAGTATATGATTGATACTGATGTTATTACTTCATAATGAAACACCTAAATAAGAATAATTGGAAGAAGAAATAAAGATGAAAGAATCGGTAACAGAAAATACCTCTTCTTTGAAGCGCCTCTTTGAGACCTCCTCTTAGGGAACTAAAATTGGTCTTTGAGGAAGAGAAGAACCTCTAGGATGTTTCTAGGTAAGTGTAGAAGAGAATTTGGCAGAGTTTGGCCGAGCTTTAAGGTTCAAAGTGGTGTGAGGAAGAGGGGGAGGATGTGCCCTTTTAATAGGGAGGAGAGGGCTCCTTTGGAAAAACTACAAATATTATTTTATTATAAGGTCATGTTCGATTTTAAATAGCTCCAAATTGATATATTTTGAAGATAAGGTGGGGATGGGTCTAAGTACTCTCATCCAATGGAATTTAGACAAGTTTAGGTTCCTATTTTAACCTTATCATTTAGATTTAACATTATGTTAAATAATTTTACTTTTACCGTGTCTTCTTGTGTTCTTATACTATAAGGTTAATAAACTTACTATAAGCAACCAAACGAACCCCGAGTTGTTTATTATTAATATATATAACCTTATCTAAGTCTTTTGGACGAACCTTAGATTTTTAAGAACAAAATAACAATTAATAATATAATATTTGTTTTAAAAACAATTTTATGTCAATTTTGACACTATTTAGTAATTGATTTTTGTGAAAATCATAAAAGAATGATTAGTTCTAAAAAAGTTAATAAAATCAATATTGACATATCATATTAAACTATAAAATTAGTGTAATTCATAAAAATTCTCAAATTACATTTATTTGGGTATTTATAACATCAATTATGTCAATATTTCATTAATAAGATAATTACTGCATCATCTTTGTGTCATAAATAAATTAAATTATTTAAAGTATATAAAAATTAAAAATAAAATACCATTATGTAGGAAATATTTTTATCTTTCTAATGAATATTTATAGTCGAATTTATCTTATGTATAACCCCATATTAAAAATGTTTTACTTATTAAACTTTGATTTTAACTCTTTTAACCCTTCTTTAAATAAATTAATAATAAATGTCCTAATCTAATCCAAGTGGGTATAAATGGTCATATTTTATTCGTAAGGTTGTTTTTGGTCGAATTAAACTTATCCAATAGAATTAGGACATGTGTTAGGGTAATAATAATATCATTTTACCCTTAATTATCCTATTTACTTTTAACCGTGGTAAAAAAAGTAAAAAGTTACTATTAACCAAAAATTATTTTAATCTCATTGAACCACATTATAGTCCTTGATATTAACCGTATCTCTCGGATTTTCGAAATTCCACTCACAGAAGCGGTAAAATTAAGTTTTATGAAAAATTCAGTTTTTTAACAACCACTTAGTGGTTTCACTATTAATCAAAAAATGAAAGTTTCCAGAAAAATGCCAAAATTTCACCCTAAGCTATAATTGATATTCCGAATTCAAAAATTATGTCTATTTTAAAAAATTCCCAACTTATAAGTTTCATTAATTAATTTTATAATTAATTTCTGCTGTCACAACAAATAGCGTGTTTTTAAGAGATAATAACTATCAAAAGATTAACAGTTGTTTATGTCTGGTTTAAATGTGAAATTACATCCAATGACCAACATTGTATTAAATTGTAAAAATATATTCCAAATATACTTTAAAACCACTCAAATTAATAATTTATCACTATTAATTATTTTTATTAAAAAAGTTCTTTTTAATGAAAATTTAGTAATTTTCACTATTTATCAGAATATGAAAGTTATCCGAAAAGTACCAAAATTTCACCCTAAGCTAATTTCGATATTCCGAATCCAAAAATGAAGTCCATTTTGAAAAATAAAATTTACAAAATTTCAAAAAGTGGTTATTACTATTCATAATGGCTAGTTTTAATAATATTTTAATAGCTTATCATTGTTTAGTGAAACTCGGTATTGCGTACTACACACGCTATCGAGGAAGATCGTGATTGCGTGTAATGCAAGGCAAGTCAAGGATGCATGTTGTGCAAGCTCCTTTTGGTGTAGCGTACAACACAAGACATTAATGAGAAGAATATTTTTCATAAAATCTCAGGGTGTTACATTCTACCCCCCTTAAAATGAATTTCGCCCTAGAAATTCATCGGGGTTATAAATGGTTTACTATTTGAAAGTTTCTTTAATAGAAACCCACATCGTAAAAAGGAATACCAAAATCAGTCTTTAAAAACAAAAGTATGAAACGTAACGGTTACCCAAATAAACTAATCACTGGGTTTCCACATAGATGAAAATATGGATATGGAAGAGAAATCTAACCATCATGTTCTGATGGAGAGTGGTAGAGAACATGGCTATAGAAAATCCAGCAATCACAAATCCATAGATTTGTTTTGATATAAGGTACCATCTGATTCATTAGATATAAGGGCACTAGGACAACATTTTTTGTTTTCAAGATCATTTCCCTAAAGTTGATGAATTAAAAGAAATACTTACATGATTTTGGTACAATCTCACTATTGTTCGTCAATTGAACAATTTCCACTTCATCCCTTAATGAAATGAAGTTGAATTAGTTATTCGTGATGTGTTAGCAGATCATATGATAGATTGATGGGTCATTCCATCTGTCTCAAAAAAAGGTTATAAAAGTTATCAAAAATACATAAGTCCATCTATAGTGAGATTAATCATATATGGTTCCTAAAATGGACTTATACTTCATATATCATACTGCTTAATATAATAAAACTAGTTTCTACTAAACAAAGACTTCCTGTAGGCCAGTGGTAGGTGATAAGGACTAGTCGCACTTCGGTTGTGGGTTTGATTCCTAAAGCCTTGTCCGACGTGATGGGCTGTCGCCCATCCTGCAGGATGTCCTTTTTCTAAAACTACATTACTATAACATCCCATCAATAATATCAAAAATAAAGTTCTATCCTTAAACAATACTAACTTATGGTTAACATAATCCATTCCAATCATTAAGAGTATCTAAAATACTTCGGTCCAAGCTCATAGTATAATGAAAATGAAATCTTGAAATGTCGTCAACCAAGCATGTGAATACCATCATTTATCCCCCATATATCTTGTTGGTCACATTCAAATAATGTGAATACCTTAATCATGTGTTCTCTTGAAAAATGAATACCCATTAAACCTTAGTGAAAACATGAATGTTGTCAAAAGTTAACTCTTTCCACATACCAAAATCCAAAAATACTATATACTCAAACCATGATATAACCTTCTCCTTATATCAGTCATGAGCTCATGAATACTATCAAACATTTAATTTTCTCCTTATCCCTTCATTATGCTCATATCATCTACATTCCAAAAATATCTCAATCACTTTCCATGGTTACCGGTACCATAAAATTATTGAAAACTACAATATAATAATACAAAAATATTCCAATACCCAATAAAAGTACCTCAATAACATTATTCTTGAATACCAATACATAAACACTTCAATCCAACCTCTTCAATTATTGTCCTGGAATAAGTCCTTCCTTGATTTAGAAGTAACTTTTTAGGTCAGGGCATTGAGTTGGGTAATGCCCATGTTCTCCACAAATAATAAATTGAACTCCATAACAGTCTGTCACTCTATGACCCTTTTCTCCACACAAATAACATTGGTCCCTCCATTTGAGGTATTCCTCAAGGTTCTTCTTCCCTTCTTTAGAAATCTCAATCTTCCTTTCTTTATGCTCCTCAACATGTGAACATGCATAATAGTTTATCTTCCTCTTCTTTGATGAATTAGGAATACCACAAAATTTCACATTGTTAATCATATATCGCGATGATTGATTCAGCATTATCACAATATCTTTCTCTCTAGGCATTACATAATTTTGTTGCTCATAGTCACCAATTTTTCCATTGGATTCAATGTTAACCAAATTCCTTCTGGTTCCCTCCATTAACTAAAACACAAAAATAATTCTGTGAGAGGCAAAAATCATGCTAGAGAAAACAACATAGTAAAGGGGGTGTACCCTCAACATCTAACATCTTAGGTTAAATTCTATGATTTTTAGCGCAATTTTAGGACTATAATCTATACGTATACATAACCTTAGAGACATCCCTAGATATACCTTATAAATATCTCTAGGGATCTCACTAACATTTTCGCATCTTAGTTTCCAAAGGTTGACTAATCTTTTCCTCTGATACCAACTGTAGAGACCCGAAGGTTGACATACATGGAAATTACATTACTTTTGCGGAATACTTATTACATAACAGAAAAACACACACAAGGACCGTAATAGTATAGTGTCTTTGGAAACTCAGAACGTAATCTTCTAATCATGGTGGAAGATCTTCAACATCTTCCATAAAGATCTTCCCTTTTCTTTCTTACCTAAAACCTTTATTTATATCTTGGGGAAAAGAAAACATAAAAGGGTGAGCTCAAATGCTCAGTAAGGGTAATCAAAAGAAAAATCAATCACATCATATTCATAAGAACATAAAATTTTGGAAATCATAACCTGTAAAAGAGATCATAATATCATAACATGGGATAAATCATAGTAGTGAAATGAAATCCCAATAATCATAACATAAAACATGAAACATTGTGGCATACACACATAATCATAGAGAATCATATCTTATTAGTCAAGACTCATTGCCATGACTATCTTAGTGGACAAAGTCAATTTCTGAACCGAGTCACCCTCGTTTCAGTCCTGTTTCACTGAACCGGTATAACCTACCGTTCTAGCCATGTCTATCTCATGAGATATAAAATATTTACCCAATTCATTGGAGGGAGATATAGGTCCCACCCATCTCATAATGATACCATTCTTATGTGTGCCAAAAATCATAAACCATACATCATAGCATAACCCCTGTCAAAAAAATGGGAATCTTAAACATCGTGACATCATAAAAGAAATCATATATGATAAAGGAATTCATAAAATAATTCCATCACAACATAATCAAATAAATGTAATAATAGGGATAGAAACAGAACCATATATTATCGTAGATGGAAAATAATTTTGATAAAACACTTGAACTCCATTCTTGAGGAAAATATCCTTTCTACTTCAAAAACACTTTTCATTTCTTAACATGTCGTACAATTATAAACTAAAAGAAGTTGATTAAAAATAAAAATGAAAACTTGTAAAGTAAGCTTCTTGGAAATAATGTTTTAAAAATACATTCATGCCGTATAAGTTAAAAAAAACATTCTTCTCGTACTTTTGTCAGAAAAGTCAAAAAGTACCTCATGTGAAAAAAGACAAAAGATTCCTTTCACATCTTTTACTAAAAACTCACCGAAGGGTAAAATTGGATTTAAACAATTGTAGATGGATGGAAATAATATTAAATATTGAGTAAACATGGATGTGGATGATAAAATACACCCCAGTAAATTCCAAAGTATAAACAATCTCGGATAAAAATGAGATTGTAATATTTCCCTTACCTTAGGTCCGATATGCTTTGTATGTGTCCAAACCTCCTGTATAATGATTTAAATAATGTTATTGACTTATTCCAGATTCATACTTATTTTTATGATATAATATATGGTCATATTCTTAGCTTCTTAGTAGTAATATTTCATTGCTACTTGTTATTCGGGTGTTTATAACTTTTTGTTCTTATGCGTGTTTTGTCAAATACATTCTTATTCTTATCTTTAGGATATAGATACCTCATTTAGAAAATTTTATTGGTGTAATATATATCATATTCATTCATTCAATTCATTTATATAATCATTTTGAAATGAAGATCATGTAGAATGAGTCGCATCACATCGTGGAGATGGTATTCCGTACGTATGCACGAGTGATGATATCATTCCTCTGATCATGGAATTGAATTAGAGTGTATGTATACTATTTAAGAATCAATATAACATTATAATAGTCATATATAGTCTTTATTTACACCATTATACCCATCCAAGTAAGGTGGTGGTGGAAAATAGATTACACCACGCCGTGGTGACGGTATTCCGTACGTACGCACGCGCGGTGATTTCTTTTTCCGTAGGATGGATAGATGGTGAAATAGGGTTGTTTCATACTTATAATTACATATCAGTATATTATTGATACTGATTTTATTACTTCATAATGAAACATCTAAATAAGAATAATTGGAAGAAGAAAGAAAGATGAAAGAATCGGTAACGTAAATTACCTCTTCTTTGAAGCGCCTCTTTGAGACCTCCTTTTAGGGCACTAAAATTGGTCTTTGAGGAAGACCAGAACCTCTATGATGTTTCGAGGGAAGTGGAGAATAGAATTTGGCAGAGGTTGGACGAGCATGAAGGTTCAATGTGGTGTGAGGAAGAGGGGGATGAGGTGCCCTTTTATAAGGGAGGAGAGGGGCTCCTTTGGAAAAACTAAAAATATTATTTTATTATAAGGTCAAGTTCGGTTTTAAATAGCTCCCAATTGATATATTTATAAGAAAAGGTGTTGATGGGTCGAAATAATCTCATCCAATAGAATTTATACAAGTTTATGTTCATATTTTAACCTTATCATTTAGATTTAACATTATGTTAAATAATTTTACTTTTACCGTGTCTTCTTGTGTTCTTATACTATAAGGTTAATAAACTTACTATAAGCAGCCAAAAGAACCCCAAGTTGTTTATTATTAATATATATAGCCTTATCTAAGTCATTTGGCCGAACCATATATTTTTAGGAATAAAATAACAATTAATAATATAATATGTTTTTTAAAAACTATTTTATGTCAATTTTGACACTATTTAGTAATTGATTTTTGTGAAACTCATAACAGAATTTTTAGTTCTAAAAGAGTTAATAAAATCAATATTAACATATCATATTAACCTATAAATTTAGTGTAATTCATAAAAAGTCTCGAATTACATTTATTTTGGTATTTATAACATCAATTATGTCAATATTTAATTAATAATATAATTATTGCATCATCTTTGTGTCATAAATAAATTAACATATTTAAATTATGAAAATTAAAAATAAAATACCATTATGTAGGATATCTTTTTAGCTTTCTATGTAATATTTATAGTCTAATTTATCATATGTATAACCCCATACTAAAAATGATTTACTTATTATACTTTTATTTTAACTATTTTAACCCTTCTTTAAATAAATTAATAATAAATGTTCTAATCTAATCCAATTGGGCCTAAATGGTCATATTTTATTCCTAAGGTTGTTTTTGGTCGAATTACACTTATCCAATAGAATTAGGACATGTTTTAGGGTAATAATAATATAATTTTTACCCTTAATTACCCTATTTACTTTTAACTGTGGTAAAAAAAAGTAAAAAGTTACTATTCACCAAAAATTATTTTCATCTCATTAAACCAAATTTTAGTCCTTGATATTAACCGTGTCTCTCGGATTTTCTAAATTCCACTAACAGAAGTGGTATAATTAAGTTTTATGAAAAATTCAGTTTTTTAACTACCACTTAGTGGTTTCACTATTCATCAAAAAATGAAAGTTTCCAGAAAAATGCCAAAATCTCACCCTAAGATATAATTGATATTCCAAATTCAAAAATGATGTCTATTTTACAAAATTCACAACTTATATGTTTCATTAATTAATTTTATAATTAATTTCCGTTGTCACAACAAATAGCATGTTTTTAAGAGATAATAACTATCAAAAGATTAACACTTGTTTAAGTCTGGTTTAAATGTGAAATTACATCCAATGACCAACATTGTATTAAATTGTAAAAATATATTCTAAATATACTTTAAAACCACTCAAATTAATAATTTATCACTATTAATTATTTCTATTAAAAAGTTCTTTTTAATTAAAATTTAATAATTTTCACTATTCATCAGAATATGAAAGTTATCTGAAAAGTACCAAAATTTCACCCTAAGCTGATTTCGATATTCTGAATCCAAAAATGAAGTCCAATTTGAAAAATAAAATTTAAAAAATTTGAAAAAGTGGTTATGACTATTCATAACGGCTAGTTTTAATAATATTTTAATAGCATATCATTGTTTAGTGAAACTCGGTATTGCGTACTACACATGCTATCGAGGAAGGTCACAATTGTGTGTAATGCAAGGCATATCAAGGATGCATGTTGTGCAATATCCTTTTGGTGTAGCATACAACACAAGACATTAATGAAAAGAATATTTTTCATAAAATCTCGGGGTGTTACAGTTCTTCAATAATGAAGAATGTGACATTAAGAATGACTGATGTGTGACACTGGCTTTGCCGTGCTAGCACCCAGTGAATGAGTGATGTCGATTGGAGGCCATCAGATCATGTGTGGATCAGCGCTAGATGGATTCTTTTTTGGATCCTCGAATGTGAAATAAGACAATACAGAAGGGTTATTCTTGATGAGAAACACCATCTATGAATAGTGTACTAAAGATCCATGAATTTAATTTATACGAAAATTATTTGAATTAATTCTTAACATGATGTTCATGATCATCTCCCTAGGATCCGGTGCCATTTTCTTCTTTTGTCTAGATGTTTGATATTAATAAAAGGATACTAGAATTTATCATCATATTGATCATATATAGGTCATCAATTTTAGAAAACGAAAATTTGGGCCCTCCCAATATCCATGTTCTGCAGTATACAGATCCTTCACAAAAACAATGACGCAATGAAAGGAGATTGAGACTAAGTCCCTTACCTTGTGTCCAACTTGTCACTCATTTATTTATCTTCCTGAATATTAAACGTATGTTAATTATTTATTTGATTCAGAAACGTTTTCAATTTTATAATTACTTTTATTTCAATTATTACAATGCTCTATATATCTAATTAAGCAATTAAATCTATGTCGGGTGTTTTGTCTATATTCGATTTATGTGTAAAAATGACAAAGGTTGGATGACTATACACAAGGAATTCATTATATAAACATATCAAAAATAGTACTAATGACATAATTATCATATTTTTAAAATAATTAAACATTTAAAACCTATCATAAAATATAGTTAGGAATTATTAAACCATGTTACAATCATGGAGAGGGTAGTCCATACATATGCATGAGTAACGTTTTTTTCAGTGATCATTATAGAAAGAAGGAAAGTAAGTTTTAACATTGTAGAATTATAATTATATCATAAATACTATATTATTTAATCATATATACCCATATATATAATTATTATGATTTAAAAGGAATAGCATTTCTTTGAGGAGGCGGTTGTCCACACGTCCACAAACGATGTTATTGCATTTTTAGTGGGTGAAAAGGTAATAAATAAAATTATTTATTTTATTCACATAATGGAAATTATGACATGAATAAAATATATTTGTATTAAATATAACATATTTTTATTAAACTAATCTTTAATAAATTCCATATGAAGTGTGAATGTATCACATCACTTTTAGGTGGCGGTGGTCCATGTGTCCACAATGATGTTATCGTATTCCCCCAAAATGGAAAGCATTAAGGTATGTTTTATATAAAAATTACACATGTATAAAGACACTATAAATATAATATATATAATATAAAAATTGTATTTACATAATAACACCCTACCATGATTGGTGTTAGAGTAAAAAAATGACATCATTTCGTGAGGCTGTAGTTCACCGTACAGATGAATAATGATTTTGTTACCAATTTGATAGAAGTGTGTGTATGGGTAGGTAGAAACCTTAACATAAAAAACATATCTATATATTTAGAGTAATTATGTTATTATATAATCATGTAATAATAAAAATTTATGGGTTGGATAAATAAATAAATAAAAGTGATCCTTGAATAATGTTACCTCCTCTTCGGTTGAATCATTTTAGTTGGGAATAAAGAACTAGCTTGGTTTGATTTTTTACTAAATTGAAGAATATAGGATGATAGAATGGATTTTTAGATATTATTTGGGTATATTTTGGATTATACAAATGTCTTTATAGGTGTGAATAATTGTGGAGGGGGGTTCCTTTTTATAGTGAAGGGGAGTGACATTCTTGTAAACATAAAAAGGTAAACACTATAGGGAGTTAATCATACATAATGTTCCTAAAATAATTATAATAATTATATCTATGAAGAAATATATTATAATAACTTCTATAAAATAGGTTTCGTATAATTTTATTGGACATTTGGAATCTTAACATTAAAGTTTAACCACTATGAAAACACATTGTTACCTTTATCACTATAATAAATTTTTTTTCATTCACTAATATTTTTTGTTCAAAAAATAATTTGACCTTATTAAATATTATAAAATAAACTTATTGAAAATATAGAATCCATTTTTCCTAATTAAAATCACATAATTTGAATAAATTAATTTAAAATTAATCTCGTAGATAGGACAACAAAGTAGGGTTTTAAAGTGAATAAGTTTAGATGATTACTATGTTTGTATATCCAATTTAAATTTGAAATTGACTCCAATGAACCAAATTGGATTTATTTATGTATAACTGAACTAATTATAATTTGAAACCAATTTAAAATATTAATTAAATATATAAATAAATTATATGAAAAAGAAGTTTTCAATTAAAATTCTGTATTATTCACTATTCATAAAATTATGAAACTTCTCAAAAAAATACCCAAAATTCATCCAAATTAATTTTTTATATTACAATTTAAACATTTATGTTTATTTTGTCAAATAAAAATTATAAACTCACCAAAATTTGGGTTTAAAATATGTCCTCTATTAAATGTATACTACCTTTTAGAAAAACACAGCTTTTATAATTAAAATTGTATTTATTCTTACTTTAAGCATATCAAAACTTTTGGATGAATTTAATAATTTTTTTTAAATATATGATATATAAATTTCATTAATATGTTCACTAATAGATGTTTATTTAATTTATTAATATATAATTCCATTCTGGTAATAAAAAAGGTTTTTTTCATAAAAACGCATCTTTGATATTCAATTGGTCTTTATTCTCATTTCCAATTAATTGGTAACCATGGAATTATTTTGATAAAAATATGTACACTAAAATTTAATAATTTAGTTAATCTCATTAATTCCTATAATTCTAATAACTCAGTGATAATTAACATGTTAAATAAGTATATTAACAATATATTGTTATCCTGTAAGACTTGAGCTTGTGTATAACATAAGTCATAAAGGAAATCGTTGTTTCATGCAATGAAAGATAATCATGATGTTTCATGTGATGAAAGATAAACTATGTATTTCATGTAACACAATCAATTAATGAATTTAAATTATATTGAAAGAATATATTTTATAAAATATCGAGTTGTTACATCCTACACCCTTTAAAATGAATTTATTCATTTAAATTTTCTTGGTTATTAAATGATTACCATTTCAATAATTCCATTATTGAAAACCTCATCACACAAATGGTTAATAAAACAACCTATTAGCAATGGAAATTGGGAATCAAAAAGGTCATTGGAAGTTATTCATAACTAGGATTCAAAATAGAGAGACCATTGGTGCGATATAAAAATATGTATTTGGAAAACTAATTCTCATGGACTAATATAGAGTGATAGAGAACATGTTCAATAGAGAGTAAATGATGAAAAAACCACAATACAATTAGGTGTGGAAAAGGTCATTAATATCATCTTAAAATATAGTAGTCTGATAATATTTGATATCAAGAACATTTTCCTAGATTTGAATGATTTCTACCCCATATATTCTATGATCATAAAGAAATATAATTACCTGACGTGTAGAGATTATTCATTTAATCAATTTCCACCACAAACTCATATATTTCTCTAAAAAATGAGTATCCGAGATGAATTACTTTTTGAAATCACTATAATCAACTTCTAACAAATAACATAATCCTTAAAAGGATAACATGATATTCCTCCTATATTTAGGTATTTACCAAAACCAAAATGGTTAGAACATAGTATGATAAATAAAACATTCATTTTATGAGATAATACATTTATATATAAAGATAATAAGTAACACACAATGTTACAAATAAATAATTCCATAAATATATAACCCTAAGGGTCCTTGATACCATTAATATTATTTACACAGAAGTAGTGGTATACTTCCTCAAATAAATTTTAAAAATATACCTTATACATCAATAAAACCTCAAAAAAATATCTCCAATGGTTTTTCCATTATTTAAAATAATAAAAGAAGGGTGCCCAATTAATTAGTATTATGATCAACCATTGAAAAATAATGAGATCCCTGGACCTTTCACCACTTTACTACATGGACCAACACCCACGTTAGAATTAGAAAATGATTTTTCCATACCTATTTTTCTTTTGATCATGTTGATTTCTACCCTGAGAATGTTTCTTCAGAAACATGTCAGTATAATGTCCTAACTCATTGCAGGTAAAGAATCATTCTTTGCACTATATATATTTTATCCCATTGTTGGATTGTTATGAATCTTTTTTTTCCATCATGAACCTTAAGACAAAACTCACAACACATGTAACACTTTCTATATCAAAACATACATTCCAAAAAATGTATTTTACCACACTTGGAACATGTTTTAGGATTACAACCAATATTATTAGTTGGTTGCTTCTCTATTTACTATATCCTTGACCATTTCTTACTCTTGTCATATCATCCAACATAAGCATTATAAAAATCTATCTCAACTTTCTCAGCACAACAAATAACTTTCTCATATCATTGAAATTCTCGAGAGGCCAAATCTATTCATAGACATGGTTTCAATCCTGATTAAAATATATTAATTTCACTAATAATGTCTCGAATAAAATCAAAAACATACCTGACCAATATTTTAAAATTTTCATAATACAAAAAAACATAATCATCATTCTTTTTATTTAATTCCAATAATTGTTTCTAGATCATATGTTGAACAACCTTAGGTAAAGATTTATGAAGGAAAATATCCTAAAATGCTTTCCATTCCATGGAATCAAGATCATCTTTCTCTAATATATTCTTAACCAAATACCACCATCAATCATCTTCACCATCCAAACGATTAATGATAAGTGTTTCCTTTTGATGTTCTAAACATACCATGACTTTAAATATCTTCTATAAAAATTTGATCCATCATTTATCTAACACTGGATCAGATGATCCAGGAATGATGGGGGATGATGACTCATGAAATGATCCACTATAGACATATTCCTTCTTGGTGGATCAAGTTCCTCTCCAGCATGGATACCACCACCATTTATATCTCTTATCAACTATTCCATTATTGTAACAGACTATTCTGTTCTAATTCCAACCATCTTAGTATGTTGTTTTGATTTCATCCCATTACAGCTTTCTATTTTCCTATATGGGAAGACATTCTAATTAGATTTCTAGTAGATGAAGAACCATATAAATGTTAAAAATATATATCATTTCAACTAGACTATAATGTAATATCTTTTATGAGAATGATATCAACGCTATACTAACCCCAAATGTTGTCTAAAACTTTCATTTAATACCAAATATATGTCACTAAACTTAAAAATAACATGATATAAAATTTTATTCAGTAATTTTACTTTCTTTTACATTGATAATATTTTTAGAATTAGTGTTTTAGAAAATTAGACCATGACTGGTACATAAAAATCATAAAATACAAAGTGTACACTTCTAATAATTTTTTATTTTCCCCATAATATAATTTTTTCAAAAGTAATTCATTAATTATTTTCATGAAATATATCCATGAATTCTAAATTATCTTCTTTATTTTTCTTACCGAACCTAATACCATGTAAAAACATTATAAAAAATTTGGATCAGAAAAAAATCTCAGTAAGGAATATAAAAATAAAGGAAACATTGGTTCGGTAAAAACATGAAAAATCATATAATGATTACCTTTATCATCAAATAACATTGATAGTATAAAATATTACATTTTCACGTGAATAATAACACATATTTCTCAAATATAATCATTAAAACACATAGAATGCTATTAAACCTATTTTGGTGACTTAGAGCATCATATACATAAACCCTTTCAAAATCCTTTTAATTGAAAAAACCGTAAGGCCAAATTTCAAAATTATAATTACCCAATGAATTAAAGATCTATAGTGGGGATCTCCCTTCATATAAGCTATATCAGGCTAACATATAATCTATAATGGTGTTCAACACTTTGTAAAATCTATATCTAGACCACAAATTTCTCATGAGCTAAAATGGGGATCAACCCTCCATATAATATGTATCAGGCTTACCCATGAGCTATAATGGGGATCAAATGTTCATATAACATATATTGAGATCAAATGTTTCATATAATTACCATTCATTATATCATGGTATAACAATTTCCTCATAAAACTAATAAAAACAATCTCTATTAATTTATGACCTGATAAACCCATGGAAATGAAATGGGATTAATTTCAATCCTGAGGAAACATGATTAATACAAAGAAAATAAATGAGTTTTATAATAATCTCATTGAAACATGATTAACCCAGGTAAAATAATTGGTTCCCTAAAACATATATTTGAAACATGAGTAACTTGTGGAAAAAATTGGGTTCAATAACAATCTATTTGAAATAATATTATCCGATGAAAAATAAATGAGTTACATAAAAATATCTTCGAAATAATCGCAATCCATACAATTAAATAATAGAGATGGTATCAATAAAATATTTCCCTATTCTAGGATAAGTAAGAATAGTGTTTTTCAATATTGATGAATGGGAATACCATTAAATTATCATTAATAATATTCTTGATGAATATCATCATTAAATATTCCAAGGTGTCACATACCAATTTGAAACATTTGAATCATAATCCCCATGAAGTAATAAAAGGTAAAAAAACATTAAATAAAACAATATTAAAAAAATTCATGATATGATATATCAAAGTGGATGTATGTAACCCTCATAAAAGATGTAATATACATAACATAAAAAACAATTCCTCAATGAAAGTAGATTGAGACAAAGTCCCTTACCTTGAGTTCCACTTTACACTCATGTTATTATCTTCATGAATAATAATATCATATTAATTATTTACCTGGTTAAAAATATTTTTCATGATTATCATTACTTTTTTTATCTTAGTATATTATTACATAAACAATTAAATCTATATTGGGTGTTTTGAGCATATTTTATTTATATATCAAAACAGCTAAGGTTGGTTGAAAATGGTCAATGTAGTGATTATATAAACTTCTCGAGAATAATAATCATGAAAAAATTATCATATGTATACATAGATTATACTATTAAAACCTCTAATAAAATATGTCTATTAAAAAGAAACCAACAACACAATCATGAATATGGTGGTCCATATGTACATATGAGTAATGTTCACATAATTCAATGACCATTATGGAAAGAAGGTAAGTAAAATGAATATTTCTATAGTTATCATTATATAATAAATAACATTTAATTTAATCATATATAATTATATATATATTTCATGTGATGTAAAAGTAATCAAAATGCATCAAGAGGTGGTTGTCCACATGACCACGAACGACATTGTAATGACCCAGACAATCATTAATGAAAATTCTTCTTGATCTAATTCAATTTATTATTATGGCTATATAAAATATGAACTTAGTTGTTTTTATGTTTATGGATTTTAATATACCATTATGAATTGTTACCAATTCTAATAAAGTCGTGGAACAGTGTTCACATGATTAGTATAAATATAGGGCTTTAATAAATCCATTTTACTCAGAAAAAGAAAGAGATGGCCCCAACCAATTTTCTTTCCCAGTACGAATCCCATTTTTTAGAGCTAGGAATGGTGGTGGCATCATCGGGATTCTCTATTGACCAAGCCCAAGCTGAGCTTTAACATGTTAAATATGAGCGAAACTAACTATGGGAGAAGTGAAAGTTAATAGAGATTACCAACCGAGAAATATAATCCGAGCCACCAAAAGAGTGTGTCACCATAACACACCTTAACCTTCGGTCTTATGTGGGTGTTATAAGGGGTTATGTAACAAGACCCTAGAACTATGACAATGTACATTGTTTTTGTATTAAGATTCTGCATTCATTTTATTATTGTTACTTTGTAAATTGTTTTTAAAGCATAAATTGTATTTTTATTTCATATTCAACTCCAAAATCTATTTTAATGAATTAATGTATTTTTGAAATAAATATTATTTTAATAAAATATTATTATTATTAAATTAATTTTTATTAAATATAAATGATCATATAATTTTATGAATAAAATTGTAATTTTTATTATGGTTTGAATGCTATTTTTGTCAAAACCCATGAATTTTTGATAAATGTCAGTTTTTATTTTAAAATTATAAAATCACATATTTATAAAATTATTTAGATAAAATTAATATTATTTTTTGAATCAGGATGTTGAAATTATCCAACAGTGGATTTTTCACAATTTTCTGAGACAATCGTATTTTCGGGTTAAAATTTAATACCGTTTAAATATATAATGTGTTTTATTACATCATAATGACACAATAGTGATTTAATAAAATACTATAAACATTGTTTTAATCCAATATATGTTTTAACATTAATATAATGTGTTTTATATTTTTTTGATTTATATTACAAAGCTTTAGTGGACCCTTCAAGGTTTATAAAACATTTAGTCTTTTTAAATGTTTTTCTTTGAAAGTGTGACTCACCTCCACATAAGAAACCCTATTATTTTAAGAGGTTAGGCCATTGGCCTCATTAAATATTGTTTTCAACTCCCCTTTTGAAAAAATACATGGGAAAAAATATGGTCTGGTGTGTGGTTTCGATTAGTTTAATGTGAGATGTCCCAAACCTAAATAATAAATAATTCCCTCTCCTTTATTATATAAACCCACCCATGCCTCCACTTCCTCTTCACTCAAATCTTATGTATTTTGACCAAACGCTTCCCTCCTCTCTCTAGATTCCTCCCAATGTGCCACAAGCTCCCATAAAGACACTTTAAATCCTCTCCCATGCCATTGGGACCACACTTCAAAGAAAGGGATTTCTACCTTTCTCATTTTTTCCAAATTTTCTTTAAGTTCTTATGACATTTTTTTCCATTAAAAATGTCACGGGTATGATTTTGCACCTCCCCCATACTTTCCTATTTATATTTTTGTGATGAAGGACCCCCTTTCTCTCTCATTAAATGCCTTCCCTATACACCCTTTACCATGCCAAAATTACATAAGGAATTTCTATTTCTTCAATAACATTCAAGTAATGATTTTTTATCATGAATCTAAATTCCATTAAAATTGTTGGGACATATATATATGAGCCCATTACTATCCATTTTATGTAAATATGATGAGACACCCATTTATCTCTCATCAACATTTTTTAGGAATCTTTATGTTACGTCGGTATGCTGCCGAAATTGCACCGCGTGTTTCCAAGACAAGATCATTGTGTAGTGAATATGATACCCATGTCTCTATCAAGGGTATTCACCTTTAAGAACATATACATAATTAATGGTACATAAATTTATTTATTTCACACTACTAAATTGTGGAATTACTTATGATTTTTATTGATTCCATGTTATATGATCCATGTGGCACACTTATGCATTAAATAAAATGATTAAAACGGGGTTTTCCTGATAGTGCCCCAATGCATTGGGTAATGTATAGTTTCATGATATTTCATGTGCAATGAGTGTTGACTCATGCTAATACATGTTCAATGATGGTTTACTCGTGCTTCATTTTAAATGTGGGTTTAATCATGCTCCATGTACAATGACCATTGGCTCATGCTAATTCCATGTTATGTGTTGTGGCCGAATTTCCATGTTATGATTATCATGATTTATCATGCCTTTTATGTTTATATTTATCCTATTATCCAATGATATTACAATTTAATAACATGAATTTTATTCCTCATGTTATTCCATGTTTATTCCCTTATAGTGATTTGTAGCTCACCCTTTATTTATGCATGTCCTCAGGTTATCCCACACAATACTAAGTATGAGGGATTGTAGTGGTCATGTAATGATATTATTCAATAAAAATGTTATGACTCATGTTTTAAGATGTTATGTAATGATCCTAATCCCCAAAGGCATAAGACATATCGATACTCCATGTTGTATCATGTTACGAGTTTAAGTAGAAAATCATGTTTATGTTTGTAATAAAAGAGTCGGGTTGTTATAGTTGGTATTAAAGAAAAAGTTTAGTTATTTTTTAGATTAGGATTAGAAATCCCTAGAGATGCCTTAGATACTATACTATGTATAAAAAAACATCCAAATTTTTGTGAGTATTGAGTAATTTGATTATCAATAAAATAGGTCCCTATCTGGATACGAGCAAGTAGAGGTGGCTCTGGCACAGATGTATCCTACAGGTAAAACCCGAAAACACCGCTTTGAGCTAGACTCGAATGGGAAATGGTGCATGACAATGGGCCTTGCTGCACTCTTGGATTCTAAATTCCCAGAAGATATGCTTTGGTAAATTCACAAGTTCAATATTAACCCTTCTTAAGGGAATTAAAAAAAATTCCCCTATGAATATAAGGTAGAAAGTAGATCAGGAATAACATAGATTGAAGCCTATGGATTCATAAGATAAGGAAATAATAGTTATTTATAAGTCATCAGTTCTTTCCTTCTATTACATGTTATGTGTTACACCTAACATTCCTTTTATTATAGCCAATGGCCAGAAGTAAGAGGAATCGATCTAACAACCGATGGTAAGATTAATGTGATGGATGTGCTAATGAGATGCCCAATCCGATGGGAGTAGGAATCACGACCTTTGTCACCCTTCTATCATAGTGAACTCAAGATTTGAATAGAAACATGGGTCAAGTGGATGGTTCAACCCCCCCCCCCCCCCCTATGAAAGAACAAGTCGCTATCAAGAGATTCATGAGACAAAGGCCTCATGCATTTAATAGACCATCTGATCCCTCAATCACCGTAAAATAGATCAAATCAATTGAAAAGATCTTCTCCATCTTTCAATGTTCTAAACAAGAGAAGGTTCTCCTGACTGCTTATCATATAAGGGGTGAAGAGGATCAGTGGTGGATGTTGATCAAAAATATGAAGCCTGAGGAGGAGATTGAGGCATTGGAATTGAAGGATTTCAAGAAGATGATATTCAATAAATATTTTCTACGCACCCTCCGACATAATATGGAAAGAGACATCCTTTACCTCAAGCAAAATGGACGACAAATCTATCGGACTATATGAGGAAAACATCACAAGGATTTCATGATATGCCTCTGACTTTGTCATTACCCCCCTAATTCAAGGTTGACTACATTTTGGTGGGCTGAAACCAAGCCTACAGAAATTGCTGGCGATCCGTGACATTGACAGCTATGAGGAAATTGTCTGATGTGACCTCATGATTGAAACGAAGATTGAAGAATATGAAGGGTATCATGGGGATGAGAAGTATAATGTTAAAATCAATGTTGTTGGTCCGATGGAAAAATCCAATAGTGCTATGAAGATCCAACACCCCCACTTTCCCTTGGTGTGGAAAGAAGCACCCTGGATATTGCCTGGAAGGGATGAACAAAATGCATTAGGTGTGGAAGTGAACCACACCTAGCTGTCAACTGCCGACATGAAAGATCTACAGTTGCAACAAAGGATAGGAACACTCCGTTAGAACCTCATCACGTTGTTCATCGCTTCAACTGCAAAGAACTAGGGAATCCTAGAAATCAGTGCCCTAAGCCAAGGGTTTTCGGAGGCAACCAACAACCTTAAAGGCAGGAAGGGAGACCTTTTTCCAACACTACTACAGAAGTGAATCCCAACAACGAAGTGGTGAAAATTACGCCAGTGATTCATTCAATAATATAGAATTTATATTTGATTTAGGTTCAAAGAATTCTCTTATGTCCCAAAATATTAGTAGAACAATCCCAGCACCCCCACAAATCATGGAATTAAATATGTCGGTGAGTAATGAAAATGGGGTAATCATTGCATCCCATCAATATAACTCTACCCCTGTCAAAATTTGTGGATTTAATTTCCTATAATTCCTCATCATACTCCCTCTAGTAGAATTTGATTCAATTCTTGGCATGGATTTTCTTTTCGTTATATAGATCCAAAAATAAATTGCTGTGAGAGGGAAAAAAACTCTCCATGTGGAGAATCGACTCCCGATTATATACAAGTGCATGGAGGAAGATTAATCTTCTTTAGCTCCATCATCTCAAGTGTGGATATTACTTCCCTATGAGCATGTGTATCTGGCTCAGATGATTGAGTGTAAGGAGGCATCAATCATTGAAGACATTCCTATTGTCTGGGAATTCACTAAAGTGTTTTCCGTGGAATTGCATGGTCTTCCTTCTAGAGGAGATGTTGAATTTTCAATTGATATTATACCTAGGAAATTTTCAATATCCAAGACTTCATATAGAATGGCTATTGTGGAGCATGAGAATATGAAGAAAAAGCATCAAATATAACTGGATAAATGGTTTATACTCCCAAGTGCTTCACCATGGGGTGCACCAGTCCTCTTCATCCAGAAGATAGATGGGTCAATGTGCCTTTACATGGATTATCATGAGCTTATGAAAATCATGATAAAGAACATGTATTCTCTCCCAAAAATTTATGACTTGTTCAATCAGTTGTGTGGAGAACAATACTTTTCAAAGGTACATTTGCGGTTGAAATATTATCTAGTATGGGTGAAGAAGGAAGATATTCCCAAGACTGCTTTTCGTACAATATATGGTCCCTATGAATACATAGTAATGAGTTTCAGACTCACTAATGCTCCAGAAATCTTCATGGAATTGATGAATAGATTCTTTAGGTATTACCTCAATAAATTTGTGGTAGTACTTATAGATGATATTCTGATATACTCCAAAACCAAGGAGGATCATGAGGACAATCTAATAACTATACTAGAGACCTTGCGAAAGGATAATCTCTATGAAAAGTAAGATAAGTGTAATTTTTTTTTGAAGGAGTTCTCATTGATGGGCCACATCATCACACATAGTGTGATATCTGTGGATCCCTCCAAAACAGAGGCAATTGAGGGATGGTCGAGGCCAACATCGTTAAACAATATCTATATCTTATTGGGATTAGATGCATATTATCGATGATCTGTTAGAAATTTATCACAATTTTCTAACCCTCTTTCTAAGCTAACATGGAAGGGGGGTAATGTTCGATTCAAGTGATGAATGCAAAGAAAGCTTCATGGTGTTAAAAAATAGGCTTATCACTTCACTTGTACTCACTTTACCCAAAAGTGGAGAAATTTTTGTGGTATTCAGTGATCCTTTAATAAAGGGAATGGGTTGTGTGTTGATGCAATATGACAAAGTCATTGCCAATGCTTCAAGACAATTGAATGTTCATAAGCAGAAGTATCTAACACATGATTTGGAGTTGGGTGCGGTGATCATCAAATTATAATTTTGGCGGTATTATCTCTTTGGGGAGAAGTTTGAAATATATACGGACAACATAATATCAAGTATATATTCCCACATAAAGAGTTAAACATGCTCCAATGCAGATGGTCTGAGCTTATCAATCACTATGATTTCTCAATCCATTACCACCATGGGAATGTGAACAAGGATGGAGATTCTCTTTGTAGATAGGAACCAGTGATTCTATCATTGATGAGTTTTGCGAAGGAACAAATCTTCCTATACTTCATGAAGATGTACATGATAATTATAAAGAAAATAACATAATCAATCCTTCAAAAAATGATTGCTTAATCGTATCTTTTGAATGGTTAAAAGATGCTCAAAAGGATGATGTGAGAATTAAGAAGAAAGTGGAAGCTATATAAAAATGAAATACTTGGAGTTCAATGTTAATGAAGAAGGAGTTGTGATATTGGGGAAAATACTATGTGTTTTATCAAGTCTAGAGCTGAAGAAGACAATTTTTGATGAATCTCATAGTTCAAATTTCTCTATTCAACCAGGAAACACATAAATGTATCGAGATCACCAAGAGAGTTATTGGTGGGGTAAAATGAAGAAGGAGGTCACTGAGTATACATCAATGTTCCTGGTGTGTTATAAAGTGAAGGTAGAGAGGGATAAATCTAAGGGGATGATATAACCATTTCCCATACTAGCATGTAAATGGGAGAACATCGCCATGGACTTTGTCACCGGGCTTCCAAAGACATCCAAAGTCAATAATACAATCTAGGTTATTGTGGATCGTCATACAAAGTCTTCAAACATCATTAAAATTTGAATGGATTTCTTATTGGATCAACTGAAACAAATATTTATTAGAGATGTGGTAAGCCTACATGGGGTACCACTACCGATTGTATTCGATCGAGATCCATGATTCAAATATATGTTATGAAAGATTCTTCAACATGCACTGGATATTGATCTAAACTTCAGTGCAGCTTATCATCCTAAATCTGATGGAAAATCCAAGCAGACTATCCAAACACCTGAGGAAATGTTGAGAGCATGCTCAATTGACTTCAAAGGAGGATGGGATCAACATCTTCATCTACTTGAATTGTCCAACAATAACAGTTACCACTCAAGCATCAGAATGATACCATATTAAGCTCTGTATGGGAAGAGGTGTAGAACACCATCATGTTGGGATGATGTCATTGAGTGTAAACTGCAAGGACAAAGAATGATAGAAGAAGTGGTGGAGAATGTGAAAACCATTAATCCGAATATCAAGGCATCCTATAGTCGACAGTACAGTTATGCTGATTACCATCGATGAGACTTTGAGTTTAAAGGTGGGGACATAGTATTTATATGCATATCTCCATGGAAGAATGTAATGAGGTCTGTAAAGAAAGGGAGGTTAAGTCTTAAGTACATCAGCCCCATCAAGATTCTTGATTGTGTTGGGGTTGTGTCCTATCTACTAGCACATCCTCCTACCATATCAAAAGTACATGATATCATTCATGTATCCCTCTTAAAGAAGTATATAATAGAACCTTCAAATTTACTCTCTTCAGAGGTAGTATATCTAGAGGATGATCTTTATCAAGAGGTGTAACCGGTGAAGATCTTAGACCGTAGAAAAAACTTTCTACGAAATAAGACAATGCCCCTTTTCAATGTTTTATGGCGAAACCAGAAGTTTAAAGAAGTGTTGTGGGAATTGGAGGAAATGATGAAGCAAAGTTTCCCACATCTATTTTATTGTGGGAAAAGGAAATTTCCAGGGCGATGATTCTTAAGGCGGGAATATTGTAACGACCAAAACATTCATTAATAAATATTACTCTTGATCTTATTAATTGTATTATTATGGTTAAATAAAATGTGAACTGCATTGGTTTTATGTCCCTGGATTATAAAATACCATTATGAATTGTGACCGTTGTTTATATAGTTGTTGAAGAGTGATCACATGATTAGTGTAAATATGGGGCCTTAAAAAATCCAATTTACCCAGACAAAGAAAGAGATGGCCTCATCCAGTAGACTTACCCCATACGAAGCCAATTTGTCAGATCTTGGAAAGGAGGTGACATAATTGGGATTTGCTCATGACCAATCCCAAGCTGAGCTTGAACATGTTAAGATTTATCGGAACCGACTACAGGATAAGTGGTAGTTAATAGAGATTACCACACAAGAGATGTTATCTATGCCACCCCAAGAGTCTGTCACCATCACACACTTTATCCTTAGGTCTTATGCGGCTGTTATATGGGGTTATATAACAAGATCCTAGAACTATGACTATGTACATTATTTTTTTATAAATAATGTCCATTTATTTTATTATTGTTATTTTGTAAATAGTTTTTAAAGAAAAAATATTATTTTTAGTTAATAATCAACAAATAAATATATTTTGATGAATTGATGGATTTTTAAATTAATTAATATATCAAGAAAATATTATTATTATTAAACTAAATTTTCTTAAATTTAAATGATCATATATTTTTATGAATTCAATTGTAATTTTTATTCAGGTTTGAAAGCTGTTTGTGTCAAAACCCATGAATTTTAGATAAATATATTTTTTTATTTTAAAATAAAAAATCATATATTTATAAAATTATTTAGATAAAATGAATATTTTTTGGAATCAGGATTTTGAAATTACCCAATTGTGAATTTTTCATAATTTTCTAAAAAAGTTGAATTTTTGGGTAAAAATTAAAAACAGTTTAAATATATAATGTGTTTTATGACATAATAATGGCCGAATAGTGATGTAATAAAATACTACAAACATTTTTTTCGGAAAATATAAGTTTTAACATTAAAATAATGCGATTTTAGTTTTCTTTGATTTATTTTAAAAAGCTTTTGTGGACCCTTCAAGACTTATAAACCATTTTTTTCTTTTTAAATTGCTTTCCTTGAGAGTGTGACTCACCTCCACATAAGGAACCCTATTATTTTAAGAATATTGTCCACTGGCCACATAAAATATTTTTTTACACTACCCTTTGGCAAAAACCATGGGACAAAACCCTGGGTTGGTTTGTGGTTTTGATTAGTTTAATGTAAGGCGTCCCAAACCTAAAAAATAAAGAATTCTCTCTCCTTTTCCTATATATACCCCAAGCTCCCACTTTCTCTTCAATCAAATCCTTTTTAGTATGACCAACGCCTGAACTCCTATCTCTATAATCCTACCATGGTGCCCGAAGCTCCCTAGAAGACTCTCTTAAGTCTCTCCCAGGCCTTTGTGATCACACTTACTAGTAAGGGATTTCTTTTTTTCTCATTTTTGTCCAATTTTCTTTAACATGTTATGCCCTTTTGTTTTTAATTACAAATATTGGGGTATTATTTCACACCTCCCACATAATGAACTATTTATGTTTGAGTGATGAGATACCCCCTTTATCTCTCATTAAATTCCTTCCATGTACACCTATTACATTGTCGAAATTCCGTAAAAAAATTTTCTCTCCTCATTTACATTCAAGTAATTATTTTGTATCATGAATCTAAATTCCATTACAATTGTTGGAAAATGTATCTATATGACCCCCTTAGTCTCTATTTTATTTATATATTACAAGACACCCATTTCTCTCTCAAATTTTTTTTTCATGAATCCTTATGTTACGCCGTTATGCTGCCGAAATTGCTCCACATTTTTTCAAGCCAAGATCATTGTGCCGTGAATACCATACCCATTTCTCTATCAATGGTATTAACCTTTATGAACATATAAATATTGAATGGTACATTAATATTTTTATTCCACATTACTTAATCGTGGAATAACTTATGATTTTGATTTATTCTTTGTTATATGATCTATGTGGCACACTTATGCAAGAAATAAAATGATTAAGAAAGGTGTGCCCTGATTGCACTCCAATGCATTGGGTAAATTATAGTATCATGATACATCATGGAAAATGAGTGTTGAATCATTCTAATTCAAGTGCAATGAGGGTTTACTCGTGCTTCATGTGCAATGTGGGATTACTCATGCCCAATGTACAATGAGCATTGGCTCATGATAATTCAATGTTAAGTGTTGTTTCCACATTTCCATGTTATATATATCATGTTATATCATGACTTTATACTTAAATTTATCTTGTGCTCTATTGATATTACTATTTAATAACATTTATTATATTCCTTAGGTTATTACATATTTATTCCTTTATGAGGCTTTATAGCTCACTCTTTTCTTATGCATGTCCTCAAGTTAGCTCATGCAATGCTAAGTACGAGGGAATGTAGTGGTCATGTAAAGGAAGTTTTCAATAAATATGTTGTATTTCTTGTGGTAAGTTGTTATGAAATTCTAATATTCCCAAAATTCACTAGAAATATCCATCTTTTATGTCGTATCAAGTGAAGAGTTTATGTAATAAATCATGTTTATGTTTGTAATAAAAGAGTAGGGTTGTAGTAGACATTATCAATTTTTACTGTGGGGAAAGGTAACAATGAAAATGATATATTTTATTTTTAAAAAGATAATTATTTAAATAATATAATATCTATCTAATTAATAAAAAATATTTTTATTAAGACCATACTTAATAAATTCCATGATAATACGTATCACACAGTTTTAGGTGGTGGCTATCCAAGCATCCACAATGATCTTATCATATTCCCACAAAATGGAAGTTGTGAAGGTATATTTTATATAATAATTATATAAGTATGAAGAAATTATAAATATACTATATATAAAATAAAAATATTATGTCCATCATAATTCCCAACCATGAGTCGTGTTAAAGGAAAAAAGAATAACATCGTTCTGTGAGGCGGTAGTCCATCGTACATAGGAACAGTGATTTCGTTACCCATTTGATGGATGTGTGCATAAGTGTAGGTCAAAAAATTAACCTAAAAACATATTATTATATTTAGTACGATCATTTTTTTATATAATTATGTAATATTAATAATTTAAGGGGTGGATATATAAATAAAACAAAAGTGATCGTTGAAGAATGTTACCTATTCTGTGGGAAACTCATTTTGGTTTTCAGTAAAGGGATTCCTTGGTATTATTTATACAGAAAGTGTGGATTATATGATTAGATGAGGGACATTCAGAGATTATTTGCGAAGTGTTTTCATGATCCAAATTTCTTGAGATTTTTGATTAAGTGGGAAGAGTGAGCACCTTTATATAGTGGAGGGGGAATGACATTTGAGTAAATATAAAAAGGTAATCACTATTGGGAGGTTCCCCATACATCATGTTCCTAAAATAATGATAAAAATTAAAACTAAGAGGTTAAATGGTCTAATAATTTACATCTAATGGGTTTTGGAAATTATAGGTCATTTTAACTCTTAAGATTAATTTTTAACCAATAAGTAAACTACTTTTTATTTTAATCATTGTATTTAATTTATATTTCATTTTTTAATATTTTTTTTAAAAACTAAGTTGAACTTATTAGAAATTAAAAATTATTATGATTCCAAATATAGAATTAATTTCTCCAAATTCCAAACACATAAGTGGTATAAATTAAATAAAAATTAATCTCACAGATAGGATGATAAATTAGGTTTTTAAAGTGAATATGCTCAAAAGTTTCCTATGTTTTTATATCCAATTTCATTGTAAAAATGATTTAAATAACCTAAATTGGATTTATTGATGTATAATTGAAATAATTAAAATTTAAATCCAATTTAAAATATAATTCATCTATATAAATAAATTTGATGAAATTTTAGTTTTCATTTAAAATTTAGTAATATTAATTATTCATTAAAATATAAAACTTCTTAGAAGAATAAAAAAAATTCGCCCAAATTAATTTTCTATAATAATAATTCAAAAATTAAGCTTATTTTCTCAAATATAAAATATAAAAGTATAAAAAATAATTTTTAAAATAGGTACACCATTAAAAGGCAGAAAAACTACATTTAAAAAAAATATAACTTTTATACTTAAATTTGTACTTTTTTATCATAAGCCTATCAAAATTATTCGATGAATCTAATAACTTTTTATTAAATATATAACATATAATTTCAATAAATATCTATTACTGATAGTGTTTAATTTAATTTATTAATATAAAACATCATTCTGGTCATAAATTAGTTTTTCTATAAAAACACATTCTTTATATTCAATTGGTTTTTATTTTCATTTATAACTAATTTGTAACCATTGAATTTATTTTATAATCAGGTGTAAACAATAATTCCGTAATTTATTTAATCTCATTCATTCCCAACATTCCAATGGCTTGGTGATGACTATCATGTTAAAAAAGTATATTGACTGTATATCATTTTTCAGTAAGACTCAAGGTTGTGTGTTACATTTGTCATCAATGGAAATAGATATTGCATAAAATGAAAGATAAACATGGTTTTGTGTGTGAAGAAAGAAAAAATATGTATTGTTCTTAACAAAATCCATTAAATAATTTAAATTAAAATGATAGAATATGTTTTATAAAATCATCGGATGTTACAACTGTGATTGTTCCAACTACTGTCTCTGCCTACGACCTATTTTCATTGATAAATTGTTTCAACTAATATTAAGGTATTCATATGATCTAGATCATACATTCACTTATAATGTGTGTTTTGAAACTTTTCTGGTCTTCTACTATATCAACATCGAACTACAAAATCAATAACCTCAATCTTCATGAATTTCTCTCACTTTCTAATGACCCTGTCAATGAAGTTTCCAATTGATATAATGAGTGATATATAATTTGAATAATTATATGTACAAAAATTCCTAAAAATATTTAAAATATAATTGAGAAGGATAATATGATATAAATAAAGAAGAAGGGAGAATCCTAAAAAGTCGATGCATTATGAGTCATGCAGCCTAACCCATGGAAATAGTTGCGGCTATGAACTCACTAAATATAATCGTACCCCCTCCATTCCCTCTAGATATCATATTAAATAATCCTACATTAATACATTAAACCCATAAAACTATCAAATAAATACAATTTTCATTATTTTCACAATTCTTCCCCTTTTAATTTCAGCCAACCGTCACTAATCTATCCATATACATATCATATGACATGGAAAATAAAATATCTTTAAATAATGAAAATCAAATCTATGAATTTATTCATATGAACCATGTTTTGGTCCTTTTAATTCATATTGAAAATAATAAATCAATTTAGTAGAATGATTTGAATATTTTTGTGATAGTATCTAAATGACAATGTTTTAATGAAAATTCCACTTGTGGGTCAAATTGATGGAAAAATTGGTTATAATTTACTTAAAAGTCTGTACTAACAAGCTTCAATGTTCCAAAACTTACCAAATGCTCTAATATTATTATTTAATCATAAAAAATTATATTCATTTAATTCATAACATGCCAGAATAGAATAATATCAATTTTACATGTGGTTTTCTTTGAACGACTAAATGTTGGATTTTATTGATTTAAAAATTAAAAAACGTGCATTAAAGAGGTCAAAATCTAGTAAATTGCCTCAAATTGTTGTGAAATAATAGGATCACAATATTTGATTAATTTTTTATGTGTATTAATAGAATTCATATTAATATGATGTGTAGTTCAGTCAGAATTAATGATGAAATTTTTTTTTATATTTAAAGGTATTCAAAAATGGGAATTAAAATAACAATACTTAGAAAACAACATATCACAACTAGAATATAAGGCTACTACCACAGACCTATTGCCACGGTTTTAAAACTGTGGCTATAGGACAGTTTTCATGAACTATGGCCATGGTATTTAGAACCGTGGTAATAGGCTGTGGCTACTGCCATGGTTCTAAAATTGTGGCAATATGACCCTTTTTCAATGGATTATTGCCACAGTGTTTACAAATAGTGGCAATAGGGTTCCTATGCATTGGTGGGAAAAACCTTTCCTGCCATAAAATTGATGGGAAGACCTATTGTCACTATTTTGAGGATATTCCTATAGTTTATATATGTATATAATAATATATATATATCCAAAATGTCACTCGGTGTAGTGGTAAGTACATTGGTTTGTAGAGAATAGGTACAAGGATCTAAACCAGCTGGTGACAATTTTTTATGCTATTTTTAAAGTTTACTAGGGCTATAGCTACAGTTAAAACCGCGGTAATAGCTTCCAAAATCCATGGTTTAAATCGGGGCTATAGGTCAACTACCACGGTGGAAAATTTTAAGACCTATTTCCCCAGTTTTAAAAACTATTTCCATAGGCTGCTATTGTCATGGTTAAAACTGAGGCAATGTGCTGGGACCTACTACTATGGCGATAGTAGCCATGTTTTTTCCAAAACCATGGTCGTAGCCAAAGGGAACGGTTTTGGGGCCTATTTCCACAGTTCTGAACCATGGTAATATGTATTTTTTCTAGTTGGGTATGATTTTTATGAAATATTAGGATCATGATCTCCATATAATTTGTTACATTTTTTAATAGAATTCATGTCAAATTAATTTATGGTTTTCCCAGAAGGACTAAAAGTTTGATTATAAGGCCCCAACCTTTAATAGTACATAATCTTGAGTTAAGTCAATAATTCACATTGAGGAACTTTTCAGGTTTAGAGTTTAGATAATTAGTCCCTAACTATTACATATCAACTCATTTATTAGAAATTAGACACTTCCACTCACTATATATTTTTTCCACAAAATAAAATTATTTAAAATTAAAACATGATTACTTTTCTTGATAAAAAACTTCATAAAATTCATCTTAACTTCTTCTTTTATCTTATCCATCCTCATAACCTTGGGAAAACATTTAACAAACCTGTGATGAGGCTAAAAAATATTAGTAAGGGATATAAAATAAGGAAAGAAAGCATTATCCCTTGATTATTTAAATCTCATTGTAGTTTTGTTTTGGGTTGAAACCCCTTGATTATCTTTTTTTTGTGATTATCATGATGTCCTTGATGTCTTGGTTTCTCCCCCCATTACCCTTAAATAGGGGTTTATCCAAAATCAATAAAAAATTCGGCCTCTGGGCCATTCAGTCAGTGAGTCCTTGTTGCTTTCAGTTCTACATAAGGAGTAAAATTCATGGTTAAGTTTGGAATACCCATCATGTTATATTCCCTAAATCTCTAAGGAGAAACCATAACATTTACATCCATCTCAATACCCAATGCATTAGAGAGATATCATAGGGTCACTCACCCTCATTTTATCACCGAAGCACCCATATACATAAATAATGCCAAAGAATCATAGCACAATCATAACACCTAAAACAAACATAAAGGGAAAAAATAACATTTATACTTCGCAATAAAAAGAGATCCTTTTAATATATTAAAATAATAAATCCTTTATCAAAACCATTTTCAATATCAAAATAAATAAAAAGGGTATATGTTATTTATTTATCGTTTAAAAACATTACGGCTTATAGAGGAATCCAAATACCAAATAATGGTTGCAATGGTGGAAAAATCTGTTGTCGCCACTTACATTAAAAAAATTCCTCTTTTTATATAGTAAAAATCTTTGTAGAAAAATATTCCTTTTGAAAAAGGTTTATTGAAAATAATAATAAAGGGGTTTATTTTACATCGTATAAAAGAAAGTGTTGTATAATATCAAATTATGCCTCAAAGAAAAGAGATTGAGACGAAGTGCCTAACAAAGATTGTATAATTAGATTAATGATAAATTAATGGAATAATTATGTGTAAAAAAATTAAATACACCCAATATGAGTGGATACTAAGTGTAATAAAATCAAAGGTCATTCGACATATTCATTGAAAAACAAAACTGATGACACAGTTATCTAACTCAATGAATGGAAATTGAGTTATGATATCCCTTGTCGTGTGTCTAACTCATCACGTATAATATTTAAATTATTGATTAATAAACATAGATAAATTTATTTTATTGAGAACTTTTTTCATGTTAATTAATTAATTTTTATCACTTATTACGATTTTATAAAAATTATATAATTATTTAATTTCATATCAGATGTTTTGTTGATATTCTGTACTTGAGTCAAAATTAACATAGTTTTCATGTTACTAGTACATATGTTCATAATTACATCATCTATATAATACTATTCATGAAATAATCCTAACTTTTATACATTGAAAATACTCTTTAATAAAACCATTAATTATTGTTATGAAAAATGAGCAACGTTATATTCATGGAGACTATAGGTCGTACGTATTCTAGAGTAACGTTTTTATATTTAATTGATCATTATAGTAATAATATAATTATTATTTTATCTTTTAAGACTCATCATAATATAATTAACATTACAATAATATTTTAAATATACATATATATATCATACAAGTGATGTGGTGAATAAAAATGATTCACATCGCTTCCTGGAGGGGATAGTTCACACATACGCATTAACGCCGCTATTATTTTTATATGCATGGAATGTAAGAAAATAATTAAAATATCATTACCTTAAAATGATAAAAATTCAATTAAAATTACATAATAATAATATTTCCATCATAATAACAAATCTTGATGGATGGTACTGGAAAACAAACCCAATCAGTTTGTAGAGGTGATAATTTACATGTACGCACGAATGATTAATTCCTTTCCTATTTTATGAAAGTAGATATAGATTTAAGGGGTGATATTAACATAATAAAATCTCAGTATATTTTTCATAATATAGTTATTATTTCAACTTGGGACAATAATATTTAATGAAAGTAGAAGATAAAATAAAATTAAAACTCTTAAAAAATGATACCTCTACTTGAGTTGATCGCCTTAGAAGAATGCCTTAACACCCCTAAGAAAGTTTTCATAACTTAACTAAGGCCTCAATAATGTGGGTAGGTATTCTAGGATATTTTTTGGGAATATCATGGCCGAAACAAAAGGATTTGGAAGTGTGAGTATTAGATAAGAGAGAGTACCTTTTTATAGGAGAGGGGAGGGGCACCCATGGAATGTCTAAAATTATTTAATTAATATAAATAAATATTTTAATTAAAATGGATCGAAATTGAGATACATAAAATATAACATGAGGATATTTATTAATACTATCTTAAAATAATTTTTATACTTATATTGATTTTATTATAAACCTTATCTTTTTGTTTTACCCTTAAAAAATATCTTTTAATTTTAATTGTGATAACAACATTATAATTATTAAGTGGTGATTAATTTTTTCTATATAGAGTAAATTGTCTTTAAATTGATACCTTATTAACTTTTAAACCTTATAATATCCGCTTTTTAAATATATTATTAGAATTTTTAACTAATTTAATAAATTATTTTTTATAATATATCAATTATGACAATTTTGAAAGTATTCACTTTATTGAATTTAAGTAAACTTAAACAGAGAGATAACATCAAAAAAATTAATTTACATGACTTATAACATGTCATATGCACCTATAAAAATTTTAGATGACATATATTATGTCAAATAATTATTATTTTCATATTAATAATATCATTTATTTGATTTCTTCATTAATAAAGCAATCGTTGCATCATAATTATGTTAAAATATAATTTTACTATTTAATGTATACAAAAATATAATTAAAATACCCTTATGTATTAAATATTTTTATATTTATAATTACTATTTATAGTTTATGATATAACTTCTGTAAACCCATATTAAAATTGTTTTAGTAAAAAGATATATGTTTATAACATATTTTACTATAAATTAAAAGTTATAAGTGTCATAATCACACCCAAGTGGCTTACAAAGGCCAAATTTTCATCATAAGGGTTGTATTGGTCGGAAATGGATAATATAATAAGATTAGTACTTGTGTTAGGGTTGTTTTATATTATTATAATCTTATTTTTACCCTTATTAACTTGTTTTACCCTTTAACTATGGTAAATAAAATACTAAAGTTATTATTCATCAAAAATTATTTTATCATATTAAACCAATTATTTCATAGTTATTATAACAATGTATGTTAGTTTTTGGATAATTTAATTCGGAAATATGACAAAATTAAATATAAAAATTCATCCTTTTGTCGGAATGGGAAAATTGGATTTTAAAAAGTAAAAACTATCAAAAGATTGACATGTGTTTATATCAAATTTCATTGTGAAATTACATACAATGACCAAAATTAGAATAAATTAAAAAAATAAAATCTAAATTTATTTTAAAAACAATTAAAATGAAAATATAACTATACAAATTAATTAGATGAAAAGGATGTTTTGAATTGAAATGCGGTATTTTTAACTATTCATTAAAATATGAATTTTAGAAGAAAAATACAGAAATTTCAACCAAAGTAAATTTTAATGTCTCACATCCAAATAAGAATATTATTTTAGTAAATATAACATATATAATTGAAAAGAACTAGACTTAAAAAGGATTCTCCATCAAAAGGTGGTAAAACTACAATTTTAGAAAAATACTACATTTATCTGTAAAATTGAATTTGTTCTTATATAATGTCAATAAAACATATAAGATGAATTTTAAACATTATGTTGAATATATTAAATATATATTTCAGTTATAAAATCCAAAAATAGTTATTTAATTATTTTATAAACACACTAATTTTTCATTTAAATTGTTTTTCATAAAAACTTATCCTTTATATTCAACTAGTTTTTATTTATTTTCTTATTTAATTTTTTAACCAATGAATCATTATATAAACATGTATAAAACATATTTACATAATTTAGTTAATAATTCTCATTCCCACCATTCTAATATCTATGTTATATCTATCATATTAAATTATAATATTATGTTTTTTATTTAAGCTAAAGGTGGTCTATCAAGCATGTTATCGAACATAGTGTTACCTTTAAAAAACATGGGATGTTACATTCACCCCTATATTTGGAAATTATGACCTCAAAATTTTAATTTAGGGTTGCTAACTATGGTGTAAATTTTCATAATACCCTTATTTCAGTCCCATATCAGAAAAAGTATTAACAAAACATCCACATAAAAAGAAAGAAAAGAGGAAACGAATGTCACATGAGATAACACATTCTAGGATTCTATATAAGAATACATCAATATGGGAGAAAAAATAACTATCAAGTTTTTATGGAGAGTGATACAAAACATGATCAAGAGAATGATAACAATCTCCAAAACATAAATTTGTGATTGGTTAAAATGTCATTGATTTCATAGTAGGAAAATTAAATTTTTTAAAGATCATTTTCATAAAGTTAGGGGATTATTTTACTTGTTATAATCATAACATAATGAAATATACTAACTTGACAAATAGAGTTTTATCCATTAATCAAATTCCACCACAAGCTCATCTTTTTCTCCAATAAAATAGTATTTACGATGATTTGGTTACACATGAAGCAGTAGAATCAACTTCTAGAGTATCACATAAACTATAAATGATGATCTATATATTTCCCTTGCCTTTAGACATTAACAAAAAACAAAATTGTTAGTAAAAGATTAGATAAATCCCCCGAAAATAATAATCCTCTATAAGTATAAGGACTACTTTAAATCTCAAAAATTCAATAGTAATACCCAATTTCTACAGAGACCATTCAAAAAAATGTCCTTAAAATTCTTCAAAAAAATCCAAAATATGATAGAAACCCAAAATTCAGATGGATTTGATCAAACAATACTCATGGATAAGTTTTAAAATTTATCTCCACAAATCACTCTTAATTTATGATACCAAAAAGTAATTTCCTAATAACGTATTATCACTAATAGGTTAATCGTGTCCATAAATAACCTAAATCTCTATAAGTCCAAAATATATTCATTGATTTTTCCAAAATATAATTAAACCATTACTCCCCCATTAAAAGCCTATATAATCTTATTTAACTTGATCATATAGGGTTCCCAAAATGGTGAACATATTTTGAAATAAAATTAATCACATAATCACTAAATCATTTTCTAATCCCATGTTTATCTATTCCATAAAATATGTGTCACAAAAACAGACTTATTATCAATCAATAAAATCATTTAACTAAAATGTAAAATTCATACTAACTAGCGACTTCATGTAAGATTGTGGTAGGCGATGCTCCCTTATCGCCCTTCGTTTGTGCGTTCGATTCCCACAACCTAGTCAGACGTGAAAGGTTGTCACCCATCCAACAAGTTATCTTTTTTCTAAAAATATATCATTATTATAACATTCTAAGAAATTATAATGTCTTAAAAATAACCATAACCTGTTTTAACCTCAATGGTTATCTCATAACATTCATTTCACACCCCAAAATGTAACAACCCTTAATCAACTCAAAAACAAAAGATCATATGAACCCTAAAGGTCATACATTAGTTTTATTATTATATACACACAAGAACAGATAATTCTTCCTTTAATAAAATTTTCACAAAACACACTTTAGGGTTACCCATACTAGAAAATGTCTTCCAAAGTAATCCTATCACCCAATGAACATTAATAATTTCAAACATTTCATCATTCTATAATCAAACATAACTCTTAAATCCATTATATGGGGAATTCCTAATTATTTTGAGTTCTTATTGATACCCTAAACATGATTTCCCATCTTATTCTATAATACTTCTTTCCTAAAAAACCTAAATCTTGTCTTAATATTTAATAATATCAAAACATAAGATAATAAATAATCTATAATATCTTCCTGTACTTTTATGGCCCTCATTACCACATCTATAATAATGTCTTGTACCATTAAAATATATTCAAGGTGTTTATATCCTCATACATGACATATATTTCGTTGAATATACATACCTTTATGATCATTATTACCTAAACTTCCATAAGGAGTTGTTTCTCTCATATATGATGAATCAGAAAAATCACTATGGTTCACATAGTTAATCATGAATTTTGATAGTTGGTTTAGAATAACAAAGATATTTATCACTGCATCTCCCATTTCATTTGGTTTCAATAAAACGGACCATACTTTACATACATTGTTAATACTTAAAAATTTAAGTACACTTATTAAAACATATAACAAAACCATGGAAGGACCGTATGGGTATAGTGTCTTTAGAAACTGGGAAACATAAACAACTGTTTCAAAAAGCATCTATATTGTCTCCCATTTACTTCATCATATCTAGAGTCCCTTTTGGCATATCCTACTTAATAACATTCTTTCTGACTTGGGGAAAGAAAAAATACAAAAGGGTGAGCTCAAATGCTCATTAAGGGTAAACAAAAGAAATATCAATTACATCATATTCATAAGAACATAACATTTTGGAAATCTTAACCTACAAAAGAGATCATAATTTCATAATCATGGGATAAATCATAGTAGTGATATGTAATCCCAATAATCATAACATAAAACATGAAAATCTGTGGCATACACACATATTCATATAGAATCATTTCTTATTAGTCAAGACTCATATCCATGACTATCTTAGCAGACTTAGTTCATTTCTGAACCGAGTTCACTCCTCATTTCAGTCCTGTTTCACTAAACCAGATTAACTTTCCATTCTAGCCATGTATATCTAATGAGATATAAATCTTTACCCAATGCATTGGAGGGAGATATTGGTCCCACAAATCTCATAATGATACCATTCTTATGTGTGCCTCAAAATCATAAATCATACATCATAGCATAACCCATGTAATAAAAATGGGATTCATAAACATCATGCCATCATAACATAATCGATATAAGATAAAAGGACATCATAAAATTAATTCCATCATTACATAATCAAATCAATGTAAAAATAGGGATATAAATAGAACTCTATATTATCATATATGGAAAATGATTTTGATAAAACTCTTTAACTCCATTCTTGAGGAAAATATCCTTTCTACTTCAAAAACATTTTCCTTTCTTAAAATGTCAAATAATTTTAAACTAAATGAAGTTGATTAAAAATAAACTTGAAAAATTTTAAAGGAAGCTTCACGAAAATAATGTTCTATGAAATCATAAAAATCCATTCATGTTGTATAAGTTTAAAAAAACATTCTTCTTGTACTTTTCCCAGAAAAGTCAAAAACTACCTCGTACGAAAAACGACAAAAGATTCATTTCATATCTTTTACTAAAAACTGAACAAAGGGTAAAATTGGATTAAAAAAATTGTAGGAGGATAGAAATAATATTACATATTGAAGAAACATGGATGTGTATGATAAATATTCCCTAGTAAATTCTGATGTATAAACAATCTCGGATAAAAATGAGATTGTGTGATTTTCCCTTACATTAGGTCTGATTTGCTTCGTAAGTGTCCAAACCTCCTATATAATGATTTAAAAAATGTTATTGACTTATTATAGAATCATAATTTTTTTTATGATATCATATATGGTTATATTCTTATCTCTTTATTAGTAATATTTCATTGCTACTTGTTATTTGGGTGTTTATTACTTTTTGTTCTTATGCGTGTTTTGTCGAATAAATTATTCTTCTTCTTTTTAGGTTATAGATACCTAATTTCCATAATGGTGTTAGTGTAATATATATCATATTCATTCATTAAATTCATTTATATAATCATTATTCAATGAATATCATCTAGAACGAGTCGCATCACATCGTGGAGACGGTATTCCGTAAGTACGCACGAGCGATGATATCGTTCCCCTGATCGAAAAATTGTATTGGATTGTATTTATACTATTTCAGAATCAATATAAATTTAAAATAATCATATATAGTTATTCTTTACACCATTATACCCATCCAAATAAGGTGGTGGTGGAAAATAGATTACACCACAGCATGGAGACAGTATTCCGTACATACGCACGCGCGACGATTTCATTTTTCATAGGACGGATAGATGGTGAAATATGGTTGTTTCATACTTATAATAACATATCAGTATAATATTCATACTGTTGTTATTAATTCATAATGAAAAAACTAAAAAAGAAGAAGTGGAAGAAGAAATAATGTTGAAAGAATCGGTAACAGACATTACCTCTTCTTTGAAGCGCCTCTTTGAGACATCCTTTTAGGGCACTAAAATTGGTCTTTGAAGAAGACCAGGACCTCTAGGATATTTCTAGGGAAGTGGAGAAGATAATTTTTTAGGGTTTTGCCGAGCATGAAGGCTCAAGTTGGTTTGAGGAAGAGAGGGAGGAGGTACCCTTTTATAAGGGAGGAGAGAGGCACCTTAGGAAAAACTAAAAATATTATTTTATTATAAAGTCATATTCAGTTTTTAATCGCTCCAAATTGATTTATTTCGAAGATAAGGTGGGGATGGGTCTAAATCATCTCATCCAATATAATTTATACAAGTTTAGGTTTATATTTTAATCTTATCTTTTAGATTTAACTTTAAGATAGATAATTTAACTTTTACCGTGTCTTCTTGTTTTCTTACACTATATGGTTACTAAACATACTATAACAAGAAAAAATAACCACAAGTTGTTTATTATTAATATATATAACCATATCTATGTCATTTTTAAAAACCGTATATTTTAAGGAATAAAATAACAATTAATAATATAATATTTGTTTTAAAAACTATTTTATGTCAATTTTGACACTATTTGGTAATTGATTTTTTTGAAAATCATAACAGAATGATTAGTTCAAACAATGTTAATTAAATCAGTAATAATATGTAATAGAAACCTAGAAAATTATTTTAATTAATAAATAGTCTGAAATTACATTTATTTGGGTATTTATAACATCAATTATGTCAATAATTCATTATTAAGATAATTACTGCATCATCATTGTGTAATAAATAAATTAAATTATTTAATGTCTAAAAATTACATATAAAATACAGTTATGTAGGAAAGCTTTTTATCATTCTAATGAATATTTATATTCTAATTTATCTTATTTATAACCCTATATTAAAAATTAATTTGTTATTAAACATTGATTTTAACTATTTTAACCCTTCTTTAAATAAATTAATAATAAATGTCCTATTCTAATCCATGTGAGCCTAAATGGTCATGTTTTATTCCAAAGGTTGTTTTTGGTCGAATTAAACTTATCCAATAGAATTATGACATGTGTTAGGGTAATAATAATATCATTTTTACCCTTAATTACCCTATTTACTTTTAACCGTGGTAAAAAAGTAAAAAGTTACTATTCACCAAAAATTATTTTCATCTCATTGAACCACATTTTAGTCCTTGATATTAATGGTGTCTCTCGGATTTTCTAAATTCCACTCATAGAAGCGGGGAAATTAATTTTTATGTAAATTTTCAAATTCTCCTAGGAGGTGGGTAAAAGGCAATGAAAAGTTCATTAATATTTTTATATATCTAAAATTATTATAAAATGATTCCAATGAAATACTTTGAACTTATAAAGGTATTATATATAAATTTTTACCTAAAATTAATTTAAATTAAATAAATAATTATTTAAATAAAAAGTCGGTTTTTAAATAGTAACCTAGTGTTTTCACTATTCATCAAAAATTGAAAGTTTTCAGAAAAATAAAAAAATTTCACCCTAGGCTAATTTTAATATTCAAAATCCAAAAATAAAGTCCATTTTGAAAAATTAGATTTATAAAATTTCAAACAGTGGGTATTACTATTCATAACGACTAGTTTTAAAAATATTTTAATAGCATATCGTTGTTTAGTGAAAGTCGGTATTGCGTACGACGCAAACTGTCAAGGAAGGTCGTGATTGCATGTAAAGCAAGCCAAGCTAGTGTTGTGTGTAGTGAAAGATTCCTTTGATGATTTATATAACATAAAAACAAAATATTTCTCATAAAATACTCTAGTGTTATATTCTACCCCCTTAAAATGAATTTCGTCCTCGAAATTTGCCACTTTGTAACAAACAGATGAGGATACCTCTCTCTCATCATATCATCAAGATCCCATGTAGTTTCTTCTAATTGGTGGTTCCTCCATAAAACAATCACCAAGAGAGTGGTCTTGTTCTGTAGAACTTTTTTGCTACGATCCAAAATCTCTATCGGCTGTTCATCATAAGAATGATCTTGCTCCAGCGGTACAACTTCTGTGTTGAGTACATGTGAAGGATCAGAAATGTACTTTCTCAGGAGAGATACATGGAACACATCGTGAACTTGAAAGAGATTCGGTGGAAGCACCAGTCGGTCAGCTACCTTCGAAACACGATCCAGTATTTTGAAAGGACCAATATATCTAGGGATCATCTTTCCCTTCTTTCCAAATCTCATTACTCTCTTCCAAGGAGATATTCGTAAGAACACTTTATCACCCACTTCAATCTCTAGGTCTTTTCTTCGGTTGTAGGCATAACTTTTTTTTCGACTCTGAGCTGCTCTTATGTGTTGTTGAATTGATCAGATCTTTTCTGCCATCTCATCAACAAGATTAGTTCCTAATAGATTTCTTTCCCCAAATTCATCCCAGCATGTGGGATTCCTGCATTTCATTCCATAGAGAGATTCATAAGGAGCCACCTTAATACTTGAGTGAAAGCTATTATTATAAGAAAATTCCACCAAAGGTAGGTGTTGATCCCAACCACCTTTGAAATCCATAGAGAAATCACTCAACATATCTTCTAGAGTTTGAATTGTCCTCTCAGACTGACCGTCTGTCTGAGGATGATAAGTAGTGCTAAAACTCAACTCTATATCCAGAGTATGCTGAAGACTTCGCCAGAAAATCGAGGTAAATCTCAGATCCTGATCAGATATAATGGGAAGTGGTACTCCATGCAATCTTACCACTTCCTTTACATATATACTAGCAAGCTGATCCAGAGAAAAATCTTCTCTAATAGCAATGAAGTGTGCAAACTTTGTAAGATGATCAACTATGACCCAGATAGCATTATTGGCATTGGATGTTTTAGGAAGTCTAGTGAAAAAGTTCATAGTGATGTTTTCCCATTTCCATTCAGGTATGGGTAATGGTTGTAACATCCCCTTAGACTTCTATCTCTCAGATTTAACTTGCTGACAAACCAAGCATCAAGAGACATATTCAGTAACATCTCTTTTCATGACATCCCTCCAGAAGTACTCATTCAGGACCCTATACATCTTCGTGCTTCTAGGATGAATAGAGAATGAAGAACTATGAGCCTCATCCACCAGTCCCTTCTTTAATTCGGGGATGGGAGGAACACAAACCCAATTCCTGAACTTTATTGCCCCATGACAATCAAGATTGATTTCAGGAACATTTCCCACCATCTTTTGTAACTCTACATCTTCTTTCTTAGCCTCTTTAATATTCACATGTATATATGGTTGAACATTCATATGAGAAAGATACAATTTTCCCCTTCCATTATAATTTCAAGATCCATCCTTTGTAAATCCATAAATATTGGATCTTTTGTGATCCTCATCATGGATAAGCTAGTATCGTCTTGAAGACTTAATGCATCTTCCACCTTGTTTGCTTTCCGAGGGTGGTAATGAATTGAGCAGTCGTAATCCTTAATCATCTCCAACCATCATCTTTAGTCCATATTCAGCTCCTTTTGTGTGAAAATATACTTTAAACTTTTATGATCAGTATAAATATCAAACCATTCTCCATAAAGATAATGCCTCCAAATCATTAATTCAATGATTACCGCAGCTAACTCCAAATCATGAGTTGGGCAATTTTGCTCATGGATTTTTAACTTTCATGAGGAATAAGCTATCACCATATCATTTTCCATAAGAACACACCCCAACCCCTTCTTGGATGCATCACTATAGATCACAAGTTGTCCTATACAACAAGGAAGTGTGAGTACAAGTGCAATGGATAACCTTCTTTTCAACTCCTTGAAATTCCATACACATCCCTCCATCCACACAAACTTAACTACTTTTTGAGTCAACCTGGTGAGTGGATTAGATAATCATGAAAAATATTTCACAAAACATCGATAATATCCATCCAAACCAAGAATACTTCGAATCTCAGTTACTGTTGTTGTTCTCAACCATCTTTCGATAACCATTGTTTTTGCTGGGTCCACAGATATCCCCTCTTTTTAGATTATGTGACCAAAAAATACAACTTTTTGAAGCCAAAATTCACACTTGGTAAATTTGGCATAATGCTTCTCCTTTCTCAGTGACTTCAATATAATTCTCATGTGATCTTCATGTTCTTCCTTTCTCTTTGAATAGACAAGAATATCATCTATAAAGACTACCACAAACTGATCAAGATAGTCTCTAAAGACTCTATTCATCAGAATCATGAAGAGAGCAGGGGCATTAGTAAGACCAAATGGAATCTCTATAAATTCATAGTGTCCATACCTTGTACGGAATGTCATCATTAGTATATCCTCCCTTTTGACCCTTAATTGATGATACCCTGAATGAAGATCAATATTGGAAATGTATTGACCTCCACGTATTTGGTCAAATAAGTCATCAATGCATGGGAGAGGATATTTGTTCGTGATCGTGATCTTGTTAAGTTCTCGATAATCAATGCAGAGTCTCATTGATCCATCTTTCTTTATAACAAACATAACTGGTGATCCCCAAGGTGATGCCCTTGGGCGTATGAATCCCTTATCAATATTCTCTTGGAGTTGCTTCTTAAATTCCTGCAACTCAATTGGGGCCATTCTATATGGTGTCTTTGAAATAGGCAAAGCACCCGGTACGAGTTCTATTGAAAACTCAACATCATGATTTGGTGTAAGACCTGAAAATTCCTCTGGAAAGACATCGTCAAACTCCCGTACAATGTGAATATTCTTAATCGTGAGTTTTTCACAAACCATTTGAGATAAATAACCTTCATTTAGTGGAATTAAGACCCATGCGATGGAAGAAATTTCCACTGGAAGGTTATGTTCATCCTTGCATCGATAGAAGATCATAGATTGATCTGGAATATGAAATGTGACTTCCCTTCTTTGGAAATAGATATGAGCTCCATATAAAGAAATCCAATCCATGCGAAGAATCACATCAAATCCCACGATAGGAAGGATCACGAGATTTGTAGGATGCACTTTCCCACAAACTTCAATCGGAGAAGAATTATAAACTTTTGATGCGACTGTTGTGCCATTAGGAGTTGTCACAACTAACTCAACATATAATTGTTGAGGTAATACGATGATACCCTTAGAAAATTCTTTAGAAATAAAAGAGTGGGTGGATCCAGAATCAAATAAAACATTTTCTACTTTAGAGTGGATGGTAAGTGTACCTTTCACCACTTCATTATAGTACTCCACATCGCTGATAGAAATTGCATGTGACTTTCCTTTGTCTTTATCCTTATGAGTTTTTTGATGTCGATAATCATCAATAAACCTTGTATTATAGAATTGATTATCATAATGACCCATTTCCTTGCACTTGTAACATTTAATTGTATGAGGTGCACTCTGTTTATCCTTTTCATTGTTCGCATCACTAGACATCTTCTTTCCATCATTGCGGCATTCAAATGCCTGATGACCTTCCTTTCCACATTTGAAACATTTACTCATACCTTTAAGAAAAGTCCCTCCATGTTTCATTCCACACTTTGAGCATAAGGGATAATTCATCTTCTTTTTAGTGTGCTATTTAGATTTTCCTTTGAATTCCATTTTCCTCTTCTTATCAAACACATATGACTGATGGGTTACTCCAATCTCCATATCAACCTTGAGAGCACATCGAACGATTTCCTCATTGCTATTGAAGTCCCTTATGGCTAACGCGCATCGAAGACTTGGTTTTATGCAACTAAATAATCGATCGATCTTACTCTCGGGTTGGATAATAATACCAGAAGCGTACCTTGAAAATCTTGTAAAATTTGCTTCATAGGTACCAACAGATTCATCATCTTTTTTCTTCAGTTCAAGAAACTCCTTATCCATATTTGTTCGAAGAATAATAGGGAAGTACTTATTGAAAAATAATTTCTTGAACTCATCCCATTCCATGGACTCAATTTCATCTCATTGCCTCGTATTCTTGATAAGATTCTACCATTGATCAGCATCTATTTCCGAACGATAAACTGCTATGATGACTTTATCATGTTCAGATCATTGAAGAAATTAAAATATCTTTTCAGTAGTACTGATCCATTTTTCAGCAACTAATAGATCAGTAGACCCACTGAATGAAGGTGGACGCTACCTTATGAAGGATTAAACAGAATTTTGCTCCTTCCTTTGCTCATTTGGAAGTCCTGCATGATTCAGAGCATGAGAAAGTTATGTGAGGATGGATACAAGATTTTTCATTCCAGCTCCCATAACGTTTGGTTGTGTAGGGGGACAATCATTGCATTGCCCGTCGCATTCCGCATTAACACGTTTCCTTCAGGTTTGGTCTATTGACTAAAACCAAGAAGAATAGTGTGAGTAACACTAATTATAATAGGAAAACCACATAATCATGAATAAAATTTTACACTTAAGGTCTTATCATAGGCTATTCATGGCCATTTCTAAAACACTAATATTGTTTTCTATGCTTAGACTTATCCTTAAGGTTATTACTAAGGCTTTCACATCCTAGTTTCTAAAGGTTGACTATACCTTTCCTCTGATACCAACTATAACGACCCATACTTTACATACATTGTTAATAATTCAAAATTGAAGTACAATTATTACAAAATATAACAAAATCATGAAAGGACCGTATATGTATTGTGTCTTTAGATACTGGGAAACATAAACAATTGGTTCATAAAGTATCTTCATTATCTCCCATTTATTTCATCATATCTAGAGTCCCTTTTGGAATATCCTACTTAATAAACTTCTTCCTGACCTGGGGAAAGAAAACATACAAAAGGGTGAGTTTAAATGCTTAGTAAGTGTAATCAAAAGAAATATCAATTACATCATATTCATAAGAACATAAAATTTTAGAAATCTTAGCCTGCAAAAGATATCATAATTTCATAATCATGGGATAAATCATAGTAGTGAAATGTAATACCAATAATAATAAAATAAAAAATGAATCTTTTTAGAATGCATACATAATCATATAGAATCATTTCTTAGTAGTCAAGACTCATATCCAAGGCTATCTTAGTGGACAAAGTCCATTTCTGAACCGAGTTCACTCCTCCTTTTAGTCCTGTTTCACTGAACCGGATTAAACTATCGTTCCAGCCATGTCTATCTCATGAGATATAAATATTTACCCAATGAATTGGAGGGAGATATAGGTCCCACCCATCTCATAATGATTCCATTCTAATGTGTGCCACAAAATCATAAATCATACATCATAGCATAACTCATGTAATAAAAATGGGATTCGTAAACATCATGCCATCATAACATAATCCATATAAGATAAAAGGACATCATAAAATTAATTCCATAATAATAAAATCAAATCAATGTAAAAATAGGGATATAAACAGAACCCTATATTATCATAGATGGAAAATAATTTGGTAAATCTTTTGAACTCCATTCTTGAGGAAAATATCCTTTCTACTTCAAAAACATTTTCCTTTCTTAAAATGTCATATAATTTTAAACTAAAATAAGTTGATTAAAAATAAATATGAAAAATTTTAAAGGAATCTTCATTGAAATAATGTTCTCTGAAATCATAAATATCCTGCCGTATATGTTAAAAATCATTCTTCTCATACTTTGTCCAGAAAAGCCAAAAAGCACCTCGTACGAAAAAAGACAAAAGATTCCTTTCATATCATTTACTAAAAACTTACTGAAGGGTAAAATTGGATTTAAACAATTGTAGGAGGATATAAATAATATTACATATTGAAGAAACATGAATGTGGATGATAAATATTCCCTAGTAAATTCTGATGTATAAAAAATCTCGGATAAAAATGAGATTGTGTGCTTTTTCCTTACCTTAGGTCCGATTTTCTTCGTAAGTGTCTGAACCTCTTGTATAATGATTTAAATAATGTTATTGACTTATTCCAGAATCATACTTATTTTTATGATATCATATATTGTTATATTCTTAGCTTCTTATTTGTAATATTTCATTGCTACTAGTTATTCGGGTGTTTATTACTTTTTGTTCTTATGCGTGTTTTGTCGAATAAATTCTTATTCTTCTTTTTAGGTTATAGATACCTCATTTACAGAATGTTATTAGTGTAATATATATCATATTAATTTATTCAATTAATTTATATAATCATTATGCTATGAAGATCATGTAGAACGATTCACATCACATCATGGAGACGGTATTCCGTACGTACGCGCGAGCGATGATATCATTCCCATGATCGTGGAATTATATTGGATTGTATGTATACTATTTTAGAATCAATATCACTTTTCAACAATCATATATAGTTATTATTTACACCATTATACCCATCCATGTAAGGTGGTGGTGGAAAATAGATTACACCACGACAAGGAGACGGTATTCCGTACGTACGCATGCGTGGTGATTTCGTTTTCCGTAGGATGGATAGATGGTGAAATAGGGTTGTTTCATACTTATAGTTACATATATGTATATTAGTGATACTTATGTTATTAAATCATAATGAAACAACTAAAGATGAATAAGTGGAAGAAGAAATAAATTTGAATGAATCGGTAACGGACATTACCTCTTCTTAGAAGCCCCTCTTTGAGACCTCCATTTAGGGCAATAAAATTGGTCTTTGAAGAAGACCAGGACCTCTAGGATGTTTCTAGGGAAGTGGAGAAGATAATTTGGCATGGGATGGCCGAGCATAAAGGCACAATTTGGGGTGGGGAAGAGAGGGATGAGGTACCCTTTTATAAGGGAGGAGAGAGGCACCTTAGGAAAAACTAATTTTTTTTATTATAAAGTCATATTCGGATTTTAATAGACACAAATTGATTTATTTCGAAGCTAAGGTGTGGATGGGTCGAACTCCTCTCATCAAATATAATTTATATACAAGTTTAGGTTTCTATTTTAACCTTATCATTTAGATTTAACTTTAATTTAGATAATATAATGTTTACTGTGTCTTATTGTTTTCTTACACTATAAGGTTAATAAACATTTATATAACAAGCCAAAAAACCCCAAGTTGTTTATTATTAATATATATATAACCTTATCTAAGTCATGTATCAAAACCTTATATTTTTTGGAATAAAATAACAATTAATAATATAATATTTTTTTAAACAATTTTATGTCCATTTTGACACTATATGGTAATTGATTTTTGTGAAAATCATAACAGAAAGATTATTTCGAAAAAAGTTAATTAAATCAGTAATAATATGTAATATTAACCTATAAAATTAATTAAATTCATAAAATGACTCATATTACATTTATTTGGGTGTTTATAACATCAATTATGTCAATATTGCATTAGTAATATAATTACTGCATCATCATTGTGTCATAAATAAATTAAATTATTTAATGTCTAAAAATTACAAATAAACTACCATTATGTAGGAAAATTGTTTATCTTTCTAATGAATATTTATAGTAGAATTTATCTTATGTATAACCCTATATTAAAAATGATTTTGTTATTAAACTTTGATTTTAACTATTTTATCCCTTCTTTAAATAAATTAATAATAAATGTTCTAATCTAATCCATGTGGGCCTAAATGGTCATATTGTATTCCTATGGTTGTTTTTGGTCGAATTACACTTATCTAATAGAATTAGAACATGTGTTAAGGTAATAATAATATCATTTATACCCTTAATTACCCTATTTACTTTTAACCATTGTAAAAAAGTAAACAGTTACTATTCACCAAAAATTATTTTCATCTCATTGAACCACATTTTAGCCCTTGATATTAACCCTGTCTCTTGGATTTTTGAAATTACACTCACAGAAGCGGTAAAATTATGTTTTATGTAAATTTGAAAATTCTCCTAGGAGGTGGGTAAAAGACGGTGAAAAGTTTAATAAAATTTTTATATATCTAAAAATTATTATAAAATGGCTCCAAGGAATTACTATGAACATATAAAGGTATTATGTATAAATTTTGACATAAAATAAATTTAAATAAAATAAATAATTACTTTAAAAAAGTCTTTTTTTAAATAGTAACCCAGTGTTTTCACTATTCATCAAAAATTGAAGGTTTTTAAGAAAAAACAAAATTTCACGCTAGGATAATTTTGATATTCAGAATCCAAAAATGAAGTCCATTTTGAAAAATAAAATTTAAAAAATATAAAAAATTGGGAATTACTATTCAAAATGGCTAGTTTTAATAATATTTTAATAGCATATCATTGTTTAGTGAAACTCGGTATTGCGTACGACGAAAGCTATCGAGGAAGGTCGCGATTGCGTGTAAAGTAGGCCAATATAGTGTTGTGTGTAGTGAAATATTTCTGTGATGATTTATATTACATAAAAACAAAATATTTCTAATAAATGTCTCGGGTGTTACATTCTATTTTAGAGAACCACCACATTTTCTTTCACATCCATTGTTACATTGGTTCTTATAAGCCTTCACTAAAACCAAAATGGTTAGTGTGAATATATCAAAGAAATAATTGTAAACAATCTTATTAGGAAGATAAAAAAAAGTTATACATATTCATTTTATCTCAAAATCATTAAATTTATCTAAAATTGCATTGAATCATTCTAATATGATAACCATGGTTGTTATATACCACTTTTCACTTATACATGAATAAGACTGAAATCCCTAATGTTATCTAAACCATTCTCTGAAACCAACTATAAGGCCCCAACCGTAAAAATTACATAATTTTGAGTTAAATCAATAATTTAAAATGGTGATCTTTTCAAGTTTATAGTTTTATAGAATTAGGCCATAACTATTACATATCAACTCATATATTATAAAGTAGAAACTTCTACTCACTATCCATTTTTTCCACAAAATAGTACTCTTTCAAAGTAAAACATGATTTCATTTCTTGATAAAAATCTTCATAATATTTATCTTAAGTTCTTCCTTTCAATTAATCATCTGTATACCATGTGGAAAGCGTTTAAAAAACTTGTGGTGAGCATGGAAAATCTTATTAAGGGATATAAAATAAAGAAATAAAATGTTAACCCATGAATATTTTAAAATCCTTTAAAACATTTTCAAAAAATAATATTTTTCACCCATAGAACATAAAATATTTAACTTACCTATTGAAATCTTAATATTCCTGAAAAAGATCTTATAAATCATAATTCATAATTGTAATTGTGGCATCCATATCATACTTACATTGTATCTTTCACGACTACATAGGGAGTAACCTTCATGGTTACATTTGGAATACCCATCATGGTATATTTTCTAAATATCTCTGTAGAAACCTTAACATTTTTCTCAGTATCATTAACCAATTCATTGAAGAAATCTCACTTGGTCACCCACACTCGGATTATCACAGAACCACCCGTATAATTAAACAACTTGAAATAACCATAACATAATCATAACATAAAAAACAAGAATAATAGGAAATATAACATTTCAATTTTCCAATCAAAAGAGATAATTTAAATATATTGACACAATAAAACCTTTATCAAAACCATTTTCAATAACAAAATATATGAAATGGCTATATGGTATTTATTTTTTAAAAAATACAATATGTCTTATGGAGGATACCAAATATCAAATAATGGTTACGACGATAGGAAATGTCATTTTTGCCACTTATATTATAAAGAATTTAATTTTTTGTTTAGTAAAAATATTTGTAGAAAAAGATTCATTTTGAAAAATATTGAATGCAATAAAATGTATACTAGGTTTATTATATATCGTATAAATAATAGTGGTCTATAATATCAAATTATGCCACAATGAAAAGAGATTGAGAGGAAGTCCATTACAAAGATCGTACCATTAGATTAAGGATCAATCAATGACATAATTATGTGTGAAAAATATAAATACACCCAATATAATATAATATTTATTTTAAAAAAATCATATGTCATTCACACATATTATTGGAAAAACAAAACCAATGACAGATATATTTAACTGAATGAATGGAAATTGAGTAAATATTTCCCTTACTGTGAGTCTGAATCATCCCAAACAATATTTATATTCCTGAATAATAAACATAGAGTAATTTTTACTATCTTTATAACATTTTTCAATTTCATTATTTATTTTATATCACTTATTACCATGTTATAAAAATAATATAATAATTTGAGTTCATATCAGTTGTTCTGTTGATATTCAATAATTGAGTAAAAAATGAACACGACTTTGATGTCACTAGTCGATGTGTTCATAAGTAAATCATCTGTAGAATATTATTCATGATATAATAATAATATTTATACATTAATCATTCTTTTTAAATAAAACCATTAATTATGGTATGAAAAATGAACAACTTTATATTCATGGAGACGATAGGTCGTATATATGCATGAGTAACATTTTTATTTTTCATTGATCATTATGGAAATAAAGTAGTAATTATTTTATCTTTAAATAATTGTAATAGTATCATTAAAATAATAATAATAACTTAAATATACTTATATATATCATAAAAGTGATGTGGTGAATAAAATTGATTCACATCGCTTGGTGTAGGTGATAGTTCACACGTACGCACGAAGGACGTTATTGTTTTAATGTGCCTGAAAGGTATGAACATAATAGATATATTATTATTTTAAAATGATAATTATTTAATTAATATCAAATATTAATATTACTTCCATAATTATAACTTATCTTTATGGATGGTAATGTAAAATGACCTAAATCAGTTCATGGAGGTTATAATTCACATGAACACACGAACGATTAATGACATTCGTATTTAATGGAATTAGAGATGGATTTAAGGGATGATATTAAAATTAAAAATCTCAGTATATTTAGTATACTGGATTTTTATTTCATCTTGGAAGAAGAATATTTAAAGGAAGTGGAAGAAGAAATAAAATCAAAACTCTTAAAAAACAATTTGTCTTCTTTGGGTTATCACCGTTGATGAACGCATTAACATCTCTAAGAAAAATGTTATGCGTGAAACAAGTCCTAAATTTATTTGGGGATGGATTATATGAAGATTTTTGTAGATATTTTCTGAACGAAAAGGATTTTTAAGTGTGAGTATTAGATAATAGAGGGTACCTTTTTATAGGATACAGGATGTGAACCCCTCAAAACTGTTAAATTATTAAATTAATATAAATTAATTTTTTAATTAAAATGGATCCAACATGAGATGTGTATAATAGAATATGATTATAGTTTGAAATAATCTCATAAAATAATTCTTATAAATGTATTTATTTTATTTTAGTCCTTATAATATGGTGTACCATTAATTATTCTATTTTAATTTTAATTCTTTCAACAACAATTTAATTATTATGAGGCTATTAATTTTACTTATATGGTGTAAATATTCCCCAAATATATAATTTATGGAATTTTAGACCTTATCATCTCCTCTTTATATTTTAAAAAATCATTAGGATTTTTAACTATTTTAATAATTTAATATTTCTATAAAATATCAATTATGTCAATTTTGACACTATTCATATAATTGAAGTTAAATAAAATCAATAAGAATGATAACTTTGAAAAAATCCTTTTAATAGTGTTATAACATGACATATTCACCGTGAAACATTTTTTATGACTTAAATAATTTGATATAAATATTATTTTAATATTCATAATATCGTTTCTTTAATTCATTCATTAATAAAACAGTCATTGCATCATCATTGTTTCAAAATTAAATTAAATTATTTATTATCTAAAAAATATAAATAAAATTCCATGATGTATAAAATAATTATATATTTATAATTATTATTTTTAGTCTTAGATATCACTTATACAAACCCATATTAAAATTGATTTAGTTAGAAGATATATGTTTACAACATATTTTCCGTTACATTAAATTTAAAGTTATAAGTGTCATAATCACAGCCAAGTGGCATCCGATGACCATATTTTTAGACCAAGGGTATTATTGGTCATAACTATCTCATAATATAAAATCATTAAATGTTTTAGGGTTGTTTTATATTATTATAATAGTATTTTCACCCTTATTTAATTGATTTACCCTTTAATCGTTGTAAATAAAATACTAATGTTATTGTTTACCAAAAAATATTTTGATCCTATTAATCCAAATTTTTTATCGTTATTAAAACCATGTATGTTATTTTTTTTAAAATTAAATTTTAAATAGAGGAAAAAATAAATTTAAAAATTAATCATGTTTTCAAAATGAGAAAACAGGTTTCTAAAATGTAAAAAACATCAAAAGATTGACACATGTTTATATCGAATTTCGATGTGAAATTACTTCCAATAACCAAAATAGGATTAAATTATAAAAACATAATCTAAATATAATTTAAAATCCAATTAAAAGGATAATCTAATAATACAAATAAATTATATGAAAAGGTACTTTTGAATTAAAAAGGAGTATTTTTTACTATTCATTCAAATACGAAATTTATCATAAAAATACCAAAATTTCAAACAAAGAAAGTTTTGATGTATCTCTTCTAAAGATGTTTATTTTTTTTATTTATAATATATAAATGTGAATAAAACTATATTTAAAAAGGGTTCTTTATCATAAGTCTATAAACTACATTTTAAAAAAAAATCATCTTTTTATCTGTAAAATTGAATTTCTTCTTATATAATGTCTATAAAACAAATAAGATGAATTTTAAATATTAAATTGGATATATTTAATATATATTTAATTAATAAAATAAAAAAATAATGATATTATTATTTTATAAACTCACTTATTTATCATTTGAATAGTTTTTTTTAAAAAAACACATCCTTTATATTCAATTTGATTTTATTTAATTTCCTATTCCATTTGGAAAACAATGAATCATTATTCAAACATGTATAAAAAACATTTTCATAGTTTAGTTAATCATTTTAATTTACACCATTCTAATGGATATGTGATAACTATCATATTAAATAATAATATTAAGTTGTTCATTTAAACTAAATGTGGTGTATCATGTATGCTATCGAACAAAGTGTTTCCTTTTAAAAAAACGGGATGTTACATTCTACACCTCTTTTAAAAATTTCATTCTCACAATTAGGATTTGGGGTTGGTATCTAAGGTATGAATTTCCAAAATACCTTTATTTTAACCCCACATCCGAAATAGGATTAACAAAACAACTTCTTTAATATAAATAAAAGAGGGTAAGAAGGTCACCTGTGAATACACATACCAGGATTACATGTAGAATAACATGGATATCGAAGAAAAAATAACATTCAAGTTCGTATGAAGGGTGACAGAAAATCTTACCAGGAGAAAGTTAACAATCATAAAACCATAAATTTGTGATTAGTTAAAATTCACTGATTTCATAGTAGAAAAATTAATAAGAAAATATTTTTGTTTTAATATAATTTTCATAAAGAATGATAATTATTTTACTTCTTAAAATATGAAAATAAAGAAATATACTTACATGAGAAGTATAGTTCTTTCAATTAATAAATTTCCACCAAAACTCATCTTTTTCTCCAATTGATTAGTATTTAAGATGATTGGGTCACAAATGAAGCACTAGAATCATCTTCTAGTGAATCACATAAAACATAGAAGATGATATATATATTTCCCTTGACTTTAGACATTAATATCACAAAATGATTAGAAAAAAATCTGATAATTCTCTTAAATATTATAATCCTTTATAAGCAGAAGGAATACTTTTAATCTCCAAAATTCTACAGTAATACCCAAGTTTTATATGGACCAATCTATAAACAATTGTCTTTAAAATTATTCAAAATAATAAAAACTAAGGTTAAAACCCAAAATTCAGTAGGATTTGGTCACATAGTCTTCCAAGATAAGTTTTAACATTTATCTCCATAAATAACTATTAATGTCTTATACCAAAAAGTAATATCTTAATCATATATTTTCACTGATAGGTTAATCATTTCAATAAATAACCATAATCACCATAAGTACAAAATAAAATCATAGATTCTTTGCAAATATAATTCATCAATTACTCCATTAAAATCCCATATTATTCTACTTAACTTGATCATATTGGGTTCCAAAAAAGGTCACTATCTTCTGAAATAAAATTAATCACTTAATGACCAAATCATTTTCCAATCCCATGCTTATCTATTTTATAAAATTTATTCCACCAAAAGTAAATTATTATTAATCCATAAAATCATCTTACTAAAAAAATTCATACTAACAAGAGACTTCACGTAGTATAGTCGTAGGGGATTCTCCCTTGTTACCCTTTGGTTGTGGGTTCGATTCCCACATCATTGGTAGATGTGATTGGTTCTCTCCTATCATTTGGGTTGTCCTTTTTCTAAAAAAAGTTCATAATTATAATATTCTAAAAAAAATAATATAGTGTCTAAAAAAATAATCATAACATATTTTAACCTCAAAGGTTAACTCATACCTTTCAATTTTCATCCCAAAAATTAATAACCCTTAATCACCTGAAAAATAAAAGATCATATGAAGCCTAAAGTATATCCATTACTGTTTTTGTCATGTACACACAAGAAAAAACAATTCTTCCTTGAATAAAATTTTAACATAAAAAAAATCACGGTTACACATACTAGAAAAAGGCTTCCAAAGTAATCCCATCATTAAAAGTGCATTAATACCCTTAAACATTTCATCATCATAAAATATACCATAACTCTTGAATCCCTTATATGGATATTGGTTAATCATTATTTTTTCTTTATGATACAATAAATAATATTTTCTATATTATTCCTTAATACTTCGTTCTTAAAAAAGGAAAATCATAAACTACGATTCTATAATGTCAAAACATGAGATATGAAATAATTCAAGCCTTTCATAGGTCATTTTATGTTTTCTTATCTTTAATTGGAATGGAATTATGTATTGGAAAAAATATATTTGTATGGTCCAGCTGATCCCATTCTTGAACATTCTTTATAGGACACCATTTTTCATAATAACCATAATTCCCATATTTGAAACACATAAATGATAAATTGGAATGAACTTCTTTCCATTTTCTAGAGTCAACGAAACACTTCCTTTTTCCTTTGTCGGTAATTGCTTTTTGACCTTCTTTACCACATCTATAACATATTCCCAAACCATTAAAAAAAATTTAGGTGTTTCTTTCCACATCATTAACACATATGGCCCTCAATATACATACCTATAGGATCATTATTACCTAAACTTCCATAAGGATTTATTTCTCTCATATATGATGCATCAAAAAATCACCTAGGTTCAAGTGGATAATCATGCCTTTTAATAGTTGGTTTAGAATAACTAAAATAGTTCCATTGCTGCTCCCATTTCATTTGGTTTCTTATTCATAGAACCACAAAATTTTCCTTCACTTCCATTGTTACTTTGGTTCATTCCATACATTCACTAAAACCAAAATGTCTAGTGTTAGAATATCAAAAAGAACAAATATTATCTTATGAGGAAGATAAACACAAAGATATTCTTTTTCATGTTATCTCAAACTCAATAAAATTATCTAAAAGAACTATTAATCTTTCTAATATGATAACCATTGTGGTTGTATAACACTTTACACTTATTCTTGAATAACACCCAACCCTATAAAGTTATATAAACCATCCTCTAATACCAACTATAAGGCCCCACCCTTAAATATTTCATAATATTGAGTTAATTCATGAATTAAAATTGAGGATCTTTTCAGGTTTATAGTTTTAGAGAATTATTCCATAACTATTACATATCAACTCATATATTAAAATTTAGACACTTCTAATCACTATCCATTTTTTTCAAAAAATAAAACTCATTAAAAATAAAAAATTGATCTCATTTCTTGATAAAAATATTCATAACAATCATCTAGACTTCTTCCTTTCTCTTACCCATCCTTATACACAGTCAAAAACAGTTCAGAAATAATATATGAGCATAAAAAATCTCAGTAAGGGATATAAAATAAGGAAAGAAAACGTTTTCCCATGAATAATGTAAACTCATTGATAGCATTTTCAGAAAATCATACTTTTCACCCATATAACATAAATTATTAACATAAATCATGAAATCATAAGATTTCATAAGAACTTCTTAGAAATAATAAATCATAAAGGTAACTTGTGGAATCCATATCATACATACATAACTGTTTTCATAAATATATATGGAGTAACCTTTATGGTCACATTCGGAATACACATCACAATATATTCCATAAATCTCTTTAGATAAACTATAATGTTTACCTTTATCTTATCAACCAATGCATTGGAGAGCTATCATGGGATCAACCACCATTGGTTTATCCTGGAACCATCTATGTACATGAATAATGCCCATGATCCATAACAAAATTGTAACATATAAAACAAGCATAAAAGAAAAAAATAAACTTTTTACATTGCAATCACAATAGACCGTTTCAAGATATTGACATAATCAATACTTTATAAAAACCATTTCTCAATACTAAAATACAATTAAAGGGTATATGGTATTTATTTTTCCTTTAAAAACATTATAGCTTGTAGTAGAATCCAAATACCAAATAATGGTTTTAGTAGTGGAAAAAATCATTATTGCAACTTACGTTAGATAACATTTATTTTTCCATTTTTTAAAACACTTCTTAGAAAAAGATTTCTTTTGAAAATCGTTGAATGAAATTAAATATAAAATAGATTTATTATACACCCAATATAATTATGTGTGAAAAAATTAAATACACCAAAAATAATTTTATTTTTATTATAGAATAATCAGAGGTAATTCAAACATATTCGTGTTAAAACAAAACCATTGATATAGATATTTAACTCAATGAATGGAAATTGAGTTTAGATTTCCATTACCGTGAGTCCAAAACGTCATGTACAATATTTGTATTCCTAAATAATAAACTTACATTAATTTATACTTTCTTGAGAACATTTTTCAAGTTTATTGTTTCTTTTATATCACTTATTACCATGTTATAAAAATTATATAATTATCTAAGTTCATATATAATGTTTTGTCAATATTCAGTTCTTGAGTGGAAAATGAACATGGTTTTGATGTCACTAGTGTATGTGGTCAAAATTCCATATAATATAGAATATTATTCATGACATAATCATCAATTTTATATAATAATCATACTTTTAAATCAAACCATTAATTATTGTTATGATAAATGAACAAGATTATTTTCATTGAGACGTTAGGTCGTACGTACGAATGAGTAACATTTTCATTTTTCATTGATTATTTTAGAAATAAGGAAATTATTATTTTATATTTCCATAATTATCTTAAAATAATATAAATAATATAAATCCTTTAAATATACTTATATATATCATACAAGTGATGCGATTAATAATAATGATTTGCATCGCTTTGTTGAGCTGATAGTTCACACGTACGCCTGAACAATGTTATTGTTTGTATGTTCATGGAAGGTAAAAAATTATTTTAAATATTATTATTTTATAATTACAAGTATTTCATTAAAATAAAATATTAATATTAATTCCACCATTATAACTGATCTTGATGGACGTTAATTGAAAATGAACTAAATCTATTCGTGGAGGTGATAATTAACACATACGCACAAACATTTAATTCCTTTCTGATTTGACGGAAGTAAAGATGTATTTAAGGAATGATATAAACATAATAAAATTTAATGATATTTATTATACTAGAGATTTTATTTAATATTTTATGAAGAAGATTTAATGTATGTGGAATAAGAAATAAAATAGAAACTTTAAAAAACGATAACTCAACTTTAGTTGATCACCTTTGAAGAACACCTTAACACCTCAAAGAATGAAATTATGCATAAAATAAGGCCTCAATAATGTGGGTAATGATTATATAAAATGTTTTGGGTAGTGATTTACCAACAAAATGCTATGGAAGTGTGAGTATTAAAGAAGAGAGAGTAAATTTTTATAGGATAAGGAAGGGGCACATTAAAAACTATTAAATTATCAAATTAATATAAATTGTTTTTTTAATTGTAATCGATCCAAATAGATATATGAATAATATTTTATTATTATAGTTTTAAATAATGTCATCCATTATTTTCTAGACATGTATTGATTTTATTTTAAACCTTTTCTTTTCAGTTAACCCTTAATTATTCTCTTTTAATTTTAATTATGGTAACTAAATTTTAATCATTGAGAAGCTATTAATTTTACTTATATGAAGTAAATTGTGAATAAATATATACTTAATAAAATTTTAGACATTTTCATATCAAATTTTTAATTATAATTTTTTTAGGATTTTTATCCAATTAAATAAATTATAATTTTTATAAAATATCAATTACGTCATTTTTGAAACTATACAATTTTTTGAATTTAAATAAAATCAAACCAGAAGATAACATCAGAACAAACCATTTAATAGTCATATTACAAGTCATATTAACATTGAAAAATTTTATACGAAATAAATTATGTCAAATAATAATTATTTTAATATTTATAATATAATCTATTTGATTCCATCATTAATAAAGAAGTCATTGCATCATCATTATGTCATAATTATATTTAATTATTTAATGTATCAAAATTATAAATAAAATAACAGGATGTAAGAAATATTTATATATTTCTATTAACTATTTATATTTTAAGAGATAACTTATATAAAACTATATTATAATTGTTTTATTAAGAAGATATATGCTTATAACATATTTTCCATTACTTTAAATTAAAAGTTAAAAGTGTCATAATCACACCCAAGTAAATTTAAAAGGTTAATTTTTAATCCCAAGGGTTTTCTTGGTCGAAAATAGGTCACACAATAATATTAGGACACTGGTTAGGGTATTTTTATATTATTATAATATTATTTTTACCCTTATTTACATGATTTACGCATTAAATATGGTAAATAAAATACTAAAGTTACTATTCAGAAAAAATTATTTTGATCCTAATAAATATAATTTTTCATACTGAATATAGCCATATATATCAATTTTTAAAAATTTAATCAATAAAAGTAGAATAATTAAATTTAAAAATTAATCTCATTGTCGAAATGAGAAAATGAGATTTTAAAAAGAAAAAACCGTCAAAATACTGACATGTGTTTATATCAAATATCAATGTGAAATTACATAAAATGATCAAAATTTTATTTAATGATAAAAAAATAATCTAAATATTTTTAAAACAAATTCAAATGTTAATCTATCAATACAAATAAATTAGATGAAATTGTTGTTTTGAATTAAAATGCAGTATTTTTCACTATTCATTAAAATTTCAATTTTATTAGAAAAATACCAAAATATCAAAAAAAAGTTATTTTTTATGTCTATATTAAAAATAATAAGTTTATGATTTCCAATATAATACATAAAAGTTACAAAAATTATATTTAAAAATTGTTCTCCATCAAAAGGCATTAAAACTGCATTTTTAGAAAAATAATCCTTTTATCCGTAAAATTCAATTTGTTCTTATATAATGTATATAAAACATATAAGTTGAATTTTAAACATTAAATGTAATATATTACTTATATATTTAATTAATAAAAAAAATTCTTATTTTATTACTTTATTAACTCACTTATTTTTCATTTAAATAGTTTTTCTAAAAAACACATCATTTATATTCAATAGGTATTTATTTAATTTCCTATTTAATTTAGTAACCAATGAATAATTATATAAACTTGTATAAACCATATTTTAATAATTTAGTTAATCCACTTCATTTCCACCATTCTAATGGCTATGTGATACCTTTCAAATTAAATAATAATATTAAGATATTCATCAAAGCTAAATGTGGCGTATCATTAATGATATCGAACATAGTGTTTCATTTTAAATAATCTTGATTCTACATTCTCCCCATTTTGGAAATTTAGTCCATGAAATTTTAATTTGGGGTTTCTAACCGAGGTGTTACTTTTCAAAATACCTTTTTTTAAATCCTAATTTTGAAAAATGATTAAAAAAATCGACTTTAAAAGAAAGAAAAGAAGACAATAAGGTCACATGAGATAAATCATAATATTTTTCCATGTATGAAAACATGGATATGGAAGAAAAAAACTATCACATTTTGATGTAGATTAATAGAAAGCATGATCAAAAGAAAGTTAACAATCACTAAACATAAATTTGTAAATGGTTAAAAGGTCATTGATATCATATTAGGAAAGGTAAACATAAACAGTTTTTTAAGATCATTATCATAAAGTTGGGGAATTCTTCAACAAAATATAATAATACCATAAGGAAATATACATAACTGCCATGTAAATTTCCATCCATTAATCTAATTCTGCCACAAACTTATCTTTTTCTCCAATCGACGATTATTTAAGATAACTTAGTCCCACATGAATTACTAGAATCATCTTATAGAGAATAACATTTATCATAAAATATTATATATATATATAGATATTTCCAATATCTTTTGAAAATAACAAAAACTAAAACTGTTAGTAAAAGTTCAGATAATTCTATCAAAAAGAACAATCCTTTATAATGAGGACTGAATTTAATATCCAAAATTGAAAAGAAATAACCAATTTATACATAGACCATTCAATAAAAAATATTCTTTAAAATTCCTAAAAATAATACAAACTATGTTTGAAACCAAAAAATTAGAAGGATTTGATCACATAGTCTTCTTGAATAATTTTTAACATTTATCTCCATAGACCACTGTTAATTTCTCATACCAAAAAGTAATTTCTTAATCACATATTCTCATTGAGAGGTTAATCATGTCCATAAATAACCCAAATCCCTATATGTCCATAAAAAATCATATATTCTTCCAAACTGTAATTCAACCATTACCCTTCCATTAAAATAACATAGTATTCAATTTTATTCGATTATATAGGGTTGAAAAAATGGTGAAATTCATCTGAAATAACATTAACAACTTAATCACCAAATCATTTTCCAATCCCATGGTTATCTATTCCATAAAATATATATCTCCAAAATCAAATGATTATTGATCCAAAAAATAATTTAACAAAAAACAAAAAATCATACTAACCAGGGACTTCACATAGGCCAGTGGTCGGTGATGCTCTCTTGTCTCCCTTTGGTTGTGTGTTTGATTCCCATGGCCTTGCCGGACACGGAAGGTTGTAACACATCCTTCGGGTTATCCTTTTTCTAATACTATTTCATTATTATAACATAATCAACAATAAGATGATGTCCTAAAAAATAACCACAACCTATTTTAACCTCAAATGTTATATCATGCTTTTAATTTTGAAACCCAAAATCTAATAACCCTTATTCTCCTAAAAAACAAAAGATCATATAACCAGAAAAGGTTATACATTACTTTTATTGTTATGTCCAAAAATTAAATGATAATTATTCCATGAATAACATTTTCGTATAACAAACACAACGGTTACACCTACTAAAAAAATTCTTCCAAACTAATCCCATCATCCAAAGATAATTAACAATTTTAAACATTTCACCATCGTATATCTACCATAAATCTTGAATCCCTTATATGGAGACTTCTTAATCAGTATGAATTATTTTTTATACCCTAACTATTATTTTCCATCTTATCATTAGTATTTAATTCCGATAAAAAAATTAATCATGTCTTAAGATTCAATAATTTCCAAACATGAGACAACAAATAATCCATACCTTTCATAGGTCATTTTTAGTTTCCTCATCTTTAATAGGAATGGAGTAAGGTATTAATAAAAATATATTTGTACGTAGAACTAATACCATTCCCAAACCTTCTTCATAGGACACATATTTTCAAAATAACCATACTCCACTCATTTGAATCATCAAATAAAAATTAATTGGAAAGAACGTATTTCACTTTCCTGGTGTCAACTGAATGCTTCCTTTTTCCTTTGTAGGTTATTTCTTTATGACCTTCATTACCACATCTATAACATATTTCTGTCCCTTTAAAAACATTTCCTAGTTGTTTATTTTCACATCCTTGACACAAATTTCATTGAATAAGCATACCTTTATGATCATTATTACTGGAACTTCCATGAGTATTTATTTCTCTCATCTATGATGCATCAGAAAAATCACCAAGGTTTAAGAGGTTAATCAAGACTACTGATAATTGGTTTAGAATAACCACAAGAGTTCACAGTGCATCTCGCATTTCATTTAGTTTCTTATTTTTAGAACCACCACATTTTTTTTCACATCCATTATTACTTTTGTGTCTGCCAGTCATTCATTAAAACCAAAATGGTTAGTGAAACTATATTAACTAAATCATCATATACTATCTTATGAAGAAGATAAACACAAAAATATACTTATTCATGTAATCTAAAACTCAATAAATTTATCTAAAATAACTATGAATATTTCTTATATGATAAAAATTTTATTTATATACCACTTTTCACTTATGCTTGAATAACACCCAAACCTCTAAATTTATCTTAAACATCCTCTGATTCCAACTACAATGCCCTATCCTTAAACACTGCATGATCTAGATTTATTTCAAGAATTCAAATTGAGGAAATGTTTAGATTTATATATTTAGATAATTAGTTTATAACTATTATATATCAACTAATATATTACAAAGTAGATACTTCTACCCACTATCAATTTTTTACACAAAATAAAACTCTTTAAAAAATAAAACATGATTTCTTTTCTTGATAAAAATATCCATAACATTCATATTGACAACTTCCTATCTCTTTCCCATGCTTATAACCTGTGGAAAACATTTCAAAAACTATTGATAAGAAATAAAAAATCTCAATAAGGGATGTAAACTAAAGAAAGAAAATGTTATCCCATGAATATTTTAAACACATTGAAAATATTTTCAGAAATTAATTTTTTTCACACATAGAACATAAACTCTTAAACATACCTCATGAAATAATAATATTTATAAAAAAACATATTTTAAATGATAAACCATTAAGGTAACTTATATCATCTGAATCATACTTAAATTTTAGATTTCATATCTATATAGGGAGTATCCATCATGATTACCTTTGGAATACCCATCACGATATATTAACTAAATATAGTGGCAGAAACCATAACATTTACCTCTCTCTAGTTACCCAATGTATTGGATAGCAATCATAGAACCACTCGTATACATAAACAAAGACCAAGAACCATAACATAATCGTTATATATAAAACAAGCATAATGGAAAAAAATAACTTTTCCGCATTGCAATCACAAGATATCATTTTATGATATTGTAATAAAAAATCAATTATTAAAACCATTTTCAATATCAAAATATATGAAAAGGGTATATAGTATCAATTTTTATTTTAAGAACATTATTTCTTGTAGAGGAATCCAAATATCAAGTAATTATTTCTACGATAGAAAAGTCATTGTTTCCATATACGTTAAGAAACATTCATTTTGTCGTTTAGTAAAACTATTCAGACAAAAAGATTTATTTTTAAAACTGTCGAATAAAATTAAAATTAAAGGGGGTTTATTAAACATAATATAAAATTAAGTGCTGTATAATAGTAAAATATGACTCAATTAAAGTAGATGAAGATGAAGTACCATACAAAGACTGTATCATTAGATTAAAGATAAATAAATATCATAATTATGTGTGAAAAATATAAATACAACAAATATAAGTGGATATTATGTGTAAAATAATAATAGGTCAATCAAACATATTTTTGGAAAAACAAAACCAATGATATGTATATTTAACTCAGAGAATGGAAATTGAGTTATGATTTTCCTTACCGTGAGCCCAACCCATCACGTACAATAATTATATTCCTAAATAATAAACATAAATTAATTTATAATTTCATGAGAGACTTTTAAAAGTTTATTATTTATTTTTTATGATTTATTACCTTGTTATTAAAATTAAATAATTATTTATGTTCATATCGGATGTTTTTTCCATATTTGATACTTGAGTTGAAAAAGAACATGGTTTTGATGTCACTAGTCCATGTAGTAATATTTCCATTATCTATAGAATAGTATTCATGAAATAATAATCAATTTTATACATTATTCATACTTTTTATATGAAATATTTAATTATGGTTTTGATAAATGAATAACGTTATATTCATAGAGATGGTCAGTCGTACGTACAGATGAGAAACATTTTCGTTTTTCCTTGATCATTAAATAAATAATAAAATTATTGTTGAATATTTATAGAATGATCATAATATCATTAAAATAATAATAATAATTTAAAAATACTCATATATATCGGAAAAATGATGAGGTGAATAAAAAATATTTCCATCACTTCATCAAGGTGATAATTCAAACGTATGCACGAACGAAGTTATTGTTTTTATGTACATGGAAGGTAAGAAAATAATTGAAATAGTAATATTTCAAAATGATAAATATGTAATTAATATCACATTTTAATATAAATTCCATAATTATAACTGGTCATTATGGATGGTAATGTAAAAGTAAATAAATTGATTCGTGGAGGTTATAATTCACACGCATGAACAATTGATTAATTCATTTCCCATTTAATATAAGTAGAGATGTATTTAGGGGATGATATTAACATAATAACATTATCATTATATTGAGGATAATTAAGTTATTATTTCATCTTGGAAGAAGAATATTTAAATGAATTGGAAGAATAAATAAAATAGAATCTCTAAAAAAAACGAAACCTCTTCTTCGGTTGATCACTTATGAAGAACACCTTAACAACTCAAAAAAGGGAGTTCTCCCTAAACTAATGCCTCAAGAATGTGGGGAGGTATTATATGAAGAGTTTTGTGTAGATATTAGCAAAAAAAAATGGACTTTGAATTTTAATTATTATAGAAGAGAGGGTACCTTTTTATAGGGGAGGGGAGGGGCACCCTTGGAACCTCTTAAATTGTAAAATTAACATAATTTTTTTTAAATTAAAATCTATAAAACATGATATATGTTCAATATAATATGATGATATTTATAAATCATTTTTTCCAATAAATTTTTGACATGTATTTATTCTATTTTAAACTTTCTCTTTTCAATTTACCCTTAATTATTTTCTTTTAATTTTAATTACAGCTGTACCATTTTAATTACAAATAGGCTATTAATTTTACTTATATGATGTAAATTTATGAAAAATGGATACTTTATGATCTTTTACACCTTATAATATCAACATTTTCTAAATTTTGGAATATTTATAGGATTATAACTAACATAGTTAATTAATAATTTTTTAAAATATCAATTTTGTCAATTTTGACACTATTCAATTTATTGAATTTAAATAAAATCCAACAGAGATATTACTTCTTACCAAACCATTGAATAGTATTCTAATATGTTAAATTTACCATGAAAAATCTTGTATGAGATAAATTATTTCAAATAATAAATATTTTAATATTTATAATAACATATATTTGATTCATTCATTAATATTGCATTTTTACAACATCGTTGTGTCATAATTTTATTTAATTATTTAATGTCTAAAAAATTACTAATAAAATACCACGATATAGGAAATATTTTTTTAGATTTATAATTAATATTTATACTCTAATAGACCACTTATATAAACCCTTTTTAAAATTTTTTTAGAATGAAGATTTATGATTATAACATATTTTCTTTTACTTTAAATTAAAAGTTTGAAGTATCATAATCACACCCAAGAGGATTCCAATGGCCAAATTTTTATCCCATGGTTTTTATTATTCGTCCATAACTCATACTATAATATTATGACACATGTTAGAGTAGTTTTATGTTCTTATAAAATTATTTTTACCCTTATTTTCCTGATTTACCCTCTGACCAAGTTAAATAAAATATTAATGTTACTATTCACCAAAATTTATTTAGATCCAATTAAACCAAATATTTCATACCTATTACAACTATGTATCTTAGTTTTTGAAAATTAAATTCATTTATGTAGAAAATTTAAATTTAGAAATTAATCCTGTTATCGGAATGAGAAAATTGTTTTCTAAAAAGTAATGGCCATTAAAAGATTGACATGTGTTTACATAAATTTCATTCTGAAATTAATTGCAATGAACATAATTAGATTAAATTATTAAAATATAAACTTAATATACATTAAAATAAATTCAAATGATAATATAAAAATAATAATAAATTAGGCAAAAATGAATTTTTGAATTGAAATGTAGTATTTTTCACAATTCATTAAAAGATGAATTTTATCATAAAAATACCAATATTTTTACAAAAATAAATTTTAATGTATATCTTACAAATAAGATTTTAATTTTTTTCTTATATAATGCATAAAAGTTACAACTACCACATTTTAAAAGGGTTCTCCATCAAAATGTGGTAAACTATATTTTTTGAAAAATACTCCTTTTATCTATAAAATTGAATTTCTTATTATATAATGTCTATAAAATATATAAGATAAATTTGAAACACTAAATTGATTATATTACATATATATTTCATTAAAAAAATACAAAAATAGTGATTCCATTATTTTATAAACTCACTTACATTTCATTTAATTTGTTTTTGAGAAAGCACATCCTTTATATTCAATTGGTTTTTATTTAATTTATTATTTAATTTGGTAACTAAGGAATCATTATATAAACATTAATAAACCATATTTTCATATTTTAGTTAATCCATTTCATTCGAACCATTCTAATGGCTATGTGATAACTATTATATTAAATAATATTTTTATGTTTTTCATTTATGCTATATGTGGCGTATCATATATGCTATCGAATATAGTGTTTCTTTTAAATAACTCTGGATGTTATAGTGTTTTTATTGACTTATAGGTAAAAAAATGTGCATTAAACATTCAAACCTTGAAAATAGCCTCAAATTATTATCAAACTATAGGAAAATTGTCATCAATTAATTTTTCACAATTATGAACAATCTGATTGTAATTTTATTAATTTCAAAGTCAAAAAACATGTATCATTAGGAAAATACCGAGATAAATACTTCATATTATAGTTAAATAATATTAAAAGTTAAAATAATTTTCTTGAAATGAAAAAATACACGTTTATATTGATTTAAATTGAAAAAACATCCATTAAATGGTTAAAATATAGAAAATGTCCTCCAATTGTTATGAAATTGTAGGAAATTGATTGTTGATTAGTTTTTGACATTTATGAATAGACCTGACATCTATATGACATGCAGTTTGATAAAAAAAGATTTATTAGACATAAAAGTCTTTAAAACCAACCCGTGTTAAAGAGAGTAGACCTTAAAAACACCCTCATATTGTGAGATAACCACATTGTCTAATGAATTGATGATAATTCATTTTCGATTTCCAGGTTTTCACTTTTTCTCATTTTCTTTTATTTATAGGTACTGCTTATGACTTCTAATTTTACATATTTTGGGTTATCTTATACTATTTTAAAATATAATCATGTGTATTGGTTATGTTTATAAATTGTGATTCAACTTCTATATTTTCTTCTATATCTACCATTACTTATTCCCCAACAAAATATTTCACTTAATTTATGAATCTAGTTTATTCTTATACTTGTGCTTCAGATTAAACTAATACATAAAGATTATTTGCAACTTTATATTTAAATACTACATTTGGGGAATTTTTAATATTTTGGATTTTGGATTTTTCCGTTAATTTTTATTTTTCCCATTTCATTTATTTCTATTTTTATTTATAATTATTATTTTTTTATACCATTTATTTTCGTTTCAACTATTTATTACCTTAATTATGCTTCTACTTCCATTTCTAGATTTTTGAGATTCTAGATTTTTTATTTAGATTTTATTTTTTATTTTTCATATGATTATAATTTAATTTATGTAATTACTTACTTTTTTATATTCTAAATTTTATTTCTCATATTACTTCTATTTTTATTCATTATAAATTCTAATAAAGGATTATACTTAATCCAGTTTTCTTTGTTTTCACTTCTAATTAATCTCCCCTTTAATTTTTTTTTTCATATTATGCTACTACCTTCTACATTTGATTTTTTTTTCATTAATTCTATCTTCTATGTTTTATATTGACTTATTACTTATTATTCATTATGATTTCGGCTTCTTCATTTTAGGCTTTTATTTCACTTCATATTTTGTGGTATTGTTTCTTCAAATTATTTTTCTACTTTTGTATTTGATTTATTTTTGTTTCATTATATTTGTTTTCTTTTAGTCTTTTATATATTTTTTTGATTCTTCTAGTTTTTTCATTTATTCATAATTATTATTATTCTTCTGTCTCATGTCTTCTCTCTTCTATATTATTATTTTACTTCAAACTGGGATAATTCATCTGGCCTCTAGAATTTTGATGGCTAATTTATTTAACTGTTTCTTGTCCTTTTAGTTATATATTCATGATATAGAGTATTAATTTTATTTTTATTTTTATATAAAACTAATTAATATTTCTTACACTTCTAATCAGTTTTTGATCTCTTCCTTTCGACTTTTTATTTTTTTATTCTACTTCACTTGTTATTTTATCTTTTGAAACTATATTCACAATTGATTTTGACTTGATCCTTATCCTTCTGATTCTAGATTATGTTTTTTCTTGTTTTTAACATTGATTCTAGTTTTTATTTTAATTTGAAATCAAATTGATCTTCTATTGTTTTTGTTTATAATTCCAATTGGTTATCTATATTTGATTATTTATTCTAACATATGCATTTTTTCCTACATCTGATTTTTCTATTTGATTTTTAATCTTTTTTTGATGTTTATTTGATTTTGAGTCTCCTTACTAACCTCATATAACCTTATTATTATTTACAAATTTTAGATTATGATCATTAACTACCAATTTTCTCCCACATTCACATTTGATCATCTCGTTTATATTTTACATTTTAACATTATATTTTATTAGTGATTTTCTTTTTGATGTATGATATATTGGTTTTGATTTTCCATTTGTCTTTAACTTTTCCTAGTATTATGGTTTTTTCTTTCACCTACACATTTGAATATGTTTTTGGATTTCATTTGTTTATGTTTTTTATTCATCTTTTTTATTCTTTTTGTGTCTACTTTGACATCCCCTTCCATTTCCACTTCATTAAATCTTTCCTTAATGCATATTCTCTAGCTTTATTTCTACCATTGAAAACTAAATTTGAATCTAGTTCATCTTATTATTATACATATGTATTCCTTTTTTATTGTTGTTTCCCATTGTTCCTTATTTATTATACTTTTGGCCTTCTAACTCGTACAATTTTCCTCATCCAATACATTTTCAACTAACACTATTTCATTTTCCATTTCTATATTCATGCAGTTCATTTTCTGTTGATTTTATTTTTTTCCCATTTTATTATTTACTTCTTCATTTTCTTTATATTAACACTAATGTCATTGTATATAAGTAATCACCTTAAATGAAGATTGGTTTGAGGTGATTTTTTTATATAAATCAATGTTTGTTAAATTAATAAAATTATTTTATATGAAAATATCTATCAGATGAGATAGCATATTTTAAATAAATCAGTGTAGTATTTCATAGAAAAACTTTTTTTTGGTTGAAATATTTTTTTGGAACCTCTAGGAGTCTCTTGTATAAGGTGATGGTTTCTAGAGCAATATATCGAGAAAAGATGAATCATCTTAGATATGATTACTAAACCGTTTAATTTTTATTTTTTTCGCATATTTTAATATTTGATTAGAGATCATAATATAAATTTTTATTATTCTTTTAATTTATTTATAATTTAATTTATATTAATAAAAATTAAAATTATTACAGTTGAAGGAGGATAGATTATTGATGATTTACACTACCGCCTCTCACATATGATGACATGATCTATTCTGGGTTATGTTTAGGATGACCGAACAACCATCACTGCTATTAAGGGTGGTTGATATTCATTTTCTAAATTAATATCTTTCGGAACCTTTTATTGATGAATAAAAATACACATTATAATTTATTTTGGTCAACTTGTTTTGTGGTTTTAAGTAATTGAAGAATCCTATCATGTGACTTATAATTTTCCATTTTGAAACTGTATATATTAATAAATGTTCTTTATAAGTATTTTTCATAGGTTGTAAATCGGTTAGGAAATGTAATTCTAAAACTAATCAATTTATAGGAAAAGATGTATTTTTCTAGTCATGTAAGAAATATCATTTTCAGTATTTCTACTACTAAAGCTCAATATTGTAGAACATGGATTCTTTAATAACCAATTATTGTTGATGTTGAAAACCCTCATAGATTTTGGAATGATTTTCACTCTATATCTGGTTCTTTATGAAAATAATTGTGACATTTATTCAATATTAAATGATCATCTTCTACTTTTTCAAACCTTATTATCCTTATATAGAAAAACATCATCTAAAAGGGGGAGCTCATTTCTTATATGAAATTGTGTTTACTCTTCATTCCAGTATGACATATATTCCATAAAATCCTAAAATGGTTGATAAATATGTATCTATTAAATCATTTAGAACACATCCATTCATATAATTGTTATCCAATGTGCACATCCGAATATATCTTCAAAAGGAACTCTACATTGTAAATATTAATCATATGGAATCACTCAAGATAATCACATTATAGCATATGAATTTACTCTGTCATAGAAAAGTAAAATACAAATCACATTGAGCTTAAAATAATAAAAAAGGCATCATTAATTATTTAATTTTCATTAAAAACATGGATAAAAGGGTCATGAAATCCCTAAATAATGTTCATTGATTCATTTTGGACATGTAAAAATAGATCTCGGACAAATACGATATACGATTTTAATGACCCAATATTTTATGAATGAAAATTACTCTTGATGTTATTAAATATATTGTTATGTAAGATGGTTGTGTAAATCATATAAACATCCTTGGTTTTATTTTTTGGTATTTCAAAATACCTTTATGAATTTTTTACATTATTAATATAGCCATTGAAGAGTGATCACGTGATTTTTATAAATATAGGGCTTTAACAATTCCAATTTACTATGACAAAGGAAGATATGGACTCATCTATTAGAATTGATCCATACTAAGACCATTTTTTGGAACACAGAAATAATATAGTACTTATAGGCTTCTCCCTTGACTAATCCCAAGCCAAGCTTCAATATGTTAATCATAAACAAAACCACCTATGAGAGAAGAAGAAGTTAATAGTGATTACAACCCGAGTGATGTCATTCGAGCTACCCCAAGAGTATGTCACCATCACACACCTTACCCTTAGGTCTTATGTAGGTGTTATAATGGGTTATTTAACAGGACAATATAACTATGATTATGTGCCTTATTTTTTGTATAAATAATATAAATTTATTTTATTATTGTTACTTTGTAAATGGGTTTTAAAGCACCAATAGTATTCTTTTAGTTAATGTTCAGTTAAGAAATCCATTTTGATGAATTAATGGATTTTTTAAGTAAATAAAAATTTAATAAAATATTATATATAATTTACTTTTGTTAAATATAAATTATCGTATAATTTTTTATCAGTACAATTTTAATTTTTATTATGGGTTGAAAGCTGTTTTTGTCAAAACCCAATATTTTTTGATAAATTTCTGTTTTTAGTTTAAAAGTAAGAATTCAAATATTTAGAAAATTATTTAGATAAAATTAATATCATTTTTTGATTCCGGATGTCAAAATGGTTTATATTGAATTTTTCTTAATTTTCTAAGACAGCCGAATTTTTAGGTAAAATTTAAATACCGTTTAAATATATAATGCCTTTTAGACATCATAATGACCTAATTGTGATTTAATAAAATAATATTAATAGGTTCTTCAGACAATATATGTTATATATTTAAAATTATTTGATTTTAGATTTTTTGAATAATTTTATGGTGCCTTAGTGGACCCTCCAAGACTTATAACATATTTTATCTTTTTAAAAATGGTTTCCTTGATAGTGTTACTCCCCTCCAGATAAGAAAGCCTAATATTTTAATAATTTAAGCCATTTTTCATATAAAATAATGTTTTCAACTCCATTTTGGAAAAAACCATGTGTTGGTTTTCTGTTTTGATGTTATTAATGCGTAGTGTCCAAAACCTAAATAATAAAGAATTTACTCCTCTTTTCTATAGAAACCCACTAAATATCCTATTCCCCTTCAATCAAACCATTTGGAGTTTGACCATCCTACGACCTAATCTCTATAGAATCCTCCCAAGGCACCCCATGATCCCATGAATCCTCTTTAAATACTCTCCCAATCCATTGGGATCACACTCTCAAGTAATGGATTTCTTCCTTTCTCATTTTTGTCCTTGTTTATATATATTGTTATAACCATTTTATTTCAATTAAAAATGTTGGGGTCTGATTTCATATAATGACCTGACCCCAGTTACCCAGAGTCGGTGCATTATTACATAACATTGGTATGATCACAAGAAAGATCAAATCTCAAAAGACCAATTGGTTTAGTAGCCTTGGAAACACTAGATATATTCATAAAGTTTTACATTACATCATGAAGTGAAAAACTACTACAAAAACATTTTTTCTCCATAATCCACACTATTATCCCCTCATAATATCCCTTCAGGTCATTCATAATTCACTTCATCACATTCTAGGAAAAATAAAACATAGAAAATTGGTGAGCTCAAATGCCCTGTAAGGATAACAATATAGCGTAAACTTTCATAAATAAGAATAAACATTTAAGGCAATGTATAACTAAAACAAAATCCTTTTAAACTTGAACTTAAACATTTTATTTCAAAAATAACATGAAATAATGTCATTTACTTATTCACATGGATATTCTACTAATCGAATAATCACATGCAATATCGATAACCACTTTCATAATGATGGAATGCATAATGCCAGACTATCATAACCACATAGCCAAGGCCTCGTGCCAAGACTAGAAGTAAGATTTTTCCAAGGCCTTGTGCCAAAACACTAGTTTGTCTCATGAGACCTACCGATGCATTGAGGAGCTATAGCGGGAACCACCCGTCACATATTAAGTCCAATGCATTCCCATATGAAAAGGTTTAAACATAAAATAAACATTCGTATTAAAACTAGCATACGAAATGTCAATACTTTCACCATAAACCATTAATGGTATAAAAATATCACATCCTTACTTAAACATATCACTAAACCTTCGATACAATATAGAAGATTTGTATCATAATAAATCAATATAAAAAAGAGTAAAATCTATCAAAGGATGTTGACATAGATGAAATCAAAATTCTTTTTAAAGAATTATCTCTTTCTATTTTGAAATCATTTAAGAGTCATATATTTATAAAATAAGTCTTTTATTTGAAAATATTCTTATAAGCTTGTAATGGAAGCTTTACAGATTTTATAACGGCGAAAAATATCCGCACCCACCGTATAAGTTAAAAAAACATTCTTACATTAATTCTGTCGAAAAGTTTAAAAAACACCCCGTTTGGAAAATGACGGAATGATTCCTTTATAAACCTCTTATAAAAAGTCAAACAAGGGTATAAATGACTTTAACCCATATTCTATTAAATAGTAAAATTGTTTTGAAATTCATTTTTAAGAAACATGGATGTGGATGATAAAGAGATCCTAGTAGATTATTACGTATAAACAACCTCGGATAATGAAGAGATTGTGAAATAAACCCTTACCTTGTACTTTTCCTTAGTTGGGTTAGGTTAAACTCCGGTATAATGGTGAAATAATTGTTATTAAATTATAAAATAATCATATACATCTATATGATATCATATATGATCTTTTAACATTGATTTGTTAATAATATCTTAGTATTATCGTTGTTTTGGGTGTTAACTTACACGTTTTCTTTTATATGTTCTGTTACGTAAGCCATGTTTTTAATGGATAGGATGTATATTATTCATATCCAGAATGATATCAAGTCCATAAACATCATTTTTAAATCATCAAATGATAATTATACTTGAATGGATACGATGGAGAATGAATCTCATCGTGTTTGTGGAGACGGTAGTCCGTACATACGCACGATTGACAATATAATTATTTTGATATTAAAATAATATATAAATTGATGGTATATCATATATACATAATCATTAACATGTAATATTTATTATTTACATGATTTACACATCATTATTATACCCATCCAAATAATAATATATTGAATAACAATTACACCACGACGTGGAGACGGTAAGCCGTACGTACACACGTATGATGACATGTTATTCAAAGGGTGGATAGAATACTGAATATGGTTGTACCATATTTATAATAACATCACAGTATATATATGATACTGGAGTTATTATTTTAGAATGGTAATAACAAAGGAAGAAGAAGTGGAAGAAGAAAGGAACATGGAAAAGGGTGGTGAAATCATTACCTCTTCTTTGGGTTCTTCCTTTTGATTTGATCAAAATGGATCATTAAGATTGAATTCTAATAAAAATAAGGCCTCTAGGTTGTAGTGAGGGATGTTGGGAGAGTATGTGGGCAGAGTTTGGCCAAACCAAAAGGCTTTGAAGGTGTGAAGAAATGAGAAGGAGGAGTGCCTTTTTATAACAGGGGTGAGGGGCACCTTTGGAAAAGCTAGAAATATTAATTTATAATAAATTCATATTCAGTTTCTAATGGATCCAATGTTGATTATTAAAATTTTAAGGTGGGGATAGGTCTAAAACCATTATAAAACTATAATTTAGATCGGTTTGGGTTACTATGTTGACAATAGCTTTAAGTATTAACTCTTAGTTAATTAGTTTGACATTTACCATGTCACTATGTGTTTTTATATTATATAGTTAATAAACTTACTATATACATCCAAGGGACCCCTAAGTGGTCCATTAATGATACAACTATCTTGATATAAGTCTCTTGTCCGAAAATTAGATTTTTAGGAATTTAATATCAATTAATAATATAATATTATTTTTAAAAACTCTTTTATGTAAATTTTGACACTATTCAATAGTTGATTATTTTGAAACTCATAATAGAATGATTACTTCGAAAATATTTAATTAAATAATTAATAACATGTAATATTAACTTATAAAATTAATTTAATTCATAAAAAGTCTCAAATTATATATATTTTTGTATTTATAATATCAAGTATTTTAATTTTTCACTATTATAGTAATTACTGCATCATCATTGTGTCAAAATTAAATTAAATTATTTAATGTCTAAAATTTTTATATAAATTATCATTATGTAGGAAATCGTTTTATCTTTCTAAGGAATATTTTAAATCGAATTTATCTTATGTATAACCCTATATTAAAAATTTTTTAGTAAATAAACTTTGATTTTAACTCTTTTAACTCTTCTTTGAATTAAATAATAATAAATGTCCTAATCTAATCCAAGTGGACCTAAATGATTATATTTTATTCCTAAGGTTGTTTTTGGTCGAGATACACTTGGCCAATATAATTAGGACATGTGTTAGGGTATTATTGATATCATTTTTACCCTTAATTACCATATTTACTTTTAATCGTGGTAAATAAAAGTAAAAAGTTACTATTCAGCAAAAATTATTTTCAGCTCATTGAACCACATTTTACTTCTTGATATTAACTGTGTCTATCTGATTTTCGAAATTCCATTCACAGAAGCGGTAAAATTATGTTTTATGAAAAATTCAGTTTTTTAACTACCACTTAGTAGTTTCACTATTCATCAAAAATTGATGTTTTTCATAACAATGCCAAAATTTCACCCTAAGCTATAATTGATATTCCCAATTCAAAAATGATTTAAATTTTACAAAATTCCAAACATATAAGTTGCATTAATTAATTTTATAATTAATTCCCGCTATTACAACAAATAGCGTGTTTTTAAGAAACAATATATATCAAAAGATTGACAATTGTTTAGGTCCAATTTCAAAGTGAAATTAATTATAATGAAAACCATTAGATAAAATGGTAAAAATATATTCTAATTATACTCTAAAACCAATAAATAATATAATTTATCACTATAAATTATTTTGATTAAAAAAGTTGTTTTTAAGAATTTTTCACTATTCATAAAAATTGGACGTTCTCAGAAAAATTCAACATAGGATAATTTTGATATTTTGAATCCAAAAATGAAGTTCATTTTGAAATATAATATATATATAATTTCAAAAAATTATGTATTACTATTCATAACGGCTAGTTTGATTGGTTGTGGTGTGTTAGAACTCGATGTTGAGTACAACACACGCTATCGCATTATTCAAAGAGAAGCGTAACGTAGATGCTTGGGGTGTTACATTCTCCCCTCCTTCAAATAATTTCATCCCCGAAATTTCCAGAATACTACCACATGAAATGACTCAGGTGGTTCTTCATCATATGTTCCTCGGGTTCCCACGTTGCCTCTTCCATCTTATGGTTTCTCCACAAAACTTTTACCAGACGCGTCGTCCAGTTTCTCAGTACTTGTTCTCTCGTATCAAGAATCCTGACGGGCTCATCGCAATAAGACAGATCGAGTTCCAGTTCTAATTCCTCGTAAGTGAGTACATGCATTAGTTCAGGCATGTATTTCCTCCACAGAGATACGTGGAACACATCGAGAACTTTGGAGAGACTTGGCGGCATTGCCAATCGGTAAGTTACTGCCCCAATTTGTTCTAAAATTTTAAAACGTCTGATGTACCTGGGACTCAATTTACCTTTCTTACCTAAACCTATGAATCCCTTCCATGGAGATACATTCAGGAAAACATTATCACCGACTTGAAATTCCAAATCCTTCCTTCGATTATCGGCATTGCTCTTCTTCCTACTTTGAGCTGCTTTGATGTGATTTTGGATTACCTTCACCTTTTCCATCGTTTCCTCCACTAGTTCTCGACCTACAAGTATTCTTTCACCAACGTCATCCCAACAGGTTGGTGTGCGACATCTCTTTTCGTATAACGCTTCTATATGGTGCCATCTGAATACTCGAATGAAAGCTATTGTTATAGGAAAATTCAACTAGAGGTAAATACTGATCCCACATACCCTGAAAGTCAAGTGAGCAAGATCTCAATATGTCTTCTAAGGTTTGAATAGTCCGTTCTGATTGTCCGTCTGTCTGAGGGTGGTAAGCAGTGCTCAAATTAAGTTCAGTATCTAGGGATTTCTGAAGTCTTTTCTAGAATCATGAAGTAAAACGGGGATCACGATCAGAAACAATCGATAGGGGTACTCCATGAAGTCTCACAACTTCATTAATATATAGTATTTCTAGACGTTTTAGGGGTATATCTTCTCTTATAGGAAGAAAATATGATGACATGGTAAGACGATCAACAATAACCCATATTGCATCATTCCTTCTAGGAGTCTTTGGTAGTCCCATGACAAAGTCCATCGTAATATTGTCCCATTTCCACTCCGGTATGGGAATAGGTTGCATGACTCCCCCAGGCTGTTGCCTTCCAGCTTTCACTTGTTGACAAACCATACATCTTGACACCAAATCAGCAATATCCCTCTTCATGTTGTCCCACCAAAAATGTTCCTTCAAATATCTATACTTTTTGGTGATCCAAGGATGTATAGAGAAATTGGAACTATGAGCATCATCCAGCAATTCCCTTTTTAGATCAGGTATATCGGGAACACAATGTCTCTTCCAAAATTTCAAAATTCTATCTTCATACACAAAGTCTATCAATCTCCCACCATTCACAGCTTTAATATTCTTTTGAAATTATTCATCATCGGTCTGAGAAATCTTAATTCTTTATAGAAAATATGGTTTGGAAACCATTTGAAAAAGAATTGATGTTTCACCTTCCCTGGTTATTCCCATGTCCATCTTCACTAGATCCATGAAAATTGGATCCCTTTTAATTCTCATATTGTTCAAAACTCCATGATCTTTTTTTTCTCAAAGCATCTGCCACCTTGTTTTCCTTCCCTGGGTGGTAGTGTATCGTGCAATCATAATCCTTGAGTAATTAAAGCCATCTCCTTTCCCTCATGTTGAGTTCTTTTTGTGAGAAAATATACTTCAAACTCTAGTGATCAGTATAAATCTCACATTTTTCACCATAGAGGTAGTGCCTCCATATCATCAAAGCAAAGATCAATGATGCTAATTTGAGATCATGAGTAGGATAGTTTTGTTCATGAATTTTCAATTTTCGTGATGCATAGGCAATAACCCTATCATTCTGTATAAGGACACAACCAAGTCCTTTCTTCGATGCATCACTATAAATAATGAACCCATCATTCCCCGATGGTAGAGTCAATATAGGATCATTGACTAATCTTCTCTTCAGTTCTTCAAAACATTCTTCACACTCTTTTGTCCAAAGAAATTTAACCCTTTTATGTGTGAACTTCGTTAATGGTTTAGCCTATCGGGAAAAATTCTGGACGAAACGTCGATAATAACCTGCTAAACCAATAAAAATACGTACGTCAGTTATACTCATCGGTGCTGGACATTCTTGGATTGCCTTTGTCTTAGAAGGATCAACAAAGATTCCATCTTTAGAGACAATATGGCCAAGAAAAGAAATCTCCTGAAACCAGAATTCACACATGCTAAACATCCCATATAATTCATGTATTCTCAGAGTCTTCAAGATAATGCGCAAGTGATTTTCATGATCTTCATAGCTTTTTCAGTATACCAAGATATCATCAATAAATACCACCACAAATTCATCGAGATACTCCATGAAAACTCTATTCATCAGATCCATGAATACAGAGGGTGCATTAGTCAATCCAAAAGGCATTACAGTAAACTCGTAATGCCCGTACCTGGTTCGAAATGTTGTCTTTGGAATGTCTTCTTTCTTCACACACAAATGATGGTATCCAGATCGAAGGTCAATCTTTGGAAAGTATTGGGCTCCATGAAGTTGGTCAAATAAATCATCAATTCAAGGTAGGGAATACTTGGTCTTTATTGTTATAACATTGATCTCCCTGTAGTCGACACATAACCTCATAGATCCATATTTATTTTTAACAAAAAGAATAGGGGCTACCCATGGAGAAACACTAGGACGAATAAATACCTTATTACTCAATTTCTCTAGTTGTTTCTTTAGTTAAACTAATTCTATAGTGGCCATTCTATAAGGGGTCTTCGATATAGGCCTTGATCCAGGAATTAAATCAATGGAAAACTCAACTTCTCATTCTGGAGGATGTCCAGGTAAATCTTCTGGAAATACATCTACATATTCTTTCACAATAGGTACATCCTCTATTTGGAAATTCCTTTCCTCACCCATAGTTATATAATTCTCTTCCTCCCCAATAATTGAATTTCGTTGAGCTACTGGGGGTGGATCTAGATAATAATTAGGTGGTGACGATTCTGCTCTAATGATAAGGTGTTCCTTATGATCATCATCCATAATCGTAACCTCTTTCTTCTTACAATAAATCTTTGTATCATAGTCCTAAATCTAGTCCATACCAAGGATTATATCATACTCAATCATAGTTATGATGATTAGATCAGCAGATAAAGAACATTAATGTGCTCTAATGGGGACTGATTCACAAAACTTTGTTGCAATGATACTTCCCTTAGGAGTTTTAACTGACAACACCCTTGTTAAATCAAATTGGAAATATCTAATTTTCTTAGAAAACTGGGAAGATATGAAACAATGCGATGATCCAGAATCAAATAATGCATTTGCTAATCTTGAGGAAACAGTTAAATTACATGCCACCACGTCTTTCGGAGCTTCTACCTCAGCAGTAGTTATATCATAAGCTTGGCCTTGATCCCTTGGCCTTTTCTGAGGTATGTTCTCTGATGCTTAGGACATTCATTTGCATAATGTCCCATCTCCCTGCAATTGTAGCATTGAACATTGGTAGCTTCCTTCTTCCCCATGCAACCACGAGCTTGGTGGCCTTTTTCACCAAATTTGCAACAGACTCCCATTCCCTTCAAGAAAGTACCAGGGTGTTTCTTTCCACATTAACCACAGGATGGATATTGAACCTTTCCCTTCTTCCCCTTATTTCCATTCCCATATTGATCAGAAGGTCTCTTCTTATCTTGCTTTTGTTTAAAGTCATAAGACTTAGATAATTCTTTTTCGGTCTTGATAGCACACGAGACAATGTCTTCGTACGATGAAAAGGATTTTGAGACTAATGCTCGACGGAGAAATGGTTTTAACCGATCAAAGAAATGATCAATCTTACTTCTTGAGTTACGTATATAATCTCCAGCATAATTTCTAAACTTGTAAAGTTAGCCACATGCTTTGCGACATTCTCATCCTCCTTCTGTCCCAGACTCAGAAATTACCTTTCCATATCTGCTCGATGGTCGCGAGGAATGTATTTTTCTAAAAACAGATCTTTAAACTCCCTCCATTCCATATTTGGTACTTTATCATCTTCCTTCATGTATTTAATCAATGACCACCATTGATCTTCATCTCCAGTGAGTCGGTAAACTGCCATGATAACTTTTTCCCTTTCACTACTCCCCAAAGCCTGAAATATTTTCTCTAGGGAATTTATCTATTGCTCAGCTACTAAGGGATTTTACTCCCATTTAACGTTCGTGGTTGTTGCCTCATGAATCGATCTAACATTGATCCTCCACGCTGTGGATCAGGGTGCTCCATACAGGTAAGGTTATTATTCATAACCTGAGTAAGTTGTCCCAGTATGGTGATTAGCTGATCGACACCAGTTGCAACACCAGCTCCACTATAATTATCTTGAACAGGAGGGAAGTCCCTACATGGAGTGCATGCATTGATACGGTTTCCATTTCATCCACTAGGAACCATTTCTAAAAAATGGTATAAATTAGTTCAGTTTTTAAATCAAAATACATAATCCCATACTTACAAAACACTTAACATAAATTGAACTATTTATGGATATAATCTATAATCATAAGAATATTTTCTTTGGAGAAGTATATACTTATAAACACTTCATAATGATTTGTAATGAAAATGAGAGTTATCCTAAGCATATCCCCAGGGAGTTTCATAACCATGAGTGCAGCAAGGCCAATTGTCGTGCACCAGTTCCCGTTCAAGTCTAGCTTAAAGCCGTGTTTTCAGGTTTTACCCCAAGGTACATCTGTTCCAGAGCCGCCTCTACCTGCTCGTATCCAGACAGGGATGTATTGCTAGGAAAACTCACAAAATCTCTACAATACCAAAATTCTAGAAATTTCTTCTAAACTAATCCTCAATGTTCATCTTAGGTCTACGTGCTCTAATCAGAGTTTATCTAAATATAGCTTCCAAGGTTTCTAATAAACTTCCTCTGATACCAACTGTAACTCCCCGACCCCAGTTACCCAGAGTTGGGGCATTATTACATAACATTTTCATGATCAAAAGAAAGATAAAATCTCGAAAGACCGATTGGTTTAGTAGCTTTGGAAACACTAGATATATTCATAACGTTTTACATTACATCATGAAGTGAAAAACTAGTACACCAACATATTGTCTCCATAATCCACACTATTTTCCCCTCATAATATCCCTAAAGGTCATTCATAATTTACTTCTTCATATCCTGGAAAAATAAAACATAGAAAAGGGGTGAGCTCAAATGACCAGTAAGAATAACAATATAGCGAAAACTTTCATAAATAAGAATAAACATTTAAGGCAATGTATAACTAAAACAAAAGCCTTTTAAACTTCAAATTCAACATTGTATGGAAAAAAATAAAATGAAATAATGCCATTTACTTATTCACATGGATATTCTACTAATCTAATAATCATATGCAATATTGATAACCACTTTCATAATGATAGAATGCATAATTCCAGACTATCATAACCACATAGCCCAGGCCTCGTTCCAAGACCAGAAATAAAATTTTGCCAAAGGCCTTGTGCCAAGACACTAGTTTGTCTCATGAGACCTACCGATGCATCGAGGAGCTATATCGGGCTCCACCTGTCACATATTAAGTCCAATGCATTCCCATATGAAAAGGTTTAAACATAACATAAACATTCGTATTAAAACTAGAATACGAAATGTCAATACTTTCATCACAAACCATGAATGGTATAAAAATTGCACATCCACAGTCAAACATATCACAAAACCTTCAATACAATATAGAAGTTTTGTATCATAATAAATCAACTTTAAATAATCGTAAAATCCATCAAATGATGTTGACATAGGTGAAATCAAAATTCTTTTTAATGAAATATCTCTTTCTATTTTGAAATCATTTAAGAGTCATATATTTATAAAATAAAACATTTTCTATCAAAATATTCGTATAAGCTTGTAAGGGAATCTTCGAAGATTTTATTAAGGCAAAAATTAGCTGCACCAGCCGTATAAGTTAAAAAAACATTCTTACCATAATTCTGTCGAAAAGGTTAAAAACCCCTTGTTTGGAAAATGACGGAAAGATTCCTTTATAAACCTCTTATAAAAAGACAAACAATGCGTATAAATGACTTTAAACCATATTCTATTAAATATTAAAAATGTTTTGAAATTCATTTTTAAGAAACATGGATGTGGATAATAAAGAGTTCCCAGTAGATTATTACGTATAAACAACCACGGATAATGAAGAGATTGTGAAATAAACCCTTAACTTGTACTTTTCCTTGGTTGGGGTAGGTTAAACTCTTGTATAATTGTGAAATAATTTTTATTAAATTATACAAGAATCATATACATTAATATGATAACATATATGATCTTTTAACATTGATTTGTTAATAATATCTTAGTATTATCATTGTTTCAGGTGTTAACTTACTCGTTTTCTTTTATATGTTTTGTTACGTAATCCATGTTTGTGATGGATATGTTGTATATTATTCACATCCAGAATGATATCAGGCCCTTAAACATCATTTTTAAATCATCAAATGATAATTCTATTTGAATGGATACGATGGAGAATGAATCTCATCGCATTCGTGGAGACGGTAGTCCGTACGTACGCACGAGCGACAATATCATTCATTTGATATTAATATAATATATTAATTGATGGTATATCATATATACAGAATCATTAAAATGTTATATTTATTATTTACATGAGTTACACATCATTATTATACCCATTTAAATAATAATATATTGAATAACAATTACACCACGACGTGGAGACGGTAACCCGTACGTACGCACGCATGGTGACATGTTATTCAAAGGGTGGATAGAATAATGAATATGGTTGTACCATATTTATAATAACATCAATGTATGTATATGATACTGGAGTTATTATTTTAGAATGGTAATAACAAAGGAAGAAGAAGTGGAAGAAGAAAGGAACATGGAAAATGATGGTGAAATCATTACCTCTTCTTCGGGTTCTTCCTTTTGATTTGATCAAAAGGGCTCCATTGGTTGGAATTCGGATCAAAATAAGGCCTCTAGGTTGTAGTGAGGGATGTTGGTAGAGTATTTGGTCAGAGTTTGGCCGAGAAAAAAGGCTTTGAAGGTGTGATGAAATGAGAAGAAGGAGTGCCTTTTTATAAGAGGGGTGAGGGGCACCTTTGGAAAAGCTAGAATTATTAATTTATAATAAATTTATATTCGGTTTCTAATGGATCCAAAGTTTATTATTTAAATTTTATGGTGGGGATAGGTCTAAAAACATTCAACCAATATAATTTATACAGGTTTGGGTTACTATATTAACCTTATAATTAAGTATTAACTCTTACTTAATTAGTTTGACATTTTCCAGGTCACTTTGTATTTTTATATTATATAGTTAATAAACTTATTACATACATCCAAGAGACCCCTAAGTGGCCAATTAATGATACAAATATCTTGATATATGTCTCTTGGCCGAACCTTAGATTTTTTGGAATTTAATATCAATTAATAATATAATATTTGTTTTAAAAACTCTTTTATGTCAATTTTGACACTATTCAATAGTTGATTTTTTTGAAACTCATAACAGAATGATTACTTCGAAAACATTTAATTAAATCCTTCCTAATATGTCATATTAACAAATAAAAGTATTGTAATTCATAAAAAGTCTCACAGTATATTTATTTGTGTATTTATAATATCAATTGTTTTAATGTTTCACTATTATGGTAATTACTGCATCATCATTGTGTCATAAATAAATTAAATTATTTAATGTATAAAATTTATAAATAAAATATCATTATGTATTAAATCTTATTATATTTCTAATGAATATTTACAATTGAATTTATCTTATGTATAACCCTATATTGAAAATGTTTTAGTAAATAAACATTGATTTTAACTCTTTTAACTCTTCTTTGAATTAAATAATAATAAATGTCCTAATCTAATCCAAGTGGACCTAAATGATAATATTTTATCCCTAAGGTTATTTTTTGTCAAGATACACTTGTCCAATAGAATTAGGACATGTGTTAGGGTATTATTAATATCATTTTTACCCTTAATTACCCTATTTACTTTTAACCGTGGTAAATAAAAGTAAAAAGATACTATTCACCAAAAATTATTTTCATGTCGTTGAACAATATTTTACTTCTTGATATTAACTGTGTGTCTCAGATTTTCGAAATTCCATTCACAGATGTGGTAAAATTAAGTTTTATGAAATATTTAGTTTTTTAACTACCACTTAGTAGTTTCACTATTCATCAAAAATTGAAGTTTTTCAGAACAATACCAAAATTTCACCCTATGCTATAATTGATATTCTAAAATCAAAAATGTTGTCTATTTTACAAAATTCCAAACATATAATTTGCATTAATTAATTTTATAATTAATTGCCGCTGTTACAACAAATAGCGTGTTTTTAAGAAACAATATATATCAAAAGATTGACAATTGTATAGGTTCAATTTCAAAGTAAAATTAATTATCATGAACACCATTAGATAAAATGGTAAAAATATATTCTAATTATAATATATAACCACTAAATAATATAATTTATCACTATAAATTATTTTGATTAAAAAGATGTTTTTAAGTATTTTTCACTATTCATAAAAATAGGACGTTCTCAGTAAAATTCAACATAGGATAATTTTGATATTCTGAATCCAAAAATGAAGTTCATTTTGAAATATAATATATATTTAATTTCAAAAAGTAGGTATTACTATTCATAATGGCTAGTTTGATTGGTTGTGGTGTGTTAGAACTCGATGTTGCGTACAACACACGCTATCTCATTATTCAAAGAGAAGCGTACCGTAGAAGCTTGGGGTCTTACATTTCAAACCTCCCATATACTTTCCTCCTTATGTTTTAATGATGTGATACCCTTTTATCCCTCATTAATTCCCCCCATTAAGACCCATTACAATGCTAAAACTCAGTAAGGGATTTCTATCTTCTCATTTAGATTCAAGTAATTATTTTATTCTATGGAAGTAAATTCTATTAAATATGTTTGGATATTATATTACATGACACCTTTAATAACTATTTCATGTACAAATTATTATATACCCCTTTATTTCTCTTCAACCCATTTTAAAATTTCAATTTAACGTCTTTATGCTGATGAAGTTACACTAGAATTTTCAATGCTGAAATCACCGTTTAACATCATGTTTAAACCCTTTTGATTGAATATATACTTCATAATTTTAAAGTTCATATATATTTCAAATGTGGCTTTGCATAAATGATGCCCCTAAATTTTCATTTTGAATACCATAGTTTACAATTCCAAATAATGTTTGGGATAATTTAACTCATGAGGTTTCAGTTGTATTGAATTATAATAAATTACCTAATCATTTTTTATTAGAACACAACCAAGTCTGTTAAATGAATCATTATTTTAGATAAAAATTCCCCATTTCTGGAAGATAAGGAAAAAACTAGAGGATTTACCAATGAATTCTTCAACTCTTGAAAATAACAATCATAGTCTTCTCTCTAAATAAATTTAACCCCTTTTCATGTTAACTTAGTTAGTGTTCTAGATAATCGTGCAATGTTTTTAAGAAACCATCAGCAAAAACCTAATAATAAAAAAAAACAATGGGTATTTATAAAGTTTTTAGGTCTTTTCCAATTATGATGTACTTTTTTGGGTGGGATCAACTATTATTCCATATTTATTTAAAAAGTTCCCATAAAAAGGAATCTATTGGAACTATAAATCAGATATGATTAAAATTTTTATAACTTATTTGATTTAATTATTTAAATAAAAATCCTTAAATATTTTGCATCATCCTCATAACTCTTTGAAAAGAAAAAAATATAATCAATAAAAACAAAAAAAAATTATCAAAATATTTTTGGAATATTCTATTCATAATATCCATAAATATAGTAGGGGAATTTATCATACCAAAGGGCATAAGAAAATACATATAATTCTCATATATAGTACGAAAATATGTCTTCGGGAAGTTATCCTTATTCACCTACAGCTGCTAGTTACCGGATCTCAATTTAATCTCAAAAAAATACCGATCTCCTTGGAGCTGATCAAACAAGTAATCGATATGAAGAAAAGGATAGTTATTCTTAATAGATACTTTATTCAAAGAACTATAATCAATAGAATTACTCATGAAACCAAAATTCTTTTTAATGGGAAATAAAGGAGCACCCTATGGTGAAGTTCTAAGATTAATGAATCCTTTATCAAGAAACTCATGTAACTAATTATTAAATTCAAGAAGGTCTATTTGATCCGTTTGATAATTGGTTTTGAAATTTGTTTATATTTAAGAACTTTTTCAGTAGTAAATTCAACTTCCATATCAAGTATAACACTAGGTAACTATCAAGAAAAACATACAGGTATTCATTTTCCATTGGCACATAATTAATCAGAATATATCCCTTGTTTTCAAAAATTTGAGTGAGTTAAATTCCATTTACACATTTTAATAGTTTCTCAACTTCCGGATATTCTATCAACTATATGGGTTAATTATTTTATAGAAACTGAAACTATTTCTAAAAAAAATTCTTTAGCTCTATAATCAATCATAAAATGATAAGCCATAATACAATCTGTACTTAGAATAAAATAAAACTCTACTAAGGTCAAAACCAAAAGTTTTTCATGTAATGTATTTTCATATACAACAATAAAAATATTATTATAATTCCTTATTGATGTAATATTTCCACTTGTGTTATAACCATCACCTCTAATGCCATTTTTTGAGGTGAAATTCCAAATTTACCATAATATTTTTAAAAAATAAAGTAATGTGCAGACCCCATATAAAATAAAAAATTAAAAAAAAAATCAGAGTAACAAATCAAAGTACCTCATACCACTTCAATAGATGGCCTGACATCAGCTAAAATAGTCTCAAAGTATCACACTCTACCTTTATTTTTATAATACAACTAGTTTTCATCCTTTATATCTTTATTTGGGATGGTATTGTCATAACGACTCATCTAAAAAAATTTAAAACAGCTTATAGTTTCATTATCATAATTAATCATAGGATCATTTTCATTACAATCTCAATCCATATTTCTATAATTACCACAATAAAAACCCTTCCAATTTTTTTTAAAGAATTCCCCTGGAATATCTTTACCACACTTTTTGCAAAGAGAAAATCGGGCATTCTTACCTTCAGATTTATTTGATTGATTCTTAACCATAACTTGATATATAAAACCCTTCTAATTCTTATTTTCTAAGAACACATGATCATCCGAAAACTCTATTTCTACCATGTCATCACATAGAAAAATTTTCTTATATCTTTTGAAATCACAGGAGGCCAATTCCCCTAGATATATGATCAGTAATCTAGAGTAAAAACGATTTACTTTACAATCCAGATCCTAAATAAGATTTGGACTGTACCATGATAATCAAGTGATGTTTGATTCAAAACCATCCCCTGAATCCTCCTCCTTTGGTTTCATTTATTAGAATTTATTTTCCCTTTTAACTCAAACCTCCTTAGGAGAATATATATCAATGAAAATATTTTTAAATTAATCCCATTACAAGACATTAATCTCTTCACTATCCCTAACATTCTTGACCATTGGCCACCAATATGTTTCTTGAACTTCAAAAAGTAAAATGGATACAGTAATCTTTTGATTGTCTAAACACATGATAACATATAATATATTTTCAAGGGATTTAATAAATCCTCCAATTACAACTGGTTTAGAAGATACACTGATAGCAGGAGGGTGTTTCCTCATAAAATGTTCTACTATTGTCATGTTTCTTTTTAGTAGCACTATTTATTCTCTTGAATGGATTAAACCATCATGAATTTTAACACCCGAAGCCTCTACGATATGCTTCTCTTGGAATAATACAATATCGGGGGTTGTACGCAACTTTGAGTTCTAACAAACCACAACCAATAAAACTAGCCGTTATGAATAGTAATACCCAATTTTTGAAATTTCATAAATTTTATCTTTCAAAATATACTTTATTTTTGGATTTGGAGTATCGAAATTAGCTTAGAGTTAATTTTTTGTATATTTCTGGAAACTTTTAAATTTTTGTTGAATAACAAAAACCACTGAGTTATGGATTAAAATAGAATGTTTTTTTAATAATTATTTATTTTATTTAAAAAAAATTTAGGTGAAAATAGATACATAATACCTATATATATTCAATTTAAATCATTGGAGTCAGTTTATAAGAATTTTAGAAATATAAAAATGTTATTGAACTTTTTACCGTCTTTTACCCACCTCATAGAAGCATTTTTTAATTTACATAAAACGAAATATTATCTCTTCTGTGAGTTAAATTTCAAAAATCCGAGAGACACGGTTGATATTAGAAAGTAAAATGTGGTTCAATAAGATGAAAATATGTTTTGGTGAATAGTAACTTCTTACTTTTATTTAACACGGTTAAAAGTAACCAGGGTAATTATGGGTAAAAATGATATTATTATTACCCTAAAACATGTCCTAATTCAATTGGATAAGTGTTATTCAACCAAAGAAAACTTAGTAATTAAATGTTATCCTTTTGGTTGACTTGGATTAGATTAGAACATTTATTTTTATTTAATTCAAAGAAGAGTAAAAAGTGTTAAATTCAATGTTTAATAACTAAACCATTTTTAGTATAGTGATACACATAAGATAAATTCGACTATATATATTCATTACAAAGATAAAATAGATTTACAACATAATGGTATTTTATTTATATTTTTTTGACATTAAATAATTTATTTTATTTATGAAACAATCATGATATAGTAATTACCTAATTAATGTAATATTTAAATAATTGATATTATAAATATCCAAATAAATGTAATTTGATACTTTTTATGAATTAAACTAATTTTTTAGGGTAATATGACATGTTTGAGATGGTTACATTTATTTTAGTAGAATTAATAACGCTGTTACGAATTTAGAAAAAAATGCCAAATAAAGTCAAAATTGACATAAAAGAGTTTTTAAATCAAATATTATATTATTAATTTATATTCTATTCCTAAAAATATAAGGTTTTGCCAAAAAGACTTATTTAATCATAGGTGTATCATTAATTAACCACTTGGGGTTCTCTTGGAATTATATAGTATGTTTATTAACCATATAATATAAAAATACAAAGAGACATGGTAAATGTCAAACTAAATAACTAAGAGTTAAATCTAAATGATAAGGTTAATATAGTAAACTAATCCTATCTATAACATATTTTTTGAGAGGTTTTATACCCATAACCACCTTATCATTTTAATAATTCATTTTTTATCCAATAGAAACCAAAAATTATTTTATTATAAAATAATATTTCAATCTCTGCCTATGGTTCGTGCCACACCGCTTATAAAAGGGAACTTGCCCTTCTCCCTAATTCACACCTTCAAATCCATTCGACTCAGCCAATACCTACCCAAATACTCTCTCAAATATCCTCCCTTCATCCCAGAGGACTTCATTTAGTCAAAATTCCATCCTAAAGATCCCTTTTGATCAAATAAAAAGTAAGAACTTGAAGAGGAGATAAATATTTCATCACATATTTCAAATTCCTTTATTCCTCCACGTCCCGTTTCTTGGTTGTTTCAATTCTAAAATAACAAATCATGTACCTTCTATATACTGAGAGGTTATTATAAATATGGTACAACCATATTCATTATTCTATCCATCCTTTGAATGACAAGTCACAATACGTGTGTATGTATGACTTACCGTCTCCACGTCGTGGTATAACTGATATTCAATACATTGTTAATGGGATGTGTATAATAATGATGTGTAATTTATGTAAATAATAAATATAACATGATAATGATTCTGTATATATGATATTACATCCAATTAAATATTATTTTAATATCAAAATAACGATATTGTCGCTCGTGCGTACGTAAGGATTATCGTCTCCACGAACGCGATGAGATTAATTCCCCATCGTATCCATTCAATAATAATTTTCATTACATGATTAAAAATAATGTTTAAATACAATATATAATTATGAATATTAATAAGATAAATCCAATCCATAACAAACATTACGTACGTAACAAATCATATAATGGAAAATGAATATGTTGACACCCGAAACGATGATAATACTAAGATAGTATTATCAAAGAAATGTTTAAAGATCATATATGATATCATATTAATGTATATGATTCTTGTATAATTTAATAAAAATTATTTTTCCATTATACACGAGGTTAACCTTGACCATGGAAAATTACAAGGTAAGGGTTAATTTCGCAATCTCTTCATTATCTGAGGTTGTTTATACGTAATTTTCTACTGGAACCTCTTTATCATCCACATCCATTTTTCTTAAAAATTTATTTCAAAACATTTTTAATATTTACTAAAAAATGGGTTAAATAAATTTATACCCATATTTGACCTTATATGTTTTTAAAGGAATATTTCTTTCATTTTCCAAACAATTTACTTTTTGACCTTTTCGAAAAAGTATATGTAAGAAGGTTTTGTTTAACCTATACGATGGGTGAGGCTATTTTCTGCTGTTATAAAATCATTGAATCGTCCCTTAAAAGCTTATAAGAATATTTTCAAAATACATTTTTTCATAAATGATTTCAAAATAAAAAGAGATATTTATCAGAAAAAAGATTTTGATTTCATCTATGTCAACATCCTTTGATGGATTTTAAGCTTATTTGAAGTTGATTTATTATGATACCAAACATCCATATTGTATTGAAGTTTTTGTGATATGTTTGACTTTGGATGTGTTATTTTTACACCATTCATGGTTTATGGATAAATTATTGACATTTTTTATGCTAGTTTTAATATGAATTTTTATATTATGTTTAAACCTTTTTCATATAAGGAATGCATTGGACTTAGTAAGTGACGGGTGGAGCCCGCTATAACTCTTTGATGCATCGGTAGGTCTCATGAGACAAACTACTATCTTGGCATAAGGCCTTTACAAAATCGTATTTGTACTCTTGGAACAAGGCCTTGACTATTTGGTTATGAAAGTTTGGAATTACACATTCCATCATTATGAAAGTGGCTATTGATATTTCATGTGATTATTCAACTAGTAGAATATCCATGGGAATAAGTATGTAGAATTATTTGATTTAATCTTTTCCATGTTATTCTAAAGTTCATGTCTAAAAGGCTTTTGTTTTAGTCTTATACTTTGCCTTAAATTATTATGCTTATTTATGAATGTTTCCGCTATATTTTTATCCTTACTGAGCATATAAACTCACCACTTTCTATGTTTTATTTTTCCCGGGATGCGAATAAGTATATTATGACTAACCTAAAGGGATTTTCTATGAGATATCAGTGTTGTACATATAAACAACGTTGTTTTAGTTTTCCATTTTACGATGTAATGTAAACCATATGAATGTATCAAGTACTTCCAAAGATACTAAAATAATCGGTCTTTCGAGACATGATCTTTTGTGATCATGCCAAGGATATGTAATAATGCACTGACTCTAGGCTTCTGGGGTCGGGGAATTATAGTTAGTATAAGAGGACGTTTAGTAAAAAACTTTGAATCTAGATTTAGGTAAACTCTTATTAGAGCACATTACCCTAAGATATAATTTTAGGATTTGTATTGAAGAACATCCTAAAATTTTGGTATTGTTGTGATTTTGTGAGTTTTCTAAGAAATACATCTCTGTCTGGATATGAGCATGTAGAGAAAGCTTTGGCATAGATGTACCTAGGGGTAAAACCTAAAAACACCGCTTTGATCTAGACTCGAACGGGAACTGCTGCACAACAACGGGCCTTGTTGTAATCATGGTTACAACATTCCCAGGGGATATACATAGGATAATTTTCATTATATATACAAACCATTATGAAAGGGCATATGAGTATTTACTTCCTCAATGAAAACATGTTTTTATTATTATGGATTATATCCATAAACTATTCAAATTATGTTAAGGGTTATACAAGTTTGGAATTTTTTATTTTTATTCATAAACTAATCTAGTTCCTTCCATTGATTAGAAATGGCCCCTAGTGCAAGCAATGGAAACCATATCATTGCATGAACTCCATGTAGGGATTTCCATCTTACTCAAGATAATTATAGTGAGGTTGGTGATACAACTGGTGCTAATCAGCTTATCACCATAATGGGAAAAATCACCCAGGTTATGAATAATAACCTTACCCATATAGAGCACCATGATCCATAGTGTAGAGGATCAATGATAGATCACTTCTTTAGGCAGAAAACACCAATATTCAATGGGAGTACAAATCCATTAGTATCTGAGTAATGGATACATTCTGTAGAGAAAATATTCCACTCCTTGGGGAGTAATGAAAGGGAAAAAGTTGTCATGGTAGTTTATCGCCTCACTGGAGATGCTGATCAATGGTGGTCATTGATTCAAACACAAAGTAAAATTAAAAAGTGTCAAATATGGAATGGAGGGAGTTTAAAGAGATTTTCTTAGAAAAATAATTTCCTCAGGACCATCGAGAAGATATAGAATGGCAATTTCTAAGTCTGAGGCAAACAGAAAATGAGAATATCATAAAGTATGAGGATAACATTACAAGGTTAGTGAGGTATGTAGAAGATTATATAGGGAACCCAATAAGTATGATTTATAGTTTATTTGACAGGTTAGAACCATTTCTCGATTGAGCATTTTTCTTACAATCCGTCTCATCATTTGATGATATTGTCTAATATGCTTTCAAGGAAAAAAATAATTCTCTATGTCTTATGAAATTATTGAAAATTAAGAGAAGAAGAGATCTTCCAGAATCTACAGAAATGGAAATAAGTGGAAGAAGGGAAAAGTTGAATATCCATCTTGTAATAAATGTGGGAAGAAACTGTAACACCCTGAGATTTTATGAAAAATATTCTTTTTAATTTCATTAACATCTTCTGTTGTACTCTACACCAAAATGAGCTTTCACAACATGCATACCTGACTTGGCTTGCATTACACGCAATCGTGACCTTCCACGATAGTGTGTGTTGTACGTAATACCGAGTTTCGCTAAACAACGAAATGTTAAATAAACTAGCTGCTATGAATAGTAATACCAACTTTTTGAAATTTATAATATTTATATTTTTAAACAGACTTCATTTTGGGATTCAGAATATCGAAATTATCCTATTGTAAATTTTTGGTATTTTTCTGAAAACTTTCAATTTTTGATAAATAGTGAAAACACTGGGTTACTATTCAAAAGCCGACATTTTATTTAAATAATTATTTATTTTATTCAAATTTATTTTAGGTAAAAATTGATACATAATACCTACATAAGATCAATTTAAGTCATTGGAGTCATTTTATAATAATTTTAGATATATAAAAATTTTATTTAACTTTTCACCGTCTTCTACCTACCTCCTAGGAGAATTTGCAAATTCACATAAAACTTAATTTTACCGCTTCTGTGAGTGGAATTTCAGAAATCCAAGATAAAGTGTTAATATCAAGGACTAAAATTTGGTTTAATGAGTTGAAAATAATTTTTGTTGAATAGTAACTTTTTATTTTTTTACCACGATTAAAAGTAAATAGTGTAATTAAGGGTAAAAATGAAAATATTATTACCCTAAAACAAGTCCTAATTCTATTGGATAAGTTTAATTCGACCAAAAACAACCTTAATAATAAAATATGACCATTTAGGCCCACATGGATTAGATTAGGACATTTATTATTAATGTATTTAAAGGTTTAAAATAGTTAAAATCAAAGTTTAATAACTAAATCATTTTTAATATAGGGTTATACATATAATAAATTCGACTATAAATATTCATTAGGAAGATAAAAATATTTCCTACATAATGGTGTTTTATTTATAATTTTTATACATTAAATAATTTAATTTATTTATGACAGAATGATGATGCAGTAATTATCTTATTAATGAAATATTGACATAATTGATGTTATGAAAACCCAAATAAATGTAATTTGAGACTTTTTATGAATTCCATTAATTTTTTAGGTTAATATTACATGTCAGTATTTATTTAGTTAACTTTTTAGAATTATAATTCTGTTATGATTTTTAAAAAAATCAGTTACCAAATAGTGTCAAAATTGACATAAAATAGTTTTTAAAACAAATATTATTTTATTAATTGTTATTTTATTACAAAAAAATATAAGGATCGTCCAAATTACTTAAATAATGTTATATATATTAATAGTAAACATCTTGGGGTTCGTTTGTCTTGTTATAGTATGTTTATTAACCACATAGTGTAAGAAAAAAAGAAAACACGACAAAAGAAAAAATATTTAACTTAAAGTTAAATCTAAATGATAAAGTTAAACTAGAAACCTAAAATTGTTTAAATTCTATTGGATGAAAGGATTTCCACCCATAGCCACCTTATAATCATAATAACTCACTTTTCAGCTATTAAAAACTGAATATGACTTTATAATAAAATAATTTTTTTTGTTATTCCAAAGGTGCCCCTCTCCTCCCTTATAAAAGGGCACCTCTTCCTTCTCTTCCTCACACCACTTTCAGCCTTAAAGAACATTAAAACCCTGCCAATTTCTCTTCTACACTTCCCTAGAAACATTTTAGAGGTTCTGTTCTTATTCAATGACCAATCATAGTGCACTAAGAGGTGGTTTCAAAAAGGCGTGTCGAAAGAAGAGGTAATATCCGTTACCGATTTTTTTAACTTTATTTATTCTTCTAATTCTTCTTATTTAGTTTTTTAATTATGAAGTAATAACATCAGTATAAATCATATACTGATATGTTAATTTATGTATGAAACAACCCTATTTAACCGTCTATATATCCTACGAAAAATGAAATCACCGTACGTGCGTACGTACGGAATACCGTCTCCACGCCGTGGTTTAATCTATTTTTGAACCCCACATTAATTGTATGGGTATAATGGTGTGAAAATATTACTATATATGATTATTAAAAATTGATATTGATTCTGAAATATTATACATACACTTCAATGCAATTCCACAATCATGGTAATGATATCATCGCTCGTGCGTACGTATGGACTACCGTCTCCACGATGCGATGAGATTCATTCTCCATGTTAACCATTAATGAATGATTATAAATTATATATAATAAGTAATCATAAAATATATGACATAATAATTATACTGGATTTATGTTTATATATATATATATGTCATCTACTTAATTTCATTAAATTCAATAAGGAAACGAAAACAGCGTTCATGCATACATACAACCTACCGTCTCCATGAATGGTGTATTTCATTCCATTTAATCTAACTATAATATATATATGTATATACTGAATATATATTATATATAAATCATATTTTTCATTCTGGAATTATGTAAATCAGGATATAATTAATAATATCAATAACAACAAGTCCAAACACGTACGATAAATAAAACGATTTAACCCAAAACGCTCCTTTAACATGGAACATAATAAAGAACGGGTAACATAAAGTCATAAGTGAACCATATATGATATCATAAAAATGAATATTATTTTGTAACAAGTCAATGAAATTATTTAAATAATTATACAGGAGGTTCAGAAAAGTACAAATCATATCGGACCTAAGGTAAGGGATAACTTTTCCAATCCCATTCTTATCCGAGATTATTTATTCATAAATATTTACTGGGGTTATTGTTCTCATCCATGTACATGTTTCCTAAAAATGGTTTCATGAATGTTTAATGTCCTTTTTAACCATTTTTGACTTCTAATACATGGTATGTAAGGACTCTTTTTTTTGTTTACCATACAAGGTACTTTTTGACTTTTCTGACAAAAGTACGAGAATACAGTTATTTTTAACTTATACGGCGTGAATGGATTTTTACAGTTTCATAACGCCTCATTTTAATGAATCGTACTCTACATGGTTTAATGAATATTTTCAAAAAAAATACTTTTCTTTTAAAATTTCATGGCATTTTTTGAAAAGAAAATGATTTTGAAGAAGAAAGGATATTTTTCTCAAGAATTCATTTCAAGTGTTTTATCAAAACCATTTTTCCATTTAAGAAGACATTATTTCATATGTGTAAGTTTCATGTATACTGTCTCTATGATTTACATGGTTTCACATTTCTTATTATGAAATAATATCCATTTCTTTTATATGGATTATGTGATGATGGAATGATGTTTATGAAATCCATTTTATTCATTAGGTTATGATGAATGATTTATGTTTATGTTGTGGCACCAGTAAGAATGATTTCATTATGAGATTTGTGGGACCTATATCTCCCTCCAATGCATTGGGTAAGGATTTATATCTCATGAGATAGACATGGATGGAATGGTAAGTTAATCTGGTTCAGTGTTACATGACTGAAATGAGGAGTGAACTCGATTCAGAAAGGGACTTTGTCCACTAAGATGGTCTTTGCAGCAATGCCTTAGCTACTATGGAAATCATAACATGTGCTTAATGGTTGCCACAATTACATGTTTTATTCCCATGCTATTTTATCATGATTGATGTTCCCTTATGATATATACCTTATGTAATTCCAATATTCATGCCTTTCCTCAATATTTTGATGTTTTGATTTTATGTTAATGTTTTTGCATTCAAATGTTTATTGATTGTAATATGTTCTCTATGTTTAACCTTACTAGGCATTTGAGCTTACCCCTTTTCTGTTTTCTTTTTCCCAGGATATAAAGAAAGGTTTTAGGTAAGAAAAAAAGGGAAAGATCTTTATGGGAGATATTGAAGATCTTTCACCATGATTAGAAGATTATATTCCGAGTTTCCAAAGACACTAAACTATTACAGTCATTCTGTGTATTTTTTTGTTATGTACTATGTATTCCGCAAAATTAATGTAATGTCCATGTACGTTAAGCTTTGGGTCTCTACAGTTGGTATGAGAGGAAAGGTTTAGTCAACCTTTGGAAACTAGGATGTGAGAACTTTAGTGGGATCCCTAGAGATATTTCTAAGGTATGTCTAGAGATGTCCCTAAGGATAAGTATAAGTATAGGTTATAGTCCTACAATTACGGTAACAATATTAGAATTAAACCTAAGATTTTAGATATTGAAGGTACTCCCCCTTATTATGATGATTTCCTTAGCATGATTTTTTCCTCTCACACTATTCTTTTTTGGGTTCTAGATGATGGATGGAACCCGAAAGAACCGTGTTGATCAATGTAATGGACAATGCAATGAATGTCCTCCTGAACAAACAAATGTTATGGTTGATGGAGTGAAAAATCTAATTTCTATACTCACACAAGCTATGAATCATTATGGACTTCCAAATGAGCAGAGAAGGGAACAATATTCTATTGATTCCCTCATGAGGCTATGTCCACCTTCTATCAGTGGGTCTTATGATCCACTTGTTGCTGAACAATGGTTCTATACCACTGAAAAGATATTTTCAGTTCTTCAATGTTATGAACAAGATAATGTTATCCTATCAGTATATCGTTTGGAAGGTGAAGCTTATCAATGGTGGAATCTTATCATGATTACGAGGCCCATAGATGAAATTTAGTCCATGGAATGGGATGAGTTATAGAACATATTTTTCAATAAGTACTTCCCTCGTATTATTCAAACAAAGATGGAGAAGGAGTTTCTTGAACTAAAGAAAAAGGATGATGAATCTATTGGTATATACGAAGCGAATTTTACAAGGCTTTCAAGGAATGCATCTGGCTTTATCATCCAACATGAAAGTAAAGGTGATCCATTCTTCTATGGCATAAAACCAAATCTTTGAATGGAATTATCTATAAGAGACTTCAGTAGCTATGAAAAAATTGTACGTTGTGCTATCAATATAGAAATAGAATTTGGTGTTACATATCCATCTCATGGTTTTGAAAATAAACGAAAGATGTAGTTCAACGAGAAATCTCAGAATAATGGTGAAAAGAATATGAATGTTTCCTTATGCTCAAAGTGTGGAAAGAAGCATGGTGGAGATTGTCTTAAAGGGACTAGAAAATGTTTTATGTGTGGAAAAGAAGGCCATCGAGCAGCTGAGTGTTGATGTAATGGAAAAAGGGTTGCTAATGATGTTAATAAAGAAAAGACTGTAGAGAACGCACCACCAACACTTCAATTCTTCAAGTGAAATGAAATGGGGCATTATGCTAATCAATGCCCTAATCCAATGTTTAATGATGATCAACATACGCAACCACTTAAGGAAAAGGAAAAAATGGAAGTCACATGCAATCACTATTGGCATTGTTGAATATGAAAACGATGTGGTAGAATGATTAAGTGTTTATGTAATGGGATTCCAAAATAATGTTGTATATAGTATCATGTAATATTGGAATATTTATGTATTGGTCTATTGTGGTTTTCAATAATTTTATGGTACCGGTAACCATGAAAAGTGATTGAGATATTTTCGGAAAGAAGATGATATGCGCATAATGAAGGGATAATGAGAAAATGAAATGTGTGATAGTATTCATGAACTCATGACTGATATACGGAAATAGTTATATCATGGATTGATTATATAGAATTTTGGGGTTTTGGTATGTGGAAAGAGTTAACATTTGGTAGCACTCATGCTTTCACAAAGATTCAATGGGTATTAATTTTTCAAGAGAATACATGATTAAGGCCTTCGAATGTTTGGAATGTGACCCACAAGACATATCTTATGATATATGGGGATCAATGATGGTATTAATATGCTTGTAATATGAAATCTCGGGTAATCGTTTTCACTATAATATTAGAATGGAATCCAATATTATGGATAAGACTAAATATTGGAATGGATTATGTTGAACATATGTTAGTATTGTATTTTTTTTAAAAAGGACATCATGCAGAATGAGCGACAACCCGTCACGTCGGACAAGGCTGTGGGAATCGAACCCACAAAAGAAGTGTGACATGCCTTTATTTCCTACCACTGGCCTACAGGAAGTCCCTGGTTAGTAGAAAATAGTTTAATTTTATTATACAAGATGATAGATGATGTATAAGTCCATTTTGGAACCATATATGATTAATCTCACCATAGATGGAATTATGTATATAACTTTTGCTAACTTATGTTTGAGACAGATGGAATGACTTATCATTCTATAACATGTTCTGCTAAGAATTCAAAAAAGAAAAATTCATCATTATTTCTTAATGATATGAAGTGAAAATTGTTCAAGTCATGAACAACGGTTAGATTATACCAAAATATTATAAGTATTTATTTTAATTCAAATTCTTCAACTTTAGGGAAATGATCGTGAAAACCAAAAATGTTGTTCTAGTGCCCTTATATACGATGAATCAGATGGTTCCCTAGATCATCACAAATATATGGATTTGTTATTGTTGTCTTTTTCACAGCCATGTTCTCTAGCACACTCCATCAGAACATGACGGTTAGATTTCTTTTCAATATCCATATTTTCACCTATGTTCTCCTATATGGAAACCTAGTGATTATTTAATTTGTGTAAATCTTACGTTTCATACATTAGTTTTTAAAGCCAACTTTTGATATTCCAATTTACGATGTTGGTTTCTATTAAAGAAACTTTTGAGTAGTAAACCATTTATAAACCCGACGAATTTCAAGGGTGAAATTCATTTTAAGGGGGGTAGAATGTAACACCCTGAGATTTTATGAATTTTTTTTTAATTTCATTAATGTATTTTGTTGTACACTATAGAAAAATGGGCTTTCACAACACGCATCCCTGTCTTGGATTGCATTACACTCAATCACGAACTTCCATGATAGCGTGTGTGGTACGCAATACCGAGTTTTTCTAAACAACGATATGTTATATAAACTAGCCATTATGAAAAGTAATATACAATTTTTGAAGTTTTATAAATTTTATCTTTCAAAATGGACTTCATTTTTGGATTCAGAATATCAAAATTAGCCCAGGGTGATTTTTTGGTATTTTTCTGAAAACTTTCAATTTTTGATTAATAGTGAAAACACTGGGTTACTATTCAAAAACCGACTTTTTATTTAAATAATTATTTATTTTATTTAAATTTATTTTTGGTCAAAATTGATACGTAATACCTATATATGTTCAATTTATTTCATTGGAGTCATTTTATAATAATTTTAGATATATAAAAATTTTATTGAACTTTTCACCGTCTTTTACCTACCTCCTAGGAGAATTTGCAAATTCACATAAAACATAATTTTATTGCTTATATGAGTGGAATTTAAAAAATCCAAGACACACGGTTAATATCATGGACTAAAATTTGGTTTAATGATATGAAAATAATTTTTGGTGAATTGTAACTTTTTTCTTTTTTTTACCACGGTTATAAGTTAATAATGTAATTAAGGGTAAAAATGATACTATTATTACCCTAACACATGTCCTAATTCTCTTGGATCAGAGTAATTCCACCAGAAACAACCTTAGAAATAACATATTACCATTTAGGCCCACTGTGATTATATTAGGACATTAATTATTAATTTATTTAAAAAAGGGTTAAATAGTTAAAATCAAAGTCTAATAACTAAATCAATTTTAATATAGGGGTATACATAAGATAAATTCGACTATAAATATTAATTAGAAATATAAAAATATTTCCTACATAATGATGTTTTATTTATAATTTTTATACATTAAATAATTTAATTTATTTATTACACAATGATGATGCATCAATTATCTTATTAATTAAATATTGACATAATTGATGTTATAAATACCCAAATAAATGTAATTTCAGACTTTTTTTGAATTCCATAACTTTTATAGGTTAATATGACATGTTATTATTGATTTAGTTAACTTTTTTTGAACTAATCATTCTGTTATGATTTTCACAAAAATCAATTACCAAATAGTGTCAAAATTGACATAAAATAGTTTTTAAAAAAAATATTATATTATTAATTGTTATTTTATTCATAAAAAAATCTAATTTTCCTCCCAATGACTTATATAAGGTAATATATATTAATAATAAACATCTTTGGGTTCGTTTGGCTTGTTATAGTAGGTTTATTAACCTTATAGTGTATGAAAACAGGAAGACATGGTAAAAGAAAAATTATTTAACTTAAAGTTAAATATAAATGATAAGGTTAAAATAGAAACCTAAACTTGTCTAAATTCTATTATATGAGATTATTGTGACCTATACCCACCTTAGATTCGAAATAAATCAATTTAGAGCTATTAAAAACCGAATATGACATTATAATAAAATAATATTTTTAGTTATTCCAAAGGTGCCCCTCTCCTCCCTTATAAAAGGAAACCTCCTCCCTCTCTTCCTAAAACCACTTTGAGCCTTCAAGCTCGGCCAAACCCTGCCAATTTCTCTTATCCACTTCCCTAGAAACATTATATAGGTTCGGTTCTTCTTCAAATACCAATCTTAGTGCCCTAAGAGGATGTTTCAAAAAGGCCTGTCGAAAGAAGAGGTAATATCTGTTTCCGATTCTTTCAACATTATTTCATCTTCTACTTATTCTTATTTAGTTGTTTCATTATGAAGTAAAAACATCAGTATCACTCATATATGGACATGTTATTATAAGTATGTAAAAAACCTATTTCACCCTCTATCCATCCTATGGAAAATGAAATCACCGCGCGTGTGTACGTACGGAATACCGTCTCCATGCCATGGTGTAATATGTTTTCGACCACCACCTTACGTGGATGTGTATAATGGTGTAAATAAATAACTATATATGATTATTGTAAATTGATATTTATTCTGAAATATTATACATACACTTCAATTCAATTCCACAATCATCGGAACGATATCATCATTCGTGCGTACGTACGGACTACCGTCTCCACGACGTGATGAGATTCATTATCCATGTTAACCATTCATGAATGATTATAAAGTATATATAATAAGTAATCATGAAATATATTAAATAATAATGATACTGGATTTATTTGTATATATATGTATGTCATCTACTTAATTTCATTCAATTCAATAAGGAAACAAAAACAACGTTCATGCGTACGTACAACCAACCATCTTCATGAATGGTGTATTTCATTCCATTTAATCGATCTATCATATATATATATGTATATAATGAATATATATTATATATAAATCATTTTTTACATTCTTGAATTATTTAAATGAAGATATAAGTAAAAATATCAAGAACAACAAATCCAAACACGTACGATAAATAAAACGATTTAACCCAAAACCCTGCATTAACATTGAACTTACAAAAGAACGTGTAATATGAAGTCATAAGTGAACCATATATGATATCATAACAATGAATATTATTATGTAATAAGTCAATGACATTATTTAAATCACTATACAGGAGGTTTGGAATCGTACGAAGCATATCGGACATAAGGTAAGGGATAACTTGTCCAATCTCATTCTTATCCAAGATTTTTTATTCGTAAATATTTACTGGGGTTATTGTTCTCATCCATGTCCACATTTCCTAAAAATGGTTTCATGTATTTTTAATGTCCTTTTTACCCGTTTTTGAATTTTAATACATGGTATGTAAGGAATTTTTTTGTTTACCATACGAGGTACTTTTTGACTTTTCCGACAGAAGTATAAGAAGAATGTTATTTTTAACTTATACGGCGTGAACGAATTTTTACGGTTTCATAATTCCTCATTTTCATGATGCATACTCTACAAGTTTTTTATGAATATTTTCAACAAAATAATTTTCTTTTAAAATTTCTTGGCATTTTGTGAAAAAAAAGATTTTGAAGAAGAAAGGATATTTTCCTCAAGAATTCATTTCATGAGGTTTATCAAAACCATTGTTCCATCTATGATGACATTATTTCATATGTGTATGTTTCAAGTATAATGTCTCTATGATTTACATGGTTTCACTTTTCTTATTATGAAATGATATCCATTTCTTTTATATGGATTATGTGATGATGGAATGATGTTTATGAAACCCATTTTATTCTTTGGGTTACGATAAATGATTTATCTTTATGTTGTGGAATAAGTAAGAATGATTTCATTGTGAGATTGGTGGGACATATAGCTCCCTCCAATGCATTGGGTAAAGATTTATATCTCATGAGATAGTCATGGCTGGAACGGTAAGTTAATCTTGTTCAGTGTTATAGGACTGAAATGAGGAGTGAACTCGATTCAGAAAGGGACTTTGTCCACTAGGATGGTCTTGGCAGCAATTCCTTGGATACTATGGAAATCATAACATGTGATTAATGGTTTCCACAATTACTTGTTTTATTCCAATTCTATTTTATCATGATTGATGTTCCCTTTTGATATATTCCTTATGTACTTCAAAGATTCATGTCGTTTCTCAATATTTTGATGTTTAGATTTTATGTTCAGGTTTTTGCATTCAAATGTTTATGGATTGTATTATGTTCTATATGTTTACCCTTACTAGGCATTTGATCTCACCCCTTTTATGTTTTCCTTTCCCTAGGATATAAATAAAGGTTTAAGATAAGAAAAAAAGGGGAATATCTTTATGGGAGATGTTGAAGATCTTTCACCATGATTAGAAGATTATATTCGGAGTTTCCAAATACACTAAACTATTTCAGTCCTTGTGTGACTATTTTTGATATGTACTAAGTATTCCGTAAAAGTAATGTAATTTCAATGTAATTCAAGCTTTGGGTATCTACAGAAACACCCCGGTACTTTCCAGTAAGGAATGGGATTCTATTACAAGTGTGGTGAAAAAGACCACCAAGCTCATTATTGCAAGGGGAAGAAAGAGGTTGTTGCTGTTGAATGCTACAATAGTAGAGAAAGGGGGGATTATGAAAATTAATGCCCTAAGTGACAAGGAAAATTACCTCAAAAAATGAAGAATCAAGGGAAAGCTTATGCTGTAACAACTGCTGAGGTTGATGCTCTGAAAGACATAGTGGTTTGTAATTTAATGGATTCCTCATGTTTAGAAAATGATTTATTTGATTCTAGATAATCACATTCTTTCATATCTTCCCATTTTGCAATGAAAATTATATATTTCCAAATTTTATTTAACAAGGCAGTTTTCAGTCAAAAATCCTAAGGGAATTATCATTGGAACAATATTTTGTGAATCAGTCCCCATTAGGGACTATTAATGTTTTTATCTGCTGATTTCATCATCATACCCATGACTGAATTTGATATAATCCTCAGAATGGATTGGATTTCAAACCATGATACTAAAATTTATTATAAGAAGAAGGAGGTTACAATTTTTGATGATGATAAGGAGTACCTTAGATTTAGAGAAGAAACAACACCACCTAATTCTTATCTAGATCCACCCCGAGTAGCATAACTAAATTGATTTATTGGGGAGGAAGAGAATGAAATAATTATGGGTGAGGAAAGGAATGTTCAAATATAATATTTACCTATTTTTCAAGAATATGATGATGTGATTCCATAGGATTTACCTAGACATCCTCCAAAACGAGAAATTGAGTTTTCTATTGATTTAATTCATTGTTCAAGGCCCATATCAAAGACCCCTTATAGAATGACCATGGTGGACTTAGTGGAACAAAAGATACAACTAGAGGAATTGATTAATAAGGGATTTATTTACCCTATTTTTTCATCATGGGGAGCCTGTGACATTTTTGTTAGGAAGAAAGATGGATATATGAGGTTGTGAATTGACTTCTGGGAGATAAATGCTATAACAATAAAGAACTTATATCCCCTACCTCACATTGATGATTTATTTTACCAACTTCATGGAGCTCAATTATTTTCATAGATTAACCATTGATCTAGATATCATAAGTTTTGCGTGAAGAAGGCAAACATTCTGAAAACAGAATTTCGAACCAGGTACGAGCATTACGAGTTTACAGTAATGCATTTTGGATTGACTAATGCACCCTCTGTCTTCATGGATATAATGAATAGTGTTTTTAAGAAATATTTTGATGACATTGATGTGGTATTTATTTATTGTATCTTGATATACTCCAAAATCTACGAAGATCATGAAAATCACCTGTGCATTATCCTGAAGACTCTTTGAAGACATGAATTATATAAGATGTTAAGAAAGTGTGAATTCTGGCGTCATGAGATTTCTTTTCGTGGCCATATTGTCTCTAAGGATAAAATCTGTATTGATCCTTATATGAATTGAGAAATCCATGAATGGCTAGCATTGTAAAGTATAACTGAGGTACATAGTTTTATTGGTTTTGCAGGTTATTATCGGCATTTTGTCAAGAATTTTCACCCGATTGGCTAACCCATTAACCAAGCTCACACTTAAAGGGGTGAAAATTGTTTGGAAAAAAGAATTTGAGAATGTTTTAAAGAATTTAATAGAAGATTATTTAATGCTCTTATATAGACTCTACCATTGGGGAATGGTGGGTTTGTTATTTATATTGATTCCTCAAATAAAATACTTGGTTGTGTCCATATTCCTAATGATATGGTTATTCCCTATGAATCACAACAGTTAAAAATTCATGAGAAATACAATCCTACTAATGATATTGAGTTATAATTTGTAATAGTTGCTTTGAAGATTTGGAGACACTATCTCTATGGTGGAAGATGTGAGATTTATATTGATCACCAAAGTATGAATTATATTTTCTCACAGAAATAACTAAAAATGTGGCAAAGGTGATGGGTTTATCTACTCAAGGATTATGATTTCCCGATACACTACCACCTGGGGAAGGAAAATAAAGTGGCATATTCTTTAAGTAGAAAATATCATGAGGTTTTGAAAAATATGAGAGTTGAAAAGGATGATATTTTCATGGATCTAGTAAAAATGGATATGAGAATAACCAAGGAAGGTGAAAAATTAATACTTTTTCAAATAGTTTCCAAACCATCTTTACTCAAATGGATAAAAAGTTCTCAGTTTGATGATGAGGAGTTTCTAAAGAAGATTAAATGTTTAAATGATGGGCGATTGAGTGACTTCATATATGAAGATGGAATTTTGAAATTTGGGAAGAGACATTGTGTTCCCAATATACCTGATCTAAAAAGAGAATTGTTGGATGATGCATATAGTTCCAATTTCTCTATACACCCTGGGACCAGAAAAATTATATAGATTTGAAGGAACATTTTTTGTGGGAAAACATGAAGAGGGATATTGATGATTTTTTGTCAAGATGTATGGTTTTTCATCAAGTGAATGCTGGAAGGGAATAGCCTAGTGGAAGCTTGCAACCTCTTCGCATACCTGAGTAGAAATTGGATAATATTATAATGGACATTTTCATTGGACTACCAAATACTCCAAGAAGGAATGATGCAATATGGGTCATTATTGATCGTCTTACCAAGTCAGCACATTTTCATTCTATAAGAGAAGATTTACCACTTGAACGTCCAACAAGACTATATATTAATGAAGTTGTGAGACTTCTTGGAGGACACCTATCAATTGTTTTTATCATAATCCATGGTTTACATCAAGATTATGGATAAGTCTTCAGAAATCCTTGGATATTGAACTTTGTTTGAGCACTGCCTACCACCCCCAAACTGATGGTCAATCAGAATAGGCTATTAAAACCATAGAAGACATGTTGAGATCACGCACACATGACTTTCAAGGTATGTGTGATCAGTATTTACCTCTGGTATAACTTTCCTATAACAATATCTTCTATTCAAATATTCAGATGGCATCATATGAAGCGTTATAATGAAAGATATGTCTCACACCAACCTGTTGGGATGATGTTCGTGAATGAAAACTCATAGGCCCAGAACTGGTGGAGGAAACGATGGAAAAGATGAATGTAATCTAAAACCATATCAAAGAAGTTCAATGTAGGCAGACAAGATATTCCAATAACTAAAGGATGAATTTGAAATTTCAGGTAGTAGATCATGTTTTCTTGAAGGTATCTCCATGGAAGGGTGTTAAACATTTTGGTAAGAAGGGAAAAATAAGTCACAGGTATATCTGAACATTCAAAATTCTTGAATGAATTTTGGTTGTAGCTTACCATTTGGTAATGCCTCCAAGTCTCTCCAAAGTTCCCCATGTGTTCCACGTATCACTATTGAGAAAATATATGCCTGACCCAACACATGTAATCACGGATACAGAATTAGAACTGGAACCCGATATGTCGTATTCGGAAGAGCATGTTAAGGTTATAGATACAAGAGAACAAGTTTTGAGATACCGCACGACTCCTCTGGTAAATGTACTATGGAGAAACCATAAGATGGAAGAGTCAATGTGGGATCCCGAGGAACATATGATGAAAAACCATCCAAGTATTTTTATGTAGAAATATTCTAGAAATTTTGAGGAAGAAATTATTTGAAGGAGGGGAGAATGTAACACCCCAAGCTTCCACAGTACGCTTCTCTTTGAATAATACAATAGTGTGTGTTGTATACAACTTCATGTTCTAACTCACCACAACCAATCAAACTAGCTATTATGAATAGTAATACCCATTTTTTGAAATTTAATAAATTTTATCTTTCAAAATGGGCTTCATTTTCGGATTTGGAGTATCAAAATTAGCTTCGGGTGAATTATTGGTCTTTTCCTGGAAACTTTCAATTTTGGATGAATAGCGACAAACACTGAGTTATAGTTTAAAATAAATTTTTTATTTAAATAAATTTTTTATTTAAATAAATTTTTTATTTACATTTTTAGGTCAAAACAGATACATAATAATTATATAAGTTCAATTTAATTCATTGGACTCAGTTTATAATAATTTTAGATATATAAATATTTTAGTGAACTTTTTACCGTCTTTTACCCACATCCTAAGAGAATTTAAAAATTTACATAAAACCTAATTTTACCACTTCTGTGAGTTGAATTTAAAAAATCTAAGGGACACGGTTGATATCATTATGTAAAATGTTGTTCAATAACTTCAAAATAAATTTTGTTGAATGGTAACTTTTTTTTACTTACCATGGTTAAAAGTAAATAGGGTAATTAAGGGTAAAAATGATAATATTATTACCGTAACACATGTCCTAATTCTATTGGATAAGTGTAATTTGGCCATAAAATTTTATGAATACCATATGATCCTTAAGGTCCACTTGGATTAGATTAGGACATTTATTATTATTTAATTCAAAGAAGAGTTAAAAGCGTTAAATTAAAAGTTTAATAACTATACCATTTTTAATATAGTGTTACACATAAGATAAATTTGAATATAAATATTCATTAGAAAGATGAATTATTTCCTATATAGTGGTATTTTATTTATATTTTGTAGACATTAAAAAATTTAATTTATTTGTCACACAATGATGATGCAGAAATTACTTAATTAATGAAATACTAAAATAATTGATATTATAAATATCCAAATAAATTCATTTTGGGACTTTTTATGAATTCCACTAATTTTATAGGTTAATATGACATGTTAGGGCTGGTAGATGAATTTATTTCGAAGTAAAAATGCTTTTATAAATTTATGAAAAAAACAAATACCAAATAATGTCAAAATTGACATAAAAGTGTTTTCGAAACAAATAATATATTATTAATTGATATTATATTACTAAAAAACTATTTTTTGGAAAAAATACTTTTATAATTATATTTGTATCATTAATTAACCCCTTTATGTTCTCATGGAAGTATATAGTATGTTTATTAACCATATAATATAAAAATACAAAGAGACATTGTAAATGTCAACCTATTTAACTAAGAGTTAAATCTAAAAGACAAGGTTAATATAGTGACCCAAACCTGTATAAAACCTATTGGTTGAGATTTTTTTAACCCATAAACACCTTAGACTTTTAATAATTCATTTATATACCATTAAAAACCAAAAATTATTTTATTATAAAATAACATTTCAATCTTTTCCTAAGGTGTCCCTCACCATTCTTATAAAAGGGAACTTCCCCTTCTCTCTAATTCACACCATCAAAGCTCTTTAGAACGGCCGAACCCTATCAAATACCCTCTAAACTATCCTACCTTCATCATAGAGTCTTTAATTTAGTCAGATATCCAATATATGTATCCCTTTCAATCAAATCAAAGGAAAGAATCTGAAGAAGAGGTAAATATTTCATCACCTCTTTCAAGTTCTTCTATTCTCCACCTCCTCTTTATTTTTTGTTTCCATTATATAATAATAACTCTAGTATATTCTATATATATTGATGTTATTATAAATATGGTACAACAATATTCATTATTCTATCCATCAGTTGAATGACATGTCACCATACGTGCGTACGTACGGCTTACTGTGTCCACGTCGTGGTATAATTGTTATTCAATAAATTATTATTTGGATGGGTATAATAATGATGTGGAATTGATTTAAATAATAAATATAACATGATAATTTTTATTTATTAATGAGATACCATTAATTTATATATTATTTTAATATCAAAAGAATGATATTGTCTTTCATGCGTACGTACGGATTGTCGTCTCAATGAATGCGATGAGATTCATTCCACATCGTATCCATTCAAGACTAATTTTCATTATATAATTAAAAATAAAGTTTTAAGACTTAATATATTTCTGAATATGAATATGATACTTCCTATCCATAACAAACATTACTTACAAAACAAATCATATAAAGGAAAACGAATCAGTAAACACCTGAAACGACGACAATACTAAGATATTATTAACAAAGCAATGTTAAAAGATCATATATGATATCATATTAATGTATATTATTATTTAATAATTTAATAACAATTATTTCACTATTATAAAAGTGTTTAACCTACCCTCAACCAAGGAAAAGTACAAGGTAAGGGTTAATATCATGATCTATTCATTATCCAAAGTTGTTTATACGTAATTATCTACCGGGACCTCTTTATCATCCACATCCATGCTTTTTAAAAGTTTTTTTCAAAGAATTTTTACTATTTAATAGACAATGGGTTAAATTAATTTATACCCTTATTTTAAATATTATGTTTTGAAAGGAATCTTTCTGTCGTTTTCCAAACTAGGTACTTTTTGACCTTTTCCGACAAATTTAAGGTAAGAAAGTTTTGTTAACCTATACGGTGGGTGTGGCTATTTTTCACCGATATAAAATCATCGAAGATTCACTTACAAGATTATAAGAATATTTTCAAAATAAATTTTTGCATAAATAATTTCAAAATAGAAAAATATATTTCCCTAAAAAAGGTTTTTATTTAATCTATGTCAACAACATTCGATGGATTTTAAGCTTCTTTGAAGTTGATTTATTATGATAAAAACCATCCATATTGTATTGAAGGTTTTGTGATAAGTTTGACTGTGAATGTGTTATTTTTACACCATTAAGGGATTATAGATAATGTATTTACATTTAGTATGCTAGTTTTAATACGAATATTTATGTTACGTTTAAACCTTTTCATTTGAGGAATGAATTAGACTTAATAAGTGATAGGTGGAGCCCACTATATCTCCTCGATGCATCGGTAGGTCTTATGAGACAAACTAGGGCCTTGGAATAAGGCCTCGAAAAAAATCATATTTTTAGTATTGGCACAAGGCCTTGACTATGTGGTTATGAAAGTTCGGCATTATTAATTTCATTATTATGAAAGTGGATATTGATATTGCATGATATTATTCGACTAATATAATATCCATGTGAAAAAGAAAATAGAATAATCTTTTTTTGTATTTTCCATATTATGCTGAAGTTAAAGCTTAAAAGGCTTTTGTTTTAGTCTTATACATTTCCTTAAATGTTTATTCCTATTTATGAAAGTTTCCATTATATTGTTATCTTTACTGAGCATCTGAGCTCACCCCTTTATATATTTTATTTTTCCTAGGATGCAAAGAAGTATATTATGAATGAACTACAGGTATATTCTATGGGATCTCAGTGTTTTCTATGGAATCAATCTTGCTGTAGTTTTCCATTTTATGATGTAATGTAAACCTTATGAATGTATCTAGTACTTCCAAGGATACTGAACTAATCAGTTTTTCGAGACATGATCTTTTGTGATCATGACAATGATATGTAATAATGCACAGACTCTAGGCTTCTGGGGTTGAGGCGTTACATAAATAACCCCCATATACTGACTCACTATTTTGAAATGGTGTTCAACTCCAAATATTACCATTCCAGTTTTGGGATTCAGAAAGATATCATCATCTTGGTGCCTTCTACTTCTGCTTCCCTATTTCTTTTGTGAAAAACTATTCTAAAGATACATAACATAGATGAATAAACCTGGTAATATTCAAATTATATAATTTTTCAATATATAAATCAGGTTAAAAAAATTTATGGTATTCTATTAAAATCATACCAACCCTTAAAATTATCTAAACCATGATCTAATACCAACTATAAGGACTTGTCCTTAAACATTAAAAAATATAGTAAATTTATTTATAATTTAATTATTTACATTCCATAAGATATTTCTGGTTTAGATTTTTAACATATTAGGACATAATTCATACAAATCAAATAATAAAAATAAAAATTTTGTAATATTAAGTAAATATCCATATTTTTCTTAATAAAAAACTTTTTTTATAAAAACATGAAATAATTTCATGGAAAGTCTTCACTACATTCATCTTGGCTTATCCTTTTCTCTAACAAATATTTAAACACTATGTAAAACATTTTAAAAATTGGATTGATCACAAAAATAATAGTATGGGACATAAAAATAATGATAGAAACCATTAGTACATGAATACTTATAAACATATGAAATCATTTTCACAAAGTCATACTTCTCACCCAATCAGTCCCATATTGTTACTTTGTGAAAACAATGAGATTTCCATAAAGTATAGAAATCATAAATTATACCATAAAGGTAACATGGGGAATTACATACCTAATATTCTAACGTTCACAGCTACCGTATGATATGTAATCCTCACAGATACCTTACAATGTAACCCTCATAGCTACCTCATGATGTAACCATCACAGTTACACATTGAGTAACCATTCATTCAACCTCCAACATAAATACACCTAATTTATTAGAGGTAGATATAAGTACGAAAATTCATCATAAGCAATTTCCACGAACCATAATCATTAAATAATAATACTTACATAAAAACATTCCTTTTCAATTTTTTGAAAAAAGAAATTTAAATGAGGATTTTTAAAGAAATGTCCCCTACAAATATCATATAATTGAATATAGAATTAATATAATGAATAGAATATGTAAATAATATGTAAATACACTTAATAAAACACAATATAAACAAAATAAACTTCATAAATTATCTTATAACCACATAATCAATGAAGTTGAAAGTTAACCCAAAGAATGTAAATTGGGTTTAAGATTCCCTTACCTTGGGTTCTTCTTAGTTAAATTTTTTTCAAACCTCCTATATAATGGTTAAAAGTGTTTTACTAAATTATTAATGAACCATAATTTTTTTTGTAATTACTTATATGATATTCTTTTAATATTCTTCCACCCATTTATTAATAATATTTTTTTATTTTTATTGTTTCAGGTGCCTTTATTTCATGGTTTCCATGGCTGGTTCATTAGGGATTTTCCTGTAGAATGAAATAAAAAATATAGAGGTGGAATGAAATAGTGTTAATATGATTCTATAATTTTAAATGATATTATATATCATTTATTTCTATCACAAGGATAAATCATTTGATAAAATTTTAATGATAATAGATTAATTTATTTTTGTGGGGGTTTTGATCATTGTGATCTTATAACATTTTATTGAATATAATGTTCATATATAGGTTAACAATAATTAAATGACTTATAATATGTATAATAAAATTTTATTTAACCATTATAAAGATTCTTTACTAGCCATGATGGAACTAATGGAAAATGAAAGTCTATCATCCATTATGGCGCTAAATCGACACATCACGGATGATGTTCTCACTTTTAGAATAAAAGATATATGAGAGGAAAATTAATGGGGATTTTACCTCTTGAATTATCCTCATTTAGAACCTCTTTAGGGCCTTTGGATTTTTTATTTTGATGAGACCATTACATCTTGGACATGGATAAGAGGCTTGGGAAGGGAATTGCTTAGAAATCCAACAGTCTAAAAATCATTGAGGTGCGAGGAGAAGAGGTGCATAGGGGTAGTATTTATAGTGGAAGAGAGGGGTGTTTTATCATTATTATATTCATTAGTGGATAAATAATATGAATAGTTTGATCATTATCAATAAATATTATAAAATGATGAAGGATATTATGATATTTTGGTCTTACATAATCTTTTCATAATTTATGACTCAATAATTCATGAATTTGTTAAATACTGTATATTTTCATATTTCACTATTCACAAAACATTCGTGTATTTTTGAAAATACCAAAAATTAACCCCTATAAATTTTCAACATTTAAATTTTAAAAATTAACTCAATTTTATAAATTTAATTTCATATATATGATAAAATTAATTTTTATTTAAAATCAAAATTTATTTGAAATACGAATTTTAATACTATATCTGAATTTTTAAAGCTTTGAAAAACTAATAAAGGTCAAATAATATTATCTTATAATAATAAGTAAATAAAATATTAATCTATGAATCTACATTCTTGAAATATATTTTCGTTGAAATCATCATATTAATTATAAAATTATAAATAAATATTTATATTTCAAAAATATTTCAAATCATAAATTATCACTTTCAAAACACTCGTTTACTTATTCTATAATATAAATATATCACATTTTCACTTTTAAGATACATGAATTTTATTTTTAGTTTGAAATGTGAGGTTGATATTTCCTTGGCCAGATTACTATTCTTAAGATCAAATTACTATTCCCCCAGTATAATTTTCTTAATTTTTATAAATACCACTTATTTCATTATAAATTTACAATGAATTTGACTATTTAATTCTATAATGAAAAGAAATTAATTTATAAGGTCCTAGAATGATACTATTTCATGAAAATCTTTGTATGTTACCAATCCTACAGATGAATCGACACTCCACTGATGGTCATGGGAACTAGCTATGAAAGTGACCTTACCTACCACACCGATGGAAGTATACTCAGTTTCTACTTTAAGTAATTTATCTTTATCCTTGGATACTCTATTTTCCATTAATATGGTTTATTTTCACATAGAGATGCTTTCTAAACCTATAAATGGCGTGTACTTAAAATTACTTGGCGTGTAGTCTGAAAATTTCCAGAAACATCCCGTTTTCTCCAGTTTCCTCATAAACCATTCAAAAAATCAAACATGGTTGGGATTTTGACACTTTATAAAAACCCAGGTTCTTACAATCTACCCACCTTAACATAGCTCATCCCCGAGCTATCGAAAGAATCCCATAGATGGAACCACACATACCCCCCCCCCCCCCCCCCCGAAAAAAGAAACATGGAATCCCCCAGTCTCATGGTTCTGGGTAAAATCCTCACGGGGATCCCCACCTTAGGAATCATCTAACCTCATCTCAACCCAACAAAACTGAAATCAAACAAGTTTTACTATCCTGTTCTCTGGACGCCTAGTCCTCCCGTGACACATTGTCTACCCTGCACCTCATTTGAGATCCTATGTCGCTTCCGACACCCAACGTATCCCTCATCGCATCATTGTCCGCCTATGCGTGGTCCTGGGGCCTAGCACCTCATGTAACCCACATCCTCAATGCCCTGATGCCCAAGGAACCTCATGTAACCTGCATCCTCGATGCCCCGATGCGCAAGGCACCTCAAGTAACCCACATCCTTGATGCCATGATGCTACACATCACACACACACACACACACACACACACACACACACACACATATATATATATATATCACGCACCTGATATGGAGCGAATCCCACTGAGTGGAATCTAGTTAGTCCACATAGATCCTACGCACCACGTGCACTCAAAAGAGACATGCCTCTACAGTTAATTCCAAAAGGGAAACATGGAGATAACAGCCACACCGCGGTGTACCTCTAACTATCTTTGGCTCACCGGTCTGCTCAGCCATTGGTAGCTCCACGACATGCACCTGACCTGACACACGACTTTCTGATGCCAGACCTCTGTGCGGTGCTGCTCTAGTCACCGGCCACTGACCCCTCATCTGGGTCCCACCATCTTTGTCACGAACTTTTCACACATCTAAACCTTGACTACCCTCTCTGGGTACCGAACCTGAACCAACTGTAGATGCCATAGTCTGTCATGGTCCCTGCCTGTCGGTTATCTGAGACAGCTGCCTGAAAAACCGCTCCAGATGCTCGCCTTGTCAACATGCCCGACACTCCTTCGGAGGCCTTTCACACTGTGCCCGAACATGTCTCGGCTCTCTACACAGGAATGAAATCACCGAAGAACTACCACGAGGTGGTCTAGCGAAATCCCTGGCATGACGGCCCTGCTGGAACTCATCCCGTCCTCGCTTCCTACTGTCTGAACCATCACCTGAAGCTATCGCCCAGCCCAAGCGAGACTTTTCTCCCTCGTTTCCCTCGGCTATGGGTGCCTGATCCAGCGCCTCATAGAACGAACTCAGCACGAAGAGGTTCACCTGGACCTGAATGGCGTGTCGTAAACCATTCACGAAGCACCTCACCCTAGTTGCATCATCGCTGACCATACTAGGTGAAAAACGAGACAACTCTGTGAAGGTAGTTGCGTAGTCCATGTCAGACATATCTCCCTAATGAAGACTCAAGAACTTCTGAGCTCTCTCTACCCTCAGGATCTCTAGATAAAAGAGCTCGAAGAACCTGTCCGCTAAGTCCTTCCATGCTATCCTCTCGTGCCTACGGGCCTCAACCTGTATGTCCCACCAACACATCACCGGTCTTCACTGCATGTACGTCGCCAACTTGACCCTCTGCCATGGAGGCATCTCGAGATGCTCTAAGATCATCTGCATACTCTCTATCTAGTTCTCAGTCTCCTGCGGGCCACCCTCACCCTGAAAAATCAGCGGGTGCTGCGACTGGAACACCCGCATCATATATGCCATAGAAGGCTATGTACTCTACGGGCCTATGTCAATCCCCTACAAGGCACGTACCAGGCTAGCTCAGAGCTTCTCGTCAAGCCACAACACGAACGATGCCAAACCCAGCTATTTTCATTCCTGCACGAGATCCTGAACCTGCTCCTGTCCCTGATCCTGTACCTACGGCTCGTGCTCTGCCTGTACTGAAATCTTACCCTAATCATGTGGCACCGTATCATCTCCTGCCTGACGCTCCATTGAGTTGTGATGGAGTATCCCGCAGAATACCATAAATGGTTAGGCATCCCTTTAATATCTAAAACAATATATTCTATGCATATAAGTAAAGCAGTAAAAGTCAGTGCATAACATCTACACATACTCCCCCTTACCGCAACCCATGCCCTACGACATCTCGGCCTCATGGCCTCCTTACCCGCCCTCAACAGAGCCAAGTATAAAAAGTACCTCAGTCCACGCCCTTCCTGGCAACTCATGTTTCTTCGATCCGATGGCCGAGTCGCCCAATCCGGACAGTTACACTGCCTCAGCCATAGTACCTTCCTGCTCTCATAAGAGTGATACCCAAATATCCTTCCACATGCAATTTTACAAAATATAAATCATGGAATACACATATGTACAACTAGAAATTATATTATGAATTTAACTTATTCACATTTCAAGTAGATAAATCATGGAAATTCATTTTTATTCAGATAGAATTATCACTTCACAAATCATACGTGCAATTACGAAATTGAAATACCCTAAAATGCGCCTATCAAAATCCAAGAAAACTAGCCTTGCCATACCGGGACAAGGTCCAATTATCCCTTACCGCACCGGGCTAAGGGTCACACATCACAATCAAAAATATCACACACCAAGTGATCCACCAAGGTGGAAATCATATAATCCATAATCTGAGAAAATGTTAAACATCAATTCCCACCCATGGATACTTGGTCCATACCTCATACCTGGGGCTGCAGGCAGCCAAGAACAAGCTAGAAACCCTATTCTAGTAACATCAATCTATCACAAGTATACCATATCCAAAATAGTAAAACCCAGAAAAATAAAAAGAGAAGTCTGAATCTCATTAGTATCTAGAAAAACACTACTACTAAATCCTTGTCATGAACTCCTCTTATACCACTTTGTAACGACCCAGACCCGGCTAGCCACCAGAACAGTTCCAAACAGGTCAGGTGTTACTACTTTAGGTGCACCTTCCAGAATTCCAAAGGCTTCTGATTAGAAGAGAGGGTCTATTAGGTATAGAGGGGAGGCTATACCCTTCTAGAGGATCATAATAAGGGTACTTTTCCGAGTATAGCTGTAATGATGAATCAAAAAAAGGCTCAACAGACTCCAACTAGACCCAGAGAGTGGAAGAATAATCAATATAGATAAACAGTGGAAGTAGTAAATATAACAACAAGAGTGTAAATAAACACAATAGCATGGTGATAAAATTTAACTACTACTGAATAGTAAAACATGCATCCAAAGTCGGTCATACGCAACTGAATATAAAAAGGGCCCCAATGGATAACCAACAGTAGCTACAACAAGTAAGCATGTTGATTCCGAAAAGTAAACAAAACAAATTAAACCCCAGCTAGGCAAGTCCTCAATGTCCATACCATCTTCATGAAACCACTAACGCAGCCAAGCTCCTGAAGCTGGCCTCTTTCTTGTACGTAAATCCATAAAGTCTCCACGCATCTTGAAGGGCCCGTGCAGGGTGTGAGACAAGTATCAGTCGGATACCACCCAACAGTGCGTACCAAATATATGTGTTTAAGCAGTCATGAATTTCTATGGAAAGTAGTAAACAATACAATGAACACATAAACACAAAATCCACTCGTTCTCAACAGCCACCATGGATCATAACCTGCTTCGGCCAACGCCAGAATCTCTGTCGTGTAACCCGGAACCACATGAAAGCTGACACCTCGTGTCTCAAGTACCAACGTCTTGAAGGAATGCCCAAGAATAGTAAACCAACACCACATTCCTCCTGACACCTTGTGTCTCAAGTACCGACGTCCCAAAGGAACACCCATCCCATGAAAGCTCCTCACTTCCCACGTGGCTTTTTAAAGCAAGCACCCCCAACCAGAATACCTAAACGCAACTATGGGGGCCTATACCCACACGAGTGGTCAAAACCACCACATCATAGAGTATCTCTGTGTGAACACTACTCAATGTTACGGGTGAGCAGGAATCACTAAAATAATACCTAAACCACCAATACATCAAACACCTCGTGTCCTTGCGACCATGCCGCTCATGTCTGATGCAATTGCCATCCTAGTAACCCAGGACATGCCCAACCTAACAGTCGTACTGCCTCAAGCCGATGTCCATGACGCCCAATCCCATGGTAAAAACCACCCAATGTAACCCGGGCAAATCCCCAACCTGTGATCAATATCAATCAATAATAACCGGTCCAAGGCCAACACAACCCAAAAGGGTCCAGCAGATGCAATTCAGAAAATTAATATATAAAATATTCAAACAAAAAACATAACCAGAAAAAACAAACTAAAATGTTGAATTTCACTATAAAAGGTGGTGTCCCATACCAGCACTGAGATATTAAATGCCTTTAACAATTTATATCAGGCTTTAATAAATTAAACTCGACAGTTTAACACATTAATATTTTAATTAAAATCATTTTGGCGTTCCCTGGCCAAGATTCCGCAATGAGCCACGACCCCTCACCCGGCCCACTCACGCAAACTGGTAACATGGCATTCTAAAAGGAATCCCATAGGTCCCACAAGCAATTCAATATGAAATAGCAGATAAAACGGGTCCTGCTCAAAATCCCTGAAAACGCGCTGAAGGCTACGTCACCCAAACAACCACAAAACCCCAAAATTATGTATGCACTACCTACCTGAGACTCGTATGATGCAACTCCTCTGGTAACAACCGCCAATTTGGTCTAAAATGTGGTATATCTACAAAAGATTCATAACCTCTCAAATACCTATAACTCTTTCTAGAATGAAAATTAGAAAAAATAACCCAAGCGGAATCGAGGACTTACCGAGGGGGTTCCAATGCACTAATCATAGATCAAAACGGGTCTCGGACAGACTATCAAGAGAAGGAAATAAGTTCGGCAGGCTTGGAGCACGAAACTGGGAAAAGAAATTGAGTTCGGTTTGAAAAATGAGGCTACTTCCCGTTTTAGCACAAAAAAAGAAATTACACAGCATGTACATCATGACTACACGCCGTGTATATATCATTTAACTGTTCATTTGGTGGATGAGATTCCGCCGACCTGCCGACATGAGTACACGACGTGTACCTATGGGTACTCTTCCTGTACCAGGTTTCTCTTCCCTTCCTCACCTACTTACCCACATGCCATGTATATCCCTCATACATGGCTAAACTACACAGCGTGTACAAGTGGAGCATGATGTGTACCTTGTTCTACCTGGCTAAGAGGCCTACATGCCATGTATGGCCACCACATGGATGAGGTTACACAGTGTGTTAAAAACTACACGCCGTGTAGTAAGAAAATTCTGCACGGTCATCACACGACATGTACATGGCGAGCAAAGAACCGACACTTGCTTAACCTATACACGACGTGTAATTAAAAGTACACGGTGTGTAGTCTAGAAATTTCCCGAAACTTCCCGTTTTCTCCAGTTTCCTGAGAATCCAGTAAAAATTTAAACAGGTTCGGGATTTTGACCTGTTCTAAAAACTCGGGTTCTTACACCACACAACCTTTCCTAGGGCTCTATCCATGAGCTTCTTAAATATTGAAATATTCTCATTGAACTTATGTTCAGATCATTCACATGGAACTATTAGAGCAGCTGGATCCACTATTGGATGCACAATTCCATCCATGTACTCCCATTGTCCTATCAAAAAACAACCATTGTAGTGGCTTATCACAAATTTCAAAGTCTCCCATTAGACACATATTTTATCCATTTAAAATGACAACTTTTATAACCGTTTAAAATTTACAATTTCTCATTAGGCTCCAATTATATTTTAAAATACTCAAATAAAAAAATTCATTATAACAACTTACCCAAATCTAAATTTCCGGTGTGTTCCTAAAAAGATGTATTCCATATAAAAACATGATTACCTAGAATGATGTATATATACTCAACTACCATCCTATGTAGAGAAATAAGTAAAATTTTAGAAAAATTACAACATCACAAAAAAAGTACATCACTCTACGTGAAATAACATTGAACTGCAACAAAAAACATCAAGAACAATAATCCCACCTCATGCACTTGGGGTTTCCCCCACACATGGGTCAACTACAATCATGACTGATCTTATAAACAAAGACAAAATAATAATAGTATATTCACCACCTTTTAAAAATAGTAATTCCACTAAAAATGGAAAAAAAATCATTGATACCCATTTGTGACACCTCGGCCTTGGTTTCACATACTAGTTCCCTAAGTCGGATCATTACATGACCTCAGGCACACCTCCCCATATTTTTATGATTATTGACTAGTAGCAAGGGTCTAGTATGTAATGTTTAGAGACTGTACCCTCTTTATCAAAGAATATAAATAGTATAAATAAATGAAAAATAGCTAAATGATAATAAACAAATACCAAAATAATACCATAATCAATAATCAACCAACATCACATGATGAATTCAAAAAAGAAAATAATGACCATGAACCAATTTTATAGATATGTTATTCCATATAATTGTCAACTGTAAATTGAAAAACGAAAATAAAGAAACTCTAAAAAATCCTAAATGGGTCATGATATCATGAATGATCCCATAATCCATGCTCTATCCCGAATCCCAACTCATCAATCAAATATAGGGATATTCCCCTTATCTTATCCTACAAACATGAAGTATATTTGGGTACGAATCATGCAACCTGAATAGGGTGTGATTAATACTCAATAGGCCACCACCAACAGCATCTAAAGCAATATCCAGTTTGTAACTGTGTACAAATTTGTATATATAATAAAAGTATTATTGATAAAGTAAAAGGTTTTCAAATCTAATATTTTTTAACTAACTACAAAGATCCTATGATCACGATGACACTTAAACTAATCATACCTACTTCTAACTGTATCGGATTCTGAACCTAACACTATATATATATGAAAATATATTTTCTCATTGGCTTCAATCATTCATTTAATATAAGTTTTACATTCATACATTGGGGCCCTAGAGCTGTCCTATGGCACCTCTTTAGTATTAGGAAAATCGTTCACTACCAAACAACTTAGTGATCAGATAAAATTAATATTTATATCTCGAGGCAGAGAGGTGATGTCTGGAACCAAGTTGAAATTTGGAGTAGCAGTCCTTTTCCCACGACTTAAAGTTCTCATCACTCACAAATATCGCATCTCATGGTTCTATATTCATAACCAATTTTTCCAAAATTTCCCAAATCCACTATTCAAAAAATTTCATCATAGCATTTATCAACCATATTCCCAATCCGATATATAATTCAGTCCTAATTATTAAATTATAATTAAAAATACAATGGCACACTCCATGGGTGACCTTCATTTCTTTTCTTAAGGTCCCAATGAGTACCATGACATCTGTAAGGGGTCTCATAATTAAAAGGGAAACCAATAAATTAAATAAATTTAAAATTAAATTTACCAATGTAAAAATTGAAATTCAATGATTACATACACATAATTATAATCAATACTATGGGAATTTAAAATGATATCACCTACGAAGAGATCATTGATGATGCTTTCCAATCTGTAACCATAAATTTGATGTAGAATTTCTTATGTCCCAACGGCTGAGGTGATCAAGGATCAAAACATATGATCAAGATCCATTAAATAAGATCCATCAAACCAAAGATCTAAAATAATTACCAATATTGGAAAGGCATACCCTCTACATTGGGAAGAATACAAGAGAGAGAGAGTAAACTTAAATAATAAAGAAAATCACCTACCAATGAGGTTTTTATCTATCAACTAGATCTTAGATTACCCATGAAATGGGATTTAGGAGCCCTTATATCTTCTTTGGAGACTCTCAAATAGAGGTAATTTGGGTTAGGTTGAGTTTGGGTGAGTGGGAATAAAAACAGATGGGTTTGTGATTTTTCTAGAAAATTTTCATGGGTTTTAATTCCTTCTGTATTGTTTCCTGGTAAGAGGTGAATTTTTTTCCATTCCATGTTCCTTAACCATTGGAACATACTAACAGGGTGAATATTTTCTCCTAATTGTTGCACAATTTCAAAAATCATGTACCAACCATGAAATCCCACTCTGTCTTTTGGTGCACGATTTGGGGTGGGTGGTCGTACGGTTTGGTGAAAGATTGTGACACATCCTGTAAAACAAAATAGGGGTGTACAATTTCTTTTATAAACCTACATGGTTTTCCCTAACCATGTTAAAAACATTAATAGCTCCACAAGACTCTATATTTCTCAAAATTCCCCCAAAACAACCTTAAAGAAAAACCAAACCCGTGTATACTCAAATCAAGGGTAAAATATTAAATGAAAAAAGTACATTTCTTCACCAAAAGGTCACGATATTACACTTGTGTCATAACCCATTGAAAAAATTATTTTTGTTGACTCACCAACTATAATTTCACCCCTCCCTTCCCTCCAGTTAGCTAATTAAAGAAGCTTCCCTAGAAACCCTACACCCATAAAACTATATACTAACTACTTATGTATATATTAAAAATTCTTTCCAATTGAATTTAAGAACTCCCTTACTAAACTAAATATATACATATCCTTTCACCACTCATTAAATTTATATCTTTTCATTAAGGTCGTGATTGAGGAACCACAAGTTAAAATAACTCAGAAGTATGGCCCTCCATATGCTCATTCCACCACTGGGTCTTTCTTATCCCCATTCCATGCCAAAAAAACTATAACATAAATTCGCCATATTGAATTTCATTCCACACGAATATAAAAATACTATCACCATTAAGTCCTCAAATCTTGACTTATAAAAATTTCGGACTCCACCACCCCATTGTGTTGTACTATCTCTCAACATTTCATTCTCACAATCATAAATTGTAGGTAAAAGATTCACTATACTTTAAATACATCTACTTCCTTTTGTTTTTATTATTTGTGTCTTACCCTCGAGATTTAGGTAGATATATTACTCATTTTCCCAACAAATCCCTCTCTACCTTCCTAATCAGTGTAAGCTAAATCACCTTATTGGATTAATCATTCATCAAAATGTATTACCAATTTTCAGTTTCAAACCTCTAATAAACATACTCATGTACCACCACTCTGTAATATCTGGAATACATAGAAAAACATGTTTATACTCATGGATATACACATTGATAGATGATATCTTCTATAGATCTTTGATGTAATTCATTAAATATTCATTCATGACACTTCTATAACATGTGATAATCTCTTCCTTGAGTTACAACTAGGTAATATCTACCTTGATTAACTTTAGTGTCATGGTACAATACTAGACCCTTATATTGGTGAATAGTTCATCTATCATCACCTTATTATATTATCACATGTAATAAATTTTAATGTATTTTACAACCCTTTTATTTTGGTAACCAAATCATCACCATAAAAAACCAGTATCTCCATCAACATAGTAATGACTCAAATATTCGCTTGATCTCTTACTCATCCATCCTTAGACACAGGAGCATTCCATCATCATCTTTATTCATCTTCTTTCATACCACACTTACCTTACATAATAAATTTTGAAATATTCATCTTATACAATCTCAGTATAATATTCTATAACTCCTACATCATTTCCTCTACTAATTTAAATCTAGATATCAACTCAAATACTTCTGAAATAACATCCACAATATTTATTTCAAGTACTATGACTCTACCTTCCATTAATGGGGACATCCAACTAATGTTTCTCAATTAGATTCTTACCACTATGATGTATCTACATCGGCAACTCTCTCTAGAATCCTCGCACCACAAATGGATGTTTTCTATAGTAGTGACTAATGATAATGATTTTTTACGCCTACGACCAATTTATCTTCATCAAATCTTGTGGCTCATCTTACATTATACACACTCTATAGATCGTATATTCACTTATTTTGAGTATGATGTGATTTTATATTCTTCTTCAATGTCAACCTAACACATACAAATTAAAAACCTCAATCTTCTATAATAACCCTCACCTCATAATCTCCCTCTTAATAATAGAACCAATTGATAAGATACGAGAGAGTTAATCAAGATAATTATTTGGTATATATATATATATATATGAAAAAATGGAAATAAAATAGAATAGAGAATAATAATAATTAAAAGTGGAAGAATAATTTTGAATTAAAAACAAATTCTTCTTCATAAGGCATGTGGCCTAAATCATTGAAGTACATATTCTTGTGGACTCACCAAATTCAATTGTACCCCCTTTCTTTCATCCCTATATCATATTAAATAATCTTCCCTTGAAACCATACAATCATACAACTATCAACTTAAATTTTTTTAGAATATTTATAATTATCCCCCTGGAATTTTAGACCCAGAAAACCTACTATTATACATATCATGTGATATATAAAATAAATTATAATGAAATAATTAAAAAAATCACCAATTTTATATATGTAAACGCAGTTTTGGAAATTTTAATGCATAAACATAAGAATGAATCTAGTAAGTTTTTGGGTTTGAATGTTTTTACAATAAAATCTTTATGAATTTATTTTAATGGGAATCAAATTCTCATTTTAAACTAACATAAAAATAGTTTTATTTGATATAAATTCTTTAAAAATGTGCATCAAATTGCCAAAACATAGAAAATAATGTTGGATTATCATTAAATCAAATAAAATTTCATTTCAATTATTTTTTGATTTTTAGGAACATAAAAAATATCAATTTAAAATTTTGTTTTCATATAATTAATAAACTATATTTTTTATTGATTTTAAAGTAAAAAAACATGCCTTAAAGAGGTCAAAAATATAAAAAAATATCTCATATTGTAATGACATCATTGGATAATGATAATTGATTGATTATTTTTCTGTTTTAGTAGAATTAATATTAATAAAATATGAAGTGAGGTTGGAATGAATTAAAAAATTGTTTCATTATATTTTGTGGTCTTTAAAAAAGGGTGTTAAAGGGACAATTATTAGAAAAAAAACCTCTGATTTTCATGAAATTATATGTACATGATCATCATTTAATTACTGATATATTCAAATAGACTACATGAAAATGTGACTTATGATTTTATAAGAATCTCTAAATTTTATATTGATTTAATGGTTGAAAAATGTCAGTTAAACACTCCAAACCTGGAAAAGACCATATATTTCTATTAAATCTTAGAAAATTTATAATCAAATAATTTTTAACACGTATGGATAAACCAAAATCCATTTAATTTATTTCAATGTTAAAAAATGTGCATCAAATTTTAATTAAGTATATAAATTCGTCAGATTATAGTTATATCATAAGAAAATGATGGAAATTTTTTCTCAAATGAACAAAATCTTTTTTTATTGATTTAAAAGGAATAAATTTATATTAAATATTTAAAACATTGAAAATGACCTTTAATAGTAATTAAATCAAAATACATCTTTTTGGGATTAATTTTTAACATGTATGAATAGAAATAACATCAATTTAATAAATAGTGTGATTAGAATGATCAAAAAATAGTTTCATTCGACATAAAAGTCTTTAATGACTCATGTCAGAGAGTCTATACCATGAAGAAATCTTATATTGTGAGATAACAGCATGTCATATCGATGGTTCATCTATTCCTTTAAATTAAAAATTATTTAAGAACTAATTTCCAATAATTTAATTACAATTTATTTTTTTCCTTGGTTTTGACCCTTTATCATTTTCCATTATTAATATATAATGATCAGGACTTATATATTTACTTATTTTGGTTCGGCATATTATTTTTTTGAATATTATCTTGTATATGTGTTTAGATTATAATTTTGGATTCAAATTCTATATTTTCTTTTTAAACTACCATTAATTCTTCCACAATATTGACTTTTAATTATTTTAAGAAACTAGTTTGTGATTGTAATTATACTTCATATTAAACTAGTAATTCTGGTTTCTTTCCTACTTTTGATTCAACTAATACTTTTAGAAATCTTTTCTCATTTTGGAATTTGTTTTTTTAATTTTTAATTTTATTTATTCTTTTATTTTTTGATTCTTTATCTTCCAATTATTAATTTTCAACTATGCATCTACTTCCATTTCTATATTTTTCACTTCAATATTATAGATTTTTTATTTTGATTTTAGTTTTTATTTTTCTAATGTTTATACTTGTGTTTATGTTATTACTTATATTTTTTTTCTTTTATCATTTCATTATCCTACTACTGCTATTCCTATTTATTTTAAATTCTTCTCTTAGATTTCATCTCTGCTCTTTGGCTCAAAATTTTATTCTATTTATACATAAATTTTCCTTTTTTCATAATTTTTTTTTCTATCTTGTACCTCTTACTTTATCTTTTCATTTATTTTTTATTCTCATTTTTCTATTGAATTATGGCTTCATCAACTTCTTGATTATGGGTTTTGACTTCCTATTTTTCATTAGATTATATTTTTTGCTTTATTTTTTCATTATATTATTTTTCTATAATTAACTTTTTTATATGGGATTTTTGTTGTCTATTATTAAAATTTTTATTCTATTTTTCTTCCTTTACTATAATTTTTTATAGATTTTCTATTGACTCATAATTCTGATTCCACATAGATATTATATTTTTTCTATACATAATTATTATTATATTTCAATCTATGGTAATTAAATCTCCTACATCAAACATCTGATTAATTCTGTTAACTTTTCAGTAATCTGGTAATTCTATATTTTTCTATTTTTTGAATTATTTTATTTTTTCTTTTATATTCAATTAATAAATTGTTTCTTTCACTTCCAACCAACTTTTTAACTTCTTGTTCAGAATTTTGGATTCTATTTCACCTTATATTTCTTTTTTTCTCATCATTCAAAATATAATTTAATTTATTCCTTCCCATTTCTATTCTGGAATATTGTATTTTTTTTGAACATTGATTCAAGTTATCCTTTTATATTTAAATAAAAAACTTCTAATTTTTTTATTTCAAACAAAAAATTCTTACACCATGTATTATAACTTATGAATTTAGGTCTACATATTTTCATTTATATACCTCCCTCTTAATTTTTTTAATATATCTTTTTGTTTTTCCTTCTATTTTCAATCTTTATGATTCCTTATATAACTTCTTTCTTATTTATAGATTTTAGATTTTGATCTTCAAATTTCACTTCTTCCCCCACATTAACATTCGATTCTCACATTCATATTTCACATTTTAGATTCATTTATTATTGTTGCATTGGAATTTGATTTATGTTCTATTTGATGTTAGTTTTACTTATTCTCCAAATTTTTTGGGTATTATTTTTTTCTTATACCTCAAATTTTGAATATGTTTGTGTTTTTCATTTTTTTATTCTGTTTTTAGCTTCATATTTTGCTGATGGTTTTGAGTCTACATCACCTTTCCCTTCCTCTTATTGTTCTTTAGTTCCTTGATAACTTCTATACATATTTTTATAATTCTAGAATTGATAACTAAATTTGATTATAATTCTTCTTATGCTTCAACTTTTTTAAGACTTATTTATTTTTGTTTCCAACTGTTTGTTACTTATTCTAATTTCTCCTTCAAATTCTTATCATTTTCCTCATCTATTTAAAATTCTACTAACTCTATCTTTATTTCCATTTCAATATTCATGCTTATTATTTTTTATTGCTTTTATTTTTCATATATATTTATAAAATCAAAATATTTTTATTGATATCACCAATTTACTAATATATATATATAATCACCATGATATAAGATCTGTTTTTTTGGTGATTTTGGTTTTTTAATTAAATCAATGTTATTTAATTTAATAAAATAATGATGTTTATGAATATTATTTAAATGATATATCATATTTGAAAATAATATTTGTTTTATTTCATAGATAAAACTGTTTATAAGGAAATTTTTTTTTGTAATTTTTGGTTTTCGACCCTTAGGATACCCTTTAATGGGGTGGTGGTTCCTTGAGACCTTAGTGAAGTGAAGAAAAATCATTAGTGAAATGATAAATAAACATCTTAATATCTATTTTGATTGTGAATTTTAATATTTGATTTGAGAACATAATATAAATTTTAATTATATATTTAATTTAACTTAACTTTATTTAAATTATATTTAATAAAGTTTAAGGAGGACGGATTATCGATGCTTTACACTTCCCTATATCGAATATGATGACAAGATCAATTCTTAATTACATTGATGAAATTCAAAAAGCCATCAACAATTTAAGAGGGGGGGTTCAATTTATTTTAAAATTTATATCTTTTATATCATTGTTTTTATGAATAAAAATACACTTTACTAATCATTTTGGTTAACTTGAAGGATGTTTCTATTTATATGATGCATCCTATCTTTTGACGTGGAATTTTCAGTTTTTTTGGGAAAGGATTTTATTCCTAATAGTTATTCAAATGTTGATTATATAGTTTTTGTTATAGATATGAAGGATACTTCAAAATAAATACACTTCCTTGGGAAATAATTATATTCTTGGTAAATTAGGATGGAAAATTATTTATTTATCAAATGTTGAAGCTCAATATTCTGGAAATTGGATGTTTCAATACCCATACTCACATATTTTTAATTGATTTTCACTCTAACTAATATTCAATATGACAACACCAATGCCATATAATAAACTATAAATGGCCAAAATATGCTTTTCTAACATTATTATCCTCAAAATTAAAAAAATTCTTGAAAAAGTTGGAGTACTTTTGTTATTTGAAATTGTTTCAACTCTTCATGACAGTACAACATATATTTTGAATGATCCTAAAATAGAAGATTAGGATATGCATATTCCATCTTCTAGAACCATTACATTCAAAATCCAATAACTCTATGTTAACATTATTATATATATTCTAGAAGGAACTCATCATATTAATTATTAATCTAATAGATTCACACAAGATGGTCAATTCACCATGTAAGATTTTAATCTTATTTGGTGTAGTAAGTTCTAATTTTTCGTTAGGTCAAAATAACCCAAACTGATTCTTTAAATAAAAATATATAATTAAAAAGTTTCCTAAAAGGATCATAAAATCATAGGGGGATGATCATGGAATAATTTTAGACATGTAAAAATTCATATCATATTAAACCAATGTGTAGTGCAGACAAAATGACTAAAAGAATAGTTTTGTTGGATTTAAAAATCATTAAAAATGTGCCTTCAAGGGTCAAAGTATAGAAAAAGGGAATTAAATAGTCATGAAATTTTATTAAATCCACCACCATTTAATTATTTAAATGTATTTATATTCCACACATCAATAAGATTGTGTTTTATTTATAATGGATAAAACATTGTTTTTATTGATTTTAAAGTAATAAAACATGCCTTAAACGGTTTAAACTTGGCATTCAACTTTCTATTGTAATAAAATAAGATGAATGATAATTGATTAAAATTTTTCATATATGAATATACCTAAATTCAATTCAATCGCAATTTTCTCATAATAAATGAAAAATATATTTTCTGGGATTTTAGTCCTTAAAAAACTATGACAATGTGTAAAAACCCCCATAAACAACATCTTATTATAGTGTAATCATCTGATATATCATTGATTGATTTTTTACATGTATGGGTACTGTGAAAGTTAATCCAACGCGAGATTTGAATGAATTAAAATGATGTTTTATTATAATTATGCCTCAAAAAATATAAATAAAATAGTCAAAACCTAAAAAATGACATCATAATGTCGATAGATCATTAGACGTCGATCTTTGATTAATTTTTGTCCTATATGAATATACCCCACACAAATATGATGTGTGTTCTGGTTTTAATAATCGAAAAAATGATTTTTAATATTTATATTTGGTTAAAAACGTGCATCAAATTGTCAAAACCATGAAAATGAGCTCATATTTTCATTATATCATAAGTTTTTGACATGTAGGAATAAACCGTACATCAATTTGACATGAATTTTTCTCGTAAATAACAATAATGTGTTTTAGTTTAAAAATTAAAAGACACACACCAATAGTTTAAAACCTAGAATAATTCCTTATATTATCAAGATATCATAGTGAAAGTGATTTTTATTAAACATGTACGGATAGATTAAATGTCAATTCAATGTACGATGTGGTTGAATTGAAATAAATCTAGTTTTATTAGATTTAAATTCCTTTAAAAACATTAATCAAAGGGTCAAAACCTACAAAAGACCTCATATTATCATAAAACACTTGAAAAAATTATTTAATTTCTGATATTCATGAATAGATTGAACATAAATATGATGTGTGGGGTAGTCTAAATGACCGAAAAATAGTTTTTTAGATATAAATTTCATTAAATACATACGCTAATAGGTCATCACCAATAAAACGACCATGTTTTGTTTTTAAATCATATAAAAACTATATTTTATTAATATTTTACGATTATAAAATAACCACATATTAATCTGACTTATGGTTTTCTCAAAATGATCAAAAGTGCATTTTTTATTTAAAATACAAAAAACATGAGTTAAAGGATAAAAACTATATCTAAAGACCTCATATTTTTTAAAATCCTAGGAAAAATACAATTGCTTAATTTTTGATATCTAGTAACACATTGTAAATCTATCATGTGGTTTGTTTTAAATGAAAGAATTTTCATTTTTATTGATTTGAATGTAAAAAACATATGTTAAAGGGTTAGTCCGAGAAAAGACTTAAAATTATAATTAAATCCTAGGAAACTAACCATTATTTAAGTTTTAACATGTCAAAAATAGACCCCACATAAATTTGACCTTTTGTTTGTCTAAAATGAATAAGACTACATTTTTATTGATTTAAAAGTCAAAAAATATGTGTTTGAAAACACCTTAAATTGTCATGAAATAAAAATACAATGATCATTGAGTATTTTTGACATGTATGAATATAAATTGTGATAATCCAATGTACAATGTGGTTGGAATAACATAAAAAACAATTTTATTTTTTAAAAATGTATTTAGAAACATGTTTCAATGTTCCAATACCTAACAAATGACCTCGTACTAGGAGTTACCCACATGTACAATTCACATGGATTCTGTTCTTATATATCAAAAATAATTTAACAATAATTTCACAAATATTTCATGAAAATCCGATATCGTTTTCTAGGTTTGGACCATTTGGCATTTACTTCAATTTCTAAGTACTATTTATCACTTAAAACTTTTCTTTTTCTTCAAATTATTCATTATTCTCATATGATTGTGTTTTTCAATTATTATTATATTTTCTACTTCAACATATAAATTTACTCCAACATCTACAATTAATTATTCCCTAGAATAGGCTTTCACTATTTTTAAAAATCTATTTGCTAGATTCTATATCAAATTTAGATTCAACCACTTCTTTTTTCTTGTAAATTTTTATTCTTTTAGTTATTATTTTTTGTTTTTATTTTCATTTTTATTTATACCTAAATTTTTAATTTCCTTAGGTGTTTATTTTAATTTTCTCAACTATTTCTTCTCTTATTAAATCACTTTTATTTCAGGATCTGACATCCATCTTCTATATTTTTTATCTAATTTTAATTATTTTTATTTTTCTTATGTTTATATTTGAGTTTATATTATTAATTATATTTCATAGTACTAACATTTCTTTTTCTTGTTAATTATATTTCTCATTCTTATGAATTAATTTTTGCCTATACTCAGTAGTTCGACTCTCAAATCTTTTTAGGATTTCGTATAATTTTTTTCACTTTATACATCCATCTTTAACATTTTAATTTTTCTATTAATTCATTTTCTCATCAATTTATTTAAAATTCTTCCTTAACTTATAATTCTCAATTTTGGCCATCTAATTATATAATTTTCTTTTACATGTAGTTCTATTTTATTATATTTATTAAATTAATTTCATAAATTTTTTTAGTTTTTTTATTTATCCTTATATGATTTCTTTTACTTTTTATTTTTTATTTTACTTTAAAATCATCTATATTTTTCATTTATTTATACTTATAATTATACTATCTTAAGTCTTCTCTCTTATATATTAAATTAAAAACATGGTTCTTCCTTTTTTTCTCTTTCATTGTTTTACCAAATAGATTTAAATTTTCCATTTTATTATAAAAATATTTTTTTCTTTTTCTAAAGTCTTTTGTTTTTATTATCATATCCCAATAATAATTTTTTTTATATATAATCTATTTTTCTGCTTCTCCTTCTGAATTTTGGATTTTGGAATCCTATTGGTGTAAGAACTTGACGTTAAGCATTAAATATTCAAGTGAATTTAAACTTGTATTCAAATTATGAAAATCCCAAGGTTGTTTTATTTTATTATTTTTACAGAATTAGTACTAACTCAAACATAATAAAACCCTAAATTACAAGTATACACTTACACTTAATATCCATTTTTATCACCAAACCTATGTCTTTAAAAAATAAAACAAGGTTTCTCTTCATGAAAAATCATCACAATTTCCCCCTTGATCTCATACTTATCCCCAATATTTCCTAAAACCTATGATTTTTATAAAAAATTAGGATGATGAAAAATATCTCAGTATGTTAAATAAATAATGGAAACCATTATTCCAGTAAAAACCCATAAAAATGTTTCATGAAAACACATCTTTTCACTGGAAAAAAGGAATTATATTTTCAAAAAATTATTTTCTTACCTATTGAAAATGAATTTATTTTAAATAAAAATCAATAGAAAGAATATAACATATATTTAGTTTAATTTTGAAATCATTTTTTATTTCACTATTGGAAATGGAGTTACCACTACGACCAACCTTCAACTCCAGATTATCAAATTAAATAGAGGTTCTCATATAACCACCTGCCCTTGGTTGATCACACAACCACTTGTAATTGATTAATAACATAACAACCAATCCTTGATTTTCCAAAAATAACTGATCATTGTTCTATAATTTACCCAAAAATCATCATTAAATGTACCTAATAATCATTTCATATTTATAAAATCCTCAGTAAACTCTTTTAAATTCGAATGCAAAACACTTTATGTCTCAAATTACCCTTAAAAACCATTTTCAATACCATAATACCCATAGAGAATTGATTTCATCTGAAGAAAAAATAAAGTTATTATTTACATATATACGCTTTTATAAAATTCTTTTAGAACTAAGTATATGGAATAAAATATATTATTTATGGAATTATTAAAATATGATTTTAAAAGAAAATCCCATATAATAATTTCTTTCTGAAAACACTTCAGAGAAATTATAAAATTAAATTTATAAAAAATTCATTTATATATAATTATATTCATATAAATGATTTTACAAACATGGAAACAAAAGATTAATATTTAGAAAATAAATATTAAAACATTTAAAACAGAGTTTTCAGTTAGAGTCCCCCACAAATATCATATCATTAATGTGAAAAATAATCAAATGAAACAATTATGTGTATCAACTGTAAATTCCATAAACAACTGTGAATAAAAAAATATGATAACAAAATTCATTTCTCATATAATATTAATATAATGTAATCAATAATGTATAATTTTAACCCATATAATGGAAATTATGTTATGAATTCTTTTACCACTTTGTAATCAGCAGAATCGAATTCCCCATGAAAGAATAACATTTAAAAAAAATTAAATATACTGGGAATAAATAAATTCATAATATAAAATTTCAAATGGACAATATATATACCACTCAGAAAATAATATAGCTTAATTACATAATAATAAGTGCCAAGGAATGAAAATTTAAACGATGTCCATTTATACATTTCAACACCATAACGAGTATATATAAAGATTCATAAAATGGTTTAATGAGAGAAAAATGTGTAACTCATCATCTTATCAAAAAAAAGATAGTAATAGGGATTTGGAAAATACTATCACACCATTAGGGGTTATAAATCAGATACATAAATTAGTGAAGGTGCTTGAATAGAATATAAGGGAGGGAGATTGAGGGGTGTGGCTTACGTTGTTTCTGATAGTTTTACACATACTGATATAATATGGTATAAAAAATTATATTAATTAAATAATTAATTAGAAACCATTTTAAAAAAATAATTTATTTATTATATTTATATTATGTTCATTTATGGTCATTTATTTTCACTATAATGTTCATATTCATTGATTTGGGTCTGTTCATTTCATGTTTTAATGGATGGTTCACTTGAGTATAATTACAAATGTTCATGTAAAATGGAAATAATAGTTCATAAGTGGAATGAAATCATAATAATGAACTTATATAAGTTTAAATAGTACCATATATAATTTTTTTATAACATTAATATCAATCTTTTGATAAAACGTTAATGATAATTGTTAAATCTATTTTGGCGGGTTTTCCAACTATCAAGAGCTATTTTATTAATTTAATATTATGCTTATAAATTAGTTATAGAATATGAAATATGATATAATATACTTATAAATGTCTTATTTAATGGTAATAATAGTTTTATTACTATCCTTGAATGGGGTAATAGAAAATGGAAAATCATTATCCTTGGAGACAGTTAAACAAAATAACTTGGACAATGGTTTCATTTCATTGAATATGAAGACATGAGAAAAGGGGTGGACAAAATATTTTACATTATCAATATAAAATTAAAATATATATAAATGATACTTGATTTTTTATTCTTTTATGGATAACTTAGGTGAGGATAATGTAGAATAAAAATAGAAATTAAGAGAGGTGGTTTGAAAAAGTTACTTCTTGAATATCACCTCCTTGAAAGATCCCTTAAAGAAATTAGAATTAGTATTTGGGTGAGAAAAAAATAACTTTTATATATGGAAAAAGGAAATGACAGAGTTTGTTAAATATTTTAAGAGGATTTAGTATTGTGATGAGATATGGGGTGGTGAGGAGTGACATTTATACATGAGGAGGGGTAGTTTGAAGTGATTAAGTAATAATTATTTCATATTTTCATCCCACAAAATTTTGTTGGAATTTATTAAAATGAATATGGTTGATAAATAATGTTTAAAATGATGATCATGTTCTAGAAACCCATCAACCATACATTTAAATTTATATATTTTATAGGTATTTTATGCTTCTACCTTAAAACTTTAACTTTTTTTCTTTAATTTACCTATACTATGGTAAATCATTTTTTTACTATAGTAATATTTTAAACCTGAAACTAAAAATGAACTTACTAAATAATTTTTAACTTATAATTAAACAATTAGAATTCATTTTATCACATTAAATTCACATAATTTTCAAATTTAAATTTAAAACAAAACCTGCAGACACGACAAAAAGTGGGGTTTCATGATGTATTTTTTCTTGAAAAAGATGATTTTATATTCAATATATGACTAATAATAATCAATGTAAAAAAAAGAAATTAACATTTATTGATATATAATATTTATATTTTATTTAAAACACCCATCATTAAGTATAATTTTATTTAATTAAAAATAAGAAACATTATGTACTCTTAAATACTTTTCAGAAAAATATTATTTTTAAACTCAAAAATAAACTTATTATAAAATAAAATATAACATTGATTAAAAATATTTTATGTGGATAAAGTATAAATAAACAATAATTATTCTACTTTTAACCATATTCTAAACATATATGTAGTTTTAACCTGTTTAATTTATCGAAATGAAATGACATTTTTACAAAAATTGAAATTTTCAACTATTCCCTAAAAATGAAATATTTTTCTGAAAAATACCATAATTTCTACCAAAGTGAAAAATTATATTTTATTATAAAAATTAATTTACTTTATCTAATTAAATTTTTAAAATCTCTAAAAAATATCGTATAATATTAATTCAGAAAAGTTACGAAAAAACATTTTTTTAAAGAAAATGTATTTTTGAGGAATAAATAGTCATTACTACATATTTGGGTGGTTATTTACAAATAATAAATTAATAACTTATAAATCACTATTACCACCGTATATTTCATATTTTCATTAATACTGTTCATTACAACAAAATTAATGTTTTGTTTACAACAACCACATTTAATTAAAAAGATCCCATAATTAGTTTACGTTCGGTGTTACATATCTTGTACACTATCTAAAATAGACTTTTATTATAAAAAATCATTGAATTTTACATTCTACCCTACTTTTATAAATTTTTTCTTCATAATATGAACTCAGGATTGAAAAACATGTGTTTGACTTTTCAAAATTCCATTTTTTTGAAATCCCACATTATAAAAAAAATAATGAAATTCCACCAGAAAAGTGAGAATGAAATGTAAGAAGGTCACATGACATAAAAAATACTAGGTTTCCCTGTGGTAAAACATACACATGGAAGAAAAAAATAAAACCCATGCAATGATCAAGTGAGATAGAGGACATAGCCATGAGAAAGTTGACCATCACAAGTCTATGATATTTTAAAATGACATTAATTTCTCTGTAAGAAAACTAAATGAATAACATTTTTGTTTCAATTATTTTTGTTGAATTGAGGAATTATTTTACTACCTATAATATGAATATAGGTAAATATAATTACTTAACATGTATAATTACATCCTCATATTTTCACCAAATGACAAGTATTCAAGATGAATATTTTATACAAGATGCATTACAAACAACATCTATGGATAAAAAAAATCCACAAAAGTATAACTAGTTATTCCTCCTATCTTAAGGTATTAATCATAACCCAAATTTCATGTATCATATAAAGTAATTATCTTAAAATAGAAACCATTATTAATGAAAAACTAATTTAATCTCTACAATTCAATAAAAATACCCAATGTTCAATATAGGTTATTCAACAAATAACTATTCTTTAAATTTCTCAAAAATATTATACACTAAAAATTATTCACAAAAATCTTAAGTATTTTATCACATAGTCATCGAAGATAAATTTAATGTTAATATAAACATAATATCATGCAAACTCCAAAATTTTATTTTCAAAATAACATAATATTCCTAATATATTAATCATTTCCATAAATAAGATGAATTACCATAAATCATATATGTTTCTAAAATATAATTAAAAATTTATTTATCAAATAAAATCAAATAGTTTTCTATTTAACTTATTCATTTATGGTTCTAAAAATAGTGAAAATTTTCTAAAATAAAATTAATCAAAAAATTATTAAATAATTTTTACAATCCCATGGTTACATATAGGGTGAAACATATGTTCAAAAAAAATTAATTTTCATTGACCAAATAATTTTTCAGAAATGTAATATATCATACTTACTAGGACTTCACATAGTCTAGTGGTAGCTGATGCACCCTTTTTTGCCTTTGGTTTTGTGTTTGATCACCCCAACCTTGCAGAACGTGACAGGTTGTCACACAGTCTATAGGATTTCCTTTACTAAAACTATGTTAATATAATTGTTATAAAATTATATAAATTTATGAAAAATCCAAAAAATAACATTAATATATATTAACCTCAATTTTTATCTCATACCTTTTATTTTTCTTCCCAAAAAAATTAGAAATCATAATTACCCAAAATCCAGTGAATATAAACCAAAAAAGTAAATATATTCTTTTAAACTTATGTTGGATAAAATTAAAGGAATTTTTCATCAAATAAAATTTTTCATAACATAAAAAAAATTTATATGTACCTTTAAAATTGTCCTTTTTTATAACTTTTCAAATGTAACTCTTCCATCTAGAAAATTTTTACAATTTTTTTGGAAAAAAACTTACTATACAAAAATACATAAGTTCTGATGATACCAATAATATTTATAAAATACCACTATATCATAAATTGGAAAACATAATATTTAAGAGCATCCTTTATTAAACACACTTTATAAACCATTAACTATGCTTTATCATCATATTCATTAATACTATATTCCTATAATCAATGATAGGAATTGTATCCTTATTATCTATCAATAACAACCCAAAATTGTTTCTTACTTATAACATAATAATATTAATCATACCATAAATCTACTCACAAGTATTTCATTAATATCCCCTCTATGTTCTGTTATGATACCCAACTTATAGAAATTAAATGGTTATTTCTTTTGTGGAATTTCATTTTTTGAGGGAGTTGATAAAGTTGATATTTTGAAATCAAATGACAAAAATACCATGACCCATAAAATTATTTGAGAAATGAAAAGTTTTCATATAAGTCGAATACTCTCTTAATGGTGATTCGAATACGTAGAAAGCTATCAAAATCATTTAAACAAGATTTTGAAATACTAGTGATAATCAAATCAATCGGAAGGGATATTTGGGTTGTGAAGGATCCCTTTCCTTCAATATTGTTAAACAATCCCCAATTTGTAGAATATAAAATCATTAAAACATGAAATTAATTATTACATGTTAAAATTAAAATGTTCATTTTAATGATAATAGCCTTCAAAAATCAATAATACTTTAACCCTTAAAATTTTTATACCTAAATTGATTAACTTTGTAAATATATCTCCACAAATATCATTAATCTCTTATAATTCCATCACATTAAAAAATAAAAGGTGTGTATAGGACTTTTAATTTATAATAATATTGGAACTTGAAAACCATATGATGATATCCATAACACATAAGAAACCAACAAAATATGTAAAGTCATCTGAACCCCCCTTTGATACCAACTATAAGAACCTGGCCTTATGCATTACATATTCTTGTGTTTTTAAAAAAATTGACATTATTTAAATCCCAAGGATCCTTTCAGTTTAGAGTTTTAGTGAATTTAAACTAACCCTTATATAGTATACCCATGTATTACAGGTGGAAACTTATACATAATAACCAATTGTTTCAAAAATATGTCTTTAAAAAATAAAACATGGTTTCTCTTTGTGAAAAAATCATTGAAATTTCTCCATACATTTAATCTCTATCCATACCACCCATTCAACACTACGAAAAAATTTTATATCATGGGATGGGCACAAAAAATTTAGATAGGGACATAATGAAATGAAACTATTAGTCGAGTGAAAACCCATACAATCATTTTCAAAAAAACATACCATTTCACCTCATAAAATGAGTAAAATTTTCAAAAAAGTTATAATCTTACCTTCTAAATATAAATTAGTATTAATGAAAAATAATTAGAAATAATATAACATATAAGTAGGGAACTTGGGAAATCATTTTTCATATCACTCTTACAAATGGAGTAACCAATATTGCCAACCTCAAACATCGGAGTACACAATGTATTGGAGGTTATAAAGTAACTGACTATCATTGGTTTATCAAAAAAACCACCCATAATTTTTTAATAACATTACTTATTTTCCATTGTTTATCAAATATCCACTAGTTATTGTTTTATAACATTACCACCAATCATCATTAACAATTACCATGAAACATATAATAGTAATAAAATCCTTGAAAAACTCTTTTAAATTGTTATGAAATACTCTTTGGATCACAAAATACCTTTTTTTAAAATACATTCTCATTACCATAATTCCTAAAAATAAGAAGGGTTCTTAGTTAATGAGATAATGGGGATTTTATTGACATTTAAATAATTATATAATTTTTTTTAAAATAATGTACTTGAATATAAAGAGATTTAAAGGGAATATTTAAAAGTGGATTTCTAAAAGAAAGTCCATTAAAATTATTTCTATATGAAAACACATGAGAGAAATTAGAAAATTACATTTTAAAAAAAAATCATTTACATATAAAGACATTCATTAAAATAATTTTAGCCACATAGAAATGAAAGATAAATATTTATAAAATAAATCACTAAAAAATTTAAAATGAGGTTTTTCACTTAAAGAGTATCTTAGAAATATCATATAATTGAAGTGAGCGATAATACAAAGAATTGATTATATGTATTAGCATTAAAACCAAATTAAAAGGTAGAAGTACTAAATAATATAATAAAATTAGATTTCACAAATAATCTTGGAAATATTTAATCAATGAAGTAGAATCTAGACCTAAATAATAGAAATTGAGTTAAAAATTCTGTTACCACTTGGTAATCTGTTGAATCAAATGCCCCACGGGAAAATAAAATTTTAAAAAACATTAAATATCAATAGAAAAATTAAATTCTTGATAAAAAATATCTAATGGACAATAAATATACACCTCAGAAAAAAATTTATGCGCCTTACATCCAAACCTGCCTCAATGAAAGAAAATTGTGATCAAGTATCTTTCTAGATTTCAACATTATAATAGAAGTATATAATGATTCATAAAATGTTTAAATGATATATGAAGGTTTCAATAATCATTTTAACATTAATATGAGTATAATAGAGATATGTAAAATCCAATCCCATCATTAGGAATTAGATATCAAATACATAAAATAAAAAATTCACTTGGATGGGAAAGAAGAGAGAGAGAGAGAGTTGTCCCTTACCTTTTGTCCTAATGTTCTGCGCTTTCTCTTAATTTACTAAATATTCAAATTATAATTTTTAATTACAAAATTCAGATCCTTTTATATAACTATATGAGTTATTGTAATTTTATTTTTTTAATACTTACTTTTTTTGAGATGTATCAGGCTCATTTATAGTAACTCTTTTACTTATTACTGAGTACTTTTTATTTGGATTATTAGTTGAGGATTGTTTTGTTGAAATTTTTGAAATTTGGAAGGGATTGGGGATGTGAAAAGTTAAAGAGGGATTTTACCAAACTATGTACCCCAACCTAGTTAACCATTTGAACCTAGGCGGAGAATATTCTCACAAACGGCACACATTTTGTCAAATCATGTTCCTTGAAAGGATAAAAAATCATACCGAGGATGAGGAACATGATTAAAGTGAATAGTAATGGTAAACTATGCACCTCTCCCAAAAAACCATGAATGAGATTTCATTAATCCTACAAATTATTTTTAAAATAACTGAACCAGTATATTAACCCCAAATTAGCACATTTCATCCCTTAATGGCTCCTATCAATTTTTGAGCCACCCAAATGATTCCATATAGTTCCTAACCCCCTTTCTTGGTGATTCAAAGTCTCAAATGAAGATCTAATCCTTAATCAGTAAGATAATCTAATCATATGTGGTTTCCTTCTTCTCTTCCATATCTACCTCATATTTTAGAGGGAAAATATACATTGTATTTTTGGATATTGATTTAAATTTGAGGGATCATGATTTTTCGATATTGAATTTGGGTTTTCAGATCTATATAGTGTTCTCCATTGTATTTGTGACTGATTTCGTTCAATTTGGGGATATCTGTTAGTGAGCGTTCTTCATCAATCTTGAGGTAGGTGGTCTATAATTAAAATATCAATTACATAATTTCAAGTACATGTATATAATTGATGAATTTCTATTAGATTTTTAGAAATTACATTCTTGATTGAATTAATTAATTTGGTGAATTGATTAATTAAGGGAAATGTTCAAATTGGGGATATTGGGATTATAGATTTTGAACAAGTAATTATGGAATTAATTATGAGGAAAATGGGATTATTGAATGAGATATTTTATTATTGAATTAACTATGATATCTTGGGATTGAATTAGACAATTAAATGTCAAATTAATTATGAGGTATTGAGATTGTGGATTCAGGATAACTAAATCTCGATTTAATTACCGAAATATTGTATTTGGATTTGGGGATATTGAATTTATTGAGTTGGAACAATTGATTAATTAACTAAATGGGGGTATTTAATTGATTGGGATGGAATAATTTATTATTTAATTAAATAGGGATAATTATTTTGTTGATTTAGAATAATTAATTAATGAATTAATTATGGGGAAATTGAATTGATTGAGTTCCAATAATTAATGGATGAATTAATTATGGGGTCATTGAATTAAGTGAGTTTTATAATTAATTGACGAAATAATTATAGTGATATTGAGATTTTTGATTTGAAATAATTAATTAATGAATTAATTATTGGGAATGTTGGGTTTTTCAATATGATTAATGAACTATGAAATGAATTAATGGAATTAACATGAAAAACTAATTGGTGAATTAATTGAATGGATTAAATGTGAGTAGTTAATTTTGAAATTAATTTATGGAATTGACCTAAACAATTAATTGAGAAATTAATTGGAAGGATTGAATGTGATTAATTAGTTATTATATTAATTAATTAAATTGATGTAAAAATCTATTTGGTGAATTAAATAATGGGATTGAATGTGAATAGTTAAATTTGGAATTAATTACTAGAATTGACGTGAACAATTAATTGGGGAATTAATTGAAGAGGTATAATATGATTAATTAGTTGTGGAATTTATTAATGGAATTGATATGAACAATTAATTAGTGAATTAACTAAATGGATTGAATGTGATCAATTAACTATGGAATTAACTTGAATAAAAAATTAGAGAATTTTTTGAATGAATTGAATGTGATTAATTAATTATGGAATTAATTAATAGAATGTATGAAAAAAATTAATTAATGAATTATGTGAAGGAATTGACAATATTATTTAATTGTTTGACTAATTAATGGGATTGATGGGATTAATTAATTATTGATATAATTTATGAGATTGATGGGATTAAATAATTTCTTTATTTAATTAATGATAATTACGTGATTAAGTAATTATGGAATTAATTAATTATATTGACATGATTAATTAATTGATTAATTAATTAATGGAAGAGATGTTTTTAATTAATTATTGAATTAATTAATGAAATAGTTCTGATTAATTAATTATTGAATTAATAATTGCATATTGGGATTATGAATATCGAATAATTAATTGATGAATGAATTATGGGATATCGAGATTGGGGATGTTGAATAATTAATTTTTTATTAAATTTTGGGATATTTAGATGTAAAATTGGTGATAATTGAGATTATATATTTGAGATAATTAATTGTGGAATTAATTATGAGATATTGAGTTTTTTAAATCGAGATAATTATTTTTCTAATTGATTATGTGATATTGAGATTATTAATGATATAATTAATTGGCGAATTAATTATGAGATACTATGATTTGTGACTTGAGATAATTAATTATTGTATTTATTATGAAATATTTAGTTTGAGAAATAGAAAATTATTTATATTAATAATTATGATATATTGTTAATAATTATTTGAGATAAATAATTATTGAATAAATTGTTGAATATTTATTTGTGGTCATTGATTAATTGACTAGGGAGTTAATTAATGAGATTGACATGATTAATTAATTGGGGAATTAATTAAGGGGAATTATGTAGTAAAATAATTATTAAATTACTAATGTTATTTAAATGACTAATTAATTAGTTTATTAATTAATGGGATTGATATGAATAATTATTTGAAGAATTAAGTAATGGGATTTATAGGATTAAATAATTATTGAATTAGTAATGACATTTATGTGAATAATTCATTGTTGAACTAAATATGTGTTGATGAATGGTAACATGGTAATTCAGTTGTGAATTTATAATTTGTAACATGATCATTAAATTGTGAAATTATGGATGGTAACATGTTAATTAGTTTTTCAATCAATGAATGGTAACATGGTAATTATATTGTGGAATTATTAATGGTAACATTGTCATTCATTTGTGAATTAAAGACTGGTAACATAGTCATTAAATATTAAAATGATGAATGGTAATATGGTCACTAATTTGTGAATTAAATAATGGATACAATGGAATTCTATGATATGATATCCCTTGAGGATAGTTTATAATCCAGCATGGGCTGAAGCTGGTATTGAGATATGTGTGTCCATGGGAACCTATGGGTTTATGTGGTTATGTAAAGAATATCTAATAATGTGGAAACTATTTATTTAGGATTTGTGTTTGTTTATTTATATAAGATAATATACTATAATTTGATGGGATATTGTTTTAGATAACATTGGTGGTGGCATAGTGAGTTATACTCACACCATACTCTAGCTTCGTTACCCGTACCTAAATAGATTTCATGTTTTCAAAACAAGATAGTGGAAAAAGGAAATGTGTTAGGTGGATTATTCGAGAAGGAGCATGGACGAGGGAACTGAACTTGGATTGGAAATTTTGATTATTTAGTTATATAATTAAATTTTTTATTAATTATAAGATATTGGGATTGAATTAGATAATTAGTTTTTTAATTAATCATGATATATTGAGATTTTTCATTTAGGATAATTAATTAATTATTTAATTAACTATATATTTAATTAGACTTTGGGGATATTGAATTGATTGAGATGGAACAATTAATTAAATAATTGGAGATACCGAATTTATTTTGGATGGAATAATTAATTAGTGAATTATTTGTGGATATTGAACTGATTGAGTTGAAATAATTAATTTGATTAATTAATTATGGGGAAAATTAATTGAGTGCGTTGAAATATTTAATTGATGAATTAATTGTGTGGTCATTGAATTGAGTGATTTGGTAGAAATATTTGATGAATTAATTAAGGGGATATTGAGATTGTTGAATAGGAATAACTTATTGATTAATTAATTATGGGTAATATTGGTTTTGTGAATGTGATTAATTAAATGTGGAATTAATTACCGGAATTGATGTGAATAATTATTTAGTGAATTAATTTATGGGATTAATTAATGGAACTGATATAAACAATTAATTGGTGAATTAATAGAAGGAATTGAATGTGATTAATTAACTATAGAACTAATTAATCGAATTGACATGACTAATTAATTGGTGAATAAATTGAAGAGGTTGAATGTGATTTATTAGTTGTGGAATTAATTAATGTAATTGACATGAATAATTGATTGGTGAATTAGATAAATATATGGAATTTGATCAATTAATTATATAATCAATTAATGGAAATGACATGAGAAATTAAATGGTTAATTAATTGAAGATATTGAATGTGACTAATTAATTTTAAAATTAATTAATAGAAATAATGTGATGAATTAATTCAATAATTAATAGAAGGGATTTTCAGGATTAATTAATTTTCACGATAATTTATGAGATTGATAGGATTAATTAAATATTAAATTAATTGACGAGAATGATAAAAAAAATTAATTGTTGAATTAATTAATGATATTGATGTGATTAATTAATTATTTAATTAATTAATGAGATTAACTTGATTAATTAATTTTTTATTTAATTAATGAAAGAGAGATGATTAATTAATTTTTGAATCAATTAATGGAATATAGGTGATTAATTAATTATTGAATTTATTTTGGGATATTGGTATTAATCATATTGAATAATGAATTGTTGAATTAATTATGGGATATTGAGATTATGGATGTTGAATAATTAATTATTGAGTTAATTATAGAATATTGTGATGTGAAATTGGGGATAATTGAGATTATAGATTAGAGATAATTATGTGTGGATTTAAATATGAGATATTGGGATTTTTAAAATTAGATAATTAATTGTGGAATTAATTATGACGTATTGAGATTGTGAATGAGATAATTAATTGTGGAATTAAATATGACATATTGAGATTTGTGACATGAGATAATTAATTGTGGAATTGATTATGAATTTTTTAGATTGTGAATTGGTTAATTAATTTTTCAATTAATTATGAGATTTTAAGAATATTTATTTGAGATAAGTAATTATAAAATTAATTGTGGGATATTGAATTGTGGTAACAGATTAATTATTTTGTGAATTAGTTAATTATATTCATGGTATTAATTAATTGTTGAATTAATTAAGTGGAGTTATGTGATGAAATAATTATTGAATTAGTAATTCGATGGAGATGATTAGTTAATTATTAAATTAATTAGTGAGATTGATATGATTAATTAGATGATGAATTAATTAACCTGATAGGTATGATTAACTAATTTTTTGATTAGTAATGACATTTATTTGAATAATTATTTATTGAATTAATTATGTGATGATGAATAGAAACAAGGTTATTGAACTATAAAATTATGAATGGTAACATATTAATTAAATTGTGAAATGGTGAATGGTAACATGGTTATTCAATTGTGAAATTATGAATGGTAACACAGTCATTATATTGTGAATTAAATATTGGTAACATGGTTATTCAATTATAAAATTGTTAATGATAACACAACCATTCAATTATAAAATGATGAATAGTGAGATTATCATTCAAATTTTGAAATGATGAATTGTAACATGGTCATTAATTTTGGAATTAAAGAATGGTAACAATGACATACTGAGATATGATATCCCTTGGGGATAGTTTAGAATACGGCATGGACCGAAGAATGTAGTGAGATACAGGTGTCCATGGGAACCTATGGGTTTATGTGTTTAAGTGAGGAACAGTTGATAATGTGATAAATCTTTAGTTATGCATGGTGATTTATTCTTTATACAACTCCAAATGAGTTTTTTAAATAGGTATTTTTTTTGAAACTGCTAGTGGTGCCCTAATGTGTTGTACTCAGACCCTTCACAGATTACCTGATCAACACCCATGAAAAGTACATTATTGATGGATAGGATATGGGAAAACTCCCCATGTTAGGGGGATGATTCGGGATGGATCATGGATGGGGGAACCATATAGAGTTCAGGATCCACTAGGGATTTGTTTGTGTCTTAACTTTTGAGATTATATTGACACTTGGAACATACTTTAGCAAGGAATATATATTGATCGGTTTTGATATTGTATTTCCTATTTTTCCATCACATTATATGTTAATTCCTATGGTTATTATTATATATTTGGTTATTGTTTATTTTCATTTCAATTATTTTTTTACTTTGATAATGTGGGTATAGTCTCCCTATGATTGACAATAGACCCTAACATCTAGTCGAAATCCCTTAACCTACAGGGAGGATCGCCTGAGGTTATGTGATCGACTAATTCGGTGCCCTGGTATGTAGAAACCATGCATATATGTTACAATTATTTTCATCCATTCCCTTTCCAATGAGTTATAATGCTCTATTTTGTTGTTATTTGAGCATTCATTTCATGGTTTCATGGTTTCTTCACTTGATTATAATTATGGATGTTACTGTAAAATGGTAATAATAATACATAAGTGGAATGAAATAATATTAATAGACTTCCATAAGTATAAATTCTCCCATATATCAGTGTTTCATGAAATTAAGATTATTCATTTTATAAATCGTTAATGACAATTTTTAGTTTATTTTGGTTGGTTTTCTGACCATCGCGAACTAGTTTCATTTTATTTAATATTATTTAGATATATTAGTTATTGAACAAGAAATAAGTTATAATATGACTATTAAAACATGATTTAATCATAATACTAGTTTTATGACCAGCCTTTAATGCATGTAAAACAAATAATAATTATACATGGATTCAGTTAACCACCAATATTTGAACAATGGTTTCATTTCATTGAATATGAGAAGATAAGAAAAGGGGTTGCTAGAAAAATTTTCATTAAAATATATCATTACATTATATACTTGATAAATATATTTATTATGATTATATAGATGAAAAAGGTAAGGATAAGGTAAAATAATAAACTAAATTAATAGAAGTGGTTTGAGAAAGTTTTTACTTTAACATCACCACCTTGAAGGATTCCTTAAAGAACATGGAATTGATCATTTGGTAGGATAATAAATACATCTATATGTGGAGTGTTTTGAAAAGTGGTTATTCAATATATTTTAAGATCTTAAATGCTTTTGAGGAGAAAAAGGTTGGTGAGGAGGGGTATTTATACTTGGTGAGGGGTGGTTTAATGTGACTAAATAATGATTATTTTATATTAAAATCCAAAAAAATTGGTTGGAAATAAATAAAAATAATTTGGTTGATAATTAATGCTTCAAAAGTTTTATATGATTTATAAACACATCATCCACCCATTTAAAGTTTTATTTTTTTTTTCATATTATAATATTTTACCTTTCAACTTACCTTGTTTCATTATTTTACCTCTACTACGGTAAATCATTTTTTTACTACATCAACTTTTCAATGAATAATAATGAAAATAAATATAACAACTAATTTAGATATTTTTATTATAAATATATAATCAATTAAAAAAATACAATTCAGATAATTAGAAAAATTAAATTTAAAAAAAACATATAGACGTGACAAATAGGAGTTTCTCAAGATGCATATTTTTCTAGAAAAAGATGATTTTATATTTAATATATCAATTATAAAAATCAGTATATGAAACTAAATTAATATCTAATAATATATAATCTATAAATTTCATTTTAAAAATCCCTCATTAGGTATTATTTAAATTAATTAAAATTGAGAAACATTTTGTACATTAAAACCATTTTTCGAAAAATCTCATTTTAAACCAAACAATAAAATTAATCTAAAATAAAATATAGTGGTGATTAAAAATAATATAATTGTTTGATATATTAATAAATAACACTTTTGTTTCATGAAATAATATTCAAAATAAAATTTAAATTTACAATTGTCTAATTTATTTAAAATAAATGACATATTTTACCAAAATTTGTATTTTTTATTATTCACTAAATACCCAATATTTTAAAAAGAAATATAAAACTTGATATACTTATTTCAAAAATAAAGTTGTTTTTATGAAATTTATTATTTTAAATTTCAAAAAATTAATTATAAAATTCACTCATAAATTGTTAGAAAACCCAAGTTTTAAAGAAATACTTTTTGATGAATAAAATGAAATTGCTAAAAATTTGAGTGATTATTTACAAATAATTAACCAATACTTTATTAATGATTATAAATATGGTGTATTTCAAAATTTCATTAATAATTTTAATTCCTTTTAAATTAATGGTTAGTTTATAACTGTTATATTTAAATAATTAGACATTGTAGTTAGTTTATGTTCATTGTAACGTATATTTTACACTATCAAACATATTATTTTGTTTAAAACAAATCTCAGGATGTTAGACTTAGTGAAATAATTATAATTGGTTTTTAGTTATTCATTCTCCCTTTACATCTAGTTTATTGTTTCTTGATTGGAACTTTGGTTATAGTTCTCTTATTACCTTCACATCAAATCCTTCTTTTAATATTGTTTTTTTTCTTATACATCAAATTTTTATTATAATTTAGATCCATTATTAAGACTTATTCATGTTGTGAAAATGGGTTCCCTTGACCTAAATTGGAAAATACATTTTGATTACCATATCATGTATATAATGTGTTATGTGTAACGTATTCTTTCCAAAATAGTTCTGATAATTTTGAGTCGACTATTTACCTATTAATGTCCTTATATTATTTATTATATTAAGAGGATATATCCATTCCAAGATATAATTATAATCCTGAGATATTATGATAGTAATATTAAATATATATCATATGGTCTAGATATATCCTACTGATAGGACTAATATGATTCATCAATATATGATTATGGGGGATTGTAAACATTGAGACATATTGAAATGAAATTTTCTCTTGGGGTTCTCAAGTAGAAAAGATTATATGGACTAAACTACCAATAGAAACACCCATGTTACATTTCCATGGGTAGTTCCTATATTAATCATGTGTATTCATCTCAATATACTTCATCATCAATATGTAATATTTTACCAAAAATATTGTTTCAATAGAAAAACAATAAAATTTATGTTCTAATTAGATAACATGTGTTAACTGCACCATTTGGGATATGAAAGTGATTGAATGATCATGATCATTTTTTTCATCAGAAAGGATGACATGCCTCATGCCGAGTTGACTGGGATAGAAATACCTTCTTCAAATCCACGGCCATTATGATTAATGGTAAGTCTATCAAGTAAGGTAAAAAAATAAATAAGAAACAAAGGATGATGATCTAAAGTGTGTGTCCTCCTTTATGAGATATCATGATAAAATAAGAGGTAATATTACACAACATTTGTTTAAAAGAGGTTTTCATTATTATAAATAAACTGTATCTCTTTATGGGGCCTAATGGATTTGTAAAATCCACTCATGTTCTATGAATAGTATCCACTGCAAGAATGATAAGGGTCTAGAGGGTCATGCAGAACACATATTCAAAAGCGCGACCAATTATAGGGAATTAGATTTTAGGACATAGTGGACCCAATGGTGTTAACCGAGTAAAGTCCAAATTTATATGATCTTAAATAAATAAATAAAATCATTATTATTTGAGTTTAGAATAATATTCATTAAATTTAGTAAATTGTTATATTCAAAAGTTTTTAAGTAAATATAATGACAGATATATATCGATTAAATACTAAATATTTAATATTCATTGATTTTATTAATATTTTTGAGATATATGAGTTGAGTTAATGAATCATATATTATCACATAAAAATGTTTCCTCATTACAATAATGTACTAAAATATTCTTTACATTTGTGGAATGTTTTATGTGTCTTTTATGTTGTTTTGGGAAATTCTAATAGGTTAACCTGTATAAAGACCTAAATGAAATTTAATAACATTTAAACCTATGTATATAGTCTATTATCAGATGAAAAATCAGAGGAAGTGTTTTTTCATAAACTATATCTCTTCGCCCTTATCACTCATTTCATAGAGATAGAAAACAACAGGAATATCAAAGATTACTTGATCCCATTTCAAGGATCCTTAGACTAATATCCCATGATTATGACAATTTTCAAGAGTTTAAGATTCTATTTGGAGAACCCATATATTACTATAAAACAATCAATCAAACTTTTAAAACATGTATAGATGATCTAGAGGGATCTAGGTTTGATTCTGTAAATTGATAATCATCAATGATGATGAAATATGTTTCTGATCCAAACCAGATGATGTATGATTTCAATTTCATTTTTTTCTTAATTATTCCTGACTAATTAAATTCCACATGATCAATGAATGGATATGGGTTCAGGTATACCAGATTTTATGTTTCAATAAAAATACACCCATGAACGTCCTAGTATACCATATTTTTTATTCCTTTATAGCTCAGGCTTCCTTTAATTAATTTATTCACACTTATAAGTTTTCTTTTATAATATACCATAAATATTTTTACATTTTTTTATAATGTTTTAAATATTTCTACAACCTTCTAACACCCCCTTCTTATTTATATATTTTTGATTCCTTTTTATCTCTTAAATCCAATTCTTCTCCAGAGTTCAAGTTTGATAATCACATTAATATTTGATGTTTTAGCTTCCTCTATGAGTTTTTCTTCGAATTTTGATTTGTTATATCTATGTTTTGAGTTTCAATTTGGATTTACCTTGTTTATTGATTTTTTATTTCTATTACCTATACTTTTAAATATTTGAGTGGATTTTGTTTTTTCTTATTTTGTTCTTTTATATATTAATAGAATTTATATACCAATTTATACTTCCCCTTCCATTTCCCCTCTATTAAAACATTTCTTACGGATTAATCTATTAATCCGACACTAGATTAAAAAAATTCATTTACATATATTACATCTTATAAATATATATATATATATATTATTTTTCAAAAATTATCTCCAAATCTTCTAAATTCATTCAATTATTTTTAGTCTAAATCATATGATTTTCATTATATTTCATATAGTTATTTTTTTGAATCAGAATAAATTTTTTATAATGTTTTGTGTAACTTGAATTGTGTTTTTAAGTCAACTTTCATATATCCTTTCAGTAAGCAGGTGGGGGTTACAGATATGTTCCCGGTGAACTTGGGTACTAGTATTGGGGGAAATTAAATTATTCCTACTTTGGGGAGGGCTAGTGGGACAAATAATCTTGGTAGTACACATGAAAATTAATTCAATTTATATGATCCATAATGTCTATCACACATAAGAGCGTTATTCGAACTATTGAGTCAGATGGATATTGGTAGGAGTGGTGAAAAATATTACTTCTTTTCGTGAAATGTAAGATTTAGTCTGTGTCACATCTGATCATATGACTTGGACTTTTCTATTCTTCCATATTATAGGTTACTAAATATAGATTTCATAGGATGTTGAATGAATAGTAAATGTATGTACAACGCATGTCACTTACATGGAGAAGCATTGTTTTCATGGTACAATAAGGAGCGTCATTAGGTAAAAATTTCCAATGCAAATGATAATTATATTGGTTGGAAGTTATTATGCTAAATTTTTGTGTATCTATCACAAAATCATTTAATTTGGATTTTTTTCACTTAAACCATGATTATTTATGATAAAAATATTGTCATTTGTCATATATAAATGTTAATATTATTCTTTTATACTATTTTTTTACATTTAAAATATCCCACAAATATGGGTAAAAATCATGTAAATGAACTAAAATTTAAAAAAAACATTGTAAAAAAAGTTTTTATCCATTTCAAATCGATATAAATTAATCTCACATCAGTCTAAAACTTGAATTGCACGATATGGTAAAAATTTGTTTTTTTTATCAAATTATTATTAACGGGGTTAAAAATCATTCAAAAAAATTTATATTGGATTGAAATTTTGTAACATATATGAATTGAACATTTTTAAATACAATAGGGAGTGCGGTCATGATTATTGAAAATATTATTTTATTATATTTAAGTCTTCATAAATCATTTAAATGAGGGTTTTAACCAATAAAATGGGATCATGTAGTTGTTAAATCAAAGGAAAACTTTCATCTTTTAATTAATGACATGTTAAAATATTCCACACATCAATCTGACCTCATGTTGGTTAAAAATGTACAAAATTGTGTTTTATTTTTTAAAATGTCAATAAACACACATTTATGGGTTAAAACCTAAAAAATTAACTCATACTGTAGTTAAATCATAAAAAAGTTACCATCTATTATTTTTTGACATGTTGAAAAAGACCCCAGATCAATCCGATTGATGCTATTTTGGAAATGAAAAAATATTTTTATAATTGATTTAAAAGAAAAAAAATGATATTTAAATGGTTAAAACAAAAAAACAACCCATAATTGTTTTTAAATCCTAGAACATCGATTGTTGAATAGTTTCTGACTTTTTTAAAATAGAAGTCATGTCAATATCATATACATTATAATTAAACTAATGGTGAAAAAGTTATATAATACCTAAAATTATTTAAAAAAATTCATCAAAGAGTCAAGACATAACAAATGACCACCTATTATGAACTCACTACACTTCAGATTGATGTGATATATGTTCGTATAAGTTAAATATTTTATTTAAAATTATTGACCAATATATTCATGATAATCCAAGATACACTTCTACGTGTTATTAATTTTTCATTTTCTTCTTTTTCTATCTACAACTTATTCCTTTTGCTAATATGCATAGATTGATGTATCAGTTTTATGATTTTTCATTCAAATTTTATATTTTATTCTTCATCAACCATTAATTATTCCCCAGAAACGACATTCAATTCTTTTACGAACCTTGTTTATCATTTCTACATCTACTTCAGATTCAACAACAACTTTTTACATATTTAATACATTATATTCAACCACTAAATTTGGATTAATCTTTTTATTCTCTTATAATTTTCATCCTTTTCTATATTCTAACATCGACCATTTAAATTTTTGATTTTGATTTTTCTTATTTTGATTTTTCTTATATTAAAACATGAGTTTATGTTATCACTTATGTGTCTTTCTCCTAAATTTAATTTATCCTATCACTTCTATCTCTATTCTTGATAAAATTTTCATTTAACATGCGCCTCTTATCAATTGTTAAACATTCACCTCTATTTATGATATTGTTTAATGTTTTTTCATATCATTATTCTATCTTCTACCTTTTATTTTTTATTTTTCATTAATTTTATATTTTTATATTTATTTTTATCCGTTGTTTCTCCTACATCCCAAGGTTATCATTTGATTTCATATATTTTATTTTAATTATATTTTCTTTATTTTTTATTAAAATTTATTTTCATATGTTTTTTTATTTTCACATTTGATTCTTTTTTTGTATCATTTTGTACTTTTAATTATTGTTTTTGTTTTCTCTTATACTTTTGAGTTTTTTATATATTTTATTTAATATTTTTTATTATTACTTATTTATTTTTTCGTCTGTCATATGTATTCTAAATTAATTCATATATTTTCATCATATTTTTATAATTTTTTTGTTTATAGATATGGAAAATTCAATTTCATCTAGTTCATATTATGATTTTGCATGTGTATATTCTTTTTAAATTTATGTATCTAATTATCAATTTATGTTATTTTTTTTATTTTATATAATATAATTTTCCAAATCTACTAAAATTGAAAAGAAAAATTTATCTTTATAACCATTTCCATTTTTCATCCTCACATTTTTTATTACTTTCAATTTTTTCTAATATTTTTTATTTCCACATTTAGTTATTGTTAAAAATAATGCCCCAATATATAAATGATCTCCATAAGAGAAGATTTTTTTTAAGAGAGCGATGTTTTTTTATTTAAATCATAGTAATTTTAAAAAATAAAATATATTAATTTGAATAAATTAAAGTATATTGAACATCGAATTTTGAAACGAAAATGAAAATATAATGAAAATAATATTTAATATTTCAAAATAAATAACATAGTATTTCATAGAGGAATTTTGTATTCGGAGAAACATAAAAAATCACAGTTTCAGACCCATAAGAGACCCTTTCATGGTGTGGTTGTTTTTAGAAAACTATTATTAGTAAACAAGATTTATATAAAATTTAGATTGTTTTATTTAAATTTCTAGTTTTTTCATAAATTTTGATATTTTATTTAATATCATAATATATTTTTCAATTATAATTAAAATATAATTATAGTTTTATTTATCATAATTAAAATTAATTTAAATAAATTTTAAGGGGGATGAATTGAATAAGGTTTGTTAAGCCCACTCTTGACTATAATGACATGATAGATTCTTGGTTAAATTGGAGATTATGTAAAAACCACAACCACCATATTTGGGATATAGAGATTAATTTTGGAAAATAATATATTTCAAATTCAGAATTTAGGGAATCATAATACACTTTATATATCATTTACTTTGAAATTTTTTTAAGATAAAATTCCAAAAACATATAGGTCTGTTGGTGGGGGTTAAAAATGTATTCCCAATAAACATGGGTTTGTGTGTTGGGGGAAACTCAATTCATTTCATTATGGGGAGGGATGGTGAAATGTTGATCTTGGTAGGTACTATAAATATAAAAGATCATTTAGTTATATATATTGGATGAACCACTTGGGTTGTTATCATAACTACCAGGATAAAGTCGTTTTTGGGGTATTTGTGGAATCCATTAATCATCACTATGTAATTTAAAATTATTTCTGTATCAATTCATATCTCTTGACTTGGAATTTTATATTGTATTGGATATGATTTTATTCTTTTTTTATTCAGATATATATTTTAGATGTTATATTATGTATATAAAATGTACTGCTGGAACATGTCACTTCATTGGTTAATATTTAGTTTCTTTATTAGATAAAAAGCATCATTATATAATTATTTTAACTAATATAGCTAATTATAATGGTTGGAAGTTATTATGCCTATTTTTTTTGGGTGGGTCACATACTAACTAATTTTGGAATGAGTTTCGATCAAAATATGATTCTATCTTATAACACAAAAATAATTTCATTAAGTATAAATTTTGCCTTTTAATTTTATAAATTTGTATTCATAGATTAAAAATATCATAGAATTTGTTTTCAAAAGAAGAGAAAAAGAACTGATTCTTTGAAAAATCATAGAAAAATTGTCTTCATGTAATTAATGATATGTATGTACCAAACATACATCACATTAACACATATGTTACTTGGTAATATCGATAGTTTCATTTGGTTATTGAATTATTTTTAAATGTGGTCTAAATGTAGAAAATGAGTTCAAATTCTAATGAAAATTTATGAAATGTACGAATAGACCACATGTCCATCAAACATGTGGTATGGTCATATTGAATGAAAAAACAGTATGATTATATTTATAATTCTTAAAAAACATGCATCTAATTGCAATAACCTATCAAAAGACGTCATATTTTCCTTAAATAAATGGAATTCATCCCCTAATTAATTTTTGATATATGTGAATATATTTTACACCAATAAAACATTTATATTGTTTAAAATGACCAAAAAATAATTTTTTTATTTAAATGTCAACAAATGTGAGTCAAATGGTAAAAACCAAGAAAAATCACTCATATTATAGTTAAATCCTAGGAGGATTACTGTGGATAAATGTTTGACATGTTACAATAAACCCCACAATAATCTGAGATGCACTTTTTCTAAAATAAACTAAAGAGATTTTTTATTGATTTAAAAGTTAAAAATCATGCATCCAAATGTAAAAACATATAAATTGACTACATATTGTCATGAAATTAGAGGTCATTATTTGATTATTAATTTCGGACTTGTATTAGGTGACCACATGTCAATCCATCATGCAGTGTGGTGAAAACAGTCGAATAAAAACTATTTATAAACAAAAACGTCATTAATGACGTGACTGAAAGAGTTGAGGCATCAAAAATGAACTCAGAATGTGAGCTTAATGCATGTCAGATTTAATGTTGTTCTATTCCTACATATCCAAATTATTTAAAAATAATTTTCTACTCATTAGTTGATTTTTTTTGATTTTATAATAGGTTTTGACCCTTTTCCATGTGCTTCTATTTCTAGGTACTACTTCCAAATTCTACTTAAATGGGTAGGTTTATTTCTTATGATTATATTTTTTTTATCTTTTATATATAGTTTTTAATCTACCATTACATCTTCACCAACATTGGATTTTAATTCATTGATGACTCTCATTTATATCTTCTCCTTCTACTTAATATTCAACTATTACTTCTGGATTATTTCCCTCTTCAGATTTAACTACTACCTTAGAGTTATTATCTTTTCATGTGTCTCACTTTTTAATCTATTTATTTTTTTATATATTTTTAATTTATTTATGATTTCGTATTAAATTATGATGTTTTTATCAAATTATTATTTTCAACTATTTCTTCTCTTACTAATTCATCTACTTCCACTACTAGATCTTGACCTTATATTTATAGATTTTTTATTCTTAATTTACTTATTTTTATTTATCTTATTTTTTACTCGAGTTTATTTTATTACATATCTTTTTTCTTCTAAATTTTTTTCACTATTATATTTTGATTTCCTTATGAATTAATATATTGGCTAGTTCCTTTGATAATTGGTTAATATTACACTTCTAATTTTTTGTCCATTTAATGTTTTTAGATCTAATTATTTTCCCTTTTACCTTTGAATTTGTCTTTTTCATTCAAATTATATTATATTATTTTGAATTTATGCATCAAATGGATCTTGATTTTTTATTTTTAATACTTTTCATTTACTTGTAGTTTTTTTAATTTTTCTTCAAATTAATTTTCATGTTTCTTTTATATTTTTATTCTATTTTTTCAATTATATTTTGTTTTTTATTTTATTTTCTTGTATTCTATATTTTTTATTTCAATGCTTATTTCGATCAATATTATTTCAATTTTCACCCCTAATCTATATTAGATTCTAAATCTAGTTAATCCTTTTTCCTATAAGATTCTCATACCAAATGTCTCTAAACTTTCCTTGTTCCTATACTTCTATTTTCATTCTTTTTTCTTATATCTCACATTTTTATTTTCATATCCTACTTATAAATTTAATCTTATACTTCCAATTCTCATTATAATAGTTTTATTTTGATTTTTTTTGAATTCCACTTGGAGATATATTCAATTTATTTTGCGTATTCATTCTGTATCTCCTTCTAAATTTTGATTTTTTTAATTTAAATTTGATTCTTGTTCTCTATTTCAATTTCCCTAAAATCATTATTTAAATTTTTGTATTATATAAATTCCTATTTTTATTTGATCATGTATTATTACATATGTATTTATTTCCACTTATGATTTTCATATCATATTCTACCTTAAAATTTGGTTTTTACATTTGTTTTTTTATTTTTGATATATGTTTTATCTCACTACCGTGTTCCATCACCTAATTATTATTTATATATTTTTGATTCTTCATTATCAATAACTTCTTCTCGTAAACTAATTTATTATTTTATCACAACTTTAAAAATTCACTTTATAACTTCATCTTTGAATGGTGTATTGAATTTTAAATATTTATATGAAATTTTTTAGTTTAAATTTCACATCAATATTTTTTGATTAATTTTTTTCATATATGTATAAATTTGAATAAGTTTGACACTTTATTTTTTCCTTTTTATTGATTCATATTTTTATAATGATCTTATCTCTATTTTTATATCACCTTCCTCTTACAATAATTTCAAAATATTCTTACCAATTACAGTATTTCTCTTACTCTATATTTGGAAGCAATATTTATATGTAGTTAATCTTATGATTTTGTATATGTATATGACTTAACAATTTTTATTTTTAACCCTTCAATATTTCATCTACTATTTTTGTTCCAACTCATTCCATTTTTCTCTTCTCTAGAATCATTATTTGGATGAATCCCAATATGATTTATAGTTTATTTAGGTTAACATGAAGTCTATATTTAGGGTAATTTTCTAGAACCTCATAGGTAAGTTTGTGGGGGTTGCATATTCGTTTGTAGTGAACTCGAGTTTGAGTTCTAGGGGAAACACAATTCTTCCTAGTATGGGGTGGGCTTGTTGATCCAAATAGGAACCATGTGAATGAAACCATTTTTGTTGATGATTTTAATCAGTCAACATGGGAACAATACTGAAACTATGAGAATATAAGCATCTCGGGGAGAGGGGTGATATCCGTTGATCCTTTCTATGAAATTAAAAATTTATTTTTTGTTCAATCCTATATTATAAAAAAAACTTATATATTCTTTTATAAAAAAGTTTAATCTTAAGATTTATTCAGATATGTATTTCATGATGTGATGTCCATGACCTGGCTTTCGATTAACCCATGTGGCGAGCCTGGTTTTCCACATGACTCCTATAATATCTCCTAATAGGCTAGTTATTGCTGACTAGCTGCAGGGGTGTGAAGGTAAATTAGTGGGAAGACTATACCCCCATGTCATAGAACACAGTGGATGAAAAGGTATAAATAATATGAGAAGTATAACTAAACAATTATGAAGAAGATTAACATAACAAAAAGATACAATAAATATAAAAATCATAAATAGATAAAGTTGAAGTCTAAAAAATTGTATAAAATAGAAAACGCCTCATAGGTAGGGTCTGAAACATCATATTTGAATGGAATGCTAGTAAAGAAGATAAATAGGGAACATGGAATAAGAATTCTCAACAAAAATAAAAAATAGATGAAAATCCAAAACCGACTCAATAGAATCTCGAGCCTAATCCCAATCTTTTGATCCTTAGCTCTATCTAATAAAAAAGAATATATATCCATAAGAATGGTGTTTTTATCTATCCATACCTGGAAGAAAATAATATTCTTGGGTGCCAAAGGCATCCAAAGTAGGGTGTGAGATAAACATCTCAGTAGGCTAGCACCAATAGTGTCCACGAGTAATCCGTGTAGGATCTCGTATGTAAATGGTGTCCAAGGAAATTAAGACTATAAAAAATAAATAAATCACTTCCCGGTTAGGTTCCAAAAAGAAACCTAGTGGGTTTGCCTACTAAAGCTCAAATACAGTATGTTTGAACAAATCACCATATGCATCTATCAATGTATTGAATATAACTGGCATGTGGTAAGCATGTCTCTCATCCCTACTTATATGCCATATCTAGGATGGGATAAGAATGAATCCCACCAATACATATTACATAATTTGGCATGGGGTTAGAATGACTCATATTCATATATATTACATCTAACATGAGGTAAGAATGCCTCTCATCTATAAATTAATATATAGATTTTAACTTCCATGGGGTAAGTAGTCCTCCCACACATACACATATATTAAGCTAGCAAGGGGTATGAATGCTTCCCATATGTACAGATATAAAAATATCAAAAAAAATAGTGGCATATCTATTCATATCATTTAACATAAGGCATAACCATACTATATCATTTCCATTTGAACTACCAAGTCATTTCATGTTTTCAATTAATAAATAACAACAGGGGAAAGGCCATCTCATCCATTTGAACCATTACATTTAACCTAATTAATTTATAAGTTCATGGAAATCTTATCTTAACCAACCTACAAAATCCAATATCCAATATTCCTAACATGGAAAATTCATTTCCAAGAAAGGTGTCAAGGCCAATGTGTCCAAGTAAAATACTCACATGCCCATTTGGCCAATTCCAATTCAAAAGCTGATAAACACCATTATTGAGCCTTGGTTTATATCAATTACACATTGGACCATTTCTATTTCAATTAAAAGTTATGTTTGGAGCTAATTTGGGTTCCCAACATTTTGGTCCATTGGTCCCAAAATGACTGTTTCTAAATTGGAACACCAAAGAGTGTCCATATATTTTGAGGGTGGTCTATAAACCCCTAACCCAATCCCAAATAACATATACCAAGGCTCTAGGGTCATTTAGACTTGATGGAACCAACACAATTATGAATTTTGGTAAATGTAGTCATATGAAACAGTGACAATTAATAAAGAAGAACCAAAAATCAAATAGAAAACTATGTGACCATGTACCTTATGGTCATAGATAATGCCTCTCTTAATATATACCTCCGATTATAATAAGGATGGAAGTGGTCTGAGTTTATCTCCAATGCTTTGAGAAGAGGTCATATGAGCCTAAAACAAAATGGTGCAATAGATGGAAAGAAGAATCGATTTAAGAGTAGAGAGACTATGGAGCCTTACTATAAGGGTTCCAACACCTCCAACCGAACAACAAACAGAAACCAGAATAATAATTAACCAATGATCCAATATTCTAAGGGTTCGAGATAAAAGAATAATAGAACCCTCTTTTTACGTCCATCGGAGGTGAGGAAAATAGAAATTATAATTTAATATTTAAGTGGGGGAAAATGGTAATTTTTCCCCAAACCATAATATTCATGGTTTATACACATGGTTTAGAAACCCTGAGAAAATCATTCATGGAGGACCTATCCTCTTTCTACTATATGAAGTATGATCATGCAATTAGTCTTCACAGTTGAAAACAAACTATACGGACTTGTAGGTTCCCCTGTCTGTAGCAGCACAGTTTACTAAAACTCTAAGGCAAGGGTCACATGGTTTACAATTATTGTACGGCCCAGCCTATAGCCCACATTCAAGACCTCTAGACTCCAAACCACCCACAGACACAACTCTAGTATTTCCTAGGTTGTATAACAACATTACCAAGATTACAGAAAATATTTAAAATGCAAAATCAATGAGTTGTTCCTAGGTGAAAATTCAGATTGTTACATATGAGTTGTATAATGGAAAATAAAAGTACTTATATAACATGTCCCTTCTAAGGAGAATATTTAGATCATTGGTTTGGAAATAATAATTATCCTATTAAACATTCCACTATTAAAGATAAATATGTGATTTGGAAGTTACTACACGCAGTTTTTGTGATTTCATCCCAAACACACAAATTTTGTGCAGGGTTTCACCCATACTCTAATTATTGGTGATAACACAAGTACAATTTATCAAATTTAAATTTTCATCTTAATTTTTAATAAATTATTCATTTTAGAATAAAATTATCATCAAAAGTGGGTAAAAATGATAAAAAATATTAGACTTGTGTGAAAATTTAGAAAAATCATGTTCAATTCGATTTGGATTTTTATGAATCGGCTGCACATCTACCTGACACTAAAATATTTTAGTATGATTCAATGTGTCATTTGGACTTCAAATTCTTATTAAATGGTGTCAAAAACATGAAAACAAGTTTATTTGACAAAAAAAATTATAACTTGTATGAATAGACATTATGTCATTTCGAATTTTAGTGTGGACGTAATGACTGAGCATTCAATTTTATTTGATTTAATATAATTAAAAACACTAAAATAACTTAAAAAACAACCTCTGAATATAGTTAAATTGAACAAAAATTAATTCATTTAATTTATATCATGTTAGAATAGATCACATGTGAATCTAACATATAGATTTTTAAAAATAACCAAAAGTGTGTTTTTATTGACACAAACTCAAAAAACAAGTGTCAAAAGGGAAAAAATATTTAAAGACCTAAATTTTTTGTATAATAATATGTAAATGTCCTTCAATTAAGTTCTCACATGTTACGAAATACCACATGGAAATTCAAAAGAAAAATTTCTCGAAATTAACAAAATAAGTTTTTTATTGAATTCAAAGATGAAGAACACAAATAAAAAAGTAAAAACATAGAAACAAACATTGAATTTCCATGAAGTCAAATAACAACAATAAATGATTAATTTTTTTATGTATGAATATAACAAACAAAAATTCAAAAACCTGGGTGGTCAGAATGATTGAAATTTTTTTATCAGACTTAAATTTCTATAAAAAACATGAATCAATGAATCAAGACCTAACAACAAACCTCAAATTATAATCTAACTACACATAATATTGATGGGATATATATCCCTACTTGTAAAAAATTTATTTTATAATCATGATCCAATTATTTAAATATAATCCAATATTTTTTTCTAGGCTTTGAATATTTTCCATTTTCTTCTGCTTCTAGGTAGTACATTTATGACATATAATAATATACTTATGTTTTTTCTTATGTTTCTGATTTTTCTAATTTATATTCTATATATTATTATACATCTTCCATTAAATATTTAACAAGTTTGAAATTCACATATTTTAGGACTATAGTTTATAACTTCTACTTCTACATCAGATTCATCTACTATTTCTTGATTCTTGCCTACTTTAGATTAAACTACTAATTTTGGACTCTTATGTTTTTTCCTTTGGAGTTTTTGATTTTTATTTCTTTTTTAATTTATTTTTAATTTTATTTTGGATTAGAATGTTTTTTATCCACTTAAGTAGTTTCAAATATATATATTCTTATTTAACTACTTTCACTTTTAGTTTCTGACATCAAGCTTTTGGATCTTCGAATTTCATTTTACTTCATTGGTTTGGCTAATGTTTATTCTTGAGTTTATGTTATTACATTTTATTTTTATTGTAATTTTTCTTTCTCATATAATTACATATTTATTTATGAATAATATTTCTCTTGCCTTGCTCCTATGATCAATCATTTTTCTCAAGCATCATGTTATGATTCCATTTAATTTTTTTATCTGAAGCTTCTAGGTGATACATTTAAATTTATTTTTTATTTTAAATTTTCTTCTTATTTTTATTTTGGATTATTGTATCTCATGCTTCATGATTTTTTTTTCACATTTATCCTTCACTTGTACTTCTAGTTTTGTTCTAATTTTTTAATAAATTATTTTTCAACTATTATATTATTTTTATATAGGATTAATTTTTTTGTTTAATTATTTTCCATATCGTATGGGCTTTGTTTGTAATTTTAGTTTTGAGTGTTCTAGATTTTTAATTTACACCTTTTTATTGTGACTTATATATATTCTATTTTCAATGTTTTACATTAATTTTTTTATATGCATTAACAATTACAAATTATTTTATGTCTACTTTTCTATTCCCTTCCACTTCCACTTCTTCACTCAATGTTAGATTTTCTTATTCCAATATTTCTCTTACTAAATCTTTACCTAATGAGTTTTAATTTAGTTCATCTTATTCTACTTTACACACACAGACACTTATTCTTTTTAAATTTTGATTTCTAATTCCTTATTTCTTTTTTTTTGAATTTTAACTCTTATTATTTTCCTTTTTTCTGTGTTTTCTACCAACTCTCTCTCAATTTCTATTTTTAGTTCCTTTTCATTCATTTTATATATCTTTTATTTTTCTCTTATTATTATTTACTTCAATATTACGTTCTTGGTAGCACTAATTTCATAATATACCCCTGATCACTATGAGAGAAGATTTGTATTAGGTGATTTTATTTTTTAATTTAAATAATAGTAAATTAAATCAAGAAAATGAATTTATATTAATTAATAATATTATATCGAACAATTAATTATAAATTAAAAATGAAAATATATTTAAAATAATATGTTTAGTATTGCATTGATTAATTCTTTTATAGAATGAAATTTAATTATTTTTTGTATTAGACACTTAAGAGAATAATTTTTTTATAGGTAGATCCCAGTACACAATAGTGAGCAATGATGAATCATATGAAATTTTGATATTTTTAATTTTTAATTTCAATTTGGATCATTATTTTAAATAATTGATATGAGAATATAATATTAGTATAAAATATTATTTAAACTTAATTTTAATATAATTTGTCATATTTTTAATTACATTTAATAAATTTTAAGGAGTATTGATTTTTAAAGCTTTACAATTCCCATCTCAACTATTATGATACGATATCATCATGGTCACATTGATGATTATGGCATAACCACTACTACCACTAGAGGGTTTCCTCTATCCATTTTTTAAAATGTCATTATTCAGTTTCATTTTTTGACGAATCTCAATACACATTATATTTTAGTTAAGATTACTTGAAAATTTATTATGTTATTTGTACAATATCCTATAGTTTAGTGGATGGGGGTTGTAGAAGTATTCCTAATGAAATCGATTTCGAGTGCTTAAGAAAAAACATAACATCAAAATTTTTATTACTAATTCATATTATAACAGTTGGAATTCATTACTCCCAATTGTTTTGGATAGAGTATGCACCTATAATTTTGGAAGGATTTTGACTCAAAATCAAATTATTTTTTATAACAATAGTTCTATTTCCTCAACATAAAATTTTTATCTTTGACTTTTCTAATGATTTTTTTATTATGTTTAATATATCTTAACAAGGGAAAAATCGTGAAAAATTAGCTTGGATTGATGAGAAAACCAATAGAATGATATTATACTCATTTATGATTTTTAATAACCAACCAAACATTTCAATCTGACACCTAAATTACTTGGTGTGATCAAAAGTGGCATTTGGTCTTCACATTATTATTAAAGGGGTTCAAAATTTAGAATACAAGTTCGATTGTTATGAAAATTTATGACATGTATGAATAGACTGAATTTCAATTCAACGTGCGGTGTGGTCATAATAACTAAATATATAGTTTTATTAGATTTGTGTATTTAAAAACATACATCTGAGGTTCATAACCTTCAAAACAACAACATACTGTTTTTAAATTAAAGGAAGATGTCTTCAATATAATTTTTGACATATAACAGCAAACCACATGTTAATATGGCTAGTGTTTTTTTCAAAATCACAAAAAATATATTTTTATTGATTTAAATGGAAAAAAGCGTGTGAAATGGTAAAAAAATAAAAAATTATTCTGATTGTATTTAAATTATATGTAAAATAAAATATTTTACTTTTGGACATTTTCCAACATGCTATACATCAATCTAAAATATAGTTTTCCAGAAATAAAAAAGACAACATTTAAAAAGATTTATAAGTTAAAAAACGGGGGTAAAAATGTTAAAACATAGAAATTGACTGAATTTTTTGTGAAATATAAGAAAAATATTCATTGATTAATTTTTGACATGTATTAAGAGACCTCATTGCAATTCATCCTATAGAGTGGTCATGTTGATTGATAAAAGTATCTTATTCTACTTAAAAGTCATCAAAAATATGCCTTAATGTGTTTGGACTAACAAATTATCTTAGACTGTGAGATCACCACACACAATAATGGAAATTCATCTATTCCAACATTAAATTAAATTATCAAAAAATCAATTCCCAATGATTTCATGATAATTTGTGATTATCTGGAAGATTTTTACCCATTTTCAATTGCTTCTATTTGTATATACTTCTTTCACCTTGTAATGATCTCATGAATATTACTTATGTTTCAAAATTTTGATTAAAATTATATAATTTATTCCAAATCAACCATTTATTCTTCCCCATTATCGACTTTCACTTCATTTACAACACCATTTTACAGATTCTACTTCTTGACATTAAACTTTTAATTTTGGATTTATGCCTATATTAGATAAAAATACTATTTATGGGTTCTTATATTTTATTATATTTTATTTTGGTTGTTTTTATTTATTAATTTATTTATTTTTCATTTATTTATGGGGTTATTTCAAATTCAAATGGTTTTTATTGCATTTATTTTTTTCAGTATTATTTCTATTACAAATACATATACTTCTATTTCATGATTTTGACATCTAGAATCTCCATTGTTTAATTTTTTTTTATTTTCTCACTTTTCATAATGTTTATAGTTGATTTTATGTTATTAGTAATGCTTTTTATTTTAAATTTTCATTTCTATTACTCTTTTTTAGTTTTTATGAATTCTTCTCTTATATTACATCTTTGATCATCGGTTTAACTTTCTCCTCCCATTATTATTACATTTAATGTTTCTTCGTCTGATGATTATAGATTATAACTATTACATTTTCATTTTTATTGATTTTACCTTATTATTTTTTATCTGACTTCTTTCTTGGAATACTTCATTATTTTTTCTTTTTTAAGGCGTTTCCTTTTATTCCTATTTTTCCCTTGAAAATCTTTTTCATATTATTTATTTTAAAATCAGATTATTATTTTTATTTCTTCTTATAATTTTTTTACATTTTATTTTCCCTTTTAATTTTTTTTCTTATAAATTTTTTATTCACTTCTACTTCTAATATTTCTTCTATCTTTTTTCTCTTTTATATTAAATTCTAACTATAGTCCTTTTTTTTCCAATACAATTATTCTTCCTTCTTTCATTAACTTTCCTTATTATTTTACATATAATTTTATTTAATTTTATTTTTACCAATATAATTATTATGATATCCCACAAATACAATCTTTTTCTGATCATCACATTAAAATTTCAAATTTTAGCTCAATCACTAAAAGGTGTTTTTGAATTTTGATTTATGATATCTAATTTTTTATTTTTTATTTTCTTTACTTTTTATAGTGTATTTTTTAGATTCCAGGATATATATTTTTGGTAATGGAATTTGGTTTGTGTTTATTTTCAATCCACACTATTTTGATCATGGAGTTTTCAAGACAAAGGATGAAACAATACAGACTAATATCAATTTTTGATATGGCATCTTTCCTAGTGTTTGCCAATATTTTGGGCTAAAAATTCTGAAGGAAGAAGCTAGCATTGAAAATGGTTGTTTTCTGGATTCAAAACTTCATAAATATGGTAATTAAATGAGATACATGAAGACTAGGTTTTTTAATGGCGAGATTCATGAGTTTGTAATGGGTTGACGATGTTCTCCATGTCTTCATCAAATTTCACAAGATATTAATGAATTAAGGAGTTACGTGGGGATATTTTTGAATGATACAAACAAATTAATATAAATATGGAGCTTCATAATGGGAAAAGATGATATATTTGATACCAACCTATTACATTTGATAAAAAAAACAATCATAGAATATCCACAGTAATTTGATTTCATGATACTAGGGAGCTTCGTAAAACTGTATTTCTATACAAGCTTGAGCATAGAAAAAAGACTAGTTAAGTATTAATAGATGAAAATGCTTCTGATTAATATGTGTTTCATGCTGGCTAGGAATTCTATGTGGAATCATTGAGATCCAAAAAAACAGTTTGTTCAATGAAGGCAGTTATCTTCGTAAAGGTTGTGAGCAACGTGAAGGAGAACAACGAAGAGTTGTCTTGAATATCTATTTTTAGTGAACAATGATTTCAATATTCATAAACATTAGTATTCAGTGAATGTAAAGTCTTATGATGGGTAGGGAAAAATACATTATTTCTAATATAGTGAATCATCCTTTAAGCCGATAAACTGAGTAAGACTTCACCCAAAGATGTGAGCTAGTGGGTGTTAAGAAAAGGGTTTTCTAGGATACATTGTGATATTCCAAAAATTATTTAAATGATGTGTTTATATAATAGAGTGACTTTTTTAAAACTTATGTATTCTAAAACTAGTAATATTAGTGGATTTTGGTACGGCTAACACACTATCAATGTTTTCTCTGTAGACTATGACTTAGTTGTGAACCATGATAAATTGTTGAGTTGTTTCTTTGATTGTGATTGTTTGATTTTTTTGCATTCCCATTAGGAATGTTTATCAAGTTCCTACCTACATTTGAACAAGATCTATCAATTTAGAAGAATAATTTTATATCATGATTCACCCCTCCCATCTTAGGGTGTTCTAAGGTTCTTCATTTATAGGTTAACATGATGTATGTTTTATGTTAACATTACAATATCAGGTATGTCACTTGGTGGGAGTTTTATATGAGTTCCTAGTGAACTCGAGTTCAAGTGATAATGTAAAAATAATTATTCTTAGTATCAGGAGGGCTAGGGGGCCTACAAATCTTGATAGAAAACATGAAAATGTAACTATTATCAGTAATCCATATGAGCAAGTCCACCTAAGAAAATTGTCACATCTAATCGGTCAGAATATTTTTGGGGGCCAGGGTGAAATATATTGATCCTTGCCATGAAATGTAAAATAAATCTGTGTTGAATCCTATCTTATGACATTGGAAATTCTATTCTTCTCGATCAATGTTTATTATTAAGAATTATTCATATGTAAAATTAATTGGTGGTAGAATTAATTATAAAAGTACTTATAGAAAATGCAAATTCCAATTTATTGATATTGTTTCCTTTTTCTTGAAAACAAATCATTAAAAAAATTCCCATTGATGCAGCTGACGTTATCAGTTGGAAGTAGTTACGCTAGTGTTTTGTGGATGAAACACAAACTAACTTATTTTGTAATGAGTTTCACTCAAACTCTGATTAATTTTTCATCATACAATGTATGTAACATCAAAATATTTTATGATAAATTTTTAAATAAATTTAATTTATAAATATCTTATGATATACACAACACCATGTTTAGCAGGTGTTGCATACAACAACGAGTTTCTTTGATAGTGTTCATGACACATGACTGCGAGTTTCAGCGAACCATGAAAAAATATTATCATGACCTATTCAATTAGTAGTTGGGTATGAATAAAATTAACTACTTTGAACATATATATATATATATATATATTTACTAATAAATGTAAACTTATTTATAAATTCTTAGTAAATAATCAATTAGATTTTAGGGAAGTAATTATATTCACCAAAATAATGTTTTTTTCAAAAATAATTGACATTGATTATTTTGAGAAACCATTATAATTAATTTTATAATATTTTAGAAAATATCTATGATAAAATTAATTTATTTTTTGGAATCAACATATCAAAATTTACTTACTAAGAAATATCGTGAATTTAGAAAAAAATATCGATTTTTCAGGGAATAGTGAAAAATAACAATTTTGGTAAAATTAACATTTCTTTTCAAATAAAAAATATGTAATTTAAATTAGAAAATATATTTTAAAGGAAGATAATTTATATTTAATAATAATTACTCCACATATTTAAATTTGAATCAAATTTATACTGAATTTTTGAATAAGCTTTTTTTTGGTTTAAAGACGGCTTTTTTTAAAACTATTTTAAAGGAATAATGTTTATCTTTTTTAATTTTTAAAATAACACCAAATAAAGAATGTTTTAAATGATATATATAAACACATATATATTTATATTCAAAACATTATTATCAGTAGACATATATTAAATATAAATTATCTTTTCTTAAAAAAATACACATCTTGAAAACCTTTTTTTATCCCATATGTAGGTCTTGTCTTAAATTTAATTTATTCCAAATTAAGAAAAATATTTTTAAAATTAAAAACAATTTTTAAAATTATAATATATACATTAGAATAGTGTTAGTTTTTTAGGATAGTCTGAAAAGATAATTTTTCTGACGAGTATTGAAAAATGTTGAATTGTAATTGAAAACAACATTTTCATTTAAATTATTTATAATGATAAATTATATTTTACATTAATTTTAAAGTACAATTACTTCCATAATATATCTATATATCATTTTCTTTAATTTTAATCAATTGGATATAAAAAACATTGTAATATTTTGAATATTTTCTCTATGAAAACTTTCTTTCTCATCGCATATGCATGATTAATTTTAAATTAAATTTTGCCAATTCAGAGAATATAATTTTTAAAAACATATCCAATATTTGGAATCATAGTAATTTATATTATATTATATGTTAATATTATGTTATTTGTAAAATTAATTGTGAAAACTGAAAAAAAAAATTATTTATAGTGGGTAAGGGGAAAAAGATTTTACAATGGGGTTAAACTAACAATATAATGGTTAAAATGAACTGTAAAATTGTATAAAAACTAATGTATGGAAATATATATGATATTAAATCTATATTTTTTATAATGTCTCATTTTATTCCCTTTTTATATGTGAAAAACATTGGAGAACTTAATTCTTTTCAAAAATACTAGGTGTGTCCTCCCCGCACTTATTGAAGGCCACCACCTCTCCTATCTTTCTGAAACCATCAGACCCTTTTTCAAGCATATCCTAGACCTAATAACTTCCCAACATCTATAATATCAAACTATATGTCTTATATTTTTAATGAATCTATAATTTAAGGGATTTTGGTTCAAACCTAAGTAGGTTACATGATGAAGAGGTAACATTTTTCAACAAGTGTTTTTTGTTTTATTTCATCCTCCACCTAATTCAGCTATTATTAAAAATTGAGGATGTAATATCTTGAATATATTTAATAAAATAATATGTTTTTATATAATATTCATTACCTAAAACCATTTCCACTTCTATAAAATTGGTTTTGAAATCATTTTTCATGCGTACGGAGAACAACCACCTCATGAATCGATGTCATTCGTTCTTCCATTACCACCTCTCAAGGTTGGTTGAAATAATGTATATAAAGTATATAAATTATATTTATAAAATAATTTACCCATTTAATAATTATATTATATTTACCTTTTTTCCATTCCATAGTGGTTATGATAACATCGCTTGGGTGTGAAGTGAACTACAACCTCAAGAAGAAATATGATTTATTTTTCACTAACACATTACATGAAAGATAATAAAAATAAATATGTGTTATAATGCAGACAATTTTATGATATTAACTACATATTTGTCTTTATTAAACATTAAAATATCAATTTCTTTATTACGTTTTCACTGATTGAAATATGATAATATCTTTCTTGTACGTGTGGAATACCACCTTCACGAAGTGATATAAATCTATATTTTCATCACCACACCACATGGATGATATTTATAAGTATATAAACATATAAAATTGTTTTGATGATATTATTATAATTATGGAATGAAAACATAATACTTATCTCCATTCCATAATGATAGTTGAAAATTGGAAATGTTACTCATGCATACATATGACCTACCATCTCTATGATCATAACATACATTGATCAGCAAAACAATAATTAATGATTGGAAATAATTATTCTAGTGATGATGGAAAAATGATCAAATTATGATGAACAAAAATAAAAAACCAAAACATATAAGAAATAGATAATGGTTATTACTGAAAACATGACATTAACATGGAATTGATAATAAAATGGTAATAAAATGACATAGGTAAATCATATATGGAATTATATATGTATGTGTGATTATATAATAGATAAATAATAAACATATAATTATTATACAATAGTTTCAAATTTATATGAAGGAAGTCGAGACTTATGGTATGTGAATTCTAATATCTATTTTATTTCCAGGTTGGCATATAAAAAATCACCAATCATTTATTTTATATAGTGAATATGCTACCCCTGAATGTATATTATGATTAATTTCCTGATAACTATCATATTTTACATACAAATTTTATGATCACTTTTTCTAGGGTTTATGTTTAAAAAGTTAACAAATTAGTAAGAATTGTTTTTCTCAATTTTCATTGATTGCGATGTATGTTATGTTAGGCACCTATATTCTTTGACAAGGTGTATATAAATCACCTTTGTCATGAAATATCACGAGTTTATTAATACTTAGGGTATTTTATGTTCCATTTTATGTTATTTCTTCATAGTACTTATGATTCACTGTTACCATTGTGGTGAACATTTTATGTTACAATCTCATCATTTATTGAGATTGTTAATGATTATGATTCCAATAAAAAAATATTCTATTACATATCTCGGAAAACTCTTGATCTTTTTTTCTCTGGTTTTTCATGATATTTTCATGTAGTAGAAAAATTTTCCCTCTATTTTTTCATAAAATAATTTAGATAATATTTTTTTTAAAATCAGACATTATTTCTCTATTCATTCAGGAATATTTTTTCTTTAAATACAGGTTTTCTAAAAAAACTCAAAAATGTTCTATTGTTATCCAAATGAATTAGGGAAGATATTTTTACCCCTATTTGATTTTTTTTGAGTTTTTTAAAGGAATATTTATGTTTCCTTTCAGATAATGATCATTTGTATTTTATCTAAAATTTGAATGTAATATTTGTTTCATTCTCTATGAAATGAATAGAATATATTGACATCATGGCCAATAATTTCTTCAAGTATTACATTTCAAGTTTCCACTTTTACCTTTAATGAAATAATTATTTAAAAATGTTTTACATTTTAAAAAGTAATTTTCAATGTGGAATGAATATTATACTCTATAATTATTTTAAATGATATTTCAAAATCATTTTCCATCATTGATGACTTATTTTTAAGTTATACATGTCTTTTGGGGATATAATTTATGGATACCATTTTTATTCTTTCTCATAATGGTTTATAATTATAATGTAATGATGTTTATGAAACCATTTTATCTTGCAAAAGTTACACCATGATAAAATTATTATGAAATCCCCTTCTTTTCCCATGAGACATTTTATGATGACTTGAAGAAATGATTATGAAACCTGTCTCTTTTCAACTAGTTATGATATAATGAAATGATTCAGGAACACATTTATTTTAATGGGTTATGATATTACTAATGTTTTATAATCTTGTCGCACAAAAATATATGATTGTCCTTATGTGATGGGTGTGACCTATATTTACTTCCAATTAATTAGGTAAATATGAAAAACTCGTGAGTAAATATGTTATGAATGAACCAAATTACATGTTCATAATATTATGACTGAACCTCATAATATTTTCACAATGTTATGTGTGAACCTAATTATAAGTTCATAATGTTATTCATGGACCTATATTTTATATCGATATTGTTATGCATGGACCTATCGTTCTTATCAATAATTTTATTCATAAACCTAGTAGCATGTTCATAAGTCTATGTGAGGGCCTGGATTCATGTACTCAATATAATAGGAGAAATTATCTCTATTTTTACATGTTCAAAATTCTATATGATGATGTGTATTCAAAAAATCATTGTCTTATGACAATATTAAGCTCCCATGTATCACATTATTTCATTTCCTTATGATTAATGTCTTATGAACCACTAATATGTTTTCCATGACTCATGATTTTTACAATTTATATGCATGGTATTTTTTTCATATGTTATTCTCATTTCTCATACCCTTATGTTAATGTTATGCTTATGTATCTACCTTATTTCCCTATATTGAGCATCTATGAACACAATATATTATTTTTCCATTCCCTAGATTATGAATAATTGTTTTAGTAGGGTATTTTTATGAAGATTACTAATGGGGAAAAACATTGTGTGATACATTAAAGATATTTCACCAAATATTGTGTTCCATGTTTCTAAATGAGCTCATCTATAAGGGTCCCAAGGTGTTTTTATGTATTTTTTTTGAAATATTCATCTCAAAATATCTAATATCCATATTTTAAAACACTGGGTCACTATTGTTAGTATTATTGAAAAGTATAAAATACGACTTGGAAACTAGGATGTAAAAAAATTAGATAAATACCTAAGGATATATATAATGAAATTTATAGGGATGTATCTAAATATTTGTATAAGGATCAGTCAATGTATAAGAAAATGTCTTCGAATTTTGTTAAAGGATAGATAAAGTGGTTTCAATGAAATTACATCCCAATCTAGATATTATATGTTGATGTGGTTTCAGAAAAAGGCTTATTGGGGTAATAACTCTGGAAATTATGCATTGACCTAGACTCAGTGATCACCTAGTGCACGAAAATTAGTATTATTGCACACCTGGGTTTAAATACCAAGGGGATAGGCTTTGAAAATACATATTGTGTTTATGAACCATTATGAAGGATTTTTGTATATGATGACTATGAATGACCTAGGACAAACATATAGTTTTATATATTAAAAATGGTTTCATTATTTATACATATTATAAGTGATTTTCATGATTATGTCATTTTCCACTATGAACATTATTACTCACACTATGATTTTTATATTTATTCAATATAGTGGACAAAAAGGAACTATATTAACATTGAATGTTATTGGAGATGTGTTGATGAGAAACTAAATGAGATAAAGACTATAGTTAAGGATATTGTGATTATGCCTAATTAGTTGTCATGAATCTTGATTAACAATGTGCTCATAAACCAACTCTCAGACTCAATAAGGAAAAAAATGATATAGTTCACTAAGAGATTGGATAGTGGATACCGTATAGGAAATAATATTCAGTTTTTTATATGTTGATAATGTGAGAAAAATCACTCAAGTGAATGTATTAGTGGAATGTGAAGAAGTTTTGAGTTTGGAATAGAATTGCATAAAGTAATTAAATATGAAGGGAAAAATGAAAAGAATAGTTAATGAAATGGATGGTAATACTAGTATCCTTTAATTATTATCAATAAGTGAATGTTTTAATTGTGTAATGTATAATAATTATGAAAATCAATGTCCTTCTGGGAAATCACATGATGGAAATAAGAAATATTGTATGAGTAAACGACTTTCTGCTTATAATAAAGATACAAAAAATTACATATGTATCATATGGGATATTATAATTGTTTTGTTTATAAGTATGATTAAATTGTGGTTTATGAATTTTATGAAATGAATCATATTTCATATTTTAGGAAAGTTGTATTAAGAAATAATATGATGAATCATATTTAATTATTTGGGAAGAAAGTGGGATTATTAAATTGTTTATATATTAAAATTCAAGAATTATATTTTTCGAATCAAGAAATTGTTTAATCTATTTTTGTGAGTAATGATATAAAAGAATATTTTGAAAAGTTATGATGAATACGAAAATAAATTTAACGGTAAGGTGATATTTTAATTAAGGGAATGTAACACTTAATAGCTTTTTGATGTTGAGAAAATGGGTTTTATCGTGGATAAAGAGATGATTTATATACATAAAATAAATTTGATAGTATTGATGTGATTTGAATTCGTAATTGACTTGTTGAAAAATTAGTATATCGATCATTGATGGAGTTTATATCATTTTTGGATTTAGTTAATATATCCAATAATCTTTTTTATTCATGTAAGTAAGAATAATTTATTTTTTAACATGGTTTATGGTAATTCAAGTTATTACAATGTTTCAAGAGAATACATTATGATGGTATTTAAATTTTTGGTATATGAAAATCAAGAGATAATTTATAATATATGGGGGTAAATGTTATGATTATTTTGATAAATTTAGTGAAATTCGTTCTAAATTTTTTCATTTTAATCCTTTAGAAGGGTAAAATGTTTTACCATATATGGAATGTTTTCAGTTTAACTTTGAATGAGGTTCTAGATATTATTGCATTACTTCAACATATAACATTTTTAAATATGGGAAAAATAGTATTAATCTTCTATAACTAAATATGTAAATAATGACTTATCATTCATTTATAGATCTTATTTAGTGCTTCAAACATGAAAATCAATTCTCTTAGAGTAATATATGAAGTTGAAATTGGTCAAGGGACAACCAAATGGTGAGATTTTTTGGGTAAAATAGAACGAAACCAAGTAAGTTTGTCTTCTCATGAAAATTCATCAGCATTAGTAAAAGGATCATAAAAATAAACTTTTCCCTTGTTATCATAAACTTTTATGATATCAATGACCTGTTTTATGACTTAGTAGTTTATGTATTTTTGGTCATTAAAATTCTCCTACCCACATTCTCTATCACTCTCGATATAAATTTTGGTATTATTTTCCCCTTATATGTCCATGTTTTCACTACCCACAAATGTTTTCATATTTGGAAACCAGGTATGTGTTATTATATATGATTTCCCACCTATATTTATCTTCATAAATAGTATCTATTATTAACCATTTTTATGATTTGGGTTTCTATGAAAGAATTCTCATATGTTTAACCTTATATAACCAAGATGAATTTTGAAGGAGAAATTAATTTTTGGAGGGGGTATAATATAACATCCTTATATATTATGAAATATATTTTTTAACTAATTTAATTTTTTATATATATTGTGTTATATGAAACGTCAATTTTATCATGAGTTACATGAAACAGTGAGTTTATTTGATAGTATTCATGACACGAGACATTGAGTTCTAATGAACCATGAAATTAAATTAATTTAACATAGTTGTTAAGTAGGAGGGAAATAATAGTATTAACTATGTTATGAAACATACATATAAGTTTTACAATCTACATAATTTCATATAAATTATTATAAATAGTCAATAATTTTCAGTTGACTAATTATATTAATCAACAATATTCTTTCTTTAAAAATAATTTTATAAACATTTTTTAGAAAATATTATAATTTATTTATTTTTTAGCTAATAGTAAAAAATAAAAGTTTTTAAAAAAAATATCATTTCATTTATATAAAATATATAATTAAAATGACCAATTATGTTTTAAATTAATTTAGGATTAATTTATTTATATTTAATCTAATAAATTACTTTTGAAACAACGTTATATTTGGTTTGAGTATAGGTTTATTTTATGGCCTTAAAAAAATGGATTCTTCCAAAAATTGTTTAAATGTGTATAATGTTTCCCCATTTTAATGAATTAAAATAATACCCTATGAAAAATATATTATATAGAAATTATAGATTATATATAAACAAATTATTATTTATATTCTTACTATAATTAGTAGTAGACAAAAATTTAATATAAAATCATCTTGTCCTTGAAAAAAGTGCACATATCGAAAAACACCTATTTCATCGCATCTATGAGTTTAGTTTTAAATTAAAAAATTAAAAAATTTATAAAATATATATGTATAGATAAAATTAAAATTTTAAATAAAATTATAACAATTCTCTTGTGTATTATTTTTTATAAATTTCAAAAAATTAAATTTTTCTTATGAATAATGACAGATATTGGATTTTAATTGAAAATCGCCTTTTTAAAATAATCCAAAAATATAAATTGTATTTTAAATGTATTTAAAATTAAAATGTGTTTACTTATATATATATTAATAAAATTTAGGTCATTATAATAAATTTCATATAAAAATTTTATATAAAAACTTTGTAAACCATTGCGTATTTTCTATTTGAAAACATTCTTTTTCATCGCGTCTACGAGATTAATTTTAAATTAAAGTTTTCTAATTATGTGAATTGAATTTAAAAAAATTATTCTAAATTTTTAATAAAAAAATATATATTTTATAATAAGTTCAAATTAGTTTTTTACAAAAATGAATACTGAAAACAAAATAATTAATTACCGTGAATATATTAAAAATTTGTTTACCCGAGTTTAAACAAAAAATATAAGAATTAAAATAACCTATAAACTTGTATAAAAATTCTTTTATAGAAATATATCTACAATTAAACCGACAAGGTTTGATAATAGACCATTTTCTACCATTTTGACATGTAAAAAACTTGTAGGCACTTAATGTTTTTCAAAAATACCAACTGTTTCCTCTCCACCACATATAAGAGGACACCCATTCTACTCACTTTATTACACCGTAAAACCCATTTGGTTCATCAAATAAATTCCTGAATAACTTTAAAATATCTCAAATATTATACTAGAATACTTATTTTTGGATGAAATCCATCATTGTATGGATTGTGGTGAAATCCTAAGGTGGTTATCCAGAGAAGAGGTAACATTATTCATTGAAAATAATTATTTTATTTCTTCCTCCACCTCCTTAAATTATTATTAAACTATAATGATATAATAAATTAATTATATTACATATAATTATATGTTTTTATGTTATTTTCATGACCTAAAACCATCTCCACTTCCATCAAATGGCTTACGAAATGGTAATTCGTGTGTACGACAGACTACCTCCTCGCGAACTACTATAATTCATTTATATATTACCACCACTCAAAGTTGGGTATGATGATGGATATAAATTATATATATAATATATATAACATTGTTATATGAATTTATTCATTATATTATATATACATTTTTTCTTTCTATTCCATAGGGGATTCGATTACATTGATCATGTGTGTGGTGAACTGCAGCCTCACAAAGAGATAAGATTAATTTTTCAATAAATACTTACATGGAGGAAAATATAGATAAATTTATGATATATAAGTGAAATATTTAAGATATTAATGACATATTTATCATTATTAAATGTTTATATATCATTTTTATTATTACATATTCACTCACTGAAGGATGATAATATTATTCGTGTACATAGGGACAACCTTCCCGAAGTGATGTGACTCTCGGTTTTCATCAACAAACCACATGAATTATATGCATAATTTTATAGATAGAAATAATATTTTATTTATCAAATTATTATCTTAATGGATATAAATTAAAATACTCGAGTCATTTATATAATGATCATTGAAAAATTGAAATTGTATAAATGCATATATACGACCTACCATCTATATGATCATAACATTATTTATTTATGAGAACCATATTTAATGATTGGTATAAAAAATTATAATTTATGTATAAATATTAAATTGATATCACTATTATTATTATTATGAATATGAATTAACCACAATCAATTTAAAAGACAATAAATAAAAAATTAAAACATATCTGAAAAAACGATTATTATATGAAAAATGACCTTAACATTGAAATGACAATAATAAGTAATAAAAATACATAGGTAAATTATATATGCAATGATATATCTATGTTTATTTTTATTTATATATTTATATAAACTTATAAATATTATATAGGAAGTTCAAACATTTATGAAGGAAGTTAAAACTTAATGTAAGGGATTTTTAGTCTCTCTTAATTTTCTGGGGAAACATATGAAACTTTTCCACTCGTTTCTTTTATAAGGTTTATATATTTCACATGAATTTATATTATGAGGATATTAAATAAAACAATATGGGTTTCTATTACCATTTCATAATATTTATTTCATGGTTTTATGGTTAAATAATTAACAAATCAGTAAGGGTTTTTTGTCTTCATCTTCTTTCTTTGAGATGTATGTTATGTTATACACCAATATTAATTCTAAAGGTGTATGTAAATACCCTTTGAAATGTAATATGATGAATTTATTTATAACCATGATATTTTCTGTACTATTTTATTTTATTCCTTCATAGGGGTTATGATTTAAGGTTACCAAACTAGTAAATATTTTGTGTTACAATCTCATCATTTATCGGGATTGTTTATGATTATATTTATATTCATAATATATTATGATATATCTATATATAAAATTATAAAATTTTTATACTATGTTTATTCATGATATTTTCAAATAATATTACCATTTTTCACTTTTTTACTTATAATATTCAATAAAATGTTTTAAGAAAATCTAACATCATTTCTCTATTCACATGGAGATATATTTTCGTCCCATACAATGATTTCAAAAAATTATTTAAAAATTATTTTTATAATTATTGAAATTATTTATTAAATACATTTTTACCCATGTATGACTTTTTAAAAAACATTTTAATGCAATCATTGTTTTTTTACAAAATAATACCTATAAAGATTTTATTGAAAATATAAATGTAATATTCTATTTATCGTATATCTGAGGAAATTTTTTTTTAATTTCATGAACACTATTTTATTCAATGTTTCCATTATATATTTTAAATGTTATTTTTAATGAAATATAATTTAAAAATTGTTTATTAATTAAATTGTGTTTTTCAAAACAAAAAGTGTATTTTCCTCAATAATTATTTTAAATGATATTTCAAAATCATTTTCCATCTAAGAGGTCATCCATTGATGTAACCTATGCCTTATAGGGGATATGATCTATTTATTCCATCATTATTATCAATTTTAATGGTTTATGTTAATTATGGAATGATATTTATGAAACCCTTTCTTATTCCATGGGTTATACCATGAAAAAGTCTCTTGTAACCCACTTTTTCGATGGGATATGGTATAATGAAATACTGAAATGATTATGAAACATGTTTCTTTTCAATAGGTTATAATATTATGAAATGTTTATAAAATCAATTTAATTTCATAGGTTAGTTTATGATTAATATATTATGATCTTATGAAACACATATGTATTATTTTAATTATGTGATGGTGGTACTTATATCTCTCCTAAAAGAATTGTGTAAAGATGGATAACTCATTAGTGATTAAGTGATGCGTGGACCTGATTACATGTTCAAAATTTTATTTGTAAACTTGATTACTTGTTCTAAATGTTATGAATGGGCCATTATTAATTGTCCAAAATGTTATGAATAGACCTTTATTTCATGTTTATAATGTTTTGTGTGGATCTGGTTGCATTTCGATAAGTTTATTCATGGTCCTGGTTTCATGTCCTTAAATAAATGAGTGAACTTGTCACTATTTATACATGTTAATAATGTTATAAGGTGATTTTTATAAAAGAAATATATGAATTATACTAATTTTATACACTAATGGACAATATTATTTTATTTCTTTATGATCATATCTTATGAAATGACAATATTTAAGCCATGATACATGAATTTGGAATTTGATATGCATTGTTTGGTTTTCATATGTCATGATATTGTTCTTGTACTATTATGTTCAGGTTATTCTTACATATCTCCATTATTTAACCTCACTATGAATCTAATACCACACTTTCTTATGATTCATTTCCTCATGTTATGAATAACTATTTAAGTGGGATATGATAATAAAGAATACTTAAATAGAAGACCCTTGAAAATCTTTTATTTCTATAAGGTCTGTTTCTCAACATTAATTGTGAATCATCCACTTTTATAATTTCTATCAATTGTTCATTTAATATATTATGGAAAAAGTGAGTAAAAAACATGTAAACTGACATAGATTATACTGAAAAAATAGAAAAACAATATTTGAGTCATCTACAATTTGTATAAATCAACCAAAAACAAAATGACTATAAAATTAACTAGTATGATCAAAAATTTAATCTGGACTTTGAATTATTATTATAGGGGCTAAAAACTATGAAAAAGAGTTTATCTCATTTTGAAAATTTATTAATTTTATGATTAGATCGTATTTTAGTCAGATATATGGTGTGGTCGTGGTGATTGAACAAGTAGTTTAATTATATTTAATTGTTTTTAAATATGTGTGACTGAGGTTAATAACATTTAAAAATATCATTAATTTTTATATGATCAAATTAAATAATCCATCATTTATTTTTGAAATACAAAAACAGATCTCACGTCAATATGACTTGTTGTGTATTTTAAATGACCAAACATTCTTTTTAAATGATTTAAATGTTAAAGAATGTTCATGAAAGGGTCAAAAAAATATAAAAATACATTATATTTTTGATCCATCATATGAATTGTCCATAATTTAATTTTTTATTTATTTCAAAAGACCCTATGTTAAAATGAATAATTGTTTTCTTAGATGAAAATAATTTTACTTTTATTGATTTCAAAGTTAAAAAAATTATGTCCTAAAATGGTAAAACATAAAAAATAAAAAAAATTCATTAAATCATTGAAAATAAATAATTAATTACAATTTTAGATATATTTAAAAAAACATCAATAATTATAACATCAGTGTGGTCATAATGATTGTGAAAAGTTTTATAATACTTAGAAGAATTTAGAAACATGTGTCCAAGAGACCAAACAGATGATGAGAAATTGTGATCTCACCACACATCTGTTTGATGGTTCATCTATTTATTAATATAATAAGTTATTATAAAATATCTATCCAATTATTTCATGATAACTCATGATCATCTGGTAGTTTTTCATCCTTTTTCATTTTCTTCAATTTCTAGGTAATACTTATGGATTTTTCTTATATCCACAAATCTCTATATTATGTTTCTTCTTTTTTCATAAAATTATAAATTTTCTCATAAATATTCTACTACTTATTCCAAAATATTTACTATCACTTATTTTATGGTTGTACTTTAAATCCTACACTATTACATTATATGTAACTACTACTACTGGCTTCTTGCCTACTCTAGAATCAACTACTTCTTTTGGCTTATTTCCATTTCTTCTTTTTTATTCTATTTGTTTCTGAATATATTTTTATTTATTTTTTATTTATTATTCTTATATTTTTTACATATACTTTGTTTCAAATATATTTTTTCATAGTTATTCATCTACTTACATTTATAGATTCCAACTTTGAGTTTCTAGATTTTTTATTTTTATTTTTATTCATTTTATTTTTCATATGTTTATAATTGAGTTTTTTTATTACTTATATGTTTTTTATATTTGTTTTTGTTATAGTATTAATTCAATCATGATTTTATATGATTTTATAGCCTCTTTTTAACCAAAGAGCATTGGTCCAAAATTCATTTCTAGTTATGATTCTGTTTAATGTTTCGTTTTATGATTCTTCCAGTATCTCCATTTGAATTTTTTTCCATTAATTTTACATATTTTATTTTATTTTTAATTTTTTGTTCACTTGATTTCTAATTTTGGCTTTTGAATTATATCCTTTTATTCTACTTCTAGTTTTGTTTTATATTTCCTCAAATTATTTTTCTAATTTTATTTTTATTTTTATATTGGAATCATTTTTTTCCTTCCTATACTTTTTCTCATAGTTTTTTTTGTTGAAAATCATAATCTTTGATATTTTTTATATACAGGTTTTGATTATGTATTATATATTATGTAACATGTTTTCTATATTAATTTGTAACAATACTTCAAAATTTTTAAATTTTTCTTTTTCTACATCAACATACCCTTTAAATTACACTTATTCTTTATAACATTTATTAATGTTTCTATTCATTCCCATATATTACCTATTAAAAATGAATTTTAATCTAGGTTTTATTAGGATTCTTCACACGCATATTATTTTTTAGTAATTTTCCATTTAATTTTTTGTTATACTATTTTTACTTTTAACTCGTATCCTTCCTCATCTGTTGCATTTTATACTAACTCTATCTTTTTGAGACCATTTCCATTTTTGGGCTTTTCATTTTCTGTTGGTTTTAGTTTTTTCAATTTATTTTTTACTTCTACATTTTATTACCATTATCACAAATTTACTTATATATATTTTAACCCCTGCAAATAAGTGTGATTTCATGTGATTGTAGTTTTATGATTTAAATCATGGTTATTTAAATGAATAGGGTTTATTTATTTTAATAAATTAAATGATAATATAAAATTATTTTTGTATGTAAAATAAAAATATCTTGAAAATGAGATTTAATTTTTGAAAATCATTAGTATTTCATAACATAGATAACATTTTTTTATGGAAATAATTATATAAATTTTTAGTTTATTATTTTTAGGAGACTCTTTTATGTGGATGCTAATCTAATAACACTTTAGCAAGAAAAGGAAAATCATATGAAATTTATATTTTCAATTTTTTTAATTTTTATATTATTTAAAAATTTATATATTTTATTTGAGAGTATAATATAATGTTTAATTATTATTTTATTTCTATTTTAATTTAATATATATATATTATTTAAACTTAAAATTAATAATGTTGAAGGAGTCTTGATTTTCATATATTTTCACAGTTTCCTCTCAACTACGATGAAGTGATAAATTCTTGGTTATGTTGATAACGCAAGGACAACCACCTCATATCTTGGAGGCCAGTTTCAATTCAATTTCCATAATTATATCTTTTAGATTTACGTTTTGATGGAACACAATACACATTATATTTTCAGTTCAGTAAACTTGATGTGTGTATTTATGTTAACTTCTAAATATACTGTAGGTTATTTAGTGAGGGTTGTAGATGTGCTCCCAATTAACTCAGGTTTGAGCATCGGGGGAAGCACAATTTTTAAGATAATGGGGAGGGCTAGAGTCTTACAAATCCTGAAATGTTTATATATTTCCTAAATTTCATAGGACTAGATGAATTTATTTCCTACAAAAAATTAATAAAAATCAATCCTATTTAATACGATGAAAAGGGAGATTGTGAGATAGATTCGAATGAAGAAGGAGTTTCTGGTAGGTAGTAGATTATCAAGGGTGATATCCTGACAGTGACGAGATGATTCATAGGGGTGAAGAAAAAGATGATAAGGTGGCGTGATTAAGAATATTATCGATGGATGAAACTAGAAATTAAACATTTTCATTGGGCTATTTATGTTCCAAAAAATATACCTCATAGCACAATTTAAATCCAATATGTTTGAAATTTTACTTTTTCTCAAAAAATAGAATATTTTTTCTATATAAGAATATCAATTATGGAATTTTCAATTTTTATTACATTTCTATATCTCAGTATCTCTTATCATTTTATTACGTGGGATCATAGAAAATTTTATTTTTGAGAAGAATTAAATTCATTTTTTTCATAAGAATTTTGGGAAGTATTTGAACAAATCCCCATCTACAGATCTTGGTAGGAATCACATAGAAGAAGCCATATTTGGTGATCTGTTCTAGCTAGACAAACTGGGGAATTATTATAACTACAATTTCAGAAGCTTCTTTAGGGGAGGGGTGGAATCCTATGATCCTCACCACGCAATGTGATTTATGTGTGTGTCGATTCGTATATTTTATGATGGACTTTTCTATTATTTTGGAATATAATTTTCTCTCAAGATTTACGTAGATGAAAATTTTATAGGTTATATTTTAGATATGAAGGGTACTTCAACAAACATTCCCTTCCCAAAAAAATTTTTAGTTTCGTGGCCCTATAAGAACCATTGTGCTATAAAACCTTCCACTACTAATGTATATTATACTACAAGGAAGATATTATAACCAATTGTTTCCAAGAAATAACACACTCACTAATTTGGGAATGAGATTCAATCAATATCATATTATTTATGATAAAACTATTTCAATTTCATTAAATTTAATTTTTCATCTTCCTCTTTTCTTATATTATTTTTCATGCATTGAAAATCACCTTGAAAAAGGGGTAAAAATTGATAAAATGAGATTAGATTAATGAAAAAACATAGGATAACAATATATATATCATTTATTATCTGTAAAAACCAACCACACATTTCAATATGACACCCTAATTATATCATATGTATAAATGTTTCATTTTTCTTCCCATTCTTATTAAAGGGGTCAAAATTAAGAAAATTTGTTTGGATCACATAGATTTTTTTTTGAAATGTGTGAATAAACTCTATCTCAATGAATCATGTGGTGTAGTCATAATGACCGATTTTATAGTTTTATTAGAATTAAAAGTCATTAAAATCATTTTTATGAGGGTCATAACTAGGAAAACCCTCATATTTTCATTAAATCATGGGAAAATGTAAGTCAGATTTTTAACACCTTCGAACATACTTCTTGTTAATATGAATTTTTTTGTTCAAAAAGGCCTAAAGTACATTTTAATTCAATAAAAATTCATGAAAAAATTGTCGAATGGTGATATCTTCGAAAAATACATCAGTTTGTAGTTTAATATTAAGAAAACAACCATCACTTTATTTTTACATGTTGCAATATACCACTTATCAATCTGATAACTAGTTTTCTAAAAATGAACAAAAGGAAATTTTTATTGATTTTAAAGTAAAGAAAAACATTTATCAAAATGTTAAAATAAGAATATGAACACAAAGTTTCAGGAAATTATTTAATATTTATCATTGATAAATTTTTTACACTTATTAAGAGACCTCACTTCAATCCAACATGAATTGTGGTCAGAATGACCAAAACATATTATTATTAGTAAAAGTCTCTAATGACTTATTTCATAGAGTTAGGTCCTTACAAATGACCTTAGATTTTGAGATCACCACACGTAAAATTGATGTGCCATATATTCTTGTTGAGAAAGTGTTGTTTTCAACAATACATAATGTTTTTATTTAAAGGGGATGTTTGTTGAGAACAATAATCTATCTCTTTATGATTATTTTGATGCTCACAAATACCCTTAATTATTTTCTATTTATTTTATTTGATTAGTATACTGCATTAATTTGTTATTCATTATATTTTTATTTCTGGACGAAATATTTATGTTCTTGAACAACGAGGATAAATTACTACAGTATTCGCATTAGAATGTTCAGGAAGCACTATTCATGCTCTACATATTCAGGATCTAGTTAAGCGTGTTTTGGAAACACAGTTCATACACTATGTGGATAAACGTAGCGTAAAGGTGAAATGTAGTGTATAATTTATGATTTATTAGAAAAGTATGGGGGAGGAACCCTACGTTAGGAAGGAACCCTATGTTTGGGTTACTGAAAAGTGTAGACGTTGAACCATACATATGTTTTAAATGTTAATTTTGTTTCTCAAAAGAATTGTTTATCAACCTTACTTTTGTAAACAACCATTCGTTCTTAGAAAAGTATGAAGCAAGTACCATTCGTTTGAATGATTATAAAAGTATGGATATTTTACCATATGTTTGAAAGTTAAAGAGAAAAATTATGGATGGCCAACCCTACGTTTGTGATCAAACATACATTGAAAACCTTATATTTTAAGGCTAGGTCATCAATCTTACAGTTATTATCTACGTTACGTCAGAGGATGCATACTATACAAATAAACCTTACATTTGGCGTCGGAGAGTTTAATATCGATATTATTATGCAACGGTCAGCAAACTGTTTATTAGGATGATTTCAAGTCGGATTAAAATATATTTTCAAAACATTTCTTTGACGAGTTCAGATCCCTTTAAATATTGAATTAAAAATATATTTTCTTGGTGAATTTCAAGGGATGTTACAACTACTCTGTAAATTGAAATGTTTGAATATCATGAGTCAGTAGGAGAATTTCGTGGATCTTAATTTATATGATAATTACACGACATTATTATATAGATATGAAATACCAAAAAAACTGCATCAACCGATTATATTCATAAAAAGGAAAAAAACCCAGATCTGCTGATTAAAGAGAACGACAAAGCTCAGTTTAGTATAGAAGAAGAGTCATGATAGAAGATTCACTCGTTATACATCAAAGATCATTTGTGAGTCCTCTACAGCTGATGTTATGAATTATATTTCTATATCAACTACAAGAGTATTGACTAAAAATGACTCGTATTTGAAGATCATTATTTCTTAAGGCGACGAACAATCTATTATCTATTGCATTCTGTTTCAATTATGAAGAACAACTAGATAATATTTTCAAAAGTACAGATACCTTTTCATTTCATTTCATGAATGACTAACTTCTTGTACTAAGATGTGTAGGTTCTATGAGTGAACGAGAAGGCTTTTTTTCCTTAGATTATAATGGTGTCAACTACCTGTATTCTGTTTTGAAACGATCAGTGGAAATGAGGACCAGATAGTGAAAATCACAAAGCTCGCGGAGTAGAGCGTTGGTGGAGTGGACTAGGGACATTATGTTCCTCAAACAACTATATATATTGTGTCTCTACTATTTAAATATGGTATTGTGACCATAGACATTCCCTATCTTATATCTTTAATCTTTCTCTATGTATAATTACTTTCATCTTGTTAAGGATTTATCAAAAATCTCAACTTCTGATAACAATTGATGGATAAGATTATACTAAATATACACAAGAGGGCGAGGAAATGTGTCTTTTCAAAAAACATCATGAGATAGTTTTTTGAAGGCGACGAACAATGACTCATATTTGAAGATCATTATTTCTGAAGGCGACGAACAATCTACTATCTATTGCATTCTGTTTCAATTATGAAGAACAACTGGATAATATTTTCAAAAGTACAGATACCTTTTCATTTTAGTTCATGAGTGACTGACTTCTTGTACTATGATGTGTAGGTTCTATGAGTGAACCAGAAGGCTTTTTTTCCTTATATTGTAATTATGTCAACTATCTGTATTCAGTTTTGAAACGATCTGTGGAAACGAGGTCCAGATAGTTAAAATCACAAAGCTCGTGGAGTAGAGCGTTGGTGGAGTGGACTAGGGACATTATGTTCCTCAAACAACTATATATTTTGTGTCTCTACTATTTAAATATCTACTGTGTTAATTCATCTGATTAATGTTTAAGGGCAGAAAACTATCTCATGATGTTTTTTGAAAAGACACAATTCGTCCCCCTCTTGTGTATATTTAGTATAATCTTATCCATCAATTGTTATCAGAAGTTGAGATTTTTGATAAATCCTTAACAAGATGAAAGTAATTATACACAGAGAAAGATGAAAGATATTAGATTGGGAATGTCTATGGTCAGAATACCATACTTCAATGGAGAAAACTATAGATGCTTGAAGTTGTGAATGATTATCTATCTGAAAAAACATGGATACAGAGTATATTCTAGGATTCTGACTCCGTATGAAATACCAGAAACAATTGAAACATGGAGTGCAGCTACTGAAGTAGAATATGATATGATCTCAAAGGAAATGAATGCAATTATATGTGGTCTAGGACCTGATGAATTTAATAGAGTATCTCAATGCTCGACATTATTTGAAATGTAGAAAACTATTTCTGTTTCTTATGAAAGAACCAACAATATCAGGGAAATGAGATATTCTACTACTGAGAATAAATTTGATATATTCAGAATGGTTGAAGGTGAATTTTTTACTCAAATGAATGGAATATTGACAGATATTTTCAATAACATAACCGCCTTGGCAGATCCCATTAAACAAGCTGATCAAGCTTTAAAAGTACTGAGAGTACTTCTTACAAGATGGAATGGAATCTTTGCTGCAATCATACAGTCGACACCTGTCAAAGACTTAACCATGAGATAAATGATTGTAACACTAATGATGTATGAAGCTGAGATTCTAGATGAAGAAAATGAGCATAAATTGTTTATCAAGAGAGATGACACTTCCTTGAAAGTGTCATCGCAGAGTAAAAACAGAAATATGAAGAAAAGTGCAAAAGTGAAATCTGAAAGTTCTGATTTATCGAATTCTGATGTGGAACTTTCTCAACTATCTAGAAAATTCACTAAATTCTATAGAATGAAGTTGCGATTCAGAAAATCCTTCAAAAAGGATGACAAAGAAGTTATATGTAATGAGTGAAAGAAAATAGGGCACATCAGTCCTGCCTGTCCTTATCTAAAAGAAGACAATAAAAAGAATGCCTTTAAGAGAAATGATTACAGGCATAAAGACCAGAACAAAGTGAAAGCTACATGGAGTGTATCTGAAGACTTTAGTAGCACTTCTGATTCAGACATAGAGAAGGAAGAAGAAAATCCGAAAGCTAACATGTGTTTTATGGCCCAAACAGATGAGGTACAATTTTACTAATCTTATGACTCTAGTTCTCAATCGAGTTAATTTAATGAAAAACATGAAGGCTACTACAATATGCTTGAATAAAAATATGATTCTCTATTTAATAAGCATAATTAATTAAAGAACACTCATAAGGCTGTTTCTGATGAAAGAGACACAATGCTGAAACAACATAAAGAGTTAACTGAAAATTTTAACTCAATTAACACTAACAATATAGATTATGAATCAAAGTTAAAAACACTGAAAACTGAAGTGGAAAATTATAAAAATGAATCCCATTTTTTTACTAAAGGAGAAAATAATTTAAATGAAAATCTTGGAAAATATTTGATTAAAAAGGAATGATTTGGAATTGGTAGTAATGTTGAAAGCTCTAAGAAGTACTAGAATTATTTTATTCCAAGTACAAAAAGATTAAATTGTAACTATTGTGGAACAAGGGAACATATTTCTCAAAACTGTTTCTTAAGACAACCCCAAATAAGTGGTATTAATAATGCTTTTGTAATAAATAATTTATTTGACTCTTCTGTAATTAAAAAATCAAATAATGTCTAGATTTCCAGATCTTTGCTGGCTAACACCCCAGGACCCAACAGAATATGGGTACCGAAACAAATTGTGTAAATGCCCTTGTAGGGAACATGTCACAAAATCAAATAGGACTTATGGTATATGGAATGTGGCTACTCAAGGAATATGAGTGGAATATCATTTAATTTTTCTACACTCACTCAAAAAGATGGTGGACTTTTCACTTTTGGTGACAATGAAAAAGGTAATATCATTGGTATTGGAACAGTTGGAGATCCAGAAGCTGTCTCAATCAAAAAAGTACTTTATGTACAAGGATTGAAACACAATATGATAAGTATCTCTCAAATATGTGATGATGGTTATGATGTTGATTTTTCTAACAATTTCTGTTATGTTTTCAAAAATAAAGTGCTTAAATTTAGACCACCTAGAACTGACAATGTGTATACCCTGGATTTAACTTCCTTGAGTAAATAAAAAGTAAACTTCCTAACTACAAAAATAAATGAATCATGTATCTGTCATAGAAGACATTGACATTGTAATGTATATTTTTTACATCAATTAACTAATAAACATTTAGTTTCTGATTTTCCTAGTCTCATATTTAAAAGTGACAGATTCTGTGATGCATGTCATCATGGAAAGTAACACAAATCATCCTTCAAATTTTTTAACAAAATTTCTACATCCAATCCTATAAAACGTATCCATATAGATTTGTTTAGACCTTCAAGAGTAGCAATCATGTCTATTAAATTATATTTTTATGTTTAAGTTGATAACTATTCTAGATTTACATTGATTTTTTTTTTTAAATTTAAAAATGAAGCTTTTACATTATTTGAAAGTTATTGTAAAGTTGTTCAAAATGAAAGAGGTTTTAGAATAATTTCATTAAGAAGTGATAATGGTGGAGAATTTGAGAATTTAGAATTTAATTCCATTTTTCTCAAATATGGATATTAAACAAACCTTTCCTGCACCAAGAACGCCTCAACAAAAGGGAATTGTTGAAAGAAGAAATAGGATTATTCCAGAAATGGTTAAGAATATTCTAAATGAATACAGTCTTCATTCCTATTTTTGGGCAGAGGCTATAAGCACAGCCTGCTATATAATGAATAGAGTTTTAATTAGACCAAGTCTGAAAAAGACACCCAATGAACTCTGGAATAATAGAAAACCTAAACAAAATTACTTTAAAGATTTTGGATTCAAGGTTTACACAATAAAACCAAAAGACAGTCTTGGTAAGTTTGATCCAAAAATATGATGAAGGCATTTTCTTAAAATATTCTACTACATCTAAAGCTTATAGTGTCTATAATAATAAGTCAAGGATAATTGAAGAATCAGTTAATGTGAAATTTGATGAATCTGATCCCTTTGAGAAAAGGACAGATCAAATGGATGAATCTAACTCTAATGATAACATGAGACTTGCGAACTTGAAAAATGATTTTGAAAAAGATACAAATAAAATTCAGTTTAGTTTAGAAGAACAATATAATTAAGAAACTATATGTGTACGGCCTAGACAGACTAAAACGCTAAAGAATCACCCTTTAGAAACTATCATAGGTGACTTAGACACATTAATAAAAACTAGGAGAAATATAGTAAATCTTGTTGAATTTTCTTCCTTTCTATCTCTATTAGATCCCAATCCTATAGAAGAAGCTTTAGTTGATAAAAGCTAGATCATAGAAATGTAAGAAGAATTAAACCAGTTAAAAAGAAATGAAGTCTAGGAATTAGTTGAAAGACCACATAATTATCCTGTGATAGGAGCAAAATTGGTCTTTAGAAACAAACAAGATGATCAAGGAATAATAACTAGAAATAAAGCAAGACATATAGCTAAAGGATATAATTAATAAGAATTTATAGATTATGATGATACATTTTCACCTGTAGATAGATTAAAATCCATTATAATCCTTTTAGCTTATGTATTTCATATGAAATTTAAATTTTTTTAGTTGGATGTTAAGTGTGCCTTTTTTAAATGGTTATTTAGTGGAGGAAGTTTATGTTGAGAAACCTCCTCATTTTAAAAATTCACAAAAATCAGATTCTATTTTTAAACATACTAAAGCTCTTTATGGCCAAAAAGATGCATCTAGAGCTTGGTGTGAATGATTAAGATCTTTTCTAATAAAAAATTATTCTACTATTGGAATGGAAGATCCATCAATTTTTTAGAAAACTATATATTCTAATATTTTATTGGTTCAAATTTATGTTTATGACGTACTATTTATATCAACTAATATATTACTTTTTCATGAGTTTTCAACTCTAATGAAAAAATAATTTGAAATGAGTATGATGGGAGAATTAAATTTCATTTTAAGACATCAAATTTATTAAAAATATTTTGGAAATGTTTTAAATCAAAGCAAATACATTATTGATTTCCTAATAAAATTTGGACTTGAAAACAACAAGACATATACAACTATATGTACTAATATGAGAAATAATTTAGATGAAACTAGAAAATCAGTTGACAACAATTTATATAGAGGTATGATCGGCAATTTATTATATCTTACTACTGTCATGATAGATATAATGTATTCATTATGTCTTTGTGCAATATTTCAATCAAATCCTAAAGATTCACATTTAACTTCTATTAAAATAATTTCTATATATTTAAAAGGAACTATTTTTCAATCTCTTATTTATCCCAAAACTTCTGATTTTAATTTAATTTCATATTCAGATGCTGACTTTGGGAGATGTAAATTAGATAGAAAAAGTACTTTAGGAACTTGTCACTTTTTTAGGGAAATCCTTAGTGTCATGGTCAAGTAAGAAAGAACATTCATTTTCCCTATCAATAGCTAAGGAAAAATAAGATTTTCTAAGAAGTTGTTGTGCATTAGTGTTGTGGATGAAAAATACTCTTATGGACTTTGGAAACTTTTTTAATAATACGCCTATTTTATGTGATAATACCAGTGCAATTAATATTTCAATAAATTCTAATATTCATTCTTGGATTAACAATATTGATATCTGACATAATTTTCTATGAGATCATGTTCTTAAAAATGATATATTATTGAAATTTGTAAGTACATAATTTCATTAATCAGATTTTTTTACTAAACCACTTCCCACTGGAAGGTTTTATTTTATTAAGGGTGTGCTATATTTATTTAATTTCAAATAATGTTTTATTTTATTTTATTATTTCTATCTTGATACTATTTTAAAATAATTTGCTTATTTTTTTTCAAACAGAAGACGTTTTTTACACGAAATCAATTCTATTCATTTTTAAACCTAAGTAATAATTATTGTTGACATGAGAATCAAGGATATCAGAGACCTTTTGAATTTTGAATCGTTTAATTTCTACCAAAAACCCTTTTGAACTCGCTGCGCTTTACCGCTCTTTGTCCATTCGAACATCAAAACCTTCGAAACCCTAATCCTTTTTCGAACCTTCAGTGATTTCTCATAGAAATGGCCAAAACCAAGAGAACCAATGAGGCTGAGACTAGCACCTTCAACAAACAGTCGTATGAAGGAAGAAAGTTTTTACAACTAATGGTCATAGACCTGGAATGGCTATATCAAACAAATCTTCTGTTGAAACAAGCTCTCACTTTTCAATATCTAAAGCAGACCTTCAATGTTGAGAAGTCTGAGTTTTGTTATGAAGAAGAACGATGGTATTTCATTAAGTCTGTAAAATTTAGTCTTGGAGATTATGAGGATACTATGCTACCAAATATTGAAGATCGAGATGTCTTGATATCCTCTATGGGGATTGGTCAAATTCTGAACTGCTCTTATGAGGGTGTTTTTCATTTTGATTTGAAAAATATAAGAGATTTCGTGCATACGTATGAAGATATCATGCCTTTTCTTTTTGGTTCTACTCATATAAAAAAGATTTTCACAAAGGACCTGGAGCCAGATTAGAAAATTCTAGTAAAATTTGCGCCAACAGGGATTGTACCGAGGATGTCTGAGTAGGAGAAAATTTTGTATCCAGATATGTATATAAGTTTTCTATTGATGAGTGATATAAGGCTTAACATTCCTAGGTACATAATAAGGTATCATTATTACTTCTATTAAAGTGAATATAAGATGAATTTTTATCCGTTTGGTAGATTCATCTCATAAATTATGTTAAAAAAGGATATGCTGAGGCTAGTGGAAGCCAGAGTTAGATGCCATCACAGTAACACCTTTGGTTCTGGGACCCGAAGAAAAAATGGCAATTTCAGGAGCATATTAAAAGGAAAACGTTTTCCACTAGGAGCTGAAGAAGAAGAGAGTTATCTAGCTCAATCTGCTATGTCGAAAGTGGGACAAGCTAAATAAAGATTAAGCACTCCTACAAGATTAATAAGATTTGAAACTGAATACTCTCATGAAGAAATAAGTCCGGAGGGACTTCAAACTCAAAGAAAATTAACTGTTAATGAGGAACTTGTTTACTCTATAATAACAACAAGAGATTTACACTCTTGTGGTATTGTCAGAGAAATCTCTATTGACAAGCCAAAAGAATAGGATACTACTCAAATTATAGTGACTCCCCATGTCCAAACTAAAATTTAACCTCAAGTTGTAGCTGACGCTAAAGTTACACTTCAATAAGAAAAGGAGTCAGAGCCTGGTGAGGAAGTGGCTAGTCCTCAGGAAAATCCAGAAGCTATTATTTTAGAAAATTAAATGGATGAACATATTGCTGATGTTCATGATGAGAATATTTCTGAATCTTAAACTTAAGAAAATCGAGAGTATTTTTCTATGGAAGAGTCTGTAAAAGACTCTGAGGAAAAATCTGTGGATCAATTAGCTCAGGAGAAGGGAAAAGAAAAATATGACGCAAATTCACCTCCTTTAGTACTGCTGCATCACATTAAAATAGAGAATAATAATCAAGAATAGGGTGCCTCTGAATCAGTAACTATGGAAGTAGAAGAGCTGTACAAAAATTAATCTCATTTGGAATCAGAGAATTTTACTTTGAGGAGAACCTTAGAAATAGAACAGTTGAAATTTCATAGACTTAAGGGAAGTACAGTTTCATGATAAGAATATGAAAATTTTAGGAAAGGGATGTTGATAGAGGTCTACAAGATGAAATCAGAAATGGTAGAAAGTCAGATCTGTTAGAGTTTAATGAATTTCTAGAGACACAATTAGCATCTGTCGGGCCTACTATTACTACTGGATTAGGTAATTCAAATGATTTACTCTAAATGTTTCATGCTATCATAGATTCCATGTGCAATATGAATGACAGATTGCCTGATCATCAACGTAATAGTGCTCCTTTATCAGTTTTGATAGATAATCAGATGTTTTTGGTTGATCAGTTGACCTCAAGTGAACCAAATATTAGACATGTGTTGACTCAGTTCACATAAAATCTGTCCTTGTTTATGGAAAAGGGAGAAATACTTCATGTGTTTTTCAGAGTAAACCTCATAGGAGTCATTCATATGACTTAGGATACTAGGGATCTTATTGTTAGACTTGGTGATGGAATGATGAAAAGGATGAAGGAGCAGTTGTCATAAATCATGTTCATAGTTAAGAAGAGATAGACCCTATCTAATTCCCTTACCAAACCTTTATTCATGTGTTTATCATGATTTTATCTAATCCATGTTCTCAATAAAAATTTGGATTCATTTTAATTTTATTATTATTATTTTTATTTGTTTTACTTTCCTTGTTTCGATATTCCAGAAATCTAGATTTAATTATTGACAACGGATTAATAATATAGCATTTACTTAAGTTCAGTGTTATATTAAATGTGTTTCATTCCTTCTTCTTTGATTATTTTTTATATTACAAAAGGGGGAGAAATTTGGATACACACAACATTTTATTTAAATTGTTTCATACTATATACTTTAAAAAAATTTCTCTTTATTGTGGGAGAAATTTTAAGGAGAAATTAAGTTAATTATTTTGAAATATTCAAAACTATATTTATTTAATTTTGCAAGTTAATTTAATTCGTTATTTTATGGGTGTTGTGATCATCAAAAAGGAAGATATTGTTGAGAAAGAGTTTTTTTAAACAATATATAATGTTTTTAGTTAAAGAGAGAGTTTGTTGAGAATAATAATATATCTCTTTATGATGATTTTGATGCTCACCAATACCCTTATTTATTTTCAAATAATTTTTTTGTTCAGTATATTACAGGAATTTATTATTCATTATATTTTTATTTTTGGATGAAATATTTATGTTCTTGAACCAAGAATATTAATTAATAAAGTATTCATAATAGCGTTTTCTAGAAACACTGTTCATGCTCTACATATTTGGGATCTGTTTAAGCATGTCTTAGAAACTCTGTCCATACCCTACGTGAAGAAATGTAGTGTAAGGAAGAAATACAGTGTATACATTATGAGTTATCAGAAAAGTATGGAAGAGGGACCCTATGTTAGGAAGGAACCCTACGTTTGGGTTATTGAAAAGTGTGGAATAATAATAGTACATATGTTTTAAATTTTACATTTGTTTCTCAAATGTATGGTTCATCAACCTTACTTTTGATCACAACCATACGTTATTAGATAAGTATGTAGCAATTACCTTTCATCTAAAAACTTATAAAAGAATGGATCTTCTATTATACATTTTAAAGTTGAAAAGAAAAAGTATAGATGTCCAATTCTATGTTTGTGATCAACCACGTTTTGACAACCATACGTTTGAAGGCTACGTCATCAATCATACGTTAATTATCAACGTTACGTTTAGAGGATTCATATTGTACAACTAAACATTATGTTTGGTGTCGGAGAGTTTAATCTCGATATTATTATGCAACAATCATCAAGCTATTTATTAGGCTGATTTCAAGACAGATTAAAAGCTGATTTTAAAACCAGTCTCTGATGAGTTCCGAAACGTTTAAGGATCAAATTAGAAGGATCATTTCTTGGCAAATTTCAACGGAAATTATGACTACACTATAAATTCAAAAATTTTAATATCATGATTCATAAGGCAAATTTTGTGGATTTTAATTTACAAGATAAGTACTCAAAGTTATTATATAGATTTAAAATACCCAAAAACTGCATCAATCGATTATATTCATAAAAAGGAAGAAAAAAACTGATCATATAATTAAAAATAATGACAAAGATCTATTTGTTGAAGAAGAAGAATCACTATAGAAGATTCACTTGGTCTATATCGAGGATAATTTTTGAATCTTCTGCTACTGAAGTTGTGAATTATATTTCTATATATACTGCAATCATATTGAATCAGAACGACTCTTATTTTAAGATCATTATTTCTAATGGTGATGAACCATCTACTATCAATTTCATTTTGTTGCGATTGTGTAGAACAACTAGAAAGTATTTTCAAAAGTACAAATACCTCTTCTTCTCTATTCATGAGTGACTGGCTTCCCGTACTATGTTGTGTAGGTTCTGTGAGTGAACCAGAAGGCTTTGTTTTGGCTTAGATTGGATTGGTTCCAACTGCATGTACTCAGTTGTGAAACGGTATCTGGAAACGAGGACTAGATAGTGCAAATCACCAAGATCATGGAGTAGAGTGTTGGTGCAGTGGACTAGGGGCCCTCTGTTCCACATTCTACTATATATCTCGTGTATATGTGATTTAAATTTCCTCTATTTTAATTTATTTGATTAAAGTTAATGGGCAAAACACGATCTCGTGAACTTTTTTGAGAAGACACAATTCACCCCTCTCTTGTGTATATTTAGTAAAATCTAATCCAATAAATATTATATGCAATTTATTATTCAATAATCAATGTCCAATAATTTCTTTATAATTCATTACTATTTTCTAGGTTTTGACCATTTTTTGAAATTATTTTATTTCGAGACACTACTATTGTTTTCTTCTAATATGCCCATGTTTATATCATATGTTTTTTATTTTGGATTAAAAATCTATTTTTTATTTTATATCTACCATTGCATATTCCCTAACATCAAATTTCACTTCTTTAGTGACACTTGTTTAATGCTTATACTTTTACTTCACATTAATCTACTATTTCTGGATTATTTTCAAGATCAGATTCAACCACTATATTTTTTTCTTATATTTTCTTCTTTTTAATTTTATATTTTTACTTTTATTTATTTTTTACATTATTTATGACTATATATAAAATTCTTATTTTTCATTCCGCTTATTTTCATTCAATTGTTTCTTCTCTTATGCATATACTTATATTTTTTGATTTTGAATTCGAGATTTATGTATCATGACTTTGAGTTTACTTCTCTAGATTTTTCTTATATTTACACTTGAGATTATGTTATTACATAGTTTTTATCTTAACAAATTTACAAATACTATTATTTTTTATTTCATATGAATCATTCTCCATGCTTGTGCCTCTACTCATTAGATTTTCATTCACTTCTAATTATTCTATTTTTATTGTCACTTCTTTATGAGTTTCCACATTTTTTTCCATCATTTTTTATACTTTTTTCCTTTTGAATTCTTTTTTATATAGATTATTGATTAATTTTTTTTAATAATTTTCTTTTAATTTTATTTTTTCTTCATAATCTTTCGGAAATATATTTTTTAATTTAATAATGGATTCTTTTATATTTTCATTTTTCTTATAGTTTTTTTACATTGCAGTCTTCTAGATTTTTTGTTGCCTAAATATTTTGATCCTACTTCTATATTTTTTATCCATTATTAAATATGAAGTTCAAAATATCATTAATCATTTTATATATATCATTCTTATATCAAATTTCATAAAGTTTTCCCTTTTTTTGGTTTTATTTTTTTCTTTTCACATAATTATATGTTTTTATAAAACTAATACAACTTTTCTTCAAGTTTCAATGCCATTTTGGGTGTATATTTTTAACTTTTTGATTTTTAATTATGTTGTACCTTATATTCCTTCTTTTAGAGCCACATTAGAAATTTGTTTTGACTCATTACTACTACTTCTTCTTTTGCATTATCATTTTATGATTTAAACTTTAATTCTTTTTCTCCATGCAATTTTTCATAAAAATTTACTTCCACTTTTGTTTTAGATTTTACATTATATTTATCAACCACTTTTTATCATGTATTATGATTTTTTATGGCTACATCGGAGTTTTATTTTATTATCATCATTTTATTTTTTTACATTTCATTTTTTCTTTTTCTTTTATTTCTAGTCCCTATACTATCTTCTAGAACCACATTATTGATTATTGCTTTTGGATTTTTCCTCGTCATCATTTTATATTTTTCCACATCTTTCACATTTGATAATATTTTTTGGAATTCACATTTTAACTTCAACTATAGTTGGTGCATTGACTTTTGATTAATGATATATATGTTTTCTGTTTTACTTATGATTATAATTTTTTTGATGTTATTGTTTTTTCTTCCACCTCTAATTTTTTATGTACTTCTGCCTTTAATTTTATCTTATATTCTTAGTTAATATTTTTCTAATGATTATGTTTCATATTTGACTTCCCCATCGACTATGACTTATTTGTTCAAGCTTTTGTTACTGTTTCTTATATTGATCTTATACTGGAATTAGAAACTGTATTTTAATATAGTTCATCTTTTGATTCTGCATATGTATAAGCTTTTCATTTTTTTTAAAAAATCTAATTTATTTATAATACCATTTTTCTTCTAATTATTATTATTTTCCTCTTCTACTTCATTTACTAAAAACACTCATCATTTGTTTCTATCTTATTCCTTTTATTTTTTTCGCATACATTTTATTGGTTTTAGAATTATTTTAATAATATATAAATGATCACCCCAATATAATGATGGATTTAGGTGACTTTGATTTTTTTAAATCATGGTTCTTGAAATTAATTAAATTAAATTATTTTAATAATTACCATTTTAATGAAAAATGTATCTGTAAAGAAAAATTTTAATATAAATTTAAATGAAATAAATAATATTTTAGAATCATTAGTGCAGTATGAGTTAAAGAATTGTATTTTTTATGGAAATAAATTTAAATTTTATTTTTTTTGAACCCTTAAGTGACCCTTATATGGGGAAGTGGTTCATAGAGAAATATAGTGAGAAAATATGTATCATTTGAGATATTATTACTAAACCTATTAATCTATAATTTTCTAATGAAATTTAATATTTTATTTTTGAATATAATATAATGATTATTAATATATTTAATTTTAATTATAACTTTAGTTATATTAATTAAAATTAAATTTAATAATTTTAAAGAGGATGTATTATCGATTCATTACACTACCCCTATTATATATAATGACATTATAGATTCTTGTTTAAGCTAATAACTACTGAACAACCACAACCTCAATTAGAGTGTGGTTTATATTTATTTTCTATAATGATATATTTTGTGTACTTTTTCTGATGAATCAAAATTTGTATTATATTTTATGTAATTTATTTTGAGTTTATATTTTTAGCTTAATTTATAAATATTATAGATTATTTCTAAATGAAAATTGTGTTAGTGTTTGAAATAGGTTTGAATACTTAAAAAATTGATTTATTTTGATAAATTACCATTTCATCACATTTAATTAAATTCAAATTATATATAACATATAATAATTTTATTTTTTTCTTTATTTATTTTTGTTAATAGTAAATGTCTTTTAAACTTCACAATGTTTAGTTTTTATTAAATTTTTTTAGTCATATTACTTTTTTAAAGATTATTATATTTCTAAATTTAAATGATGTTTGTTAATAAATTTTTTATTAAGTGTTACCATATCCACGAAATGGGCCATCCAATGTGAGCCACAAATTATATCCCTCAACAACTGTTGGGGTATCTCTGGGGTAATCCCCATTGGAGGGTTTTCCATAATTAGCCGGCATAGTGGTAGGGGAGCATTAGTTTGTGTGTAGGAATAAGGGGATGAGAGCATATGTATGTCCGGTAAAGCTTGATAAAAAGTGAATAATTTTGGTCTATTGTGCCCACTAGCATGTGGTCCATGTGTGAGTTATGGGTTTTGGGTGATAACCCCCCATTGTCAGCTCAATGTTCAGAATCCAAGACTCATATGATATACTAGAGGATTTCCACATGGTATATCCAATGTGGGATAATGTGATATTTTTACTATTTATCAGTATTTAAAAAAATCAAAATTACTCTATGTTATCCAATCCATATTTTCCCCACCATAACATTTTTATTCTGAAAACCTACATCTCCATAAATATCCTATACTCGCCATTTTGAAATAATTCATCATCTTCTTCCAGTTCATTCAAGAATTTTACACTCCAATAGATTTTTTTAGATCTATTTTTATCGAGGATTTCTTAGATGAACTGGGTGTGTTCATACCCGAAGGGTCGATTCAAGGACATATGAATTAAATTCATGGATGATATTATCTAGAATAAAAATTTCTTCATACTCACTTTAAGATTTTTTGGCTCTTCTAATTCCATGTTTGATTCGACGAATCTTTTTTATCAATTCTAGATTATTGGTCATTGACATATATCTCCTTGAATATATGGTAGATATTAGATCACCTATATATTTATTCTATAACCAGTAGATTAATCTACCAACAGACACTAGTAGTACATAATTTCACCAATAGATAACAATAACCTCTACAATTGATCCACTAGTTTTTCATTTCAATGGTCGATCATTGGACCCCATCGATAGATATCTTTTCTTCATTGATATTTCATGCCAACATAAAATCATTCTTCTATATATCATCTCCTTGCATGTTGGGTGTTCTATGTATCCATAAAAAGTAAATTTTTCTCTATATGTATTTCTTTATTCCATTTGGTTTTCTAGCATTCACTTACAAATTTTCAACACCTTCTTCTTTTCATGACCTTTGTAGTAAGATAGTTGAATAGTTTCATGCCTTGAACCTCCAGTTTCAACTTCATGTTTCTTTGATATATGTCCTCCATTTGTTTTATGATACTTTTAGATGGTCACATTATTATATATTTGACATGTGAAAAGGTAGATCTATCCACCATTGGGCATAAATGATTGATCCATACACCATTGGACATCAATGGCAGTTGAATCCACCATTGTAAACCTTTGGTAGATCAATCTACCACTAAACAATGGTTGTTCAATATAGAACCAGGTTATTAAAAACTTTATTAGTTCAAAATATTTTTTCAAAGAAATTACATTTATTTTCGATTAGTTAATGATATTAAAATAAATATATAGGTAAATTTTTTATTATATATTTTTTAAATATAATTATAATTTATATAAAAATTAATTGTAAACATAATTAATTTACATGTATACATGTAGTTTAATTTCATAATATTCTCTTTTAAATAAATGTATCTTATATCGTAACAAACTAGAAGTTTATTATTTATATTTAAACTTTTTTAAAACTTTAACTATATATAATTGTTTTACATAATATATTATATTCTTAATTACAATATTTCATGAATAAATAAAGAGTTTAATTATTATTAGTTACATAGTGCAACATTTAAAAAAATCATTCTGTAATAATATTTAATTATTAAATGCTAACAAGTTTCATGAAGCTATTTATACTTTAGAACATCTTATTTGATCATTATTTTAATGATGTGAGATTAATTAATTATTGTTATCATCATGGGAAAAAATGATTCAACTATATATAATTCAAGATGTCTGTGAAACAACATTAACAAAATTCATGCATCACTCCATTTTGATCAAGAAACTATTGTGACTTCTATTCTTAGGTTGTGATCACATAATAATTTCAACTTTTGACAGTTTTCTATTAAATTGGTCAGTCATCATCAAGATTCATCATCGTTGATATATTTTTATTATATGTATGTTTCCATGTATTTTTTTATTCATGTAATGTTTTATTCTTTTTTCTGTATTTCTTCATTTCTGGTATATGCTTTACACAATCAAAAGAAATTCTTTCATTTTATAGTTATTCCACTATGGAAAATGATGTCTGAGATAGTGACTCCTGATTAAAAGTCATGTCACAGAATATTTTTTGTCTCATGAAAAATTTATAGGTTGTTCCTAGGAATTCTTATAAAAGGTACATACTTTAACAACTTCTCACACCTTTAAATGTGATGTTCTTTGTGGGTACCAACCTTTTCATTAAGTACAATTGGTGAAAGTGTGGACTATGATATTTTTTATTTAAACCACTATAAATCTTTTGGCTCCTTCATTTTATTTCTATTGCACTTCATATCAATAAAATAATACTCACAATACATCATAATTTTATAAACTCTGATTTTTTCTTTAAATTTTTAAAATGACTATTCACCCCACCCCATCTAGTCATTATTTACATCACTATTGTTCCAAAAAAAAATTTCATAGTGTAATACCTTCTTTAAAAGATATTTATCCTCTATTATTATTTTAATTCACAAATTTTAACTCGTTGATAACATAATAGTGTATACTTAACATTCCTAGGAATAAAAGAAAAGTTTTATTTTAAATAGAATGTACAAATGAGTATGATATATAGATTCCAAAAAAAACCATTCTATGATGAAAGTCTACTTGAAAATGTTATATATGGTTCATTGGGATATTATGTATAAGCCATATGAGCTACCCAATGTTGATCCTCAAACACTTGTATCTAATGACATAGTAAAATATGTTTTTAATTATAATGTTTAATGTTTTTTTATTATTCTATAACTATAATTGTGTACATCCATGTTTTATCTTCTACGATAACAAAAAATATATGGAGAATACATCAAGTGACTCATTATGGAACTAATTAGTTCAAGATAACCAAGATACGAATGATTTGAGTAGAATACGAGCAATTCAATATTAGTGATAAAGAATCAGAAAACCAGTTGTTCCATCGATTTATCTGTATTATTAATTGTAGGGATTATCTTGGAGATGTTTTGGATAATACAACTAGAGTGAAAATTGTACTGAGATCTCTTCAAGAAATATTCTCTACAAAGAATATTTCTATCAGTGAGAGTATGGGATTTAATGAGTATAATTTAGGTAAACTAAGTGGATCTCTAAAGTATAATAAATTAGAGTTGAAAAACTTTTTTGATGAGGATTAAATAAAGAGAAAATATTTTTCATTTAAATACAATGTTATTTATATCTCTAACTCATCTGAATCAATGTTCCAAGAAATTGAAAAGGATATATATCACATTAGTAAGACAATTTTCATGTTCTTGAAAAAAGGCTGAAAGAAGCCATTCAAGAGGATATTTAAGAAGGAAAATAGGAAATGTAATTCTAGTATAAATAATGATGTTTTAACATTAACTTTTAATGAGTTCAGAATGAATAGGAAAATAAGGAATAAGTGATCTAAACAAAAAATACAAATAAATACAATGGGAAAAGGAGAAAATAAATATATGCTTTGTTTATTGGTTGGGACTGTAATAAATGTTCTAACTCTTTTAGTGATTTTGGAAATGGACCTAATATAAGGAATCATTCCATGATGGGTATAAAATGTGAGGAAAATGATTCACTATTTACTCAGTTAATAAATCTTACCAATGTTAATTAGAATCATTTATCTAAAAATGAAAATGAAAATGTTTCTAATACAAGTTCAGATTATGATAATGTGAATTCCAAAATTAAACAACTCCTTAAATAATATAAAGAGATAAAAAATGATGGAGTAAGGGTACTTAAGTGTTATACAAAAATAAAACACAAAAATATAATGTTAATTAATGAAAATGATAATATAATAAGTTAAAGTGATAATATGAAAATCTGTTTTTCGAAAAATGATAAATCTAAAAAGGATTGTGATTCTGAATAGTTAAAACAAAAAGGGGGAAATAAAAGGATTAAAATTTTATGGAAAAAAATAAAAATTATTAATATTTAATATTTAATTTAATTATGGATGATTTAACTAAAGTTGAAAATAAATGTAAAATCCTTAATCAAGAAAATAATAAATTAAGAGACACATCTTATGTATCTATGGTTAAATTTCGTACAAACATAGATACTATTGAAATGGAGAATATGAATTTGAAAAATGATGGTTTAAATCTCAAAGATAATTTTATTATATTTTTTCAAGGTAAATAAAATTTCATAAAATTAATTCCATGATAAAATTAAATATAAATAACAATGTTTTTTGTTTTAATAGTTTATTGACCATGGAAAATAACACTAAATTTGTTTGAAGCTCAAAAGGAAGTATTTCCAGTGAAACCTATTTTAAGTGTTGAATGAAATGGAATTATGAGAATGTGTGTTCATTGATATATAAAAAATCATTTGGGAATACTATAAATTTCATTGCTAGATATATAATTTCTAAACAACCCACTGATAAATGTATTAAATCAATTTGGTTTCAGAAAATTTATGATACTAATTAAGTTTGACCCATGTTAATGGGAATAATAAAAAATTATATTTAAATTATTTAATTTTCAAAAAATATTTTTAATAAGTATCAGAGACTCCTGTTATTTAGACAGTGGTTTCTATTGGCACATGACAAGTGATAGTTCAAAACTTTTATCATTAAATTCATGTGATGGTGGCCTTGTCTTATTTGTATGAAACTCTAATAGTCATATTAAAGGTATTCGTGAGGTTGGTTTTTCTAAAAGATTTAGTGTTTCAAATTTATTATATATACATGGTTTAAAAAAATTATTTGTATGTCACAATTATATAATGATGCATTAAATGTTGTTTTGGAAAATGATAAATGTACTTTTATAGAAAATTAATCTGATTTCATTTTTTCATGTAGAAAAGACAATGTTTACACTATTGATTTCTAAAATTTAAGAAAACAAAAGATTATGTTTTTGAATGATGAAGAATATGATGAAATTATATGGAATAAGGGCTCGGTAATACAAAATCAAAATTATTTTTACAAATATTCAAGGAAAGAATAGGTTCCAAAACTACCAACCCTTTCCATGCCTCACCTTTCCATGCCTCTCTTCTTTACACCTCACCTATACTCTTCATCCCTCACTTCACCTCACCTCTCCGCACCTCACATCACCGCTCCTTGCTATCACTTGCCGCCAATACCATCCCCCAACTCATATCCCCTCAAACGTCGTCTGGTAAGTGAAGGTAAAATGCTGAACTATTTTATTTTTGGATTTTAAAAAAATTGAAAGATATTGATGGTTAAATGGGTGTTACATCATAGGTTTCTTTTTTAGTATAGTGTCGAGAGTTCTCTATAGACCATATAAGGGGTGATTGACATGTGTTCATTGTGATAATAGTTCATGGTGTGTGTTTTCTATCATTAATGCCTATTTTTTAAAGGTAATATATAATTATAATTATTTATAGGTTTTTATTAATGTTATTTGAATTGATGTAAAATTTAAGAGTTGATACGGACTTGGATGTAGCATGGATGAGATTGGAAGAGTTTTGTAGGACTATTGTTTAGGTTCTGATGTAAATATGGAGGATGGTGGTCCCTATAATTCAAGAAAGTATTATTATTTTTTCATGAATTACAAACACAAGAATATTTTATAGATTTTTGTAGAATTTATAGGGGAATATTTTTGTTGATTAAATGAGGAATTATGGAGTTGTGTCTCATTAACATGAGACAAGTTAACTTGATCACCTAGGGGGATTGGGATCACCTGATTACTATTTCCCCAAAATGAGTGTAACACCACGAGATTTTAAGAGATATACTCTTTTTAATTTCTTTGATGTATTCTATTTTACACAACACCAATATTATATTGTACTATATGCCACACCATATTAGCTTGCAGTATATGCAACACTATTCTTGGGTCGTGTTACACACAATTTCAAGTTAGTTTTTTAGAAACTAATCAACACAACATTAAGTATATATATTTTTTAATTTATAAATGAAATAAGTTTTTATTATGTAATACACAACACCAAAGGGATCTTGTACTATATGCAGCCTTGACTTGTCTTGCATTACACGCAATCACGCCCTTCCTTGATAGCGTGTGTAGTACGCAATACCAGGTTTCACTAAACAATGATATATTGTTATTATATTATTATGAACTAGTAGATATGAATAGTATTAACTGAATTCTGAAATGTATAACATTATTATTCGTCTTAATCATTTTCAAGAACATGGTATGAGATGAAAATAAATTTTTCTGGTAAAAGAAATATTTTTCAAAAAAATGCAGTTTTGTCGCCTTTTGATGGTGCACCCACTTTAAATCTATTTTTTGACATGTTTATAAATTAAATTTTAAAAAATAAAATTCTTATTTGGAATTAGAATATAAAATTTTACTTTGGATAAATTTATCATATTATTCTAATAACTTTCATATTTTAATGAATAGTAAAAACATGGTATATTTTAATTGAAAACAACTTTTTTCATCGTAATAATTTATATGGTTTAATTATAATATTTAATGGTTTTAAAGTATAAATATAAAATATTTTTACCATTAAATATAATTTATTTCATTAGAATTTATTTAAATTGAATTCATAGGTAAAATCATTTCAATCTTTTGCAATGTTTTATATTATAAAACTTGTTTTCTTAAGAAGGGGATTAATTTTAAATTGATTTCTGCAACTTCTGTGAATTTAATTTGGTAAAATGGATTCCATATTTTGAATAATCAGGTAAAAATTATGTTAATGGTCTACTTTTTATTTTTGGGCACTATGAATAGTAACTACGGTAAATTTTATTTACCATAGTTAAAGGTAAATCGGGTAATTGTGGGTAAATATAATTTTATAAAATTACTTTAACAATTATCTTAATATAATTGGATGATTATATTTCGTCCTAAAACATACTTGGGTCGAAATGGAATCAATTTCAACCCAGTTGGATGTTATCAAGACCTTTAATTTATTTTATTTAAAAGAATGTGAAATATGTCTCACTCAAACATCAATAATTATAGTATTTTTAATATAAGGTTATATAGAATATAAATTTGATTATTAATGATCATCTAAAATATAAAATGTTTTTATTTTTTATTGTAATTTATTTTTAATTTTTAATAAATATTTAGTAACATTATAGCTTATACATTAATGATGCAAAAATTATTTACTTATTGAAAAATCAATAATATAGTTTTTATTAGAGTAATAATACCAATAAAAAGGCCCAAACACTTGATAAAAATATATTGGTGGAGTATATATGTACCATAATCATCCAAGGGTCGACTTGGGGACCATTTGGAGCCGTATAAAAGAGATTAAGTCATTTATATTATTTTATATTAAATGATTTCAAAGTTGTTACCTTAATAATTTATAAAATATAACAATTTATATATTGTTATTTTAAGATGATAAATTCTATTAAAAGTATTATTATAAAATATATTATATTTATCTTTATAATAGTATTTTATTTTTAATTTTTCTACAACAAATCAGTATATAAAATTATTATACAAAAATGTTGTAGTAATTATTTTATTAAGAGAAATATCAAACAAATGGTTTTGAAAATATTAAAATAAATATTATATGAACTAATTAATGTTTTACAAAAAAATTCTAGATGAATAAAAACTTTTATAAATATATTAAATATTTTGGTTCAAATATATCCTCTGTATGGATTTCATTTAAATTCAAATAAATGAATAGTGACAAAATTAACACTTGTTATTTAAATAAAATCACATATTATTAAATTGTTTAAAAATCACAATTATATTTTAAAATTATAAATTGAAATTTATATGGTCTAAATTGTCATAAAGTATCTAATTATGGACAATTAATAACACATAAGTAAATATTGATAACAATTTAAAATTTTGAAAATTATTTCTACAAATGAAATTAAATAGATTAAATGAGGTTAAATCAAGTTGATAAGGTTTAAAATAAATTAAAAACATGTATAAATTTTATTATTTGATGATATTACAACCTTATCTCATCTCATATTCTAATTTTGTCATTTTTGGCGGTTTTTAAGTGGGTTTTAAATTTATTATAAATTAATACTTCTTATGTTTCCAAAGGGGCCCCTCTCCTCCCATATAAAAGGGAACATCCTCCCTCTCTTCCTCACACCATTTGGAGCCTTCAATATCGCCAAAACCCTACAAATTTCTCTTCTAAACTACCCTAGAAACATTATAAAGGTCTTGGTCTTCTTCAAAGACCAACTTTAGTGCCCTAAGTGGAGGTTTAGAAGAGGCACATCGAAGAACAGGTAATATCCTTTACCGATTCATTCAAATTCATTTCTTCTTATACTTCCTCTTACATTGTTGTTTCATAATAAAGTAATAACACTAGTATAACTGATATAATTATATGTTATTATAAATATTAAACAACCCTATTTCACCTTTTATCCATCCTACGGAAAATGAAATCACCGTGTGTGCGTACGTACGGAATACCGTCTCCACGCCGTGGTGAAATCTATTTTTCCACCACCACCATACATGGATGGGTATAATGGTGTAAAGAATAACTATATATGATTATTATAACATGATTATAATTCTAAGATATTCTATCTTCCTCTCCAATACCATTCTATAATTATGGGAAAGATATCATCGCTCGTGCATATGTACAGATTACCGTCCCCACGACACGATGAGATTCATTCTCCGTGATTAACCATTCAAGTATGATTATTAATTATATATAATAAATAATAATGAAATATATTACATATTAATTATACTGGATTTATGTATATGTTATTTACTTACTTCCATTCAATTTAACAAGGTAACAAAAACAGCGTTCAAGCTTACGTACGGCCTACCGTCTCCATGAACGGTGTATTTATTTCCATTTATAGATCTATTATATATATGTATATTTTGAATAAATATTATATATAAATAATTTTTTACATTCTAGAAGTTTGTAATCATGATCTAAGTAATCATATGAATAATTACAAGTCAAAACATGGATGATAAATGAAACGATTTTACCCAAAACAATGCTTTAACATGGAACAGACAAATGAATGGGTAATATAATGTCGTAAGTGAATCATATATGATATCATAAATATTATTATGGTTCTATTACAAGTTAATAATATTATTAAACCCAATATATAAGAGTCTTAGACAAATTTGGAAGAAATTGGACATAAAGAAAGGTAAAAATTTGCAATCTCATTTTTATCCCGGATTGCTTATACGTAAGTATTTACTAGGGTTATATTTTTCATCCATGTCCAAAAATATGTTTTCATAAAATGTTAACTATTTTTTCATATATGTTTAAATTCATGTTTACCCCATTTTGACATTTACTTTGTGTTATGGAAGTAATCTTTTTTTTGTTTACCATACTGGTACTTTTTGGCTTTTCCATTAAAAGTATGAGGAGGATGTTTTTTTAACTTATATGGCGTGAACAGATTTTTACGATTTAATAGAACGTTATTTAAATAAAGAATAATCTACAATATTTAATGATTATTTTCACCAGGATTTTTTTCTTTTAAATTGGATGTCATTTTTAGAAATGAAAATGATTGGGAAGAAAAAGGATATTTTCCTCAAAAATTCATTTCAAGTGTTTTATTAAAACTATATTCTATCAATGATGACATTATTTAATATGGTTATGTTTCAAGAATAATTTCTCTATTATTTACATGGATTGATTTTTCTTTTGATGAAATTATATTTATTTTTTTATATAGATTATATTATGATGGATGATATTTATGAAACCCGTTTTATTATTTGGGTTATAACGAATGATTTATATTTATTTTTATAGCACATGTAAGAATGATTTCATTATGAGATGGGTGTGACATATATCTCCCTCAAATTCATTGGGTAAAGATTTATATCTCATGAGATATACATAGCTAGAACAATAAGTAAAATCTTGTTCTGTAAAACAGGGCTGGAACAACAAGTAAACCCGGTTCAGTAATGGACTTTGTCCACTATGATGGTCTTGGAAGAAATGCCTTGGCTACTTTGGAAATCATATAATGTTATTAATGGTTTACAAAATTACATGTTTTTTTCCCATGGTATTTTATCATGGTTAATGTTATTTTATGATCTATGCCTTATGCACTGCCAAGATTTATGCCATTACTCATGATTTTGATGTTTTATGTTCATGTTCTTACGTTCAAATGTTCGTGGATTGTTTTATGATCTCCATGTTTACCCTTACTGAGCATTTGATCTCACCATTTTTATTTTTTATTTTTCCTGGGATATAAAGAAATTTTTTTCGTAGAAAAACCAAAGGGGAAGATCTTTATGAGAGATGTTGAAGATCTTTCACCATGGTTAGAAGATTAAGTTCCAAGTTTCCAAAGACACTAAACTAATACGGTCTTTGGACATATATTTTTGTCATGTATTAAGTATTCTGTAAAATTACTGTAATTTCTATGTACGTCAAGGTTTTGGTCCTTATAGTTGGTATAAGAGCGAAGGTTTAGTTAACCTTTGGACATTAGGATGCAAAAACATTAGTGAAATCCCTAGAGAAATTTCTAAGGAAGATCTATGGATGTCTATAAGGATAAGTATATTTATAGGTTATAGTTATAGAATTACAGTAATGATATTAGAATTAATCCTAAGATGTTATATAGTGAAATTACTCCCCCTTTATTATGTTGTTTTCCTAACATGATTTTTTCCTCTCACACTATTATTTTGGGGTTTTCGAAGATGGATGGAACCCAAATGAACTGTGTTGATCAATGTAATGGACAATGCAATGATTTTCCTCTCGAACAACCAAATGTGATGGGAGATGGAGTGAAAAATATTATTTCAATACTTACACAACCTATGAATCATTCTGGACATCCAAATGAGAATAGAAAGAAATAATATTCTATTGAGTCCTTCATGAGGCAATGACCACCTTCTTTTAGTGGGTCTTCTGATCCACTTGTTGCTAAAAAAAGGATCAGTACCATTGAAAAGATATTTTCCATACATTTTTTTACAAGGCATGAAAATTCCATTTTGGTTGTTTACTGGTTAGAAGATGAAGCAGACTAGTGGTGGACTCTAATTAAGAATACAGGTCCCTAATATGAAATTGAATCCATGGAATGGGAAGAGTTCAAGAACTACTTTTTCAATAAGTACTTCCCTCATATTCTCCGAACAAATTTGGAAAAGGAGTTCCTTGGGCTTAATAAAAAATATGATGAATCTATTGGTATATACGAGGTGAAATTTACAAGTCTTGAAAGGTATGCATCTGGCTTTATCATCCAACCTGAAAGTAAAATTTATCGATTCTTCAGTGGCATAAAACCATGTTTATAAAGGGAATTATCTATAAGATACTTTAATAACTATGAATAAATTGTGTGTTGTGCTATAAAAATATAACTGGATGTTGGTGTTACATATCCATCTCATGGTTTTGATAAAAATCAAAAGATGGAGTTCAAGGAAAAATCTCAGAACAATGGTGAAAATAAGGTGAATGTTTTTTATGCTCAAAGTGTGGAAAAGAAGCATGGTAGAGATTGTCTAAAAGGTACTAGAAAATGTTTAAAGTGTGTAAAAGAATGTCATCGAGCAGTTGAGTGCCGAAGTATGGGAAAAACGTTTCTAATTACCTGAATAGAGAAAATACTACAGATAACGCACCACCAACACTTCAATGATTCAAGTGCATGGAAATGGGGAATTATGCTAATCAATGCCCTAATCCAAGGGTTAATGATGATCGATGTGAGCAACCTCGTAAAAAAATGACAAAGTGAAGTCACATGCGATCACCATCAGTGATGTTGAGTATGACAATGATGTTGTGGAATGATTAAGTGTTTATGTAATCGGATTTCAAAATTGTATCATTGAATTTCATTTATATTATCGTGGAATTTTGGAATATATATGTATTTGTTTTCAATAATTTTATGGTACTGGTAACCATGAAATGTGATTGAAGTATTTTTGGAAAGAATATGAAATGTGCATAATGAAGGGAGAAGGATAAAAGAATATGTATGATAGTATTCATGTGCTCATGACTGATATATGGACAAAGTGATATCATGGTTTGAGTATATAGAAATTTTGGGATTTTGGTATGTGGAAAGAGTTAACTTTTGACAGCATTCTTGTTTTCACTATGGTTCAATGGGTATTCATTTTTCAAGAGAATACATGATTAAGGTATTCACATGTTTTTAATGTGTCCAAAAAGATATATCATATGATAAATGATGGTATTCACATGATCGATAGATGACATTTACAGTAATCGATTTCTTTATACTATAAGATTGGACAGATGTATTTTGGATAAGTGAAAATATTTGAATGGATTTTTTTGGACATTAGATAGTATTGTTTAAGGATGGAACTTTTTTCGATATTATATCTGTAATTTTATAATAGTGTAGTTTTTGAAAAAGGAAAACCTTCAGGATGGGCGACAACTCATCGCGTCGGACAGGGTTGCGGGAATCAAACCCACAAACAAAGTGTGACAAGCATATATCACCTGCCACTGGCCTACAAAAAGTCCCTGGTTAGTAGAAAGTAGTTTTATTTTACTATGCAGGATGATAGATGATGTTAAGTCCATTTTTGGAACCATATACAATTAATCTCACTATAGATATACTTATGTATAGAACATTTTCTAACCTTATGTTTGAGATAGATGGAATGACCTATCATTATATTGCATGATCTACTAACACGTCACGATTGAAAAATTCATCTTCATTTCTTTAAGAGATGAAGTGGAAATTTTTCAAGTCACAAGAAACGGTGAGATTGTACAAAAATCAAGTAAGTATTTCTTTCAATTAAAAAATTCTGCATCTTTTGAGAAATGATCTTGAAAACCAAAATTGTTGTCCTAGTGCCCTTATATTTGATGAATCAGATGGTACCTCAGAAATAACAAATTTATGTCTTTGTTATTATTGGATTTTTCATATTCATGTCCTCTAACACTCTTCATCTGAAATTGATGGTTATATTTCTCTTCCATATCCATATTTTCACCTATGTTCTCATATGTGGAAACCCATTAATGAGTTAATTTGGGTAACTGTTATGTTTCCTACTTCACTTTTTAAAATTAAGTTTTAGATTTATTTTTTAGGATTTGGGTTTCTATTAAAGAATCTTTTAAGTAATAAGTGATTTATAACCCCAACGAATTTCAGGGGTGAAATTAATTTTAAGGGGGGTAGAATGTAACACCCCGAGATTTAATGAGATATACTATTTTTAATTTCTTTGATATCTTCTATTGTACATTACACCAATATTAGCGTGTACTATATGCAACAAAATATTATCTTGTAGTATATGTAACACCATTCTTGGCTCGTGTTACACATAATTTCATGTTCGTTTTGTAGAAATTATTCTATGAAACATTATGTACATATTTTGTTTAATGTATAAATGAAATAAGTTTTGATTATGTTATACGCAACACCAAATAGAGGTTGCACTACACGCATCCCTACCTTGCCTTGCATTACACGCAATCACTGCCTTCCTCGATAGTGTGTGTTGTACGTAATACAGGGTTTCACTAAAAATGATATATTGTTATAATATTATTATGAACTATACATTATTAATATTATTAACTACATTTTAACATTTATATCATTATTATTCATCTTACACATTTTCTAGAACATGGTATGAGAAAAAAATAAATTTTTTGAGGAAAAGAATAATGTTTAAAAAAAATGAAAGTTTGATGCCTTTTGATACTGTACCCATATTAAATATAGTTTTTTACATGTTTGTAAGTTCTATTTGACAAAATAAAATTCTTATTTGGAATCCGGGTATACAAATTTACTTTAGATAAATATTTCATATTATTCTGATAACTTTCATATTTTAATGAATAGTAAAAACACGTTATATTTTAGTTAAAAACAACTTTTTTAATCGTAATATTATGTATTGATAAATTATAATATTTAATGGTTTTAAAGTATAAATATAATATATTTTTACCATTTAATATAATTTATGTCATTATCATTGATTTTACATTGAATTCATAGGTAAAATCATTTCAATCTTTTGCAATGTTTTAACTTTTATAACTCATTTTCTTAACAATGGGATTAATTTTAAATTAGTTTATGAAAATTATGTGATTTTAATTTTTAAAATGTATTCCATTTTTTTAATCAATAGGTACAAATTATTTTAATAGGCTTCTTTTAATTTTTTGCGCACTATGAATAGTAACTACGGTAAATTTTGTTTAACATAGTTAAAAGTAAATCAGGTAATTAAGGGTAAATATAATATTATAAAATTACCCTGACACTTGTCCTAATATAATTGAATGATTATATTTCGTCCTAAAATATTCTTGGGTCTAAATAAAATCTATTCGAACCCACTTGGATGTGATTAAGACCTTTAATTTATTTTATTTAAAGGAAAGTGAAATATGTCTCGCTCAAACTTTAATAATTAAAATATTTTTAATATAAGGTTCTACAGAATATAAATTCTATTATAAATACTAATTTTAAATATAAAATATATTTATTTGTTATAGTAATTTATTTTTAATTTTTAAGAAATATTTAATTACCTTTGCAGCTTAAACATCAATGATGCAGAAATTATTTACTTAGTGAAAAATCAATAATATAGTTTTTATTAAAATAATAATACCATTCAAAATCTCAAACACTTGAAAAGAACTTATTTTTCGAGTATATATTTACTATAATCATCCAAGGGTATACTTGGTGACCATTTGGAGCCATATAAAATAGATTAATACATTTAGATTATTTTATTTTAACTGATGTCAAAGTTGTCACCTTCAAAATTTAATAAATATAACAAATTATATGTTGTTATTTTAAGATGCTAAACTAAACCAAAAGTATTATTATAAAATATATTATATTTATCTTCATAATTCTATTTTATTTTTAATTTTTATGCAACAAATATGTATATTAAATAATTATAAAAAAATGTTGTAGTAATTATTTCATTAAGAGAAATATCAAACAAATGGTTTTAAAAATATTAAAATAAATATTATATGAACTAATTAATGTTTTAAAAAAAATTCCTAGATGAATATGAAATGTTATTAATCTATTAAACATTTTATTTAGAATATATCATTTGTTTTGATTTTATTTAAACCCATATAAATGAATAGTGTCAAAATTAACAATATTGTTATTTTATAAAAATGACATATTATTATATTGTTTAAAAATCACCAAAATATTTAAAATTTATAAATTTAAATTTATACGGTCTATAACTTCATAAAGTATCTAATTATGTTCAATTAACAAAACATAAGTAATTATTTATAATAATTTATAATTTAGAATATTATTTCCACAAATAATATTAGATTGATTAAATGAGGATAAATCAAGTTGATAATGTTTAAAATAATTATCCAACATGTATAAATATTTTTGGATGACGAGATTAGAACCATATATCACATAATCTTCGAAATGAGTCATTTTCGGAGGTTTTTAAGTTGGTATTGAATTTATTATAAATTATTATTTTCTATGTTTCCAAAGGTGCCCCTCTTCTCCCTCATAAAAGGGAACCTCCTCCCTCTCATACTCACACCATTTTGAGCCTTAAGGCTCGTCCAAACCCTAAAAATTTATATTCTCCAATTTTGTAGAAACATACTAGAGGTCTCGGTCTTCTTCAATGGCCAACATTAGTGCCCTATGAAGAGGTTTAGAGGAGACATGTTAAATAAGAGGTAATATCCTTTACTGATTCTTTCAAATTCATTTCTTCTTATACTTCCTCTTATTTTTTTGTTTCATAATAAAGTAATAACATAAGTATCACTCATATAATTATATGTTATTATAAATATGAGACAACACTATTTAACCTTCTATCCATCCTACAGAAAATGAAATCACCGTGCGTGCGTACGTACGGAATTACGTCTCCACGCCATGGTGAAATCTGGTTTTCCACCACCACCATAATTGGATGGGTATAATGGTGTAAAGAATAACTATATATTATTTTTATAACATTAAACTAATTCTAATATATTCTATCATTCTCTCCAATACCATTCAATAATTATGGGAATGATATCATCGCTCGTGCGTACGTACGGATTACCGTCTCCACGACGCGATGAGATTAATTCTCCATGATTAACGATTCAAGTATGATTATAAATTATATATAATAAAAAATAATGAAAGGTATGAAATCTTAATGATACAAGTTTTATGTATATGTTATTTAATTACTTCCATTCAATTTAATATGGAAATGAAAACAGCGTTTATGCGTACGTACAACCTACTGTCTCCATGAACGGTGTATTTCATTCTATTTATCGATCTATTATATATATGTATATTATCAATATATATTATATATAAATCATGTTTTACATTACAGAAGTAACTAATCATGATCTAAGTAATCATATTAATAATAATAAGTAAAAACACGGATGATAAATGGAACAATTTTACCGGAAACACTACTTTATCATGGAATTGACAAATGAACGGGTAATATAAAGTCGTAAGTGAATCATATTTGATGTCATAAATATTATTATGTTTATTTTAAAAGTTAATAATATGTTTAAACCCAGTATACAAGAGTCTTGGACACATACAGAAGAAATTAGACATAAGGTAAGGGAAAATTATGCATCCTCATTTTTATCCAGGATTGCTTATACGTAAGTATTTTCTAGGGTTATAATTTTCATCCATGTCCATAAAATTGTTTTAATTTTTTTTTTAATATTCTTCCATGTATTTTTAAAGTAATTTTTACCCATTTTTGACTTTTAATTTGTGTTATCGAATGAATATTTTTTTTGTTTACCACACATTGTACTTTTTGACTTTTCTGTTAAAAGTATGAGGAGAATGTTTTTTTCAACTTATACGGCGTGAACGGAATTTTACGATTTCATAACAACTACTTAACATATATATTACCCTGAAAAATTCAATTATTATTTTCAACTAAATTATTTTCTTTTAAATTTCATGTATTTTTGAGAAAAGAAAATGATTTGGAAGAAGAAAGGATATTTTCCTTACGAATTCATTTCAAGTGTTTTATTAAAACTATTTTCCATCTATGATGACATTATTTAATATGGTTATATTTCATGAATAATGTCTAAATTATTTATATGGTTTGATTTTTCTTATGATGAAATGATTTCCATTTTTTATATGTATTATGATATGATGTGATGATGTTTATAAAACCCATTTTATTCATTGGCTTAAAATGAATGATTTATGTTTATTTTTTGGAACACATAAGAATGATTTCATTATGAGATGGGTGAGACCTGTATATCCCTCAAATAAATTGGGTAAAGATTTATATCTAATGAGATATACATGGCTTTAACGGGAACTAAAATACGGTTGAGTAATACAGGTATGGAATGTCAAGTAAACCTAGTTCAGTAATGGACTTTTTCCACTATGATGGTCCTGGAAAAATTCCTTGGCTACTATGGAAATCATATTGTGTTCTTAATGGTTTCCACAATTACATGTTTTATTCCCATGCTATTTTATCATGGTTAATTTTCCTTTAGGAACTATGCCTTATGCACTACCATGATTTGTGTCATAACTCATGATTTTGATGTTTTATGTTCATGTTTTTACGTTAAAATGTTCAGGGATTGTTTAAGGTCTTCCATGTTTACCCTTACTGATCATTTGAGCTCACCATTTTTATGTTTTCTTTTCCACATGATATAAATAAATGTTCTAGGTTGGAAACCCAAAGGGGAAGATCTTTATTGGAGATGTTGATGATCTTTCACGATGGTTAGAAGATTATGATCCGAGTTTCCAAAGACATTAAACTAATACAGTCTTTGGGAATCTTTTATGTCATGAATTAAGAATTCCGCAAAAGTAATGTAATTTCTATGTATGTCAAGATTTGGGTCACTACAATAAGGCAATGTCAACATAGTTGGAGAGAGGCCATTGGATTTTTTTTATATAAGGTGATAAATGGGTTTTGTAAGACTATTTTCGAGGGATAGTAAAATAGGTTAGAGTGTCTTAGGCCTAGTGATGATAGGTTAGATAATCAGAAATTACCACCATGGTAAGTGTCACCATGTTAAGGGTGGTATAGGAGATACTAAGAATTCTAAGTGGGATGGTCTCTTCGGGATAGAAAAATGTTTGATGGATTCGGTTTCCTAAAAGTATGATTGTTCACTATCACATTATGTAGTTGATCGTGTACCTCCCTAAGAGTTAGGTAGTGTGATATGATGACCTTTATTTTGTATTATTTAGTTAAGTACCTCTAATGAGAAGGTTGTTCCATGGTACATTGTGAGATGAGATCGATGAACCCTACCTTTTTTGATAATTTAGTTGAACTAGAATTGATTCTTATTTTTAAATAATTAACCACTATTCACATTCATAAAATTTCATGATAATACAATTCCATTATAAATGTCTTGACCCCTTGAATCATGTTTTTAGAAACTTATGTTTTAAAAAATGAACTAATTATCTTTTTTGTTACACTAAATGTCATACTGATGTACTATATATTCATACATTTAGTATATTTTCTATTATTGTTTCCCTATAATTTGACATCAATTAGGGGTAATTTTGTTATTTTTCACCATTATAAGCATATTTTATGGTTATAAAATAATAATATTATCAATTTCATTCGTTAAATGAGAACCGGAACTCATATTTATGAGATTTTTATTCTTATATTTCCAAAATTAATCAACGGTAATTTTCCAATTATTTCAAAATAATCCAAATTCCCTTTCATGAATTTAACCCTCTAAAAAAATATTTTTAATGACTTTTATATCATTAAAAACTATTTTTTGGTTATTCTAAAAAAACCACACATCGATTGATGTTTCACTAATTGATACATGTTGCAAAATTAACCATTAATAATATTTACACAAATTCAAATCAATCCATGTCTGTTTTCTATGTTTTAAAAATTACTTGGATCTTTTAATAATTTTAAACTAATAAAACTACATTTTTTCATTCAAAGAAAATCAACCTTCAAATATATGTGGCATCTTTTTATATATGTCAAAAATTAATTAGTAATCATTATAATAACATTAATTGAAAATATTAGGTTATTTTATTGGTTTTAAACCCTTATATAAGGTCTTTACTGACTTTTATATCATTAAAATTATTATTGATGTTATTCTGAGAACAATGTAAATGATATTGTTATTCTATATATTCTTACATGTAAAAAGTTGTTGAAAGATAATTTTATGACCATTTAATGAAAATTCATGTTTGTTTTCTATGTTTTCACATTAAATACAATGATCTTTTGTGTAATGTTTATTTATTCCTCATGTATACATGAATATGATAGAATATACTAGGGGCACCTGGTAAGGCCCTATAGAGATGTATTTCTCACACCATTTACAAGAACCACTATGTGCGTGCATACCGTATTATTATAAATCATTTAAGCACATCACATGTGGTGGATAAGTCTTTTAAAGCTTATTGTAAATTTTTAGACAGGGTGTGTAGAGGCCAGAGGATGGATGTAGGTCCAAATTTCTGGTGTTTTATTTTTTGTTTATTTTTTATTTTTCATCATCCCTTGGATGATTAGTGTTTGTATGATAATATGAATTATTCATGGCATTTTTTATACAATTATTTATTTGTTATTTTCTTTTATTGATATGTGGTTGATGTCTTGGTTAGTTTTCCATTATATTATACTCTAATTTGATGTATTTTTTCACTATAGAATTGGAATTAGTACCTGGAACCAAGTTTACAGCCACTTTTATATGTATACCAATGCTTGAGGTATTTTAAACATCATCTCATATGATGTTTCTAGATTGGGTAAATACATCGTGACATCATTTAGTTTAGTTTATTTTATAATTTTTGTAGGTAGAAGAAGGGAATATGAGGACTTTACCGAATCTTGGGATAGAATATATATATATATATATGACTCCTGAAAACCTTTTCAGTGGTAATTCCGAGTTATCATGGGTGTTGGATTGTGGTTATTTCATTTTTATACCATCATTGAGTTTTTTATAGAATTTAATGTTCTTACATAAGTTGTTATTTTAAATTTTCATCTAATCTATCACTATAATTAGTTCTATGTCCATACACCATATTTGGTATATATTACTTTCATGATATATAAATGAATGAATTTAATTAGAATTACAAAATGAGATTCAGTTGTTTAAAGTTTCAAAAAAAACATAAGTAGAGTTCAAAAGTATTTAACCTCAAGGAATTTATGTTACATGATGGGTCCCTTCATAAATATAATTATTTATAATTTTTGTGATTGAACTCGCAGAGTCCTGAAAATAGATCCATGATCTCTTATTGCATATTTTTATTAGGAAAGATTATTTAACATATTTATATTTTTAACTAGTATATATTAATCCATTTTACTATTTATTAATAAATATGTGTTTTAATTTTATTTTAATACTATGTAGGAACATTGTGATATATGTGGATAAAAGCTGAATCACATTACTGAGGAACACACCTTAGTATGCTACGGTTTTTTCAGAGTTTTTAGATTTTTCAATTTATAATAGATTCGTTCATGGTAGAATAAGATTTCCATGTCCTAAATGTAAATTTTTAAGATGGTTGAAGGGAGATAATGTTTATGAACACATGATATTGAAGCAATTCCATGCTCAATATTTATGTTGAATTTTTTATGGAGAATCAAACGTTATGTAAAAGTTGACAACTGATGTCAGTCCACAGAATGATCTCCCAACTTCATCGAATTTGGTAAATGAAATGGAAAACCTAACAAATGATGCATTCAGTATTACAGGACACTGACGTCAATATCAAAACAAATCAAAACAACCTGTTGAGTGTGCAATAAATATCAATGTGAAAAGTGAGGTTTTTGAGACTTTAAGACAACCAGATCAAGATTGTAACATATCATGGGATCCACCACTGGATTATATAGAGATTATGTAAGTAAGAACTTCACTGAGAAGATTGATGTATTTCACAGTATAGTTGATGATGGAAATCAAGAGTTTTATAGTGGATGTTTAAAATATTCAATACATTCTTTTTTGCTAAAGGTTTACCATATCAAATACTCGTGTAGAATTATAAATAATGTGATTTTTATGATATTGGAATGGTTTTGTGATGTATTTTATCATGAAAATATTCTGTACTCATTTTATGGAATTAAAAAAGAGGTTAACAAGATTGGTCAAAATTATATAAAAATTCATGTGTGTCCCATTGATTGTATGCTTTGTTGGGGAGAAGATTCATGAAGACAGGATTGCAAGAAATGATATTTCTCTATATGGTATTTTATGGGAGATGTTAGAAGGATGAATCAATGTACTATCATAACGAAAATGAAAATTAACACCAATGTGATGGTTTTCTATTACTTTCCATTAGAGCCCCGATTGCAAAGATTATCCACGTTATCAAAAACTATTGAACAAATGAAGTGGCATTCTCAAGATAATAACAATAATTGGTTACTGTGACATTCAAGATATTCAGAATAATGTAAGCTATTTGATTCATTATATCCATATTTCACATCTGATCATAATAATGTTTGATTGTGATTTTCTGTTGTTGTTTTTAACCCATTTGGGACATTGAGTACCAGTTACAGAATCTGGTATGTTGTTTTGATCCCTTAAAACCTTCATCCATGGATGTATATTAAATAAACATATTTTCTTCATTTCAATGATTATTACTGGAAAAAAATTCTAGCAAATGATATTGATGTTTACTTGTATCCTTTAATTGAATAATTATTGGAGTTATGGAGAAATAGTGTTGAGAAATATGATGCATCTTCTAGAAAAATGGTCAAAATGAAAGATAATATACTGTGGACCATTAGTGACATCTCTATACTTGGTAATTTATCTAGACGGATCTATTATATGGGTATGGATTATCTTGATTGTAACTTTCATTTTGAGCATGAACGATTACCTCATAGTAGAAATGTTTCTTCTTATGTCATAGATTATTTATTGATGCATCATATAGATTTCAGTAGAAAATGTTAAAATTCAATTGCTTCATTGAATGTAAACCACCTCTAAAGTTGTTAAGAAGTTCTGATATATTGGAATAAATTTGAATTTTTGAAACATAATTGGGAAGGTGCATCATTTCGATGATAGTGGGAAATGATTTCGAAGTGCATCGTCAAGTAAAATTGGAATGCAACAACTGAATAAAAAAAGTATATTCTTCAAAATTCGGTATTAGGAAATTATTTTTTTGTGGAATAATCTTCATTTGATTTATATTGTGAAGAATGTTTGTGAAAATTTTACCTTCAAATTTCTTAATGAGAATGGAAAGTCTATGGATCATCTTACTTCATGGAAGGACTTACAAGAAATGAACATAAAGCGTGAGCTCAGGGCAGATGAGAATGAAAACTATGCTTCAGAAATTATTTCATTGATAAATAGGGTTAAAGATGCATTCACTCAAATTTGAAAACATGTGATGGTATCTAATGGTTATTCAAGTAACAAATTAAGACATGCTCACTTAAAGAATCATAGGTTAAATGAATTTAAAATCCATGATTCAAATATTTTGTTACAATAGTAAAATCCATTTCCATTTCATACATAAATACATGAAAAGATTACTGCTGTTTTACTCAAATTTTGTATATTTTCAGAAAACTATGTGAGAAAAATCTATATCTATTTCATCATTAAAACCTTCAAGGGATATTTGTATTGACACTTTGTGTAATGGATATGATCTTTCCTCTATTGTTTTTACTATCTTAACACATTTCACTATACATTTGGTTGAGGAATCAAAATTATGAGGCCCTGTACAATATCGATGGATGTATCCAATTGATAGGTACTTCATTTATATGTCTTTCATTTATGTAATAAATTCTAGCCACTTCATTAAATACATAATTTTTTTATTTCTCAGATATCTTGGGAATTTTGAAATCGTACGTGAAAAATAATGCTCAACCTGAAGGATCTATTTATGCTAGATATTTGGAAGAGGGGTGTCTTACCTTCTATTTTAGATACTTGGATGATATTGAGAAAAGATTCAATTGATTTGGATGTGTTGATGACACATCAAGTCAATCTTAAATACATGGAAAATCGAAAACATTTCCTGCTATTGGACAATTAGTTGAGAGGAGCTCCAATGTTAGACAAAGAGAAATTGAATTATTACTGAAACCTAGATATCTTCTACTGAATATTGAAATTGAAGATCCATTTATTGAACAGTTGTGGATATAAACAAAAAGTTGAATGAAAGGATAAACATGGAATGAGAAAATTATAATAAAAGCTATTATTAAAGAGCTTGTATAATGGTTTGGAGTTTATATATAGTTCAATCAATATAGATATTAGGTTGATACATATATTTTGTAAATCTAATATTGTATATTAATTTGTTCAAATCATGAATACTGATACTTTAGAAGATTTGTCGGATGATTTTATGTTTCTTTCTTGAGTTCCTCTAAAAAAATCTAGAATGTTTGATGATAATAATGTGAATGTATTTAGATTCCATACAGTTGATCAAGAAGATTGTTTTAAAACCCAGAATAGTTGCATACATAAGTTTTCTAAACTGGAATACTATGGAAAATTGATTTATGTTATCAAATTAAACTACCACATTAATTTTTCATTTGTTTTATTCAAATTCAATTGGGTTGATATTATCAGGGGTGTTAGAAGATATTCCTTGTAATTTACTCCTCTGAACATCTCTCTCTTGATAGATGTTGGTGACTATGAACTACATGATACGTATATCTTATCATCTTAAGAAAAAATGGTATATTATGTTAAAGATGTTGTGGATGAAGGGTGGAGTATAGTTTCTCACATAAAAAAAATAGACATGTATGATATGGGTGATAAAGTGGAAGATTTGAACTCTTACATTGAATCCCATCAATAGAAAGAAGAAGAATTATTTGTCCATCATGATACTGAAAATATTAATCTTGCAAGAGTGGATGATGTAGATGAAGTAATGATGGAGCAAGAATACGACATTATTGAAGGAGAAAATTATTTTATGTGCAGTTATCCATTCATTTATCGACCATTTATGTCATCTATGCTGTTATTAAATATCATTATTATATATATATATTGTTAGTAATTTGTATTTTTATCATTTCTCTGTTTTTTTATTTAATTTTTCAAAATTTATGTTCTGAACTAAATTTGATTTGATTAAATGATAGGAATTCCAATGAAGAAGCATTATACTCACACTATGGGGTCAAATTGTTTTTCTATAAGCTGATCGACTCTGTTAATATTTTAATTAGTTTAAATATTTATGAGACAATGTTATATATTTAATATATTTAATTGTTGATTTTGCTTTGTTAATGTAGTCACTATGTTTAGGACACCATGCATCCTGAATAAATATGTGGTCGAATGATAATTATAAATATGATTGCAGTTTTGTTAATTATCTTACTTAAAAAGTTGGGGAATGATTTATTTTTTCATTATAATTACTTACTATCAGTTTTTACTGTGTTAGTATATTTTTCTTCTAATATGAATGATATTTGATTTATATTTAAAAATTAATGAACTATGGGATGTCAATCCCACACAATCCTAATCTGTCTCCTAGGATGACCTAGTTGGTAATGTCCTTTGGATGGAGCATCCTGGTTGAGTGAAATGATGGTTTTGGGACTATTACCTTCTAAGGTATTTAGAAGGAACATGGGGATTAAAAGTGATGACTGGTGGTTAGAATGCAAATCACACAATTTCAAAATCATTTAGTTCACAAAATTTTATTGATTTTATGTATAAAAAGAAATATACCACATTGTTTAATTTTCAATATAATTTCCTTACTTGTGTCAGTAGAAGGAAGTAGAGATGGTGATAGAGAGGGTGACGAGAAGAGTTCATCATATTGAAATTATTAGTGGATAGGGGTTTATAATGGATTAGTACGTATAATGTGGGAATTTTTTTATCTTTTTTAAATATTTTAGATAGTCTTTCAGGAAAACGATATCACTATTTATGTCTTGTATAACCATGTGTCTATATGTTGTGTTTTAACTGGCTATGGATATTGAATTTTCTATATTATCATATATGATTTTTAGTTTCATGTCTATATTTTACATATAGTTTATCTGATTTTTATATGCTATTATTTCCCACTTTTTTCATGGTATCAAACTATGTGTACTTATACTCACACCTGCATGGGATTTGCATTCATGATTATTTTCCTATACAGAACAATGGGAGATGGTTTCATTAGTGGACCTAGTTTCTACAGAATATAGAATTAAGTGGAGGCGCTGACTAAGTTTGGTGGTCAGATATAGGGATATAAAGATGGGTACTCCTCTTATTTTTTCTTTCAGTTGTCTCTAGATTGGGACCTACTATTCTTATTCTTGGTTAGACCTGTATTTTACCCTTTTCCATTCCTAGATATTTATCTATCTCATTCTGATGTATTTCTTAAAGGGCACTAAAAGAACTTTTTACACTGAGAGGTTTTATTTTGTTATACCTATGCAATATTTCATGTAGTTTAGTGTCTGTGTGTGTTGACATGCAATAGGATAATGCCTCCCACTGTAGTTATATTTATATTGCCACACACATGTATTTTTTATATATTAATATTTCATTTAATTTCCATTCCTGATTTGGGGGGGGGGGTTACCACTCATTTTGGTGAAAATTGTGGGTTTGGAAAATTTGGGCCAAACCGCGAGCCCAATTCCTGATTCAAAAACTATTTTTGTTTCTTATATAAATCCTTAAATTTTTACTATTTTTAACCCATTCTACATTCCAATTGTCATTATTTGATATATTAAAATCACCAAATCCCTTTGGACCACATATAAATCCAAAATCATGATGTATTTGGGTTTTTGATTTAGGTAATGGGCCTGCACAGATGCCCATTTCCTGTTTCAAATATTTTTTTAAATTTTCTATATCTCATTCCTTTTTTACTATTTTCCCGTGTTTCTACCTCCCACTCATAGAAAATAGCCCAAGGATCACCCCCATTAATGGTTTCGCAATTTTGGAGCTCAGGTGAGACGCGAAGTAGGGAAATATTTCATACTCTTTCTCAAATCGACCAGATTTGACGAGGTAAAATGAATCTTTCATTACTCCTTCAATTTTAATAATTTTCCCCCATTTCAGTCCCCACATGACCTAATATGACTCCTTCGAACATACATAACAGTTTCGGGTACTTGGAGATTCATTATGTGGTAGATTGGGGCCGATTTCTTCAAGATATTTCAAGTAAGGGAATTTCTTCTTGGTTCCTTCCATCCTCTTTTAGTTTTATTTCCTATTTATTGAAGTTACTCATTTCTAGAAGTTGGGGTTCGATCCTAAGGTCTTATCTGGTATCTTTTGGGTCAATTTTTCGTGTTCTATGTCTGTATTTATATTCCTTGTGGTGCGGCGGTGGTGCGCTTAAGGTTGCACACCAAGTTTTGAGGGTTTCGACTCAAAAGGTAGGTGATTCCATGTGTAACCATTTTTTGATTATTTAGATTGATTGGTTAATTAATTAATTGTGTTTATAATCTATTTTTTGTGCTTTGAAAACTGTTTTTGATGGATTTGGTTAAACATTGTTTTTAGTTGTATTTTAGCTTGAAATTGGGTACATTTCATGTGTGACTATTGGGGTAATGTTTGGGTTTAGTTTATAACATATTAAAGTGATTTATTAGTATTGAAAGGGGCTACCAATTCAAGTTTTTTAATTCATTATTTTCATGTGGGCCTTGAAAAGTGGTTTTTGAATGAGTTTAAGGTGTAAAACAGTGTTGTACATCTTGAAGGTGATTTATGAAAACGGGTGTTTTTCATGTGTATCTTTGTGGTATTATTTGATGTATTTTTATAACACTTGGGGGTGGTTTAATAAATGTTTTAGGGCTGAAAGTTCGGTTTTTGATTGTTATTGGTATGATTTTGGTTTTTAATGAGAGTTTTGAAATGGGTTTAGTGTGCAAAGAATAGTTATACCTCTTGGGTTTGTTTTCTAAAAATTGAAAATGTTTTATTTGGTTAAACAATGTTTGGAAAGGTTGTATATGTACTGTTTGGGTGATTTTGTTCACCTAATGTGGGTTTTTAAATGGTAAAGTGGTGATTTGAGATGTCAAACATTTTTAGAATGTTTTATATATTCCTGAAATGTTTTACAAAATTGTGTTCTGTGTGCGAAACACGGGTGTGAAATGTTTTGTCGGAGTTTATTGATAAAATGAATTGTGAAGGTGAGAAGGGTATTATGTGACATGTGTGTGGGCTGTTATGTGAGTTTAATATCTTATAATGGTTTTATAAAACTCTTTAAAGTATTTGTGGAAGTGTTAAATAAATATGAAAATTGTTGTAGGCATTTTTGGTGTAAGTTTGATTTCAAAATGAATTTGAATGAAAAGTGGGATTTGTGACTTGTGTGATGTACATGGGATTGTTTAGTTATTTTGTGATTTGGATGTGATATTTTCATGTGAAAACTATATTTTTGGATTGTTTAACTTGTTTGAGAATAAAGGGAAAACCAGGGTATCTAGGTGGGTGGACGTGTACTAGTATGGTAGTGAATCTGTGGGGTTTGGCCTCAGTTTCACACTGCAATATTGACGCTTACAACTCTAACTAAACTATGATGATGATGATTGGGGACCACTAGGTTATGGGTATGATCCCTACTAGTGGCTCGTGCATGAGAATGGATAATTTTTATGGTTACTTTCACCGAGATACGAGGTACCTGGGACCCACAGCTAGCTAGTGACTAGGGGTTATTTATTATTACTTGTGCTCATTAGATCCTTTTTACATACCATCGGTATATGGTATTGTTGGCTGGAAAGTTTAGTAGCTTTGTTATCTATTTTAAAATTGTTGGTCCTTTAAAATTAGACCACATGAAAACTGTTTTCATTTATTATTGCATCCTTTAGAAAATTGTAACAAGCATTTCTTATTTACAAAATATGCAATTCTTTTTGTCATGAAATGTTTATCACATTGAATCTCTTAGTGGTGGTATCCTACAGGCCTTTCTCTCACACCCTACATACACCATTGGGTGTCAGTACACTTTCTTATTTTATGTCAAAGGTTTGGGTACAGGTTTAATGCTTTTGGTTCGGGTTTTTAGTGGTCCATCGTGATGCAGTGTCATGGAGATGTCTTGAGGGTGGTGCCTCTTTCCATGTGGAGGTTCTTTGGGTGTCATTTCTTGGGTTTGTACCTTTTTAATGGTGTTCAAACATTGTTTAAAATTATATAATTCAGTTCTCAATTTTAGGAAAAGAATTTTTGGTTTGAAAAATCCAGATTTGATTTGTTGGATTCATTTGTTGTTTTAAGTATAAAAACATGGGTAAATCATTCCCAATTTTCAGTTTTTGATACCCGGGAACATGTGCCACCCCGTGGGGATCGGGAACGCCCTTCGGGACTTTCCACGAGTCGGGTCGGGTGCTGGTTTTGGCGGCGACCATATTCGGTTCATGACAAAAATTCTTGGGCTGCCTTTTCTTGGGTTTGTACCTTTGTAATGGTGTTCAAACATCGTTTAAAATTGTGTAATTCAGTTCTGAATTATAGTAAAAGATGTTTTGATTTGAAAAATCAAGATTTGATTTCATGGATTCATTTTTTATTTTATGTATAAAAACATGGGTAAATCGTTCCCAATTTTCAGTTTTTGATACCCGGGAACTTGTGCCAGCCCATGGGGATTGGGAATGCCCTTCGGGACTTGCCACGGGTCGAGTCGGGTGCCGGTTTTGGCCGCGACCAGAATCGGTTCATGATAAAATGGTATTAGAGGAGGTTCGCTCTATTTGAGTCATGTTATTTGGGAAATAGTCAGGATAGTTTGGAGATAAGATTGTCAGGACATGAAATTACGATTATTGGTAGTGTGCTTTATCACCACACCTCATATCGGGATTCAAGTCGCCAGGGGAAGTCGGGATTTATCTATGTCTTTTGGTTTTCTTGGTCTAATGATGATTAGGGTAAATTAAAAGATAGTTGGGTTAATGGTCTCAGTGAGCTCGCAGGGTATGGAAAGCCATGTGGATCCGGGGATATTCCCTAAAACACTCTCTGTGATGGTGAAGTGAATGGAATATAGATTCCAACCATATGTCCATGTCACCCACTAAAACTAGTTTCGTCTCGCATTGTTTTGTGCTTTAGTTTTGAAATCATGGAACTTTGGTTTTAAAGTGACTTGGTTTTACGAACCATAAAGTTTTTGTGAAATGATTTTAAAATAAAGAGGGAATGGTTTGATTTATGAAACGGTGGAACTGAATTTTCCGAAATATTTTGAAATGGAATATATTGTGCTTACACATATTTTGAAATCAAGAACCATATTGAAGTTGGTTTTCAAAAGTGTTTCCAATATATTTTTCTAAACAATTAAAGGGTGTTTTAATGGGATGATATGTTTTCATACTGATATGAATAACTTGAAAGTGAGTAATTTTCTAAATATTTGTGTCCTTATGAATAGTTTTGTAAGATGTGAATTGAGATTTTGATCTCATTTTTAGCAGTTTTGAGAAGAAGGATGGGTTGGTTGACCGTTTTGTTTTTGAAAAGTGGAAAGAATTTTCGTTTTAACCATTGGAATTTACTTGAGTGACCACATGCATTGGGTTATATTGGATGGTGGATTGTTTATGTCATTACTGAATGAGAATTGGGATAAATATGAGGAGGGTTCCTGGTGTGGCACAGAAACATACATGTGTGAGGCCCACGGGGTACCATTTGTGGATATGCTAACTGTTGAACCATTGGTTTTTAAAGAATTTTTTTTAAAGAAAAACATGATGTCTTGATGAATTATTTGGGATGGTGTATATTATGTGTTTTTGGAGAATGTTGATGTTGTGGGATGTTTTGAGTCCAAGAACCCCTCCTGTTCGAACTATGTTTTGGGTTTGTGTTTGGTTGGTAAGCTGAGTAGAAGGTCCGGTTAGTAGTCTCCTATGATATATGTTTCGTGACACCTCTAAGGTGGTTCCATTAATGAGTTTGGATCTGTTTTTTGGCATGTTTTTACCAATGGACCATCTTGGTCGGGTCCTTGGGTTCTCTCATTGGATAAGGTATTCCCCCATTAAGGTTTAGTGCACAACTGAAGTGCAACCCATATTTTTTTCCATTGGAAAATCCTCCAGTTGATCAATGTAAAGAATATTTTCTTGAGCTTTGTAGAATGTGTCTACACCATTTACTTTCATGGTTATTTGGATCCTCTTATTGTGGAATACTGCTCGTGGATGGTTGAAAGAGATCTTAGTTTCTTAAGCTACCTGATTCATCGAAGGTGAAAGTTGTCTGGGGTTGTCACTATGGATATTGTTTAAGAGGTCCTCTAAGTTTTTCATACTCTCTTCGAAGAAGGGGTTTATGAAAAACCACCAGTGTGGTAAATCTGGCCACGAGAGGCTCTTATGGCCACATTCTGGAATATTGTGATGTTTGGGGGTGTTGGGTAAGGCCCCCTCCTTGTATTATTTCTATCAATCTCTTTGGTCTTGTTTGGTGACGCGATGTGATGTCGTGTGCTCGTTTGATGGTAAAGGTGAAGTTGTACAATATTTTGTGAGTCTATTTTTTTCAGAAGTGTTTCTCCTTTTGGGAGATCTCGACATCCTCTATTTTATATGAAGGTTTTTATATGTGTCCCTTATTTCTATTGATTATCACCTGAAGAAACAAGGTGTGATGTGAGTGCATCCTCTAAACCCTTATTTCAGTAAATTTCCAAGTTAGGGTAAAGTGAGTTCTGGAGTGTGTTATGTCTTGGTGAACCCATCTAGGATTGCGTGTAGTTGTTTGTAGCATCATAAGAAGAAATTATATTTGGGGGTTTCCAAATCCTAACTGCAAGGCTGAATATGCTTCAATCATTCCAACTCCAGCTATAGGTCCCGGAGAGATGCTGGAACGTAGTCAAAGGAAATACCAGTGTAGTTTTTAACCGTGTACAATGAACTATTCTCAGTATGAGAGATGGTAATAGTTTAAAAATTTGGTGTTTTCATCTTTATTCTTTTATTCCCATTTGGTGGAAAGAGGTGGAGGGCCTCATCCCCATGTTATCTCCCAAAGATTTTCTTTTCCCCTTTGGTTTCCTTTGGGTTTTAGGGAAAGGTATTGGATATGTCTAGATATGATGAGTGAACATTTATTAGTAACCATTCACCCGAAAACCATGTAGGTGTAAGGATCCACATTGTTAGAGCACAGTTTCGCAAACTGTATGGGCTAACCATGTGGTTGTCCCAACTCTTTATGTTTTGGGGTCTTTCTGTGTCGGCCCATATTGGTCAGTTAAGATGGTTGGTTCTTATGGTGGGGATCCCAGTTGTGTATACTTGTACCAGTAACTCACTTTTGTACTTGGTATTGTCTTGGAAGTAGGTGTTCTCGTTCGGAGATGTATAACCACCTACATCTTCATTGGGTAAACGTTGGGATTAGAGAGTTCCCAATGGTTTAGTTATATCAAGGTAAGTGTAACCTTATTCGATGTTCTTGTTTGTTTAGGTAAATTTCTTGAGCCCTGTTTAGATAGTGTTTGAAGGGGTTTTTTTAGGATAAATACGAATGTGATTGATAATTTCAGTAAAGAGGTGTATGTTTTGGTTGTGAAGTATTCCTTCCTTAATTGATCACTGGAGGTGTTTTGGCCTTTGGGGGAAAATCATAGCAAAGGAGTTCATTTCTTCCTTTCGGTTGGGTATGGTTTCTTTCTTTTTCCTTGATGTGGCTTTCCGAGGGCGGAGAGTTTTATGGTGGGGTGAATTGTCACACACCTGACTTTTATATATATTAATATTTCATTTAATTTCCATTCCTGATTTTTTGGTGGGTTTACCACTAATTTTGGTGAAAATAGTGGGTTTTGAAATGGGATTAGTGTGAAAACAACGGTTATACCTCTGGGGTTTGTTTTATAAAAATTTAAAATGTTTTATTTGGTAAAACAAAGTTGGGAAAGGGTGTATATATATTTTTCGGGTAATTGTGTTCAACTAATGTTGGTTTTTGAATGGTAAACTGGTGATTTAAGATGTCAAACATTTTTTGAATATTTTATAAATTGCTAAAATGTTTTACTAAATTGTTTTGTGTGTGCGAAACACGGGTGTGAGATGTTTCGTGTGAGTATATTGATAAAATTAATTGTGAAGGTGAGAAGGGTATTATGTGACATGTATGTGGGCTATAATGTGAGTAGAATATCTTACAATGGTTTTACAAAATTGTTTAAAGTATTTGTGTAAGTGTTAAATAAATATTAAAATTGTTGTAAGCAATTTTTGTGTAAGTTTGATTTCAAAATGCATTTGAATGAAAATTGGGATTTGTGACTTTTGTGATATACAGTGGGATGTTTAGTTAATGTGTGATGTGGAAGTGATATTTTCATGTGAAAAATATATTTTTTGATTGTTGAACATGTTTGAGCACAAAGGGAAAACCCAGGTATCTAGGTGGGTGGACGTGTACTAGTATGCTAGTGAATCCGTGGGGTTTGGCCTCAGTTTCACTTAGCAAGATTGATGCTTACAACTCTAACTAAACTATGATGATGATGATTGGGGACCACTAGGTTATGGGTATGATCCCTACTAGTGGATCGTTCATGAGAATGGATATTTTTTTTGGTTACTCTCACCGAGATACGAGGTACCTGGGACCCACACCTAGCTAGTGCCTATGGGTTATTTCCTATTACTTATGCTCATTAGATACTTTTTACTTACCGTCAGTATACGGTATTGTTGGATGGAAAATTCAGTAGCTTTGTTATCTATTTTAAAATTTTTGGTCCTTTAAAATTAGACCACATGAAAACTGTTTTCATTTATTATTTCATCCTATAGAAAATTGTAACATGCATTTCTTATTTACAAAACATGCAATGCTTTTTGTCATGAAATTTTTATCACATTGAATTGCTTAGTGGTGGTATCCTACTGGGATTTCTCTCACACCCTACTTACACCTTTGGGTGTAAGTAGACTTGATTATTTTATGTCACAGGTTTGGGTACAGGTTTTATGCCTTTGGTTCGGGTTTTTAGCGGCCCATCGTGATGCAGTGTCGTGGAGATGGCTTGATGGTGGTGCCTCTTTCCATGTGGAGGTTCTTGGGATGTCTTTTCTTGGGTTCATACATTTGTAATGGTGTTCAAACATTGTTTAAAATTGTGTAATTCTGTTATGTATTTTAGTAAAAGATGTTTTGGTTTGAAAAATCCAGATTTGATTTCTTGGATTCATTTGTTGTTTTAAGTATAATAACATGGGCAAATCATTCCCAATTCTCAGTTTTTGATACCCGGGCACTTGTGCCAGCCCGTGGGGATCGTGAACACCCTTCGGGACTTTCCACGGGTCGGGTCGGGTGCTGGTTTTGGTGGAGACCATATTCGGTTCGTGACAAAAATTCTTGGGTTGTCTTTTCTTGGGTTTGTACCTTTGTAATGGTGTTCAAACATTGTTTAAAATTTTGTAATTATGTTCTGAATTTTAGTAAGAGATTTTTTGGTTTGAAAAATCCAGATTTGATTTCTTGGATTCATTTGTTGTTTTATGTATAAAAACTTGGGTAAATTGTTCCCAATTTTCAGTTTTTGATACCCGGGCACTTGTGCTAGCCCTTGGGGATCGAGAACGCCCTTCGGAACTTTCCATGGGTCGGGTCGGGTGCCGGTTTTGGCGGCAACCAGATTCGGTTCATGATACGTAATATGTGCATGTCACTTGCCCTTAAAAAATTATGGGTTAACATGTGGTGTCACTCTTAGCTTATTGGTGTCCCAAGTAGCGTCCATATAGGTCAAGTCAAGACAACAAAACCTCATGGTTTTCTCCAATACCATAATTTCTATCTAACCACATCCATTATAGGAAACTATATACCCTATTAAAAATCTTGCATCATTTCCCAATCATACAGACCAAGGATCGTTTAATGTTATCTCTCACCAAACTAAGGTCCTATATCACTTTTCTATAAAATGATATCTCAAGACTATAACATATAGGATAAGACATATCTATCAGACCCTCTGTTCGATTAGTATCCTCTTTTTTTCACCTTCTTTTTTAGAGATCAATCAGGATCTATTTGATGATATCCCTTTTGTGAGATTTTTGTGCCCTATTTGTTCAAGGACCATGTTTTTTGAGCTCTGTCATTTTAGTCTTATTTAAGTGTGGGAATGAAATTAGGTAACTTAGAATATGTGGATTATTGTTAGTCTAGGCACATATAAGCATCTATGGTGTTTTTCATTATCTTATAAAGGGGTGGAATCAGTGTTGGAATTACTAGGATTTCATAATGTATTTACCCATTGTATTAATCCAAGTTAGTTTTAATCCTCACTTGTGGAAGTTTAGATTATTTATCTATATTTATGGTGATTTCTCATTTGGATAAGCATTGATTGTTGATTTTGAATCATTAATAACCCTTTCTATGAAGATGGTATTCATGAAGGATGGTGTCATATTTAGAATTATTTCTTTATTATTAAACTAATTTACCTTGTTTATAATTTTGGTGGATTTAGTTTTAACATGTAAAGCCTCTTTTTAATGTAAGTAAATTTATTCTTTATAGCTAGTTTTAAATGTATTTAATATATGTTTTCCTTTGAAATTTGTTATATAATTGTTTAAATAATAAACGCACTTTCATTGAGATATTTATTGAGAAATGTATTGATTGTTTCAATGTATTGGGATATGTATAATTAATTCTTTCAATGTGTTGATTCTTTAAATTTTTTCATGTATTATTGGTTTTTTTATTATGATGTGTCTTGTTTGATTATTTTAATGTATTGAGAAATGTATTATTTCTTTTAATTTTTTTTCCTTGGTCAATGTGTTGATTCATTTTGTTTTTGTGAGAATCAAAGTACGATTATTCATTATTTTTTACCTGTGTTGTCTTTCTTGTACATTGATGATATATTTTACGATCTGATCAAATTTTCAGTGTGACTACTTTGTTGTTCTAGCTGTAGGTTTTGGTGTTGTAGAACCTATATATGGTTTTTTAATGCATTAGATAATGGTTGTTTAAACCACCGCTGTATATATGATTTTTTTTCATGATGGTTTAATCCACCACTATATTATAGTATTTTTATGGTGGTAGTTAGAACCACCAATAAACATGATTTTTTTAACGAAGTAATGGTTTTATTAGTATTATTAGCGGTTCTTTTGGTTAAAAGTATGGAATTTAGAGGGAGTTAAAACCGTCGCTAGATCCCAGTTTAATTTTTAATTGAAAAATGATTCCAAAACTAATAAAACCACTGAAACATATAACTTCTATGACCTTATCTAGAAACCGAAACTAAATGGATGAAATCCCTGCATGTTGAATGCAGACACCGATTTTAGTGACGGTGTTTTGAAACATTCACAGAACTATATAGCGGTGGTTTAAAACGCCAATATATAAAAAAATATCCTCTAAATGGGAATTTTTTTATAATGGATTAGACCTCTAAAACCTATTATTTTTTCGATTAGGAAGTATGTATCTATAATTTTAGATGATTTTAGTATATTATTTTTGTTTTATTTCTTATCACATAAAAATTGAACATCAAAAAAATTTGTCCCTTATATAATCATTTCAAAACATAAAAAATATGTCAATCATATCTATATGAAGTGATAAAGGTTGTGAAATTTTGAATTTATAATTTGATAATTTTTTTATGTAAATGGATATAGACACTATTTCTCAGATCCTATGACACCACAAAGTAATTGTGTGGTAGAATAAAATAGTAGATCTATTAAACAGATGTATAATTCAATGCTAATGTAATTTAATTTACCTAAATAATTTATGGGAATATGTTGTAAATACAACTTTCCAAATATAAAAAATAATTTCTATTAAAAATTTCCTAAATAATACCAATTATGAATTTTTTAATGTTTTATACTCAATGATGGATATTTTAGGGTATTTGGTTGTAATGTGTTTATCTTAAATAAAAAAGGAAATTTAGAAAATTTTGATTCTAAATCTAATTAAGGGATATTTTTAAGATATTTTAAATCTAAGATAGTATACCTAGTTTTCAATAAGAATAATTTTAGTGTTAAAGAATCTCAAAATTTTTTGTTTAATTAAAACAATTACAATAAGAAGTATTTTGATTCAAAAAAAATTATAGTGAATTCATGGAATTTATTTTTGGTGAATGAAATAACCAGGATAATGATAATTCATCCATTGAGGTGTATCATATCTCTTCTAATGTTGATCCTATGTAATGGAGAATGACTAAAGATCATACAATTAGAAAATTAGTTGGTAACATAGAATCTTGAATTCAAACTAGGAAATCTGTTTAACTTTACTATGAAAACTCTTATTTTATTACCAATTCACGTACTATCAATATTGATAATGGTTTCATTAATTAAAATAATTTTAAAATTATGCGTGATTAATTAAATAATTTTAAAACGAATAAATTTTGGGATTTATTTGAATAATGAAAAGATAAACATATTATACGAACTCAATATATTTTTTATAATAAAGTTGATGAAGATGGAAACATAGTTAAAACTAATCCATGACTAATATTTAAAGGTTATTCCTTAGAATAAGGAATAGACTTCGAAAATCCATTTTATGTTTTAGGAGGGATATAATTAATTTTAATTCAATTAGAATATTCATATTTGAAAAATATCAAATTATTTCAAATTGATCTGGAAAGTGACTTTTCAAATCGAATAATTTCATAATAATTATATATTAGAGAACCCCTAGATTTAAAATGATAAGTATGAAAACCTTTTTTTAAATAGAATATTCCATTATATGGTCTTAAGAAAGCTCCATGATCTTGGTATGAAATAATAACACAAATTATAATAAAAAATTATTTTGTTAAAGTAAATGTTGATCCAACCTTATTTATAAAAATATTTTCATGTGATATACTTATTAATTTGATTTATGTTGATGATATAATATTTTGTTCAGCAAATTATTTATTGTGTAATGAATTCTCTAAGATAATGACAAGTTATATTACATGAGTTTAATGGGATAAATAAAACTTTTTCATTGGTCTTTAAATTAAATAAAAGAAATATTTTCATAAATCAAGAAAAATATGTGAATGAACTATGAAGAGGATTGAAATTGATTTTTGTAAGGCTATGAAAAAAACAATAAAAAATAATTCCAAATTAGACATAGATGAATATGTAACTTCATTTGTTATAAAAATTTATAAGGGTATGATTAAAAGGATATTGTATCTCACTTCTTCAAGACTATACATAATGTTTATAGTTTTTTTGTGAATGTTTTTATTCCATCTTGGAAGAATTTCATCTTAAATTTATTAAAAGAGTAATTAGATATATTAAGGGATATCTTTGTACTAGATTGTTCTATTGTAATAAAAATTGTTTTCTTTTACTATATTAATTTGATTATAATATTGGATATTTCATACTTGATCATTAAATCATAAAAAGTTTATATCATTTTTAGCAAAATGTTGAATTTATTAGAGTTTTAAGAAAAAATTACAAGTACCATTATCGACAACCAAGGATGAATATATTGATTATTCTAGTTGATATTAAAAATGTATATAGATTAAACAAACATTATATGGTTTTAATATTTACATTGATAAAATTCTTTTTTTTATGATAATTCACGTGTAGTTTTAACATCTAAAAATTCTCTTCAACACTCTAAAAAACACATTGATTTTTTATTTAATTTTCTATGGGATCAAGTAAATAAATGTGATATATGTTCAAAATTTGTTCCTATTGAAATATAATTATCTTTAATTTCCCCTATCCACTAATACTCTATTAAATTTCAGAATATTATGTTTGAATTGGTTATGCTAGAGGCTTAAATATCTATTTATTATAATAATCAATATTAGATATATTTTATATGTGTTCTATAGTTGAATCTTAATTTTTTACTCAGATTTAATGCTCATTAGATATTACTATTTAAAAATAAATTTTGAGCTATTAATCTGTCTTAATTATTTCTTTAATTTAATTTCATCTCTCTATTTACTCTTATAAAAATATACAACTCTATTTATTTTCAATAAGTTTTTTTAAATGGAAACCATTTGTACATATTATATTCTGTTGTTATTTTTGATAAATTTCAAAAGAAGGATATTAATTTTGAAAATTTAATAAATATAATTTTATTAATTTAAACAGGGGGAGAATATATGAATTATAAAATCATTTTAAAAATTTAATGCTTTATTTATTTCATTGATAAATTATTATTTCATAACATTTAATTTAAATTAAATTATATATAATATTTAATTATTATATGTTTACATTAATTATTTTTTTTGGTAAATTTATTTTAAACTTTTTAATCTTCAATATTTATGAAAATGTTTTATTATTACTAATTTTTTAATGATTATTATATTTCTATAAATTCTTAATGTTTTTTATTAATTTTTTTTATATGTTACATTTCCCCAAAAAGGAATTTCTAATGTGGTATACCAATTCTATCCCTCAACCACTCTTAGGGGCACAATGGGTCAACCCTTTGGTGGGCTCAATATAGGTAGCATGTAGAGAGGTAGATGAAAGATAGGATGTTTATTGGACTAAAGTGACCAGACCCATGTGTAAGGTTCACAAAGCAAGCCAGGAAGGTTCATAGGATGGGCTTGGTAACCCCTTGGGTTGTGGACCATGTGTGAGTGATGGGCTGATGTTTTTGGTCATTTATTAACATCTCGAGGTTGGTAAGGTAGATCTTGTTTGATATAAAAGTGTATTTTCACATCTTATATCCGATGTGGGATAGTGGTGGAATTTTACTATTCATACAATTTTAAAAAACCCATAGAAACACATTTTCTTACATTCCATCTTTTCTCTACCATCCAATCTATATTTTCAACTCATGCATCCCCATCAGTCTACCTTGTATCAATCTTTTGAAATACATGTCTTCTTCCTCCAGTGTGTTTGATCATTTTACAGTTCAAAAGAGTTCACCAAATTTCTACTTGTTAATGTTTTCATAGATGAATTGAGTGTGTTCATACCTGAAGGATTTGTTTTTGTTATCTAAATAGAATTTATGAAATATAATATATCAATGAACAACATACACATGCTCACATTATTTGTTTATTACATATCTTCTAATTCCACATTAGATTCAACACTCTATTTCATTAATGGTAGATCATTGGTCTCTAATAAGTACCCCCTTGCATGAACAATAGATATCAGATCACTGACATATATATTCTACCTTTGGTAGGTCAATCTACTTTTAGAAACAGATAGATCAATGTTTCTCCAATAGATCGTTGTATCATCTACAGTTGGTCCACCAGTTTATCTTTTTAAGGATCAAATTTTGTACAACACTGGTATATCTCTTTTCATCAATGGTAGGTCATTACAAATATTAATATTTCTTCATTGTACTATCTCCATGCATTTCAGGTGTTCTGTGCAGCCACCATTGATAGATTTTCCTCCATTAATAGATATTTGTTGTCTTTTTCTTTGAATGAACATATTAATACTTTATAGGAGTATCATCCCTTAATGACTGTTGCAGCATGTTACTTTCATAGTGGAATGGATTGAAACTCTAGTTGATGAATCTTCTTTCTTAAATAGATCTCCTAATATTTTTTTCTGATTCCAGCATTAACTCTCATATTTAGAGCTTTGACATGTACAATGGTACATCTATCTTCTGTGGCACGTCATTGGTAGATCAATCAAACAATGGAAATCAATAGTGTATATATCCAACATGTGACACCACCAATATATTAATCTACAATTAAAAATGGTAGATCATTCTACCACAAGGTTTTTAAATCCACAATTATATAAAAATATTTTTTCCGATTTTTTTTTTATTTTAATTAATGATATTTAAATAATTTTTTTTATAAATGTGTTATTATATAGTGTTAAAATATCATTATAAGTTATGAAAATAAGAATTGAAGACATATTATTTGTATATGAATATATGTAGTTGAATTTATTGTGATGTAATGTTTTACAACAGTTTTTACTATCTTATTAATGAAGAAGTTTATTTTTTTTTATTTTATTTTTTTATAAATATGAATTTTATATATTTCGTTTACCTCATATATTAAATGTTTTATTCTAATACTTCATGAATAACTAAATAGAATAATTGAAATTTTTTATTCAGTTCAATATTTAATAATAAAGTTAATGGTAATATAATTTAGTTGTTAAACACTATCAAGATTCATGAAACTGTTAGATTTATAGATTCTTCAAAGGATCTTTGTTTAAATAATTTTAGATTAATTCATTAGAGTTATAATCATAGGATAATATAATTCTAGGGGAGATCATTATAAATGGGTATGATACAACATTGACTTAATTATTACTACTCTCTTTTTTGTTAAAGAAAATACTCCCACTTCTGTTCCTTGGATGTGATCACAGAAGAACTTCAACATTCAATATTGTTCCATTTAATCGATCAATGATCATCATGATTCATCATTTTAAAGATATTTTAATCATATGCTAGTTTGTATTAATTTAGTTTTACTCATTTAATATCTTATTCTTCAGTTTTCAATTCATAGAGTATGGTTTATTATTTACCCCCCAAAAAATCATTTCTTTTATTTTATTATTATTTCACTAAAAATGAAGTTTGGGTTATGAATCTTGATCAAAAGTCAGATCACATAATAGGTTCGGTATCCTATAATAATATTATGTTTTTCCTATGGGTTCTTAAAATGGATGTTTCTATAATATTATGTCACCCATAGAAAAGTTAGGTTTTATGTGGGTACCAATTTTCTCATGGATTAGGGAATATTGAGGAGTGGACTTGTATCTTCGTGATCTGAATCACTATAAATGTTTTTTTTCTATCATTTTATTCATGAGGAACTTCATATCAGGAACTCAAATTAAAATGTAAATATTTATTTTTTAAACATTTATTATCTTGTCTTTAAAATTTTGAAAACACTCTCCACCCACATCTAGTCATTATACACATCACTTTCAATCTAGCAATAGGGTATGAGTAGGTCTGTTTCTAGGGGTTTCGGATGCATTTCTCTAGAACTCATGCTCGAATGTTGATGGAAAAAAATATGTTATATTCTAGGGAAGGAAATTGGGTTCTATAATCCTAATATAACCCATGAAGATGAAGAATGTAGTAGTGATTTATACTAGATGGGCCTCCTGGGTGTGTTGTTGCAAATAAGATATCCATAGAATATTTATGTTACAAGTGAAATCCATTGATTCTCATTATTCTATGTAAAATTATATCATTCCAAAATATTATCTTTATACATGGAATTATCTATTCTTATATATACAATTTTATTCATAAGAGTTACCGATTTCAAAATTTCATAGGATGTTGAATGGATAGAAAAATTAATTTTGAAAGTTTTCATTTCCTAGATGAAACATTATTTTCTTGGTCCAGTAACATACATAGTTATGAAAAACATTATATTATTAAATCTTATTATAGTAGTTTGAAGTTATTATGCTTAATTTAGGTGAATACAACACATACTCTTGTTTTTTTGGGATTTTTTTTCACAAAAAATATGATTCATTATTACAACATAAGGGAAATTTTGATACTTTTAAATGAAAATATTTCCATTTTTTAATATTATTCATCTTACATTGAAAAAATAATGATGTTGGGGGTGAAAACATATGACATGAGCTCAAATTGGCATGAAAACAAGGGAAAATGAAATTCAATTTTTTGTCCATATATATATATTAATTAACCACTTTTCAAAATGAAAATTAAATTTCTTGATATGTTCAAGAGTTTCATTTGACCATCACATCCTTGTTATAGGTTGTCAACACTGGGTAAACTAGTTTGTATTTACTTGAATATTTATAATAGTTATAAATAGAAAACATGTTAATATGATGTATGATGTGGTTATAATGAATGAAGATATATTTTTATTTAATATATGTCTCTAAAACTTGTGAATAAGGGTCATAATATAGAAAATGATCCATATCATAAGGATTTAATATATGTTTTTACATGTCAAAAATTATTCAATAATAATTTTCCAAGGATTCCTAGAAAATCCTTGATCATCATCTTGGTTTTAAGACTTTTTCATTTCATTTTATTTCTACGTAATGATTATGAATAATACATTTACTTTCTATTCATCTTATTACTTATTATAATATGAACATGTTTATGGATTATGTTATTTACTTTTTCTTCAACTTATATAGTTCCCCAACACCTAATATCACTTATTTTATGACTCCATTTCTATCTTACACTTCAAATCCAGATCCAAAAACTATTTATGGATTCATTCTTAATGAGATTCAACTACTAAATATTTATTCTTTTAATTTATTATTTTATTATATATATTTTTATTTACTTTTTATTTACTTTTCCATTAATTTTTACTTTATTTCTAATTCTAATTTGGGGTTTTATTCCACATATTTCTTTCAACTAAATCATCTCTTACTTATGCTTCCACATTCATTTCATGATTCTAACATTGAGTTTATAGATTTTTGATATGATTTAATTTTTTCTATTTTTATTATTGTAATATGGGAGTTTATGTTGTTATTTTTTTATTCTAATTTTAATTCACTAATTAATTATATTTCTATTGATTCTGAATTCTCCTCATGGATTTAACATCTTTTCATTGGTTCATCCTTCACTTATAGTTAATCTTATGTTTAGTGTTTCATTATTTGATGTTTCCAGCTTCTACCATATAATTCTTCATATTCTTTCATTTTATCTTCATCTTTTTTTGGAACCAAGAACTTTAACAATGTGAAATAGAGTGTAGTTTCTGTTTTTTTTTCAATCCACACCATGTTTATCAAAGAGTTTTCAAGGAAAGTGATATTCTAATACAGGATGGATATAGTGCTGAAGGTGGTTCTATTTAGAAGTTTTTAGATAATTGTTTTGCTCAAAATTAGGAGGAAGTTGAAGTATTTGTTAAAGGTAATTTTCTATGATTTAATCTTATTAAATATAGTAAAATAATGTGTTTTATGAAGACTGGGTTTCATAAAGGCTGAGATTCATGATGATAAGGAGTATCATAAACAAGCTTCATGAAAACATGATGAAAATATGGTATTCTTCACAACTATGAGAAGATAAATTAATGGGTTCAATTTCATTGTTGAATCAAAAGTAAGGCAAAAGTGGTTTGTAAAAAGGTCATTAAGTGTGTGGGATCTTTGCAAGTGGCTAAGACTATAAATCAAAAGATAACCCCACTTCATTTGACATGAAGATAATTATAAAAAATGATGATTTGCTTTTATTTCATGAAGGTCTAAGTAATTAATAAATCATATAAAATTATAAAACCCTAAAAATATTAAGCATCATGAAGGTGATGTATGGGAACTGATTGATGTTAAGGAATATCAGAAATGGATGTCTAACAAAGACTGGGGTTCCATGAAGACTATGATCTCCGTGAAGGTATTGAGCTTAACAAAGGTATTTTTTTCATGATGCTTGTGAGATTTTAAAAGTTTAGGAGCTTAAAATGTGTGTTGTTCATGAATTATGGTGTTTCATTGAATCATAAAAGGGGTTTTACAATGTTTAGGAGCTTCACAAATAGTATTGTTGAACATATTGTTCTAGTAAAGAGTGATTTCTAGTACATCAGCTCAGGAATTAGGTTAAAGTAGAGTCACATATTTTTAGGGAGAAATACATAAATTAAAATATAATAAATTGAGCTTAAATTCATTGTACTGATTAATACATTACCCAAAGTAGTGACTTAGGGGGAGTCGACGTAAGTGTCCTAAGTGAGGCAGTGTGCTGTCCCGAAAATCCTATTAAGGTAGTGTTCCATAAATGTAGTGACAATGTATGAAATTAAATTTTTCATAATAAATAGTGAATAATAGTGAATTTAGGTATTAATTACACACTTTTGGAGTATTCACCATATACTATCTCTTAAGGATCAACCAAGTAAAACTCTGGTGTTATCTCTCTACATGGGAATGTTCAATTAATATATGATTCCATTGAACATGTTTAAAAATTCATTACTAATGTGGGAAACATATTTTTCAATTTAAAATAAAAAATAGACACTCTAATTCAATCCTCCCCTCTCATGGTGTCCTGGGGTCCTACATGTGGTATCACAGAATATAAGTTATTATAGTTATGACTTTCCTCTCTTTTTTTCAAGGATAAGTCAATGAATGTTAGGGGAGTCCCCCTATTTAATGGAATAAAATTCTATATTTTTAAGAGTTTGATGAGATCTCATATGATATCCATTGGGATGGATGTTATTTTTTACACTGCAATGGGATTCAGGTTACTAATGCGAAAGGTATTTTTAAGACTAAAACAGATAATAAAATGCATGCTGTAGATACTGAATCACAAAATTACCTTACTATAGCTCTATCAGATCAAATATATTTGAAGGTGACGAGTTTCAATTCCACCTTGACTATATTGAAGAAACTAAAAATTATATATGAAGGTTGTAAAAAAGAGAACGAGACTAAACACCATGTTTTTCAAAATAATTTCGATGGTATGAAAATGCATCAAGATGAAAATGCATTGAGATGAAAATACAAATAAGTATTTTAATATAATTACTAAATATGTTGGAAAATTAAAGCCCTAGGTAAAGAAATTAATGATAGTGTTATTGTGAATAAAATAGTGTAAAGGATACAACCTCTATATAATCCAAACATGTCAGTCGTTGAGGAGATAGATTTGTCTAACATTTATCTTGATGATCTATCCAGCTATCCAGTGGCTTATAAAATAAGATTCAAATGAGATGATTCTTCCACCCGAGTATAAAATTACATGGAATTAATGTAAATTATAAAACATGATGTTTTTATATAAATTTATTAAAAGTAAGAAAAAATATTTCTCTTTTTTCTAAGAAATTCTAAAAAGTTGGAAAGGAAAATTTGAAGGAATGATTCCGTAATCTTGTTTTCAACGTGGGAAAGTAGAACATATTTTCTTTTGATTCCAATAGAAATTTGATGATGTGTAAAGTGAAGAAGAAACCATGAAGAAGTAACAGAATAGGTTATCTAACAAAGGATACTTCAAATATGGAAACAAATTTCTGAGAAAGAGAATCTTTTTCAATGATGAACAAGATGATATTGAGTTGTTGAATGACGTAGAATCAAAATTTAAATCTAGATCTAAAGCATCCATGATTGCTATAATTGAAAACTAAGAACCTATTAAAGATGAAGGCAATCATTTTATTGATGTTTTTGATCGCAAGGGGATAAATGAGGGTGTGCTTGATGATCTTGAAAATAAAAGTGAGAGAAATAGAAAGATGAGATCTATGCAGAAAGAGTCACTAGAGTATGTTGATCATCGTGAAGGATAAATTGATTGACCAAAAAGAGAGATAGAATATCATGTAACAAATCATAAAGTCTTGGAGGAGGTTATAAAATTTAAAATCATGATTGAATATTAGGAAAAAATCATCATTGAATTTTGGATCCAGAATGGTTGAAAAGTATAATATAGTTGAGGGACTTGAAAAAGAATTTGTTACTCTAAGGATTAAACTTAAACCTGAAAAACAATCAAGGGAAACAAATGAGTAATTACCACTGGGAAAATAATCAGATTCTGAGCTAGTAGAATGAGATAAATGTGGCTCTAAAGGAGTTGAGAAGGCATTGAATAATCATAGATCCATAATTAGGGGAAAAAAGTTGAATCGGATATGATACAGAAATATAAAAGCTAGGAAATAAGATTACCTAAAATAAATGGAATTATAATTTTTTTCAAAAAAAAATGGAACGTAATGTAAAAAAATAAATATTCAAATCAAAAAGAAAAGATAGTTGATAATTAACTTTATATTTATGGAGAGTATCTTTAGTAAAATAACATTACAAAATATGGGGACATGAGGAAGAATGGAAGTGATAAGACATTTCCTATTATGAATTGTCAATTTTACAGATTTACGGCCCATTTTATGTTTTACTATGAATAGAAAAGAAGATATTTAAATGGGGATGCTCCTAGAAGTTAACAAAAGAGAATGAGACCATATTCTCCATTATATAGGACAAAAAGTTTCTATGGATTTTTTTCATAGTACTAACTATGGTAATAAAGATATTAATTGAAAGTAGAGGAATGGTGATATCAATACCTATAGAACTTAAAGACGGCTCAAAACCTTCCAACAAATCAATGTTTCTCCAGTAAATAGGTATTATCTTCTAGAAGAGAAATATGAGTATATTGAACCCATGCATATTCAAAAGTTATCAAAAAGTATATCCTTATCCTCCACCTAATTAATTATTTCAAGGAAGTAAAATAAGAAAAACAAGAAATCCAACTCTATATAAATAGATATCAAAGATATAAAGAACACTAACACCTATAATCTTGACAAGGATTCTCGTCCCACATGATAAGAAATGAATATTTCTTGAAGAATGTAAATAAAAGTGTTGATGGAATAGTGATATTTAGTAATTAATGTTATTTAAAGATCAAAGGTAGGAGAAATAAATAACAAGAAAATAATGAGCTGAATAAAACTGGAGTTCTCTACATTGACAGTACGCGTCACAATCTACTGAGTGAGAGTCAAATCTGTGACATAGGACTAATAATAATTTTTAATTAAAAAAGTTGAACTATCATTGGATAGGTGTGTAATTATCTCTTGAAATGATTCATAATTGAGGAAATTTTAACCAGGTTGATAGTAAAGAAAACTCCTGTTACTTAAGAGTTCAAGAATATAATTACATATGGTATCAGTGGTTGGTTCATGTTAATTAACCGAGAAAGGAAAGAATTTAAAATTTCAGTGTAGTTTTCAACACTCACAATATGATCTTTTATCTAGAAAATATTTTTTATTCATGTAACATCATAATATTTGGTGACATATTTTTTCGAATTAATTTAATCTTATCAAAATTCTACATTTCACACAACTAAAAATATAGCTTTTGTTATATGAAAGAACTATGTTTGGTTTCCATTCCATGAAAAAATAAGTTAATATTGTGCAACATGAAATAATTATAATATATTTTAGTACACACAACACTATGTTTGCATTATGTTACACAGAATTTTGAGTTCCTTGGATAGATTGTCTTATATATAAGGATTGGTTTTAACAAACCAAAATTTACTATTACTAATATTATTATAATACTATTATCGATATTACCTAAATTTAATAATGGTAGTTATGAATAAAATTAGATAAATTATTAAAATATTATTAAGGAAAATATATAAAATGAATCCTTTTTATCAATTTGTTGGAGATGAATGTAAGAACTATTTGAAAATAATGTAATTCATTTTCTAAGAAAACATTTTTCCTTTTTACAAAAAAACTAATCTCAATATATTAATTGAAACAATTTTGATGATTTTTTTATTAAAATATAAGTATTTTAAATTAAAAAAAATGGGACACTTATCCAATAGATTTAATAAGTATAAGATAAGAATAAATATAATTTTATTAATAAAAAAATTTATTTTTCTAAAAAGTAATTTTATAGCATTTTAAAAGGCATTTTTATTAGATATAATTTAGAAACATTTATAATATTTGTTTGAAAAAAATCACTTTTTAAATATTGATATAAATATTTACTTTGGGTGATTTTTTGGAATTTTTGTGGGATTCATTTTTTTATGAACAATAAAAACACTAATTTTTAATTGAAACATTTGTTTTCTTTATAATATATTTAAATAATTAAATTTTATAATAATAGATTTTAAAGTATATTTTTATCATTAGTATATATATTATTCCAATTTATTTCATTGTAATCAATTTTACATTGAAAATTTATATAAACAAACTTTTGATCATTTCACTTAAAAACACGTTGTTACATCCCATTCGTGGGATTAATTTTCAATTAATCTCTTAAACTTATTTATTTAGAATTTAGAATAATTTATTCTATTTTTTTAATCATCATAATTTATAATTTCTATTAATATGAAATTAGTTTTTGACAAAAAAAGAATATTGAAATTAAAATTAATTACAATGATTAAAGTAAAAATGAGTTTACTTAGTGGTTAAACATTATCGTAAGAGGACAAATAACCTAAAAACATGAAAAAATCCATTGGATTGGAATATTTAGGCCATATACTGCCTTGTATGCAAAATAAATTATTATTGGAGACACATGATGTAAGGGAAACCTCTCAATTGTGTTTACCTTTTTATATTTACCAAATATCCCCTCTTCATGTACTATAAGAAGGGAACTCAACCCCTCAATTATTTAAAACTCTAAAACCATTTAGATTATCTAAAACCAGAACAAATAAGATAAATAAATCCCTAATATCACTTTAGAAGACTCAATTTGTACATAAATAAAACCATGTTAGTCCTTTGGTGCAAACAAAAATGAATTTCCCAAAGAAGGGGCACCATCCTTCAATGGGAAATTTTGATTTATTTCTTTCTAAGAACCATAAATTATTATTATTCAATGTTTATATTACAACCTCATTATAATAAATATACATACATTTTTTATGTTAATGTTTCTTCCCGTGCCTACACACACATTCATCAAATGGGATACGTAATCAATGTGTGTGTTTACGGTGGACTACCGCCTCACAAACCGATATCGTTCATTTTTTCATTTCAAACTATCTGGGTTGATAATAATGATGGAATTAATGGTCGGATATGATATATGTGATATTTATTTATTTATTTATTTATACTTATTTAATTACCATATAACACACACCTTCATCCACTCCATTTTTGGGGAATAATATAACTTCGTTTATGGATATGGGGACTACCGCCTCCTTAAAGCGATATGATCCATTTACGTTTAAAATGGAATGTATTAAGGTTGGGTTTAATAAAAATATGTGATATATATAATAATAATTATATTTCAATGATAATATATATATATCATTTAATTTCCATTCTTCAAAAATAATACAAGAAAATAGAACAAACATTCATGCGTACATATGACCTACCGTCACCATGAACAGTGTATTTCAGTTCATATTTATATCATTTTATCGATTATTATAGATAATTATATAATTAATATATTATATATATATATATATCAAAATTTAAATTTTTTAAATAATTATATCATGATCTAAGCAATATGATCAAGAATAACAAGTCAAAACATATACAAAAAACAAAGAAGTTATTACCTAAAATGTAACTGTAACATTAAATTGTTAATAAGATGTTAACAAAAAGTAAAAATAAAAATATATATGTTATTATATATAATAATATGGAAATATTTTAGATTTATAATGAACATATTTTATTTATACAATATTTTTCAATGTGTATAAATAATTTCCAGACAAAAGGTAAGGGGATTTGTAACCTCACTTTTTTTGAGACTTATTACTTATTCATAACTAAATTTTTTTCTATGGGCTACATACTGCCCATGAATGTATTCTATGATTAATATAATTAAATGTATGGGTACTTAAAATATCCATTTTATGATCTCTATTTAATTCGGTTTTACAGTTCAAAAGATACCAAATCTATAAGGTAATCCTGTCTCAATTGTTTTCTTTGAGACACATGTTTAATTATGCACCTATATTATTTTAAAAGGTTTATAGTATACCATTTGAAATTTTATATCTTAAAAATACTTATTCTAGTGATTATTTAGTCTTCAATAATTTTATTCTTCCAATGGGATATTTATTCAATGTTACCAAAGTGGTAATAGTTTAGTGCTGCAATCTCACGATTTATCAGGATTGTTTATAAATATGCTTCCATTGATGAAATATTATGATCCATATATCTATAATTCTCATGAATTTTGTTTTCATAAATTTTTTCATGATATTATTATTTAATGTTTCCATTTTTACACACTTTTTAACTTATGATAATTTATATTTTTTTAAGAAAATATGACTGTTTTTCTCTCCTGGATCCAAAATCTGATTTCCTTCACAACCATGTCATCAAATAATGATTCTTAAAAAATTTATATTATTATCGTATAATTTTTAAAATACATTTTTACACATTTATTAACTTTTTTCAATGGTTTTAAAAGGAATGTTTTTTTATTTTCCATCAAATATTATTTCTGTACACTTTGTGGTTTAAAAGGAATAGTCAGAATGTATGGATTAACCCTCCATCAAGAACCTCATTTACTTGAATTTTTTTTCTTACTTACAGGGTAATTTTTAATGAAAATGTTTTCATTAGTATTATGGAAATTAATTTTTTATATGTAGGTTTTTAAAGAAAAAGGTTTTCAAAATGTTTTCAATATTTCATTATATGTTTTCAAAATATTTTAAAAAAAGTTTTTTAAAAGGTTTTCAGGATTTATTAGTATGTTTTTAATGTTTTTCCAAATAGAATTTTCTTAAAAAGGATTTCAATATTAAAGTATATATTTTAAAATTCTTTTAAAAAAATTAATTTTTTTTCAAACTCTCTTTATATTTTTCAAATATTTTTCAAATAAAAAAGTTTTCCAAATGACTTCAAGAATAATTTTTAAGTTATCAAAATAATTTCAAAGAAAAATGTTTTCAAAATGTTTTCAATATTTATTTATAATTTTTCAAATATATTTTAAAACATATGGGTTTTAAAATGTTCAAAGTATCCATTTTAATTTTTCAATGTTATTTTCAAGGAAAAATGCTTCCAAAATGTTATCATGATTCCATTATATGTTCTCAAAGATATTTTAAAACAAAATGTTTTCAAAATATTAAAAATATTACAATATATGTTTTAAATGATATTTTCAATGAAAAGGTCTTCAGAATTTTTCATGCTTCTTTTATAAGTTTTGAAGGTTATTTTTAAATAAATCATTTTTAAAAGGATTTATGTTTTCAAAAATATTTTTCAAATTAGGAATGGACCTATTCTTCAAGAAATATTTTAATTGACTTATAAATATTAAATCATGATAATAAAAATTGGTTTTCATTTAAATAGACTTCAAAAATGTTTTATGTTATAAAAAATGATTTTCAATGAAAGTTATTTTCCTTAAGAAATTATCCATGTGATCTTTAAAAATAATTCTCCATGTAAGATGTCACCATTTCAAATAGTTTATGATTTAATAGGGATATGATCCAATGATTCCATTCTTATTATTTATTTTCATAGTTTATGTTCAAGGTTAGATGTTTTTTATGAAACGTGTTTCCCTTTAATGGATTATATTATAATAAATGGAGTATAAAACATGCTTCCATTCATATTTTATTCTAAAATTAAATGAATATGAAACATGTATATTTTCCACAAGTTATGATATTATAAAAATTTTAGGGTACCCATTTCATTTGATGGTTATGATATGAATTTTATGTAGGTTTTGGGTGCAATAGAAGCGTGTGATGGGTAATGAATGACCTTTTTTTAAGATCGATGATCAATCAGATATTTACATAATGATGAATTCCATAATCAAATTAATTGAATAAAAAAACAAGGGTTGGAATGAAAGAACTAATAAAAGGATCATCAAATATTATTTATAATTAATTTAATAAATAAAATAATTACTTAGCATGCATTTTTTCTTTGATGATGGGTCTAACAATAGATCTAAATTTTATGGTCATTGTGTTATATGAATCGATATTATATTCCCTATAGAGGTGATCCACATGTGTTCTATAATTTCCCAATTGTTTCTGTTAGATTATCTGCGTGCTAGCACAAAAGATCCTATCACTTTCAGTGTCCACCTTTGACCACCTCAAGAATTTCATCCAAATTAATATCCATGATCTCTTTAGACTAAACAGTGGGAGGTGAAGAAAGATCACTCACTTTTCATGGGAGAGTTCTTAGAGAGGTACCACTCTAGGGATTGAGAATATTCTCTTCGAGTATCATTTTGAACAATAGATAATGAATTGGATCATTGTAAAAATTATATAATTAGGTTTAAATACTATTGTGGTTTATAAATAAATATTTTCAAAAGTTTCCTTTAATATTTAATTAATCCCTTACAAAACACCATGTTTAAAATAATAATAATATTTTTATTTCCATGAAATGATCTTACCTTTTTTATTAAATTAAATATTATTTAATTAAATAACATTAAATATATATTATTTCTCATCAGACCTAAAAACTCGATCAATTATTCCTCCACAATATTTATAAGTCCTTAAATATTTAATATTTATTTAATAAATAAATATAATTGTATTATTTTCCAATAAATAATTATATATTAAATTTACAAAATAATAAATAAATAATTACTAAATATTCATCTCAAATTGTATTCTCATGAATAACTGGTGACGGAATTTATTAGATCAAGAATGCATGAATAATTATAAACCTGCATGGGGGGATAATATTTAATTAACTTGTTGAATAATAAATAATAATATATATTATTTAACGGAGATATTGAATACACTTATTGCGTGACCTTTTAGGTCTTTTTTCAGTGGAATTAGGTGATGTAGCCAAAAGTCAAAGGATAGCATCCAGAATCACACTAAGGCATCCATAGAAAAATAAGGTAAGGAAACTATGATATAATTACTCATTAAGATGCCCAATGTGTAATATAATATATTTATCATGATGTATCTAATAAAACAAGTGGTATTCTAGGTCCACCAACCGATGTACTTGATGTATCTTTCATTGAATTTCTAAAAATTGAATTTTCCCCTACAACACCATGACTATGGATTTATGTATGCTATATCACTTCCCATAATAGGGATTAAAATATAAAATTCCATTAAATTATATAAGGTAAAAATTCTTCCTCATATTATTCTTTAATTTAATATTATTCATTGTACACACAATGTATCCTACGTCACCATGAACAGATGTCATCAAAATTGTTTTCAATACATTAATGTACATAAATCAAAATAATAATTAATAAAAATATTAAAGTCTAAGGATAAATACACACATCCATAGATAAGAACACCCAATAAAACATATAAATGTGTATTTATTTCTGGTGAGACTCATTCTCATAATATCTTATATTAGATATTACCCAGAGAATACACCAAGAGAATGCACCTCAATGTCTTATGAGTCTTCACCTCTCATAGGATATATCACCTATCTCTATAAAATGATATCATACAGTTATATGAAATTTATTTAATAATAGTACTATTACCATTCCGGGTTCTAATCAAACTGGTGAACTTATATTAATTTATAGTGCGACAACTAATCTTAGGACATTATTATATACTATGTTAACTAAAAGAATAATCAAGATCTGATAAAATGTTTATTAATGATAAAAAAATTAATAAATGTTATCATAAAGTACATAGATGCAGGTTCACGGGAACCAACTCCAACCGAGTCTCACTTTCACTATAACAAACTAAAAAAAACCTTCTGTCCACAATCTCTTATATGATACTCATTATTCTACTCAAATGAGCAATTTTTAATGGGGTTCACCATGTTTTTTATGTTGGTACTCTGATTAATTAAACTTCACTCTTCAGAAAAAAAATCCCTTAAGAGGAAATATTGTTAGTGTATGTTATTTATCCATTTTTGTGATCTTAACTCTTTTTTAAGGTTCATAATTGTAGTATTATGACAATAAATTATGATAGGGTTTTAAATTTTTTGTACCACATCAAGATAATAAACAATGTTTCAAATCCTGAATATTTCCTTCAATGTATTAGAAGCCACTATATACCCAAACATCACTATAGAATCCGTGGAAACTAGCTAAATTTAGCTCCTCCAGTTCACAACTCATTCGTTGAGATGAAAAACATATCCTAAATGAAAATTATGATCACTATGATCTATTTATAAACTAGATTTCGTTTCTCCCATGATGAACATCTCTTCATATCATTCATTCACTAGAAACATATCCTTGATTCTTCTCACATACTTCAGAATAACCTTAACTACTAACCAATGTTATTCCCCTGGGTCTTCAAGATATATTCATACCATGAACAATTTATAATAAACATCATGAATTGTACATAACATGGCATACATTACTGATTTTATCACTAATGCATATTGGATTTTACTCATTCTCTCTTCCTCCCAATATGTGTGAGGATGCATTTTTGTGAAATAAGTAAACCATTTGAAATTGGATCCAATATCTTCTTAGATTTTCTATCCCTAAATATCTTTATTATCTCATAAATATATGTAATTAGGATTATTTTAGTAAGACTCATGGATCTATCATGAATGATCTTTATCACAGGAATATAGGATGCTTCATCTAATTCCTTCTTGGTGAAACATCTTTTTAACCAATACTTAATAGACTATAATATTGGTTTTCCATTTTAAATAAGTAATTTTTTATGAACATATACTAGTAGGATGACAATTGAATTTACACTGAAACTCTTGCAAACACATGGATAAAATCCATCTTAATGAAACCATATTATTTTATAACTTTTTAGAATTTAATGTTCCATGACCTAAATGGTTTTTTAAACTACAAATGGATATCTTCAACATAAAATTTATTGGTCATCACACTGGGTCCAAAACCCTTCTATTTGTGTCATATAGATATTTTCTTGAAGGTTACCATTAATGAATTCAGTTTTGGAATCTATCTACCAAATCTCATAGACATGGTAAGTTTCTAGAGTATGTATAATTCTAATGTACTTAAACATGGAAACCGGTGAAAATGTTTCATCATAGTCATTTACTGTATATTTTTAAACCCATTATCCAATTTTCCTTATATATATATATATATATTTACTTTACCTTCCATGTCTATTTATCTCTTAAATGACCAATTTAACCTTATGGTCACAACATCAACTAGCACATCGACCAGAACAAAAACATGGTTCTAAAACATGGATTCAATTTTAGAATCCATGGTTTCTTTTAATCTTACATATTTTGAGATATATACTACCTATTTGTAACATATAGGTTCATTATTTTCAACCAATTATGAGTCACCATTTTCAGTGATAAGAAAATCATCTCTCGGGTTCTCTTATCACTCTTGGGCACATATAGAGTATTTGTGTTTTAGGAACTACTTCTTCAATGATGACTTGTAGAACTTGTTCATATACAAACTCTTGTGTATTATGACCATCAAATTAGTCAAAGAAAATATTTCTCCATATTTCCCTTTTAGGTATGTGCTCCCTCTCGTGAAATAAATATTGTTTGGAAACATTTAGTTTCTAATCTAAGGGGTTGTATAGGTATTATAACTTTATTTCAATAGGATAATCTATAATGATAAACTGTGTGCCCTAATGTGAATGTTTTTTTCTAGTAGGTCTGTAAAAAATACATCACAACCCAACACACATGCCTGAAAGAAAAAATATTTCATTCCATTCCCTAACTTAAAGGAAATTCCATTTGCCTCTTTAGTTGGTACTCAATTTAATGTGTATGGTTCTGTTTTTAATTCAAATCCCCAAAAGGATAATCTAAGATATTTATGACTCATTATCGAAAATACCATGTATAAAAAGTTATATTTTATCCTTTCACTAACACCATTCCATTGTGGCATGTAAGGTCGATAGAGTTGACATAAAATCCCAAACTCCCATATAAATGTTATAAACAGTTGGCTGAGATATTCACCCCCTCAATCCGATTGAAGATTCTTTATCTTCCTTAGAAGTTGAATCTCTTTTTAATTGTTGAATTATGTGAATTTATCAAAGGATTCAGACTTATACCTCATCACATAGACATTACCATATCTGATCAAGTCACTATAAAAAGATACGAAGTAAGAATATCAACCCATAGCATCTTTAGGAAATAGTCCACACCCATCCAAATTTGGGAATTGTTATTTAAAAAAAGTGATGGTCCAAGGCCTAAACATGTCATGGGGGTCTGTAAGAGTGCAAGCCCGTGAAATTTGACTGAAAAAGTTTAACAAATTCACGGGAAAGGGATAAAATGAAAGAAAAAATGACACTCGGGGAATTAGGTGAGGCTTGAGAAGCATAGAAATATGCAACCATATTACCTTCCCTCCAATAATGTGTGAGCTTGATATCTCTATCCAGAAACTCCCTACACTTACGAATTGTATATGTGATGACCAAGGGGATAGAACTCACATATTTTATTGAGTTGAGAAGAATAAATGAATCAGCTTCCACTTTGTTGAGTGAAATACCATGAGAGAGACATAGAGATAAGAATTTAATCCTGGTAGCAACATCGGTCATGAGGGAGTCACCGAGACTGAGGAAGAAACTCAAATAAAGGAGGACCAACCTGTTAACTTCTAACATAGCTTGTCCACCCAGCATGAAACCAACATTGCGTGAGCTATCAATGTTCATAACGAGACCCCTGTCAAGAGAAGAACATGTCTCCCAATCGTATAATATCCATGAACTTTTGACCCTATCCAATGGATAAATCTTTCATCTATTTTAGTTATAATTAAGAATTAAATATTTCATGTTTTTTTAGCATAGATGATTCTAAATAACCATATTGATAGATCATTCTCAAACATTTCTCATTTAAATGACCAAGATAGTGTTTCTATAGTTGGGTGCCACATGAGTTGTCTGAACATGATTCATTTTCAATATTCAATACATATATTTAATAATTTAACACATAAATATGGTTATTTAAATGTACCATACCATAATATATGTCGTCATTATAAAAGAAACAAATTTTATTTCTAATCATTAAAATAGAACCATTTTTATCTTGGAATGATACATAAATTTTTTTCATATTAACTATGGGTACATAGTAACAATCATTTAAAACCAGAATAATTCTCATTAGAAATGATAGGTGTTACTCACCAATGGATAGAGGTAGTAGTCTCACACCATTAGAAGTACTTAAATACAGTTCTCCTCTAGAAATATATCAGAATATACATGGTTCATTCATTTTAATGTAGATGTGAGAACCACAAGCTATATCTAATAAACAATGTGTATATATTGAAATATTATACTCAATAATGAATATATCTTTATCTTCCCCTTTCTTTTGGGTGGGATTTACATTCTAGTGTCCTAACATGAAACTTGAAAAACAAAATTCCCCATTTTCCTTACCTTTCCTCTAGATCTTAGTATTCATGGAAGGATGGTGCTCGGGGGCTTTTGACTTATTTTGAGTCTTGGTTCCCTTTTTTTCTTCCTTTTCGTATTCCCCATAATGACTGTAGTTTTATCTGACCCCATGTCTTTATCAACATATTGAATCAAAATATGTTGTTCCAAAAGACTCTTGGAATTATTTCACATATTATAATTAACAATAATACTAGATATGGTTTTTGTAAGTGATGAAATTTTCATATTTTTAAATAAATCATCCTTAAATTAAATCTCTAAGATGTATATGCATTCAATTTAGCCAATATGCATGACAACATGAGGCCTAGCTGCTGAAAAATATCCATGAGTAGTTTAAAAAAAGTATTTGATATCTTGTATATCTCTTTTCTAGCCTTATCTTGATAGATATCCTAAAGGTGAGACATCATGATATATGAATACATGTTCTCCTATTGTTTAAAAAGAACATCTATGAAAACGCTTCTGTTTATTGCATATTAATTCATGATTTTTTACATATGATTACACATAACACAAAATAGAATATCTAGAAGTATAGTGTAATTGGAAATTAGGTACCTTAAATAACATCATAGAATAGGAAAAAGTCGTCTTAATTGAAAATTTATTTAACATTATCATACTTAATAGGTTTTTGGGACAACCTGGGGATATACATAAGAAAGGGGTGAGCTATAAATCTTAGTAAGAGGATATAAATGGAATAACCTTAAGAATGTAATACATGTTATAAAAGAGGCATATTAATGTAGAATAAAAGGACTGAGAATCATAAACATGAGCAATGAGATAATAAATAGAATTATAATCATAAAAAAATATGGGAAATGTGGTAATGACATAAATGTAGGATCGAAATAATGATGTTGATGATCAATATACAAGAGGGGGGTGAATTGTATACTTTAAAAATTCCTTTGGAACCGTTAAAGTTAGTTACGAATAACTATGTTTTCCTTAAGCAAAAAAAGGGCTAAGTTTAACAAAGTTTAAACTAAGAAAATTCACAACACCTCTAACACCACATGAAAACTCAGAAAAAGGAATGAAGTTATAAACTTCAAGTCCTATGAACTTTCTTAAAACTGTAAAGAGATTCCGAAAGCTGGTTCCGGAAATATGGTTCCGGAAATTGAAACTTAACAAAAGATTACAATATGAGATTCTACCTTAAAGCATATAGAATCTAAATGAAACAGAGTACAAGTAAGTAAGTATACGAAAATTATACATTCCTTACAATACAATATGAAGCGGAAAATAAAAAAGTAGTAGAACTATAAGTAACATGATATATGTATTTTAACCCAAAGAGAAGGGTATCCAACAACCTTGGATAAAGGTCCCTTCATTTATACTTTCAAGAAAGTCTGTCTTACCCACACCAGGGTAAGCCCTCGATACGAATATCGGAGTCTCTGTCTTGCTATCCCCGCAAGCCCTCAACTTCAAGGTAGTTGGCAACCTCTGTCTTCCTCAGCAAGGAAGCCCTCGAACTTCAAGGTAGTCGACAACCTCTGTCTTCCTGTCCCTGGAAGTCCTATAATGTAATCACCGACATTCGTAGTCGCACGAAGCTTTGAGAGTTAATAAGATCCTCTCTCTCTAGAAATCACTTCAATATCATGTATGAACAAAGTCAAACCAAGTTGTTTCAGCTATATCGAGCTCTTTCAAATGAGCTCTTATTTATAGGTAAGGTCGGCCTCCTTCCCAATGGTCATATTTTCCTTAAAAATCGAAGGGACCTGTACAAGTGTAACTTAACCAACGGTTAGTTTATAACAGAATAGACGACATCGTTTTATAAAAAAACAAGTGTAATAGATTGTATGACACCGTTTAAAATCTTACTCAAAAGTTCGGAGTGAATGTTCGGAGTGTAAACAAAAATAATTTTTCGGTGTCTAAATAAATGCGGAGTGTATAAAACAAAGATGATCAGATTCTGTTTAATAGGTGAATTCGGAATGAGAATTCGTAATGGGAATTCATCATCAGAATTCGTTATGAGAATTCATCATCAGAATTCGTAATGAGAATTCCTCATCAGAATTCGTAATGAGAATTCATCATCAGAATTCGTAATGAGAATTCGTTGTCAAACTTTATAAGGATTCGTATCCTGAATCTGGAGTAAAACTGTATCCGGAATTCGGACTGAAACATTATCATAGTTCTTATTCTGGATTTCGGAATGACACTTTATCACAGTTCTTATCCAGAATTTGGATCCTAAAACAGAATACTTCATATCAAAGTTTCAAGCAATTCAGAGACAATAGAAATGAATCTGAATCTTATACTTAAGAATAAATATGGATGGAAATATGATAAGGATAATTTTTCTTACAAAAGGGATTTTCCTTATAAAAGCAATTTTCCTTATAAAAGCAATTTTCCTTAAGGATAAGGTGTTTGTGATTTTCAAAACAATAAGAAATGTAAAATTCATAAGGAAAACCTAATTGACTCAACAATCTCTCCCTTTTTGGAAAGCACAAACATCCTTATGACAAAGAAATTCTAAGAAGAAAAAAAATTAAGGCTTATCCCTCTTTGCTTTAAGGATACTGATGAATACGACTAACTCCCCCTTAGGCTTTGAAACTCTAATGATCGTATTCTAGATTTCCGGAGTAACATTTCATTATGAATAAGAAAGTCGTTTTTAAAGAAAAATTCCTCCTTAGATAAACTCTTATTAGTGTTCTTTTTTTTAAGAATCTTTTCCTTCTCCCCCTTTGTGATTTTCAAAAAGAATACACGGGAATGGAAAATATAACAAAGTACCTGAAAGATTAGTAGTAACAACAAAAAGAAATGAGCAAGAACGAATTTTTCATTAAGTTTGAAAATTTCAACAACAAAATAGTTAAGGTACAATAAAAGATCGGATCTGTCTATTTTGGATCTTTTTCCTTTGTTATGAGACCCTTAAGAATAGTCTTTATTTTCTTCAAGTCTTTGTGGTATTCTTCGGCTTGCTTTTCTAAGACCACTATTCTTGCACTTTGAGCTTCAATCTTTTCACCCTGGGCATGAAGCTTTTCTTCATGAGCTTTGATCTTTTCTTCCTGAGCCTTCAATTTCTCTTCAAACTCAATCTGATGATCCCTTTCAAACTTCCAGTTTTGAGAAATAGAATTCAGCTTCCCATTCAGATCTCTGACTTCTTGAATCCGGAAGTTCTTTTCATTTGTTATCTTCTCTTCAAAGGAAGTAGTCAGCTCATTTATCTTGTTGTCCTCAGTCTCAAAATCATCTTTAACATTGTCTTGAAATTCACCAAATAGCCTCATCTCTTCTACAGTTTTACTCAACCAGCTCGTCATCCTCTTGCATGATCTTTTCTGGGCTTCATAGCCAACAAGAAAAGGCTTGAATTCAGCTTCTATCTCCACACATTTATCCATAACAATGTATACAGAATCTAATTTCTGATTCAGAGCATGTTGGAGCATTTGGCATCTTGAATATATAGTTGAGATGGTCGGAATGGAACCTACTAACTTTCTTACAGATTGAACAACAAAGTCATGTCCCAACGAGGATGACTCCGAATCCAAAACATTGCTTGGAGAATTTTCTTCCTCAATAAGCTCCAACATCCTTTTAGATGAATCACCAAATTCAATTTTCTTTCTTGGAACTGATTTCGGAGTATCAATAAGGAGTTTCTTTCCCTTGTCCTTTTTCGGAATCGATTCTTGATCTGGAGTTTTCTTCTCGCTAGTAGATACTTGAATAACATCATCAACAGCTTTTTGAACAACATCTTCCTCATTCTTATCCTTCTCTGGGGTTACTAACTTAGAGTATTCGGCCTCTGAAGTTCGGAGTGACAGATGTTCCGATAGTGACCCCTTATAATCATCTACTTCTTTCAATTGATCTCCAGTTTCACCACTTCCTTCAGCAACTGCTTCTTCCACTTCCACTTACTGAATCTGCTCGAGTTGCTCAACATTCTCAGCTCTAATCTCTTCCGGAAAAACAAGGTTTCTTCCTGGAGTCTCTGGTAGAGATTCCAAGCAGAAAGATCTTGGAACTAGAATGATTCCGGATACTAACTCATTAAATTTTAACAAAGCTTGGACTGCCTCAGCTTCTGAGATCTTCTTCTTGAACTTCTTTTCTTTTTCTTGTTTTACTAATTCATCTTCTGTCCTTTCTTTCAAAGCATTAGCTTCTTTAGGATCCAATCCAAACTGCGGATCCCCTTCTTTCCTTTTCTCTTTATCTGCTCTCCACTTCGCAACTACTTCATCAGGATATGCTTTCTTCTTCTTCGGTTTTGGAGGTGCGGTTTGAACTTCCATAGATTTAGGGTCCTATACTTCAGCTGCAACTTCTTTCAACATTCGTTTCTTTACTGGATTATATGATTCGGGTTCAGTAGCCATCAGAACCGCTTCTTCATGATTTGGAAAATCAAAGAACTCACTAGTCTCTTTGTTGAAATCCACATCCATCCTATTAAGAGTATTATCACTTACCAACAAAATTTTGCAAACCCTTGGCTTAGATTTGCAGGCCTCCTTGAAAGATTCAAGGAACCGAACTATCAAATTTGATAAAATCGCTGGGTACATTACGATTTGGGCTCTGAGATTTCCTTTCATAAGATTCTCAATGGTTATAAGAATGTGCCTCATGAAGTTAAACTTCCATAGATTTATCAGAACATCTAAGATATAGATTTCACTCTTCTTCATACTATCTTTATCACCTTTCCTCGGTACGATAAGACCTTGTACCCACAACTCTAGAATCTTGAAATTTGTAGATAAACTAGAAATCTTCAGAGCTTTGTCATCTGAGAGTCCGAGAGTTTTCAAAGATTTTTCCTTGTTGAAGCTTCCTTTAGAATCTGGAAAAATGTGAGATATGAACTCAGCTTCTCCTTCATAGGTCAGCCCTACCAAGCTTGCTGCCTTGGTATAAGAAAGTTTATAAGTCTTTCCATAAGAATTAAAAGAAAATTTCTCCCTCTTATCTTCCTTAAAGAAGGAAACTATTTCATAGAATTCAACAAGTAACTCTGAAAAAACATCATCTTGATTCCCCGATTTGGACACAGCAATATCTTCCAACCCGTTCAACTTTATGTTCTTCTAAATAAGAGAATTATAATTTTTGAAGAAATCCGGATAAACCATCCTTTCTCTGTAAACTAACCATTGTGATATCGGTTTGGAGGATGACATTTCTTGAGAAGCTAATTCCACATACATTCAGATTTGAAGACCTCTAAGAAGTTCAGAATGGAGAAAGATGATGTTCGGAATGGTCTTAAAACAGAGAGGTAGCACTTCGGGACGCGAGGGCTTGAAAACCGATGTGGGACAGCTATTTGGGTCCCCATTATATAGGCAACGAAAAAAAGGTTCAACTTCCACGGTTGATCGAACGGTTGAGACAAGCTGAGATCAGATCTGACGGTCGAAAACCAATTCATAAGAAAACTTGAATCCTATCTTTTGAGGTTTTTATTAAAACAAATAATTAAGAAAATTATAATCCGAAAACAGAATATAAGAAAATGCCAGCAAGAAAAGTATGACTACGAAAACTTTTGTAAGGAAATCATACCTTTCGGATTGTCTTAGGAAGATTATTCATAATTGGTAACATTCTTAAAAAAACAAAAAAAAACTTTTGTACGAAAAACAAACTCAGTACGAAAAACTCAGTACGAAAAACAAACTCAGTAAGGAAAACTTAGTACGAAAAATTAATTCTAAAAAAATCATTATGACAGATTCGGTATGAAAATTATGTAATGAAACTACCAGTACGAAATTTTCCATTCCAGATGTTTTTAATATGAAAATTTCTAATTCAGAAGTTTTCTATATAAAAATATCCATTCTAGAAAATTTTAGTTCCGGAAATTCGATTTCGGAATTTTAGTTCCGAAAAGTTTGAAAACAAATTTTTGAACAATTTTATTATTCTAACAATCATATGTACTCCCCCTATAAAAAGGATTTTATTGCTGTAAGGAGGCTTTTTCAACAGAAAGTTAATTAAGGAGGATTACCTTATGGTTATCATCCCTAACTTCTGTTTAATGTATTCATATCTATCAGAAGGCAATGATTTTGTGAAAATATCAACAAATTGATATTGTTTTCCGATAAAATGAAGAATAATATCTCCTTTAAGTGTGTGATCCCTAATAGAGTGATTCCTAATATCTATGTGTTTTGCACAGGAGTGATGTGCAGGGTTCTTACTAAGGGAAATGGCACTTGTGTTATCACACAAAATATGAGTTTTAGTAAAACTCAAGCCATAGTCTGTGAGTGTGTGTTGCATCCACAACACTTGAGCACAATAACTTCTAGCTGCTACATATTCAACTTCAGCAGTAGAAAGTGCTACATAATGTTGCTTCTTGCAGGACCAAGAGACTAATGAATCTCCTAAGAAATGACAAGTTCCGGATGTACTTTTTCTATCCATTCTACATCCACCAAAATCAGCATCAGAAAAGCTTTTTAGAACAAAATCATTTTCAGAAGTATAAAATAATCCTAGATCCATGGTCCCCTTAAGGTAGCGAAAAATTCTTTTTACTGCCTTTAAGTGAGATTCCTTAGGATTGGATTGATATCTTACACATAAACATACTGAGAACATTAATTCTGGTCGACTAGCCGTTAGGTAAAGTAAACTTCCTATCATACCTCTAAAGGCTGTTTGATCTACTGGTTTCCCAGCTTCATCAAGATCTAAAGAGTTTGAGGTACCAATGGGAGTACTTATACTCTTAGTGTTGTCATAACCATAATTTTTAAGAATGTCTTTAATATTCTTAGGTTGAGATATGTATGTTCCTTCTGGTTTTTGAGAAATTTGAAAACCAAGGAAAAAAGTTAACTCATCCATCATACTCATTTCAAACTCAGATTTCATTAGACATGCAAAAGAGTCGGTCAAAGATTGCTGAGTTTAACCAAATATGATGTCATCAACATAAATTTGAACAATCAAAACATTTTTCTTATCTTTCTTTATGAAAAATGTTGGATCTGCATTTCTCTTAACATAGTTATTTTGAAGCAAAAATCCAATGAGTCTATCATACCATGCTCGTGGGGCTTGTTTAAGACCATACAAAGCTTTGGTAAGTCTAAAAACATGATCAAGATGTTTTGTATCTTCAAAGCGAAGAGGTTGTTCAACAAAAACTTCCTCTTGAACATAACCGTTAAGAAAATCACATTTCACGTCCATTTTAAAATGTTTAAAATTAAAGAATGCTGCAAAAGAAAGTAGAATACGGATAGATTCAAGTCTAGCTACTGGATCATAGGTTTCTTCATAGTCTATTCCCTCTTGCTGATTATAGCCTTTAGCAACATGTCTAACTTTATTTCTTACTATGACTCCAATTTCATCACATTTATTTCTGAAAACCCATTTTACTCTAATAACAGAAGTTTCCTTAGGTCTTTCAACCAAGTTCCAGACTTTAATCCTTTCGAATTCATTTAGTTCATCTTGCATGGCTTTGATCCAATCATCATCACGTAAATCTTCATCAGTGCTTTTAGGTTCTAATTGGGAAAGAAATTCTAGATGTTCTACTTCATTTCTTAAGGAATTTCTTGTCCTTACAGGTTGGTTTACATCACCAATGATACTATCACTGGGATGATTCTTAAGAAACACCTGATTTTGGTTTTGTAAAACCTGTTCATCAACATAGGGTAGAAAGTCTTCTGGGGTAAATGTTTCAGAAGTATCTTCTTGAACAATTTACTTATCAGAAGGTTCTTCTATCAAAGGTTGACAATCAGTTTTTGAAAACACATTCGTGGATGTAGGTTGAGGTGGTTTAAAAACAAAAGGATCTGACTCGTCGAATTTTACATGTACTGTTTCTTCAACGGTACAAGTATTTTTATTAAAAAATCTATAAGCCTTAGAAGTTGTGGAATAACCTATGAAAATTCCTTCATCAGATTTTGGTGCGAATTTATGTAAGTTATCTTTAGTATTTAGAATAAATACTTTGCAACCAAAAACCTTAAAGTAGGATAGTCTTGGTTTTCTACTATTCTATAACTCATAAGGGGTTTTATTAAGAAAAGGTCTAATCAAAACTCGATTTCTAGTATAACAAGAAGTACTTACAGCTTCAGCCCAGAAATGTCTAGCAATAGAATATTCACTCAACATGGTTCTAGTTATTTCTTGAAGAATTCTATTTCTTCTTTAAACTACACCATTTTTCGGAGGAGTTCTAGGTGATGAAAAATTGTGAGTAATACCTTTTCTACTACAAAAAGTTTCAAAATCAGAATTCTGAAATTATCCTCCATGATCACTATGAAAAAATTTCAATGGAAGGTTTTTCTCATTTTTAACTTGAGCTCTAAAACTTTTGAAATAGTAAAAAGCTTCATACTTCTTTTCTAGAAAATAGACCCAAGTAAATCTAGTGTAATCATCAACTAGAACAAACTCATAGTATTTTCCTCCAATACTTCTAGTTTGTGTTCGACCAAAATGATCCATGTGCACTAACTGTAATGCATCGGTTGTTGAGTATTCACTGATTGACATAAAACTAGATTTATGTTTCTTGCCATATTGACAAGGATCACAAACTTTAGAAGAATCAAATCTAAGCTCCGGTAGATCCTTAACTAGTTTCTTCTTAGAGAGTTTACATAGGTTCCTAAGATTACAGTGACCTAGTCTTCTATGCCATAACCAGGAATGATCTTCCATTGCACTATGGCAAGGTAAATCTTGGTTTCTAAGGTCTTCTCTGTTTAAAGTGTAAACATTCTCTTGCCTATTGGCTGAGAGAATAAATTATTCCTTGGAATTGTGAACTAAGCACTTATCATTCCTAAAATTCACAAGGTAACCTTCATCACATAACTGACTTATGCTAATGAGGTTGTGCTTAAGAATATTAACAAAAAGAACATTTGAAATCAAGGTTTTACCAAGATGAACAATATTACCAATACCAACAATCTCTCCCTTAGCATTATCTCTGAAAGTTACCTTTCCTCCTTTCGTTTTGATAATCTTTTCAAAATAGCTTTTGTTACCAGTCATGTGATGGGAACATCCACTATACATGTACCATGTATTGTTGGTGGTACTCTCTTTATTTTCTTGAAATCATGAATAGAATTAGACTTTCGGAATCCATACTTGTTTGTATCCGAGATTTCCAGATAATAAAATTTTAGGAACCCACATCTTCTTAGAAAAGTAAGATTTGTGAAATCCTAAAGATTGGGATTTGTTTAAGGAACAATTCTTTGCCCAGTGACCACCACATTGACACTTGGTACAAAATGGGGCACTTTGAGGAACAAAATAATTGTTACTACAAATTGGTTTTGCATGGGTATAACCAAATCCGGATTTATTTCTGAAAGGTCGTATTTGGGAATACATTTTATCAAAATTTTACTTTCCATGGGTAAAGTTTGATAAATACTTCTTTAAGGAGAAAATTTCAGACATGAGTTTTATAACCAAGTTTTTATCTTCAAAATCATTAGTTTTAGAACTAGAGCTACGCTCGAAAATATTTTTCTTAGAAATTACTTTTTATAATTCTTTAGAAAGTTTGTTCGTCTCAGAACTCACTTCCTCAAGATTTTTTGAAAAACTTTAAAAATCAGAATTTTTTCTATCAAGATCTTTAAAAAGATCTGATATCTCTTTCGTAAGAATATAATTCCTAGAATTTTCTTTATCAAGTTTCTTATTGAGTTTAGAATTCTCAATCTCACGAAGTTCAACAAACCTAGAGACTTCTTCATAAGTAGGTAAATTATTTTCTTTATCAGAAGAGGATTCTTCATCAGAAGAGTTATAATACTTACTATCATTAGAATTTAAGGAAACATTGGTCAATGATTCAGCATTTCGTACCTTAGCCTTAAAACAATGATTGTCAATAGGTAATCTGTCTATAAGACCAAGATTCTTCTGCCCTGAAGATTCGTAATCAGAAGATTCATGTGAAGAGTCACCACCACTGGCACGCCATGTGTCATTAGCTTTTGAGAACTTTCTTAGATTTGGATTTATAATATTTCATTCTGTTCCTATCTGAATGACTTTCTTTTCTTTCTTTCTTTTTGAGCAAAGGGAAATCTGGTCTAATATGTCTAGCTCTCTTGCTTTCATAACAAGTAAATTCTCCATCTTTCTTATATTTCCTTTCTTTTTTCTTATTCTTGGATTGGAAATTTCTCTGGCTAGCTATCTTGTTCATCCTTCGAGCAAGATTTGCTAATTCATTTTCAGAGACTTCACTCTCACTATATTCGGATTAGAAATTAACTTTCTTAGACTTGGATCTGGTTACTCTCTCAAGAGTCTTAGCTTTCATCTGATTTGATGTGGTTGTAAAAGCAATAGTACCATTTCCATTCTTCTTCTTGATGTTTTCAGCATCTCTCTTCATTCTGGTTTCATGTTGTAGAAGAGTTCCAAATAACTCATCAAGAGAAATTTGAGTGATTTTCCTGTTCTCATCTATAACTGTTCTTTTGGATTCCCACTCATTGGGCATAATATCAATTATCTTATCTGCAAGTTCTTCATCATCTAAACCTTTCTATCCCATAGACTGTATACTGTTGACGATAGTCATAAATCTCTATTGAACATTATAGATTGGTTCACCATAAGGAAAGTTGAAGCCATGGTATTCAGCTCTAAGCATAGATCTCCTATTCTCAATCACTTTAGAAGTTCCAAAGTGTGTAACCTCTAACTTCTTCCATATACAATTAGCTGCTTCACAAGAAGAAATTTTCCTATATATATTTCTTGTCATTGAACACAGTAAAGTATTGCGTACCTTATAATTGAGTTGATATTCTTGCTTTTACTGGTTAGTAAAAGTTCTAACTTCCTTGTCAGGAATTTTATAATCATTAATAAGCATAACAAAGTTGCCCACTCCAATATTGATAACAAAAGTCTTCATTCGATCTCTCCAGTACTCATAATCATTACCATCAAAGATTGGTGGTCTTGTAGGATTTAGATAATCTATGGAACCAACATTGACTCATGCCATACTAAAAAACCATGGATACACAAACTTGTTAGTAGAAACAAAATCGTAATAACAATGTTCGGAATGAGAAAGTTCGGAATGATAAAATGAGAAAGAAAAACTTATTCATGAGTATAAGTATTTCAGAGACCTCCTCTAATACCAATTGTAGGATCGAAATAATTATGTAGATGCTAAATATACAAGAAGGGGGTGAATTGTATACTTTAAAAATTCCTTTGGAAACTTTAAAGTTTGTTATGAATATCTATGTTTTCCTTAAGAAAAGGAAAGGTCTAAGTTTAACAAATTGTAAACTAAGAAAATTCACAACAACTCTAACACCACATGAAAACTTGGAAAAAGGAATGAAGTTATAAACTACATGTCCTATGAACTTTCTTAAAACTGTAATGAGATTCCGAAAGTAGGTTCCGAAAATATGGTTTCTGGAAATTGAAACTTAACAAAAGATTACAATATGAGATTCTACCTTAAAGCGTATAGAATCTAAATGAAACAGAGTACAACTAAGTAAGTATAAGAAAGTTATAATTTCCTTACAATACAATATGTAGCGGAAAATAAACAAGTAGTAGAACTACAAGTAACAAGATATAAGTCTTTTAACCCGAAGAGAAGGGTATCCAACAAACATGGATAAAGTTCCCTTGATTTATACTTTCAAGAAAGTCTGTCTTACCCACACCAGGGTAATCCCTCGATACGAAGACCGGAGTCTCTGTCTTGCTATCCCCGCAAGTCCTCAACTTCATGGTAGTTGGAAACCTCTATCTTCCTAAGCAAGGAAGCCCTCGAACTTCAAGGTAGTCGGCAACCTCTGTCTTCCTATCCCCAGAAGTCCTCGAATGGAATCACCAACATTCAGAGTCGCACAAAGCATTGAGAGCTAATAAGAGACTCTCTATCTAGAAATCAATTCAACAGCATGTATGCACAATGTCAAACCAAGTTGTTTCAGCTATATCGAGCTCTTTCAAATGTGCTCCTATTTATAGGTAAGGTCGGCCTCCTTCCCAACAGTCATATTTTCCTTAAAAATCTGAGGGACATGTACACGTGTAACTTAACCAACGGTTAGTTTATAACAGAATAGACAACATCGTTTTATAACAAAACAAGTGTAACATAATGTACGACACCGTTTAAAATCTAACTCAAATGTTCGGAGTGAATGTTCGGAGTGTATAAAAAAATATTTTTTCGGAGTCTAAATAAATGTGGAGTGTCTAAAACAACGATGATAAGATTTTGTTCAATAGGTGAATTCGGAATGAGAATTCAGAATGATAATTCGTCATCAGAATTCGTTATGAGAATTCATTATCAGAATTCGTAATGAGAATTCCTCATCAGAATTCGTAATGAGAATTCATCATCAAAATTCATAATGAGAATTCATTGTCGAACTTCATAAGGATTCGTATCCTGATTCTGGGGTAAAACTGTATCTGGAATTCGGACTGAAACTTTATCACAGTTCTTATTCTGGATTTTGGAGTGATACTTTATCACAGTTCTTATCCAGAATTTGGATCCTAAAACAGAATACTTCATATCAAAGCTTAAAGCAATTTCGAGAAAATAGAAATGAATTCGAATATTATACTTAAGAAAAAATATGGATGAAAATATGATAAGGATAATTTTTCTTACAAAATAGATTTTCCTTATAAAAGCAATTTTCCTTATAAAAGCAATTTTCCTTATAAAAGCAATTTTCCTTATAAGAGCAATTTTCCTTATAAAAGAAATTTTCCTTATAAAAGAAATTTTCCTTATAAAAGAAATTTTTATTTAAGGATAAGGTGTTTGTGATTTTCAAAACAATATGAAATGGAAAAGTCATAAGGAAAACCTTATTGACTCAACAATAAAACATTGCATCATAAAGCTATGTTAAGGCTAAATTCCAAGACATCAAGATAGAAATAGTCCCATGGTGGATTAAGTTTACTCCCTAATCCCTAGAATGTTTTCCCCTAAGACTAAGACATTACCAAATTCTTTAAAGCAATATATAATTTTGGTTGCACCCGTCACATTCATTTCATTATCATGCTTAATAGCGCCACATAGATCATACAAACATGGATTAATTCATACTAATATTTTATTCCATGATAAATGAGGGTGTAGTTAATACATTTATGTCCCAAATAAATAAGTATAAGTGAATAAATATAAACACCATTGATAAGAAATGGGTATGGGATTTCACCATACATTTGTTTGGCATATAAAATCATGGTGAAATTTCCACAGTATAACATTGTTACTCAAAGTTTCATAAAATGGGTCAATGAGAGAGAAAGAGTTCACTCATCATTTAGAAATATAATGGCTATTAATATTGACATGACAAACCATATCCCAGCATTATTATTTTGAAATAAGAGGCATAAGATAACGAGGAAACTTGAATAAAGAAGATAAGGAAAAGATCCCTTACATTGAGAGTGTGAATCCAAATCCTTGGGAGGAGCTTATTGAGAGCATGGGGGAATCATGGGAGGAATCTACAGAGGATAGTTCGAAGTAATGATGTGATCCAAGTATTATGAGTGAAGATAAATGAGATGTTGGTTTGTTTTAAATATGAAATGAGTGGGAAATTCAATATCATTTCTCAAACATAAGTTTTGGAATCTATATAATAAAATAACCAAAACTACATTCCTTCCTATAGGGTTTTACTATTTTATCTACCAAAGATTATTTTCTTTAATTATTTTATTTGGACAAGGGAAGAAAAAAAATAAAATAATAACCCTATTGATCTGTAAGTAAGTCACGATATTAAAGAAATAATTTTAAAATAAAAAAAAATATAATATATGTTTTAGAGGATTCGTAAAGGATTTATAAAATTAATAAAAAAATTGAAAATAAAATTATTTTAAATGGAAAGAATATATTTTTTCATGGATACCCTCTATAGTATTTAATAAATTACATTTGGGTTATTATGATGTCATAATACAAACTGTATATTTTTAACGTATTTAATTTTTACTAGAAAATTAGACTGTCACAAAAAATTATGAAAAATTCACTATTGGATAAATTTGATGAAATGAATAAAAAAATAATATTTAATGTTTCCATGTAATTTTAAAAATATTTTAATCTACTCTTATAAAAATAATAATCAATATTTATTGATAAATAATGGGATTTTTTTGACAATAACAGTTTTCCAACCCTTATAAAAATTATATTTCACTTCATAAAAATTATATGATCATTTATATTTGATAAAAATTATTTAATAATAATATTTTAATAAAATATTATTTATTTAAATAATCCATTAATTCATCAAAATAAATTCCTTAATTGAATTTGAATGTTACCCAAACATACAATTTGTGTTTTATTCTATTAATGTAAAAATCATTTATAATGTAATGATAAGAAGTAAATATAAACATTATTAAATTGAGAATAAAATATAGATGTTCATATAATTATGGTCTTAATACATACTCCTTTAATACAACAACAAATGCCTTAAAGAAAATGTTCATTATTGTGAGACTTTAATGGGGTGGTTTAACCAAAATTGTTTGTCCTATGATCTCGATGAGATTGAACTTCCCCCATAAACCATTTCACTTGTGATTATGTTGTTAGTTATAATCATAGTATTGGTCAATTATAAAATCCTAATGATGTTATCTGCCTTTTGAAGCTCTGATTAAATGGATTTATAGGGTACAACCCTACTAGTTGAGTCCATCACTTCCTTTGTTTGTCAATTAGATTTGATAAAAAACCTATATTTATAATAATTCTATTATCATAGTTCAATAGATATATGATCAATGGTTATGATGATTAATGGTATTTCAGATCTGATAAGATATAATAAAATCAAAGAAGTTCATGCTTTTTCTATGTTTATAATAAATAATAATACATTTAATTAAATTTAATGGAGAAATTTATTTATAATAGTTTAGGTCATTACTATATTTCCCCCTTTAGAAAATATATAAAAAAAATTTCAATCCGCACACTAAAAAAGATAATGGTAATTCTATTTCATCGGCTCCCCTGGTTCCCACACTACTACCTAAAAATTGTTGTTTCTCCACAATACTTTGACCAAGAAAATAATATTATTTCATAGAACTTTGTCACTATAATATCAAATTTTAACTAAATTCTCTACATAGGAAAGATCATTATCCTATGGTACTACCTCTGGATTCAGTACTTATGTGGGTTTCGGTATGTATTTTCTTAAGAGGGATACATGGAAAACATCATGTACATGAGATAGGTTATGTGGGAGTTCTAGTGGATATGACACTATTCCAATGCGATCCAGGTTCTCAAAGGGACCGATGCATCTTTGAATAAGATTTAATTTCATACAAAATATGATTACATTATTATAAAAATATATGAAAAGGAATACCCTGCCTCTAGCATCAAACTCATTGTATCATTAATTATTGTTATCATATATCTTTTATCAACATTGAGAAGCCTTGATGTGCGGAAGAATGGTATTGATTTTTCCACAATTTCCTTGACGATTTTGGGACATAGATGTTTTCTTTCCCCAACTTCATCCCATCATGCAGGTGTTCCATAAAGCTTCCCATAAAGAGCTTCATAGTGATCCATTTGAATTCATCAGGGGAAAATTTTATTGTATGATAACTCGACTAATGAGATATGTTGATCTGATCCAAATTTGAAGTTAGATGAGCATATCTCAATTAGTTTCCATGTTTCTAGATTATTTTCAAAGATATTACATAAGGTTGAGGGTGATAAGTCATACTAAATTTCAAATGAGTATTTGGAACATGTTGTAGACTCATAAAGATCATGGAGGAAAATTTTAGATCTCGATTGGATATAATCAAGAGTGGTGTTTCATGCATCCACACCGCTTAACTAATTTATATTCATTCATGTTGTTCGAGTAATAAGTTATCTTCAATTATAATGAAATGAGTAGTCTTGGTAATACGATCCTCCACATATCAAATAACATTATTTCAACTTGATGTCTTCAGAATACCAGTAAAAAAAATCCATGGTGATGTTTTCCCATTTCCATGTAGGTATGGGTAAGGGTTGCATCATCCCCATGAAATTTTTTATTTCTGCTTTTACTTCCTAATATTAAAGACATGTTGATGTATATTATGCAATATCTTTATTCATATTCTCCTTCCAATAGTGATTTTGAAGATATCGATACATCATTTTTGCTTCTTGGATGGATGGAAAAGGTCAAGCTATATTCCCCATCAAATAGCTCTTTCAACTCAAGATTAGATAGTAGACAGAGTCATGAACCAAATCTCAGAACTCCGTCCTCATTAAGATGAAAACTCATGTATTTCCATTTTCAAATATTTTCCACTTTCTTCTAAATTCCCATGTCTTATCTTTGATCATCCATTATGTTCTCTGTAAGGAAAATATGAGAAATAAATTATGGAAGGATTAATGATGTTCCTCCCTTTATGATTCTGATGTCTATCATTTTCAAGCCTAATAAGATCAGATCCTTCTAAACTCTCTTCAATGAATAAATTGTGGGATCCTTTCTACAAATACAATCTACCATATTATTTTCTATACTAGGATGGTAGTGTATATGGTAGTCATAGTCCTTGATCATCTCTAACTAGATTAATTGGTTTATATTCATCTCTTTCTGTGTGAATGTATACTAGAGGCTTTTTTGATCAATATATATCCCAAAATTATCCCGAAATATATAATCCCATGATTTTATCAAAGAAAAGATCACTATAACCAACTCTAGATAATAAATTGGGTAGTTCTATTCATAAACCTCCAATATCCTTGAATTATAGGTTATCACGTTTTTATTCTGCATTAACAGGAATCCTGAGCCATTCATCAAAGAATCACTTAATACCATTAAAATTTATCCAATTATTGGTTTTATGAGTAATGTTGTAGTGAAAATACTCTTTTTCAACTCCTTAATTCTCTCTTAACATTAATCATTCAAAGAAAACATGAATCCATTTCTAGTTAATTTTTAGTGGGTTTTATAATCAATAGAAATTTCTCATTAATCTATAATAATACCCATATAACCCAAGGGAACTATATATTTCTATCACATATGATAGCATCAACCATCCTTCAAATTAATTTGTCTTTAAAGGGTCCAATAATATCGCATTACTTCTGATAATATTCCCCAATAATAATACTTCCTTCAATCAGATCTCACATTTTTTTACTTGGCACAAATATTTTCCTTTTTATGGTCATTAGTATAGTGCTCAGATGCTCTTTATTCCCCTCCATTATTTTTAAGTTTATTAGAATATCATCAATAAACACGACCACAAATTTTTTGAGGTAATATCAAAAGACTCTATTCATAAAGTTCATGAATATTTATAGAGAATTTGTGAATCTGAATTATATTACTATGAACCCATAGTGGTCGTACCATGTAGGAAAAAAATACATTGGGGATGTCCTCCTTCATCACCCAAACATGGAAATACCCCAAATAAATATCCACCTTGGAGAAGTAATGTGCACCACATAGATGATTGAACTAGTTATACATCTTTGTAAGGGAATACTTGTTAATTATCATGATCTTGTTGAGATCACGATAATCAATGTAAAGGCGCATTGACCCATCCTTCTTCGTGATGAAGAGGACTGGGGCACCCCCAGATGAAGCACAATTATGTATGTACCCTTTATCTAGATTCTGAAGTAGATATTTATTATGCTCTTCATGTTCCACAACAACCATTCTATATGGATTCTTTGATAATGGTAACACACCATGTATAAGAATGATTGAAAATTCAACCTCTTGGCTAGGAGGAAGACCAATCAATTACTTAGGAGACACATTACCATATTCCCTCACAATGGGAATGTCCTTAGGGATAATCCTTTCCTTAGACTAAATCTTTTGATGTAGATATTCTAGCTCATAGAGATATAATATCCATTCAAGTGGTGTTTCAACAAAATAATATTCTTCTATCTCCATGAATTTTTAAAATATAAGAGGATGATTCATGATACATAGGGTGGCTTCCGTCTCACTAAAATTTATGTTGGATCTATATAGGTAAAGAATATCCATACCCAAAATTTCATAAAATTACCCTAATGGGAGTATCAAAATATTCATTGAGAAATTAAGACAATATATTTTCAATGGGGTTGAAGTATATAATTGGGATGCAATAATTTCCCCATTTTTAATTTTCATTGACAAATCTACTTCCTTGATTTCTTGTGGTGTTTGAATTATTCTACAAGAAATTCATTATATGAACAAATACAAAGAAACTGAATGAAAAATTATGTTTTATATTCTTGATTGAATAACTAAAATACCTATCAAAACAATTTTGTCAAGATCCACCTCAGTAGTTGTGATGGAATGAGAATTATATTCATTCCTTAGAGGTTATTGGTTTTATTTGAAAACCGTTGGATTAGTTTATGGGTTCGAAAAGTTCCCTTATTCATAGCATTTGAAATAACGAACAATTTCATATGGTTTGACTAGATAATTCCTTTCCTTTATCGCATTAGTGGGATTATCCCATCGGTAATCACTAGGTACATCTCTTTCCTCCCCACACCAAAATAATTTCTCCACTCCCCTTAAGAAATTTACTAGATGCTTATTTCTACACTTTTGAGAAGTCGGATATTTATATTTATTAGAACTATAACATTTATCAATTAGATAGCTAGAATTAAACTCCACATTCCACTTCTTATCCAATTGATACCCCTGAGATTCTACAATCTCTATTTTTTATTTTAGAGAACATTTTAAAATCTCATCATATTTATCAAGGACTCGGATCATGAAATATTTTCTTAGACTAGGTTTTAGTGAAACAAATAAGTGGTTATCCTTGTATTCAGGGGTAACGACAATGCTGAAGGCATATTTTAAATGTATTGTTAGGTTTTACTCATATCCCCTAAAAGATTCATAATATTTTTCTATAGGGATGAAAAATCACATTCCATTTTATATTTGAGAGTGTGAGGAAAATATTTATCAAAAAAAATTTCCAAAATAATTTCTACCCCATCACTTCGATATCTTCCACAGGCCTCATATTCTTGATGAAAGTCCACCACTGATCAGCTTATCCATCAATATGTTAAATAGATAATAGAACCTTTTATTCATCAAAATGTTAAAGGATAGAGAATATATTCTCAGTGGAGTTGATCCATTATTTCTCAATTGATGGATTAGATGATCTATTGAATGTCTGAGGCCTTTATCACAAAAAGGTATCAATTACAGCTTTATATTTTTATTTTTATTTGAAAACTCCTCATTATCAAAAATTTTATATAGATTCTGAGTCATTTGAGAGAGTATCATCATAATGTTCATGATTTATGCTCCCATCAAGTTGGGAACCGGGTTGGGGAATTCATCACATTTGGAACTGTTGAAAATTTGTGCTAGTTAGAAGGTGATCCTTCTAATGTATGGATTTTAGTGATATTTTCGATGTCGTTTTATTATTGTTTCTAAAAATATGATGAGTATAATTTTAGTAATTTATCAGATAAAATTTAGACAAATCAACAAATAATATATTTATTAATCTCCTCCAATTTTACAACAACTCAATAGCCCACACCATTGACTTCAGAATATCCTATTGCATGAAAATTATAGTGGAAAAGATAAATATCCCATTATAATTACCCAAAATTTTGTTAGTCTAGTAATTAAAATAGTTTTAGTAAGGCATTTCAATTTCATTAAGTCATAGTTATTTTATCTATTGAGTGGAATCCCTAATCGTTAAATCTTTAAAATGGATTTCCTCAACACTTGCCTCTTATTTACACCGAGTCTTTCTTTTCCATTGAACCCTTAATGTGATCATAGTCATGTCAACAAAAAACCTCATTTTATAATTCCTCGATATTGAAATCACCCAAAATTTGGTTGGTTAAGAACCTTGAACTATGGTTCAATTTTAACTGATCTAGTGGAAGGTTATACCTATGTAATATATAATCAATATATTTTATCTTTTATGACTAAATATACAATTATAATCTTTATCACATTCTTTTCAATATTATGGGTATTTTGTTAAGAGATTAACCATGACGTAGATAATATTTATGCATCAGACAATTTATTTTAGTTCTATCTTACATACATGTTATTTAATAAATTCATATGATCACAAAAAAACACCCATTATAAAATAACCATGTTACTTGACAGAAATAAAATTAAAAAGTAGTATGATCAAAATATTTTATAGATGTTTAGTTTTTCTAGTAGTTGATAAACTATCTTTTGACCTATGGAAAAACACCTAGATCGAATTAAGGTTTGTGTTAAAACATTCCACCTGTACACTTATGTATCTCTCTTTCATTTGTTTCACCTTGACTTCCAACTTGAAGAACCTTTGCTAGATTGGGAGCTCCAACCATTACATAATATTTTATTCACACATAGATGAGGGGAAAATGTTTAAAAAATAAACCAGGGTCACACTAGATCGTACATAATGAGATTATAGTTGACACACATGCCTCCAATTTAATTTAATTATATATTAGATGAAACCAATCAAAGAGAATGTTTTGGTCTATTCTCATGATCATTCATATGTTTACAATGAATTATGAATTTTCTAGAAAAATCATTCAATTATTTATTTTTATTATTTAAGATAAATCATTCTTTAATCAATTAATTATATTCATTAATTAATCCATTATTTTATAATAATTCTTATCCTAATTTCCTTGTGATTCCCATCATACATAGTTTTTTACAAATTAAATACATTTTTAAAGTTTATTATGTACATAAATGTACCTCAGAGGAAACCAGATGAATACTCATCTGAATCTACCAAACATTCATTATAATCATATATTATTTACTCTTATTACATATCTATTATGTGACATATCATGTAAATTCATGAAGTGTACTGTCATCTTAATGATTACATGAATTACGTGATTTTTCTATCATGTTTTTTCTTCAATTCCCTTAGAGTAATAACTATAATATGACTCATACATGATATGCAGATATGAATAATATAAAAAAATTAATTAAGAATATATATATATATTATAAACCCAACACTTGATGTGTCAAATCAATTTAATGACCACAAACAAGATCATAACAATCAGGTTTACATAGTATAATAAATGTATTTCAATTCTATGTAATGTGGTATCAGTACACATCAGGTACAAGTGGTCAACATGGGGAGTATTTCTCTCACAATCTATCTGAGGTACATGTGTAGTGACTCAGTGTCTAAACTGTGCCTTGAAAAAATTAGAGTACATGACATATACAATGGATAAATGAGGTGTAGTCTCCGAGACACACGATCACTAGCTCGGTTGTCCTTGTATGAAAATATATGACTTTTATATGTCTTAAAAGACTATACACCATATATGTGGGCTAAAGGTTGTATAATCCAACTAACCATATGATATAGTGGACCAATCAACACACGACGTAAGAAATTAAATGATCCAAGTGTATTCAATGCATAATGATTAATTTATTTCCAAATTATTTCTTGGTGAATTTATCACTAGTATATAGAGTTTAACTCCCAATACATGACATGAAATCTTGTGTTATCCAACCAGAATCATCGACACCTCTGGATAGGATTTTTTATTTTACTTTGTTCATAAAATTAATCTATTTGATTAGATCTATAAGAAATGAAAGGGAAAGAAGAATATATTCCAATTAGGAATAAAGAATGATTAAAATTTATTTTAAAAATAAATGATAAATGTGTAAATAAATCAATGGTCTTTTAAATAATAATAAATAATTATGAGAACCATCCAATACCACTTCTAAGTTCTCAAGGTAGTTAAAGAATTCAATGAGTCATTCCCAAATCAACTTTTTGATGATAGATTATCAATATGAAATTTACACAATGATGAACATTGTGATTAATACAATTGAATCCATGAAAATAGAAAAGTGATATAATGATGGAACGAATCGCATGATCACCACAAATTATTTATAAGTAATTTAATCAATTAAATAATTTCCTTTTGTGAATTATTTCATTTCTGATATATCTGACAACATAACTATGTTGTAAATTCATTATGTTGTAATAATTAATAGTAGATTACCTCTAGTAGTTATCCACATGTGTTCCAAAAAAAATTTAATGTCACCGTAGTAATATCCATGTTTTTTCAAAACAGATGTTATCAATTATGCCGTTCGACATTGATTTCCTAGAGAATCGTTTATAAAGAGTTATCCTTGAAATCCCTTGCCTTGAGAGAGAGAGACGTGGAGGAAGAACACTCTGTGTTATTGGGAGAGGTCTTGAAGAGGGATCACTCTCGGTCATAAGAGTATTTTCGTCGAATATCATTATGCTAAACAAAAAAATAATGGGCCTCTTATAAATATAATATAATTGTGTTTAAATACCTCTAGGGTTTATGAATAAATAATTCCACAAGTTCCCTTTAATATTTACTTAATCCCTTACTGAATTCCTTATCCAAAATAACAATAATATTGTTTCCTCAACATGCGCTTAACTTGTGAATTAAATTAAATATAATTTAATAAAATAATATTAAATATATGTAATTTCTCACCATACCTAAATAGTGGTCATCCATTCCTTCACATTATTTATAAGACATTGATTAATGACTACTTATTTAAACAATATATATGAATTCATTATTTTTCAATAAATAAATAAATATTAAATTCTATCAATAATAAATAAATATTTTTTTAATATTCTCTTCATATTATATTCTCTCAAATAAATGGTGATGTAATTTATGTGATTATGAAAACATGAATAATTATTAAAGTATGTGTGGGAGTAATATTTAATCAACTAGTTTAACAATAAATAAATAAATAAATATTATTTAACTAGGATTTTGGATACAGTTAGTGTGTAACCATCTAGGCCTCTTTCTCTGTGGCATTAGGCCAAGAAATCTAAAATCCAAGGTAAAAATATAGTATCACATCAAGGAACCCATAGAGAATAATGGTAATTCCACAATTAAATAATACCTAATATGAATGCTTACTATTTAATATAATCCATTTATTATGAAATCTTTAATCAAGAAAGTTTCATGCTGGTGTTATCAACTTATGTACCCGATGGCTCTTTCTTTGACTTTTGGAAAACTGAACATTCCCATAGAACACAATGTCCATGGATTTGTTTAGGGAATTTCATTTCCATCAAGTGGCCTAAGATATCAACTTCCATTAAAAAATAATATGGGCAAATACATTCTCACTTTATTCATTAAAGGAATATTACTCGTGGTACACCAAACATATTCTACCTCATGGAGAACATATGTCGTTCCAGTTTTCATCAATACATCAATTTACACAACTCTTAATTCTCATTAATAATAATCTTAAAATCTAAGGATCAATACACATGTCTTTAGATAGGAACATCTATTGACACATATGAGTATGGATATATGATTGGTAGTTATCATTATCATAATATATTACACTAGATATTACCAAGGGCGTACACTAAGTAAGGTTCTACAGTGTCATATTAGTCTCCATCCATGATATTTTGTTTCTTGTTTTCCCTCAAATGATATCATTCAGTAATAGAACATATACATAGGAATATTTTCATAGCACTTAAAGGTTCTCATCACATAATGGAACTACTATGACCTTTTAGTGTGACAGCTACTCTTAGGACATTATCACACACTATATTTTTCATAATAACAATAATGATGTGATAATAATTTTATTAACTTCCAAAAAAATGAATACATGTTATCATAAAGTACACATAAGTTTTTTCTAGGGAAACAACTCCAACAGTTTATGAAACCCATATCGTTTTATGGGTAATGATATGATGAATGTTTTATTATCTTGTGACACAGATATGTATGATTTCATTTTGTGATGGGTGATACCTATATCTCCATCCAATAAATTGGGTAAAGATTTATATATCGTGATATATACATATCTGTAATAGGAAGTGAACTTGATTCATTAAAGGAATTTGTCTATTAAGCTGGTATTTGGAGTAAACCTTGACTACTAAGATGGTATTGGGAATGAACATTGGCTAATACAATGGTCTTTGGATTTAAACATGACTTTTAAGATTATTTTGGTAGTAAAACCATTCCAAAATAACAAACGGGTTGTGACTGAGGATGCTGTTGGTTATCTCACTATAGGTGTATCCCCCATGAAGTTCCCTAACATGTTTTGAAAATGATACTTTACTTATAATAAATGATTTTATATTCTTACATGAATTCTACAAATTTTAGGTCTTATCTGATTTCTTGCTCTTATGCCTTGTTTTTTTTATTTCTTTATGATTCATATCTTATTTTATATTAATATTTATTTCATGACTTATATGTATGATCATTGATTTGTTGGGTATGATCTTGAAATTTTATTTTCTTGTTTTCATACCCTTATGATCATGCTAAGATTATGTCTCCTTTATTTACCCTTAATGAGAATATAAGATATCCCTTTCATATGTTTCCTTTTTCCCCAAATTGTGAAGAATGGTCTTATGTAGAATTACTATAGTGGAATATCTTTTTTGGAAAAATTGATGATATTTCCTCAAGATTAAAGTTTGTGTTCCAAGTTTTCATAGACCATAAATTATTATGGTCTTCAGCCATGTACTTTTTAAATGTGATGAATATTAATTTAAAATGACGTAATATCCATGCATATTAATCCTTGTTTTCTATAGTTGGAAACAAAGGAATGTTTTAATCAACTGTGGGAATCTAGGATGGGAAACCATTTATAATATCCATAGGGATATTTATAAGGAAATTTATAGGGAAGTGTCTATAGATAATCCTATGGTGTCATAGATTTAAAAGAAGGTGTTACAATTTAGACATCATATAAATGATTTATCATGATTATGTTGGTTTCTTCTATGATAAGTGATGCTATCGATGTGTTTCTAGTTTTAGTAAATGGAGGGTACCAAAATTAACTAGTTTCATGTTTAATGTGATAGAAAAATTACTGATGAGTAGTCAAATGGGATGATCACTCGAGTGATGAATTTTGTGATCATGCCTAATCATTTTTCATACAACATGATTAAAAACATATAACTTAACCAACTATCAGACTCAAGAAATATGCGAATGAAGGATTTCACTAATAATTTTGGTAATGGTGACTTTAGAGTAAATAAGATTTAATTTACTTCATGTTACGAATGTGGAAAGAAACACCTAATAGAATTTCTTAAAGGAATAAGAATATGTTTTAACTATTAAAAAGAAGTACACAAAGAAGGTAAAGAAAAAGGGAAAATGAAAATTTTCAGGTAACAGAACAAATGATAATATTAGAATCACTAATACATCATGGATAGTGGAATGGTTTAAATGTGAAATTTATGGAAATTATAAAAATCAATTTCCTTAGTGGAAAGATCCAGAGGAGAATCAATATGGTGGTACGAGTATGGTTATATTATTGATGATGATGATGATACATGCAAAATGTGAATGGAAAGTGGAATTAAGTAATAGGATTAGGTTTCATTGATAATGGATTAAGGATAAAGTGGAATAATCATAGTGCTTATGTATTTGGATTGGAGAATTATGAAGTGTCAAATATATAAGGATTTTTAGTTTCTGTTTTTCACTATGGAATTACCAGGACATGTTGAATGGTTCTGATGGAGTTGAAAAGTGATTTAATTTCATGTTGATATTCATGGGAAACAACTAATTAAGGGAATGATAAACATTAATATATTGCTAATGTTGAGATAATGATGTTTGGTTAAGGACATGTAGGATATGAATAAGTAAATTGGATTGAACTTGTAACCTTGGAACTGATTAAGGATTTGTTGAAAAAGTGTATTATGCTATCACATTTAGAATATAGGACATTTTTTTACATGAATAATATATCTAATAATATTTTTAATAATGAAACATTCATGTTTTCAATGAGGATTTTTTGTAATATAGGTTATTATCATGTTTCCAAAGAATAAATGATGAATGTATCCACATGATTGGTGTGTTGAAAGTAAGAGCTAGTTTATGATATATGGGTGATTAATTTTAATCTTATGTTTATATATTTAGTTACTATATTTAGAATTTTTTGGAATTTCATCTTTATTAAGGATTACATAGTTAACCATTTATGGAATGGATTATATTGAACATAGGGTGAGGTTTTAGAGACTAAAGTATCATCTTATTCTATGAGGATTTATGAATATTATATACCTTGTTCTCACCATTTTCGTGTGATAAAGATATATGGAATGCCATATCATTATATTTATGGATATCAAGATCTAATAATTCTTTCAAAATGAAAAATTCACCTTCATTTTGTTGAAATATGAGATAAAGTGTAAATTGATATAGGTACATTAACATGGTGAGATTATGTTGAAATAAAGTAAGTATATCTTTACATAAAAATTCTACAACTTTTGGAAAAGGTTCTTGAAATAAAATTTGGTCATGTTATCACCATTTTTTTTAAATCATTGACCCATTTCAAGCATATTTGGTTGATAGATTTTTGATCATTAACATTCTGCTAACCATGTTCTCTAGAAGTCTCCAATAAAATTTTATTTGTTGATTTCAATTGAATGTAAATTTTTTCACATTCCACTTATGTTCTCTGATGTGGAATCCAAGTTATGTGTTACTTTGGGTAACCCTTATATTTGAAGGTTTCCTTTTTTAAAGGAAGTTTTAGTACTCATTTTTATGATGTGAGTTTATATGAAAAAAATTATCACGTATTAAACCATTAGAAACCAAAATGATTTAAGAGGTTGAAATACATTTTAATTGGGGTATAATGTAACACCACAATATTTTGTGATTTTTTTGTTGAATTAATTTAATCTTTTTAGTATTTTTGATTTCACGCAACACAGAATATATCTTGTATTATATGGAAGCACTATGCTTGGTTTGTGTTGCAAAAAACACCATGCTAATCTTGTTCTATAAAAAATACACATATCATCTATTAGTACAAATCACAATATGTATGTCTTTTATAACACTCAATAATAATCTTCTTTGATAGCTCACATTACACAGAAGACCCAGTTTAACCAAACAATAATGTACTGTTAGTAATATTATTAAAATATTATTATAGTTGTCAACTAACAGTTGGAATGGTGGTTATGAAAATTATTAATTAAATAATTAAAATATGTTTTACACATTCATACAAAATAAATCCATTGTTTATCAATTACTTATAATTCAATGTAATAATAATTTGGAAATAAAGAAATTCATTTTTCTAAGAAAACTATTTTTCTACATAAAAACACAATTTTATATCATTAAATAAAACAAATGAAATTTGATGAATTTTTTTAATAAAATATAAATATTATAAATTAAATTGTTTTTTTACACTCATACAATAAATTTGATAGTATAAAATGATAATAAATCCAATTTTTTTGAATAAAAGAATTATTTTTCTAAAATGTAATTTTCCCACTATTAAATGGAGTGCCAATTTTAAATATATGTTTTTATATTTTTTAAAAAACTATTTGAAAAATACGCATCATATTTTAAAATAAGATCATAAAATGTTTCTTTTTTGAATTTTCGCTCTTTTTCTGAGAATTGTCATTTTTTGATGAATAACGAAAAACATTGAATTTTATTTAAAAACTTTTTTTTTGTATAATTTATTTATATTGTTAAATTATATTTTATATTATTTTTAAATTGTGTTTAGATAAATTATATATATATATAAAAATCCAATTTCTTTCATTTGAATCAATTTCACGTTGAAATTGTATATAAATCATTTCATACATTTGATCATTTTTACTTTGAAAACTCGTCGTTACATCTTATCGTCAAGATTAATTTTAAATTAATTTCTTCTAATTATGTATTTGGAATTTTAAAATATTGAATAAGTATTAATAATATTAATAATTTACAATTTATAAAATTTAAAGTCAGTTTTTGACCAAAATTATTAATATAAGTAATTATAATTAATTTTTGTGATTAAGGTTAAAATTAGTTTACAAAGTGGTAAACCTTTACCTTTTGGGGCCAAATAACCTAGAAACTTATCCAAAATCCATTTTATGGAAATATTTTGAAAATATACTCCATTTTACCGAAAATATACCATTATTGGAGACACATGATGTAAGGGAGACCTCTCAATTGTGTGTACCATTTTATATTTACAAGAATGGCACTCCTCCTCCAAAATAAAGAGGGGTCTCACCCCCTAACATATTCACACATATAAATAAATTTGGATCATAAAAATACATCCAAAATAGTCTCCTAAATTTCCTCTTCTCATCCCAGAAGCCTTACCTTGGGATGAAAGTAAACCAAGTTAGTCCATTGGTTCAATCATATAATAGATGCACAAAAAAGAGATAACATCCATCAACAAGAACTTCTACTTTATTTCCTTATCCACACCCAAATTATTATTATTACATGATAATAAAACAAATTAATTACAATAAATATATTAATTCTTTTTTATGTTATGTTTTATATAAACACCATCACAAACTTCCATGAAAATGAAATCACAATCATCATTCATGTGTACGGCAGACTACACCTTGAAAATCGATGTCATTAATTCATTCTTCATCACCTATAAAGGATTCTAATAATGATGTAAATGATGTTTTTATGTGATATATATGTTATTTATTGCGTCTTTATTCTTCTATAATTATTATATAACACACACCTTCATTTTTTCCATTTTGTGGGAATACGATAACTTCATTTATAGACTTCTGGACTTACTCCTTCTCAAAGTGATATGATCCAATAATTATTCACCAGTATTATATTAATGATGGTTCTAATAATAATATGTGATATATATTACATAGTAAAACTACACTATTACATTTTATTCTTCAAAAATATTACTATAAAAGGAAAACATTGTAAATGTGTACATACAACATACCGTCTCTATGAAAGGTGTATTTCATTTCATATTTCTATCTGTTATAAATCAGAATAAATATATATATAGTGCATATATATTATATTTATATCATGTTTTAAAATTTTATTTAATTAAATAATTATCAATGAATTTTGATCCAGAATAACAAGTCAAAACATGTTCTAAAAATAATGTTGTTATTACCCGAAACAATACTTTAACATAAAATTGCTTATAAACGGGAAATATGAAGTCATAATGAAACCATATATGGTATGAAATATAGAAATATTAATATTTTTTAGATTTAAAATAAACATATATTTGTTATACTAGTCCTTGAATCTATTCAAAAAAAATCAAGATTTAAGGTAATGGGATTTCTAGTGTAATTATTATTTTTGGAAGACTTGTGATGTAATTACCACTCACATCTTTTGTGTGGTGTATATAATAATCATGAATTTTATATATAATAATTATCATCATATTTATGGGTAATTACATATCCATTTTATGATCAATATTTTAAGGTGTTTTACAATTCAAAAGTTATCAAATCTGTAAGGTATTTTTTCTCAATATTCCTTCATTGAGACACATGTTTTGTTATGAACCTATATTCTTTTACAATTTGTATATAATGAAATTTTACATGTTATATCATGAATATAATTATTTTAATTATATTGTAAGCATAATTAAATGATATTATTTTATGGTTATTTTGATTTAATGTTAAGTGGTATGATGTTTTTCCTACAATCACATTGTTTATCAGGATTGTTTATAATTTTACTTCCATTGATGAAATGTTAAGATAAATATTTAAAAAATTATAATGAATATTATTATCATATGTATATTTATTATTCTTTATGTAATATTAATATTTTCCAACTATTTAGTACTTAAGATAATTAATATAATATTTTAAATAAAATTCAAATTTATTTATCTCTTTGATCAGAAATCAATTTTCATTAAATACCTTGTTTTTAAAAATTATTTTTATAATTATTTTAATATTCTCATATAATTTTTGAAAAACATTATTACCAAAGTTTAATTTTTATTTACAATGGTGGTAAAAGGAATCTTATTGTCATTTATCGATCATGGATCTTTTTAAATAATATTATGATGCCAAAGGAATGATTGGCGTGTAAGGATTTACCCAACGTCATGACTGCCATTTTCTTGATCCTTCATTTTATAACATATTAGGTTATTTTTAAAGAATTTGTTTCCTTAATATTATATAAATTCATTGTTTTTAAATTTATTTTCAAAGAAAAGTGTTTTGAAAAGGATTTTGTTCTTTCTTTATCTGTTTTCAAGGTATTTGTAAAGAATTTGGTTTGAAAAATGTTTTCCAGATTTATTTATATGTTTACAATAAATTTTCAATAAAAATGGGTTTTATGTTTTATTAATATTTCTTTATAATATTTAAAATTATTTTCAAATAAAATGTTTTTAGAAATTATTCATGATTTATTTATAAGTTCTCTCTGTATTTTCGAATAAAAAGTGGTTTAATGTTTCTATACATTCTTTATAAATTTTCAATTTATGTTCAAACAAAAAGGTTTTCAAAATATTTTGATTGATTGTTTATATTTTTTCAAATAAATTTTCAAATAAAAGGTTTTCTGATATTCCTTTGAAGGTTTTCCAAGATATTTTCAAAGAAAATGTTTTCAAAATATTTTCCAAATTACATTATATGCTTTCAAAGATATTCTCAAAAAATGTTTTCCAATTTTTTTCAATATTATTTTTTAGTTTTAAAGGTTCTATTAAAATAATCAATTTTTCAAAAAAATTTATATTTTAAATATTTTTTTTAAAATTGGGAATTTTATATTACTAAAAAAACTTTAAATGATTTTTAAAGCTTCCTTCATATGTTTTCAATGTAGTTTTCAAAGAAAATTATTTCAAAAATGTTTTCTATTATAAAAAATAATTTCCAATGAAATGTTATTTTTTTGAGAAATGATCCTCATGATCATTAAAAATAATTCTCGATCCAAGATGTCTTCCTTTGATGAAGTCTGTGACTTACTTGGGATATGATCCAATGATTAAATTCTTATTATTTATTAGAATAGTTTATTTTTAAGATTAATTGTTTTTTATGATACACTTTTCACTTCCATGGTTTATATCATGATAAAACACTAATAAAACCTGCTTACTTTCATGGGTTTTTATATAATTAATTGATTATGAAACCTATCTATTTTACATTAGTTTTGATATGATAAAATATTTATAAAACCCATTTGATTTTATGGGTAATGATGTGATGTTAATAAAACCCACTATTTTTTATGGTTCATTATATGATGAATATTTTATAATCCTCTGGAACTTATGTATGATTTTATTATATATTGTGTGAGATTTATATCTCTTTCCAATGCATTGGGTAAATATATATTTCTCATGAGGTAGATGTGGTTGTAATTGGGAGTGAACTCAATTCAGTAAAGGACTTTTTCTGCTAAGATAATCATGGGAGTGAACCTTGACTACTGATACAGTATTGAGAGTGAACATTGACTATTAATATTGTCTTGGGAGTGAATCATGACTACTATGTTAGTTTGAGGAGTGAACCCGTTATAGTACAGGAAAAGGGATGTATCTAGAGATGGTGGTGTGTTCCCCCCAATACGTGTAAGCCCCATGAAGTTCCATTATAGGTTTTGGCAATGAGAATTGACTTATAAGGACTTATTTTGTATTCATATATGTATTAGAAAAATTCTATTTCTTATTCTTATGTTATAATCTCATTGAATTTGGTATTGATTCCCTTATAATTCATGTCTCATGTTATGTCAATCATTATACCATGACTCATGTGTATGAACTTTTATATGTGGGGTATGATCATCAAATATTATGTTCATATTCTTATACCCTTCTATTCATGTTATGCATGTGCATCCCCTTTATTTACCCTTTTTGAGAAAATTAGATCACCCTTTCTTATGTTTCATTTTTTCTTGTTTATAAAGAAACTATTTATTTAGATTTAATAAATGGGAAGATCATTATAGGAAACATTGAATATCATTTAACAAGTTAAAATTTTGAGTTATATGTTTTTAAAGACACTGATCAGTTATGGCCTCGAGACTTTACCTTTTTAATGTGATGAATATTCACCCAAAATGTTGTAATATCAATTTCTCTTAATCATCAGTCTCAATAATGCATTCATGCGAGGAAATTTGGTTAGGAGTTTATATTGACCAATGAATAAAAGGGAATTAAATTTTCTTGATTTTATCCACACAAATGTATGTAGTCCAATTAAAGTGGAAAGAAGAAATGGAGAGAGGTAATCCATTATTTCTATTGATTATTATAGTACAATGTAATTTGTAAGGACTAAGTGAGTAAAATGGATAGTTCTTGATTTCATGATGAGTTTTTGTAAAATAAATGAGAATCAAACTGGCCGCACAATCAATATTCTATGACAAGATAATTTAAGAGAATAACCAGCCACTGAATTTAAAAATTAAACGAAATAGAATAGGATAAATCATGAGGTGTATGCAATAAGAATCCAAAAAATGGGTTTTTTAAACATATAAATCAATAGTTGAACAATATGGATATAAATATAATAATTGTGAGTCATTTTTCACTTAATTATTATTATGAGGATGTTCAAGTGGCACTAAAAAGTAAAAATCATACATTTATATTTATTGGAAAAACCAAGACACCATATGAGATATGGTAAGAAATAAATCCATCTATGAATAATTTTCAATTATTGAAAGTAATTGTTTCATCCAATATAAAGAATGAAATAAATGAAATTATGGTGATTCTCTAGATGAGGGAATATTAATTGGATATTAAATGAATATTAATGTCTACAAAAGTTCTAATAATCATCTTTGATAAGTTGTGGAAATAAGTGATGTCATGATCATTGAGAATAAAACCATAAATATCTTGAGGAGCACATATATGATATGATTGAACATGAAGAACAAATTGGAAAAGGGATTGAATAAATTGTACAAATAATAAAAGGTATGAAAAACATTTAAGGATCACAAAAATATAATAATCCAGATTAAGTATCAAAAAGGGAAACCATTTCAAAATAAACTTCATCAGAACATCATAAGCTAAATAGAAGAGAAACAATTGATCAATCCAACATCATTGCGGATTAGACCACTCCCACACTGAAAAGATTAATGATGAATGATTAAAATTATTATTTTTAATCAATTTTAGATCCAAACAAGTTAAAATAAGTATTAAAGGATGAATCATAGGTTAAGACCATGTATAAACAACGTTGTAATATTTACAAGAATCAAATATGTAATATTAATAGAAGATATATAAATCAAAATGTGATTGGAATGAAGTGTCTCTTTAAAAAAACATTCATGAGCAAGAAAATATGGTCATAAATAAGGAAAAATTATCATGTAAAAGATATGCATATATTGCATGCATTTATTCTTCATAAGAATTCTATCTAATAGCTATATTGGAGTCGACCAATATTTTCATTTCCATAGAAAATTCAAGAGAGTAAAAATTTTATCTTATAGATTTCAAAAATGGTATTCTTAAATGAATTTCATGAAGAAGAAGTATAAATTGAACAACCAGTGGGATTCTTTTATTGGGAATTATGAGACTATGGTTTTCATATTAATGGATCCTCTCTATGGTCTCAAGCAAGAACCACAAGTATGGTATTGTAGACTCGATGATTATCTCATGAAGATTGACTTTAAAAGAGGAGTTTTTTACCATAATCTCTATATGAATATATCTTATAAAGATTAACATATATTTATTGTGTTTTTGGATGATATTATTTTTAGTGTAATAAGTGAGTGATCCGTTGAAGAATTCACTAATCTCATGAAATCAAAATTTCAAATGTCCATGATTGTTGTACTCAAAACCTTCTTGGGGCTGAAGTTGATTCAAAATAACTATTACACCTCTATTAATAGAAAACATATGAAACATATTTTCTAAAAAAATTTAACATGCATAAATCCAAATAGTTGTTAACACCAATTGAGATTAAAAAAACATAGAAAGCATGACAATGAGACATCTGTGTATACCACCACGTATAATAGAATCATTACAATTTTCTTATGATTAACTGTAACTCAAATATATATAATCCTTGAAATATTCTTAGTATCCCACATTCAAATTAATCAAAATGAATTGAATTTTTAAGTTGTTAAAAGTATCATGGGATATATTAAAGGCACCGTAAATTTTGGATTATACCTTGTAGCATGAAGAGATAATGAATTATCAGTATTTTTTGGAACTAACTAGGCTAGAGACATAGTGGATATAAATTTCAGTAGTGGTGGTTCTTTTTCATTAGAAACAAATGTGTGGGATGGTTTAGTAAGAAAAAATAAACCACTTCTCTTAGTATGGATGAAGTATAGTATATGACTTTAATAAAGGTATGCTGTCAAATATTTTGGATGAAGAAAAAATTTACTAATATTTGTGATGAGGTGATAAAGGTGATGATTATTCACTAAGAAAAACGATAATGATAGATTTTATAAATAATATGGTTCATCACACTTGTACCAAACATATTGAGATTATATATCACATTATTAAAAATAAAGTTGAACTAGGTGTGATTAAGATGGAGCATTTTGGAACTGATGAATAAGTGGATGTTATTTTGACTAATTTATTGGTAGCACATATGTTAGGAAAACATTGGTATAACCTACGTGTTCATCAACAAACCAATTCATGAAGATGATATAGATACTCCCCTTTTCCCATTCTTGATTAATTTTTTAATATGTATGTGGATGTGATACATGTTCATGGAGTAGATACAATAATGATTGATTTTTTTCACTAAAATTATATATATATGTTCTTTTGGTTTATTACCAACTATGGAGATAAGTGAAATTCAATGAGTATTGTTTCCTAGGATTGTTTTGTGTTCTATGGTGGCATTATGGCATGTAATTTTCTTTTTTACACTCTTTTTTATAAACTGCGATTTTCTCACATATACTAAGAGTGATGGATGAACTATTTCATTTCTATCAGGATCTTTTTTGACTTTGGTGATTCATTTAATTTATGTATAGATTTCAAATTAACCGAAAGGTGGATATTATTAGAAACAATGCCTTTCATAGCTAAAAACAGAGCCTATTTTGTGTTTGTTGTCAATCCGCACTAGGTTAATCCTAGAGTTTTATAGGAAAGTGAAATTAGAGAAAAAAATTACTAAATTTTTCAAGGTGGAAAATTTCCCAATGTTTTCCAACTTTATGGGCTCGAAATCAGGAGAAAGAAGCAAGCATCACGAAAGTTAGTTTTCTTGGATTGACTTTTCTCAAATATAGTACAGGAATATTTTAAAAATAAAAACAGGTTTCAAGAAATTTGACCTTTTAAAATATGTGGATAATTGAGAATAGGATTCGAAAATGTGTGATGGAAATATGGAAATCTTCATGACTATGATATGCTTCATGAACATGTTAATGTTTTGTTGATCTTCGCGAATCTAGGAGCTTCGCAGGAATAACTAAAGAGGTTCAAAAAGGTATTTGGGAGATTGGGATATTCATGAGATGACAAACCTATAAATTGGAGGATACCCCTAAATCATTTTAAATGATGAGAATTGGGGAAATGATGAATTTATCTGATTTCAAAAAGGTATGTACAATTAGATAATATTTACAAATTTGAAAACCATCATAAGATAAAGCAGCATGAAACTAATGGATATGAACTGATTGATTATATTGAATATCAGAAAAGAAATTCAATGAAGAATGGGGTTCTATTAAGAATATGAGTTACGTGAAGGCTAAGATAATTTATAAGGTTAATAGCTTCATGAATGTGTGTGTGTTGTGAGAGGTTATTGTTTATTTGAAACATAAAAGGTGTTTCACAAAGGCTATTAGCTTTGATAACAGTAGTTTTTAACATCAATTTTTATTAGAAAATTATTTCATCTGAATCATCCTAGGACTATGGTGGAAGAAGATTCTCCTTATATTTAGGGACAAAAATATAAATGATAATATATTAAAGAAACCTCCATGTCATTAAATTGATTAAAACATCATCCAAAGTGATGATCTATGGTGAGTCGATAGAAGTGTTCCAACTGATGTGGTGTGTTGTTTCTAAAATACTATAATGGTGGTGTTCCTAACATAGAGTGATAGTGTATGAACTTATTTATTCCATAATAACTAGTGAAAAATAGTGTATTTAGGTATGAATGACACATTATCAGCGTATTCTAATTATGGTATCTCATATTAGTGAACCAAGTTAAACTGTCATGTTGTATGTCCTCATGTTAAGATTTAATTACTACGTGATTCTATTATAGTTTTAAGAAGTTCCCACCAATGCGGTAACAAGATATTTTACATTAAAAAGAAAAAGTTTACATCCTGATTCATCCCTCTCCTCTCAAGGATTTTTGGGGTCCTATTAATTTTCACTAGGCTTATTTTTTATTATACTTCTCAACTTTGGCCTTCAATTTATAGACATTCCTTTGATTGGACCCACACAAGTGCAGCAAATTTTAGTGATCTATACTGGTCGGGCAACATGGGAGTGTTATAATAACAAATGGGTTATAGGACTATTGTGGGAGTTGTGAAATACTTTGATTATTGTTATGTATTTTAAAATTAAGTCACATTAAAATCCCTTCATATGACTTGTAATTTTCCATTCATTGATATCACAGTTTATTCCTAAGGGTTATTGAGTGAGATATTTCATTTATTGTATAATGTATATTAAAATTACTTACATAAATTTTTACTTCCTTGGTGATGATTTAGTTTCTTCCTTAAAAAATAATCATTATTATATAAAAACTTCCACTAATAAAGATTATTATATAATTTGGATGTTATAACACCCAAGTTGTTTTTTATGCAACCAACACACACTGGTTTAGGTATGAGTTTCACACAAACATTAATTCATTATGATAACACATGTTAAAATTTTCAACTTTAAATGTCAATCATTTTCTTTTTTAATTATATTTTTTATATTAAAAATATCTTTTAAAAAGTTAGTAAAACCTTATTAGGTCCAATAGGGGCCTAGATATCCTGAGGGGGGTGAATCATGGTATAGATATATGTTTTCAAACTTGTTCATGCACCATTGGAACCTGAAATCTTTATTACATGGGTTACCAATTATTCTCTTTATTGTTAATTATGATAATGCATTTTCCAATTTTATCTAACGGTAATGCATTGAAAGTAATGAAATAAATCAAGCACAAGGAAAATAGTCTTTTACTTGGTTCACCCTTACTGGGATATATCCAAGGATTATAAAACAACAATGTACTGATCATACAAAACTCACTAAGTCTCACTGCCAATAATGATGTTGAAATAAGATCACTTATATGACTAGCCTCAATGACTTTACATGATTTAGGGTCTAGTCACTACATCCACAAGCGTTACTCCCCTTGTATCTGTCTCTGGTACACAACTAGTGAAAAGGATCATTGTCTTCCTCATCCTTCTCTCACTACTCATGGAAGAGATCCACTCACAGTTTTTGGACTTATAGGTCCCTTCATTTTCATGAATGTTTGCATCCTAAATTGAAAGTAGATGCTCTGTTGAAGTCCTTCTTTCACCCATAGAGGAAGTACTATTTTGTACATAGTATTAGGTTAGCGTAAATTTCTTTTGAAAAACATTATAATGATTTTTAAAGATTCATTGAGACCTCTGAAAACCACCTTGCATATTCCATGAACTGCATAGTGGGTATACTTTGCTGACCACATCATTTATGAATTTCCTATATTTTCTCCACCATGTACCACATCCTTATACAATATCCATGAATTGCTTCTATGTACCACCTATACATACCACTTCCACGTACCACTTCCACATACCACTTTTGCATACTTCTTTTCCTTACCACTTCTTCTTCTGTGGAATTCCTTCTTCTATGGAATGCTTCTTTCGTGAACCACCATATTCCATTATGAACTAAAATTCTTCTCAAACACCCTTTCATAGAATGACTTCTCTGAAATTCTTCACCCTTCACATAATCATCCAAATGAACCCCATTCATACTTGGCTGAATTCTTAGGGAAAATATTTTTTTTCTTAAAAAACAACTCTACTTAATGATGGTATTAATGCTCCTCATATAGGTAAATAGATCTGAAAAATCCTCTAATCCATGATTTACCAAATCATAAATGTGGTATAACCTTTACTATGTGTTTCTTCTCCCGTGAACTATTCTTCCCTTCATGGTATGCATACTACCCTTCTTCATACACAGTGACCAAAATCACCATAACATTTTCACAAATGACGTACTTTGTCAATTATCAAATCACCACCTCATTTCCACCAATGAAAATTCATCCCACAAACCATAATACGTCTATGTACTATTTCCCTCCAGCGAACCTCCATCGCTTTGTGAACTGGTCCAGCTATGTGGTCCCTATTCTGTTTTCCATATGAGAATTGTTTAACGTACCTTCTTTGAAATCCAAAAACCACAATTCATGGTCCACATACAATTAAATCCTATAATGAAAATATTATTTTGAAAAAAAACACACTCTTAATTTTGAGGCCCAAAAAATTGGCAAACACTAGAAAAATATGCCACCTTAAAAACATACTTTAGCAACATCAACCAAACTCATACGAGATTATCTAGCTTTGTAAACTAATGCATACACACCCAAAACATACCGAGAGGAAACCCCAAAGTATTTTTAACCAATATTTGTATAAAACAAGTTAAATTAACTATAATTTTAATAGAAACATAAAAAAATTACATTTGAGTCATTTCTAATATGTATAAATAAACAAAATTTCAATCTGATACCCATATTACACAATATGATTGAAATTTTTATTTTGAATTTAAATAATTATTTAAGGTTGTAGAAATAATAAAAATGGGTTTGGAATGACATGAATGTTTATGAATTTTTTAGATAGATCATATGTTAATCTGATGTGATTTATGGTCATGATGACCAGACATATAGTTTTATTAAATTTACATGTATTTAAAAACATTTGCCTGAGTTACATAACTTTGAAGAAAACCATTAATTTTCATTAAACCAATTTAAACAACAATCATTTAGTTTATAACATGTAATATATTATTTTATGTTAATCTGACTTGTAGTTTCTATAAAATGACCAAAAGATGATTTTTGTTGATTTGAAATTAAAAAAAATTCTCCAAAGAATAAAAAACTACATAAAGATCATGTATTATAGTTAAATCATAGGAAAATTCCCCTAGTTAAAATTTTTACATGATGAAATTTCCCCATATAAATATGTTAAATGGTTTTCCTTAAATGATCAAAATCATATTTTTATGAATTTTAAAGTTAAAAAATATACATTAAATGGTTAAATGTAGAAATAGACAGAAATTGTTTTGAAATAGTGAAACATAGATTATTGATTAATATTTTATATTAAAAAATATAACTCAAGTCAATATAAATACATTTTGGTCAGAATGAATGAGAAATTCATTATAAGACCTAAACCCTAAAAAAAATAGATGTCTAAGAGTAAATACCTAACATATGGCCTTATATTTTGATCCTACTACATATCCAATTTATGTGATGATTATTCCTATATGATAAAATTTATTTATAATTCATTTCCCAAAGATTTCAGAATAATCCAAAATTATTTTCTAGGTTATGAAACTTTTTCATTTTCTTCTATTTGTGGGTACTAATTATTATTTCTACTGAGATACTCATATTTATGTCCCATGTTTCAACTTTTGCCTTTATCTTCATTATTTTCTTATTCACATGACATTAATTTCGCCCCATAATTTAATTTCAAAATTATATAACTCTACTTTATAAATTATTATTCTACTTCGCATTTAATTACTACTTCTGGCTTCATTCCTACTTCTGATACAAAAACTACCTTTTTATTCATACTTTTTATTAACTTGTTTTTTTTGTCTTTTATTTTCATTTATATTTCATATTTCATTATTTCTTCATTTATTTAAGATTACATATTCCCAGTTATTATATTTCAACTATTTCATTTCATACATATTTATATACTTCAATTACTATATTCTGCTTTGATATTTTATATTTTGCATTTTAGTATTCCTTATTCTGGTTTGTCTTGTGTTTAATCTTGAGTTCATGGTATTACACATGTTTTTATTCTATATTTTCATTTAAATATTACTATTATCTTTAATTATTATGAATTATTACCTTGGATATCACCTCTGATATTTGGTCTAGATTTTACTTCTATTAATGATTTTTTTATGTTTTGGTGTATGATTCTTACAAATTCTACCTTTGGATTTTTTTTTTCATAAATTTTCTCATTTTATTTTATTTAAATTGCCTTATTTTAAATCCTAAATCCATATTTGGATTTTTAATACTTTCCTTTTCTATAACTTATAGTCTTTATTTCTAAATTATTTTTCTACTAATTTATATCAGCATATTTTTTTTCTTATTTAACATTTCATTATTGTTATTTTCTTCTATATTTTAATTTTAAATATTTTTTGTTTAATCATTTGGATTGTATCATCTTTCTTCATCATTCAAGATTAATTTCCAAATATGTTCCATATTTTTCTAATGTTTCTTTGTCTACTTTGACTTCTCATTCCACTTCCATTTTTTCCTTAAACTATTCTTACTACTTATTCTCGTACTCATACTCCAATTTTGGAAAATACATTTTTTCTAGTTTTTCATATGCTTCTACATATATATACGATTGTTCAATTTCTATTCATAATTCTTCATTTATTCGACTTTTTACCTTATAACTCATATAATTTTCCTCACGTACTAAATTTTTTACTAAATCAATCTCTCCATATCAATTTACATTTCTATTCCTCACATTTCCTATTTCTTTTATTTTTTACCTTGTATTTTTACTTCCACATTTTGTTCATGTTAACACTTATTTCTTAGTATATAAATGATCACCCGGAGATAAGTCTTTTTTTAATTTATTTTTGTTGTTTTTAAATCATATTCATTTAGATCAATAAAATTAATTTATTGTAAAAATTATCATTTTATTGTACAATATATTTTTAAATAATAATTTAAAATACATTGAAAATAAGATATTATAATTGAAACTAATTAGTGTGGTATTTTTTAATGGAATTTCTTTTTTATGTTAATAAATTTTTTTCAGAACTTAAGGATACAATTTCATGGATAGTGTTTCCCAATGCACTGTAGAGAGAATGTAAATTATCTACAATTTTGTTTTTTATTTTTTATTTATATTTTTCTCTTGAATATTAATATTTTATTATAGATCAAAATATAAAGTTTAATTATGATTTTACTTGAATTTAAATATAATTTATTCTAATTAAGTTTTAATTTAATAATTTTTAAGGAGGATGGATTGTGGAATATTTACAACACCCCCTCTGGGAGATGATAACATAATAGATTATTGGATATGTTGATGAAGGTGAGACAACCACTATTTCCACTAGAGGGTGTTATCTATTCATTTTCCAAAATGAAATATTTCAAATTCATGTTTATATGAATCAAAATAAACTATATATTTTAGTTATGTTATCTTGATTTATGTTTTTAAGCTAACATTCCCAAAATATTTTGGTCAGTTGGTGGGGGGTTTTAGATGATTTCCTAGTGAAATTGGGTCTTCGAACTATGGGAAAAATAATTTTTCCTACTATTGGGAGATAATGTGAGTTGATTGATCCTGATAGGACCCAAGAATATGAAACTAATTTCGTTGATCTATACAGAGTGGGCCAATTGATAGATTTATTATAACTATAGATTCAATGGAGTTTTTGCGGGAGGGGTGAAATATGTTGATCATCACTATGAAATGTAAAATGAAGTTTGTGTCAAATACTACCTTTTCTAACTAGTCACATTCATGGATAAGATTTAGTTTCTTGGTCCCACATTAAACATAATTCTATGAATCCTTCAACTTCTGAAGCTTATTATAATCTTAGAAACATATTACGCCCAATTTTTCTGGTTTTAACTCACAACTAATTCTTTAGGAATGGGTTTCACTAAATATTTTATCTTTATGATAACAATTGTGTACCCCATCAACATTAAATGTGCATCTTTTTATTTTATAATATTGTTATATTTACATTGAAGGTATCTTGGAAGATGTGGACAAAGCCAAGAAAATGATCATTGATTGAAATGAAAGACAATAATATGATATTTATGACAACCCTGCTTTTTATTACAACTTAAACATGCTTTATTACATAAAACTTCACTTGATCAAACAAGGAAGATCAAGAGGTTTAGTGTCTTTGGGGCTTAGGATCATTACATAAAAACATTAAACTTGAAATACAACATCTTTATTGAAAACTGCCATTGCATGAACACTACATTCCTTCGTACTTAGCATTGCATGGGATAACCTGAGGACATGCATAAGAAAAGGGTGAGCTATAAAGCCCAGTAAGGGAGTAAAAAATGAATAAAATGAGGAGTGAAATACATGTTAGGCAATAGGCATATCAATATACGATAATAGAAACATGAACATAAAGGCATGATAAAGCATGATAATCATAACATGGAAATGTGGCAACAACACTTAACATTGAATTAGCATAAGCCAAGGCTCATTGCACATGGAGCATGAGTAAACCCTCATTGCACTTGAAGCACGAGTAAACCCTCGTTGCACTTGAATTAGCATGAGTCAATACTCATTGCACATGACGTATCATGATACTATACTTTACCCAATGCATTGGAGCGCTATAAAGGGTGCACCCTTCTTAAACATTTCATTCACTAGTGCAGAAAACGTTTTTTACGTCACCATTTTTTACGTCGGTTATATAAAACCGACGTCATAATATGTAAAACGAGGTTTTTTACGTCGGTTATTAAATAACCGACGTAAAAACCTGTGTTTAGTACACCTTTAACGTCGGTTATAAAAATAACCGACGTTATTAATCGTGCGGCTTCGTTTTTTACGTCGGTTATACATTAACCGCCGTAAAAAACAGAAGCGGGGGGTGTATGTTACATCGGTTATTCAATAACCGATGTAACAAATCGACATATGTACGAGTTATTATGTCGGTTATTCAATAGCCGACGTAAAAAACGTGGTTTTTGAAGGCCTTTTTACGTCGGTTATAAAATAACCGACGTAAAAAAAGAATCCGCAGATGTTTTTTACGTCGGTTATGGAATAACCGACGTAAAAAAACGCGGATTTGGAGCCCTTTATAACATCGGTTATACAATAACCGACGTAAAAAAAGAATCGGAGGAAGGTTTTTACGTCGGTTATTCAATAACCGACGTTATAAATGTTTTTAAAAAAATTATAACGTCGGTTATTTAATAACCGACGTGATAACTCATATAAAAATTTACCCAGACCCGTGGATTTTCATTCACGAGTTTACCTTCGATAGTCGCGACTCGTCTCTCTCGCGCGTAAACCCGAATCGGCTGGTCCATTTCGTTGGTTTAGATTCGTTTTGAGATCATCGTTTCTCATATTTAATCTCCTCGGATCAATCATCTAAACTCGCAGCACTAAGGTAATCCTCCCACTCGTTCGTTTTTTTTCGCGGATAGTATATATATATGTGTTGTGATTTTTTTGTTGAAACTACCTAAGATTCTTCGATTGCGAACCCTTTTACCTCGTTTTGGCACCATAATCTTATTTATCATCCCTAGATCTATTAGTTCGACTTGCAATATTGAAACTCAGTTCTTCCTCCACACCTAAAAACATTCTTTGAATGGCCCAACTTCTTGTTATGGTAAATTTTCAGTGATTCCAGGGGGGTGGGAGGGCTATCAAGAGGGTTGGGGGTGTCCAGGGGGGTGTCCAAGGGGGTAGGGTGTGGGGGGTGGTGTCCAGGAGGGGTGGGGGGCTGTCCAGAGGGGTCGGGGGGTGTCCAGGGGGGTTTACAAGGGGGTGGGTGGGTGTGGGGGGTTGTCCAAGGGTGTGGGTGGGTGTTGGGGGGTGTCAAGGGGGGTGTCCAATGGGGTAGGGGGTGGGGGTGGTGTTTAGGAGGGTGGGGGGCTGTCCAGAGGGTTGGGGGGTGTCCAGGGGGGTGTCCAAGCAGGTCGGGGGTGGGGGGTTGTGTCCAGGAGGGGTGGGGGTGCTTTCTAGTGGGGTCGGGGGCTGTCCAGAGGGGTCGGGGGTGTCCAGGGTGGTGTCCAAGGGGATGGGTGGGTGTGGGGGGCTGTCCAAGGGGGTGGCGGCCTGTCCAGAGGGGTCGGTGGGGTGTCCAGGGGGGTGTCCAAGGGGTTGGATGGGTGTGGAGGGATGTCCAAGTGGGTGGCGGCCTCTCCAGAGGGTATTTGGGGTTGTCCGGGTGGGTGGGGGGGGGGCTGTCCAGAGGGTTTGGGGATGTCCAGGGGTGTCCAAGGGGGTAGGGGTGGGGGGTGGTGTCCAGGAGGGGCGGGGGGCTGTCCAGAGGGGTCGGGGGGTGTCCAGGGGGGTTTACAAGGGGGTGGGTGGGTGTGGGGGGCTGTCCAAGGGGTGTGGGTGGGTGTTGGGGGTGTCCAGGGGGTGTCCAAGGGGGTAGGGGGTGGGGGTGGTGTTTAGGAGGGGTGGGGGGCTGTCCAGAGGGTTGGGGGTGTCCAGGGGGGTGTCCAAGCAGGTCGGGGGTGGGGGGTTGTGTCCAAGAGGGGTGGGGGTGCTTTCTAGAGGGGTCAGGGGCTGTCCAGAGGGGTCGGGTGGTGTCCAGGGTGGTGTCCAAGGGGATGGGTGGGTGTGGGGGGCTGTCCAAGGGGGTGGCGGCCTGTCCAGAGGGGTCGGTGGGGTGTCCAGGGGGGTGTCCAAGGGGTTGGATGGGTGTGGGGGGCTGCCCAAGTGGGTGACGGCCTCTCCAGAGGGTATTTGGGGTTGTCCGGGTGGGTGGGGGGGGGGGGGGGCTGTCCAGAGGGTTGGGGGATGTCCAGGGGGTGTCCAAGGGGGTAGGGGGTGGGGGTGGTGTCCAGGAGGGGAGGGGGGCTGTCCAGAGGGGTCGGGGGGTGTCCAGGGGGGTTTACAAGGGGGTGTGTGGGTGTGGGGGGCTGTCCAAGGGTGTGGGTGGGTGTTGGGGGGGTGTCCAGGGGGGTGCCCAAGGGAGCAGGGGGTGGGGGTGGTGTTTAGGAGGGGTGGGGGGGGGGGTTGTCCAGAGGGTTGGGGGGTGTCCAGGGGGGTGTCCAAGCAGGTCGGGGTGGGGGGTTGTGTCCAGGAGGGGTGGGGGTGCTTTCTAGAGGGGTCGGGGGCTGTCCAGAGGGGTCCGGGGTGTCCAGGGTGGTGTCCAAGGGGATGGGTGGGTGTGGGGGCTGTCCAAGGGGGTGGCGGCCTGTCCAGAGGGGTCGGTGGGGTGTCCAGGGGGGGGTGTCGAAGGGGTTGGATGGGTGTGGGGGCTGTCCAAGTGGGTGGAGGCCTCTCCAAAGGGTATTTGGGGTTGTCCGGGTGGGTGGGGGGCTGTCCAGAGTGTTGGGGGATGTCCAGGGGGGTGTCCAAGGGGGTAGGGGGTGGGGGGTGGTGTCCAGGAGGGGCGGGGGGCTGTCCAGAGGGGTCGGGGGGTGTCCAGGGGGGTTTACAAGGGGGTGGGTGGGTGTGGGGGGTTGTCCAAGGGTGTGGGTGGGTGTTGGGGGGTGTCAAGGGGGTGTCCAAGGGGGTAGGGGGTGGGGGGTGGTGTTTAGGAGGGGTGGGGGGGGGCTGTCCAGAGGGTTGGGGGGTGTCCAGGGGGGTGTCCAAGCAGGTCGGGGGTGGGGGGTTGTGTCCAGGAGGGGTGAGGGTGCTTTCTAGAGGGGTCGGGGGCTATCCAGAGGGGTCGGGGTGTGTCCAGGGTGGTGTCCAAGGGGATGGGTGGGTGTGGGGGGCTGTCCAAGGGGGTGGCGGCCTGTCCAGAGGGGTCAGTGGGGTGTCTAGGGGGGTGTCCAAGGGGGTGGATGGGTGTGGGGGGCTGTCCAAGTGGGTGGCGGCCTCTCCAGAGGGTATTTGGGGTTGTCCGGGTGGGTGGGGGGGCTGCCCAGAGGGTTGGGGGATGTCCAGGGGGTGTCCAAGGGGGTAGGGGGTGGGGGTGGTGTTTAGGAGGGTGGGGGGGCTGTCTAGAGGGTTGGGGGTGTCCAGGGGGGTTTCCAAGCAGGTCGGGGGTGGGGGGATGTGTCCAGGAGGGGTGGGGGGCTTTCTAGAGGGGTCGGGGGCTGCCCAGAGGGGTCGGGGGGGTGTCCAGGGTGGTGTCCAAGGGGATGGGTGGGTGTGGGGGGCTGTCCAAGGGGGTGGCGGCCTGTCCAGAGGGGTCGGTGGGGTGTCCAGGGGGGGTGTCCAAGGGGGTGGATGGGTGTGGGGGGCTGTCCAAGTGGGTGGCGGCCTCTCCAGAGGGTATTTGGGGTTTTCCGGGTGGGTGGGGGGTGGGGGGGCTCTCTAGAGGGTTGGGGGATGTCCAGGGGGTGTCCAAGGGGGTAGGGGGTGGGGGTGGTGTCCAGGAGGGGCGGGGGGCTGTCCAGAGGGGTCGGGGGGTTCCAGGGGGGTGTTATATCTTACTATATTTTGTTTAAAAAATAATATTCAAGCATATTTTTTTTAATACACATCGATTTGTTTTATATTTCAAAATTGTTTACATTCAAATTATGATTTTTTTCATATAAACATATATTTGTCTCATCTAAAAAAATATATATATTTTTGCTATTTTTTATAGGTAATAATGAGTCAAAGTTGGATTACGGCACATCGAATGAGCAATGAATATGAGGAAGGTGTTGATGCCTTTTTGGAATTTGCTAAACGAAATGTTCCATGTACTGACATTTTTTTCTGTCCATGCCTGAAATGTCTGAATATGAAGAAGTTGAAAAGTAGAGAGATAAAAGATCATCTGATTTGTCATGGTTTCAATCCGAGTAACAACCCTTGGATTTGGCATGGGGAAACTGGACAAAATGTCACTAATGATAATGAATCGCAAGATGGTAACTCTGATGGAATTGAAGAAATGATTCGCGATATTGTAGCAGAACAAATTGAGATAGAACTGACAGTTGCACGTCTATATGGTGATGCCGAAAAACCATTATATCCTGGTTGTACAGATTTTACGGTTTTGTCGGCGGTGTTAAGATTGATTAACCTGAAGGAGAAACATGGATGGAGTGACAGAAGTTTTACAGAGCTGCTACAATTGATGAAAGACATTTTTCCAAAGGATAACGATCTTCCAGATTCACATTATAAGGCCAAAAAAATATTATGCCCGATGGGATTGGGATACAGGAAAATAAATGTCTGTCCGAATGACTGCATTATATATAGGAAGGAATATGAATTTCTGAAAGAGTGTCCTAAATGTGGGACATCACGGTATAAGGTGAAAGAAAAATCACAAGCTGATGTAGAGATTACAAAGCTCCCTTCAATGGTATTTTGGTATCTTTCTATAATTCCTCGTTTCAAATGTTTATTTGCTAATTCACATGATGCAAAAAGGTTAAGATGGCATGCTGATGAGCGGGTATGTGATGGAAAAATACGTCATCCAGCTGATTTTCCACAATGGAAGAAAATTGATGCACAGTACCCTACATTTGGAAATGAAATTAGAAATCTGAGACTAGGCTTCTGCACAGATGGAATGAATCCATACCGAACCCTCAGTAGCACACATAGTTCATGGCCTGTTTTATTGGTAATTTACAACCTCTCTCCTGAAGTTTGTATGAAGTGCAAATATGTCATGATGAGTATCATGATCTCTGGTCCAAAGCAACCCGGCAATGATATTGATGTATACTTGTCACTGCTGATTGATGATTTGAAACTGTTATGGGCTGATGGTATTAGGGTGTATGATTCTTATAAAATGGAATATTTTCAACTGCATGTAGTGCTTCTATTCACTATAAATGACTTCCCAGCATATGGAAATTTGTCTGGATACAGTGTTAAAGGGCATAAAGCATGTCCAATTTGCGAAAAACAGACGTCATATTGTCAATTGCATCATGGGAGGAAAACAGTGTACATGGGTCATCGAATGTTTTTGCTTATGGATCACCATTATAGAAGACTAAAAAAGGCATTCAATGGCTCACAAGAATTGGATACTGCTCCAAAACCTTTATCCCCAGATTTGTATTTTGAGAGGGTGAAAAACCTTGATGTGACATTGGGAAAGACACAAAAATCTGGTAATGATAGACATATTTGGAAAAAAAGGTCAATATTTTTTGAGCTACCATATTGGAGGTATCATGAAGTCAAACATAATATTGATGTCATGCATGTGGAGAAGAATATCTGTGATTCTTTGATCGGAAAATTTCTAGATATTAAAGGAAAGACAAAAGATGGGTTGAATGCAAGGTTAGACCTACTATCAATGGGAATACGTTTGGAGTTAGCTCCCACTCCTAAAGGAAGACGAACATTTCTTCCCCCGGCTTGTCATACATTATCGAAGAGGGAGAAAAGTAGCTTCTGTCAGTGTCTTCATGATATCAAAGTGCCTCAAGGTTATTCTTCAAATGTAAAAAATTTTGTCTCATTGAAAGGCTTGAAGTTGATAGGTATGAAATCACATGATTGTCACGTCATGATGCAACAAATTCTACCAGTTGCACTGCGTGGAATATTGCCCATCCATGTCAGAAAGACTATAATGAGGTTGTGTTATTTTTTCAATTCAATTTGTAACAAGGCGATTGATGTGAATGCTTTGAAAATTTTGGAAAAGGATGCAATTTTTATACTTTGTCATTTGGAAATGTATTTTCTTCCAACTTTTTTTGATATGATGGTGCATTTAATGATTCATCTGTTTCGAGAAATAAAGCTTTGTGGACCTGTATATCTTCGTTGGATGTATCCTTTTGAAAGGTATATGAAAATATTAAAGGGATATGTTAAAAATCCATATCGACCTGAAGCCTCCATTATTGAAAAGTATATTTCTGAGGAGGTAGCAGAGTTTTGTACGAGCTACTTGGCTACAACGCAACACATAGGTTTGCCTCCATCTCGCTATGAACGGGTTAATAATGAGGGAAAGGGGATTCGTGGCTTGAAAGTCAAATCACTGTCAGCTAAACAGATGAAGAAGTTAGAATCATACATCTTGAATAACATAGCTGATGTTCAACCGTATATCACATTGCATATTAATGAGTTGAAACAATGTCATCCAAAGAAGAAAGAAATGTGGATTTTGAATGAGCACAACAAAACTTTTTTTCCATGGTTTAAAAAGACCTTGCTTGGTAGATCAGATGTATCAGAGACATTAAAATGGATAGTGGGTGGTCCATATTTAAATGTGATAACATGGTCCGCTTATGACATTAATGGCTATACATTTCATACGAAAGCTCTGGACAACAGAAGTGCAGTTCAGAATAGTGGTGTATTGGTGTTTGCAGAAGCAATGCATTTTTCGAGTGCTAAGGACAGAAACCCAATTTCGGCATCAAGTGCATATTATGGAGTGATTGAAGACATATGGGAGGATGATTACTTTAAAATTAAAGTTCCTGTTTTTAACTGTAAATGGTTTATCGGTAACAACATTGTTAGACATGATGAATTTGGAATGACACTTGTTAATCTGAATAGATTGGAAGACACAGCTGATTCTTTTATAATGGCAACACATGCCAAACAAATTTTCTATGTAGTAGATCAATCAGATATGCAGTGGGCTGTTGTTATACAAGGGAAAAAACAATATGTTGGTGAGGATGAATTTGATGAAGATGCTGATTTATGTGAGATCCCTACTTCCATGGAAAGATTAATAGAACATAATGATGAGTATGTTGAAGACATGGTTTGTGCCATAAGAAACGATCACGACGAAGGAATTTGGGAAAACAATCCAACTGTACATTCCTAAAATTATAGGTAACACATGTTTATTTCTTGTTTACATTTAGTTTTTTCATATAATGTTAGATATTGTAAATTTTTTACTTATTAAAACATGTATCAAACCAAAATGATAAAACAATAAAAACCGTAAAGAGGAGAAGTCCTGGGTGCACCGGCTGGCCGGTGGTGGATCACCGGTTGGCCGGTGGTCCAGACAGAGAGGAAGGATCTCTGTCTGGTCCACCGGCCGGCCAGTGCTGATCCAGCGGCCGGCCGGTGGTCCAGACAGAAAGGAAGGCTCTCTGTCTGGTCCACCGGCCGGCCGGTGGCCCAGACAGAGCAAGGCTGTCTGGTCCACCGACCGGCCGGTGGTGAGCCACCGGCCGGCCGGTGACACCAGGCAGTGGGCAAGTCTACTACCTGGGTCCTCCGGCTGGCCGGTGAGCTCACATCGGCTGACCGGTGGACTCAGTGAGTCCACTTTTCAGCTTTCTTGGGCCAACTCCTTGGCAACCTTTTGCCTATCAACAAAAACACTTGAAAACAAGTTAGAACATAATAAGAGTGATTGTGATCATTAAAATCCAAGAGAGAGGGGTACAACAGACTGTGTTTACCATGTTTATCATTGTTTAACATGCTTACCATATTACCAATGTTTACTATTATGTAATTTTGTACACTTTTCTATTTTCTGATTAAGTAGTATTACAATATTTGAATTTGTATATTTGTGAACTAATGTTTGTTTTTTTGATTTGAAGGAAAATGACAGATCAATCAGTTGATCAGCCACATGATTCTGGAGATGAGCATATTGGTCATACATCTGGGGAGGAACATTCACATGCTCCTATTACGGAAAAGAGTTCAAAGGTTGGTAAGCGTGGGTGCACACGTTTACCAAAATTATCACTTGCTCGTACGAAGGAGGAGAGGATAGTAGTGGAGTTTGATGATGATGATCTTCCTAGAGGTCCAAATGCTAAATATTTTAAGGGTTTTGTAGCAACTCAGGATAAGAGCAAAGTAAGCATTCTCTATGATGATTGGAGAAGTGTGGATAAGGCGATAATTTCTCAGCTGTGGGAGACCATTTTGGTAAGATCTTTTTCTATTGTTTGACTATTCTTTAAATTTTTCTAGTATATATAATATTTTTAACCTCTTTTTTATCAGATGACATTTGATATTCCTGACACTGGAGGAGTCAGGAAGAAATGCTTATCGTTGGCTGCTAGGAGATGGAGGGATTTCAAATCAACCCTCTCATCTGATTTCATTTATGGTCATAGGAGTCATGAGAATCCATGTCGTATATATCCTTTTATAGATGAAGACACATGGAGACAATTTTTTGAAAGTAGAAGAAAAGAATCATTTTTGGTAAGGGAAATGTAAACTTTTATAAGCTTTCTTATATAAATGATCTTATTATTGTTTTGTTAATGATTACTTATTCTTAATTTACAGCAAACAAGGAAAGCTCATCAAGAGATCCTATCTAAAAATGTATACCCTCATAGTTTATCTCGGGGAGGGTATGCATTATTGGAAGAACAAATGATGGCAAAAAAATTTCAACAACTAAGTGCTGAGTCTTCAAGCTCTGGAGAGGTGGCCCCTCCACCCCCTCCATCTAGACATGAGAAATGGAAAAGAGCTCGGAAGGGCAAAAAGGACAATATCTTTCGGAAGAATCGAGACTCGTAGTTGAGAGGATTGTAAGATATCTATTTTATTTATTTAAGTTTACTATTTTCGTCATATATTTCCAATCATTATAGAAATGTTCAATTAATTATTACAGGACTCTCCTGAGGAGTAGAGTTCACAGGGGACATTTACACCATCTGGGAGGGAAGATATTTTATCTGTGGCATTGGGAAAGCCCGAACATCCTGGCCGAGTAAGAGGATATCCGGCAGGTGTATCGGTAAGAAAAGTGTTGCCACGTTCCTCAACTTCTAACGTTCAGGGAGTTTATAAAAAAAATAGAATCCTTGGAGGCTGAAGTCCATAATATTAATGCGACAATGGAGGACAAGATTAGAGCATCGGTGCAGTTTATGTTTGCAGACTTGCAAAGACAATTTCAGGGTGCAGCTCCCACTCCACCTCTCCCAGTAGCTCCCACTCCCCCACCTCAGCCTGCGGACCCCATTTTTGATCCTCCTCCTCTGCCGCAGCTACCTACTTATTGTGAGTTGTATGTTGATGATCCTCAACATAATATAGTTGCATATGGGATGGTATATTGTATAGGAGATACAGTTCATCATCAACAGTTAGAGGTAGAGAATCATAGGGTCACTGTACATGATATTATAGATAGATCATCTCGGATACCATTACCTACAGATGAGGTGACGACAGTTGGACATAGTATCGGCCATTTTTTACTTTGGCCATCCAGACTTCTTCGACTCATTACCATAGAGGTATGGATGTTATATATTTTATTTTATATTTTTATTAATGTTTTATCATTTGAAAACTAATATATTGTTCAATTTATTTTTGCAGGAATACTTCAAAGGTAAAGAAATACTGTATAGACAACAACAAAGACAGATAGCTATGACATCAGATGCAGATACTAGCAGTCTTGACAAATTGTCAAGATATTCAAATTTGTTGGCGGATCATTATGACTTTACAATAGAAGCTCATGTCTGTGGACGTGAACTAAGTGTGGGGATTATGAAAACTGATATCATGGAGTTTGTCACTGGAGATAAGTTGGGCATCAACGTGGTGCAAATTTTTATCATGTAAGTCTTAACACCTTTTCCTTGCGTTATATTTATTAAAAATGTATACTTATGTCTGATTTGTATTAGGTATCTGTATAAAATTTGTGAGAGGAATGAGCTGACAGTTGTATATGGATTCATGGACCCACAATTGATTTCCCCTGAAGCATGTGCATTGGATGAGGAACAAAGAATGATTTATATTGCTGATAGATTTGAAAAGAATGTAATCACACAGTGTTGGATGATGCCTTTTTGTGAGAGGTATGAAACACATCCCTCTCAAAGAGTTAATTATCTTTTAACATAAAAAACCACTAACGTTAAATTTCCTTTTATCAGGGATCATTTGATGTTAGGGGTTTTTTGCCCTAGGGAGAAAGCACTTTATTGGATATGCTCTCTCCATGATGATGTGCGAGAAAGTTTTAAGAATATATTGGAAACGTAAGTTTCAATTTCACAATAGTTTTATATATTATAATGAATTTTAAATTTACCCCATTCGTATTATTTTCTAACAGGGCATGGGTCCACTTTTGAAAAAGCGCAAAGAAAAGGAATTTCAAGATCAAATATGTATATGCGAAGGTAAATATCCATTTATAATTTGTACATTTTGATTTATTACATAAAAATAATATATTGAATTTACACTCATTCAAACAGAAATGTCATGAGCAACAAGGCATCATCGAATGCGGATATTACATGTTAAGATTTATGTATGAAATAATAACAACTGGGACAGTTCTGAGTTTTGACCTGGTAAGATTTCCTCTTTCTCATAATATTTCAATTTGATTTATTCATTATACACGTTGACTACTATCCTTTTCCTTTGTAGCTTTTTGATGACCCTCAACCCCTTACTGCTGTAGATATCAAACACTTACAAGTGGAGTGGTCAAATTATTTTACAGGTTTGATTGACTTTTAGTTGTTTGTAATGTAAAATGTAATTTTGAATATTGTCAATGTAATTGTGTATTTTGTATTCTTTTAGGTTGGATTTAGTTTTTTTTGAAGTTGACAGTGTAAGTTTTGAATGTTATATAAGTGAATGTTTAATTTTTCTCTATTTCTTGTTTTGGTCTACTATTGATGGTTTTTCTGGTCTGGATTTTGGTATGGGGGGAGAGGTTCCAAGGGGGTGGGTGGGTGTTTGGGGGGTGTCCAAGGGATATGGGAGGGGTGTCCAAGGTGTCTTTGGGGCTGTCCTAGGGGTCGGGGGGGTGTAAATGAGGGTGGGGGGTGTCCAAGGGGTGGGGTGTCCAAGGGATATGGGAGGGGTGTCCAAGGTGTGTTTGGGGCTGTCCAAGGGGTCGGTTGGGTGTAAATGAGGGTGGGGGGGGGGGGCTGTCCAAGGGGTGGGGGGGGGGGGTGTCCAAGTGGTGGGGGGGGGGGGGGGGGTGTCCAAGGGATATAGGAGGGGTGTCCAAGGGGTGTTTGGGGCTGTCCAAGGTGATGGGGGGGTTTCCAAGGGGTCGGGGGGTTTCCAAGGGGTTGAGGGGTGTCCAGGGGGTGGGGGGGCTGTCCAAGGGGTGGGGGGTGTCCAAGGGGTGGGGGGGGGGGGGTGGTGTCCAAGGCATATGGGAGGGGTGTCCAAGGGGTGTTTGGGGCTGTCCTAGTGTTCGGGGGGGTGTAAATGAGGGTGGGGGGGCTGTCGAAGGGGTGGGGGTGTCCAAGGGGTGGGGGGTGTCCAAGGGATATGGGAGTGGTGTCCAAGGTGTCTGGGAGTTCTGTCCAAGGGGCCGGTTGGGTGTAAATGATGGTGGGGGGGGGGCTGTCCAAGGGGTGGGGGTGTCCAAGGGATATGGGAGGGGTGTCCAAGGGGTGTTTGGGGCTGTCCAAGGGCTCGGGGGGTGTCTAGGGGTCGGGGGTGTCCAAGGGGTCTGGGAGGGCTGTCAAGGTGTGGGGGTGTCCAATGGGTGTTTGAGGCTATACTAGGGGTCTTAGGGGTGTAAATGAGGGTGGGGGGGCTGTCTAAGGGGTGGGGGTGTCCAAGGGGTGGGGGGTGTCCAAGGGATATGGGAGGGGTGTCCAATGGGTGTTTGAGGCTGTACTAGGGGTCATGGGGTGTAAATGAGGGTGGGGGGGCTATCCAAGGGGTGGGGGTGTCCAAGGGTTGTGGTGGGGCTCCAATGTGGTGGGGGAGGGCTGGCCAGGTTGTTAGGTTGGTATAGATGAGGGTGGGGTTTAGTTGGGGCTTGGGGGAGGGCTGGCATGGTTATTTTTGTTGTTTGGTTTCTGGTTTCTTTTTGGTGAGAGCAGTGCAATTATTTTAAAAAAAAATATCGCTTTCACGTCGGTTATTTTATAACCGACGTGGTAAATAAATCGATAGGGGTTTATCACGTCGGTTTTTTCGAGAACCGACGTGATAAACCGTTCCCGGGCCTTTTATCACGTCGGTTCTTATTATAACCGACGTGCTAAAACGCCTGGGAATCGATTTACCACGTCGGTTATGGGATAACTGACATGCTAAAACGTTTCCTAGGCCTTTTTATCACGTCGGTTATTTAAGAAACCGACGTGATAATAGGCCCGGGGAAGGGTTAATCACGTCGGTTTAGAAATAACCGACGTGATAAACCCCGTGATGTTAGGTTTGTTACGTCGGGTTTTAAATAACTGACGTAAAAAACATTATTTATAACGTCGTCCGTATTAACGTCGCCTAAAAACCGACGTAAATAATGAAAAATAACCGACGTAAAAAATGTTTTCTGCACTAGTGATTTCATGCATAAGTGTGCCACATGGATCATAAAACATGGATTCATAAAACATAATCATTTCTTCCACGATAAAGGAAAGTGGAATTCATACATGAAACGTTATAATCAATATGTAAATGTGCATAAAGGTGAATACCCTTGAAGGAGAAATGGGCATGGTATTCACTACACATAGACATTGGCTTAGAAAATCGGTGCGATTTCGGCAGCGTAACGTCGTGACATAAGAATTCATAAAAAAGGTTGATGAGGGAGAAAGGGGTTCCTCATCATATTTACATGTAATGGACAGTAAGGAGATCATATATATACATTTCCCAACAATAGAAATGGAATTTAGATTCATGATACAAAAGTATTGCTTGAATGTAAAAGAAGAGAGAGAAGTTCCTTTCGGAATTTCGGCATAGTAACGGGTGTACATGGGAGGCATTTAATGAGAGAGAAAGGGTTCTCCCATCATTAAAACAATAAGAGGGCAGTATGGGGGAGGTGCTAAACCATACCCCAACATTCATAATTGAAATAAAAAGGGAAATACAACTTAAAGAAAATTGACAAAAAAATGAAAAAGGAAGAAAACCCCTTACTTGGACGTGTGCTTCCAAAGGCTAGAGAGAGGCCTGTGAGTGGCTTCTTGGGAGCTTGGGGCACCTTGAGAGGATTATATAGAGAGTAGGGCAGAGGTTGGACGAACTTCAAGGGCTTTGAGTGAGGAGGAAGTGAGAGCTTGGGTGGGTTTATATAGGAAGGTGAGAGAATTCTTTATTATTTAGGTTTGGGACCCCTTATATTAAAATAATCCAAAACACAAACCATCCCATGGTATTTTCCCATGGTTTCGGGAAAAGGAAAGAGGAAAACAATATTTTACAAGTCCAAGGTCAGAACTTATTAAAAAATTAGGGTTGCTTATGTGGAGGTGAGTCACACTCCCATTGAAATTAATTTAAAAAGGCAAAGTGTTGAATAAGTCTTGAGGGCTCCATTAATGCTTTGAAAAGTGAGTCAAACAAACCCAAACCCTCATTATTTTAATGATAAAACATATATTGGCCGAACATAAGGATTATGGTATTTTATTACATCACCATTGGGTCATTATGATGTCATAAAACACATTATATATTTAAATGGTATTTAATTTTTACCCAAAAATTTGACTGTCTCAGAAAATTATGAAAAATTCACCGTTGGATAATTTCGACGTCCTGATTCCAAAAATAATATTTATTTTATCTAAATAATTTTCTAAAAATGTCAATTTTCACTTTTAAAATAAAAACCGACATTTATAAAAAATTCACGGGTTTTGACAGAAATGGCTTTCAAACCTTAATAAAAATTTTAATTGCATTCATAAAATTATAAGATCATTTATATTTAATAAAAATTATTTTAATATTAATAATAATATTTTATTAAAATATTATTTAATTCAAAAATCCTTTAATTTAATAAAATATAATTCTAAATTATATAATAACTAAAAACACCATTTGTACTTTAAAAACTAATTACAATGTATCAAAAATGACTAGAAATTATATTCATTATTATATACAAAAAAAATTAATGTACATGAACATGGTGCTACTTATTTGTTACATAACCCCTTAAAATAGCCGCATAAGACCTAAGGGTAAGGTGTGCGATGGTGACAGACTCTTGGGGTTGCTCGGATAACATCGCTCGAGTGGTAATCTCTATCAACTTCCATTTTTCCCGTAGACGATCAAGTTTGAGCTTGACTTGATGAAGCTCAGCTTGGGCTTGGTCAAGGGCAAAGCCCAAAGACGCCACATCTTTTCCGAGCTCCGACAAATGGGCTTCGTAAGGGGAAATTCTACTAGATGAGGCCATCACTTCCTTTTTCTGAGTAGAAAATTGGTTTGTTAAAGCCTTATAGTTAAACTACCCAGATGATCTCTGTTCAACGGCTATAAAAGTAACGGTCACAAATCTTAAAGTAAAACTAAAAATGTTGATATCTTATAAAAACATTTTTAATAAAGAAACATTTAACTAGATCAAGAGTGATTTTCCATTAATGAAATTTTGGGTCGTTACAACATTCCCCCCTTAAGAAATTTCTCCCTCGAAATTTTCCTTTTCCCACTCTAAAACAAATGTGGGTAACTTAGCTTCATCATATCCTCCGACTCCCAAGTTGCTTCTTCAAACTTTTGGTTTCTCCACAACACCTTGACGAGAGGCATTGTCTTATTTCATAGAACTTTTTCTCTACGATCTAAGATCTTCACTGGTTTCTCCTCATAAGAAAGATCATCTTCTAATTGTACCACCTCGGAAGAGAGTACATGTGAAGGGTCTGGTATGTACTTCCTTAAGAGGGATACATGGAAGACATCATGCACCTTGGCCATAGTAGGTGGAAGTGCTAGTCGATAGGCCACAGCCCCAACACGATCAAGAATCTCGAAGGGGCCGATGTACCTTGGACTTAACTTCCCTTTCTTTCCAAACCTCATGACCTTCTTCCACGGAGATATGCGTAAAAACATCATGTCTCCGACTTTAAACTCAAGGTCTCGTCGACGATTATCTGCATAACTCTTCTGTCGACTCTGGGCTGCCTTGATATGCTGCTGAATGGTTTTCACCTTCTCCACCATTTCTTCGACCATTTCTGGTCCAAGCAGCTTACGTTCACCGACCTCATCCCAACATGCCGGTGTTCTACACCTTTTCCCATACATGGATTCATATGGTGCCATTTGGATGCTCGAGTGGAAACTATTATTATAAGAGAACTCAACTAGAGGAAGATGTTGATCCCATCCTCCTTTAAAGTCCATTGAGCATGCTCTCAACATATCCTCAAGTGTTTGGATAGTCCGCTCGGATTGGCCATCAGTTTGAGGATGATAGGCCGTACTGAAGTTCAGTTCAGTATTCAGAGCATGTTGAAGACTCTTCCAAAACTTAGAGGTAAATCTTGGATCTCGGTCAGACACAATAGATAGTGGTACTCCATGCAACCGTACCACTTCCCTGATATATATCCGTGCCAGTTGATCCAAAGAGAAATCATCTCGAATAGCAATGAAGTGTGCAGTCTTTGTAAGACGATCCACAACAACCCAGATTGCATTGTTGCCTTTGGATGTCCTTGGAAGTCCAGTGACGAAGTCCATGGTGATGTTCTCCCATTTCCATTCTGGTATGGGCAATGTTTTCATCATCCCCTTAGACTTCTTCCTCTCTGCCTTCACTTGCTGACACACCAGGCACTTTGATGTATATTCAGCGATCTCCTTCTTCATATTATCCCACCAAAAGTTTTCTCGGAGATCTCGATACATCTTTGTGCTCCCTGGGTGAATAGAGAAATTTGAACTATGTGCATCATCCAAAAGTTCCTTCTTCAGCTCCGAACTTGATGGAACACATAGTCTTTTCCCAAACCGCACAATTCCTTCTTCATTAACATTAAACTCTGAGGATTTTCCCTTTTTGATAGCTTCCACTTTTTCTTGGATTCCTGCATCATCCTTTTGAGCATCCTTTAACCTTTCCAAAATAGATGGTTGAGCAATTATTTGTGAAAGGATTGATGATGTTCCCTTCTTTATGATTCCCACGTCCATCTTCATCAAGTCTAAGAAGATTGGATCCTTCTCAATTCTCATCATTGATAGAATTGCTGGATCCTTTCTACTTAGGGCATCCGCCACCTTTTTCACCTTCCCAGGGTGGTAATGTATTGAACAGTCATAATCCTTGATGAGCTTTATCCATCTTCTCTGGCGCATATTATGCTCTTTCTGTGTGAATATATATTTAAGACTCTTGTGGTCAGTATATATCTCACATTTCTCTCCATAGAGATAATGCCGCCAGATTTTCAAGTCAAAGATCATCGCCGCCAACTCCAGATCATGCGTTGGATAGTTTCGCTCATGGATTTTCAACTGCCTTGAGGCATAGGATATCACTTTATCATTCTGCATCAGCACACATCCTAAGCCCTTCTTCGAAGCATCACTGAATACCACAAAAAGCTCCCCACTTGTGGGTAAAGTGAGCACAGGTGCAGTGATAAGCCTCTTTTTCAACTCCTTGAAGCTTTCTTCGCATTCATCCCTCCAAGAAAACTTTACTCCCTTTCGAGTTACCTTGGTAAGAGGGTTGGACAATCGTGAGAAAAATTTGTCACAAATCGTCGATAATATCCAGCTAACCCCAAGAAGCTACAGATATCAGTTACCGATGTTGGCCTCAATCATCCCTCAATTGCATCTGTTTTGGAGGGGTCCACAGATATCCCATTGCTTGTGATGATATGACCCAAGAATGAGACTTCCTTCAACCAAAACTCACAGTTGCTGTACTTTGCATAGAGCTTCTCCTTGCGCAAACTCTCTAGTACAGTTTTTAAATACTCCTCATGGTCCTCCTTGGTTTTGGAGTATATTAGAATATCATCTATAAAGACTACCAAAAATTTGTCTAGGTAATCTCTAAAGACTCTATTCATCAAGTCCATGAATATTGCTGGAGCATTGGTGAGTCTGAAAGGTATTACTATGAATTAATAGTGCCCGTACCTTGTACGAAAAGCAGTCTTGGGGATATCTTCCTTCTTCACCCTTACTTGATAATATCCCGACCGCAAGTCGACCTTGGAGAAGTATTGTGCTCCACGCAGCTGATCAAACAAGTCATCGATTCTTGGGAGAGGATACTTGTTCTTTATCCTGATTTTGTTAAGTTCACGATAATCGATGCAAAGCCGCATTGACCCATCCTTCTTCATGACAAAGAGGACTGGTGCACCCCATGGTGATGCACTTGGGTGAATAAACCCTTTATCCAGATTCTCCTGTAGTTGTTTCATCAGCTCTTCAAGCTCAACAACATCCATTCTATATGGAGTCTTGGATATTGGTAGAGCCCCAGGTATAATTTCAATTGAGAACTCAACATCTCTTCTTGGAGGAAGACCAGGAAGTTCCTCGGTAAATACTTTAGCGAATTCCCTCACAATAGGCATTTCTTCAAGGGTGGTTTCTTCCTTGGACTTAATCATCTGAGCCCGATATGCGTTCTCATAAGGCAGTAATATCCATGCTTGAGATGATGGAGCTAAAGGAGATTCATCTTCCTCCTGACACTTGTAAAGAATCGGGGGTCGATTCTCCATATGGAGTGTGATTTACCTCTCCCAACTATTTATGTTGGCTCTATATAAGGAAAGTCAATCCATGCCAAGAATTGCATCAAATTCCACCAAAAGGAGTATGACGAGGTTCGCCGGGAAATTCAATCCACAGATTATAACAGGTGAGGACTTATACTCATGGGATGCAATGATTTCCCCATTTTCCGTACTCACCGACATCTTTAATTCCATGATTTGTGGTGGTGTAGGGATTATTCTACTAAACTTTTGAGATATAAAAGAATGCGTAGAACCTGAATCAAAAAGTACGTTCTCTATTCTTGAATGAATAACTAGCGTACCTGTCACCACTTCGTTGTCGGGGTTCACTTCGGCAGAAGTGATGGCAAAAGCTCTTCCTTGCTGTCTTGAAGGTTGTTGATTGCCTCTGATAACCCTTGGATTAGGGCACTGATTCGGAAAATGACCCGGTTCTTTGCATTTGAAGCATTGAACAATGCGTTGTGGTTCGAACGGAGTGTTCCTCTCCTCTGTCACAGCTGCGGGTCCTTCTTGCTGACAGTTAACAGCTAGGTGCCCTTCTCTTCCACACTTGAAGCATTTTCTTGTCCCCCTAAGGCAATTTCCAGGGTGCTTCTTTCCACACTTTTGGCAAGTGGGGTGTTGGAATTTCTTAGCGCCGTTGGATTTATCCATCGGACCACCAGCATTGAAGTCCACCTTCCACTTCTTGTCCCCATGATACCCCTGTGATTCTCCGATCTCCATTTCAACCTTGAGGGAACATCGGACAATTTCCTCATAGCTGTCGAAGTCACGGATCACTAATGCTTTCCGCAAGCTAGGCTTCAGCCCACCAATGAAGCGGTCAACCTTTCATTTGGGGGTAACGACAAAGCCGGAAGCGTATCGTGCAAGCCTTGTGAAGTTTGCCTCGTACGCTCCCAAAGATTCCTCATCTTTCTGCTTTAGGGAAAGGAAGTCCCTTTCCATCTTAAGACGGAGGGTGCGTGGAAAATATTTATCGAAAAACATCTTCTGGAATACCTTCCATTCCAAAGCCTCGATCTCCTCCTCAGGCTTCGTATTTTTGATCAAAGTCCACCATTGATCAGCTTCACCCTCTATACGATAAGCCGCCAGGAGAACCTTCTCTTTTTCAAAGCATTGGAGGATGGAGAATATCTTCTCAATGGAGTTGATCCATTGTTCAGCGATCGTGGGATCAGATGATCCACTAAAAGTAGGAGGCCTTTGTCTCATGAAGCATTAAATAGTGACTTGTTCTTTCTTGGGGGGGGGGGGGTTGAACGTTCCTATTGACCAGTGTTTCTATTCAAAACTTGAGTTAGCTGAGAGAGAAGCGTGACAAATTTCGTGATTCCCGCTCCTATTGGATTGGGCATCTCATAAGTACAATCATCACACTGATCTTCACAACGGTTGTTAGCCCGAGTTCTCCTATTACCGGCCATTGGCTGGAATAAAAGAAAGTTAGGGGTAACACATAAAGGTTAATCCAAAGACAAAAGTTGATGACTTATAAATAAAATTTAATCTCTTTAACTCATTAGTCTATAGGATTCAATCCAGGCTTTTCATGATCTTCCTTCTAAAATATATTCTTAGGGGCATTTTTCCTTTAATAAGGGTTCATACTAAGATTGTGAATTCATAAAAACATATCCCCCGGGAGTGTCGTAACCAAGAGTGCAGCAAGGCCCGTTGTCGTGCACCAGTTCCCGTTCGAGTCTAGCTCAAAGCGGTGTTTCCGGGTTTTACCCCTAGGATACATCTGTGCCAGAGCCGCCTCTACCTGCTCGTATCCAGACAGGGATGTATTTGTTTGATAAAACTGTTACTTAGTATTTACGAAAACATAGGGATGTTTTTATTATTCTTAGTATTGTATCTAAGGCTTTACTAGGGTTTCCTAATCCCAAAAATAACTAAACCTATCCTCTGATACCAACTATGACATTCCTGCTTTTTATTACAACTTAAACATGCTTTATTACATTAAACTTCACTTGATCCAACAAGGAAGATCGAGAGGTTTAGTGTCTTTGGGGCTTAGGATCATTACATAAAAACATTAAACATTAAATACAACATCTTTATTGAAAACTTCCTTTACATGACCACTACATTCCTTTGTACTTTGCATTGCATGGGATAACCTGAGGACATGCATAAGAAAAGGGTGAGCTATAAAGCCCAGTAAGGGAGTAAACAATGAATAACATGAGGAGTTAAATACATGTTAGGAAATAGGAATATCAATATAGAATAATAGAAACATGAACATAAAGGCATGATAAAGCATGATAATCATAACATGGAAATGTGGCAACAACACTTAACATTGAATTAGCATGAGCCAAGGCTCATTGCACATGGATCATGAGTAAACCCTCATTGAACTTGAAGCACGAGTAAACCCTCGTTGCACTTGAATTTTCATGAGTCAACACTCATTGCACATGACGTATCATGATACTATACTTTACCCAATGCATTGGAGCGCTATAAAGGGCGCACCCTTCTTAAACATTTCATTTCATGCATAAGTGTGCCACATGGATCATAAAACATGGATTCATAAAACATAATCATTTCTTCCACGATAAAGGAAAGTGGAATTAATACATGAAACTTTATAATAAATATGTAAATGTGCATAAAGGTGAATACCCTTGATGGAGAAATGGGCATGGTATTCCCTACACAAAAACATTGGCTTAGAAAATCTGTGCGATTTCGGCAGCGTAACGTCGTGACATAAGAATTCATAAAAAAGGTTGATGAGGGAGAAAGGGGTTCCTCATCATATTTACATGTAATTGACAGTAAGGATATCATATATATACATGTCCCAACAATAGAAATGGAATTTAGATTCATGATACAAAAGTATTGCTTGAATGTAAAAGAAGAGAGAGAAGTTCCTTTCGGAATTTCGGCATAGTAACGGGTGTACATGGGAGGCATTTAATGAGAGAGAAAGGGTTCTCCCATCATTCAAAAAATAAGAGGGAAGTATGGGGGAGGTGATAAACCATACCCCAACATTCATAATTGAAATAAAAAGGGAAATATAACTTAAGGAAAATTGACAAAAAAATGAGAAAGGAAGAAAACCCCTTACTTGGAAGTGTGCTTCCAAAGGCTAGAGAGAGGCTTGTGAGAGGCTTCTTGGGAGCTTGGGGCACCTTGAAAGGATTATAGAGAGAGTAGGGAAGAGTTTGGACGAACTTCAAGGGCTTTGAGTGAGGAGGAAGTGGGAGCTTGGGTGGGTTTATATAGGAAAGGTGAGAGAATTCTTTATTATTTAAGTTTGGGACCCCTTATATTAAAATAATCCAAACCACAAACCATCCCATGGTATTTGCCCATGGTTTCTGGAAAAGGAAAGAGGAAAAAAATATTTTACAAGTCCAAGGTCCGAACTTATTAAAAAATTAGGGTTGCTTATGTGGAGATGAGTCACACTCCCATGGAAATTAATTTAAAAAGGCAAAGTGTTGAATAAGTCTTGAGGGCTCCATTAATGCATTGAAAAGTGAGTCAAACAAACCCAAAACCTAATTATTTTATTGATAAAACATATATTGGCCGAACATAAGGATTATGGTATTTTATTACATCACCATTGGGTCATTATGATGTCATAAAACACATTATATATTTAAATGGTATTTAATTTTTACCCAAAAATTTGACTGTCTCAGAAAATTATGAAAAATTCACCGTTGGATAATTTCGACGTCCTGATTCTAAAAATAATATTTATTTTATCTAAATAATTTTCTAAATATGTGAATTTTCACTTTTAAAATTAAAACCGACATTTATAAAAAATTCATGGGTTTTGACAGAAATGGATTTCAAACCTTAATAAAAATTTTAATTGCATTCATAAAATTATAAGATCATTTATATTTAATAAAAATTAATTTAATATTAATAATAATACTTTATTAAAATATTATTTAATTCAAAAATCCTTTAATTTAATAAAATATAATTCTTAATTAAATAATAACTAAAAACTCCATTTGTACTTTAAAAACTAATTACAATGTATCAAAAATGACTAGAAATTATATTCATTATTATATACAAAAAAAATAATGTACATGAACATGGTGCTACTTATTTGTTACATAACCACTTAAAATAGCCGCATAAGACCTAAGGGTAAGGTGTGCGATGGTGACAGACTCTTGGGGTTGCTCGGATAACATCGCTCGAGTGGTAATCTCTATCAACTTCCATTTTTCCCGTAGACGATCACGTTCGAGCTTGACTTGATGAATCTCAGCTTGGGATTGGTCAAGGGAAAAGCCCAAAGACGCCACCTCTTTTCTGAGCTCCGACAAATGGGCTTCGTAAGGGGCAATTCTACTGGATGAGGCCATCACTTCCTTTGTCTGAGTAGAAAATTGGTTCGTTAAAGCCTTATATTTAAACTACCCAGATGGTCACTGTTCAACGACTATAAAAGTAACGGTCACAAATCTTAAAGTAAAACTAAAAAAGTTGATATCTTATAAAAACATTTTTCATAAAGAAACATTTAACTGGATCAAGAGGGATTTTCCATTAATGAAATTTTGGGTCGTTACAATATTCTAGTAATTTCTAATATGTAAAAACCAACCACACACATCAACCTGACACCCAAATTTCTTGGTATCATCAAAAGTGTCATACTAAATTCACATTATTATTAAAATTTCTCAAAACATAGAGAATGAGTTTGGATTGCAACAAAAGTTTATGACATATATGAATATACCACATGTTAATTTGATGTTTGATGTTGGAATATTGATTAAATGTATAATTTCATTAGATTTAATTCATAAAAAATGGGTATCTAAGGGTCATAATGTAGTAAACAACCTCATATTATCCTTATGTCAACGGAAAATGACCATCAAATATTTTTTGACATGTAGGAAATGTAGGTTCTGGGCACAGTTGAAGCACGTGGATGTGTGTACCCAAAATTAATTTTACTATTAACAACGATCAATCTGTGATCTGTCATGATGATAAAATGTCAGTTCTTCAAAATAGATTAAAGAATGTAAAAGGAAAGAGGGATGTCTCAAAACCATAGATACGATCATCATATGATGGTTATTATTAAATTAATTAAATGATATTAATTACCTTGATTTAATTCTCTATCTGTTGATGTTTCCGGTCACGATCCAATGTGATCCGACATTGCGTCGTAGAAGAAAAGTGTAGGATTCATCTATTAGTGATCCAAACATGCTCCTTGTATCAGTAGACGTCACCGAAGGGATCTCTGGCTACTACCATATATGTTCCTTCTCTTGTGATGATCTCCTTTAATCGCCTTGAGAGCCTCTTCCAAAGCGCTCTCCCAGATCTGGTGGAGGAGGATCTCTCTCGTAACTTGATAGAATTCATGGAGGAAATGAATTCTCTCTTGGATTGATAGATTTCTAAAGATCCATTGTTCACAACCACAAAATTGGATAGGCCTAATGAGAATAGTTTAATAGGAATTTATAATAGATAGAATAATTAAATAAAATAATTAATCATAGGTATTTATTTATTTCAATTAATATTTAGTAATACCCCATGTCTAATAATAGAATTTGAAAATATTTATTACTTTACATGCTCCCAGATAATTACCCCCAATATTATTTAATTTAAAAAATAATAATATTTTTAACAAATTCCCATAAAAACAACAGGGTGTATATATTAATATACAAGGTTTGTACTTTTGTTTTTTAATTTAGCTTATTTCATCCACTTCATTTATAAGACATTGAATAATGACTGTTTATTTATTAAATAGATATCATTGGATTACTCACTAATAAATATATTATTTCACCCATTATATATTCTATCGAATAACTAGTGTGTAAATAAATGCAATCAGGAATCCTTGAATAATTATTAAACCAAAATCTGGAATAATCATTATTCAACTTGTAAAATGAATATTTAACTATGGTACTTGGATAGAATTAGTGTGGGACCCTCTGTCCTCTTTCTCAGTTGCATTAGGCAGATTCCGCTTAAAGTCTAAGGTTAACATCTAGAAATATTCCAGGTCACCCATGTAGAAATATGTTAACACCGCAATTACGTGTAACCTCCTACGAACGCTTACCCTATGATGTAATCTCTTTGTCTCGATATCTCCAATCAAGCGAGTTTCATGCTACTGCCACCGAACCATGTGCTAGATTATTCTTTCTTTGACTTCTTAGAATTGAAATTTCCCAATCATCACCATGGAAATAGATTTGTATGGGCTATATCAATTCTCTCAAAGGATCTGAGATATCATCTTACGTTATGAAAAAGAAGGGTAAAATCCATTATCACGTTATATATTAATGTAGTATTACTCGTGACGCACCCAACATATCCTACCTCGCTATGAACATTCTGTCATAACATTTTGCATCAATACATCTAAGTGCCTGAGTTGTAATACCCCTTAATAATAATATTAATGTCTAAGGACCAATACAAAGGTCTGTAAATAGGAACATTCAATGACACTATAAAATGTAGATTTTTTCTGGCGTGTCTCATTCTTATAATATCCTCTTAGATATTACCAAGGGTGCACACCATGAGAAGGTTCCACAACGTTTTATGAGTCCTCACCCCTAATATCCTGTATTATTTATGATCCTCAAATAATATCATCTGGCCATAGAACATATATTCAAGAATAGTGTTATGGAACATCTGAGTTCTCATCATAGCAGGGATCTTCTATGACCCATTAGTGAAATAGCTATACATAGAACATTATCACATGCATTGTCATGCAGAAGAACAATCAAGAGCTGATAAGGTATTTATTAATATTCTAATACATGAATACAAGTTTATCATAAATTACAAATTAGATGGTTCTAGGTCACCAACTCCAACCATCTCCCACATAGACTAGAGCCAACTTCTAATAACCATTACCCCACTATCACTCACATTATATTCATACTTCTTCTAAGATAGGACTTTAGTCATGGGATCATCCACGTTCTCTTACATGGATACTTTCCTCCGTACAACATCACCCCTTTGATAGAAATACCTCAAGAGGTGATACTTCCATAGAATGTGCTTTGTTAGTTGATATGACCTAGGTTCATTTTCAAGATCCACCGCTGCAATATTATCACAATACAATGGGATTTGATCTCTACTGCTACGTACCATATCATACTCTTGGATACTTTTCAGAATCTATAAGGCTTCCTTGGCTATATCAAAAGATGCTATATATCTGGATTCTACTGTAGAATCTGTCACAACTTGATGCGTTGAACACTTCAGGCTCACAACTACTCTATTGAGACAGAAAGCATATCCTGATAATTCTTTCATAGAAAATCACTTTTTCAACCAGTGCTCAACTATCTATAAGACCGGTTTGTTATTTCTATTAAGTAATATGTCATCAGCATATACTATTAGGACAATGACCGCATTTCCATTAAACTTATTATAAACACATGGATCACATTAATTCCTAATGAAACCACATTCTTTTATGGATTCATCAAATTGAATGTTTCATGACATGGATGATTTCTTTAATACATAAATGGATTTATATATCTTGAAAACTCATTTGGATTTTCCATGTTTCGCAAAATATTTTCATTTTGTCATATAGACTTATTCTAGGTGATTCCCATTATGGAATTCAGTTTTGACATCCATCTTCCAAATCGCATTGTTATGGTAAACTACAATGGAAATTATGATTCATATGGATTTAAAAATGGAAACTGGAGAGAATATTTCATCACAGTCAATTAATTTATGTTGGTGGAATCCTAGAGCAACTATCCTTTCTTTATATGTGATAAATTTACCTTCCATGTATATATTTCTCTTGAATACACATTTTCATCTGATATGCCTTACATCAACTAGATTATTGACTAGAACCCAGACTTGGTTCTGATAAACGAAATCCATCTTCGAATTCATTTCTTCTAGCCATTTTGCAACTTATGAGCTCTCTACTTCTTCCTTATATGAGAGAGGTTCAATATTGTACAACAATAATGATTCACCATCTTCAGTGACAAGTAAACCAAATCTCTATAGTTCCCTTACCTCTCTTGAGCTCTGACACATTACTTGTGTTTCTAGAACCTCATCCACGAGGACTTTTGGAACTTTTTCTTATACCAACTACAATGTATCATGATCACCAACTTCGTCAAAGTTAATCTTTCTCCCACAATCAATTTTGAGGAGGTGCTCCCTCTCAAGAAAGACGTATTGTCTGGAGACAATAACATTCTTATTTAAAGGGTTATATAGGTAATATTCTTTTGTTTCCTTGGGAAATCCTATGAAGATACACCTCATGCCTCAGGGTTCTAGTTTGTTTCTTGATAAGGCCTTAAAAAATGTCTCGCATCCCCATACACATGTCAGTTTAAAAAATTATTTCTTTTCATTCCCTAATGCAGAGGAAATTCCCTTTGCCTCCTTAATTAGTGATCAATTTAATGTGTATGCTACAGTTTGTAATCTATATACCCAAAAAGAAAATAGATTATTTGCATGACTCATCATTGATCTCACCATGTCCAATAAGGTTTTGTTCCTCCTTTCACTAAAACCATTCCACTATGGTGTATAATTAATAGTGAGTGGAGATAAAATCTCAGTCTCTCATAAAAGGACGATGAACTATGGGTTCAAATATTCTCCACCTCAATCCAATCAAAGCTTCTTTATCCTTTTACCAAGCTCTTTCTATAATTAATTCTTGAATTCCTTAAATTTCTCTACAGACTCTGAATTATACCTCATTTATTAGATATAGCCATATCTACTGAAATCATCATAAAAATTAATGAAGTAATAATATCCACAACTACATTCTATTAGAAATGGTCCACACACATCCATATGTACCAATCTTATAAGCTCTGTGTCCCTTTCTCCACATCCAACAAAAAGCGACTTGGTCATTTTCCCTTGTAAACCAACGTGACATATATCATGTGTTTTTAGCTTAGTAGAGTCTAAATAACCATCTTGTTAGACCTTTGTCAAGGGATTCTCATTTACATGACGGGGATGGTGATTCTGCAACTGAATGTTGTATGAGTCATGTGAGTTTGTTTTGTTATCGATTTCCAAAACTTGGTATTCATAATTTAATATGTACAATGTGTATTTTAAATACCCCACAACATAACATATATTATTCTTCAAAATTAAACAACCCTTATTTCCAAACATGAAAATAAATCCATCCATATCCAAACATGGTACATAAATTATGTTCTTGGTAACACTATGTACATATTAATAGTTTTGTAAAACCAAAATCATTCAGTTGGAAATGAAAGATTATAATCACCAATGGCCAACGATGCTAGCCTCAAGCAATTGGCAGCTTGAAGATCCACCTATCCTATAGAAATACTTCCAAATCAACTGTTTCCCTACATTTGAATACAGATGTGAGCCCCACATGCTGTATATAATACCCAATGCTTAGAAATGGAAAGATTACACTCGATTACAAAAACACCTTTATCATCCCCATGCTTCTGGGATCAATTTCTCTTCCAGTGTCTTGTCTTTCCTAATGAAAGCATACAACCTCCCATTCCATTCCCTGCCTTGGGATCTTTCCCTTCTTGGAGGGACGATGCTTGGGGGGCTTCAGACCATTTATAAATCCTTGTCCACTTTTTTTGGTCCTTCCTCTTCTTATTCACCATAAGGATTGTGGGTTTGTCACGCCCCAAGTCCGTATCTAACTGGTGATTCAAAGTCAGAAGCTCCGATATAATCATATCATTGTTTCTCATGTTTTATTTGACAATAAATCTAGATAAGTTCGTGGGAAGTGATAATGGAATGATATATATATGAAACTCATCAGTGATCTTATTCCCGAAGATGTCCATGCATTCAATATAGCTAATAAGATGGACTACACGAGGCCTAGATCACACAGACTCTCCAATCATAGTTGTGAATGAAGTGTTGGAGATCTCATATCTCTTATATCTTTCCTCCTTTTGATAGAGATCCTTAAGGTGATACATCCTGATATACACTTCCATATTTTTATGTTGCTTCAGGAGCTCATTAGTCATTGTTGATAGAATTACACATTGGAAACTTGTGGAATCATCCAAATGTTTCATATAGGGAGATATTTCTTTTCTACTAGCCTTGTTTCTAGGTGCAACTTGAACCGGCTCCTCCAGCACAAACAATTTCCTCTCATGGTGAAGGATGACGCGTAAACACCTCTTCCATTCTTGGAAATTGGTGGTAATTAGAATATTTTCTTTATCAAGTATATTTTGAAATGATATGTTTGATATATTTTTTATTATTATTTATAATAATTAAGATGATTCAAGATTTAGTACTTTACCAGGACAAAAAAGACACATGAAAATAAATTCATACTTATTAGTCTCCCACAATTTTGTTGAAATCAAATAGCCCCCACCGTTGACTTTGGTATATTTTATTTCCTAAATATTCTAGTTGCGAGGATCCATATTTCCCTTGGCATTACCCCAAATAGGGTTGGTCAAAAATCTTGATGGGTTTTAGGTAGGCATTCCAAATTTCAACTTCATTAACTCTCAGTTCCTTGATCCATTGAGTGGAATCCCTAATCCTATAATCCTTTTATTTTGTATATCCTCAACATTTGCCTCTTGGTCAAACCAACTCCTATTGTGGCAGTCAAACCATGATATGAACTAAGTCAAATCAAAGAAAACCCTAAATTTAGAATTCCTCAATAATTGAATGCACCCCATCTATGGTGGGTCATGCACTTTGAAAAATGGTTCGGTTCTTACCAAGATTATCGAAGGGTATACCAACTTAATATTTCCTTGCGGTATTGTATCCTTATACGTAAATTTCTATTTTATTATGTTTATTACATGATATTTAATATAATGTGGGATATTCTTATGTGATTAGCCCTATCTAACATATTATTTTGACATATGTCAATATTATTTTAGTTTCATATTTAATGATTATTTAATTAATTAAATATGGGATGGTGACTACACACCCACAATAAATAAACCATGATATTGATAGAAATAAAATAAATGTCCAGATCATGAGCTTGTTATATTAGTTATTTTTTCTAGTGGTTGATAATCTATCCCAAGACCTTGTGGAGAAAACACCTTGAAACTTTTGGGTTCGTTTTTAAAGCTTTCCACATGTCCACCTTTGTATCTCCTTGGATTGGTATCACCTTGGTTCCTAACTTGATCACCCTCCACTAGATTGACAGAACTATCCATTTAAAATGTTTTTATCTCATATTTAGATGAGGGGTAAAATGGGGTTTTATATTAAATAAACCTTGAGCATGCATACCCTACATATTAATGTGGATAAGGCTTACAGGACAAAAAATTTAATTTAAATAATTTAATTAAAAGAAACCATCTACATTTAAAGGTCCTAGACTAGATCCTCATCATATATAAATTCAATGACATTTACTCAAAAATAAAACTAGCATTAAATTATTTTATCATCTTTATTCGAGATAAATTACGCTTGAATCAATTAATTATTATTTTAATTAATTAATACTTTTATATTAAACCCTATTCTAGATTTCATTTGGATTCTCATCCATCATAATTTTAATCAAATAAATTCCATTAAAATTATCTTTGTATGTAACTTGAACCCTAGAGGAAACCTAATGAATTCTTGTTAATAACTACCCAATGAGTATAAATGAACATTATGCAGATGTTAAATTAAAAATATATGTTTAAAACACCAATCACTTGTTGTGCCTCAACTTTACGCCCCCTCCATGGTACACATCTCATGGGTTTGTATAGTATAATAATTATTTTTTTTAAATTATCATAATCTGGATGATTACCCTGCGTGTAGTTCATACTAAACGGCATTTATTATCGTTCACCATACATCTAAAGTACACTCCTGGTATATCATCCCAGGTAAATAAAAAAATAATACATTTTCATTTTAATTATTATTTTGCAAAGTAAATATTAATTTTACTTAAAAGGGTTTTCTATGTTTGATGGCGTACCCGATACACAACAACGAGTTTCATTGAAAACTTACGGTGCACAATAATAATATTATATTATTATTTTAAATGGTATTTGATGCCTAGACATTGTAATTAAGTGAATGAATATAACTAACTAAAATATGATTATACACATTTGTTTAATGTTTTTACATTTATCCAATAAAAATTTTGAGGCTTAAAATAATAAAGAATCTGATTTTAAGCATAAATAATCAAATATTCTTTAAAAGGTCGATTTATTTCCTTTTAATGGTGAACCCTATTTGAATATAGTTTTGGTCACTTTTGTATGTTCTATTTGACAAAATAAACATTTCTTTAGAATTGGGACCTCAAAATATACTTTGGGTAAATTTTTTATATTTTTATGGTAAAATTCATTTTTTAATGAATTGTGAAAAATACTGAATTTTGACACAAAAGTGCCTTTTAATATAATTTATTTTTATGGTTCGATTATATTTTTTAATTATGTTTAATGTGTAATTAGTTTATATTTTTACCATTTCATCCAATGTTGGTCATTGGAAGTAATTTCACATTGAAATTAAACATAGATAAATGTCATTCTTTTGATTATTATAATTTCTTAAAAACGCTTTTTTTTTTTGGTTTTGGCAATGAGAATTAATTTTAAATTTATTAATTCAAGTTTTATGTATTGAATTTTGTAAAATATACATCGTTTTTGAATTTGTAATATAAAATATATCTTAGATAGATTTTTTGGTATTTTTCTGAAAAACGTCAATTTTTTATAAATAGTTAAAACAATAAGTATGAGTTAATAAGTTTAATTTTTCATTTAAATGAAATTTTACCACTTTTGTGAATTTAATTTTGAAAATACAACATACATGGTTGTTATTTGTACGAAAAAATTTTGTTCAATAAGCTGAAAATAATTTTTGGTGAGTAGTAACCTTTGACTTGTATTTACCGTGGTTGAAGGTAAATATGGTAATTAAAGGTAAAAAGATTATCATAATAATACAAAATTATCTTAACACTTGTCCTAACATTATATTATGAGTCATTTTATACCATTGGAATCTTTGGGAATATTTTGGGACCCCATGAATCCACTAAAAGGGGATAATGACACTATATTTTAATTTACTAAAAGTAAAGACAAAAATGAAATAAAAAAAATTATTTAGTAAATTAATTTTTACATATGGTAATATAACATATCATTTAAACTATAAATATTATTTGCAAAGATTATATTATTTCCTACATCATGGTATTTTTTTATAATTTTTATACATCAAATAATTTAAATTATCCTTCAAACAATAACGATGTAGTGTTTACCTCATTAATAAATTATTTAAATAATTAATATTATAATTATTAGAACAATATCCAAACCAATTCCAATTATTACTGTATGATTTTATTGCAACCATGAGTCATATAATATTCAGGTTTAATATGTTTTGGACGTTTATATATTGAAAATCATTATATAATAAAATAATCTTTTCACACTTTCCTAAAGAGCCCATCCCCCTTCTTATAAAAAGACCTCACCTCTAACCCATTACTCACTCCTCTTAAGCCCATTTTCCCGTCCAGACCCCAACCAAATAAGCTCTAAAGATCCCTTAATTCCACTTAGAAGCCGTGTAACGACCCAAAGTTTCATTAATAGAAAATTCCTCTTGATCCAGTTAAATGTTTCTTTATGAAAAATGTTTTTATAAGATTTCAAATTCTTTAGTTTTACGTTAAGATTTGTGACCGTTACTTTTATAGTCGTTGAACAGTGATCATCTGAGTAGTATAAATATAAGGCTTTAACAAACCCATTTCTTCTCAGACAAAGGAAGCAATGGCCTCATCCAGTAGAATTTCCCCTTACGAAGCCCATTTGTCAGAGCTCAGAAAAGAGGTGGCGTCTTTGGGATTTTCCATTGACGAAGCCCAAGCTGAGCTTCATCAAGTCAAGCTCGAACGGGACCGTATACGGGAAAAGTGGAAGTTGATAGAGATTGCAACTCGTGTGATGTTATCCAAGCCTCCCCAAGAGTCTGTCACCATCGCACACCTTACCCTTAGGTCTTATGCGGCTATTTTAAGGGGTTATGTAACAAATAAGTAGCACCATTTTCATTTACATTATTCTTGTATAAAATAATGAATATAATTTCTAGTCATTTTTGATACATTGTAATTAGTTTTTAAAGTACAAATGGTGTTTTTAGTTATTATTTTATTAAGAATTATATTTTATTAAATTAAAGGATTTTTGAATTAATTAATATTTTAATAAAATAATATTATTAATATTACTTTAATATTTATTAAATATAAATGATCTTATAATTTTATGAACGCAATTAAAATTTTTATTAAGGTTTGAAAGCCATTTATGTCAAAACCCGTGATTTTTTTTATAAATGTCGGTTTTAATTTTAAAAGTGAAAATTCACATATTTCGAAAATTCTTTAGATAAAATAAATATTATTTTTGGAATCAGGATGTCGAAATTATCCAACGGTGAATTTTTCATAATTTTCTGAGACAATCAAATTTTTGGGTAAAAATTAAATACCATTTAATTATATAATGTGTTTTATGACATCATAATGACCCAATGGTGATGTAATAAAATATCATAATCCATATGTTCGGCCAATATGTGTTTCATCATTAAAATAATGAGGTTTTGGGTTTTTTTGACTTACTTTTCAAAGCATTAATGGAGCCCTCGAGACTTATTCAACACTTTGCCTTTTTAAATTAATTTCCATGGGTGTGTGACTCACCTCCACATAAGCAACCCTAATTTTTTAATAAGTTCCGACCTTGGCCTTGTAAAATATTGTTTTCATCTTTCCTTTTCCATAAACCATCGGCAAATACCATGGGTTGGTTTGTGGTTTGGATTATTTTATTATAAGGGGTCCCAAACCTAAATAATAACGAATTCTCTCACCTTTCCTATATAAACCCACCCAAGATCCCACTTCCTCCTAACTAAAATCCCTTGAAGTTTGTCCAAACTCTGCCCTACTCTCTCTAGAATCCTCCCAAGGTGCCCCAAGCTCCCAAGAAGCCTCTCACAAGCCTCTCTCTAGCCTTTGGAAGCACACTTCCAAGTAAGGGGTTTTCTTCCTTTCTAATTTTTGTCAATTTTATTTAACTTGTATTGCCCTTTTAATTTCAGTTATGAATGTTGGGGTATGGTTTTTCACCTCTCCCATACTGCCCTCTTATTGTTTGAATGATGGGAGACCCCTTTCTCTCTCATTAAAATCCTCCCATGTACACCCGTTACTATGTCGAAATTCCGAAAGAAACCTTTTTCTCCAATTTTATATTCAAGAAATACTTTTGTATCATGAATCTAAATTCCTTTTCAATTGTTGGGAAATGTATCTATATGACCTCCCTACTGTCCATTAAATGTAAATATGATGAGGAACCCCTTTCTCTCTCATCAACCTTTTTTATGAATTCTTATGTCACGCCATTACACTGCCGAAATCACACCAATTTTCTAAGCCAATATCATTGTGTAGTGAATACCATGCCCATTTCTCCATCAAGGGTATTCACCTTTATGCACATTTACTTATTGATTATAAAGATTCATGTATGAATTCCACATTCCTTTATCGTGGAATAAATTATTATGTTTTATGAATCCATGTTTTATGATCCATGTGGCACACTTATGCATGAAATGAAATGTTTAAGAAGGGTGTGCCCTTTATAGCGCTCCAATGCATTGGGTAAAGTACAAAATCATGATACGTCATGTGAAATGAGTGTTGACTCATGCTAATTCAAGTGCAACGAGGGTTTACTCGTGCTTCAAGTGCAAAGAGGGTTTACTCATGCTCTATGTGCAATGAGCCTTGGCTCATGCTAATTCAATGTTAGGTGTTGTTGCCACATTTCCATGTTATGGTTATCATGCTTTATCATTCCTTTATGTTCATGTTACTATAATGCTCTATTGATGTTCCTATTTCCTAACATGTATTGTACTCCTCATGTTATTCATTGTGTACTCCCTTAGTGGGCTTTATAGCTCACCCTTTTCTTATGCATGTCCTCAGGTTATCCCATGCAATGCTAAGTACGAAGGAATGTAGTGGTCATGTAAAGGAAGTTTTCAATAAAGATGTTGTATTTCAAGTTTAATGTTTTTATGTAATGATCCTAATCCCCAAAAACACTAAACCTCTCGATCTTCTTTTTTGTATCATGTGAAGTTTTATGTAATAAAGCATGCTTAAGTTGTAATAAAAAGTAGGGTTTTCATAGTTGGTATTAGAGGATAGGTTTAGTAATATTTGGGATTAGGAAACCCTAGTAAATCCTTAGATACAAGACTAAGTATAATAAAATCATCCCTAAGTTTTGATAAATACTATGTAAGTGGTTTATCAAACAAATACATCCCTCTCTAGATACGAGCAGGTAGAGGCGGCTCTGGCACAGATGTATCCTAGGGGTAAAACCCAAAAACACCACTTTGAGCTAGACTCGAACGGGAACTGGTGCACGACAACGGGTCTTGATTCACTCTTGGTTACGACCCTCCCGGGGGATATGTTTTGATAAATTCACAATCTTAGTATGAACCCTTATTAAGGGAAAAATGCCCCTAAGAATATATGTTAGAAAGAAGATCATGAAAAGCCTGGATTGAATCCTATAGAATCATGACTTAAAAAGATTAAAGTTTATTTATAAGTCATCAAATTTTGTCTTTGGATTACCCTTTATGTGTTACCCCTAAATTTCTTTCATTCCATCCAATGGCCGGTAATAGGAAAACTCGGGCTAACAACCGTTGTGAAGATCAGTGTGATGATTGTACTTATGAGATGCCCAATCCAATGGGAGTGGGAATCGCGAACTTTGTCACGCTTCTCTCTCAGCTAACTCAAGTTTTGAAAAGAAACACTGGTCAAGAGGAACGTTCACCCCCCCCCCTATGAAAGAACAAGTCGCTATCGAGAGATTCATGAGACAAAGGCCTCCTACTTTTAGTGGATCATCCCATCCCACGATCGCTAAAAAATGGATCAACTCCATTGAAAAGATATTCTCCATCCTCCAATGTTCTGAAAAAGAGAAGGTTCTCCTGGAGGATTATCGTATGGAGGGTGAAGCTGATCAATGGTGGACGTTGATCAAAAATACGAAGCCTGAGGAGGAGATCGAGGCTTTGGAATGGAAGGAATTCCGGAAGATGTTTTTTGATAAATATTTTCCACGCACCCTCCGTCTTAAGATGGAAAGGGACTTCCTTTCCCTCAAACAGAAAGATGAAGAATCTGTGGGAGCGTACGAGGCAAACTTCAAAAGGCTTGCACGATACGCTTCCGGCTTTGTCATTACCCCTGAATGCAAGGTTGACCGCTTCTTGGTGGGATGAAGCCTAGCTTGCGGAAAGCATTAGCGATCCGTGACTTCGACAGCTATGAGGAAATTGTCTGATGTGCCCTCAAGGTTGAAATAGAGATCGGATAATCATAGGGGTATCATGGGGACAAGAAGCGGAAGGTGGACTTGAATGCTGGTGGTCCGATGGATAAATCCAACAGTGCTAAGAAGTTCCAGCACCCCACTTGCAAAAAGTGCGGAAAGAAGCACCCTGGAAATTGCCTTAGGGGGACAAGAAAATGCTTCAAGTGTGGAAGAGAAGGGCACCTAGCTGTTAACTGTCAGCAAGAAGGACCCGCGACTACGACAAAGGATATGAACGCTTCGTTTGAACCTCAACGCGTTGTTCAATGCTACTGATGCAAAGAACCGGGTCATTTTGCGAATCAGTGCCCTAATCCAAGGGTTATCGGAGGCAACCAACAACCTCCAAGACAGCAAGGAGGAGCTTTTTCCATCACTTCTGCCGAAGTGAACCCCGACAACGAAGTGGTGACAGGTACGCTAGTTATTAATTCAAGAATAGCGAACGTACTTTTTGATTCAGGTTCTATGCATTCTTTTATATCTCGAATGTTTAGTAGAACAATCCCAGCACCACCACAAATCCTGGAAGTAAAGATGTCGGTGAGTATGGAAAATGGGGCAGTCATTGCATCCCATGAATATAAGTCCTCCCCTGTTATAATATGTGGATTGAATTTCCCGGAGAACCTCATCATACTCCCTTTGGTGGAATTTGATGCAATTCTTGGCATGGATTGGATTTCCTTATACAGATCAAACATAAATTGTCGGGAGAGGGAAATCACACTCCATATGGAGAATCGACCCCCGATTCTTTACAAGTGTCAGGATGAAGATGAATCTCCTTTAGCTCCATCATCTCAAGCATGGATATTACTGCCTTATGAGCACGCATATCTGGCTTAGATGATTGAGTCCAAGGAAGAAACCACCCTTGAAGAAATTCCTATTGTGAGGGAATTTGCTGAAGTATTTCCCGGGGAACTTCCTGGTCTTCCTCCAAGAAGAGATGTTGAGTTCTCAATTGAACTTATACCTGGGGCGCTACCAATATCCAAGACTCCTTATAGAATGGATATTGTTGAGCATGAAGAGCTGAAAAAACAACTACAGGAAATCTGGATAAAGGGTTTATACGCCCAAGTGCATCACCATGGGGTGCACTAGTCCTCTTCGTCAAGAATAAGGATGGGTCAATGCGGCTTTGCATCGATTATCGTGAACTTAATGAAATCACGATAAAGAACAAGTATCCTCTCCCAAGAATCGATGACTTGTTTGATCAGCTGCGTGGAGCACAATACTTATCCAAGGTGGACTTGCGGTCGGGATATTATCATGTAAGGGTGAAGAAAGAAGATATCCCCAAGACTGCTTTTCGTACAAGGTACAGACACTATGAATTCATAGTAATCCCTTTCGAACTCACCAATGCTCCAACAATATTCATGGACATGATGAATAGAGTCTTTAGAGATTACCTAGAAAAATTTGTGGTAGTCTTTATAGATGATATTTGAATATACTCCAATACCAAGGAGGACCATGAGGAGCATTTAATAACTGTACTGGAGACTTTGCGCAATGAGAAGCTATATTCCAAGTAAAGAAAGTGTGAGTTTTGGTTGAAGGAGGTATCATTCTTGGGCCATATCATCACAAGCAATGGGATATCTGTGGACCCCTCCAAAATAGATGCAATTGAGGGATGGCTGAGGCCAACATCGGTAATTGATATCCGCAGCTTCTTGGGGTTAGCTGGATTTATCGACGATTTGTGAGAAATTTCTCACGATATTCCAACCCTCTTACCAAGCTAACTCGAAAGTTAGTAAAGTTTGCTTGGAGTGATGAATGTGTGAAAAGATTCAAGGAGTTGAAAAGGAGGCTTATCACTGCACCCGTGCTCACTTTACCCACAAGTGGGGATCTTTTTGTGGTATTCAGTGATGCTTCAAAGAAGGGCTTAGGATGTGTGCTGATTCAGAATGATAGAGTGATATCCTATGCCTCAAGGAAGTTGAAAATCCATGAGCGAAACTATCCAACGCATGATCTAGAGTTGGCGGCGGTGATCTTTGCCTTGAAAATATGGTGGCATTATCTATATGGAGAGAAATGTGAGATATATACTGACCACAAGAGTCTTAAATATATATTCACACAGAAAGAGCTTAATATGCGCCAGAGAAGATGGATAGAGCTCATCAAGGATTATGACTTTTCAATACATTACCACCCTGGGAAGGCAAACAAGGTGGCAGATTCCCTAAGTAGAAAGGATCCAACGATTCTATCAATGATGAGAATTGAAAAGGATCCAATCTTCTTAGACTTAATGAAGATGGACGTGGGAATCATAAAGAACGGAACATCATCAATCCTTTCACAAATGATTTCTCAACCATCTCTTTTGGAAAGGTTAAAGGATGCTCAAAAGGATGATGCGGGAATCCAAGAAAGAGTGGATGCTATCAAAAAGGGAAAATCCTCAGAGTTTAATGTTAATGAATAAGGAATTGTGCGGTTTGGGAAAAGTCTACGTGTTCCATCAAGTTCGGTGCTGAAGAAGGAACTTTTGGATAATGCACATAGTTCAAATTTCTCTATTCACCCAGGGAGCACAAAGATGTATCGAGATTTCTGAGAAAACTTTTGGTGGGATAATATGAAGAAGGAGATCGCTGAATATACATCAAAGTTCCTCGTGTGTCAGCAAGTGAAGGCAGAGAGGCAGAAGTCTAAGGGGATAATGCAACCATTGCCCATACCAGAATGGAAATGGGAGAACATCACCATGGTCTTTGTCACCGGACTTCCAAGGACATCCAAAGACAACAATGCAATCTGGGTTGTTGTGGATCGTCTTACAAATACTACACACTTCATTGCTATTCGAGTGGATTTCTCTTTGGATCAACTGGCACGGATATATATCAGGGATGTGGTACGGTTGCATGGAGTACCACTATCTATTGTTTCTGACCGAGATCCAAGATTTACATCTAATTTTTGGAAGAGTCTTCAACATGCTCTGAACACTGAACTGAACTTCAGTACGGCCTATCATCCTCAAACTGATGGCCAATCCGAGCGGACTATCCAAACACTTGAGGATATGTTGAGAGCGTGCTCAATGTACATTAAAGGAGGATGGGATTAACATCTTCCTCTGGTTGAGTTCTCTTATAATAATAGTTTCCACTTGAGCATCCAAATGGCAACATATGAAGCCCTGTATGGGAATAGGTGTAGAACACCGGCATGTTGGGATGGGGTCGATGAACGTAAGATGCTTGGACCAGAAATGGTCGAAGAAATGGTGGAGAAGGTGAAAACCATTCAGCAGCATATCAAGGCAGCCCATAGTCGACAGAAGAGTTATGCAGATAATCGTCGACGAGACCTTGAGTTTAAAGTCGGAGACATGGTGTTTTTACGCATATCTCCGTGGAAGAAGGTCATGAGGTTTGGAAAGAAAGGGAAGTTAAGTCCAAGGTACATCGGCCCCTTCGAGATTCTTGATCGTTTTGGGGCTGTGGCCTATCAACTAGAACTTCCACCTACTATGGCCAAGTTGCATGATGTCTTTCATGTATCCCTCTTAAGGAAGTACATACCAGACCATTCACAATTACTCTCTTCTGAGGTGGTACAATTGGAATATGATCTTTCTTATGAGGAGCAACCAGTGAAGATCTTAGTTCATAGAGAAAAATTTCTATGAAATAAGACAATGCCCCTCGTCAAGGTGTTGTGGAGAAACCACAAGTTTGAAGAAGCAACTTGGGAGTCGAAAGATATGATGAAGCTAAGTTACCCACATTTGTTTTAGTGTGGGAAAAGGAAAATTTCGAGGGAGAAATTTCTTAAGGGGGGATTATTGTAACGACCCAAAGTTTCATTAATAGAATATCCCTCTTGATCCAGTTAAATGTTTCTTTATGAAAAATATTTTAATAAGATGTCAACTTCTTTAGTTTTAAGTTAATATTTGTGACCGTTACTTTTATAGCCGTTGAACAGTGATCATATGAATAGTATAAATATAAGGCTTTAAAGAACCCATTTCTACTCAGACAAAGGAAGCGATGGCCTCATCCAGTAGAATTTCCCCTTACGAAGCCCATTTTTCAGAGCTCGGAAAAGAGGTGGCGTCTTTGGGCTTTGCCCTTGACCAAGCCCAAGCTGAGCTTCATTAAGTCAAGCTCGAACGGGACCGTCTACGGGAAAAGTGGAAGTTGATAGAGATTACAACTCGAGCGATGTTATCCGAGCCACCCCAAGAGTCTGTCACCATCACACACCTTACCCTTAGGTCTTATGCGGCTATTTTAAGGGGTTATGTAACAAATAAGTAGCACCATGTTCATGTACATTATTTTTGTATATAATAATGAATATAATTTCTAGTCATTGTTGATACATTGTAATTAGTTTTTAAAGTACAAATGGTGTTTTTAGTTGTTATTTAATTAAGAATTGTATTTTATTAAATTAAAATATTTTTGAATTAATTAATATTTTAATAAAATATTATTATTAATATTACTTTAATATATATTAAATATAAATGATCTTATAATTTTATGAAAGAAATTAAAATTTTTATTAAGGTTTGAAAGCCATTTCTGTCAAAACCCATGAATTTTTTTATAAATGTTGGTTTTTATTTTAAAAGTAAAAATTCACCTATTTAGAAAATTATTTAGATAAAATAAATATTATTTTTGGAATCAGGACGTCAAAATTATCCAATGGTAAATTTTTCAAAATTTTCTGAGACAGTCAAATCTTTGGGTAAAAATTAAATACCATTTAATTATATAATGTGTTTTATGACATCATAATGACCCAATGGTGATGTAATAAAATAATATAATCCTTATTTTCGGCCAATATGTGTTTTATAATTAAAATAATGAGGTTTTGGGTTTTTTTGACGTACTTTTCAAAGCATTAATGGATCCCTCGAGAATTATTCAACACTTTGCCTTTCTAAATTAATTTCCATGGGAGTGTGACTCACCTCCACATACGCAACCGTAATTTTTTAATAAGTTCGGACCTTGGCCTTGTAAAATATTGTTTTCATCTTTCCTTTTCCAGAAACCATGGCCAAATACCATGGGATGGTTTGTGGTTTGGATTGTTTTATTATAAGGGGTCCCAAACCTAAATAATAAAGAATTCTCTCACCTGTCCAATATAAACCCACCCAAGCTCCCACTTCCTCCTCACTAAAATCCCTTGGAGTTCGTCCAACCTCTGCCCTACTCTCTCTAGAATCCTCCCAAGGTGCCCCAAGCTCCCAAGAAGCCTCTCACAACCCTCTCTCTAGCCTTTGGAAGCACACTTCCAAGTAAGGGGTATTCTTCCTTTCTCATTTTTGCCAAAAAAAATTTAAGTTGTATTGCCCTTTTAATTTCAATTATGAATGTTGGGGTATGGTTTCACACCACTCCCATACCGCCCTCTTATTGTTTGAATGATGGGATACCCCTTTCTCTCTCATTAAAATCCTCCCATGTACACCCGTTACTATGTCGAAATTCCGAAAGAAACCTTTTTCTCCTCTTTTATATTCAAGCAATACTTTTGTATCATGAATCTAAATTCCTTTTCAATTGTTGGGACATGTATCTATATGACCTCCCTACTGTCCATTAAATGTAAATATGATGAGGAACCCCTTTCTCTCTCATCAACCTTTTTTATGAATTCTTATGTCACGCCGTTACACTGCCGAAATCACACCAATTTTCTAAGACAATATAATTGTGTAGTGAATACCATGCCCATTTCTCCATCAAGGGTATTCACCTTTATGCACATTTACTTATTGATTATAAAGTTTCATGTATGAATTCCACATTCCTTTATCGTGGAATAAATTATTATCTTTTATGAATCCATGTTTTATGATCCATGTGGCACACTTATACATGAAATGAAATGTTTAAGAAGGGTGCGCCCTTTATAGCACTCCAATGCATTGGGTAAAGTATAGTATCATGATACGTTATTTGCAATGAGTGTTTACTCATTATAATTCAAGTGCAACGAGGGTTTACTCGTGCCTCAAGTGCATTGAGGGTTTACACATGCTCCATGTGCAATGAGCCTTGGCTCATGCTAATTCAATGTTAAGTGTTGTTTCCACATTTCCATGTTATGGTTTTCATTCTTTATCATGCCTTTATGTTCATGTTACTCTAATGCTCTATTGATGTTCCTATTGCCTAACATGTATTGTACTCATCATGTTATTCATTGTGTACTCCCTTACTGGGCTTTATAGCTCACCCTTTTCTTATACATGTCCTCAGGTTATCCCATGCAATGCTAAGTACGAAGGAATGTAGTGGTCATGTAAAGGATGTTTTCAATAAAGATGTTGTATTTCAAGTTTAAAGTTTTTATGTAATGATCCTAAGCCCCAAGTACACTAAACCTCTCGATATTCTTCGTTGTATAAAGTTAAGTTTTATGTAATAAAGCATGATTAAGTTGTAATAAAAAGTAGGGTTGTCATCAGCCTTACCTTAGTCATAATAATCTTCAAAAACACCTTTTGGTTCAAACCAAAGGGAGTTACCGGAATTAAATGTAATGATTTCTCTTAAATTATTTTGTTTTATTTTACATATCCAACCCGATAAGCTCTTTTTATTCTATTAATTTAAAAAAACAGTATCCTCAATATACTAGGATGTTTTTATGAGACAGATTCAAACTACACTTACACAGACGACCATAAAATGGGTAAAGAACAAACTGTTTCTCTAGATGAAAATTAATGCCTCATAAAACGATGATAGTTCAATTATCTTCTACCTCTTCTCATGGTGGCCATGATGATGGAATATTATATATATATATATATATAATATATTATGCTTGTTTTTTCTTTAGTATTCCATATTTTCCAATTATATCATATCTTTATGGCTTCTATTCTTGTAAATGCGACAATTTCATCTTAGGATGTGCAGACTACCACCCCCTAAAAGTAATATAACTCGTTAATGCTATATGTGGGATAAATAAATTATTTAGTTAATGATATTATATTAGATATTATAATGGAATTATAATATACCTATGTATCATTATGTTTTAATTCTATTAAAAATAAAATAGAAGTGGTTGTAGCGTTCATGTGTACGCACGACTTAGCGTCTCTATGAATGATGCATTTCATTTCATACCTCCAAATGTTATGTTATGTTCTGTTATAAATACATATATATACGTGATACATATGACATATATGATATCTAAATCATTAATATCATTATGTATATAATATAATTTTGACCACATATACAACTTGTAAATATAAAATGTTTATTTTTAACACAAGTACCAAATATCGACCAAACGACCGTTATTAACATAAAAGAATGCATAATATTTATAAAATGGAAATTTGTGATATAAAATAAATAATAAACATGAAAAAGGATCTTAATAAAGTATAAATTAACTTTATATTATTATTCAGGAGATTAAAGAACGAACGGGTCAAGTCAGACATGAGGTAAGGGATATCGTCTTAATCTCCATTTATTCAGGCACATTTAGTTTTAATACATGAAATACATTTATACGCAGTATAAAAACCTTTTACTTTTACTTTTATTCAAAATGAATGTTTTCTCTACTAAGTGTTATACTATATAAAAACAAAAAAAGGATTCTTTTAACATAAGCAGTGACAATGACATTTTCTGCCGCCGCGATTATTATTTGATCTGTGGCTTCCTTAAAAAGATGTAATGTTTTTAAAAGAAAAATAAATACCATATACTATTTTAAATATTTTTGTATTTAAAATGGTTTTCAAAAGAGATTTATTATGTCAATATTTTTAAATGATATATTGTGATTGGAATGTGGAAATGTTATCTTTCCATTGTGTTTTTATGAATATGTTATGGTTCATGGGAGTTTTTTACATATACAGGTGGTTCCAATATAAAATTATGGTGGGTGAGCCCAAGATAGTTCTATAATGCATTGTGAAACGTGATGGAGGTAAACGTGAATGTTTGTCCTAAGAGATTTAGGGAATATACAATGACGGTTATTCCAAATGTAACTTCTTAAGTAGTTGTGATAGCCTCAATGTATGTATGATATGGACGCCACATGTTTACTTTATGATTTGTTTTAACTATTTAAATCTTATTATTTCATAAGGTATGTTATAGAGCTTATATTATGTATGTATTTATGAACAAATGTTTTCATTCTTTGTTTTATAATCCTTACTGAGCCTTTTATGGTCATCCCAAGTTTTCAAATATTTTTCACAGGACATAAAGATGTATAGGGTCAAGGATGGGATCAAGAAAAAGTTGTGATTTATAAAACATGGGACTAGACATGACTCTTCTTTTCAAGAGTATTTATTTTATGAAAAAATGGAAACGGGGTAGAAGTGTCTACATTATATTTTTTGAGATTTAATGTAGTAGTTATAGACTAATTCTATAAAACTCTACTTTTGAAAATATCATCAATGTGAATTATTCATTTAATTCAATATTATGTAATATTTAATGTCGAGTCCTTAACGTTAGTATCATAGGTCGGTTTAGATAACTTTAGGAGTTAGGGTATTGTAAAATTAATATCCATAAATTAATTTATTTTAATATTGAAATTATAGCATTTATAGATTACCATGTTTCTTAGAATAAGATATTTTTGTGTGAAAATTTTTTTTTCATAGAGGAAATAGAGAAGCTTTTCTGGGAAGGCATATAGAGGGAAATGACCTTCAAAATTAGCATCTTGAGATGGTCCGAATCATAATTGTACAATTTTTGCATTGATGGATCAGTTGATTCAATTGATAAATGGTGGTTGTTTATTTATGATATTTTGGTTTAATGTAAAAGTAAATAAGATCATGAATGTCATTTTAGGGTTGTCCAAATAACCTTAAATGAAAAAAATAATATTTGGGAAATTTAGAAAGTGTGAGTTTTGGTTATAGAAATGTTTTTCCATGGTCACATCTTTTTAAAAAACGGCATAGATATGTATGCTACTAAAACAAAAGTTGTTTAATAATGGCCAAGACCCACAAATATAACTGAGATTTATAGTTTTCTTGGTTTCGAAAGTTATTACAAAAGGTCTGTTGAAAATTTTTCATAGTTATCGAGTCTAATGACTATGTTAACTCGAAAAGGTTTTATGTTCATCTGGACAAAAGAATATGATGATTGTTTTTAGGAATTGAAAAAATATTGGTGAATGCTCCAGTTTTGGCACTACCTTCCATAAATGGTGAGTTTGTTATTTACAGTGATTCTTATTGAATGGACATGGTTGTGTCCTTATGGAGAATTATTAGGTAATTTCTTATGCTTCACATCATTTGAAACCTCACGAGTTAAATTACCCAAAACATTATTTGGAATTAGCTGCAGTTGCTTTTGCTTTAAAAATTTGGAGGCATCATTTGTATGGAGTGAAATATGAAATATATACTGACCACAAAAGTTTAAAGTATATATTCACCCATAAATAATTGAGTATGAGACAAAGGATATGGTTGAAATTAATCAAGGATTATGATTGCACAATTTATTTCCATCCAAGAATGAAAAATAATGTGGCTGATGCTTTGAGTCAAAATTGTAAATCCTCATTAACCAAGATATGTTTGGCACGAGATCCGTTGGTTTTTGATTTGATAAACTTTGGAATATATGTTTTTGGTGTAAGAAATTATTCTATTTTGATTCAGGTGTCAGTGAAATCATCTATATCAGACAGAATAAAGAAATCACAGAAAGAAGATAGTGAGTTGCAGAAAAAGGTAGAGTTGGTTCAAAAGGGTATGTTTCCGAAATTTAACAATTATAATGATTGTATTTTTAGATTTGAAAAGAGATTATGTGTGCCTTTTTATTCATAGAGTAATAATTAGTTGTAATGTGATGCTCATAGTTCTCTGTTTACAGTTCATTCTTAAAGTACTAAGATGTAAAAAGATCATCAGGAGTATTGCTAGTGGGTTGGAATGAAAAATGAAATTGTTGCCTTTACTGTGAGGTGTTTGACTTGTCAACAGGATAAAGTAGAGTGGAAATTACTGAAAGGGATTCTTCATTCATTACCAGTGTGAGAGAAGTAATGGAAAATATATCCATGGACTTTGTTGTAGGATTACCAAAGACATCTCAAGGTAAAAACGTAATCTATTTTATTGTTGATCGGTTGACTAAATCTGCCCATTTCCTTCATATTCTTGATTCTTTGTCTCTAAATCAACTTTCTCAGTTGTATGTCAATGATATAGTCAGGTTTCAAGGATTTCCCCTCTCATTGTATATGATCGTGATCCCAGGTTTACTCAATCTTTTGAATCGTCCATCATAAGACATTGGGTACTGAATAAAATTTTAGTACAACTTTTTATCCTCAATCAGATGGGTAGTCAGAAAAAAAATTCATCCTTTGGAGGATATGCTATGTGATTGTTCTCTACATTACGAGGAACATTGGAAAAAACAACTATCTTTGGTGGAATTTTAATATTATAACAATTTTCATTCCAGTATGCAGATGGCTCCATTTGAGGCATTATATGGAAAGTGATATTGAAATCCATATTTTTGGGAAGAGGTTGGTGAATGAAAGATGATGGGACCAGAATTAGTAGATGAGATGGCAAGAAAGGATCAGTTGATTAAGAATCCCATGATAACAGCTCGGAGCAGGCAGAAAAGTTCTGAGGATAATCGGAGGAATGATCTTTCTTTTGAGGTATGTGATCATGCCTTTTTCAAAGTTTCTCCATGGAAAGGATAGATTCTTTTTGGTAATAAGGGAAGGTTGAGTCCGAAGTTCATTTGACCATATGAAATCCTAGAGAAAGTTGGATCAGTTGCATACAAGGTGGATTTACCTCCAAGTTTATCCCAGGTACACAATGTTTTTGATGTTTCAATGCTGAGAAAGTATATTCCAGATTCATCTCATCTTTTATTTCCAGAGGTAGTTCAATTCGAAGAGAATATCTCTTATGTTGAATAGACGGTCCAGTTTTTTGACTGAAGATAGCAAGTGTTGCAGAATAAGGTAATTCACTAGGTAATGTTTTTTTGCAAAACCCACATGGTTGATGCAGCAATGTGGTAATATGAAAAATCTATGACAGATACATACCATCACTTATTTGATAAATGAATAAAAATTGTGAGGACACAATTTCCAAAAGGGTGGAAGTATGTAACATCCCAGCAAAATAAAGAAATAATACATTTTCATTTTAACTAATATTTTGTGAATTAAATATTATTTTTACTATAAAGGGGTTGCTATGTTCAATGGCATACCTGATACGCAATAATGAGTTTCTTTAAAATCTTTCATTGCACAATAATAATATAATATTATTATTTTAAATGGTCATTAACGCATAGTTGTTGCAATGGTGGGAGTAAATAGAACCATCAACAATATGAATATTCCCGTTTTTTAAATATTTTTTATGTTTATCCAATAAATATATAGAGGCTTAAAATAAGAAGGAGTCTTATTTTAATCATAATTACTATAACATTTTTTAAAAAGTTGAATTACAGCCTTTTAATGGTGAACCCTCTTTAAATCTAGTATGGGTCACTTTTATATGTTCTATTTAAAAAAAATCTTCTAAAGAATCGGGACATCACAATTTACTTTGGGTAATTTTTTGGTATTTTTATGATAAAATTTATTTTTTAATGAATAAAGAAAAATACTGTATTTTAATTGAAAACTGCCTTTTAATATAATTTATTTATATGGTTATATTATGTTTTTAATTGGGTTTAAAGAGTAATTAGATTATATTTTTACCATTTCATCCAATGTTGGTCATTGAAAATAATTTCACATTTAAATTGGACATAAACAAGTGTCAATCTTTTGATAGTTATTATTTCTTAAAAGCATGCTTTTTGTTTTTACAGTAGGAATTAATTTTAAATCAATTAATGAAACTTCTATTTATTGAAATTGGAAAAATATACATCTTTTTTAAGATGGAATACCAAATATAGCTTTGGATGAATTTCTTGTTTTTTTGAAAAACATCAATTTTTTGATGAATAGTGAAAACAGTAAGTAGTAGTTAAAAAGCTGACTATTTCATTTAAAGGAAATGTTACCACTTTTGTGTATTGAATTTCGGAAATCTGACATACATGGTTTTTATTATTAAGTAATATTTGGTTCAATAAAATGGAAATAATTTTTGGTGAATATTAACTTTTGACTTTTATTTACCGCGATTAAATATAAATAGGGAAATTCAAGGTAAAAAGAATATCATAATAATAAAAAATTATATTAACACTACTCTGAACCTTATTGAATGAGTGATGGCCAGACATGTGCATCCATTGGTCTATTTTGGGACCCCATAGAGCCACTTAAGAGGGATAATGACACTTTATTTTCATTAACATAAAATAAAGACAAAAATGACCTAAAAAATATCTTTTAGTAAATTGATTTTTACATATGGTTATATAAGTTATCACTTCTACTATAAATATCCTTTGGAAAGATAAAACGATTTCAAACATCATTGAAATTTTTTATAATTTTTAGACGTCAAATAAATAAAAACTTTTATGACACAATAATGATGCAGTGTTTACCTCATTAATAACAGATTTCAATAAATAATATTATAAAGACTAAAAAATATACAAAACCAGTCCAATTCTTATTGGATGATTCTCTTTCGACCATGAGTTATCTTATATTTGACATTAATAAGTTTTGGAGTTTTTGAAACAGAAAATCATTATATAATAAAATAATATATTCACACTTTCAGAGAGAGCCCTTCCTCCCCCTTATAAAAAACCCTCACATATTTCCCATTACTCACACCTCTCAAAACCCTTGCCTCATCCAACTCCTTCCCAATTAATCTCTCAATATCCCTCTCTTCTACCTAGATGTTTTACCATGGGCAGATGGCACATCAAGATGTCCTTTTGTTTCAAACCAAATGGAGTTACTCGAATTAAAAACAACGATTTCTTTTAAATTATTGTGTTTTATTTTACTTCACCAACCCACTAAACTCACTTTTTTCATTTATTTTATAACAAAACCAGTATCGTAAATATATTAGGATGTTTCTGTGGATGGTAAATTAACGCCTCACGAAACGATGATTGTTCAATTATCTACTACCACCTCTCATGTTATCCATTATGATGTCAATATTTTTATATATGATATATATTATGTTTATGTTTTCTTTATTCTTTTGTATTTTCTATTTATAGCATTACTTTATGGTTTCCATTATGGGTAAACATGATAATTTCATTTTAGGAAGTGCATACTACCACTCCCTCAAAATGATATGACTCATTAATTCCATATGTGGGATGTATAATGGATGGAGTTAATGATATTATATATAATATTATACGTTAATAATAATATACCTATATATAACTATGTTTTAATTCCATTAAAATAAGAAATAAATAAGAAAGTAGCATTCATGCGTACGTATGGATTACCGTCTCCATGAACGGTGCATTTCATTTATTACCTAAAATGTTATGTACTATTATAAATAAAAATATATAATTGATATATATGATATATATGATATCTAAATCATTAATATCATTCTAGATATAATGGACTTTTGACCACAAATACAACTTGTAAATATAAAAAGTTCATTTTTGAATTAAGTACCGAATATCGAAAAAATGACTCATATTATGTTAAATGATTAAATAATGTTTATCACATGGTAATATGTGATATAAAAGGAATAATAAACTTAAAAAGGTTTTTAAGATAGTAGAAATTATCTTCAGATTATTATTCAGGAGAATAAAGAATGAATTGGTCAAGTCGGACACGAGGTAAGGGACTTCGTCTTAATCTCCTTTCATTGAGGAATTTTTTGTTTTAATACCTGAATTTTTATTATATGTTGTATAAACACTATTGAATTTTACTTTTATTTGAAAGGAATCTCTTTTCTATAACGAATTTTTTAAAATGAAACCAAATGTTTATTTTAACATAATCGATGACAACGACCTTTTCCTCTGCCATGAGTATTATTGGATCTATGGCTTCCTTAAAAAGCCATAATGTTTTTAAGATGAAAATAAATACAATATACTTTTTTACATATTTTGGTAATGAAATGGTTTTGATAATATATTTGTTGTGTCAATATATATATATATATAATATTTAGATTGAAATGTGGAATTGTTTTCTTTCCATTGTGTTTATATTTTATGAATATGTAATGGTTATTGAGAATTGATTACATATATGAGTGGTTACGTGATAAACATAGGGTGGGTGAGCCCAAGATAGATCTCCGATGCATTGGGTAATGTGACAGAGGTAAGCGTGAATGATTCTCTTAAGATATTTAGGGAATATACTGTGATGGGTATTCAAAATGTAATTCCCGATATATCTGTGATAGCAACAATATATATTCCACAATTTACCTTTATGATATGTTTTTAATATGTAAATCTTAAGATTTCATGATATATGATAAAGAGCTTATGTTATGTATATATTGATGAACTAATGCTTTCTTTCTTTCTTTTATAACCGTTACTGATATTTTTTTAGCTCATCCCATGTTTTGAAATGTTTTCATAGGACTTAAAGATGAATAGGGTCAAGGATGGGATCAAGGAAAAGTCATGCTTTCTAAAACATGGGACTATACATAACTTTTTTTTTCAAGAGTTTTTATTTTATGAAAAATTGAAAAGTGAGTAGAAGTGTCTACCTTGTAATTTTTGAGATGTAATGTAATAGTTATGACCTATTTATCTAAAACTCTAAACCTAAAAAGATCCTCAATGAGAATTATTTTTTTAATTAATGATTATATAATGTTTTAGGCTAGGTCCTTATACCCAGGGATATGATGTGTAGATGTACATCATAAATCATCGGAGTCCACATCGTGTTTAGTGGGACACACGACGTATTGTATACGAATTATATAGTCTCCATCTATGAAATCCGTGTTTGGGTACACGGTCCAAACCTTACCCCGAAAGGACTACAAGTCGTGCCTAGTGGGCCACACGACGTGATATCCAGAAACCATGTGCCACCTGTTTTTTGTCAACTCACAAAATCATTACAACTTCGAGAAACTCAAATCACATGAATTGCTTTGGTGGAATAGTCTCGATGCATTGAACATTACTACACAATGTGTACTACTTAATACACTCAGTGTGTACTGTTTTTTTATAAAAACCCCATTGGAACGACCGAATGAGATCCTCAATTTTAGTTTATTCATAAATAAAAGAAAAAGATAATTCTTGTATGGTGAACAAGAAATGAAAGAGGAGGAATAGACCTTAAAATTCAGATTTACAGAATGATTAACTTGAATAGAAATAAATAAATGATTAAATTTTTAAATCATCAAGGAACAACTAAATAATTATAACCAATGATATGACCCCTCTTATACTACTTGTAGGTTTCGGGCACAGCCGAATCACATGGATGGGTGTACCCAACATTAATTTTTACTGTTTCCAATGATCAGTATGAGATCTATCACGATGATAAAATTTCAGATCATTGTAATAGTAAAAGAACAAAAAAAATTGAGATGTCCCAAAACAATATAGAGAATCTTCATATGTTAGTTATATTTATTTTAATTAACATAAAAGAATTAACTTTATGGAATTATCTCTCTGTTGATTTTTTTGGTTATAATCTAATGTGATCTCATGTTGCATCGTAGAAGCCTAGTGTACGATTCCCTTAGCAATGATTCCCATGTTTTCTACGAATCTCTGGATTTCATTGAAGGGATCTCCAGGTGAAATCACGGAAGATCCTTCACATGTGATGTCTGCCTTCGATCTCCTTAAGATCCTCTTCCAAAGAACTCTCCTTGATCTGGTAGAGGAGGATCTCTCTCATAACAGGAAAGTGTTCTTGGAGGAAAGTAATTCTCTCTTGGCTTGATAGGTTTTTCAAGATCTATTGTGCACAACCATATAATTGGATAGTCTTACTGAGAATAATTTAATTGGGATTTATAATACATATAATAATGAATTAAAATAATTACCCGTGTTTATTTATTTGTTTCATTTAATTCCTAGTTTTTCACCCTGTCAAATAATAGAATTTTACAATTATTATTACTTTACATGCACCCAGTTAATTGCACATAATATTATTTAATTAATAAAATAATATTATTTCTACTAAATTCCTAGAAAACTCACATGGCGTGTATATTAATATACATGACATGTACTTTTGTTTTTTCCTACTTTCATTATTTCCTCCACCACATTTATTATACCTTGAATAATGACTATTTATTTCTTAAATAAATAACACTACATTACTTTCTAATAAATATATTATTTAACTCATAATATATTCTCTCAAATAACTAGTGTTGAAATAAATGTGATCAATAATCCTTAAATAATTACTAATCTACCATCGAGAGTAATCTTTATTAAACTTTTTAAATGAATATTTAACTCAGACACATGGATACACTTAGTTTTGACCCTCTATGACTCATTCTCAATGGCATTCGGTGACCACTACCTAATGTCCAAGGATAGTGTCTAGAGACATTACAAGGAACCCATAGAGAAATAATTCAATTTAGAAATGACGTGTCACCTCCTACAAATTCTTACCATGTAAAGTAATCCCATTGTCTTGATATCTCCAATCAAGTGGGTTGTATGCTTGTGCCATCAACCCATTTTCTCGGTAATTATTTCTATGACTTCATGGAATAGATCTTTCCCATTCCTCACCATGTCCATGGATTTATTTAGGCTTTATAAATTCCATCAAAGGTCCTAATATATCAACTTCTATTATGGATGAGAAGGGACAAATCCTTTCTCGCATCATCTATTAATATAGTATTACTAGTGATGCACCCAACATATCCTAATTCACTGTGAACAGTGTGACATCACAGTTTTTATTAATACATATAAGGGCGCAAGTTGTAATACCCATAAATAATAATCTTAATGTTTAAGGAAAAATACAAACGTCAGTATATAAGAACATCCAATGACACTATAAAATGTGGATTTCCTATTGGAGGGTCTCGTTCTCATAATATCATCCAAGATATTACCAAGTGAGAACACCAAGATAATGTGCCTTAATGTTTTATGATTCCTCAACCATAATGGTTTATATTATTTGTGCCCCTCAAATAAAATCATCTGGTCATAGATCATATATTCAAAAAATGCGTTATGGAACTTCCAGGTTCTCATCATATCATGGATCCCCTATGACCCTTTAGCGCAACAACTATCCTTAAGACATTATAACATGAATTTTCACACCGAAGAACATTCATGAAGTGAATTTTTATTTATTAATATTAAAATACATGAATAAAAGTTTATCATAAAGTAAAAATTAGTTGGTTCTAGGCCCCGAAATCCTATAGGAACACATCTATTGTCAATCTGAATTTTGGCTTGTTAAAAGTAACCAAAAGTTTGTTTTTATTGATTTAAAATTTTAAAAACGTTCATAAAAGGTTGAAAACATGAAAAATACCTCATATTATAGTTAAATCATAGTAAAATGACCATAATTTTATTTTTGACACGTTATAGCAGACCCCACATCAATCAGATATGTGACTTGACTGAAATGAGCTTGAGAACATTTTTATTTTTCAAGATGTCACAAAACATGAATCAATAGGTTAAAACATTGAAAATGTCCTTGAATTATCATGAAATCATTGGAAATTTTCATTAATTAATTTTTTTCATGTATAAATAGAACTCACATCAATCAAATAAGTAGGTGGTCAGAATGACCTTAACAATAGTTTTATATGTTTTTAAAAACTTGTGTCAAAGAGTCAAGGCCTAAAAAACCATGTATCATATACTCGAAAAAAAAATTTCTAGATGACTCTTATGTGACTACATGTAAAAAATATTCTAATATAATTTTCCAATAATTTCATGATAATCTATGATTGGTTTCTATGTTTTAACCATTTTTTATTTGATTCTATTTCTATATACTGCTTATTCCTTCTGGTAATATGACCAGTTTTTGTTTTATGTTTCTGCTTTTGGATTAAAATTATATATATTTTTCTTAATCTCCATAATTTTTTCCTCTTAAAAAAATTCACTTCTTTTATGATTCAATTTTATAGATTCAACATCAACTTCATATTCAACTACTACTTATTGCTTCTTGAGTGGTTTATATTAAACTACTACTTTTGGGTTATTAAATTTATATATTTTTCCTTTACTATTTATTTTATTTATTATTAATTTATTTTTAGTTAGTTTTTTGAAATATTTATTATAATAAATAAGAATGTAATTCCAATTCTAGAATTTTATTTCGAGATTCTATATTTTTGATTTTTATTTTACTTTTGATTTTGTTTATATTTTGTTTTATGTTGTTAATTATTTTTTTGGTTTATAAATTTTACATATCTAATTATATTTCCATTTCATATGAATTTTTTTTAATTTATTTCACCTCTTCTAATTAGTTTGAAATTAAATTCTAGTAATGTTTATTTTTAATGTTTTTTTATTTGATCAATTATTCTTTAAACTTTGACCTTTTTATTTTTCTTTCATTTTATCGTATGAATTTTTTTGACTACTTCTCCTACTTCTCGATATTTTCTTCTGACCTCATTCTTATATTATTACTTCAATTTTTTCTCCATAAAATAAATTTTCTATTTTTTATTTTCATTATTACATTTCTTGTTTCTTCTTCTAATTTTTCATAAATGTTTTTTCATTATTTTATATTCAATTAATCTATATTTCTCATCTACTATTTATTATTTTTCTTTCATATTCTTTCTTTTCTCTTCTAGGTTATCTTTTAACATTAGTTTTTCCTCTTACCTCTATAATTCTTCTCTTTAATATCGTCAAATTTTTATTGTTTTTTACCTTTATTTTCTACCTCTTCCATATGAATTTTGTTTTTTGTTTTTATATCAAACCAATAAATTTTTCCTTCAACATTAAATTCTATTATGAGTTTATCCTTTTGACTTTTGGATTGTTTATTTTTATTCAACTTTTATTTTTACTTTTGTAACATTATTAAAACCATTTTTTAATTATTACATCTTATTTTGATTTTGGAATATAGTTTTTAATTTTATATTTGATTCTAGTTCTTTTTGTACATTTACACCAAGTTATTCATCTACTTTTGTTTTTGTTTCTAATTCAAATTATTCTTATACTTTTTATCATGTGTTATAAACATTTCATTATTTCTTAATTGTTGTTATTTTAATATTCTACCTTATTATTTTGTTTTTGTTTTTATATTATATTTTACCTCTCTAAACTTCCTTATAGAACATCGGTGTCCCTAGATTTTATATTCTACTTCATCATCAGATTCGAAATTCCCCCCATATACATATTCGCTCATGTTTTTTAGATTCCACCTTTTAATTTCATCTATAAATGGATATTTAAATTTTGATTTATGATATAATTACTTTATGTGTCACCTATTCCTCGACTTTTTATAGTTTAATTGTATTTTTTCCCTCTACTTCTGAACATACTTGTGGATTTTTCTACTTATGTTTCTCATAATCATTTGATAATGTTTTTTGTCCACATTTAATACACCTTACACTTATAATTATTCTTTTAACGTTTTTTTACTACTTTTCCTTTTTCTCTTCCTCTATATTTGGTAGATATTTATTCAACTTGTTTATATGATGAATATATATATATATATATATCTATGTGTGTGTGTGTTATTTTAAATATTTTTCTACAATAATTATTTTTTATTCTTCATCTACTTTTGAATATTCTTGTGGAATTTGGTTTTTATTATATTCTTTCTACATATTTTGCTAATGATTTCATGTCTTCTTCGATTCCCAATCCACATCCACATTATCATTCAATATTGTATTCTTGATTCTCCTATTACTCCTACTATAGCTTTAGAAATTATATTTTAATATGGTTCATATATTGATTGAATATATGTATATGATTTTTATTATTTTTTCTAATGAAATTTATTTATTATTAGTTTATCCTTCTCACTGATATCATTTTTTATCTACTGAATTTCCTACTAAAACTATCTGTTTTACCATTTTTAATATTTGGGCCTTGTTTATTCAATTAATTTTATTTTTTACTATTAATTTTTTTCTTATTAATTTTTTTCTTATTATGACTAATATATAAACTTATAAATGCTCACATTAATAAAAGATTGGTTTTAGTGGATTTTATTTTTAATGTAAATAATGGTTATTGAAATTAATAAAAATTAATTATTTTAATAATGAACATTATAATGAAAATGTATTTTGAAAGAAAAATTAAAATATCATTCAATTGAGATATAATATTTTAAAATCATCAATGTAGTTTTTAATAGAATAATCTATTTTTTATGAAAATAAATTTTTAAATTTTTAAATTTTTCTTATTGGACACTTCGATGACCTATGCAAGGGGATGAGAATCTTGGAGGACTATAGTGAGAGAAGTATAATCTTTTGTGATATGATTAATAAAAATCTAATTTTTTATTTCTCTCATTAATTTTAATTAATATAAATTAAATTAAAATATAATAAAGTTGAATAAGGATAGATTTTCCAAGATTTACATTTACAACTATCAGTTGTGATGACATGGAGTCTTGGTTAATCTTATAATAGCTAAATTAACACCACAACCATTGATGTTTAATTTTAATTTTTTATAATAACATATTCTAGATATTTTTTTGGTCAAACACAATGCGTTATATTTTTTATTTATTCTAACATGAAGTGTGTTTTTATGTTAACATGCCAATAGATTATAGGTATGTTATTGAAATTTAAAAATGCATTCCCAGTGAACATGGGTTTATATTTTGGGGGAAACAAAATTCTATATATTATGGGGAAGGATGGTGGGATTACTTATCCTGATAGGACTCACAAAAATGAATCATCTTTTTGTGATCTTTATTGGATTATCCATATAGTGGAATTATCACCACTACTTGGTCTAACATGAGATGTGGTTGTAAGGAATGAACATAATGTTTTATTATATTTACATAATAAAAACATGTTTCTGAGGTTTATAACATAGATAAAAAACACATATTTCTATTATATCAATGTAAAAAATATTTCTATTAATTTTTGAGATGTAGGAATTGAATTCAAATCAATATACCATGTGGATTGTTTAAAATTATCAAAATACATTTTTAATGATTTATTAGTAAAATAATTCATGTAAATTGGTGAAATACTAACAAAAGGCCTCAAATTGTTGATAAAACATATGAAACTAAGCATATTTTAATTTTTTTTAATATTTTTAAATATACCACTCATGAGTCTGTTAGATGGTTTTCAAAAAATGAACAAAGTAATTTTTTATTGATTTAAAATTTAAAACATGTGTCACGAAGGGTTTAAAAATTGAAAATAACCTTTAATTGTTAGGAAATCATAGCTCATAGATCATTGATTAATTTTTGACAGGAATAAATTGACCCTATATCAACCCAACATTCATTGCGGTCAGAATTCCTGAAAAACATTTACTTAAGAGACTGATAAGTCTTTAAAACACGCATCAAAAAGTCAATACCTTAAAAACAATTAGAGTACGAGCTCAACGCACACCATATTGACGAGATATCTATTCCTAAGAGTCAATTTTTTTTAAATATCAATGTCCACTAATTTCACAATAACCAGAGATCCTTTGGTATTTTTACCACTTTTTATTTGATTATTTTTTCAGGTACACATGAGGAATTCTAATTTGAAATATTTTTCTTCAGCTTATCCTTTATTCTAATATGATCTTGTTTATGGGTTATGTCTACACTATATTCCTAGAATTAAATATTTTCATCTATATTTACCAATAATTTTTCAATACATTGACATTCACTTCTTTTTTGATACCATTTTCTACGAGCCAATTTGACTTCAGATTGTATTACTACTTCAGGATTAATGATTAATTCAGAATTAATTACTACTTCTTTTACTACCATTTAATTTTTTGTATTTTGGATTTTTTATATCTTCATGTTTAATTCTTTTAAATTAATTATTTTTTTATTTCTAATTATTCTTATGTGTTTTCTTCCACATATTACTTTCTCAAACATTTCTTCCCTTATCCATTTATATCCATTTATAAATTCTAACACTAAAATTATATATTTTATTATATGGATTTTAGTAATTTTGATTGGTCTTATGTTTATACTTGATTTTATGTTCTTACTGATGTTTCATGTTTCTAAAGTTTATTTCTTATATTACTTATATTAGTATTTATTATGAATTATTATTCTTAATTGCACTTATTCCAATTATTTATCCATTTACTTCTAATTATTCTTCTACAAGATGTTTTTTCATTTGATGCTTCTTTCTTTGACATTTGATTTCATATTTTTTATTAATTTTGTCTTCATCTTTTTAATTTTAACATCATGATTATTTTACTTATTGACTTTGAATTTTTACTTCTAACTTTTTTTTACATATAGTTTTTATGTTTTTTACTTCATTATTATTTAATTTATTATTATTTATATATTGGATTTTTTATTTATTATTATATTTATTTTTTACTCTTTTATTTTTCTTTTACATTTGATTCTTCTGAATTTTTTATTTATTCCTTCTTTAGATTCTTCTTCTACCTCATGTATTATATATTCCATTTATCTTTCTACTTCTAACTCCAGTTATTCCTTTTTCCTATAATGGTCTTATAAAAAGTGTATCAAACCATCCCTTGTTCTTGTACATCTATTTTTTTCATTTGGAATTTATATTTTATTTTTATATTAATGTCCAAGAAACTCATTGTTTCTTCTAATTCTATTTCAATGTTTTCATTATCCTTCCAAGGATTAGTTGTTTGATTCTTCTAAACAATATATTTCCACTTATAGTGCTAAATTAATAATTAATTTTGACTTATTCCTTCCTCTATTATTTCTATATTATTGTTTTTTATTTGAAATATGATTATATTTCTTTTTTTACGTCCACAAAAAACACTTTTTTTTACTTTTTTTAATTTCTACTTCCAATATTTCTTATACATTTGATCAAGTATTCTAACTTGTGAATTTATTTCTAATTCTTATTTATTTATTTTATACCCATTGATTTGGTTTTTACTCTTTTTGTTTCTTCTCTTATTTTTAGTGTCTGAACTTTCTTATAGAACCTCATTCTTATTTATATATTTTTTATTATTATATATATTTTATTCATACACTTTCTGTCATTTTCATATTCGATTATCACATTTAGATTTCACATATTAGGTTCATCTATAGTTGGTGATTTGACTTTTTCTTTATAATATCTATGTTTTGAGTTTCACTATTTCATTAAACTTTTCTTGTCTTATTATTATTTCTTCTTCATATAATTTTGAATAAGATTACATATTTTCTTTTTTATTATGTTCGTGCATTTTATTTTTATAATTTTTATATGTCTATTTTATATCCCATTACACTTCCACTTCTTTCAAACATTCCCTTATATTTCAAATATGCTTCCTCAAACTGTGGTTTTGGTAACTATATATTCATCTAGTTCAACTTATGTTTGTGAATTTAAATATCATTATTATTTATTTTTACTTAATTCTTCATTATTTTTTCTACTATTATCAATCTAATCCTAATTATTTTCCCCATTTATTTACTATAAAATATATTTTCAAGACCAATTTAATTTCCTCACCTTATTTATTTTAATCACAAATATAAAAATATTTTAATAAATAATATGTTAATTAACAATGGATTTCAAAATAAAAATTAATATACTATGAATATGATGTATTATATTTGAAATTCATTAGTGTATTATTTCTTTGGGAAAAGTGTTTTATATTGAAATAAATTTATAAATTATTTGTTTCAAACCCATTATAGATCCAAGAATGGGAGGATTATTCTTAGAGCACTGTAACAAGAAGAGGAGAACCATTTGAGATATGATTAATAAACCTCTAAATTTCAATTTTTCTCATTCATTTTAATATTTTATTCTAGATCATAATATAGAGTTTAATTATATTTTAAATTTAATTTTAATTTAATATATATTAATTGAAATTATATTTAATAAAATTGAAGGAGGTTAGACTATCAAAGATTTACACTTCCACATCATAGTTTTATTGACATATGGGAGAATATAGATCCTAATATGACACACATAGATGAAGCTATGTTTGGTGATCTGTACTATTTGGGTGTCCTAGGGATGTTATCATAGCTACCAGGCTAGAGGCATCTTGTGGTGATGGGTGATATATTTTGATCGTCTCCATGCAATGTAAAATTAAGTCTTTGTCAAATCCTGTATTTCAAAATTCACCTTCCTATTCTTATGGATTATAGTCCTGTATTACATATATGAATATTACATCCAGAACATGTCTCTTCCTAGGAAATGATTTTTTTTCTTATTCTAACGTGAAGCATCACTCTAAAATAAATTTTTACTATTGAATCTAATTGTACTAGTTGGAATTTTAATAGCCAATTGTTGTTGATGGAGAACACAATAACAGATTTTTAAATGAGTTTCATTCATTCTTTGATTGTTTATGATAACACTAGAGTTATTTAAGTAACTATAAATGTCAATTTTCCACTTTTCTAATGTTATTTTTCTTATGTTGAAAAACACCTTGAAAATAGGGTAAAAAATGGAGCGAATGTGGTCCGATTAGTGTGAAAACATATCAGAATTATATTTGAACCATTTTAGATAATTCGAAACATTCAAAATTCAATATGACATAGATGTTAATCAGTATAGTAATAAGATCCATATTAATTTCAGATTCATATTAAACAGGTTCAAAACTGAGCAAAAATTTTCAGATTGATTAATTATTTATGACCATTACATATATAACACATGTCAATCCAACATGTAGTTTGATCAAAATGACAAAAAGTATAATTTTATAAGATGTAAAAAACATTAAAGATTTATTATGTGGGAAAAAACCAAGAAAATTATATGATATTTTTTTAAATAAATGGAAAGAAACTGTATTTTAATTTTTGGCATGAAGTAAAATATCTTATGTTAATATAAATTTTAGTTTGTTTGAAATTAAAAATATTGTCTAATTGATTTTAAATTCAAAAAACATGCATCCATCTGTGGAAACCTATAAAAATGCATTTTATTGTTATATACTTATCATCATTCAAACATGTAGTGTGGATTAAATAACATATGTTTTTTAGGTATTAACTATATAACATATGTTTTAATTTTGTCATTGATTTATTTTTTACAAGAATTAATATACTTATCATCACTCAAACATGTAGTGTGGATTAAATTATAAAAAACAGTTTGACTAGACATAGAAATATATTAAAACATATGTTATTTAGTTAATACCTAAAAAATGACCAAAAGTTGTGATCTCAATGCATATAGAATTGATGAGATAACAATTAATACATGTAATAAATTATTTATAAACTATGTTACATTGATTTAATGATAATATGAGACCATTAACTTGGTTTTGAACTTTTTAAATTTGAAATATTTTCTAAGTTATTTTAATTAATTCTACTTTTACTTTTTTTCAACGTATATATTATACTAATATTATTAGGTTTATAGATTGTATTACTTATTTTGGTAACAATATCTATATTTTCTTCAGGGTATACCATTATTAATTCCCCAATATTGTAACAATTGGGACCCAAACAGCCTCCCGAACAGTGCTAAATGGGTATGGTGTTACTACCTTAGGCACACCTCCCTAAACGCCAAAGGCTACCAAGTAGAAGTTGGGGTCTTATAGGTATAGTGTGGAGGTGATACCCTCTTGGAGGATAACAAGGGTACTCGTATGAGTATAATAATAAAGATGTATCAGAATAAATGACCCAGTAGACTCGAACCAGACGCACAGAGCGGAAGCACATTCAATATCGATAAACAGTGGAAGCAATATATATAACAACAACAAAAGAAAGTAAACACAACTGCATGCTGATCACTTGTAACTACTACTATACCACAAACATGCATCCAAATTAGTTTATACTTACCTATATATATCTATATATGGGGACACTTGCTAACTAACTGTAGCTACATAACAAACATGCTGATATAGAAAAGAAAACGTAACAAAATAAACACTATCTAGGAAAGACCTCATGGTCTATACCATCTCCATGCAATAGCTAACACAGTACAACTCCTGGAACTGACTTCTTTATTGCACGTAAATCCATAAATTCTGCTCCTATCCGGAAGGGCCCATGCAGTGTGTGAGACAAATCTCAGTAGGATACCACCCAACAGTGTGTACATAATAAAAGTGTTTGAGTAGGAATTAATTCATAATGAAAACATTAAATATCACATTTCACAAAAAAATACAAACTCTATTGGTTCTCAATAACCAGAATGGAGTGTCATCGGCTTCGTCAAATGCTGGAATCTCTGTCATGTAACCTGGCACCATGTTCCACCTAACACCGCATGTCTCATGTACCAATGTCTTGATGGAATGCCCGACAGTAGTATCCTATAGGAACAATGATGCATATTTTCAAATAAGTAACCGAAGGGACATCGATGTCTTTCCTCAAAGAATGTAAAAGGAGGGACAATGATGTCTGACCCCAAATAAAATACCCAGAGGGATAGCGATGTCTACCCTCAAATAACAGTGAGCCTCGACCCCCCAACCTGATAGCCTAAATGCTTTCCCCTGAAGGCTCGTTAACTTTTATGTGGCTTCCTACGACAATAACCCCAAACCAATAGTACATAAACTGCAACTAATGGGGCCTCTACCCACACGAGTGGTCAAAACCACATCATCACAGAGTCTCTCTGTGCACACTGCTCAATGTTCTGGGTGAGTGGTAATCACCAAAATAGTACATAATCCACAACACCTCTAACACCTTATATCCTTGCGACCATGCCTAAAATTCCAACGTCCTAACCATCCTAGTATCTCGGGCCTTGCCCAACCTAACAGTCACCAAGCCTCAAGCCGACGTCCTTGACGCCCAATCCCATGGTCGGAACCACCCAATGTAACTCGGGCCAAGCCCATCCAGTGATCAGCATCACTAAAGAATATCTGGGCCATGCCCAACAAAACCAAAATGGTTCAAGCATATGCAATTCATAAATTACATATAAATACTTTTAAAAAAACACAATAATAGGAAAAAAAATATAAATATTTGAATTTCACTAGCCCAACATTTATCTAACAATATCACTGAGGTCCTAAAAGCCTCTAACATGTCATATCATGGTTCTATAAAATAAACTAAATAGTTTAGAAAAATAAAATTCAATTAATACCATTTTGGCACCCCTATCCAAAATTCCTCGATGAGCAATGACCACTCACCCAGCCCTGATCAACCTACATAGGTAACATGGCATACCCAAAGGTATCCCATAGGTCAATGAATCATTAAACATGCAGTAATAGGTAAATTAGGGTCTCGCTTAAAATTCCCAAACATGTGATTTAATCTGCAACACCCCAAGGTCCACGAAAGCACAATAATAGGTATGAACCACCTACCCGAGACTTGTAGACGCTGTAACGTCCTATATAGAGCTCCTATTTGAAGCCAATCTTCATAGATCTATGTTACTGTCAAATCCTGGCAATTCCATTCAGGTGGAAGATATGACACGTGAGGCAAAGAATCGAGAACAGAATAGGGTGCACTGGGTTAGCCTCGCTGTTGCGATCTCGCAGCCACCGAAAGATTGATGAATGGATGATAGATGATAAATCTATAACTACATATATTTTTTTGGTTTTCGGAACGGAGAAGTCCCGATGTTGGGAAAGAAGAAGGTGTTTTCTGACATAAGACACAATAACCATTCACTTAAGAAAATAAAAAAATAGTACTCGACGTGTATTTAAGAACCACATGTTGTGTAGTGTCCTTTTCCGTACTCTGACCTAAGTGGGTAGCCACACGGCTTGGATGCTCCACATGGGATGACACACCGCTTGTACCCGGCTTGTATGTATAAGAGAAGATACATGGCATGTCAAGTAACACTACACACTGTGTAGTATGAAATTTCGACAACCTCATCACACGACATGTACACAGTAAGCACATGACTGGTACTCAACTAACCCATACACAAGATTTACATATAAAGTACATAGCATGTAGTCTGAAAATTTCCAGAACTTCATAGATTATCCCAGTTACCTAAAGAACAAGTCAAAATTTCAAATAGGGTCTGTATTTTGACCCGTTCTAAAAACCCAGGTTCTTACAACCTCCCCACCTTAATATAGCTCTTCCCCAAGATATCAAAAGAAACCCGAAAATGGCACCTAACATGACACCCTGATCAAAGTAACTCGGACTCCCCCAATGTCAATGGTTCTGGAAAATTTTTTAAAGAGGCTTCCCATCTTAGGAATTGAATAACTCGGTCTCACCCCGTCAAAACCCAAAACAAGTAAAGGTTCACTAACCTTTTTTTCAGACGCATGGTCCTCTCATGACGCATCATCACCCCTACGCCTCATTGTTTATCCTGTTTTGTTTCCAACACCCAAACATACCCCTCACTACATCAATTTCTACCACCACGAGCTCCTTCATCTCATGGATGCTAAAAAAACAAAATTGGTTCCTAGTACCTAAATAAGTAACATGCATCCCCGATGTCCTGATGCCCATGGAACCTCATGTAACCCTCATACATAATACCCCAATACCCATGACATCTCATACAAATATCTAAATATATCAATCACCCGATGACACCAATCCCACAGACCAGCATTTAGTCAGTCCACATAGGTCTTCTACATCACGTGCATTCAAAACATGAATTCCACTAACAGTCATGCCAAAAGAGAAAAAGGAAATCATGGAAACACCTATGGTGTACCTCTAACCATCATCGTATCTCCAGTCTGCTCATTATCTATAATATCCATGGTGTGAACTAGGCCTAAAGTACAACTATATAATGTCTGACCTCCCTGCGGTGCTGCTCCAGTCACCAACCAGTAACCCCTCAGCTGGATCTCACTGTCTCTGTCATGTCCTTAGCGTGTGGCTGAACCTCAGCTACGCTATCATTGTACCTAACATGAGCCAACTCCAGATGCCACTGTCTATCCTGATCCCTGTCTTTCGACTGTCTAAGAATGGTTCCTTCAGAGCCTCTCAAGATGCCTGACCTTTCCACGTGCCTGGCACTCCATTAGTGGCCTATCGCACTAAGTCTGAGCATGTCCTGGCTGCCCACACTGAATGAAAACCATTGAATAATGGCTACGAGGTGGTCAAGATGAGTCCCTGTACTACTCCCCTCCTATAACTCATCTCATCCTCATATCTTTCTTTCTGAACTGTCACTTGAAAATGCTCCCCGGCAAACCTGGGGATTATCTCTCTGGTTTCCCTCTACTATAAACACCTGATTCACCGCCTATGCGAATGAATCCAGCCTGAAGATATTTACCTAGATCCGAATAGTGTGTTGTAAACCATTCTTGAATACCCTCAACCTAGTCGCGTCATCACTAACCATATCAAGTGCAAAGAGAGACTACTTATTGAATGTAGCTGCATAGTCCATGATAGACACGTCTCCCTGGTGAAGGTTTAAAAATATTCGAGATCTGTCATCCCTTAGTGTATCTGTGTAAAAGTGCTCAATGAACCTATCCTCAACGTCCTTGCATGCTAGTCCCATGTTCCTATGAGCCTGAACCAGCACATCCCACCAACGCTTTTCAAAACCCTCGCAGCATGTACGTTGCTAGCTTAACCCTCTGCCCTGGAGGTGTCTCAAGCTGCTCGAAGATCATCTTCATTCTCTCTATCTAGTTCTAAGCCGCCTGTGAACCACCCTCATTTTGAAAAAGTAGTGGGTGGTATTACTAGAACTCCCGAGTCAGATATTCCATAGATGGATCCATACCCTGCACGACATTATCGTTTCTCTGCAAGACACGTACTAGGCTAGCTTGGATCTGCTCATCGATCCATGTTCTGAACGTTGCCAAACCCGGCTGTTGCCCTGCATACACTAGATCTTGAACCTGATCCTTTCCTTGAGACTATACCTGTAGCTTCTGCTCTACCTGCACTGGTTTATGAACCCAATGCTACACCTGGGGCACTGTATAATCTCCCGCCTGACGCTCTATCGAGACGTATAAGCGAAACTCGCTGAATACTATAAATATTCAGACATGCCATATATATATAACAATACATATTCAACGCAGACAAGGAATGTGGTAAAGAGGCAGCATAAATTCAATACCCTTACTACCCCCCCCCCAACGTAACCCATACCCACAATATCCCAGCCTCATGGCCTCCTTACTCGCCCTTATCAGAGCCAAGTATCAAAAGCACCTTGGGCCATGCCCATCCCGACAACCGACATTACCTCAAACCGATGACCTAGTAACCCAATCTGGGTGATCAGAATCACCTCCACCATATTACCTACCTATCACATGTTATTCTGTTAAAATATAATCATGTCATAATACATTGCAATAAAAATGAAATTCTATTAGGAATTTCACCTATGCACTTTTCAAGAGAATAAGAAGCATGTCAATTGACATTTTTTCAAATGGTATTATGACATCACAAATAATACATGCAGTTATGAAATTGAAATACCCTAAAATTTTCCAATAAAGACATGAATATATGCCTTTCCATACCGAGCCAAGGTCCAATTCTCCCTTACCGCACTGGGGAAAGGGTCACATATCACAATCAATAACTTAACACCAAGTGAGCCACCAAGGTGGAAATCATATAAACTGTAATATGAGAAAAAGAAAACCGTATTTCCCACCCTTGGCAACATGGCCCATCCCTCATGACTGGGGATGCAGGCACCCCAAAACAAGCTAGAAACCCAGTTCCAGTAACAACCTATGTCCAGTGTTTCATATCCCAAATAGTAAAACCAACAGAAATAAAAAGAGAAGTCTCAATATATTTAATAACCAGCAAGACACTGCTACTAAATCCCTGTCAAGAACTACTTTCATACCACTTTGTAATGACCCGGACACAAACTGCCAATTGAACAATGATAAAAGGGTCGGGTGTTACTACCTTTGGTGCACCTCCCCGAATGCCAAAGGCTGCTGACTTCCACCGAAGGTCATATAGTTATAGTGGGCATGCTATACCCTCTCAGATGATAACAACGGTACTAGTCTGAGTATAATAATAAAGATGCAGTAGAATAAATTTCTCAACAGACCTGAAGTAGACCCACAGAGCGGAAGCACATTCAATATCAATAAACAGTGGAAGCAATAAATATAACCACAATAGCGGAAAGTAAACACAGTAGCATACTGATCACATGTAACTTATACTGAACAACAAACATGAAAGAAAAGGAGTTAATATATATATATATAGGGATCCACTAGATAACCAACTGTAGTTACATAATATGAATGCTGATACGGGAAAAAAACTAAACATAATAAACTCCAGCTAGGCAAGACCTCAAGGTCCATACAATCTCCATGAAATAGGTAATGTTGTCCAGCTCCTGGAACTGACCTCTTTCCTTCACGTAAATACATAAGGTCTACATGCATCCCTAAGGTGCCATGTAGGGTGTGAGATAAATATCAGTAGGATACCACCCTCTGTTGAATACCTAATATAAGTGTTTAAGCAGGAATTCATTTATAATTAAAATAGTAAACAACACATTGCACAAATAAATAAACACTTTATTGGTTTTCAGCAGCCACCATAGAGTCTCACCTGCTTTTTCCAATGCCAGAATCTCTCTCATGTAACCCGACACCATGTGTCCCTGAAATTTCCTGTATCAAGTACTGAAGTCTTGAAGGTAGGCCCAACAGTAGTAATCTAGAGGAACAATGACTCCTATACTAAATTAAGTAACTAGAGGTATGGAGATGTCTTCCTTCAAATAATGTAATAGGAGGTACAATGATGTCTGGCCTCAAATAAAGTACACGGAGGGACATTGATGTCTTCCATAAAATAATGGTGAGCCATTTCCCCCCAACCGGATAGCCTAAATTCTATCCCCTGAAGGCTCCTCACCTCCCACATGGATTCCTACGGCAAGCACCCTCAACAAATCATACCTAAACCGCAACTAATGGGGCCTTTACCCACATGAAACCCTCTCATCACGGAGTCTCTCTATGTGCACACTACTCAAAGTTATAGTTGAGTGGTAATCAAAAAATTAGTAAATAATCAAAAACACCTATGACACCTCATGTCCCTGTGACCATGCCTCTCAAATCTGACAGCCTCTCCATACAAGTATCTCATGCATTTCCAAACCTGACAGACACCCTGCCTCAAGCCGACGTCCATGACGCCCAATCACATGGTTGGAACCACCCAATGTAACCCGGCCCAAGTCCAACTTGTGATTAGCATCACCCAAGAATATCCAAGCCATCCACAACACAATAAAAAGGGTTCCAGAATATGAAATTCCGAAATAACATATATACACATTTAAACAAAACACAATAACAGGAAAAACAATCTAAATAGTTGAATTTCACTAGACCAATAGTTATCTAACAATAGCACTGAAGTCCTTAACGCCTATAAAAAGTATTATCAATGTTGAGTAAACTAAACTCAATAGTTTAGAAAAATACAATTCAATTAATACTATTTTGGCACCCCCGGACAAAATGCCCCAAAGAGCTATGCCCACTCACCCTGCCCTGCTCAAGCAACACAGGTAACAGGGAATACAAAAAGGTATCCCATGGGTTAATGAACAATTAAATAGGAAATAAAAGGTAAATTATGGTCTCTCTAAAAATACCCAAATATGTGCTTTAAGGTGTGCCATCAGAAGATATTTTTAAACACAAAAGTATGTATGCACCACCTACCTGAGGCTCGTAGACATAGGCACATCCGATATCAAGCTCTAATTCACAGCCAATCTTCATAGATCAACATTTCGGTCAAATCCTGTAAATTCCACTTGGGTGGAAACAACGACGTGTGAGGCAATGAATCGAGAATAGAATAGGTTGTGTGGGGTTAGCGTTGCTTTTCAGATCCCGCATCCACTAATGGATTGAACAATGGATGATGGATGAATAATCTAGAGGTAGTTATGTTCATCGGGTTTTCGGAATGGAGAGGTCCCAAAGTTGGGGAAGGAGAATATGTTTTATGAAAAAAGATGTGAAGAACTTTAACTTAAGAAAATAAAAAAAATCATGGTGTGTATTTAGGAAATAAACACCTGTAGTGGCCTTTTCCATTCTCAAACATAATCGGGATAGCCACACGGCTTGGACGCTCCACACTAATTGACACACGGCTTGAACCCAGCTAGTACGCAGAAGAGATGATACACGGAGTGTCGAGTAACACAACACACCATGTAGTATGAAATTTCTACACAGTCATCACACAGCATGTACTCGGAAATCACAATGCTGGTACTCGCCTAACCCATACAAGGCCTGTACTTTTAAAGTACATAGTGGGTAGTCATGAAATTTCTAGAACTTCTTAGATTTTCCCAGTTACCTTAGGAACAAGTCAAAAGTTCCAACAGGGTTGGGATTTTGATCTGTTCTAGAAACCTAGGATCTTATAGATATCAAATTTCATTTCTTTTAATGCATTAATTTTTGGCTTCTATTTCAACGTCAGATTTTACTACTACTTTTAAATTCCTCTTGGATTCTAATTTATATAATACTTTTGTCTTCTCACTTTTTCATCAACTATATTTTCAAATTTTGTTTTTTTTATTGTTTTATTTTATTTTTCCATAATTTCTTATTTTGTTTCCAACTAATCATATATTTTTCTTTCATGTTATTATGTTTCTACTATTTCATCTCGTACATATAAATCAACTTTTATTTCTTGATTATGACTTCAATATTTTTGATTTTTGATTTTCATTTTACTTCTTTTGATTATTATTTGGTTTATATTTGTGTTTATGTTATCGTGTATATTTTTAATTTTAACTTTTCATTCTCTAATTACATCTCTTTTCATTTCTTAGGAATTTTACCTTAGATTACACCTCATCTTTTTGGTTCAGTTTTCAAAAACATTTATGCTTCCATTTTTCCTATCTAATGAATCTATATTCTATTTTTAACATTTTATCCTTCATCCATTTCGTATTTTATTGTTTCTTCTTATTTCTTTATTTTTCTTCTATTTATAGATTTTTGAATTTTAATTATAACATTATCACTAATTGAAACTTGGTTTTTAATTCAAATTCATTTTCTTATTTTATTTTAACTTTTATAATGGATTTTTTAATTCTTAGATTATTTATTCTATTTTATTATTTATTAATGTTAAAATAATCTAGATTTTTATTTACTCATACTTATAAATTTTTATTCTATCTCCTCTTTTATTGATTGACTTTTAACTATTTTTTATTCTTTTTTCTAATATCCTTTTGTCTAACTTTTTATTCATATAATTTAATTTTATTCTTTTTTGTATAAGTATTATATATATATATATATATTTATTTCAAACTAAAATAATTTTCATTAATTATAATAATTTTAATTCCCTGGACATATTTAATCTGTAATAATAATATTTTGAAGATGATTAGTATTGTTATTTTGGGTTTTTTTAACAATGGTGTACCCAAAATAAAATAATTGTGGAATAATAATAATGGCATGTTTTATTCAATAAGAATAATAAAATATTACATTTCCATAAGGCCAAAGATCCTTAATAACCTATAATCCCTACTAGTATTCCAATAAAAATTACTGGGAGCCCAAAAAATACTATAACATGTCCATGTAGGTAGTGCACATCCTTTGGTTTATCCCCAATGAAAAACATTATGGCCAGAGCTATGGAGACCGAACTAAGAACTATGGGGATATAGAGCACCATCTTCACCAAGTTTTTTTTTTGATTTTGGAATAACTTAAACACATATTTTATTAATGTAAGATTATTAAATATTGGAAGTTAATATTTTAGTTATATGTTTCCAAGTAAATGTAATGTTTTGAGAGAATATTTCTCCATGAATATTTATTTATATTATTGATACAAAAAATAAAATGTAACCAATTATTTTATGAAGAAATATATATGTATCACATGATTGAAAAGGTTTTGAAGATATGACATATGTAAAATACATACCTGGTTTTAAATAATGGTATACTTTATTATAAACTGTAATAAAAATGATGATTTTCTAAAAATGACTAAAATCAATGAGGTTGTATTTTGAACTTATAATATCGTAAAGATTTAAATGAATTTGAAAACATAACTTTTGGGTTTTAATTAAAATAAAAATAAAGGCACGTATTCCTACTTCGGTAAATTTCGCGACAACCATACATGTGGTTTTTGATACAAAGAATTCACATTTGAATTTGAAATCAGGATTCTAAGTACACTTTTTAAATAAAAAATATAATTTTTATGTAATGAAATGGTATAAATTATATGTTAGATTGTATATTTTAATGTATCTAAGATTAAAATGGAGTTGGAATTATTTTTTAGGCCAATAAAATTAATCAAATTGTTGGTATTTATGAAATTAAAAAATGAAACTTTTTTTTAAAATTAAATATAATATTTTTTATTTTTCCTTTGAATGTTTTTAACATGGGGTTTATAAAAATTATGTGTGACCCTAGCCAGCCATCTAGCTGGCCGAGGGAGGAACCTCACACCATCTCCCTATGGAGTGGGTGATTGAGACTTGGTCCCACAGCCAACACAGGTCGACCATAAGGGTGTGCATGCACGCCCCAATGGGACACATAGAGTAACCGAGCCTACTCCACTATGTGGGGTGGAACAGTACAATAGGGTCGGTAAATATTACTCCTACAGAGGAGAACCGGTATAGGGCGGTACTAGGTATGGGGAGAGGGAGTTATCTGATGAGTCCTACGAGCATGGGGCTTATAAATCGGGGCCGAAACTTGATTCCTTTTGACATGGGACACAATTTTTTAGCGTGGATCGAATCTCACCAATATGATCTCATAGCACAAGTTATGGACCATATGATCTAGTATCGATTTCGAATCATACCGCTACAACCTTTCATTCTTGTTTTCATCATTCACCAGATTAGGACCCATCAAATCTTATCTTCTCATCTCGTTTTAAATCTTGTATGTCACTGAGACCATTTAATCAGATCATCAAAGTAATCTCCATCTTCCATCTATTTTTAAAATAGTGGAACCTACAACAGTCTTCCAATCTCACCCAGATGATCATGGTCATTCGATATTTTCTACACATTTCTTTCTTTCTTCTTCTTGCTTGCGTCACACCTATGTTCTAGTACAAGATTCCATCCATCCTCTCTTCACTTCTCCTCTTCAACCCATGACAACTTTCCCCATCCACGACCTCCATCCTTCTCTTTTTGCACAGACCCAAAAATCCTCAGTTTATTTTAAAACCAAACCCCTTTGGATCCCGTGAATGTTTTCCATGTTATATATATATATATAATTATACATTATCAAACTATCAATATTCTTAGTATTTTCTTGATTGGAGTATTTGTTTTGTTCTACGCGAGTCTTGTTTAGGTATTTTTTTTGTTTATATGATTGTATCAAAGGTTGTATAAATATTTACATACACTGTTTACATAAACGTAATTTGCACCCATACAACTTATGGGTTTTATTCTTCTCAACCCTCCTTTGACCCCTTCCCTACACAACATCACTCCATATGTCTGGTAAGGTATTTTTTATAAGATTTCAAGGTGAAAAACCTTTGAATTGTTTTTTCATTTTTGAGGATATATATATAGTTTTATTTAATTTTCAATCCCTAACATCTTTTGGATTTCTAAATAAAGTTTTAGAAAATTTAAATTATGTAAATGATGAGTATAACATTTGTGAAGGGTTTATTTATAGTTTGTTTTTGAATTATATTAACTCATATATACTTGTATAAGTATATTCATTAATATATATGTTTATTTTCAAATCAAAACTAAAACAATTTTATGATTTTTGAATGATTAACATATTTTTCTAAATGATGTTAATAAATTCATATAATTCACGTAAGAATACAATTTTTATTAATCGTACCATGTAAAAATATTGGAGTGTTTTGGTTGAATGTATATATTCATATAGGTTTTAATTAGAATATGAATTATGTTTCCATAACACTAATTTTAGTGTTATAATTATTTTCTAGAAGGGTATAATATTTAAAAAGATTTATTAAGACTAGTTTTTGGTTGTAAAATTTCCATGCATGCACTTTGTTTATATATATATTTTTAAATAATTTTCAAACCCACATTCATATATGTATAAGAACCCCAAATACATATATACATGTCTTGGTTTATTTAGGAAGTTATAATAGTATTAACCTGGTGACAATTTTTATATAACACACACTGTACAATTTTATATGGGAAAACAATAACAAAAACCAGTTTTGTTATTGTGTGACTAAAAATTCTTAAAGCGGTCAGCAATAAACACTACATACATCCTAATTTTTAATTTGAGTAGTATCTCTTGTTTATAACTATGATTATACATTCACATACACCGTTAGAAAAGTTTGTTTGATTTTTTACACATCTGTATGAATCTTAAACATTTGAAAGTGTTATTTTTTAGAATAATAATAATCTACCAGATTAAACACTAATAGTTTATTATTTAATTATTTGAATCTTCTGTTTATTAGTTTGTTGTTTGAGCATGATTTATATCCATCTTGAACTCAAAAATATGTATTTTAATGTATTACATGTTTATTTTCATGGAATAAAGGTTTAAGAATTATTATTTTAGGTGAAAAACCATTCCAAATTATTATTAGTACATCTCTTATTATAATTTAAGGAATAAGGAATTAATTATCTGAATTGGTATGGTACACTTCAAATAAAATACAAAAAATAATTATTTGAAGTGGTATGGGAAAATTAAAATAAAAGAAATAAAATGATAAATCAAAGTTGTGTGAGACACTTTGATTTAATGAAATTTAGAAATATGAGGAATACATTGAATGTATTATGTAATGGGTGAGACCTGTTATAGCCTCTCGATGCACCAGTAAGTCTCATGAGGGAAATTAGATCATGGCACAAGGCCTTGGAAAAAAATTTATGTATGGTCTTGGCATGAGGCCTCGAAAGAATGTTATGATTGTGTGACATTATGTGTTTCCTCAATATGTGACTATTAATGAACCAACCATGATATTATCCAACTTGTTGTATATCCCTTGGTTAGGAATCTTTTATGTTGGTAATAAATGCTTATGGAATAGTGAAGTATGTATTTGGCAAGTTGATAATATCATGATTTTGATACAGAAGTTGACATTTCATCATTCATTTCATGAATTAAATTTTTAGTGGTATGTTAATCATGATATTTTTACAAATGAAATTCATTGAATATGTGAATTTATCTATCAGCATCCTTTCATGACACTATAAAATTATTTTGAACAATTTTTGGATTATGAAGCATTCTATTATCTTTTAGTACATGTATGTGTACTCTGATATCTGTTTTATGTGTAACTTTTGAATGATTTTACTAATTATTGTGTAATATTTTTCCTTATAAATATTTTCAATAATCCTTTAAAAAATGTTTATGATGTGCTTCTATAAATTTTGGTTACAATTTAAGAAAATATTTTCTAATCATTTGAAAAGATGGTTTTAAAAAGAAATTCCATTAATTTTTTTAGAACCCATTACTGATTATCCTAAATCCTCACACTAAATTTTCAATTTATTTTTAAATGGTAAGTATTTTTATCATGATTTGAGTAATACTATGTGATAGAAACTGTATGATGTTTATTTTGTCATGCTTTTGAAGAAATGTATCAACTGTATTTGGTTTTCCAAAACATAAACAAAAAATATTCCATTTGATAGAATGATATTTGTAATTTTTATTTGCATGTTTTAATGATAAAAATTACACACCATATTGCGGGAACTGAATTTAGGATTTTGGATTCAGGGTTGTCACAGTTGGTGTCAGAGGATCGGTTTAGACAATCCTGAAAAATTAAAATAGAATAATTTTTTTTTGCTGAACAGAATTATTTCTTAAAATTTTTAGATGGAAGGAAAAGTTTCACCAAAAATCATTTTTTATCTCCCTACCAAATTACTTTAAAACATAATTTTTGAGTCATGTTTAGAGACATACAATCCATTTTTGATCCTACATTGAACCTACAAGTTCCTTTATCAAGTGTCTAACAACAAAAATATCTTTTGGCTTTATCAAGGACATAGTCACATCTACTACCTCATGTCAAAAGTGAACCATTCTATTTATTAACATAAAGGATGGTACTAAGAAGGCCTCTTCTTGTGTTTCACCCTATCTGAGGTTTATTTGGCACTAGAGTCATTCTGAGAAGCTGTAGAGGCGTTCCACCCCCGTGCAGCCTATCTGTTATATGTTTTGAGTTTCAGCAAGTATAGGAGGCCTTATAAAATCTATGTTTTAGAAAACCTACTCATATGATTGGTTTATGAGAACCAAGTTCATTCCAATATCTCTAATCTATACACCTCCAATGACATGCACTCGAGGACCTACTATTGCCCGCAAGAGTTTGGCTCAAGCTGTGAGAGGTGTATCTGGGCGAATGAAATTGAGGAGTTTCAAAACGTTTTGGGGATCAACATAACATGATGAAAATATCAGGAAAGTCTCCAATAGTGGTGGATCCGGTGAAGGTATAAAACTAATCATTTTTTCATTCAATTTTGTTAATAATTAATAGTTTATACATATCTTGTAGGGGCCTCGATGTTAATGCCAAAACATGGTGCAGGGAAGCTTAAGAGTACGATGGAATTACGAGGATTCAATTCTTTTAAAGGAGGGAAATGTAATGCCCCAATCATAGTTAATGTGTAATAATTGTATTTTGATAATTATTAGTATTATTATTATGGTTTTGTCTAATAATGGTGCACCCAAAATAAAATACCTGTAGAATAAAAATAATGGCTTGTTTTATTCAATAAGAATAATGAAATCTTATATTTCCACAAGGCCAAATAACCTTACTAACCATGAATTCATCCAAAGAGACCTATCAAAATTTCCAATAGACCACCAAACTCTACAACTTGACCAAGTAAGTAGTGCACATCCTTCGAGTTGGACATAATGAAAAATATTACGGTCATAGCTTTGGGGACTAAACTAATCATTAATCAGATGTAGAGAAACATCTTCAATGTGTTTTTTTTTTGTTTGGAATATCCTAAAAAGAAATTTATATGGCCTTTGTGACCATTAATAGTCATTGTGGTCCTTAGGAGACCATTATTGTTTTTAACGGTCATAAAATTTAATAACCGTTTCATATATTAAGTATCTTGATTATTTTTACTAAATATATTAGTATTATAAATATACTAAATATTGTAAGTATATCAATTATTTTACGAACTGGAGAGTTGTATATATTTGAAAGTAATATTTTAGTTATATATTTCCATGCAAGTGTAATGTTTTGTATGAATATTTCTCTTTGAATATTTATTTCTCTTGTTGATACAAAAACAAAAAGTAACCAATTATTTTAGGAAGAAATATATATGTATCACATGAATTAAAAGTTTGTGAATTTATGACATATGTTAAATACTAAAATGGTTTTAAATAAGGGTATAATTTATTATAAACAGTTATAACCATGATGACTAACGTAAAATGAGTAAAATTATTGAGGTTGTATTTTGGACTTATAATATTTTAATGCTTAAAATATATTTAAAACATGACATTTGTGTTTTAATAAAAAAAGAAAATATGTTTACATGAATAAATTTATAGAGAAGTATACATGTTTTTTATTCAAAAAAATTATATTTAAATTTGAAATCATGTTTTTAAGTACACTTTTTATAAAAAAATATACTTTTTAAGTAATGAAATTGTATAAATTATATGTTGAATTGTGTATTTTAATATATCAAATACTAAAAAGGATTTGGAATTATGTTTTAGGCTTATAAAATTCATGAAATTATTTGTTTCAATGAAATTAAATAATTAACATTTTTTTTAAATGAAGATTATATGGTTTATTTTGCCTTTGAATGTTTTTAACCAGGGGTTTATAGGAAATATGAATGACACTAGCCAGCCATCTTTCTGGCTGAGGGAGGAAACTCACACCATCTCCCTAAGGAATGGGTGGCCAATCCTTGGTCCCTCATCTAACACAGTCCAACCAAAAGGGTTTGCATGCACACCCCAATGGGATGTATGGAGGGACCAAGCTAGCCCCACTGTGCAGGGAAACACGACGACAGAGGGTTGATGAAAAGAACATCCAAAGAGGTGAACATGTATGGGTGGTATTGGTGAGTGGGAGAGCTTGTTAACTATTCAGTGTTGGGATATTGAGGCTTTAAAAGAGGGATCAAAACCTCATTTCATTCTTTGTGGGAGAAAATTTTTCAGTGGGGATTGAATCTCAATCGTCTGATCTCACCGCACAAGATCCGAACATTATGATCTAGTACCGATATCTAATCATACCAATGTAACCTTTTCTCCACGTTTTCTTCAGCTATCGGATAGGGACCCATTTAATCTTTGTCATCCATCTTGTTTTTAATCTCTTGTTTCACCGAGACTGTTTGATCAGATCTGAGACGTAATCTCCATCATCGATCTGTTTCGAAACCATAGAACCTACAACAGTTGTCTGATCCCACATAGATGATCATTGACATCAGATATTTTTTACACCTTTCTTTCTTATTTTTCTTCCTCATGTTTTATTTGTGCACTAGTACCAAAAACCATACCTCCTCTCCTCACTGCTCCTCTTCATCTTGTGATACCTTTCTCCATCCATGACCTCCATCTTTCTCCTTTTCCACAGACCCAACAACCATGATTTATTTTAAAACTGAACCCCTTTGGACCCCATGTATATTTTCCATGTTATATATATATATATATTATAAAACGATCAATCTAAAAAGGATTTTCTTGATTGCGGTATTTTTTTCATCTGCATGAGTCTTCTTCGGGTCATTGTTTTTGTTTTTATGATTATATCAGAGGGTATATAAATATATACAAACAAATTTTATTTAAACATATTGTCCACCCATTAAACATATATTTTTTCATCCTCTCAACCCTCCTTTGACCCCTTTTGGACAGGACCTCATTTTTTAAGTCAGGTAAGGGTTTTTCTTTGCTACGATTTTATTGTGCAAACCCTATGATACAATTTTGTGTTTTACGGATATATAGTTTATAGTTTTTGATTTCTAAATAAATTTTACAAAATTTAAATTATGTTGATGATACATACCACATTTATAAAGGGTTTTTTTTAGTTTGTTTTTTTATTCTATTAACTCATATATACCTATATATGTATATACATTAATATATATGTTTATTTTTAAAACAAACAGAAATAGAATTTATTATTTTTTAATAATTAACATATATTTATAAATGATGTTCACAAATGCATTAAATTCATGTAAGAATATTATTTTGTTTAATTGCATCATGTAAACATATATGTGTATATACAGTTGAAATTATATATACATATAGGTTTTAATTACAATCCGAATTAGGTTTTCATAACATTGATTTTTGTGATTTAATTATTTTCTAGAAGTGTATTATATTTAAAAATATTTATTAACCCTTGTTTTTGGTTGTGAAAATTATATGTAGACACTTTGTGTGTATATATGGTTTTACATAATTTTAGAAACAACAGGAAAATTTGTAAAAGAACCCCAAATACATATATCAATGTCTTCGGTTATTTAGGAAGGTATAGTAGTTTTATCCTTTTGATGATTTTTATATAACACACATGGTATTATTTTATATGGGAAAAAAATAAAAAAACCCTATTTTGTTATTGAGTGACTAAAAATTCTATAATATGTCATCAATTAACTTTCCATACATCATGATTTTTAATTTGATTAGTATCTATTGTTTATACATATGCTTATACATGAACATAAACCATTACTAAAGTGTGTCTGAATGTTTATGCATCAATAAGAATGTTAAACATTAGCCTGTATTATGATGTAATATAAGAAGAATCTATCAGATTGAACACTAATGGTTTGTGATTAGCCTATTTGAATATTTAATTTTTTGGGCATGTATTGAACATGATCGATATCCATACTGATTTCAAAAATATGTATTTTAATGTTTTGAATGATTATTTTCATTGAAAAATAGTTCATAGAATTATTATTTTATATGAAAAACAAAAACAACTTATTATTAATAAATCCATTATTATTATTTAAGGATTAAGGAATTAATTATATGAAGTGGTATGGGAAACTTCAAATAAAATATATAAATTAATTATTTGGAGTGGTATATGACACTTCAAATATAATACCTAAAATGATAAATCAATGTTGTTTGGGAAACATTGATTTAAAGAAATTTAGACATATGATGAATGAATTGGACGCATTATGTGATGGGTGAGGCCTATTATTGTCTCTCGATGCATTGACATGCCTCATGAGACAAACAAGTAATGACATGAGGCATTGAAAAAATGATTATGTATGGTCTTAGCACGAGGCCTCGACATAATGTTATGATAGCCTGACATTATGAATTTCCTCAACATGTGACTACTAATTAACCATCCATGGGATTATTCGACTAGTAGAATATTCTATGGTTAAGAATCATTTATATTGGTAATAAATGTTTATGGAATAGGGAAGTATGTATTTTTCAAGTTGATAATATTAGGATTTTAATTCAAAAGTTGATATTTCATATGTCATTTCATGAATTTCATTTTATTAGGTAATTGAATCATGATATTGTTACTTATTAAATTCTAATCATTTGTTAATTTATGTATCATGATCCTTGCATGTCACTCTAAAATTAGATCGATCAAATTATGGATTATGCAGCATTCCATGCATTTTTAGTACATGTAGAGGTGCTCTAATATTTATTCTACCAGTATCTTTTGAATGATTATACTAATTTTTGTGTAATATTTTTCCTTATGAGTATTTTCATGAATCCATTAAAAAATGTTGACGATGTACTACTGTAAAAGTTTTTTACCATTTGAAAAAATATTCTCTAATCATTTTGAAGGATGGTTTTGAAATGGAATTTCATTAATTTATTTTAAAACCCATTACTGAGAGTTTTAAATGCTCATCATACATTTTTAATTTATTTTTACAGGGTCATTATATTTTTCATGCTTTGAGTACTCATATGGGATGGAAGAAATAAGAAGTTTATATTATCAAGATTTTGAATAAATGTATCAAATTTGACTTGTATTCTAGAAACTAAACAAAAAATATTCTCTGTGGTTGAATGCGATGTTTAATTTTAATATGCATGTTTTCATGAAAACAGTTATACACCATTTTTCATTCACCGACTTCAGGATTCTAGAGTAGGGGTTGTTAAAATCATACTTTTTAGCTTCTCCTTTCAACATTTGGATTTTTGGGTCAGCTTCACATTCCATTTCTTATTTCGGTTCTACATTCAAAATTGGTTTTGAATTATTCATTATATTTCTCATTTAGATCATTCTTTTTTAATTTGAGATTTTTTTTGAAGTTATCGTTTTACTTTTACATAAAATCATTCATCAACCTTTTTTTGTGTTTCTACGTAAAATTATTAATTTACTATTTATTATATATTATTACTTATGCATTTATTCCTACTTCTGATTTTTTCCATTATATTCTACCTTTTTATTTTGTGATTACAATTGTTTTTTGTTTTTTTATTTTTAATTTAAAATATATATTCTTCCTTCTACTAACTCTATTTTTATTATTTATTTTATATTCAACCTCATTTATCAATTTCATATTCAGCCATCATTATATGATTTTACATTTTAGCTTCATATCTGGTTTGTTCTTTTACTTTATAATTGTGATTTGTATCTTTTGAGTTTTACTTTTTTTTACCTTATTAGTGTTATTGTTTTTTCATCTACCTCTAATTTTGAAAATTCTTTTGGAATTAATTTTATCTTATGTTCTTGATTCATATTTGTTCTATAGATTTCATGTCTAATTTTACTTCCCCCTCCCCTTTCATTTATTCTTTATAACTTTGAATGATGTTTCTTCCCTTGCACTTAATAATTGTTTACAAAAATAAATTGTATCATGTTAATCCTGTAATTCTAAATATGTAAATGTTTTTTCGAATTTTGTTTCCAACTCTTCTTTATTTCCTTTACCTTTTTCATTATATCTCATATAATTTTCTTCATAGAATTATTTTCTGATAAACTCTATATCCCAATGTCCATTGTCACATCTATGACTTTCATTTTATATTGTTTTTATTTTTTAACTTTTTTTTCTTTTACTATCTATCCTTGTTAGAAATATTATTATTGTATATATATGACCACCCTGAGGGAAATATGGGTTTTGGTGATTGGTTTTTTTTCAACATCACATTTATTTATATCAAAAAAATAAATTTATTTTAATAATTAACAGTTATATAAACAATGGATTCTGAAAGAAAACATAAAATATCTTCTAAATTAAATTTCATATTTAAAAGTCATCATCTAAGTGTTTCTTAGATTAATATGTTTTATAGAATGAAATTCATTAATTTTTTTCCCTTAAGATATTATTTAAAGAGGCGGATGATCTAAGAGAACTATGGTGACCAAAGGATAATAATTTTAATGTGAATACATTAACACTCCACGATTTAAGGAATTATTATTTTCTAAATATTTGAAATTTATTTCATTTACTCTGTTGAAAAAAAAAATTATCTTGCATTACAGACATCCCTTGGTCATTTTTCACTATACACAACACTCAGTTATCTTGCGCGACACATGACACTATGTTTTATGGAAACCATGTCCTAATATTAATTTAGTAATTTAAACTCAATAGTTAAGTCCTAGCAATTAGAATTATAAAGGAGAATAAAAATAAATAATTTTTATATTAATTTTAATTACTTTTCATAATGTAATTTTTTTATATTAAAATTCATAATTTTCTGTAAATTATTTTAATGATTCGAAATAATATATTCATAGAGATATGCTTTTTATTTCTTTTCTAAACTATAACAAAATTATTTTATGTTAATTTTATAAAATAAATTTGATAAAATAAAAAATATTTTTTAAATTCAGAATGTCAAAATAACATTAGGGTAGATTTTCATGTTTTTTAAATGGTTTCAATTTTTTATCAATAGTGAAAAATCCTGAGTTTTAATTAAATACAAATTTTTTGTTTAATTTCTTTATACTATAAAATTATAACGAAATTTAATTTTAAAGTGAAATTAGTTCAATTATAAATATATATATCCAATTAGGTTCTTTGAAGAAATTATTATTAATGAAATTGGATATAAAAACTATGTAAACATTTGAAAAGTTTCAATTTGTAAACTTTGAAATTGTTTATAAAAACATAATAAACTTCATAATATATTTGAACATTTTCACATCTATAGAATTAATTTTAAAATAATTTTTCCACTTTTGTTACAAGAATTTTAAAAAATATATACCATATTTTTAATATCCCTAATTTATAATGTTTTATATAGCTAGATTAATTTATTTCCATATTTATTCGTATAAAAAATTAAAATTTATGATAATAATTATGGTTAAAACAAGTTTGCATAGTCGTTAAAATTAAACTATAAGGTTAAAAATGACCTAAAACTTTTCTAAATCCCATTTGATGGACTCATTTATACCTCATACTTTCTAATATTTAGAATATACCAATTTTAGGTCATAGAGACATGATAAAAATGTTGATGGAATCCACCCTTTCAAAAAATGACTACTCTGTCACTAACCACCGTTATAAAAGGCCACCCCCTCATCCACTCACTAAAAACATCAAAACCAATTGGTTCATAAAATCCCTACATAAATAAATTCTAATCTTCCCTCTACTAATAGGGGGATACTTACAATGGGGATACATCCATCCATGGAAGCCCTTCGATACAAACCAAAAAAAGATACCTAAAAAAGAGGTTACATTTATCAATGAATGTTTTTGATTTATATTCTCTTCAAAATACATGTATTATTTTAATATCATGATTTTATAATTATATAAATATATTTCATACACTAATATGTTCTCATGTTAATTTTATGACCTACAACCACACATACTTCCATCAAATGGGTTATAAAATAATCCTTTGTGTACACAATGAACTACCATCTCAAGAAGCAATGTCATTCATTATTCTATTACCACATCCCAAGGTTTTTCATAATGATGAATATGATATTTTTATATTATATTTAAGATATTAATTATATTTTTACTCTTTTTAAATTTTCATATCCCACATACCTTCATTCTTTTCAGTTTATGGGAATTTGTTAATGTCTTTTATGCGTAAGGCATGATACCCCCTCACGAAGTGATATGATTCATTAAATATTCACATGTAATTTATTAAATAATTTTTTAATAAATATATTTTATATATATGAAATAAAAATTATAATCTATTAATAATATATTTTTTCTTTTCATTATTTTAAACCTACAAGAAAATAAAAAAAACGTTCATTCGTACGTATGGCCTATCGTTTCCATGAATGATGCATTTCATTTCCTATCACTAAATTTTATGGATTACTATAAATACACATATAATGATCATATATGATATTTATTTCAAGTTTTAAATTTCGGATATTATGAAATCATGATATAATTAAGATAAAAATGAATAAAAAATCAAAACATATGAGAAAAACAAAGTGGTTATTACCCGAAACAAAACATTGTTATAGAATTTTTACTAAACGGGAAATAAATATCCATAAGAAAACATATATGGTATGATATATATTAATATGGTTCTATGAAAGATTTAAAATAAAATTATAATTATTAAACATCAATTATGAACATATACAATGAAATCAAGACTTTAGATAAGGGAAATTCTAGTCTCAATTCTATTTCTTATAGACTTATTCCATATTCACCACTTGTTTATTTTGTGTGGTTTATATAATACCCTATAACATGATATATCATTAATATACCTCATTCCATGATAATTAATGTTTCAATTGATGTAATTATTTCATGTGGATTATGATTTTAAAGTTACTCAAGTAGAAATGTATGTTTCTTCTTAATTTTTCATCATTGAGAAATTCGTTTTGTTATGCACTCATATTATTAAATGAGGTTCATATACAACCCCATTGGCTAGTAATTTATTTATATTATTTGTCTACATTATATTTTACGTTTCATTTTCTGTTTTCACTTCATGGGGTTTGTGGTGTAAGGTTACCAATGTGTTAACGATTTTTTGTTACAATTTCATCATTTATCAGGATTGTTTTTATCATGTCTATAATATTAAAATATCATCATATAAATCTCAATAATTCTAATTAATTTTCTTCTAATACAAGTATTCATAATATCTTCATATAATATTATCATTTTCCCACTATTTTATACTTAAAACTACTAAGATTTTTTTATATAAATTGATTTTATGTCTCTGTTCGGTTAAAAATATTTTTGCATAAAATCCACATTTTTTAAAAAATCACCAAAACGTTTTACTACAATATTATTATTTTTAAAAATCAATTTTACTCATGTTTTAAATTTTTAAGTTTTTTAAAAGGAATATTTATGTTTTTTTCCTAAACAACGCCCATTTAAATTTTTCTGAAAATGTGTAAAGAATATTCATTTCAATGTGAATAACATGAATGGTATTTTTGGATGTCATGAAATACCATGAATCAGAAGTATAATTTAAAAGAACTCAATTTAATTTTTAAATAATTTTTTTTTAATATTTCATTGGATAAATAAATTAAAATTTGAAAAGATATTTTTCTAAAGAAAAATTATAAATGACATTTCAACATTATTTTCCTACTAATAAGACATATATTTTTTTACCTAGGAACTGTTGGGGAAATTATCTAATGATAAAATTAATATTATATCAAAAAATGTATTTTGTTTTTAAGGAATTATTTTTATGAAACCCTCTTCCTTTCACAGGTTATTCTATATTGAAATTATTATTAAACTTATCTCATTTCCTCATGTTAGATATGATGAAATGTTTATGATACCTATTTCAGCTAATAGGATATGAAACAATGAATGTTTTTTTAGAACTTAGAAATATGGTTTTCATTTTTTAACCAGTGGAACTTGTATCTCCCTCCAATTCATTGGGTAAATATTTATATATCACATTAGATATACATGAATGGAACAAGGATTGAAACCGGTATAGTAAGTCGTGGATGGAATGGGGAGTAAAACATGTATAGTAATATATATATGGAATGAGGATTTGGCTTTGTATAGTAAAATATTTTTTCAACTATAATGTCCTTGGATGTGAGATCTGACCAATAAAGAAAATATTTTCTATGCTTATTTGTTTTCCATAAATTATTTACCTTATGCTAATGTTAAGATTTTATGGATCATGTTATTTTATTTCCTTATGATTAATGTCTTTAAAATTTCCAATATTTATGCCACGATTCGTGATTTTAATGTTTGATATGAAGGGTATGATTTTAAAATTTTATTATCTTATTAATGTATGCTTATGCTCATGTTATGCTTATATAAATCCCTTATTCTTTTTATTGATCATCTAACATCACCTTTTCTAATGTTTCATTTACCTAGGTTATGAAGATATGTATTTTTTATGATGTTTTTAAGAAGGTTTATAGTTGTGAATAACATATCAGGAGATAACGTTGCTCAATTATGAATTTTTTTATGTTTCCATGTTTCTGATGATATTAAATTATTAGGTTGCTCATGTTTGTGCTTATGTAATGTAATTAATATTCACAAAAAATGATTTACTATATATGTATGTTTAGTAATTAGTTTCTATTGTTGTTATCAAATGATAGGGTTATTTATACATTGGAAACTAGGATGATAATACCTTAACGGGATCCATAAGTACATGTCTATGTATTAGTCTAAGGATGAGTATATGTTTAGAAAAATGTCCAACAATATTGGAAAAGGGTAGAGTGAGTGGATTGAAATTAATTTCATATATTTATGGATAATACAAGTGGATGTGTCTCTATAATAGAGAGACATATGGGTAAAACCTTTAAAACATAGTATTTAGCTTATGTAAATCAGTAACTGGTGCATGATAATGATCATTAATTCACAGACGGAATGAGACTCTCAAGGAAGAGGCTTTGGAATATTACAAACTATTCACAAACCATCATGGAGGATTTAAATAGATGATGAATATTAATGACATAATATAGAGCTAATGCATCATTGATTAAATAATGTATCATAATTTATCCATCCTATAAGAGGTTCTTAGTATTATGTGGTTCACCTCTATGATTATTGTTTCTTAAACATTGCTTTTTAGTTTAATGGCTAGAGACAGAAGGATATAGATTAATGAAAAGTTATATAGATAAAGAAATGATTTACCTACAAAAATTCCAAATATTAAGGAATCTTGAATAAAAATTATTGTTTTTATGATGAAAAAACAGTCTCAAGATATGAATCACATTGAACATCAAAATGAGAAATAAAGGGTACAATGTTCTAGTGAGTCATTCTTGGGAAATGCCCTACATATTTAATGGGTATTTTGATCTACTTGTTATTTAATAATGTATTAATAGTGGTAATAATTTATTTTCCATTCACTAATTTTCAGTACCTGAAAAAATATTTTCAGCTTTCAAGATTTTGATAGGTGAAATAGATCAATGGTGGAATCTTATCAAGAGTATGATGAAAAAATATGAAATTGACTCCATGGATTAGGATGAGTTCAAGAAAACATTTTTTAATATGTGCATTCCTCGTGTTATTTATGTGAATATGGAAAATTATTTCTTAAAGATAAATCAAATAAAAGATAAATATGTTGGTACCTATGATAAAAATTTACAGTGATTACGAGTTACGCTTCTGATACTATCACTAAAACTAAATGTAATTTTTATTGACTATTTAGTGGCATAAAACCAAGTGTTAGAAAAAAATTAGTCATAATATTCCTAAGTATATATAAGGATATTGTTTTATGTGATATTAAGGTGGAAATAAATGTTGGCATTATATAACAATCTCACAGTTTTAAAAGGAAAAGAAAGATATAGTTCAATGTAAAATCTAAAAACCATGCAGTGATGAAGATGATATTTATTTTAGGCCCAAAGTGTGGGATGAAGCATATATAAAATTGTATTAAAATGGATAATAAATGTTTTAATTATAGAAGGGTTGGTCACTAGGAAACTGACTTCTGAATTTATGGAAAGAAGTTATCTAACAATGCAAATAGAGAGAAGGATAACAGAATTGTCCACCCAGACTCCGATGTTTCAAATACATGGTTCACAAGAATTATACAAACTAATGTCCTAATATGATGGATAATGTCAATTACTGACTTTATAAAACACTTAAGATAATATAAAATGGTAAGTCTATTTTGATCATTATCTCAAAAGATGGGTGTGATAAGGATATGGTGAAAGGTACACCTACCATCCACAATTGAATTTCTAATGTCTTATTTGACTCTGGGTTTTCCCATGCCTTCATATCAAAATAATTTTATAAGTGTATAAATATTCCACCCAAACAATTATATATATAATTAGTCATGAAACCATTAATGTTTTTATTATCATGCCTCAAGTATATGTTTCGTATCTAGTTTATGTTTGTGGGAATATGCTTATTTTGAATCCTATCATTTTCCTCTGGTTGAATTTTATGTAATCATTTGGCATTGATTGTCTTTCTCTAAATAAATCCCACATCAATTTCCAAGGAAGGGAAGTCATGGTTGATATTTCAAACAAACCTATGACAATCTATCAATATGTTGATAATTATATACTACTAACAGACATTGAGTCTACTCTATGAATCTTAATTCCCTCTCACAAATGCTGATTACCTGAAATGATTTGGTAGAATCTAAAAATTGATGATATTCAAATTTTTTATAATTTTTTGGATGTCTTTCTAGAAGAATTCCTTAGTCTTCCACCAAAATGTGATGTTATGTATTCAATAGAAGTCATAACTGAAGCAACACTAATTTCATCCAATCACTATAGAATGGTCCTGATTTAGTTTTAGGAACTGAAGAAGAAACTCCAGAAAAACCCTCAAAAGGGATTCATTCAGAAAAGTGTGTCACCTTGGGTTAAAACCTATTTTTTTTTTTCAAAAACAAAAATGTATCGACGTGAATATGTATTGATTATTAATTTTTGAAGAAGATCAAAATCAAGAATAAGTATCTTCTTCCTTGTATTGATGAATTTTTTGACCAACTGCATAGAACTCAATACATTTCCATGTTTTACCTTCATTATAGATATCATGAATTGAGGGTTAAGATGGTGGATATACCCTAGACAAAATTCTATACATGGTATTAACAATATCAATATATAGTGATTTCATTCATTATTACTAATTCCTCTATTATCTTCATGGATTTAAAGGAAAATGTCTTTAGATATTACCCAGATCAGTTTGCGGTAGTATTTATTACGTATATTATTATCTTGTCAAAGGGAAAGAATGAGCATGAATATCAATTGATAATAGTACTAAATAACATAAGAATGGATAAATATATGAAAAATTATAAAAATATGAAATTTGGGTGTAAAATGGTTCAGTTTGGATCATATGATCTCAAGAGAGTGTAAATCAGTAGATCCATCAAAGATGGAGGATATTAAATGCTTTCCTAGACCATCCATGGTGACTGAGATATGTCGTTTTCTTGTTTTAGTAGGATATTTTCGTTGATCTTTAGATATTTTCTCATTACTATCTACTACTATTTCTAGGTGAACTCATATTTGATTCATGTTTCTCTAGATAGATGAATGTGAGGAAAATTTCAATGAACTAATAAGAAGGTTATTCATCACCCATGTTCTTACTTTACCTTGTAGTGGAGGATGGTTTATAATATATAGTGATGCCTCAAAAAATGTTATTAGATGTGTTATTATGCACAATGAGATCGTTATATCTTATACACCAGGATAACTAAATATTCATGAGAAAATTACCCAACTCATGATTTAGAGTTACCTAGAGTAATGTTTACATTAAAGATAAAGTGGAATTATCTTTATGGAATAAATTGTAATATATATATCGATCATAAAATTTTGAATTATATATTCACACATAATGAGTTGAATATGATTAAAATAATATCGTCCAAACTAATTAATGATTATGACTTCTCATTACATTACCCCATTAGAAAACAAAACAAGGGGGCCGATTCTTTGATTTAAATGAATAATGATTAATTAACCATGATGAGGATTACAGAATATTTAATATTTATGTATTTACAAAGTAGGATCTGTAAATATTTAAGGAAGGGGAAAATATTATCTTGATTAATAAAATATAAAACCATTTATTCTTGTGAGGATTGAAAAGGATCATAAGGAAGATGTGGAACTACAAAAGATGGACAGAAATTTTCCTATGTTTAACCATGAACATTATAGAATGAAAAGGGTCAAACCGTGTATGTGTTCTATCCATACCAGACTTGAAGGAGTTGTTAGAGTGAGATCATAGTTATTAATTCTCTATTAATCAAAGAAGTATGAATATGTATAGATATTTGAATGAATATCAATGGTGGAATGTCATGAAGAGAGATATCACTGAGTTTTTATCTCGGTACTTGGTATTTTAGAAAGTTAAGAAAGAGATAAAAAATTATAATGGGATTTTTCATCCACTACCAATTCAAGAATGGAAATAAGAAAAAATCCCCACGAACTTTTTCGTTGGACTCCCTGAAATTTTTAAAGGGCATAATTCTATATGGGTTGTAGTTTATTGACATACTATGTAATCATAATACATTTCTATAAAAGTAGACTCGTCTATGGATCATCATTTCAAGATATATATTTAAAAATATTTAAGGTTTTATTGAGTACCACATTCCATAGTATCTGATCACTATATAATGTTTTCCTAAAATTTCATAAGAATTCTTCAACAAGATCCTGATATAGGGTTGTGTTTCAGTATTGTGTACTATCCTTAGATAGATGGTTTGTCTGAAAGAACAATTCAAACCATATAGGATATGTTGAGATCTTATTATTTATATTTTAAAGCTGGTTGGGACCAACACATTCCTCTTATTGTTTTTTCTTACAATAATATACTTCACTAAATCATTCAAATGGAACTTTATGAATTCCTATATGAAAAGAAATTCATAGCACCAATGTGCTAGAACTATATTGCATAAAGAAATTTATTAGGACTTGAGATAGTTGAATAAATGATAGAGACAATTACTTATATTTTTTCCATGAAATAATATTATGATATTCAGAAATAAATGGAATCTAAGCTCTATGTATATCCATCCCTTTGAAATTCATAATCATATTGGGGATATAGATTATTGTTTGGTTGTTCCACTAAAACTCTATTTGTTTCATAATGTATTCTATGTATCTATCTTTAAGAAGTAAAATCCAAACTATTTTTTTGTAATACACTCAAAATTCATGCCACTAGAGAAATATATTTCCAATTTGGAATAATCGGTGGAGATTATGGATATTATGGAGAGAGTGTTATTAAACAAGATGACTCACCAATCAATGTCTTGGGAAAAACCATTAGTTTCAGGATGCTATGGGGAAACTTTATTATATTATTAGGCCATAGTTTCCTCATTTGTTTGTATCAGAGTAATAAATTTCAGGGGAGAAATTCATTTTATGATTGGTAGAATGAAACAACCCAATTTTTTATGACTAATTATTTTGGAATAAATTAAATTTATTTGATATATTTTGTTACATGAAACACTGATTCAAGATTTCCTTACACACAATCATGGGTTGTATTTCACTACACTAAACACTCGATAATCTTGTTTCACAGAAAACATTGTGTTTTAACAAAATTAAGAGATATTATTAATACAGTTATTTAAACTCAACTGCTATAACCTATCCATTAGAATTAAATTTTTATTTTAAAATTTTTAATTTTTTTACAAAAAATGAAAAATATTGATAATAAATCACATAATATTTATCAAATAATTTATATGTTTTAAAATACTATTTTCTCAAAGAAGTGTTTTGTATTTATTTTCTGAGAAATAATAAAATTATATTTTTAAACTTTTATAAAATTACATTGGTAAAATAATATTAATTTTTGAATTCAAAATTTCAAAATTATTTTATGTTGAATTTTTTGGGTTTTTACTAAAAACATAAAATTTTTAATGAATAGTGGATGATACTGTGTTTTAACTAAAAACATCCTTTAATTTTATTTGTTTATAATGGTAAAATGTATTTTTAATATTATTTTAAATAGTAAATAGTTCAATTATGCATATATTAATCTAATTTAGGTTATTAGAATCAATTTTATATTGAAATTTGGTATAAAAACTTTCTACCATTTTAAACATTTTCACATTGAAAAACCCACATTCTCATCACGTTTGAGGGATTAATTTTAAATTAATTTTTTACACTTATTTGATTGTAATTTGGAAAAATGGATTCCATATTTGTAATAATCATAATTTATAATTTATTATAATTGATTCATGATTACTTACCAAATTTATTATCGAAACCAATTTATATTAATTATAATGGTTAATGTAAAAACAGGTTTACTTAGTGGTTAAACATAGAATATAAGGTGTAAAAATGACCAAAAACTAATAAAAAACCTTTTTGTGGACATAGTTTGACAATAGATTATATTCTAGGTAACTAACCATTATTGGATCCTTTTTACATGACTAAAAAATGGGTGTAATTCACTCGTTCAAAAAATTACAACTCTCGCACTCACCTACCATATAAAATGTCCCCCCTTCCCCCTCTCTCCACACCTTGAAAACAAATTAGTACAAAAAACAATATCCAAATAACTTCTCAAATTCTATTCTATCATTGTAGAATAATGACTGTTGGCTTAAATCCTACCAAGAAGACGTTTGGGGAAAAAGGAAAATGTGATATCCAAAGAAGAGGTAACATTCATAAATGGTAATGTTTGTTAAATTTTATTATCAAACCCATTAGATTATTTGTATATAATTATTATATACTAACCTAAATATTTTCTATTATTGGGTATGTTTTTATGTTTTCAGGTACTCCAAACAAAAACACACACTTCCATCAAATGGGTTACGAAACCATTGTTCCCATGTATGTCGGACTACCGCCTCACGAACCGATGTCATTAGTTATTCCTTTACTACATTTCTTGGATGGGAATAATGATAGAAAAACTAATTATATTTGATTTTTATGATATTTAATTTATTATTATTATTCTATATTTATTTTATCACACATTACATAATGCTTTCCATTTTGGGGGAATATGATAACGTCGTCTATGCGTACGAAATACTCTAATATCACAAAGTAATGCAATTTTCTTATGGTTTACATGGAATTTATTAAGGATTGTTTTAATAAAAATATGTAATATATATGAAATAAAAAATATTCTAGAATTATAATAGTTCATTTACACTTATCTCCTTCAAACCAACAATAAAATGAAAAAAATTATCATTTGTATGTACAACCTACCATCTCCTTGAACAATGAATTTAATTTCCTATCACTAAAGTTTAAGAAAAAATATAAATAAATTTATAATGAATCCATATGATATTTAAATGATGATTTACATTCTAGATATGATTATATAAATGAAAATGTTTGAGATCCAAAAATAAAAAGTAAAAACATATATGAAAAACAAAGAGTTTATTACCCAAAACATAACTTTAGAATTGAATTAATAAAAACAGGTAACATTAAGTCAAAATAAATACATATATAGTAATATATATATGAATATGGTTCTTTTATAGATTTATAATAAAAATATATTTATTATACATGATGTTTTAATGATTACGTCAGAGTTCAAGACTTATAGTAATGGGATTTCTAGTCTCCCTTTTCTTTCTGAGGGGATTATCCCATATTCACCAATAATATATTTTATATAGTGTATATACTTCAATTTTACATGATATATCCGGAATCCAAAAATTTTGATGATAATTAATTTTTCCATTGATTTTATTATTTTATATAATTTTGATCCAAATATTCGTCAACCAGTGAGGGATTTTTAGTCTGAATTTTCCTTCCTTGAGTAGTATTTTGTGTTATGCACCTATATTCATTCTCATGGTGAATATTTTAACACCCCAAGTAAATAAAGAATATGAAATTTTCACATTTATCCATATTTTTGAATAAAATATTAATACAAATTTAAAGGGGATGCTTTTCTCAATGGCGTACCCAATACGCAACAACAAGTTTCTTGGGAATCTTACGTTGCACTCTAATAATAAAGTAATATTATTTCAAATTGACGTTAACGCCTAGCTGTTTTAATGGTGGGAATGAACATAACTAACTAAAAAATGATTATATATGTTTGTCAAATATTTTTACTTTTTACAATAAATGTTAGAGGATTAAAAATGCGAATGAATCCAATTTTAAGCGTAAACATTCTAATATTCTTTAAAAGGTCGATTAACCGCCTATTGATGACGAACCTCTTTTAAATACACTTTTTGACAATTTTATGTGTTATATTTGACAAAATAAAATTATTCTTTAGAATCAGGATATCAAAATTTACTTTGTGTAAATTTTTGGTATTTTTCCGATAAAGTTCAATTATTAATGAATAGTGAAAAATGTTGTATTTTAATTCAAAACCTATTTTTAATCTAATTTATTTATATGATTAGATTATCTTTTAAAATGATTTTAAAGTGAATTCATAATTAAATTAATTAATGTAACTTATATGTTTTGAATTTTGTAAAATAGAAATCATTTTTGTATTCAGAATATCAAATATAGCTTAGGGGGAATTTTTGGTATTTTTCTGAAAAACATCAATTTTAGATGAATAGTGAAACCACTATGTGGTAGTTAATGAAACTGATTTTTCATTTAAATGAAACTTTTCCACTTCTGTGATTTGATTTTTAAAAATCCGACATACATAGATTTCATTAAGAAGTAAAATTTGGTTCAATGATATTAAAATAATTTTTGGTGAATAGTAACTTTTATGTTTTATTAATCACGATTAAAGGTAATTAGTGTAATTTAAGGTAAAAATAATGTTTTAATAATATTAAATGACCTAGACACATGTCCTACCCTGATTTGATGTTTCATTGCCGTCCAAGACAATCCATGGTACAACTTGGGGACCCCATAGAGCAACTTTGGTAGGAAAATGACATAAATAACTTTTTATTTAATGTTAAAATAAAAATGTCACAAACATGAGTTGTTTTACTAAAACAATTTTTAAATGGGGTTATACAAGTCATATTTTTTCTATAAATATTCATTATAAAGATAAAAGGATTTACTACATCATGATATTTATTTTATAATTTTTAGACATTAAATAAATTAATTTATTTATGACACCGTGATGATGCAGTGATTACCTCATAAATGAATGATTTAAATAAAATGAGAAGATAGGGTGAAATATAAGTATTAAACCTATCAAAAACCTATTGGATTGGTCTATTTCGAAACATTATCACCTTATCCTCGTAATATATCCTTTTGAGACCTCTTAAATACGAAAAAACCTTTTATAATAAAGTAATATTTTATAACATTCCAAGAGTGCCCCTCCTCTCCTCTTATAAAAGGCCCCCACCTATACCACCTTACACACACCTCTCAAGCCTTTGGCTCGGATAAAACCTACCCATTTAATCTCTCTGCATCCCTCCCTTCATCATTGAAGCCTCACTTTGGGCATAATCATTTCCAAGGAAGCCTTTGAGCTCAAATCAAAGAGAGTTACCCGATTTAAAGGTAATGTCTTCCCTTGTGTTCTTTTGTCTTATTTTGCTTCTCCAAACCCCTAAACTCTTTTTATTAAATTTTTGTAACAACACCAGTATATTAAATATACTAGGATGTTGTTATAAGAATGATTCGATCTAAACTTTCACACACCTTCATCTAATGGTTAAAGAACATACTGTTTCTGTGGATGGCGAATTACTGTCTCACGAAACGATGACTGTTCAATATTCTTTTAACACCTTCAATGGTGGCCATTAAGATGTCACTATATTTATATATGATATAAAATATGTTTTCTTTTTCCTTAAGCTTCTGTATTTTTCATTTATGTCATACCTTTATGGATTCCATTATAGGTAAACGTGATATCTTTATTTTAGGAAGTGCGGACTACCGCCCCCTCAAAGTGATTTGATTCGTTAATCCCATATGTGGGACGTATAAAGGGTGGAATTAATGGTATTACATATTATATCCTACTGGAATTATAATATACCTTTTTATTATTATTATTTCATTCCGTTGAATACAAAAAAAAAGAAATGAAAGTAGTGTTCATTCGTACGTACGGCTTACCGTCTCCATGAACAGTACATTTCCTTTCTTATCTCCAAATGTTTTGTACTATTATAAGTACATATATATAATGGATATATATGTAATATATTAAATCTATATTATATATATAATTCAGTAATTATAATATATATCTCTCTCATTTTTTTTAATTCCATTAATATGACAAAAAATGAAAGTAGCGTTCATGCGTACGTACGGCCTACCGTCTCCATGAACGGTGCTTTTAATTTTTTTCCAATTGCTATGGAATAGTATAAAATGAATATATACTGGATAAATATGATATTTAAAACATCAATACTATTCTGGATATGATTTACCTAAAACTACATGGAAAATTCTTTTCCAACAAGTTCAATTTTAACTCATGTACCGAACATCGACAAACACGTTTGATATGAACTCACTTTATTAACCAATTATTATAACATTATAATATGTGATATGAAATTAATAATAATCATTAAAGGAGGTCCTTAAGAAATTATTAATTGACCAAATTTCATTATTTAGGAGATTAAAGAACGATCGAGTCATATCGGACACGAGGTAAGGGATCCAACCTCTCTCTTTCTTTTTAAGTACTCTCTTTTATGCCATTTATTTTAAGCTCCTCTTTATTATGTTTGGGGATGTTATTTTATATTCCTCACACTGTTATTTTTATGTTCATATTATGAGAGAACCTATATGATATCATAAATCCTTTTTTGGAAGTTTTATGTGGCGCCGTTAGGTTGCCGAGTTTTTGTAAGGGATTTTTCATCTCACTTTTATTCGCGTGACATTTATGCTATGTCTTCCAATATTTCATTTGAGTGGTGTATGTACAACCCATTATTATTCACTTTTTGTAGTATAATTTCATTTATGGGTATTTACATCTTCATTTTATGACCCTTCTTCCATGGGGTGTACGTTTTGAAAGTTACCCAACTCGGTAAGGGGACCTTTCACCCTCCTCTTTTTAAAAGACTTATTTTGTTATGTATTTTAATTCACATAATATTATGTTGGGATATGTTCTTATATATCCTTATTTATGTAAATTGTATGTCCATGTGATAATATGTCATCTTCTCTCTCATCAACTCATTTTTTGAATTTTAAAGTGACGTCGTTAGGGTGTCGGATTTTTGTAAGGGAACTTCTTAACACACTTTCAATTCTTTGGGTTAAAAATATACTTCTTGATTTTATTATGCCAAGATTATGTGTGGAATCACTATGTTGTAATTTCCACAAACCATTGTGTGGATATAATAATTCTACACATAATCATCTCATTGATAAATTCTTACGAACGTGTATGGGAAATCATAACTCAATCTCATTTCATTGAGTTAAATATCTATGTCATTGGTTTTGTTTTTCCATGATTATGTGTGAATGACCTCTGTTTGTTTCACACTTAATATCCACTTATATTGGGTGTATTTATATTTCTCACACATAAATATTTGATAGATTTATCCTTAATTTAAGGATACCATATTTATAATGGATTTCATCTCAATTTACATTTCCATTAATACTTTATTGTTGTTATACACCAATTACCTCTTATATGGTGTTTATACTGTCCTTTGACATATTATATCATGAATCCCTTTATTCTCATTATATTATAAAGTTCATATTAAATGTTATTTCACAATTATTTGTATTCAAGAGTCTCTCATTTTGTTAAAAACTCTTTAACAAAAATATCATTTTAAATGTTTTAAAGATTCATTATTCTAAATCTTTATCATTAATGTCCATGTTTTCAAAATGGTTATCATTATTTATTTATATGGACAATAATGTTTTAAAATTATAATTCCATTAAATGCTTCAATGCGGTATGGGACACTTTGATTCAAGAATCTCTTTTAAATGAATTTTTTTTAAATGGATTGATTAATTCAATATATTGGAATCACTTATTGTGATTGCAAATGAAATGTTGTTATTGAAATGTTTATCTTTTCAATATTTTATGTGTAATGATGGTACTTGGACATATTACGGGTGGTTACGTGATAAACCATGTGACAAGTGGTGCCATTAATACCTGGATGGGTTGTTACGTTATAACCTCCAATGCATTGGGAATGGAAGTTGGCCGTATGGATATTCCATTAAGTATGTGTGGAATTCGACCATATAGTTATTCCATTTAAGTATGTTTATGTCCCAAGTTACCTTTATATGTTATGTGTTCTTTATATGGGTTTTATGGTAATATTTTGGTTACAAAAGGGTAATTAATGGTCTTTTATTCCGTGAATAGTGTTTACTACTTCATAAAGGTGAAAAGTATTACTTTGCTAAAGTATTCATGGTTTACCTATTATTTTGAAAAAAATAACAGTTTTCCTTCTTTGTGTATCCTTTACTGGGCTTTTCATGATCATCCCAAGTTTTTGAAATGTTTTCTACAGGACTTAAAGATGAATAGGGTCAAGGATGGGTTCAAGGAAAGAAATGTTATCTAAAACATGGAACTAGACATGTTTATTTTTAAGAGTTTTTCTTTATAATTTTATGGAAATTTAGTAGAAGTGTCTACTATGTAATCTTTTGAGATGTAATATTTATCACCTAATTCTATAAAACTCTAAACCTGAAAAGATCCTCTATGTGAATTATTCATTTAATTAATGATTAAGTAAGGTTTACGGCCGAGGCCTTATAGTTGGTATCAGAGGTTGGTTTAGATAACTTTAGAGGCTAGGGTATTCTCTAATCATAAGTGACAATACCATAATGGTTAGGATTTCAGAAAGAGTCTTAGTTTTGATAAAGTGAATGAGTTAGTATATCTTAATGTTTATCTTCCTCATTATTACATGATGGTTTTGTTGATATAATCACACTGTCATTTCTGTTTTTAGTGAATGGATGGATCTAGCAGGGACCAAAGTGACAATAGGTTTGAATGAAACTGTGGTGGTTCTCTGATTAAAAGACTGGATGAAATGAGGGATTCAATAAGGAAACTCATGGTTATTATAAAGAAACTATCAAGGAGTCATGATCAACCACTTGTACCATGATATGTTCTGTAATGCATCATGTACGAGATGACCAATCGATGTGGAAGTTCAGGTAATAATTATAATGGTAACCATTAGGGTTTATATGATCCTTAATTTTGAGGTAATTATGGGTAATTATGTGTTATGATGGAAAATGAAAGGCATGAGATAAAATTGATGTTAAAATATGTTATGGTTATTTTTGAAGATTGTATCTCATTTTGGGGAATGTTTTAAAAATTATGTAGTTTTCGAAAAAGGACAACACGCAGACTGTGTGACAACCCGTCGCGTCGGACAAAGCTGTGGGAATCAAACCCACAACCAAAGTGTGACTGGTATTTATCTCATACCACTAGACGACGTGAAGTCCCTGGTTAGTTTGACTAATTATTTTTAGTTAGATGATTTTAGGAATCAAGAGTAAGTTTATTTTTGGATATCTATGGAAATTATTAACCTATCATGGAGGATGTGTGATTAGGTTAATTATTTTTCAACATGAGACTTTAAGAGCAACTTATGTTATTTGGAGATAAATTTTAATTTGTACATTGGAAGACTATGTCATTAAATCCTTCAAATATTTGGGTTTCAATCTTAGTTTGGTTTAATTTGATTAATTTTATGGATAAATTGTTTATCTAATTTTCTTCGTTGAGCATTGGGTTTGTTGGACAAATTCTGGAGATTAAGAATAGAATTTCTTTTTTATAAAGTATTATTCATTTGTGGATCTTGTTCTAACAATTTTTTGTTTTCGATTTTGTCTAAAGACATGTGAAATATATAGTTTTCTTTTGTGGATTAGGTGATTCTCAATAAGTTGATTATATTACTCTTAATGCGAACAAGTCTTCCTAAATACTCGCCTTTTGGAGAAAAAATGAGTTTGATTAAGGAATCTAGTAAAAGTTGAAAGTCTACGTGACAAGTAAGTATGTTTCATTATGATTTAGTTAAGCTCAAAAATAAATTCCTTAATGAAGATTAACTTAAAAGAAAAATGTTTTCTGTCAATTTTTCTTACTGGGGAATCGAATACCGTTTAACCCATCACAAGTTTGTGATTTTCTTATAGTTAACTTTCTCCTAGACATGTTTACTATCACTCTCCCTCAGAACATGAACCATTTTTTTTCCTATATATACATGTTTTCCTACATGGAATCCTAGTATGAGTAAACTCGGGTGACCTTTTTACTTCTCTTTCTTTATTTTAAAGTGATTGTTTTACTGACTCTTGTTCCGATGTGGAATTTTCAATGAAGTTTCCAAGCCCAATTTTAAAATTGTGAGGACGCAATTCCCAAAGGGGGGGGGAGGATTTAACACCCTAGGTAAATATAGAATATGAAATTTTTACATTTATCCGTATTTGTGAATAAAATATTAATATAACATTAGAGGGGATGCTATGCTTGATGGTGTTCCCAATATGCAACAACAAGTTTCTTGGGAATCTTATGTTGCACTCTAATAATAAACTAATATTATTTTAAATTGTAGTTAACGCCTAGACATTGTAATGGTGGGAATGAACAGAACTAACTAAAAAATGATTATATATGTTTTTCAAATGTTTTTACTTTTTACAATAAATGTTAGAGGATTAAAAATGCGAATGAATCCAATTTTAATCATAAACATTCTAATATTCTTTAAAAGGTAGATTAACCACCTTTTGATGAAGAACCTCTTTTAAATACACTTTTTGAAACTTTTATGTGTTATATTTGACAAAATAAAATTCTTCTTTCGAATCGGGATATCAAAATTTACTTTGTGTAAATTTTTGTTATTTTTCTGATAAAGTTCATTTTTTAATGAATAGTGAAAGATGTTGTATTTTAATTCAAAACCCCTTATTAAAATAATTTATCTATATTATTAAATTATATTTTTAATTGGTTTTAAAGTGAAATTAGAATATATTTTTTCCATTTAATCCAATTGTGTTCGTTGGAATATATTTCATCTTGAAATTGGACTTAAACTAGTGTCAATCTTTTGATACTTATTGTTTCATAAAAACACGCTCTTTGCTCTGACAGCGGGAATTAATTATTAAAATAATTAATGTAACTTATATGTTTTGAATTTTGTAAAATAGAAATAATTTGTAAATTTGGAATATCAAATATAGTTTAGGGGGAATTTTTGGTATTTTTCTGAAAAACATCAATTTTAGATGAATAGTGAAACCACTAAGTGGTAGTTAAAGAAACTGATTTTTCGTTTAAATCAAAATTTTCCACTTCTGTGATTTTATTTTCAAAAATCCGACATACATGGTTGTCATTAAGAAGTAAAATGTGGTTCAATAAGATTAAAATAATTTTTGGTGAATAGTAACATTTAAGTTTTATTAATCGCGATTAAAGGTAATTAGTGTAATTTAAGGTAAAAATAATGTTTTAATAATATAAAATGACCTAGTAACATGTCCTACCCTCATTGGATGTGTCATTTCCGAACAAGAAAATCCATGGGTTATCTTAGGGACCCCATGGAGCCACTTTGGTAGGAAAATGACATAAATAACTTTTTATTTAAAGTTAAAATAAAAATGTCACAAACATGAGTGGTTTTACTAAAACAATTTTTAAATGATATTATACAAGTCATATTTTTGACTATAAATATTCATTAGAAAGATAGAAATATTTCCTACATCATGATATTTTTTTATGCTTTTTAGAACATTAAATAAATTAATATATTTATGACACTGTGATGATGCAATGATTACCTCATAAATGAAAGATTTAAATAAAATGAAAAGATAGGGTGAAATATATGTCTTAAACTTGTCACAAAACTATTGTATTGGTGTATTTAGAAACCTTATCACCTTATCCTAGAAATATATCCTTTTTGGACCTTTTAAATCCGAAAAACATTTTATAATAAAGTAATATTTTATAACTTTCCAAGAGTGCCCCTCCTCTACTCTTATAAAAGTCCCCCACCTCTAAAACCTAACACACACCTCTCAAGCCTTTGGCTAGTCCAACCCCTACCCATTTCATCTCTCCACATCCCTATCTTCATCATTTAAGCCTCAAAATTTGCAGAATAATTTCCAAGGAATCCTTTGAGCTCAAATCAAAGAGAGTTACCCGATTTAAAGGTAATGTCCTCCCTTGTGTTCTTTTGTCTTATTTTTCTTATCCAAACCCCTAAACTCTTTTTATTACTTTTTTTGTAACAAAAACAGTATATTAAACATACTAGGATATTTTTATAAGAAGGATTCGAGCTAAACTTTCACACACCTTTGTTTAATGGTTAAAGAACATACTGTTTCTGTGGATGGCGAATTACTGCCTCACGGAACGATGATTGGTCAATATTCTTTTAACACATTCAAAGGTGGCCATTAAAATGATACTATATTTATATATGATATATAATTTGTTTATTATTTATTTATGCTTATGTATTTTTCATTTATGGAATACCTTTATGGTTTCCATTATGGTTAAACGCGATATCTTCATTTTAGAAGTGCAGACTACCGCCCCCTCAAAGTGATTTGATTCGTTAATGCCATATGTGGGACGTATAAAGGATGGAATTAATGGTATTACATATGATAACATACTGGAATTATAATATTCCTTTATATCATTAATATTTCATTCCATTGAACACAAAAGAAAAAATAAATGAAAGTAGTGTTCATGCATACGTACGGCTTACCATCTCCATGAACGGTACATTTCATTTCTCATCTCCAAATGTTATGTACTATTATAAGTACATATATATAATGGATATATATATATAATATATTACATCTAGATGATATATATCATTCTGAAATTATAATATATATATATATCTCTCTCATTTTGTTTTAAATCCATTAATATGACAAAAATGAAAGTAGCGTTCATCCGTACGTACGACCTACCATCTCCATGAATGGTGCTTTTAATTTTTTTCCAAATTCTATGGAATAGTATAAAATGAATATATAATGGATATATATGATATTTAAAACATCAATACTATTCTAGATATGATGTACCTACAACTACATGGAAAAGTCTTTTCCAACAAGTTCAATTTTTACTCATGTACCGAACATCGACAAAAACGTGTGATATGAACTCACATTATTAACCAATTATTATAACATTAAAATATGTGATATGAACTGAATAATAATATTTAAAGGAGGTCTTTATGAAATTATAAATTGAATAAATTTTATTATTCAGGATATTAAATAACGATCGAGTCATGTCGGACACGAGGTAAGGGATCCAACCTCTGTCTTTTTTTTGTAATCTCTTTTATGTCATTTCTTTGAAGCTCATCTTTCTTATGTTTGGGGATTTTATTTTATATTCCTCATACTGTAATTTTTATGTTCATATTATGATGGACCCTATTTGATATCATAAATCCATTTTTGGAAGTTTTATGTGGCGTCGTTAGGCTACTGAGTTTTCATAAGGGATTTTTCATCTCACTTTTATTCCCGTGACATTTATGCTATGTTTGCCACTATTTCCTTTGAGTGGTGTATGTAATACCCATTATTATACAATTTCTGTAGTATAATTTTTTTTATGGGTATTTACTTCTTCATTTCATGACCCTTCTTCCATGGGGTGTACGTTTCGAAAGTTACCCAACTCGGTAAGGGGACATTTCACCCTCCTCTTTTTAAAAGACTTCTTTTGTTATGTCTTTTAATTCACACAGTATTATGTTGGGATATGTTCTTATATATCCTTATTTATGTAAATTTTATGTCCAGGTGATGATATACCATATTCTCTCTCAACAACTCATTTTCTGAATTTTAAAGTGACGTCGTTAGGCTGTCGGATTTCTGTATGGGAACTTCTTATCCCACTTTCAATTCATTGGGTTCAACCTATACTTCAGGATTTTATTATTCCAAGATTATGTGTGTAATATCTATGTTTTAATTTCCACAAACCATTGTGTGGATATACTATTTCTACATATAATCATCAAATTGATAAATTTTTACGAACTTGTATGGGAATTCATAACGCAATCTCATTTCATTGAGTTAAATATCTATGTCATTGGTTTTGTTTTTCCAAGATTATGTGTGAATGACCTATGTTTGTTTCACAGTTAATATCCACTTATATTGGGTGTATTTATATTTCTCACTCATAATTATGTGATAGATTTATCTTTAATTTAAGGATACCATCTTTATAATAGATTTCATCTCAATTTACATTTCCATTTAGAATTTATTGTTGTTATGCACCAATTAACTATTATATGGTGTGTATACTGTCCTTTGAAATATTATATCTTGAATCCCTTTATTCTTATGAAATTATAAAGTTCGGATTAAATGTTATTTCACGATTATTTGTATTCAAGAGTCTCTCATTTTGTTAAAAACTCTTTAATAAAAATATCGTTTTAAATGTTTTAGAGATTCATTATTCTGAATCTTTATCTTTAATGTCCATTTTTTCAAAATGGTTTTCAGTATTTATTTATATGGACATTAATGTTTTAAGATTATAATTCTATTATAAGATTCAAATTGGTATGGGTCACTTCGATTAAAAAATCTCTTTTAAATGATTTTTTTGATAGTGGATTGATCAATTCAATATCTTGGAATTACTTATTGTGATTGCAAATGAAATGTTTTTATTGAAATGTTTATATTTTCAATATTTTATGTGTAATTATGGTACTTGGACATTTTACGTTTGGTTACGTGATAAACCATATGATGGGTGGTGCCGTGAATACCAGGATGGGTGGTTATGTTATAACCTCCAATGCATTGGGTATGGAAGTTGGTTGTATGGCTATTCCATTAAGTATGTGTGGAAGTAGACCGTATGGTTATTCAATTTAAGTATTTTTATGTCCATAGTTACCTTTATATGTTATGTGTTCTTTATATGGGTTTATGGTAATCTTTTGGTAACAAAAGGGTAAGTAATGGTCTTTTATTCCATGAATAGTTTTTACTACTTCATAAAGGTGAAATGTCACGACCCATCCTCGGGGCCCGTGTCGTGACTACCCCAAGCCCGCTTTCCATAGGCCAGGGGCTGGCGACTAGCACCAAGGCGTAAATCACGATAACTGGGAAGGCATTTCCTTTATAAAAGTAAACAAAACACCATAGAGTACAAGCGGAAGTAAAACACTAAATACAAAGAGAAGTGCTGAAAGGTAAATGGGCCAGTATACAAACCCAAATGAAAGTACTACTACAACTAAACAAAGTACAATAGAAAACGACAATAGCTGGAAGGACGGATGTGGCTCCAGGGTCGTCCTCCTCGGATCCTACCTAAAGGGTAGATACAGATGGCGCAGCTCTTGGATCGTCCACCACGGAACCTACCTGAAGGGTGGGTACAGATAGCCTCCACAATGCTCTCTCCTGTCAACCTCCTCCGAGTGTCGTCTCGCCGTGAAGTCCACCTCCGGATACTGACTCGTCGTATATTCCACCTCCAGGTACCATCCAGTCCTTGAACACTCGGCCTCCGTCAGCACTACCCATCGTCTGCAACCAACACAACAAGGTGCGGGCATAGCCCGTGCAGGGGTGAGTATAAAGATACTTAGTAGGGACCCCAAGACCCTCAAGGTCTCACTAAAACCAACAAGGATAACCACAAATTAGATCTCAACAGATAACATCTACTTAGGTATATGCCCAAACATATACCTAAGTTATCAAGTAACCAATCTCAATCATGAGGAAACACAAGTATTATGAAATCAACGGATAACCACTACCCAAGTATATGCCCATACATATACCTAAGTTATCAAGAAACCCATCTTAATCATGAGGAAACACAAAGGTCATAGACTCAGCTCAAACTAGGATTTTCATTATCGAATCTGTAACTGCTGAAGAGCTCCATCTCTGGAGTGTATAGTGGTCTTGTCACGACTCTGAGGTACTGCTCACTAACCTAAGACTACTGAGGTACTCCTGTCGAGTACCGCGGTTCTACGGCCAACTATCGGGCGCTCCGTTTCTCTGTGGGTCTGTCGCCAAATATTGTGCACTCCCCCAAATAGCCTACAGAGGTACTCCCCCTATCGAGAACCGCGGGTCTGCGGCCAACTACCAGGAGCTCCGTCCATCGTGGGTCAGTCGCCAAATACCAGGCGCTCCGTCCACTGGGCTAGTCGTCTCACTCCAAGTCGAGTCGGTCAAGCAGTCTCCAGGTCTCAGCCGGTTACACGGTCTCTGTACTCCAAATGCTCGTCTCTGGGAGGGTATGCTCCACGAGCTACATGTCAATACTCCAGGTATCTCAAATTCCCACGAAATTATATCTCAAAGGACTGCCTCGTCATAGGGGTCTCAACGCAACAGACAGCGCGTCAATCAGACGCCCGGTCTGTGAGTTATTAGCCTTTTTCGTCCCAGGGGCCCGGTTGGTTTCGTGAGGGAACCAACCTGGACGTATTTCAACTGTACCCAGAACTCTCATAGGGTATACTCATAGGGACCTTTTCTCAACGTGATCACAAATGCCGCTGACGGTTCGTCAAACGGACGTCCGGCCTGAAAGATATCAGCTTTTCTATTCCAGGGGCCCGGTTGGATTTCGGGTACAATCCAACCCGGCCACTATCCAACTGCATCCAAACCTCGGGCGAAGTATGCCAAAAGTTCCGTCTCATCAAGAGGAATTCAACGAGATAGACGGCACGTCAATTGGACGCCCGGTCTGTGAGTTAATTGTTTTTTCGTTCCAGGGGCCCGGTTGGTTTTGTGAGTGAACCAACCCGACCGCACTCCGACGACATCCAAACCTCGAGTGGAGTAAGCCAAAAGATCCGTCTCACATAGAGGAATCCAACAAAGTCAATGGCACGTCATTCGGATGTCCGAAGCTCAAGATATGTGTGTTTCCGTTCTGAGGGCCCGGTTGGTTTCGTGTACGAACCAACTCGGCCGAACTCAATGTATCTAGAAACCTTGAGTGTGATATACCTAAACGACAGTCTCAATTCAAAGATCACATTGCAACTGACGGTGCGTCAATCGGAGTTCTGTATCCCATGTTATGGGAAAAAGAACGAAGACGGTCCGAAAATGGGGGTTTCGGGCCCGGACCGACCCGGCCCGAGACCCCCCCCCGGTCGGCCCGAACCGGGCGACCCGCCCCGGCTCCAGGTCCGCCCGGCCCGGCTCGGCCCAGCCTGGGCACAGCGTGCCCAACGCGCTGGCCAGCTCGGCCAACGGCCGAGCCGTTGGAAAAGGGGGGGTGGGCGCCTGCCCCCTAGTGTAACTGCGGCCCCCCATTTAATTGGGGGTCGTTTGTAGGCCGGTCGGGGGAATTATTTCCCACGGTTTCAAACCTGTCAGGTCTGCGTACCCCAGCCGGCCGGTTTCTACTTCCACAGGACCGGTGATGGTCGGTCCCCATCTTCGCCAACACCGGCGGCCCAGAACTGGCCGCCGGTCACCCTGCTACGCAGCAGCCCGGAACCTGCCGCGGCTTGGTTCGTCCGGCGCGGTGCGAAGGCACCGCGCCCTTCCGCCATGGCCCCGCTCTGGCCACGGTGTCTTCGGTTTTCTTCGACGCGGCGCTATGACATCGCGTCCTTGTTCATCTCTCGGCGCGGCGTGACGGCGCCGCACATTACTTTTTCGTACGATTCCGAATGGTGCGACGGCACCACACCATTCCATCCCAACCATAAAGAATCAAACAAGAATAAGGTAGAGGGTCGGCCATGTTTGTGCTGTCCGACCCCTCTCGTTAGTCGATAACAATTAGTCGTATATCCATGAATAATGAAAAACTACAAATAACGAACGAAAATAATTAAATAAAATAAACCCCTACCTGAGCGTAGCTAGAATGGGGGTTCGCCACAGAAAAAAGACGTCGCGAGGTGAAGCTCCGTAAGTTGATGGAGAACGCCCGAGGAGGAAGTGGCGTCTCCTATTCGTTGACATGGGAAGAAGATCGAAAGAGGGTGCGTCTTCGATATTCGGAAACACACCGGCTGCGAAGAGGAGAAGAGACGGCATGTCGATCTCTTCTTGTGGTGACGGCGTTCTTCGTCGATGTCTTGGTGTTCTTCGTCAAAGTCTTGGTGTTCTTCGTGATGAAGATGAAAACACCCAAGAGCTCTTTCCTCCAATGTTTACACACAACATCCAACCAACATAAAATAAGGCGCATCCTTATTTTATTAACTCAAGCCACAATTCAAAATTAAAAACTTAATTTAATTGATTGAATTGTGGGTTGGCATACTTAATGAGAGGAGAGGTAAAGTCACCCAATTAAAGGGAAGTTAAAAGGTTATAAGAGTTACACAACTTAAGTGGGGGGTTAAGGGGAGTTAGGGAGTTAAGGGAATTGAATGGGTGGGGTTAGTGTGGGCCCCACCTCACCTTAAATCCTCCCATGAGTGGTTTACTCCATGTGGGTCCCACCCCTAACTCCCTTACATAGATTAAAACCACTTAAGAGAGTGTAAAGTGTTGTAACACAACAATTAATCTACTTAACAAGAAAATAAACATTGTAGATAAATTATAAATTAAACTTCCACAATTTTTATCATCTTCTCTCTGGTAAACACAACTCTGGAAATGGAGTTCCTAAGAAATTACTGGCGTTGTGGTTCCATCGGTGCCCTCGAAATTCAATTTTGATCACCTGTTCAAAAGATGGAAATTCCCACTCGTTCGTTCACTGAACATACCCGAGCCAAACTTGAGAAAATGATTCCAGGCACACCGGACCTCGGAATTAGGCGCCGTCAGAAACTGCTTTCTTGTAAAATTCCAAAGAAAATTAAGAAAAAAAATTCCTTGAAATTTCCAGGTCTTTACATTACTCCCACCTTAGGGATTTATGTCCCCGTAAAGCTACAACAAAAACTAGGGATACAAAAACGGTACTGAGCACACATATGAGCTTCCTGGTCTCATGTGCTCACCTAGAGGTTCCTATATTTCCAAAGAAAGCTCACCCAAGGAATCGACTGTCCTCGTAGGATCCGCTCATGTCGATCCTCGATCCCTACTGGAACCTCCGTGGAAGTAACCCCATCTCCATCATCCTTCTCCTCATGGTCGATGATATGAAAAGAGTCGAGAATGTATCTCCTCAGGTGAGATACCTAGAAAACGCCGTGCACCTGGTGCAACTGAGGTGGATGGGTCAAGCGGTAAACCACCTCGCCTACCCAGTTGAGGACCTAAAAAGGTCTGTTGAACATCGGAGATAACTTTCCACCTTGGCCACATCTCCGTAAACCTCGTCGAGGTGAGACCCGTATAAGGACGTGATCATCATCCTAGAACTCTAGAGGTCTCCATTTTCTATTAGAACTGAATCTCAAACGACTGCTTCCATGAGGGTAAGGTTGACCGACTCAAGAGTGATTGGTCTCACCCTCCTGTGAAAGAGTTTATCCTGTGCTGCCTGGAGTTTCCTTTTTCACCGACCAAGGAAAACCCATTCCGACGTCGTAGTTAAACCACAACCTTTTTGCTTAATACCGTCAATTTGTGTATGAACTGTGATTGCCCAGTCCATACTCAAACCAATGTCGTAAGGCCTCGAAGCTGCCACCAAGAGATTCCAACCGAAAAACTCGCCTCAAGGGTCTGACCACACCATCGGCGTAAGTGTGATTATCGAGTCTCCTCCCAAGGTATCTTCAGACGTGAGGGTCAAGTCCATGGCTTCTGGAAACTCTAGGTCTGGAACAAGATTTGCGAATGCGAGGAATGATTCATATCAACGTCCATTACTACAACATCTATTAGTGGACACATACTATCCCTTGAATCATTCTTAGATCCATCGCGTCACTCTCCTTGACCACATGCAGCCTCACTCTTCCTCCGCCCTCCAGCTCCCTGAGCCTGGTGGGGATAACTAAGGCGGGTGGTTGTAGCATGTTAAGATGTACACCACATCATGCTACTCTCCTTGCTCTGCCTCCACGTCTGCTGCTTCGCAGACTCATATCTCCTTAAAGCTTCCTCTTTATTAAACATTTAACATGCTCGAGTCTCTAAGACTGGAGTCGTTTTCCTGTTTCTTACTGCACCGTGCAGTCTTCATCCGCTCCAGCATGATATTCACCTTCTTTGCCTACAATCTGAAGAGCTGATAAAATTTCTCCTTTGCCGAAAAGAGAAACTCGGTCTCATCCCCTGGATGAACCACACCCACTGCCTAATACAGTCAATCCTGACATGTAGGATGCATTCATGCCATGGATGACGTTGTAAGGCCTTGACATAACTACCATGAGATCCAACTGTCACTCTCTCCTCCAAGGGTCGAGTCACACTGGCATCAGTGTGAGGTTACTGGGTCTCCTCCAGTAGGAATCTAGAAAGTGAGGGTCAAGTCAACAGTTTTAACTGGGACCACTCAGTATCAACCAAACAAAAGGACAGGAAAGCAAACAAAGATAAGTGTGTTTTTTTATTATTGCAGTTCATAGTACAAAGACACGAAAACAACAGAAACATGGAACTATAAGTACAAGGGACGTATCCACTAGTTCCTCTCTTGTCCACTTGCTCTTGGAGCTCCACTGCCTTGTCCACTGCTCGGCTATTGCTCAAGCACCCGCCGCTGCTTCAGCCTCGGTGGCTCCTCCAAATCCGGCGGATCAACTGTACGAGGAGTCGGACAGTCACGTGCCAGGTGACCCTTTCCGCCACATGAGTAACATTGTCTGCTTCTGGCATTCCTAGCTCTGTCCCCACCCCGGGTGCCCCGCACCACCGATCCTAAAACCCGAGATCGCCCAACTGCTGGTCTGGTCCTCTTGGACCTCTGCATCATCTGTCTACAGCCCATAGATGACTCTGCTACTGATCGAATAACACGCGGTAAAGGCAGCAGCTCCTGAACATGCTCTGGGTGTAGAGCTACTAGCACAAACTCCACCCGGAAGAAGGTCTCGAAGTCTTCCCATGCGAAGGTCATCCCGTCGCAAAACTGGAACAAGTGGCTCCACCACCTGCCTGCTGCTTCCTGAAAAAGGCTGGCAACAAAGATCACCATGAATTTTGCAGGCATCCCCACTAGCCTGAAGACTCTCACCACAGCCTCCAGCCAAACCTCAGCCATCTGCGGGTCCATCTCTCCCCAGAACCTGGGTGGCCTCTGGCACTGGAACTTGTGCAGCGCACTCAAGTGGCGTGCATTGCCTACTGCTGGGGCTGGTGGCATCGGTGGCCCAACGTATGGTAGTACCGCCGGTTCCTCCGCTGGTGCCTCAACTGCAAGAGGGCCTTGTATCGAAGCCTCGTTGCTCAGAAGGCTTTCACTATGCACATCCCTCTGGGCTGTAGCTGGTCGTCCGAGAAAAGGCATCCTGAAAGAAACAACGTGACACGATAAAATGATTATACCTGGTGAGCTGACCTGGTTTGAGCTGATATTTAAATAAAACTTCTGGAAACACACACGCAATCAGTGTTTTCATGCACAAAGTCGGAATTCAGTTGTCAGGGTCCTGGTGTATGGATACTTCGGCTGCCCGCAACAACACTGGACTCCCTGAACTAAATACCACACTCGGTACCCTTAACACTATTGCTTCACAGAAAGAAAATATTAGAGTTATAAGTTCTGTGGTAGAACCGAATCCTCTAATAACAATTTGTCATGACCCGTCCTCGGGGCCCGTGCCGTGACTACTCCAAGCCCGCCTTCCATATGCCAGGGGCTGGCGACTAGCACCAAGGCATAAATCCCGATAACTGGGAAGGCATTGCCTTTATAAAAGTAAACAAAACACCACAGAGTTAAAGCGGAAGTAAAACTCTAAGTACAAAGAGAAGTTATGAAAGGTAAATTGGCCAGTATACAAACTCAAATGAAAGTACAACTACAACTAAACAACGTACAATAGAAAACGACAACAGCTGGAAGGACGAAAGCGGATCTAGTGTCGTCCTCCTCGGATCCTACCTAAAGGGTAGGTACAGATTTCGCAGCTCCTGGATCGTCCACCACGGATCTTACCTGAAGGGTAGGTACAGATAGCCTTCACAACGCTCTCGCCCGTCAACCTCCTCTGAGTGTCATCTCGCCGTGAAGTCCACCTCTGGATACTGACTCGTCGTATAGTCCACCTCTAGGTACCGTCCAGTCCTTGAACACTCGGCCTCCATCAGCACTTCCTGTCGTCTGCAACCAACGCAAGGAGGTGCGGGCATAGCCCATGCAGGGGTGAGTATAACGATACTCAGTAGGGACCTCAAGACCCTCAAGGTCTCACTAAAACCAACAAGGATAACCACAAAGAAGATATCAACAGATAACCTCTACATAGGTATATGCCCAAACATATACCTAAGTTATCAAGTAACCAATCTCAATCATGAGTAAACACAAGGATTATGAAATAAACGGATAAGTACTACCCAAGTATATGCCCCTACATATACCTAAGTTATCAAGTAACCCATCTCAATCATGAGGAAACAAAAAGTTCATAGACTCAGCTCAAACCAGGATTTTCATTATCGAAACCGTAACTGCTGAAGAGATCCGACTCTGGAGTGTACAGTTGTCCTGTCGTGACTCCGAGGTATTGCTCACTAAACTAAGACTGCTGAGTTACCTCTCCTATCGAGTACTGCGGGTCTGCGGCCAACTACCGGGTGCTCCGTCTGCTGTGGGTCTATCGCCAAATACTGGGCACTCCCCCTAATAGCCTATAGAGGTACTCCTCCTGTCGAGTACCGCGGGTCTGCGGCCAACTACCGGGCGCTTCTTTCGTCGTGGGTCAGTTTCCAAATAACGGGTGCTCCATCCACTGGGCTAGTCGACTCACTCCAAGTCGATTCGGTCAAGCAGTCGTCAGGTCTCAGCCGGCTACACGGTCTCCGTACTCCGAACGCTCATCTCCGAGAGGGTCTGCTCCACGAGCTACAGGTCGATACTCTGAGTATCTCAAAGTCCCGTGAAAGTATATCTCAAAGGACCGCCTCATCATAGGGGTCTCAACGCAATAGACAGCGCGTCAATCGGACGCCCGGTCTGTGAGTTATTAGCTTTTTCGTCCCAAGGGCCCGGTTGGTTTCGTGAGCGAACCAACTCGGTCGTATCTCAACTGTACCCCAAACTCTCATAGGGTATACTCATAGGGACCATTTCTCAACATGATCACCAACGCTGCTGAAGGTTCGTCAAACGGACGTCTGGTCTGAAAGATATCAGCTTTTCCATTCCAGGGGCCCGGTTGGATTTCGGGTACCATCCAACCCGACCACTATCCAACTCCATCCCAAACTCAGGATAAATATGCCAAAAGTACCGTCTCATCAAGAGGAATTCAACGAGACAGACGGTGCGTCAATCGGACGCCCGGTCTGTGAGTTATTGGCGTTTTCGTTCCAGGGGTCTGGTTGGTTTCATGAGCGAACCAACCCGACCGCACTCCGACAGCATCCAAACCTCGAGCGGAGTAATCCAAAAGATCTGTCCCACTTAGAGGAATCCAAAAAAGTCAACGGCACATCATTCGGATGTCTGAAGCTCAAGATATGAGGGTTTCCACTCCGAGGGCCCGGTTGGTTTCATGTACGAACCAACTCAGCCGAACTCAAAGTATTCTGAAACCTTGCCTGTGATATACCTAAATGACCGCCTCGATTCAAGGATCGCATCACAACTGACGGTGCGTCGATCAGAGGTCTGTAGCCCATGTCATGGGAAAATGACCGAAGAAGGTCCGAAAACGGGGGGTTTCGGGCCCGGACCGACCCGGTCGGCCCGAACCGGGTCAACCCGCCCCGGGTCCAGGTTGGCCCGGCCCAGCCCGGCCCGGCCTGGGCAAAGCGTGCCCAGTGCGCTAGCCAACTCGGCCAACGGCCGAGACATTGGCAAGGGGGGGGGGGGCGCCTGCCCCCCTGGTGTAACTACGACCCCCCATTTAATTGTGGGCCATTTGTAGGCCAGCTGGGGGAATTATTTCCCCTGGTTTCACACCTGTCCGGCCAGCCTTCCCCGGCCGGCCGGTTTCTGCCTCCATGGGACCTGCAACGGCCGGTCCCCTTCTTCGCCGACACCGGCGGCCCGGAACCGACTGCCGGTCACCCTGCTCCGCTACGGCCCGAACTGGCCGCGGCTTGGTTCGTCCGGCGCGGTGCGACGGCACCACGCCCCTCCACCGCGGCCCCGCTCCAGCCGCGGTGTCTTCGGTTTTCTTCGATGCGGCGCTATGGAATCGCATCTTTGTTCAACTCTCGGTGTGGTGCGACGGTGCCACACATTAATTTGTCGTACGATTCCGCGTGGTGCGACGACACCACGCCATTCCGTCCCAACCATAAAGAATCAAACAAGAATAAGGAGGAGGGTCGGCCGTGTTTGTGCGGTCCGGACCCCTCTCGTTAGTTGATAACAATTAGTAGTATATCCACGAAGAACGAAAAACTAGAAATCACGGACGAAAATAATTAAATAAAATAAACCCCTACCTGAGCGTAGCTAGAACGGGGGTTCACCGCGGAAAAAAGACGTCGCGAGGTGAAGCTCCGTAAGTTGACGGAGAATGCCCGAGGAGGAAGTGGCATCTCCTTTTCGTTGACACGGGAAGAAGATCGAAAGAGGGTGCGTCGTCGATCTTCGGAAACACACCGGCTGCGAAGAGGAGAAGAGACGGCACGCCGATCTCTTCTTACGGTGACGGCGTTCTTCGTCGAAGTCTTGGGGTTCTTCATCGAAGTCTTGGTGTTCTTCGTGATGAAGATGAAAACACCCAAGAGCTTTCTCCTCCAATGTCCACACACAACAACCAACCAAAATAAAATAAGGCTCATCCTTATTTATTAACTCAAGCCACAATTCAAAATTCAAAACTTAATTTAATTAATTGAATTGGGGGTTGACATACTTAATGAGAGGAGAGGTAAAGTCACCCAATTAAAGGGTGGTTAAAGGGTTATAAGAGTTACACAACTTAAGTGGGGGGGTTAAGGGGAGTTAGGGAGTTAACGGAATTGAAGGGGTGGGGTTTGTGTGGGCCCCACATCACCTTAAATCCTCCCATGGGTGTTTAACTACAAGTGGGTCCCACCCCTAACTCCCTAACATAGATTAAAACCACTTAAGAGAGGGTCAAGTGTTGTAACACAACACTTAATCTACTTAACAAGAAAATAAAAATTGTAGATAAATTATAAATTAAACATCCACAATTTTTATCATCTTCACTCGGGTAAACGCAACTCCGGAAATGGCGTTCCTAAGCAATTACCGGCGATGCGGTTCCATCAGTGCCCTCAGAATTCGATTCCGAACACCAGTCCAAAAGATAGAAATTCCCGCTCGTTCGTTCACTGAACGTACCTGAGCCAAACTTCGAAAAATGATTCCGGGCACACCGGGCCTCGGAATCAGGCGCCGTCAGAAACTGCGTTCTTGTAAAATTCCAAAGAAAATTAAGAAAGAAATTTCCTTGAAATTTCCGGTTCTTTACATGAAAAGTATTACTTTGGTAAAGTATTCATGGTTTACCTATTGTTTTGAAAAAACTGACAGTTTTACTTCTTTGTGTATCATTTACTGGGATTTTTTATACTCATCCCAAGTTTTTGAAATGTTTTCCACAGGACATAAAGATGAATAGGGTCAAGGATGGGTTCATGGAAAGACATGCTATCTAAAACATGGAACTAGACAAGTTTCTTTTTAAGATTTTTTCTTTATTATTTTATGGAAACTTAGAAGAAGTGTCTACTATGTAATCTTTTGATATGTAATATTTATAACCTAATTCTCTAAAACTCTAAACCTGAAAAGATCCTCTATGTGAATTATTCATTTAATTCATGATTAAGTAAGGTTTAATGTCTTGGACTTATAAATATACATTCATATTGACATGAAATATCATGAATTTAATCATCCTCATGAAATTTAATGTCTTATTTTTTGTTATTTCATAATTGTCTTTATAATTCAATATTACCAAAGTGGTACTGATTTTATGTTACAATCTCATCATTTATCGAGATTGTTTATGATCTAGTATACAATAGATAAATATCATGATATACTTATCAAAAATATATTTACATTTATTGTCATATAGTCAATCATGAAACTTCATATAATTGTATAATTTTTATACACTTATATACTTAAAATTATTAAGAAAATGATTTTTTGATTAAAGAAGACTTCATGTCTCTTTTTTGTTGGAAATCTATTTTCCTTCAATAAAATTTTTTCTAATAAAATTTCAAACATGTTTTGTTACTATCCTATGATTTTTAAAAGAAAAATTTTAAACACTTTTATCTTTTTTCTAAATTTTTTTTTGAAAGAAATATTCAACTCGTTTTCAATAAAAATGACCATTTGGATTTTACCAAAATTTTGTAAGGAATATTCATTTAAATGTGTCTGAAATGAATATAATTTTTCAATGTTATGAAAAATAATTACATCTAAGATGAGTTTATATGTTATAAATGTTATTTTCAAATAAAAATGTTTTCAATGTGTTTTTTTAGAAATTATTTTTTAAAGAAGAAACAATATTTTGCTCTAGAAATGTTTCAAATGATCATTCAAAATTATTTTCCAAACCAGAAGGCATCTGTTAGTGCTACCTAGGAATTATTGGGGAAATGATCCAAGGATACCATTAATATTATTTATATTACTGGTTTATATTTGGATGGAATGATTTTTATGAAACCGATTTCATTTTATAGGTTATGATGTGATGAATTTTAATGGTATTATGGCACACCAAAATATGATTTTCATTATATTATGGGTGGGAACTATAAATCCCTATAATGTACAAGTTAATGATATATATATCTCATGATATAGAAATAGTGGTAATAGATAGTGAACTTGTATAGTTAGATAGGATGGAATAGGTAGTGAACCTGGTATAGTAAGGCATTGCTTGAACGTGGAGTGAACTAGGTATAGTGAATAACTTTTCTCTATATAATGGACTTGGAAATGATCCTTGACCATTAAGGAAAAATATTTTCTATACTTTAGTGTATTCCATAAATTTATCTCCTTCTTCCAATGTTATTCTCTCATGGATCAAGTTCTCAAATTTCCTTATGATTCATGTATTTTGAACTACTATTATTTATTCCTGATTCAAGATTGCGCACTTTGATTTGAAGGGTATGGTTTTAAAATGTTGTTATCATGTTATTATACCCTTATTTTCATGTTATGCTAATGTATCTACCTTGGTTTTCCTTACTGAGTATATGAGATCACCCTTTTATGTTTCCTTTCTATAGGTTTTAAAGAAAAGTATTATGTATTATATGTCTAAGGAGGTTTCTAGTTATGATGAACATAGTAGGGGATTAGGTAGCTCACATATGGACTAATGTTTGTGTTTCCATGGACAATAAAAAATTATGGTATTCCAGTATGTGTTTATATAATGTAATTAATATTCATAAAAAAACGATGTAGTATATATATATATATGTTTAATTTTTGTTTTCTAAAATACTAAACATCTTAATTTATATTTTTTATCATGTTTTTTAATATTTATTTTGAGAACATAACAAAAACATTAATTATTTTTTATTTTAATTATAATTTAATTTAAATTAATAAAATTAAATTTAATGTTTTTGAATTGGATTTTTATAGAATATTTACACTGTTATCTTTCGACTAATATAACATAATATCTTCTTGGTTATGCTAATAATGATAGGGAAACCACCATTTACATTAGAGGGATGTTTTAATTCTTTATCAAAAACGAAATATTTTATATCCTTATTTGGATGAATTAAAATACACTTTATGTATTATTCAACATAACATGAAGTGTGATTTTTAGTAATCATTACAATAGTATGTTGTTTTCCTGGTGGGAGATTCAGATACTTTCCAAATGAAACTAGGTTCGTGTGAAAGGGGAAATCAATTCTGCCTATTGTAGGGAGGGATGGCTATCCTAGTGATCTTGACCGGACCCACATAGATGAAGCCACTTTTGGTGATCGGTGATAACTGGTCCACCTTGGATAATTATAAGAAAAACCGTATTAGAATCATATCGAAGGGGGTCTATTGATCATCACTATGTAATGTAAAAATATGTCTACATATAATCTTATTTTTTATGACGAATTTTTTATTATTTTGGATTTTAATTTATTCTTAAGACTTTTTCAGATAAAAATTACATAAATTTTAGAATGGGTACTAAATGTACTTCTTGGACTTCTACCTTCTACTATTGAAGTTGAATATTATAGTACATGAAAACAATTCACCCAATTGTTATGGATGCATTGAATATTCACTAATTTTGGATAGAGTTTCACTCAAACTACAATTCCTTGTGATAATAGTTGTTCCATACCATCACCATTAAAGGTGAATATAATAGATTAATAAAATTATTCGTATTACATAAAAAAATATTGAAAAAATGTTTTTCAAAATAATTCTGGGATCAAAATATAATAAGTGATATCTGATTAATGTGGAAAATTATTAAAATGATCTTCAGGCCATTTCTTTTGTTTTACTGACGAACCAAACATTAAACGAACTCTTCAATTGCTTAGTTTGATCAAAAGTTTTTTTTGGATTCACATTCATATTAAAGTCTAAAATCAACTAAAAGGGATATGAGTTCATATTGTAACAAAAAATTATAATAAGGACCTATAAATCATTTTTCATCTATATGAATCAACCATGTGTTAATACAATTACTGAATATCTCGATATTATCCATTACATCAATTCAACTTTATATTTTCATAAAAAATGTCATATTACCCACAAATGGGTTAAAACGAAGTTGATGACTTCCTATTATAATTAAAAACATATGAAAAATATACTTAAGGTATTTTTATTCTGTAGGAATTAGCCTCACATCAATCAGATGCCCAGATTGTTTGGCATGATGAAAACTATGACTTTATATTCTTAACACGTATTAATAAATTTCAAATCACCCTTCTAGGTTTCAAAACTGAAGAAAGAAGAATTTCTTTTTTTGAAAACATAGGAAAATGATATCTGAGTCATTTATAATTTATAATAACTAACCACACATCAACATGAAACCCAAATTGATTGGTATGATCAAATGTTATATCCAATATTCATGTGGTTATGGATATTACTAGTCAATTAAAACGAATCAAAATTCAGAAAAAAATAATCATTTCCACAAAATCATAGTATAATGATCCTAAAATGATACGGGATCTATAGGAATCAAATTCTTGTCAATCATAATCCCATATTGAATAGTATGATCTAAATTATCTTTTAACCTTGATATTATAATTAAAATGACATATCAACCATCAAGTAGTCACAACTGAGAAGAAGACTTCATATAGACATGGAAACATATGAAAACGATCCTCATGAAGATTGTAACCTGTAGAAATTAGATATGTATCAATCTATTTTCTAGACATCTATGTATGATTAAAAATATGATTTCATATTGTTGATGATTATTAATAAATGAAAAAACACATGTATAGTGGTCAGAACTAAGAAATTAACTTTGATTCGAATGAAACCCTAGGAAAACAATATTAAATTCATTTATAATTTTTACAAACCACATGTCAAACTAACACTATAATTTTTCAGTATGAAAAAAATTCAGTTTTTCCATTATATTAATATAGATCAATTATAAGGGTTAAAAACTGAGCAAAAAGGTTCGAATGTCAAACAAAATTTCGGAGAATGATCCAAAAAGGATATGTGAAATTTTTGAATCAAACGTGAATCAATATGATTCATAGATTTATAATAATTACAATCTCTCATTTCATTTTGAAATTTTTGTAAGAATGGCATATCATCTTTTGAGGGGACGATGTTGAGGATGCCACTTTTAATTGATCTGAAAGCTTTGAAGAACTATCACAATCATTTGCGACCTGTAGGAATCAATCATGCATCAGTACGATGTAATATCTATTCAATATTATTTGAACTAGGATTTAATATTTTTAATTCATATAAATAAATTTAAATTCTGTTGTGTAGTTGACAAAAACTATGAAAACAATATAGTATTGGTGAAAATAATAGTAAAAATGATCTTCTCATAAATTGTGATACATACAGACCAACCACAGAACAATTTGACACCAAAATTATTGGTATGATCAAAAGTTTAAATTTACCTTTACATTATTAATAATGTGAAAATTCACATAAGACATGTCAAAATCAATTAAATGAGTCCATACATTTGCGAAAACATAGGAGAATGATACAGAAATCATTTATGATATGTAATAAGTAAAAACTATTTAATTTGATGCTTGGATTTTCAGAATGATTCAATGTGTTATTTTACCATGATATTTGTTCTATAATGAAATATCAATAATAAGGTAGCCAAAAAATGATTAGATTTTGTCTTTATTTCATATTTTAATGGTTTTTAAAAAAAATTAAAAACATATTTTCATTATACAAAAATCACTGCATGTTAGATTGATGATAAATCCATATCTACATGTCACAAATTATTTAAAAAGAGGTTTTCTTATGATTACATGAAAATTAGAGGCCATTTGGAGGATTTATTCCTTTGATGATTGTTTTTTGACTTTTAAATTCATGAAAAACATGATTTTTCTTATTTCATGAAAAGCATGTGTCAAACTAGTGTAATGTCTATTGCTACATATCAAGAATTAAATAGTGGCCATTAAAATGAAATTTATTGATGAATCAATGTATTTTTATTGGTTTATCCATTTAAAACACATTTTTTTAAATACCGATAAATATATTCAAATTTCACTTTCCATCATTAAAACTACAACATATTTAAAATTGATATGAGTTGTGTATATACAATTCAAAAGTTAATCGAGGATAATTTTACGATGATTTCGTGAAAAATATGGATTTTTCCTCTAGTTTTCAACATTTGATGATAAATAGAAAAAAAACTATCTTTATTAAATTTTGATAAAACTACACATCAGACTGATGTTCTATCAATTCCTATATATCAAAATTTTAATAGAGGTATTTTTCTTGTGATTTCACAATAATCTATGTTATTTTAGAAGATTTTAACAATTTTATGCATGTTTCTAAAGAATGTTAAATGTATTAAAACTTATTTTTCATTATTTCTTGTAATTCCCCAACTCTTGTTACCCAGAATCAGTACATTATTATATAACATAGGCATGATCACTAGAGTTCAAGACTCAAAAGATTGATCTGTTTAGTGGCCTTATAAGTAATATATACATAAACAAGTTATATATTACATCATGAAATAAAAAAAAACATTTTTCCCTGTTGAACACTCTTATATCCCTTAGCCTATTACTACAGGTTAATCGTAATACACTTCTTCGCATCTAAGAAAAAATAAAACATAGAAAGGGGTGAGCTCAGCTGCTCAGTAAGGATAAAAATATAGTAGAAAGATTCATTAATAATCATAAATATTTATGAAAATGTATAACACTAAAATTGAAGAATTTTAAAATTAAACACTATCATAATATGGAAATGATTAATCGAATAATTCAATTTAAATTTTCACATGGATATTCTACTAGTCAAATAATCACATGTAATATCCATAGCCATTTTCTTAATGATGGAATGCATAATTCCAGATTTCATAACCATAAAGTCAATGGGTCCTGCTAAAACTACAAATTATATTTTTTCAAGGCCTTGTTCCATGACACTAGATTGTATCTTGAGACCTGTAGATGCATCAATGAGCTATAACAATCTCCAACCATCACTTATTAAGTTCAATGCATTCTTCATATGAAAAGACCGAAAAATAACATAAACATTCATATTAAAACTAGCATATGAAATGTTAATAATTTAACCATAAACCATGAATGGTATAAAAATAACACATAAAATTTCATACATATCACTAAACCTTCTGTACAATACGGAATATTGTATCATAATCAACTTTACACAAGTTTAAAATACATCAAAGGATGTTGACAAAGGTTAAATCAAAACTATTTGAGAGAAATATCTCTTTATATTTTGAAGTCATTTAAAAGTCACATAATTATAAAAGAAAACCTGTAAATCGAAAAATATTTTATAATATTTTAAGATAATCTTTGATGATTTTATAATGGTAGAAAATAACCATAGTCTCCGTATGACTTAAAAAAAATTCTTCCCTTAATTTTTCCGAAAAGGTCGTAAATGACATTGTTCAGAAAGCGACGAAAATATTTCTTTATAAACATTATATAAAAAAGTAAAAAAATGGTATAAATGACTTTAAAATATATTATAGAAAATATAAAAAAAATTAAATACATTTTAATGATATACAGATTTGGATGATAAAGAGGTCCACGTAGATACTCATGTATAAACATCTTCAGATAATGAAGAGATTGTAGAATTCACCCTTACATTGTAGTTGTACTTGATCGAGGATACGTTAAACTCATGTATAGTTGTTAAATATTTTCTATTAAATTATATAATAACCACATACATAAATATGATGTCATATATGATCTTCTAATATTTCTTTGTTAACTATATTTCAGTAGTATCATTGTTTCGGGTGTTAACTGATTCGTTTTCATTTATATAAATGGTTATATAAGACATGTTTGTTATGGATAGGATGTATTTGATTCATATTCAGAATGATATTATGTTTTGAAACATTATTTTTTATCATAAAATGAATATTTTTCTTTTAATGGTTATGATGGAGAATTAATTTCATCACGTTCGTAGAGACGGTAATCTGTACCTACGCACGAGCGACGATATCATTATATTGATGGTGAAATCATATGTAATTGGATGGTATATAATATATAATTAATAATTAATATGTTTTATTTATTATTTTCTTCAGTTAAAATAATTATTATGCCCGTCCATATAATGAAGTGTTTGAATAACAAAATACACCACGACGTCGAGACAGTAAGCTATATGTACACACGTATGGTGACTTTTTCTTTTATAGGACGGAAAAAATAATGAATATGGTTGTAAAATAATTTTAATAACATCCAAGTATGTATTAGGTACTGGAGTTATTATTTTGGTATGAAAACAACAGAGAAAGATGATGTGGAAGAAGAAATGAACTTTGAAAGATGTGGTGAAATTATTATCTCTTCTTCGGGTGTTTCCTTTTGAGTTGATCAAAAGGGCTCCTTAAGATGGTTTTCTGATCAAAGTAAGGCTTCTAGGTAGGATTTATGGTATTTGGGAGAATATTTGACTAGGGTTTGGCCGATCCAACTATCTTTGGAGGATGGATTTTGAGAGAAGGGGAAGTACCCTTTTATAGGAGAGGTGAGGGTCACTTTAGGTAAAGCTTGAAATATTATTTTATTATACAATAATATTCGGTTTATAATGGCTCAAAAATAATTTATTTCAAAGATATGGTGGGTCTAGGTAGAAAAACTCTAAACCAATAGGTTTTAGAGAGGTTTAGGTCACCATATTAACCTTATCTTTTATATTTAACTCTTGGTTAAATTGTTTAATATTTACCATGTCTCCTTGTATTATTATATTATATTGTTAATAAAATTACTATAAAATGCCTAGAAAACTCCAAGTGGCTAATTAATGACATATATATTTTTATTTATGTCTTTTTTCTGAACCTCAGATTTTTATCACTATTAAATTGACTAATAATATTGTATTGGTTTTAAAAGCTCATTTATGTCAATTTTGACACTATTTAGTATTGGATTTTTGATAAAGTTATAACCACATGATTACATCAAAAAAATTATTTAATCAACCTTAACATGTCATTTTAACAAATAAATTTTGTGTAATTCATCAAAAGTTTCAATTTACAATTATTTGGAAATTTATAGTATCATTTATTTTATTCATTCATTAATAAGACAATTACTGAATCATCATTGTGTCATAAATAAATATCATTATTAAATGTCAAAAAATAATAAATAAAATACCATTATATAGGAAATATTTTTAGTTTTTAATTAATATTTATAGTAGAATTTATCTTATGGTATCTCTATATTAAAAATGGTTTTGTTATTAATCTTTCAATTTAACGCTTTTAATTCTCCTATAAATAATATAATAATTAATGTAAAAATATAATCCAAGTTGTCCAAAAAGCGCATATTTAATTCCTAAGGTTAATTTTTGTCGAAATAAACGTATCCAATAGAATTAAGACATGTTTAGTGTAATTATAATATCAATTTTTACCTTTAATTACCATATTTACCTTTTACCGGGGTAAATAAAAGTCCAAAGTTACTATTCCCCAAAAGTATTTTCATCTTATTGAACCACAATTTACATACTTATTTCAACCATGTCTCTCATATTTTTGGATGTCAAATTAAAAAAGCGGTAAAATTACATTCTATGCAAATTTGCAAATGCGCCTAGAAGGTGGGTAAAAGACGGTTAGAAGTTCAATAAAATTATATATATGTAATATTATTATAAAATGAATCAAATGAATTAAATTGAACATATATATGGATTATATATCTATTTTTACATGAAATAAATATAAATAAAATAACTATTTATTTAAATAAAAAGTCAGTTTTAAACAATAAAACAGTGTTTTCCACTATTCATAAAAAATTAATATTTTTCATAAAAATACAAAAAATTCACCCTAAGATAATTTTGATATCTAAGATCCAAAAATGAAGTCCATTTTGAAAAATAAAATTTAAAAAATTACAAAAAGTGTGTATTACTATTCATAACGGCTAGTTTGATTGGTCGTGGTGAGTTAAAACACCAAGTTGCGTACAACGTAGGCTATTGAATTATTAAATGGAAACATACCATGGATGCATCCGGTGTTACATTTCCTACCACACCACATGAAATTTTTTGTGTTTTCTTTTAAAATGACACAAATCAATCAATAACCATTTTCCTATGGGTTCAAGAAAATCTAACGTCTTTTCATGGTTATTCTGACAAAACATCATGATAAATTGATGTGCAATCTATTTGTATATATCGAAAATTATTCAATGATAATTTATTTTTTATTTTGTTACAATTTAAGGACATTAGTTTTGTTTTTACACTTTGAAGCATTTTAATAAATACATTTGAATCTAATAAAACTCATATTTAAGTTATTCTGACCTCACTACTAATCAGATTGACATGTGTTGTACTTATAAATATAAAAAAGTAATCAATTTTATTCATTTTATTTTCCAAAAATATTTTCTCTATTTTCTAGGATTGAACTCTTTATTTTATATTTTTGACTTTAAACTAATAAGTGTTCTGTTTTTGTCATTAAAGGCCAACCATGAGTAAAATGGATGAGTGTTATATTCTTACATGAGGGAAATTAAATTTCAACTTGGATTTGAGTGAAATTTATTTTTACAAACACTAAATTATTTGGAGTTCATTGTCACGTCATTTTTTTATAATTCAAGGATGTTTTCTAGGTTTTGACCATTCAAATCCAGCTTTAAAATATTGTTAAATCACATTATAAAATATATCATTCTGAACACAACATATTGAAGTGTAGTTTATTTTTAATTTTCAATAATTAATCAATAATCAATTTCCAATGATTTTACTAATTAAATCTACAATTCAAGTTTTTAAACATTAAACTAGGGAAAACACACTTTTGATCATTATGACCTGATCATGAGTCGAATTGAAATATGATATATTAAAACATGTTAGAAATTGAACCAAGAGCCATATTCTATTGAGATTTGTTTCTACATATCCAAAATTAGATGATGGTAATTTTCCATTGATTTCATGACAATATGGGGTCATTAGCAAGTTTTGACCCTTATAAATATTTTTTAAATATTGTAAAATCTAATAAAAAAATTTCGTTCATTTCAACACACCCATATTAGAGTTCATCAATTGAAACATGTCATTAAATAATTAATAATTTATTCCTTATGATTTCATGATAATCCAAGTATATTTTTTCAGTTTTACTACTTGATTCATGTTTTTTTACTTAAATCAATAAAAGAGCAGATTTAATCATTCTGGGAAAGAATTAATGTTCTATGGATATATGGTTTATTTCGATGTAACAAACAAAAAATGTCACTATTTTCCAATTAAAAGATAATATGATGTGGTTTTCTCATTTTTTATTCTTTAACATATTTTTAATCAATTTTTATCACCAAATATAATATTCAATCATTATGATCACACATTAGATCAGAATGAAATGATTTTTATTCAAACATGTCACGAATAAAATGGTGGTCTTTATCTTGTGATTTTAAGAAAATCCAATGTCATTTTCTATATTCTGACCATTTGATTCATGTGTAACATTCATCATTTTTTTAGTGGGTTTAATTCATAAACTTGTTTTAATTTTCAAGGTTAGTGAGCATGAAGAATATTTTATGGATTTTTGGAACTTAATAATTATAATTAATATTAACTAATAAATTTTTTTTATGTGAGTTTAAATGTTTTGGAAGTTTATTGGGGTTTTAAGTGTGTTTTGGGTGTGTCAGAGGATGAAAACCCATCATATAGAGAAATAAAAAATGGAGCCAAACAGTTTGGGAAAACAATACGACCTCCCAAGGGAAACTACGTGGCCTTCCATTGGTTCTGGAAATGGTTTGCAAAACTAGGTTGGAGGGGGTGCATGAACATGTGGAGTGTTTTCATTTTTTAGTAGAATCTCATGCACATTTTTACCAAATTTTTGAATACTACGTTAGTTAACCATGTGAGGTATAATATTTATATTATGGTTGTCTCATGGTTGACACACAATTACCGAAGTCGTGTGATCTAACATTGAGCAACATTAAAAGTGTAAAATTTCAATAATACATCTCCTTCATTTTAAGTTTATTTCCTACCCTTTTCTTTTACACCCTTGTTCAATGTATATGAGATCCATCCTTTTTATCCTTGTTAGTCTTTCACCTCAAATTTTCAAGAAATATCTTGTCTTTAATCTATTTGGAGCACTTGAACTACCCCAATAAGGGATTTTTTCCTCTTGTTTCTTTTCTTCTATGCTCCCCCTATATGGTGCACAAAATATGTGTGATTCATTTTACCTTTTTTAGGGTATTCATATAAAACTATTATTTATTATATATTTTTATGAGTTACAAGTTTATATTAGGTGATAGAGTGTCTACCAGCACGAGGTAGGTGGTGCGTAACTTTATTTTTATTTATCTCCTATTTTGGGAGTGTGTTCTTGAGCACACCATTGTTTTGTCTAAGAGAGACCCTATAAATTAGATGATTATCTTCAAAATTTACTAATTTATCATTGGATATGCCTAAGGGAATGCTCCCATTTGACTGTAAATGGATTAATCTTGGTGAGATGCTCCAATCCTTGGGAAAATTAAGATTGAATGCTTAATTATTTAAATTAAATTTTTTACGAATCATGTATTGGTTCTATGGAAGATTTATGATAATGGAATGAGTATTGAGATGGTGTTGACCATCTAGATGAGATGGTGTAGTTTTTTAGGTTGTGTGAGGACCATATTCTATTAGGGATGTTGATCAAAGGCTGGGTGATGTGGTCATTGGATAAAAGTGATAAGGTTATCAGGTTACAATTATGGCCCATGTGATATTAAATGGTGTTGATAAATAGAATGAGTGATATTGTTGCAGGGGAATGGGGTTCCAAGATGATGTTTCTTAGTTACAATTTTGGTGATTTATGCTCACTGTGATTGGACAACATCACATTGAAGTCATTTTCATGTAGATAGCACTCAGATGATGAGGTGGTGTTGACCAATAGTGTGGGTAAAGGCCTCAATTAGATGCAGATTATGAGAATGTGGATAATCAGTTTGGTTAGAGGTTATTTCTATATAAATTCATGTAGATGGTGTGGATCCATTAGTTGACAGTGTCGAGACTATCATTTTTTGGGTGTGTCTTGCTGTATATTGAGGTTGTTGGGCCACTATTTTTTGAGAGGATAGAAATCATCATTCCACTAGATATTGGTTGTTGATATAACATTGTTATTATTTGGAGGACCTACATCACTATTCCACAGAAGTCATTCTCTAAGAATATGGGGATTATTATGATATGAGTTCTGAGGATTTAAGAACATGATTGGGCATGCCTCCCTGACATCAATTACTCAATTGAGGGTGTTAGGTATTTAGTGAATCTTTTATAAGTGGAAACTAAGTGTTCACCTAGAATGATATTAACCAATAGACTCTGTGTCCTTTATTCTAAGGATCCCCTCCACTATAGTCATATCAGTGATGGATGAAGTTGGTGACTGGCTCTTTATAGATTTTGAGCAGAAGTGAACCATGTTATATATATATATATATATATTATGTGTATATCATTGTGTTTATGTATTTTCTTTTTATTTTAATACTCACATGTTATGTGACAAATTTGCGTTAAGAACACATTAGTAGTGGCCTATGGATATTTATTATCACACAATACACGTACCCTTGAAGGCACGTGTAGACTTCTGATTTTGTGATTCAGTAAGGGTCTATGATCAAGATCTAGATCTTAGTTACCATTTTATATATGTTAACATGGGATGGATGGAAAAGAACATGGGTTCATACATCAGTTAATGTTGAATTTTGTTATTTTTCTATATATCAGCAAACATGTATATAAATACTAAGGTTAGACACATGTGACCTTTTCTATTATTGACAAATTTGACCCAAAAAGGATTCATGTTTCCAGAAATGGTATCATATGGTGTTTTATGATATAAATGGTATTTTTATAATTATTTTCTTCAATTTTCTATTTATACTTCTGCAATTACATATTATTACTTATGCTACAACGTGTTACTGGTCCAGTGGGTTGTGGGCCTTCTTTACTTTGTTATATTTATCTACAAACCATTTTTATTATCATCAATAGAGGTTATATTATCCCCACTATGACCTTTTTACACCATTGCAACAAGATAGTAGCCTTTGGTGTATGGGAAGGTGCTCTAAAGGCCCAATGGCCCTCTGACTCGGAGCACTATTAGGGTGGAAAACTCGTTTGGGGGACTAAAATTTGTATAAAATGAGTTTTTTTCGACTTTTTTGGTAAAAATATTTGCGTCATGGTAGACCAGATAATATGATGTTGTTAGAACTGATTATTGAGTTCATGTTTTGGTTCCTCTCACCCCATAAATGGGGGACATATCATGTTTCTACATGTGGAAAATTTCTATTATGGATTTCCCTTTTTACTTTTGATATGATTCCCACATTAAGTTGTTCACTTGGGCTTGATTATTTTCTATTATGATATGTGACCCTTAGCCCCGTATGAAAAGGGAGGATTTTTTACCCTTGGACAAGTATTGAATGGGATGTTATATTATGATTTCTTGATAGGATAATAAAATTGATATATATATATATATCTATATATATATATATTATTTTTTAATTTTATTTTGATCACCATTGGAAACTGGGATTTTACTAAGAGTGTTTTTTATTTAAATTTCAAATAAGGGAACCTTTATAATGTTTTTCTACATATCCTCTCTTTAGTATAATTTTACTCAGAAAACCCAAGAATTTAGTTACAATGAGATCTGTATGCAATGTGATATGATAAGTGATATATTTATATATGAGATTGGATCTAATAGGATTGATCATGGAATATGATAGGGGTGAGTTTTTTAAAAAGAAAAAAAGAAGATAAACGGTGATTTCCTTATTATTCTCTTAGGTGGATTCTTACTCAGAGACCTCATAATTATATGTGACTCCAGATTCTGATATGGGTAATCAAGGGTCCAGGAGGTTAGATTAACATATGATAATTGACTTTGATATAGGTGGATAAGGGGATAAGTGGTCAAATGACATGGGATATGGTTGTGATGGGGCAGTGTAAGGGCGATGAGATTGCATTAATTATTACTGATTTATCTATATGTGTTATATATATAATAATATGGATGTCTAAACAAATTATTATTATTTAGTGGGTTTTCCACCATGGTGGGTTTTTATAGAGAATTAGGATGGAAATGATTTTGGGCTATAGGAGTGTGCAAAGGTTGATGCGCCTAAGGGTCAGGATAAGGCGCGGAAGGGTCTTGGGGATCATGATCTGTACTTATAGGTTCCACTTTAGGAAGTTCTTCTATGAAATTTGAATAATTTTGGGTCATGGATTGAGGAAAAACTTAGGTCGAACTTTATTGGTCTCATCCAGGGGATTGACAGGGAATCTTAGAGAATAGAGCATTCCATGGCGTACTTGAATCAAGACTTTCATCCCAACACCAAACTCTATTCCAGTGTGAGGGTAGACCAAATGTGGTTGAGAACTGGATAGAGTTAGTATAGACGATCTTTGAATAGCTTAAGACACACCCACACTATAGGGTGAAGCTGGTGATATTTATGTTTATGAGACAAGCTAAGATCTTGTGGGACGTACATGTTCGGGTGATGTAACAAGAGGAACCGGCTTGGAAGGACTTCGAAGCCCAATTCATCTAGAAATTACTCCCAGAGATGATGAGTTCATAGATTGATCAGGATTTATTGGGCCTATAGTAGGGAGACATGTCCATCATGGACTGTGAAGATACTATCATAGAATTGTCTCATTTCAAACATGATATGGTGGGTTATGACACCCCAAGGATGAGGTGTTTCAAAGATGGTATACAGCACTCCATCATGGATCAAGGTAAAAACTCCAGGTTTTTCAAATTTCTAGAGGTTGTGAATCAAATTCTGATAGGTGAGGGAAAATTGATGCCCCGATCATATTTCAGTTGGGTGATAATATCAAGTGATTTTAGAAGTGATGCTTCAGATTATAGTAAGTGAGGCTGAGAGGAGTCTCATTAGGGAATTTAAGGTAGAAACTAAAGAAGACAACAAAAGAGTTATTCATTGACTATGTGATTCAAGTGAGAGAGGCTAGGTCATGTGATGATGCAATGTGATTGGGCACTAAGGAGCGATGATCATGAGAAAAGGTTGGTCATATTCTTTTGTTTTGGAGGAATCCTTTTTAAATAGCTAGAATTAAAGAACCAATAGAGACTTAGGGATACAAAGTTAAACTAGGAGTGGTACCATGTATTGTTACCTGAGATTCACTTGCATGTTTATGTCATAGAAGATAAAGTGGGACCCAATTGTGGGGTCATTTCATAGTGGTTCATGTAGCCCCATGGGGAGGCAATGCCTCGGGTAGTCGAGCATCAGGCTAGGTGCATGCTGTTGGGATTCTAGGTTCCAAGAAGGCTGGTGAGACTACGATGGTTATAGATATTACATGGGCATTACCGAGTTCCCTTTTTAATTTTGGATATGCCCTTATTGTTATATTGTTTAGTTTTGGGTGCATCAGGTGCAGAAGATGTATATTTAGACTTACTAGACCCTAGTTATCATATTTTAATTAACTCAAATGTGTTATATATTTTTGAGGTGCATAGAAAAGAGATTATCTATGAGTATTAAAGTAATTCATCATTACTTGTGGTGTGTGGGAATATGGGCATCGATTTGATGTGGGGTTTCTTGAGGTGTGTTAGCATCTAGGCATTAGTGATATGTGAGATTTTTCTGAGGTGCAGGCCACTATTACCTAGTATGGGAATCTGATGAGATATGGGAATCATAGGTTCTATGTGAGATATGGGATCAAGGTGGGCATATGATAAGATGCAATACATGATGATGGGTATCAGATGTGACACATTCATGATTTGAGAACCCGAGGAGGTTCACGGATGATGATGAATCATTGGACTTGTGAGTCTAGTGATAGTTGGTGAGCCATCAGTTTATTTGAGTTTTTGGTCGTGAAATGACCAGGGTAGTTAACACCTAAGGTGGAGAGCACCTTGAGGTAGTTGACCTGTGAATTTTTGACTAATGTGGACTGGGTAATCTTGGAAGGATGGAAATTTGTGGTTCCATATTATTTTTTTGAATTATAGAGTGATGATTATATATTTTAAGGTGGGGATATTAGAACTTCCCATGTTTTTTGGCTGGTCGAATTCCTCAACAGGTTTGATTTTTTGGAAGTCGGTGAGCATGCCAAATCTTTTCTTGATCTTCAAAACATAATTCTACGATTTTAATTGAGTCAATTCATTATTTTTCTGGTGAGTTTAAATTCTTGGAAAGTTACATTGGGTTTTAAGTGCATTGAATGATGAAAAATAGATTTTTGAGAAATCATAGGTTGAGGCTGACATCTTGGAAAAACTGTACGACCTCATAGGGGAAACTAGGTGTCCCTCCTTTGGCTCTGGACATCGTTTGAAAACTTGTGTTGGAGGGGGAGAATGTCCATGTGGGGAATAATTAATTTCTTAGAAGAGGCTTATTCATGGTTGTCGTGCAGTTTGAAAAACAATGCAATACAATCGTGCGAGGTATTCTTCCAAGAAAGTGGGATCCACATGATTGGAACACAGTTATCCAACCCATGCACAGTAACCTTGCAGTCGTTGAAAGTGTGAAATTTCAAAAATTAATCTCCTTCCTTTTATGTTTTTTGCTTACTCTTTTCTTATCCACCCATGTACACAAAAGAGGAGATAAATCCTTCACCACCTATTCAGAATTTATCCTCAAATATTCATCTGAGCTCTGTTATTCAAGAGGTTGGGTGCATTGGAATCACATCTGTAAGGTATTTGATTCTTTTGATTATTTTATTCTCTTATATACCAATATGGTGTGTTAAATCCATGTGAACCATTTTACCCTATCTTTAGGGAATTCATATAAAAATTAAATTCCTTCCATATCTGCTTGAGTTAGAGGCTGATATCAGGCAAGTGAGAATCCTCCAATATGAGGTTGGTGGTGCCAAGATTTCTCATTGATTTTTCTCATGTTTTTTCAGTGAATTCTTGAGCATTATATATTGTTTTCTATGAGAGACCCTATAAGTTAATTTTTTTCTTTATGAGTATATTAATATATTATTGGAGATGCCAATGGGAATGATCCCACATGACTAAAATGGTTTGTGCATGGTGAGAGGCTTTTCATGTTTGGAAGAATTGGTCAGGGTGTTTATTTATTTAAATTAAATTGTTTTTGATTCTTGTGATGGTCACATGGGAACTTCATGGGATTGGATAGAGGATTGAAATGTTGTAGACCATATGGATGGGGAATCATAGTTAATTATGATGTGAGAGTTTGAGATTTTATGAGTGATGATGATCATATGTAGGGAAATATGTTCATCAAATTGAGGAGAAAGTTCATCAGGTTACAAGAAAGGCTCTTGTAATATTGGATGGTGTTGACCATCAGATTGAGCAACACTATTATAAGGAAAATATTTTTTAGGACGGTATGGTTTTTGTACTATCGCAGTGAGTACCACTCACTATGATTGGAGGACGTGTCTTTAGAGTCATGTGAACACATATTGGAATCTGATGATGATGTATTTTTCACCTCTCGTGTGGGTAGAGGACTCTGTATGTTGTGGCTTTGGATGGTGTTGATCATTGATTTGATTGGAGGGTATTTCTTTAGAAATCCACATGGATGGTGAGGAGGAATTAGTTGATGGTGTTGGGACCCCCCGGTTGGAGCATGAGGCTCATTATATATTGAGGACATTAGGACATGATTTTTTAAGAGGATGGAAATTTACATTCTTCATGAAATTAAATGTTGAGCTGATGATGTTATTATTTAGAGGATAAATATCATTATTCCATTGATATTATTCTTTGAGCCAACATGGATTATTCAGATATAAGGACCAAGAGACCAAGAACATGATTGGGAATTCCATCAGGATATTTTTTATTTGATTGATGGAATGAACTGTTAGTGAATATTTTCTAGGTGGAACCCGAGGGTTCACTTATAATTATTTTAATTATTGGATTACATGGGAATTATTATAAGTATCCTCTCTACTAAAGTTATACTAGCGATGGATGAAGAATTTGATTGCTTCCTTGTGGCATTTGAGCACAAGTGAAGTAGGTTATATGTCTATATATAAATGTGTGGGTGAATGTTATTTTATTTTCTTAGTACTCTCATTATATATCACAGATTTATGTTAGGCACAAGTTGGTGGTGTCCTAATGAATTTTTTTCTCACACCCTTCACGGTCCCTTCAGGTAAAATGTAGAATTAATGATTTTTTGGTTTTGTAAGGGTTCTAGATCAAGAACTAACCATAGTGATTATGTCATATTCTTTAGCATGGGATGGATGAAAAGGAACTTGGGTTTTGACATTAGGTAGAGGTTTCTTTAATTTTTTTGTATTATCTTTTTCATAGGTATATACTGAGTTCATCCAAGGGAGACCCTTTCTATTATTATCCTACATAACTAGACTTAGATAATTGTTTCTATTAACTATATCATGTGATGTTTTATTCTGAAAAGGGTATGTTGGGCTTGTTATTTATTTACACTGCTACCTTTTTATACTTATGCTATTGCATGTTATTGATTCATCAATGAAGGGTTACTGCTCTAGTTGGATATGGTATATTCTTTTATTTTGTAAAAATTATATGAAAACCATTATTTTTTCTCATAATCAGATGGTATAGTCTCTACAATACAACCTCTTTACACCCTCTATTATAGTTGACAACCTTTGGAATACATGGAGGCGCACTTATGGTCCAGTTCCCCTCAATCCTAGAGCTCTATTCAGGTGGTAAAGCATGTCAGATTTCCAAAACACATTTTGAAATATTTTTTTTAATTATAGTTTTTTATTTTTCAGATCTCACCACACATTATATTTATAATAAATTTATGAATATATGATAATAAAAAAATCTCAATTTTTTACCCTTGGATGCATGTTTTTTGATATTTAAATCAATAAAAGCAAAATTCTGGTCACTCTGAGAAAGCCACAAATTTAATTGGAATTTATTATATTCAAACATATGAAACATTAAATAGAGGTCTTTATCATGATATTTCATTATAATATGAGGTCATTTTCTAGGTTTTCACTCTTTAATGCAAGTTTTAAAGACTTTTATATCAATAAAATTTCTTTTCTATCATTACTGACATAATTCACATCATATTCACATGTGATCTATTCATACATGTCCAAAATTAATAAATGACCATTGTCTTATGATATCATAAATATATGTTCTCATTTTTTAGTTTTTTTCCTTTTATGTATAATTAATAAAAAATTTGGCCATTACAATAAAACCACATATCATATTGAGGCACTATATATTCTTATATATTAAAAATTAAATGGAGGTTTTTTTCTTATGATTTATCATATATGTAAGGTTATTTTCACATTTATATCATTTGACACACATTTTTATTGACTGTTAAATTTAATAAAACATGTTTTTATCTTCGAATGCTGGATTTATGTTTTGTTTATTTGAACAGGTCCTAAATCAATAATTAATCATTTTTTAATATTTCCTAACAATCTGAGGCTATTTTCTTGGTTTTGATTGTTGGCATAAGTGTTTTGAGATTTATATCAATAAAAATCGATTTTTACCTTTTTATATAACTAAATGTTGGATTAACATGTGTTATACTATTTAATTTCACAAATGAAATAGTGGAATCATTTTCAGAGTTCACGAAAACTCAAATTTTTTGTTATATTTAAATCATATAACCCTTTTTAATCAATTTTTATTGTAAAAGTACTAGTTAAATCATTCTAAACATATAGTAAATCATAATGTCCTGAAGTATACCCCTACATGTCAAACGTTAATTGGTTATTGTTATTATTTAATTTCACGATAATCAGATGTTTTTTTTCTGGGTTATTACCCTTATAATAACATTTTTATTGATTTTTGATTCTTTTAGAAAGAACTTTTGGTTATTCTGAGATCACTGCATGTCAGATTGATAAAATATCTGTTAAAAATTCTCAAAAAATATTCAAAAATTATTTTCCAATGATTTCATAATAATCCAAATCAATTTCATGGTCTTCAATATTTTTATTCAGATTATACCTTATGATAATATGCTCATGTTTAAGGATTATGTTTATACTTTTGGCTTCAACTACTATATTTTCTTTTGATTTCCATGATAATTTTGAATATTGATCCTAAAATGATTTGGGATCTATAGGAATAAACTTCTAATAAATATGATGCTCATATTTCTCAATATTATCCATAGTATATTTTAACCTTGATTTTATTATTAAAATTTCAAATCACGCATCATGTGGTAAGAACTAAAGAAGACTTTAAATTTATAAGAAACCCAAATGAAAATCCACTTTTTTCAATTTCCCTCAAACCTATGTTGTATTTAGGTATTGATTGTTATTATATACAAAATAATTAAACGGTAATTTTATTTCTATGATATCACAAAAATTACATGTCTTTTTCTTTGTTTTGACACTTTGACACATGTTTTTAGTTACTTCAATTTAATAAAATTATTTTTTTGGTAATTTGTTCAACACCACATATCATATTATCATATGGTCTGTTATAAATTTTATAATTTAATTAATGATCATTAAACATCGATTTTATGATAATTTGATATTGTTGTCTAATTTTTGACACTATACACATGTTTTTTGACTTTTAAATCAATAAAAGACGTTTTTTAACATTTTCAAAAAAATGTACGTTGAATTAATGTCTTGTATATTTACAGAAGTAAATTTTTTAACAATGATCAAAATATTGTGATTTAATTCCTTTATAATGCATTTTTTTATGTTTTGACCCATTGAAACATGTTTGTAATGACTTTTAAATCTAAAAAACAGATCCTCGGTCATTTCGGCTAGACTGTTTCCGTAAGGAAATGAGCTAAGATTATAAAAGTAAGAAATTCATCAAGGATAATTATACTATGATTTCATGACAATAAAGAATAATTTTCATTTATTTCTTCCTTTTTATGTACAACTTTAAACAATTACATATTTAAAAACGGATTTTTTTCATTCTAAGTTAAAAGGATGTCATATTTCTTTTCCGTCTTTTCGTGCGTTCCAAAAATTAAATAAAAGTAATTATCATAAGAATTCACTTTAATTAAAGGTTTTTTTCTTGATTTTTTTACATTTTAAACACATGTTTAAATACTCCATAAAATAAAACGTTTTTCAGTCATTCCGATCAAACCACACATCAGATTAACTTGTGGTTTATTTGTACATGTCACAAATTAATCGATAAAAATTTTAACATTGTTTCAATAAAATTACTTGTTGTTGTTAGGTGTTTTCAATTTAATATTTATAATGTCTCATAACTATTAAAATAAAAAAATTTCTATTTTTTCTGATGACACAACAGATTGAAATAATAGTTTGCATCTTCCAACATAAAAAAATTACCCAACTGATATGCTTTCAATTCATACATATCAAAAATAAATTAGAAATAATTCTATTATGCTTTAATGAATTGAAGAGGACATTTTATATGTTTTAACTCCATTGACACTCGTTAAATGACTTTTAAATAAATAAAACTCTATTTTAGTCATTTCGAGAAAAATGCATGTCAATCCAACAAGTGATCTTTTCATACATATCAAAAATTAAACTTCGGTCACCTTCATGTGAGTTGACAAAAATATGATTTCATTTTTATGGTTTGGAATATTTTACACATGCCTTTAATGACTTCTAAATCTATCAAAAATTATTTTTTAATCATTTCATCCTTAAAACAAAATGGATTGATGTAGTGTTTATTCGTACATGTCAAAAATTAATCAATGATCATTTTACAATGATTTCATGATAATACATGATCATTTGTTGAGTTTTGAAACTTAAACACTTATTTATTGACTTTTAAATAAATAATAATGCACTTTTCTCTATTCTGAGAAAACTAAAAGTCCGATTGACATAATGATTATTCCAATATTCCAACAATTAAATGATGGTTTATATCACTTGATTTAATGAAATTTCATGTTTTATTCATGGTTCTGATTGTGTAGAATATTTTTGATCATTTTTTAATGTAAAACTAATTTTTTTGGTCTTTCTAACCACAAAGTAAATTGAAATGAGGTATGGTATATTCACACGAGTCAAGAATTTAATGGTGTTTTTATTTTTCTATGATACCATATCAATCCAAGGAAATTTGATAAGTCATGAACCATGTTATCAAATTTTTAGAGAATTCCCTGTCAAAAATTATTCAAATTGTTTATGATTTCATTCTAATATAAGGCCCTTTAGTGTGTTTTTACCATTCGATACATGATTATTGTTACACCCCAGGTAAATAAAGAATATGTAATTTTTATATTTATCCATATTTTTGAATAAAATATTAATATTACTTTAAAGGGGATGCTATGCTCGATGGCGTACCCAATACGCAACAACGAGTTTCTTGGGAATCTTACGTTGCACTCTAATAATAAATTAATATTATTTTAAATAGTAGATAACGCCTAGCTGTTGTAATGGAGGGAATGAAAAGAACAAACTACAAAATGATTATATATGTTTGTCAAATATTTTTACTCTTTACAATAAATGTCAGAGGATTAAAAATGTGAATGAATCCAATTTTAAGCATAGACATTCTAATACTCTTTAAAAGGTTGATTAACCGCCTTTTGATGGCGAACCTCTTTTAAATAGATATTTTGACAATTTTATGTGTTATATTTGAAAAAATAAAATTCTTATTTAGAATCAAGACATCAAAATTTACTTTGTGTATATTTTTGGTATCTTTCGGATAAAGTTCATTTTTTAATGAATAGTGAAAAATGATGTATTTTAATTACAAAACCCCTTTTTAATTTAATTTATTTATATGATTATATTATTTTTTAAATTGTTTTTAATGTAAAATTAGAATATATTTTTACCATTTAATCCAATAGTGGTCGTTGTAATTAATTTCACTTTGAAATCGGACTTAAAGTAGTGTCAATCTTTTGATACTTTTTGTTTCATAAAAACACGCTATTTTTTGACAGCGAGAATTAATTATTAAATTAATTAATGCAACTTATATGTTTTGAATTTTGTAAAATAGACATCATTTTCAAATTCGGAATATCAAATATATCTTAGGGTGAATTTTTGGTAATTCTCTGAAATACTTCAATTTTGATGAATAGTGAAACCACTAAGTGGTACTTATAAAAACTAATTTTCCGTTTAAATGAAAATTATCCATATTTGTGTTTTGAATTTCAAAAATACAACATACATGGTTTTCATTAAGAAGTAAAATTTGGTTCAATGGGATTAGAAGAATTTTTTTGTGAATAGTAACTTATTAAGTTTTTTATCGCGATTAGAGGTAATTAGTGTAGTTTAAGGTAAAAATAATGTTTTAATAATACAAAATGACCTAGACACATGTCCTAACCTCATTGGATGTGTCATGGCCGACCAAGACAATCCATGGGTCAACTTGGGGACCCCATGGAGCTACTTTGGTTGGAAAATGACATAAATACCTTTTTATTTAATGTTAAAGTAAAAATGACAGAAACATGGTATGTTTTACTAAAACAATTTTTACATGGGGTTATACAAGTCATATATTTTACTATAAATAGTCATTGGAAAGATAAAATGATTTCTATATAATAATAATTTTATTATTATTTTTAGACATTAAATAAATTAAATTATTTATGACATCATGATGATGCAGTGATGACCTCATTATTTAACGATTTAAATAAAATGGAAAGACAATGTAAAATCTAAGACCTACACATGTCCAAAACCAATTGGATGTGTGGATTTAGAAACCCTATCACCTTATCCTTGAAACACATCAATGTGGGACCATTAAAATCTGAAACTTTTTCTAAAATAAAGTAACATTTCCTTACGTTCCAAGAGTGACCCTCCTCTCCTCTTATAAAAGGCCCCCACCTCTACCTCTTTACCCAAACTTCCAAAGCCTTTGTATCAGAAAACCCCTGCCCATTTTGTCTCTCCACATCCCTATCTAACTCTTTGAAGCCTCTCATTGGGAAGAAGTCTTCCCAAGGAATCCGTTGAGCACAAACCAAAGGGAGTTACCCGATTTTAAGGTAATGTCTTCACTTGTGTCCTTTTGTTTTATTTTGCTTCTCCAAACCCCAAATCTATTTTTATTCATTTATTTTGTAACAACTACAGTATATTAAATATACTAGGATGTTTTTATAATATGTATTCGAGCTACACTTACACACACCTTTTTCTAATGGTTAAAGAACATACTGTTTCTGTGGTTGGCGATTTTCTGCCTCACGAAACGATGATTGTTCAATATTCTTTTAACACCTATAAAGGTGGCCATTATGATGTCACTGTATTTTATATATGATATATATGGTATTTATTTTTACTATATTCTTCTTTATTTCATATTTAAAGCATACCTTTTTTCTTTTGATGTTGTATAAATGCGATAATTTCATATGAGGAAGTGTGGACTACCGCCCCCTCACGTGATGTGAATCATACATACAATACATGAAATGTATAAAGAATGAAATTAATGAACATATGTGACCTATATAATATATATATTATACTGGAATTATAATATATATATATATATAATTTATTTTTAATTCCATTAATATGAAAAAAATGAATGTAGCGTTCATGCGTACGTACGGCCTACCGTATCCATGAACGGTGCTTTTCGTTTTTATCTCCAAATGATATGGAATATTATAAAATGAATATTTACTGGATATATATGATATTTTAATCATTAATACTATTCTGGAAATTAGTTACTAATAACTACATGGGCAATCATTTTTCAAACAAGTTCATTTTTGACTCATTTACCAAACATCGGAAAAAACGTCTCATATGAACTAACATTATTAAACAATTATTATAACATTATAATATGTGATATGAACTGAATGATAATATATAAAGGAGTTCTTTAGGAAATTATAAATTTACCAATGTTTATTATTCAGGAATATAAAGAAATGAACAAGACAAGTCGGACTTGAGGTAAGGGATCCTACCCCTCTCTTTCTTTTTAAGTACACTCTTTTATGTCATTGCTTTTAAGCACATCTTTCTTATGATTGGGATGTTATTTTATATTACTCCTACTGTAATTTTTATGTTCATATTATGAGAGACCCTTTTTTCTCTCATCAATCCATTTTGGAAGTTTTAAGTGGCGCCGTTAGGCTGCCGAGTTTTCGTAACAGATTTTTCATCTCACTTTTATTCCCGTGAGAATTATGCTACATATGCCACAATTTCCATTGAGTGGTGTATGTACTGCCCCTTATTTTACTCATTGTGTAACATACTTTCATTTATGAGAATTTACATCAATGTTTTATTGTCCTTCTTTCACGAGGTGCATGTTTCGAAAGATACCCATGTCGGTAAGGGGACCTTTCACCCTCCTCTTTTTAAAAGACTTATTTCGTTATGTCTTTTAATACTATTATATTGGGATATGTTCTTCTATATCCTTATTGATGTAAATTTTATTTACAAGTGATGAGATAACCTTTTTATCTCTCATCAACTCATTTTCTGAATTTTGAAGTGACGTCGTTAGGCTGTCGAATTTTCAGAAGGGAACTTCTTAACCCAATTTTGATTCTTTGGGATAAACTTGTACTCCTTGAATATGTGGTTATATGAATATGTGTGAATGGCCTCTGATTTTTTTACACATAATATCCACTTATATTAGGTGTATCCGTTTGTCACACATAATTATGTAATTGATTTATCCTTAATCCAAGGATTCCTCCTTTGTATGGGACTTCGTCTCATTCTCCATTCATTGAGGAAAAATTGGTTTTATACACAAATTTCTTTTATACGGTGTATAAAACCCTTTTACTTTTATTTTTATCCAAAAGGAATATTTGTTATACGAAGAGTTTTACTAAATGACAAAAAGGAATGTTTTTGTCATACGTATGCGGTGACAACGACTTCTCCTCCATTGTGTCCATTATTTGAGTTTCAGCTTCCTCTACAAGCCACACCTTCTTTTTAAAAGAAAATTAAATACCATGTTTTACTTTTCTTTTATTTTGGTATTGAAAATGGTTTTTCATATTGTTTTTATATCAATGTGTTTTATTGATATCTTTTGATTAAAAAGTGGAAATGTTATGTTTCCTTTATGCGGGTGAGCCCGACACAGCTCTCCAATGCATTGGGAAATGCGAAGAAGTGAAATTTTAAGGTTTCTCCGAAGAGATTTAGGGAATATACTGTGGTGGGAATTCCAAAAGTAACCAAGAGGGTTACTCCCTACGTAAGAATGTTATGAATGCCTCAAGTTACCTTTATGTCTTATGATTTATATGATTTATTCATGATTTGATGAGGTATGTTAAAGTGATTATGTTTTATGAGTAAAGTATGATAGCATTGATTCTTATGTGTACATGTACTCATGTTTCCTTTCTATATATTTTTATATCCCTTACTGAGCATTTTATGCGCATCCCATGTTTTTAAAATGTCTTTCACAGGTCAAGGGAAAGGTACATGATATGATGATAGTGTCAAGGAAGTGTCAAGAATGAATCCATGTTTTATTTTACATATGTTTCCATTGAAGGGAAAAAATGAATACTATCTTTTATGTAACCACTTTGTTTAAATGTGGAATGAAATGCAAGTTTTATGATCTAATTCTATAAAACTCTAAACCTGAAAAGATCTTCAATGTGTAATCTTGTAATAACTCAATATTAAGTAAGGTTTAAGGCTGGGGCCTTATAATTATTTTCTTTTAGATCCATAAAAACTCAATATTAATATTTTTGAGAAAACCGCATATTGGATTGACTTTGTATTTCTTACAAAATGACTCAAATTAGATTAAGGTAATTATTTGGTGATTTCATGATAACTTTATGTCTTTTTATATGTTTTAAAACTTTGAATCATGTTTTTAAACACTTTAAAATCTAATAAAACTATTTTTTCTATCATTTTTAATGTACATCATATAAAATTGATATACGTTCAATCCATAAATGTCACAAATTAATTATTGATATTTGTCTTATGATTTCATTAAAATTTGATGTTTTCTTCTAGTGTAATACTATTTAACACGTGTTTTATGACATAAATCAATAAAAAACAGTTTGGTTCAGTCCAATAAAACATCAATTAGAATTTAAATATGTTCTATTAAAACATGTCACATATTAAAACATGACTCTGTTCTTGGAATTTAACAATAATATAAGATCATTTTTTATGTTTTAACAATTGGATAAACTTATTCAATGATGGTTAAATATAAATAAATTTGTTTTTACACATTACAACCACACATAATGCACTATATATCATATTTACAAAAATTATATTTAGAAATTTCAAATACTAATAAACAATTGATGTCCTATGATTTCAAAAAAATTATTCTCCTTTGCGGGGTTTGATACTTTTACACCTATTATTAAATTTAAAATTAATACATACCATGGGAAATTCAAATAAAAATGCGTGTTATATTGATGTGTGATCTATTCATATATTTCACATACTAAATAAATACCATTTTCCTACAATTTCACAATAATTCATGGTCTTGTCCTTGATTTTGACCATTTGATGCATGTTTTTTTAAGATTGTTAATATATTAATAGTTCTTTTTCATTCATTTGACCAAACTGTATGATAGAATGACATTCTATCTATTTATACAAGTCAAAAAGTTTATTTATTATTTTGAAATTCATGACAATTCAAGGCCATTTTCTAGGTTTTAATACATGATTTTATGGACTTTTAAATATTATAAATCACTTTTTTGGTCACTATAACTACACCACAAGTTATATTGATTTGGACTGTATTCATACATATTGAAAAATAATAAAATATTATTTTTCTGTGGTTTAATGATGATATAGCTTTTTTTTTCTACGATTCAACCCTTTGATGCATGTTTTTTACTTTTAAATTATTAAAAATTCATTGTAAGCCATTATGAGAAAACCATGAGTAATATTGAATTGTAGTGTATTCCTACATTTCATAAATTAAAATATTATTTTTAAAATCATGTGACATATTTTCTACATATTGAACATTAAATAGTGTTTATTTTCCAATTATTTCGTTGTAATTTAAAGTCATTTTCTTGGTTTAAAAAATTTGCTCTAAATTTTAAAGACTATGAAATCTAATAAAAAATTCTTTATTATTTCTAATCAAATTTCATTTATGTTTTTTTATTCATTTATGTCAAAAATTAATCAATGGTAACTTTATTATGATTTAACGATAATCCAAGGTTTTTCTCCAATGTTTGAATTTTATTAATAATGTTATTCGACATTTAGATCAATAAAAGGGGGTTTGGGTCAATCCAATCAATAAAAAATTCATATTTTGGGGTCTATTTTAATATGAAACAAATTAAACAATGGTTGTTTTATTATAATTTTATGAAAATTATAGTTTCTTTTCGCTATTTTGACTATAGAATCAATTTTTAAATATTTTTTACTGTAAAAATATTTTTGCATTCATTTTGACCACACATGATACTGGAATGAAATTGGATATCTTATTTAATATCATAAATTAAGTTTCTATCATTTTATTGTGATTTCATGGTAATATGAGGATTTTGGAGAGGTTTTATTTTTTATATTCATGTTTATTAAGACTTTTAATGTTATGAAAACACACATTTTGTTATTCCGAGGCCAATGCACATCAGATTGATGAGACATCTATTTCTACCAGTAAAAAATTATTTAAATTTTTTTCCCTGTGATTAAATGATAATGTTAGGCCATTTTATATGTTCTGACCATTTTATGCATATTTATTGTGTACCAAATCCCAAAAAAACATTTTTGTTCATTCCAAGAAATCTGCATGTCTAATTAATATAATGTCTTTTAATACAAATATAAATTAAACATATTTCACTTCTATGAGATTTTATGATAATATGAGACCATTAAAAAAGAATTAACCCTTTGAGAGATGTTTTTAATGAAATTCTAATTTATAAAAATTCAATTTTGGTTACTATGAGATCCCCGCTTGTCATATTGATAAGTCGTTTATTGTAAAATGTAAATAATTATTCAAAAATATTTTCCTTATAATTTCTAGGTAATTTGTGAAAGTTTTTTCTAGGTTTTATCATTTTGAAACACATGTTTTTTAGTTTTAAATTCATCAAAACAAAATTATGATTTTTGGAAGAAAAATACATATAATGTTGATGTTCTCATTGAAATGATAGAGGCCAGTTGTCCACCTAGAGGGAATACTATATAAAGTGGTAGAATCATCATTTTTAGTGGGAAATATGATTTTTTACGGGAGGTTCTCATGTCAGATTGTTAAATAATGGATATTATTATATGATAAAAAAGAAATATTGTTGAGGAAATTATCATTATGTCATAGAATTCAGTCAATGTGACTTTGGTGATAGATCCTTGGGAATGTTGAGTTATTATTCTTCTGCTCTCCTATCTCATTTTTCGTCACCCACATGTAGTTATTCTGGGGTTCATATTATAATATTGTACATAAAATAAAGGCCTCCATCTATCACTAACATGTGATTTAAATTTCAATATGGGAAAATTTTAATTTTGGTAACTATTATGTGAGTCCATTATAATTTGAGGACTTCTGCTTGGTTTAGACCCTTGGAATAATGTTTTAAAGTCTGAAATATAATGAAATTGATTTTTGGTTTTTGTCGTTCATACCCCATCACATATCGAACGGATGTGTGGTCTAATCATAAATGTGAAAAATTGAACATAAATTATCATCACATATTTTTGAGATAATCTAAAATCTTTTTATCTATTTTGAACAATCCAAACATGTTTTTTAACATAATTTAAATGGAGTTCATCACAAATTTAACTAGCTGGTTATCAATAAATTGTTATATATATATATATATTATTTTGTATAAAGAAGATATATTATTTGTAATTATAATTCTATATTTTTGTTATAATATTGATTATTTAATACATCTAAGTTTTCATTTATTAACATTTTTATCAGTGAAATTTTAAAATAATAATTATTATTATTATTCGTTCTTTTTTTAAATAAACGAGCGAATATGTATTCATCATTGGAATTCACCATTGGTGGTATCCAATGATAAAAATTATATATATATATATATATATATATATATATATTTCGGATACTTCCATGTGTTGTTTGGGAAATTTAATTAGCCCCTATCAAGAACGACTACTTGGCGGTCAGAAATACATTTCAGAATCCACTTATGGCAGTTAAAAGAGAATAATTTTCTAAATGTGGAAACTTAAATATTCAATAACTCTTTAACTTAAAGGTCATAACCTTACAGTTATGATGAAGAAGTATTATACGTTGATTGATTTATCTATATATGATTATAAAGATATTATGTTTCTGAAATTTTCATTAATGATTCAAGAGTCAGACTAAAGTGTATCTGTTTCAACATATTAGAAATTATGCAGTGCTCATTTTCCTATGATTTAATTTTAATATGGGGTTGTTGTGTAGGTTTTGTCTATTTAAAACAAATTTTAAATATTAATAAATATAATAAATCATTTTTCATCCATTCGATCTGTAGCACATTGAAGTGAGTTATATTTTGGAAAACCACTTGTAGTTCTCTAGGATTGGATTTTTAACTCTAGATTTTTGACCTTTAAATCAACAAAAACATAATTTTTAACATTCCTAAAAAAACAAGTTATATTTTTTTATGATCTATTTATACTAGATTGAAATTAAACAATTGTCCTTATTTTATGATTTCATAACAACGTGAGATTATTTCTTAGTTTTTGACCATATGTCATATATTTGTACATTTTTTTTATGAAACAAATTTTTTGATCATTCTACCAAATCTACACATAGAAATGATAATAATTCTATTCTTATATATAAACAAAATTTATTGTCAGTCATTGTCATATGGTTTCATGAAAATTCAATTTTTTTAGGGTTTGTCCTATTTTTCAATGTGTATAGAAAACCATAAAAAACATTAAAAATATAGTTTTTTTATTTGGAGAACACCACATATTGGAATGATGAGACATTAATTTTTATATGTCATAAAATATTTTAAACTTTTTCATATGAGTCCACGATATGTTGGGGTACTTTTCTTATTTTAGACTTTGATGAATATTTTGACTTTTAAATATAAAAAACATAATTTTTTCTTTTATATATATCATTAATTTCTCCCCATATTCGACTTTCACTTCTTTTCAATCTATATTTTTTGTCATCATCATCTATATGCAATTAATCTTTCACTTATGGATTATTACCTACTTTAGATTCGACTACCACATTTGGATTCCTAGCTTTTCATTTGTTTGATTATGGATTACGTATTTTCATTTTGATTTCATTTTTACTTTATATATTATTTTATTTATGGTTCTTAATTTTCAAATTATTTTTTACAATATATCTTATTTTAACAATACATTTAATTCAATTTCTATATTCAATATTCATGGTTATGGATTACGGATTTTTATTTTAATGTTTATTTATTTTTCTTATGATTATACATCAGTTGATGTTAATACTTTTTTCTTCTAACTTTTCATTATACTATTACTTGTACTTATATATATTATAAATTCCTTTCTTTGATGGATACTTTACAAGTCGGTTCATTTTATACTTTTTTATCCTTCCATTTAATGTTTTCCATTCGATTTTATTAATCTATTTACAACAATATTTCTTCTTTTTTATCTATATTTCTTTTACCAAATTCCATTAACTTTTACTTGTTATTTTAATTATATTTCCCTCCTTTTCCTTAATATTTTTTCTTACATATATCTCCTCATAATAATTTTATTCCTATTTTCCTAATCAAATTTCATGATTCCCCTTCTAAATTATGGATTTTACATTCTTCTTAACCTTACATTTAAATATTTGGTGTTATATTTACAATTTTTTGGTTTATTACTACCCATTATCATTTTGGATTATAGTTTTATTATTTAAATTATTATTCTAGCTATATATTTAATTTCACATCAAATATTTATTTTAGTTTTGTTTTTTTGATTATAATCCTAATTATTATTATAATTTTGATCATGTATTATAGATTCTTCATATTTGGCCACATCTAATTTTTCTTTTATATTGTACCTTCTTATGTATTTTTATAGTGTTTTTGTTTTTTCTTCTATTTTTAATATCTTCATATCCTTCATGCACCTCCTACTTGTTTACATATTTTGGATTCAGTTCTTACTTTTCATCCACTTTTCCCTTACCTTCACATTTGATCATCAAATTCAGATATCAAATTTTAGCATTATCAAAGGATATTTCATTTTCATTTGACTAGTGATATCTATGGTTTTAGTCTCAATTATCCTTCAACATTTTCCAGTTTTATTTTCTTCTTCTACTTATACCTTTTAATATGTTTTTGGATTTCAAATTCTCTAATGTTCTTGCTTCATCACTTGAAGTTGTGTATATGTTTAACTCAACATCTTCTTCTTCACCACTTATTATTTCAAAATATTCATAAACCATTTACTATTTCTCATACTCTTTAGATTTGGAAACTAAATCTACAACTAGTTAATCTTCTTCTCTTGTATATTTATATACCTTTTCATTTTTACTTCAACACTTTTTTATGATTTTTAACATTTAAATGTAAAAATTTTCTTTATCTACTATATATGATACGAAATCTATTTTTATATGAATTTCCATATTCGCTCCCTTTGTTTTTTATTTCTTTTATATTTTTTACTTTTATTTTATGGTCATACATATTTTTTCCTTGGGGTTATAAATATACATGATCACCCTAAAAAAAGAGTGGTTTTTGGTAATTTTTATTTATTATTTAAGTAACAATTATTTTAATTAATAAAAATTAATAATATTAATACATGTAATTATAGTGAAAAATATAATTTGAAAGAAAAAATGAAAATAAATAACTAATGGATTGTTAATTTTGAGAATCATTACTATATATTCCTTAAATAAATGTGTTTTTATGAAAATTTATTTCAAAACCATTTGTTTCAGTCCCTTTTGATACCATATCACCCTTGCATGTTGAGTTAGATCTGAGAGCATTATAGGGATAAAAAATCATCTATGATGTGATTGTTAAATATAATAATTTCTATATTTCTCATTCATTTCAAAATTTATTTTAGGTGATAATATAAAGATTATTTTTTTTAATGTAACATTAATTTATTTTTTATAATTATAGTAATAATATATTAAAAATGAGATGAAATATTTGAAAATAATCAGTGTCGTAATTTTATAAAAGATTGTTTTTTATGGAAATTGTTTTTTATTTTTAAATTTTGGGTCCTTTAGATAGCACTGAAACCATCACATGAGGAGGTGTATCCTAGACATTTGTAGTGAGAAAAGTCAAATCACCATTTATATGATAACTAAACCTCTTAATTTATATTTTCCCCATGAATTTTAATACTTTATTTGTCATCATAATATGTTTTTAAATTATGTTCTTATTTTATTTTTTATTTAATTTACCTTAATTAAAATAAATTTTATTAAATTATAAGGATGATGGATTGTTTGTGCTTTACACTACACCATCTCAGCTATAATTACTTGATTTATTTTTGGTTATTAATGTTATGGTGGGAAAACAATAATCACCACTACTAAATTATAGATGCTCATTTTTCAAAATAACTCTTTTAGATTTTTGTCTTGATTATTTGAAAAGTACTATCTTTTAGTTTACTAGATATTGGTATTTAATTTAACATCCCCATAATATATTGGTTAGTTGGTGGGGGTTGAATTTTTATTCCCAGTGAACTCAGGTTCAAGTATTGGGGGTAACTTAATTTTCCTATTATGAGGAGGTCTTATGGTCCTATTGATCCTGGTTGTTCCCACATAGATAATAGCAGTTTCTATGATCCATATTTGGTGGGGAACTTGGGGGAGTTATCAAAACAACCACGTCATAAGAATCTTGTTGGGAGGGTGGAAACCTATTGACCCACTCTATTTTATGTAAATTTAATTCTTTTTTGAATCATATATTTTAACTTGGGGTTTTCTATTCTTCTTGAACATAATTTATTCTTAAAATTTATTTAGATATAAATTTAACAGGTGGTTGTGATGATATGAAATATACAACTAGAACATGACACTTACTTTGTGAAACATTAGTTTCCAGATCAAATAAGAACGATAATTCAGTAAAAAATTCCATTTATGAAACAAACTATAGCTGTTATAAATTATTACGCCAAATTGTAGTGCATAAAGAACTTAGTAAATATTTTGAGATGAGTTTCACTCGTATATTATTCATTTTTTATAACAAAATTCTAATTTTTCATAGTTAAATGTTCATCTATACCTTTTCTAGAATTCTTCTTCTTAAATTGATAATATCTGATGAAGAAGTGGAAAAAACTGACAAAATAAGCTCATATTGATCAAAAAGTTTTGGAATATGATATTCAAGTCATTTTTTATATCTATGAACCAACCTCGCACATAATTATGACTCATGAATTTCTCATAATGGTCAAATGTATCATTCAGTCTTCAAATTAATATTAAAGGGGTTCAGACTAAGTAAATGACTTCATATTTTATTAAAATTTTATGACAGGTTTGAATAGGCCACTTGTCAGTAAAACGTAGTGTGGCCATAATAAATGAAGACATATTTTTATAAGAATTAATAGTCTTTAAAAACATCTTATTTATGGACATAACCTGTAAAAAATAGAGATTTTCATTAAATCAAAGTAAAATTTCCATCATTTAATTTTTAATTTATAGGATCATACTACACATCAATCTGACTTTTGGTTTGTTTGAAATGAGAAAAAATTCGTCTTTATTAATTAAAAAGTAAAAAAACTTGCTTTTAATAATTAAAACATGAAAAAGTCCTATAAATATAGTTAAACCCCCATAAAATTTTTTATCATATTTTTAACATGTTGCAAAATACCTAATGCCAATCAGACATGATATTTTCCTGAAATGAATAAAAGATTATTTTAATTAAGTTAATAGTCAAAAAAATGTTTACAAATGTTAAAAAATATAAAAATACCTTGAATGGTCTAGAAATTAAATAACTTTGATTTTTTATTATTTATTAACACGTATAAATAGGACTCATATAAATCCAACAACTAGTTTGGTTAGAATGATTGGAAAAACATTATTTTTATATTTAAATGACTTTAAAAATACATATAAAAGAGTTATGGCCTAAAAAAACCTCTTATTGTGAGATCAACATATGTCACATTTATGGGACGTCTATTTTTAGATGTAAAAAATTATTCGACATTCATTGTCCAATGATTCCATGATAATCCATGATTTTCAATTTTATTTTGACCCTATGTCATTTTATTTTAATTATTTGTAATGCTTATGTCTTCTTATAAGATGCATAGGTTTATGTATTTTGTTTTTATTTTTGGATTCCATTTCAATGTTTTATTCTAAATCTACCATTACTTCTTTTGTATCATTGAATTTAACTTCTTTTTTGAATCTACTTTATAAATTTAACTTCTAATTCAAATTCAAATTCTTCTGTAATTTTTCCTACCCCAGAATCAACTACTAATTGGTTCTGATTTTCTTAATTTTTTATTTTGGAATACTTAATTTTATATGATTTTTTTACTTTTACATTTATTTGTACTTTTATATAATATTATTTTGTTTTTAATCCAAATATTTTGATTCAACTATTTATTGTCTAACTTCTGCATGTAATTCCAAATCAATATTCTGACATCATGATTTTTTATTTTTTATTTTGATATTACATTTATTATTTTTCTTTTGTTAATGATTGATTTTTTGTTATAAATTTTTTTATTCTAATTATTTTTCAAATTTTATTAATATTTGTTTTTAATTCTTCACTTTTCCTGCAACTGATGTCATTGATTTAGCTATCAATTCTAGTTATGCTTCTGTTTAATGTTTTTTCAATTTAATGGCCTGATATGAAATTGTGTTAAAAAAACGTTATATAGAAAACATCAAATATAATTACATGAAGAAGATGTGGAAGATGGTGTAAATAAGTCACTTAGAGATGAGGAATAACTCCCTCACCCAATTCAACTTGGACAAATCCAAGCCTAAGGCCAAAGTCCCAAAATATTTCTCTCTTCCTTCCCTAATTCCCTATTTCATACTTTTCATGAACCCTCTCTCCAAAGGTACCCCTATTTGGTCAAAAATAAATTATGAAAGGCAATGAAAATAGATTCATTCCCCTAGTAGGCCTCTTGTTGGATAATAGTATCGAGGGTATGAAAAATCTCACAAATGGAAGCCATCACTATCTATAATAATATAATATATGATACATCAACTACAAACAAGTCCATGAAATTTTATAAAAATGTACCCAAAACTATCCCATAATGTATGTATAATGAAAACTGTTATAGATAAAAGTCCACAAATAAATACACAAAAGAATTGCAATGGTGATGACACACAAAGAGATTTGAAGCCCGAGAATAAAATATCTAGAATAGTCAATAAATTCATCATGTACTACAGAAATGTTATTTAATACCAAGTGTGACCATACATGTAGACTTAGTAGGTTCATACCTAAGTCTCTTGCGTAATTATAAAAAATGCATACAAATTCACCCATGATAAACTTGCAGAACCAACAGAACATGTTCTCATTAATTAACCAATCATATCCTCACTAAGGAATTCTCAAAAATTAATACAAGTATAATAACATGACTAGAAGTGTATTGGTAAATAGGTACCCCAGACTACATTACCATTAGGTTTCCACACTCCCTCTCAATTTTTTTATTCCCCAGGGCTCCCATCTTTTTCGTATAGTAACTATGACATAACACACTTGGGCCATAACATCACGCCAAGATCCCCATGTGAAATTGGCAATAACACCCTCCACAAAAACACAAGGTCAAACACATCACATCTCATATCTCCCAAATACATCAAGGATTACATAAAAAATTGCATATCTCTCAAATACACTTGATTAACCACATCACATTACATCCATAACCTGAATATAAGAGTATTTGGATCATAAAGGACACTAACCGTATGGCCTCCTCCTATCATGCAGGACCCCCACCAAAATCCATGTCATCAAACATCACCAAAGTTCACATTGTTTACTTATATTCATCATAGATCGTTCATGTCATCATCACCTTGAAGGGGAAACAGGTAAGTGTAGGTAACCATCAATCCATCCCCACCAACAGTGATGTTGGAAAAACAATGAAAAAACCATTGATTGTATGTAGGTAGTTCTTAACATGGGTGGGTTCATATAATAACCCAAAAAAACAATCAACACACATATATATATACACACACACAATCCAATCTATGCGTTTATAATAAGATCACCATCCAACTCACACATCACCACCCAACCTCAGAACACCGCCACTTTCTCTACCATCACTAAATACACAACACCACACAATAATCCATAATCGACATATCAAATTTCACATTTCACTTTCATTCTCAACCTAAACCATTTTATATATTTCATATTATCAACTTATTTGTGTCTTCCTTCCAATTTACTTCATAATAATCATTAGCCATTTTAACCACATAGCTCATTTAAATTTTATTTACTGAGTATCCATTTCAACCCTACCATTTCAATTCATCATTATCAGTTAATTCCATTACTACCCCAAGAGATACCAAAAAACACTACCACAGACAGAAAAAACTATCATCCTCCCCCCTCTCTAAGATAATAATACCCACATGGGCACCTTTTTACTACTACAACAACAGTCCACATCAGAGACATTTTCCCACATAATAATCACAACATTCCACATCCACTTCTCCTAATAACACCTACCCATATCACAGCCAAATATTACCACGTAATATACCATAACCACATAAAAACAGATTGGACACACGTAACAATTGAACATCAAAGAACATTTCACACCACATTTTTTAGATTTAGTAATGGGATTTTCATATGTTATACTTCTTTATTTTAGGGTCATTTTCACAAAATATATATTTATAGGGGAAACCAATTTATTTACAATATATAAGTTTTTATACAATTAAATTTTGGGAATAAAAAGAAAACACACAAGAAGGGTTCCAAAAATAAATCTGCCATAAATCCTTCAACGGCCATAATTTTCAATGAGGCCATAACCCATATAATAACCAAATGAAAATATATAAAAGTATATGGTTCAAAATAAAATCCAATTAAATTAAAATTTATAAAAAATATTTATCTTTAATTAAAAAAATCTAAACTACCTTCCCTAAATATAATATAATTATAACCCCTCATGTAATATAACATAGATGATCAACAATGTATCTAATACGTGGAACATATATTAATGAATATAAGAACACATTGTAAAAAGATAAAGACCACCAACGATAACCAAAATGAATGATAAAACCCTCACCATCCATGAACATAATAACCACATCATTAAATTTCCCAAAAGATCCTTAAAACTTCGAATCCTAGAAAAATCCTCTCCTAGATGAATAATAAGAAACAAATGGATGAAAAAATATGGGCTTTACAAAAAACATCATTATTTAATCCTCTAAGACCATGTTTGAAATCAACTAAGAGGGTGATGAAAGATCATCTTAGGATGCACTTGGGACACCCAATAAAAAAGATAAATAGTGGAATAGTGATCGAGTCTATAGAGATCTTGGAATTTATACCTATTAAATATAATAGGTGACTATGACTGAGCCTATGGGAGCATGCCACATAACTGTTAAAAAAAACAAGGGACTACAACAGAGCATGATTAACCACACTACAACCTAGTTGGTGAATTAACATATGAGAAGTATAACTATATCTATAACACTGATATTATAAAATGGGGGATGATACCAAGCCATAACACTTTTCATTATGTTTAAATCCTACAAAGACCAAAAGGTTCTACAATGTAGCAATGACTGCTACACTATATCCACTCACTAATTAGTAGTGGCACCAAACTCCCAATGGGGGATTCCTACACCACATACAACACCCCCATAATGTATAAAATATAAAGATATTCCACATCACTTCTATACGATTTATCAATTAAAAAATCTAAGAACCTCCAAAATTCATATTAATAGTATCCTAAAATGTAGTAGACACCTTAAAATTGTATCCACCATACATTATGAAACAACCCCATGGATATACACCATAAAACCATTCTTATGAAACCAGATCCTCCTTTTCCTTTCCAAAATCCATGGGAGATCGCCTAGAAACATGTACCACTAGAATTCCACCAAACATGCCAAAGGGTATGATATGTTAAAGTACTTATAACTAATATTCCATGGACCCAACAAAAAATGTATTAATAATATTATCATACCTCTAACAACAAATATCACAATGTAATGACTAAATTTCCATTAAAATTGGTTATTATCACTTCTCTCCCTTTCAAAATCAGCATTGTCTTTAAGTATCAATGCAGTAAAATGATTCCACAGTGTAATGGATGTTTGACATGCCCCACTAAGTTGTCCCTTCATCTGGTTGTTGTCAAAATCTCCTAAAAGTAGTATATAAACCTGTGGATCAGAACATTTATTCCTATTCTTAAAGGGAATCCCACAATGGAAACAACATTCCATGTATCATCAGTCATTACACTCCTCGTTTTTCTGGTGGTTATTTCTATACCCATCATGGGGGTGTGCGTAAGTGCTGCATAGTGAGCTACTATTATGAAATCCATTATGTTTCTTTCTAGTTGGACAATGATTATGTCCAGTTTGTTTTGTTATTAGTGATTTGGCGGATTAGTTCATATTCATAGAAATGGGTGAATGTTAATGACCATCCTATTTGGCATTGAGATCCCTCTCATTCATTGATTAAAATTCCACATATTGACCAAATCACTTGGTGTGGAGTTCGGTTTTTGGGTCATGAATGTGATCCCAACTTCGAATGTTGTCTCACTTGTCAAGTAGGAAATAATCAACAAATTAGACATAAAAAATATGGGGTATCAAAGACACCAAATACTCAAATTGAAGGATATATTCTAGGAATGATCTGTATTATTGGAGTAATACAAGATCATTATATAGATTTTAAATTAAAAATCTATTAAAAATGTCAATCAGTTATTTTTTGAACAATTCCCATTTTAATGCTATTTTCACCTCATCTAGAATTGTAAACCAATGAATAATAATCCCTTATATAGTTATCTGATCAAGAGCCTACATTGAAACTGTGTTGTTTTTATTATACCCAAAATATATTCATCTCTTGGGATCTAGAAACTTTAGGTACATCCATAAATTACATGAATTTTCACATGTAATGATTTATGATATTTATCAACCCTCATGTTGTAAGGTGGAATGTCTCACACAATATCCACTATAAGTTCTGAATGTATTTTGTCATATTCACCTAGAAATCATTTAGTGTGGATGCATGGGAATAGTAAGTGTCTATGGATGGGTATGGGTGTGCCTCTCTAAGTTGGGGATCTTCCCCTATCTATTGTAGTAAATTAGGAGTGTAGCGATGGATATCAGACTGGTCCCATGCTTGCTCTTTACAAAGCACTACCTAGTCAGATGCCAGTGATTATAAATGTCTCCATAGTCCTTTTTCTCCTTCTTCAAATCATTCTAAATTTATTTGGGGAAGTCTAGAGATACAATTATAGTATAGAGAGTATAATATATCCACCCTATGTGTTGTCTTGCATTGTCGATGTGATTTTCAATGCATGTTTCCATTTTCATAGAGCTATTTTAGTATAGGATGTAGTGGTTCTGCATATATATCTTGTGGAGAGTGACTCTATCTAAGTTTATTCGGTCAATCATAAATGTGATGAAGATCGGTAATTCACATAGTGTTGGAGGAAATGTAGTACTATATGTACTTGATAAGAAGTGTCCCACTAAAAGAGTAGTCGACTTATGTGGATGGAAACCTGTTGAGTTGAGAAGCCGTTGACATGATTGCAGGTGCACATAAGATAGTGCATGATGTCATGAAAGGATATTCAGGTTAGAGCTCCTCAATCTAACCCAACGTATCTGACCGCATGAGTGAGTTGAAAGATGGAAAATATTGTTGTCCACACAGATTCCCTACACCAATGAAGATAAAAATGTACGATGAGTGTGTGCAAAGATATTAACAAAACATGATGGTGCATGCTGGCAGTCTAGATAAAATTATACAAAATCGGGACAAGACACATGTATGTAGAATAGAACCATCAGAATATCATATGGAACTGGAGGAAGAAGATTAAAATATATAAAACATCGAGGGGAGGCAAAAATCCCTCACCCAAACACACTTGGCTGAATACAGGCCTATGACTGAAGTCCCAAAATATTTCTCTCTGCCTTCACTCTCACCAACCCTTCCCTACTTATAATTGATCCCCCACGGATAAAGAGAAAAAATATACTACAAATATATTATATCCTATATTAAAAAATACTCCCCTAGCGATGAAAAACATTTCCTTGACTAGAGTTTCTATAATGTGTACATATTTTACCATTGAATTTGGTTTTTTAACTTATTTTATATTCTATTTCTTTTTTTGACTTCTGGTTTATTTTTCTTCTCAATTTTATTTTTTTTACTTCTATTTATTTCTTTTAATTTTGATTTTGTTATTTTTTTCAAATTGTTTCTTTATTTTAATATTTTTTTTGATTCATCTATTTTTTCTTCTAGTTTTTATTTTTAAATAACTTTTGAAATTCTAGATTTTTCATTTACTAATATTTTATATTTCTCTTTAGCATTTTGTTTTACATCTTCTAGTTTCACTTATAACTCATGTTCGTCCTTTTTTCCTCTAGAATTCTTCTTCATAGTGTATTCTACTTTTTATTATTATTGTATGTTAATTTTATTCCTTTTATGTTAATTTTTTCTTTTTTTATTTATATATATAACTAATGAATTTGTTTCTTTCACTTTCAATTCAATATTTAAAATCTCCTTCTAAAATTGGGATTTTGGATTCTTATTCACCATCCATTTCTTCTATTTGAGAAACATTAACAATTAGTTTTGACTTATACCCTCTCATTTTTATTATTGATTAATTATTTTTAATTTTAACATTGATTATTGTTATCCTTTTACATTTACATGAATTCCTTATTCAACTTTTGGTTATGTTCCAAAATCAAATTGTTATTCTACATTTTACAATGTATTATAAATTATGTGTTTATGCCCACTTCTAATTTTATTTTATATTCTAACTTTTTTATTATATTGGATTGTTTTTTATTCGATTTTAAAAAATATAAATCTTTATAGAACCACCTTATTATTTATGGATTTCATATATTTCTTAATATTATTATTCCACTTCTGCCACCAATTTCATATTCAATCATCAGTTTTAGAATCCAAATTTTATCTTTATCAATTGTTGGTGTTGTAACTTTTGATTTCTAATATCTATGATTTGAATTTTCATTTTACTTTAACTTATTATTGTATTATTATTTTTATTATACCATTACATTTGAATATTCTTGTTCCTTTCCTTATTTCTTATGTGGTTGTTTCATCATTTTCTAATGTTTTAGTGTCTACTTTTACTTATCCATACCCTTTCACATCTTCTTTAGAACTTTTCTTACTAATTATACACTTGCTCATTCTATAGCCTTAAAAATTGAAATTTCATAAAAACAATTTGAACATATATTTTTGTATTTAGGGATACAAAATAAAATTAAATAGTTTTAAAATTACTAGATAAAGATATCAAAAGTAGATTTGGTTCTTTTTCTCTTATTGTTTCATTTTTTCTAGGGGGTTTGTGTCTAAGTTGACTTCTCTTTTTTACTTCCACTTATTATTTCCTTATTCAATTACTTCTTATTTACTTTCCCCCATAGCAGCATTGACTACTACATTTTAATCTCCCTTTTCTCATGAATTATCATATTTATATGTTTTTTTCACTTTTCCAACATCTTAATTATTTCTTATACCATTTCCATTCTAACTCTTATCATTTTTATCATCTACTACATTTCAAACCTACTTTTTATATATGTCTATTTCTGTTTTTGTTCATTTTATTTTCTATTGTTTCTATGTGTTTTTATTTTTCTCTTGTTCAAATAATTTTTCCTCTACTTATCACAAATGTCTCGATAAAAAATGATAACCTCGAGAGAAGGGGTTTTTAGGTGATTGTGCTTTTTTATTCTATTAACTGTTATTTATATTAATAAAATTAAAATATATAATTAATTAAAATTATTATTAAAAATTACTTTAAAAGAAAATTAAAAATAGATTTCATATTAGATATCTTATTTTAGAATCACCAGTGTATTATTTCGTAGAGAAATGGGTTTTATGGAATCAAATTTATAATTTTTTAGTTTCAGACACATAAAAGACCATTGCATAGGGAGGTGGTTCCCAGATCCTTGTAGTCAGAAAAATAAAAATTCTATAATATGAGTACATTAACAATTAATTTATATTTTATTAATGAATTTTAAAATTTGACATGAAATCATAATATAAAGTTTATTTATGTTTTTATTTAAAATATAATATAATATATCTTAATTAATATTAAATTTATAATGTTAAATGAATGTTGATTATCAAATTTTTACACTAACCCCTCTCAACTATGGTGATATGATAGATTCTTGGTTATGTTGATGATGGAGAGACAACCACCGCCTCCATTAGTGGGAGGATCTTATTAATTTTCTAAAATGATATTGTTCAGTTGCTTGTTTTAGTAAATCAGAATGTAGTTTATATTTTAGTTAAGTAAACATGATGTCTGTTTTTATATTAACATCATAACATCCTATGGTTTACTTATTGGAGGTTGTAGATGCATTCCAAGTGAAGATGAGCTTGAGTTCTATGGGAACCACAAATATTCCTGTTTTGGGGAGAGTTTGTGGGTCTACTTATCCTACTAGGATTCAAATAGATGTAGCCAGTTTTGGGGATCTTCAATAGTTAGGACACCCAGGGGAACATAACTACTAGGTTAGGTACAACTTGTGGGGAGTGATGATATTCATTGATTCTCACCATGCACTATGAAATTAAGTATCTTTTAAATCCAATCTTATGACATGGAATTTATTATTATTACTGATCAAACGTTATTCATGAAATTTATCCTGATAAAGATTTCATTGGTTTTAGTAATTATTGGAAAATTACATCCACAACTTTTAACTTATTAAGAAAATCTATAGATTATTCGTCTACCAAGAAGCATCATTCTTTAAAACATTCCACTACTGAAGCTAATTGTAGTAGTAAAAAATTATTAAGTACAATAATTGTAGATGCATAACACACTAACCAATTTTGGAATGAGTTTTAGTCAAACCCTAATTTAATTTGATAATTCATGTTCTATATTTTTCAACTTGAAAAGTGAAATTTTTTATTTATAATATTATTATTCTTAGATTAAAAATGTTTTAAAAATTGGTTCCTAACCAATCAAATGACGCCAGATTTACATGAAATATCAATAAAATGATATTTGAGTCATTTCTGATTTATACGAACCAACCAGACATCAATATGAAACCTAAATTAGTGGAAATGATTAAATTTTTCCTTTGACCATCACATTTTATTAAAATAGGATCATAATTGAGGAAACATGTTTGGATTTACAAAACAATTATGACTTGTATGATTCTACTACATGTTCATATAATATGGGGTGTGGTCATAATTACTAAGCCTAATGTTTTGTTAGATTTAACTATTTAAAAAAGTTCTTCTTATGGGTAGTAACATTGAAAACGACCTCATAATACTATTATATCGAAGAAAAATCTCTATTATTTAGTTTTTGATATCTAGGTATGGAATATACATTAATCTGACTTGGGATTTGTTCGAAATGACCAAAAGTTATCTTTTATTGATCTAAAAGTTATAATACTTTTGTTAAATGTTGAGAAATTTTAAAAATACCTTTGATCATAGCCAAATCTTATAAAATGAAAAAAATATAATTTTTGACATTTTTGCAACATAAGTCACATCAATCCTAATATGAGAGGCAGTTTTCTAAAAAATAAAATTGTACATTTTAATTTATTTTAATGTCAAAAACACATGTTGAAGCATTATAACATATTAAATAACCAAAAATTTACATGATATAATGGAAAATAAATTTTTTATTAACTTTTTACTTGTTTTAATAGGCCTCACATCATCCCAACATGATGTATGGTCAAAATGAATTTTTTTAATAGAATTTAAATTATTTAAAAACAAGTGTCAAAATGTCAAGACCTAAAAAATGTACTCATATAATGAGATCACTACAAGTTAGATCGGAATAACGTCTATTCCTACCTGTCAAAATTATTAAGCAATCGGTTTCCTATGATTTCAAAATAATCATATACTTTTTCCCTAATGTTTCACCCTTTCCCATTTTCATCTATTTTATCTACTTCTTATGAGATAAAAATTAACTTCTTTTGATTCTTCTTATATCCTCTTCTAATTTTCCCATGTTTTATGACATTTTTTCTAATTTTGGATATAAATTCTATATTTGATTCAGTAACTACTCTTACATTTTCCCAAGAATTGACTATCACTTGTTTTATGATAATTGTTTTTATATGTTCTAGTTATACATAAAACTAAAATTAATCTTCTAGATTTATTCCTACTGCATATTCAACTACATTTTTTTTATTATTACCTTTTATTATTTTGTAATTTTTAATTTCTTTATATTTATTTTAAAATTTTATTTAATTATTTCTTATAATACTAATTTTTATTATGTTTTTTATAATTCATATTTTTTTAATGATTCCTTATCCTACTAATACATCTGCCTATATAACATGATTCAATCTTCGAGATTATATATTTATTATTTTGATTTTACTTATTTTTATTTGGGTAATATTTATACTCATTTTTTTCTCTGTAAATACATTTTTTGTTTTAAATATTTTCTCACCTATTACTTCTCTTTTTTATTTTGTATGAATTTTTATTTTTTACTGCACCATTGGATATTGCTTCAGATTTAAAAACTATTTATGATTTTATTTCATTTTTATTCAACTTATGCATCTCTATTTGAAAATTGACTATTTATTTTTCATTAATTACTTCTTCTTAATTTTCTTTTGGATTATTGCTTCTTTTTATGCATTATGATTTCAAATTTTTTACTTCCAACCTATTATTTCACTTCTTGTTTTGTTTTCTTTTTGTTAATAATATTTTTCAAATTTATTCTTATTTTTATAATGAATTAATTTCATGCTTCCTCTCATAATGTTTTATAGTTTTTTTCTTTTACATTCGAGTCTTTTAGAGTTTTCATTGAATAATTATTATCCTTCTTTTTCCTTATATCTTATGTATTTTAGATTATGATTCAACTACTAACTCTAGTTCTTTATTTTCAATATAGTATTGTACTATCTAATGTTTTTATCTTTTGTTTATTCTTTTACTTATATTTTTATATATAAGTATTTTCTTTTAGTTGTTATATATGACTAATAAATTTTTTATTTTTCAACATAATAGAATTTTGAGATTCTAATTATTAATTAGGGATTTAAGATTCTACACCACATTCTATTTCAACTTTTGGAACTTAATTCACAATTAATTTGAAATCATTATTTCTAATTCTACTTCGAGACTATTTTTTTTTATTTTATCTTTTATTCAAGTTCTCCTTTTACTTTTATATCAAATACCTCTTATACTGTTGTTTTTTTCTATGGATAAATCTTTTTATAATTTTGATGATATATTAAAAAGTATAAATTTGTGCATACTTTTCATAATTATTTTATATTCCACTATCTGATTTTATTATTACATTTATTTTTATTCTCTTTTAAATATATTTTCTTCATTTTAAAACCTCCTTGTTTATAGATTTATTATTCTTCCTCATATTCTACTTCAACTATTTCATCCACTTTAACATGTTATCATCACAATCAAATTTTAAATTACACATTTATCTCTATTTAGTGATTTTACATTTGATTTATGATATATGAGATTTTGGTTTCACTTTGGATTTAACTTTTTCCAGAGTTTTTTATACTTCTAGTTTTGAATATGGCTTAGGATTTTGTTTTTTATTCACCATTTTCTAATATTTTTGTGTCTACATTGTATTCCCCTTACACTCCGACATATTCTTTTATATATTTATTACTGCATCTATCTACTATAATAGGAAACTTTTTTATTATATAATTTATCTTACTATTCTGAATATGTATGTTCTTTTTCATTTTTTATTCCTAAACTTCTATATTTTGTTTTATTTTTCCTTTTAACTCTAATCATTTTACTCATTTATTGCATATTATATTGACTCTATATCTCTGCCCATTTCCATTTTCATTCCTTTTATTTTATATTGATTATATTTTTTATATTGTTTTTTACTTCTATAATTTTTGGTTTTTAGCACTAATTTATTAATATTTAAATGATCATCCTTTGATATTAGTAGTTTTTAGTTATTTTAGTTTTTTAAATAATGGTTAATTAAATTAATAAAATTATTTATTTTATAATTATTGTTATAATGGATAATGGATTTTGGATGAAAATGAAAGTATTTTGAAAATGAGATATCATATTTGAAAATTATTAGTGTACTTTTACATTTTTTTATAGAAACATTTTTATTTCAGAATCCTAGGAGATCCTCGAAATGGTGATATAGTATTGAGAAAATTGTAACTATGAGAGACGAATCTATAGAGATATGATTACTAAAACACATATTTTCTATTTTTTTCATGTATTTTTGTATCAAAATTGAGTTCATAATATAAATTATAATTATTTTTTAAATTTAATTTACACTACCCCATAACAGCTATGGTGATTTGATCATTCTAGGTTACACTAATTGCAATACCCCACCCCAATTCACAATGAATTGTAATCAAATATGAATGTCATATGTGCTCATGCATGAAACATCATTCTCCAAATACTTAAAACTACAATTTGGGGGTCCATGATAGTGAAACAAGTATAATATATTGTCAATTCCTCAAGAATCATAGAATTAGAAATCCTAAGAACAATTCGGAAACTATGCAGATCCAAAACCCCCACAAGCGACACTACTAACACCATATTTTATTTTCACTAAAAAACTCTTCCAGAAAATGATAGAAAAAAACATGGGAAGAGTAAATCCAAGGATTATTGGGTATAAAGTAATAAATACCAAGTAGATCTACCTCTATGAGATTCACCCCATTAGACGTAAGAATGCTCATACTAGGGAAACAAAAAACCCTATCTTGGTGCCCCACCTTAGAGGCCATGTATTCTACTACATTATTTTCCTCTATCCTGGTGTGAAGTAATTTTATCAAATTCCCCATGAAATACCTTCACCTTTGAATAATAAATGAAATCGACCAATAAATGGGAACAGATCAATGTTGGAAATTTTGTAGGGTGATGCAATCTACTTCTACCTCTGTCAAAATGATATTTTCCCACATTAATATGTTTAGAACCGTGAGAATCACCATTTATTATACCCAAATCACGTCCCCAATTCCAAAATTCATTGTAGAATCTAGAGTGATCTCCCCCCATTCAGACCCACACATGTGACACCATTTACACCATTAAATAATTTTAATTTGATTGAAAACCTATATAAAAATTTATAGTGAAACAAACCATTTTTAAATCAATGAGAAACTGTAATCAGACGTCATTTTGGAATGTCCCATTACTAGAAGCCTCATTAGTATCGATCGATTCCACCATGCTCATGTTTAATCGACCTCAACTTCCACACCTAAAATCTAAAATTAACGACGAATGAATGAGAAAGAATAGAAATACCAATAGAGGAAAAAATGTACCATAGATCACCAGAAAGTTCTTTTAAATTAACCCCCATGAAGGGATTGAAGCATATAAGAATATGGAGAAAAAGGGGGTCAACCAAAAAAATAAACGTAATTTTTTTTAACATTCACAAAAAACATCAGTCTGGTGAGATAGTGAGCCTAGTATTGGCACTAGGTCACTGCCCAGGATGGATCACTAGTGGTTGTAGGTTGTATCCCTACCACCTCATGATATTTATCCAATTATTCTTGAAAATATAGAACAACCACATGGGACCCATTCCATGTCCAAAATAAGTCCATTTAGGGGTCCAATAAAAAATAATTCAATTTTGAATCCAAATTCAAAATTTGGCCCCTCTATAAAATAATAATAAATAATTAACATGAAACTCATCATTCATAAAGATGTGGGTTCTTGGAAAATCCCCACCATAATAATTATCATCCCTAACAAGTCTTGTTTTTCATCCAACTAAATACCACAACCTTCCTCAGTCATTATTTTTCAAATAACTTGTCACGGACTACCTCTAAACATCATGCACAATTTCTAATAAAAGCTCAAAAACAAAAGTAAAACCTTATACACTGCCCACCAACATCAGAAAACTACCAAAGATGGTACCCAACCAATATCCCTAATCTAAAAGAATAAAAATTTTACATGAAATTCACCTACTAGTCAACATTGTTCCCACTATACAATCCAAATCATAATAGGATATTCCAACACATGACATTACCATCTTTCAAAATCGCCTTCAAAAACAAAATCATAGAAGTATGAAGACATGATGGCAATGGTTACCAACATTCCGAACCATATAATATGAAATAAAACTAGTAAAACTATAGTACCTATAGTCATTTCTAGATTCCTTTCCATAATTTATGCACACCTGTAGTCCATGCATAACATGAGGGCACCCATTTTCTAAAAAATTATCAACCAATTCCCAAAATGTACTCATAAGATCTAATAAGATGGACCTCATGTTTCCTCTAGTCTCCCACATCCCATTACAGACCCATGACTATTTATACCTCCTATGGATGACCGATTACGAAAATTCTTGGCTTTCATCACTAGCGAGATCCCAGAATACCTGATCCTGATTCCCCTACTCTTGAAAGAACCCTGTTATCATTTTAACACTTCCAAAAAAGTCTAGACCCAGCCTTCAATAAAATTCAATGGCTGAATCCGAAATCATATGAAACTAGTTTTCATGACCCACCACACCATGAGAACCACCTATTATCAGTCTGATTAGGTTCGGAACATCTCTACTCAACATGAGCCTGATGTCAATTCTAAGACTCCACCATAATTCATATCCATGGTCACATCTGGAATTCACCGAGTAGTATAAATGGAATCCAACCAGATTACTCACTGAAATCTCAAAGCACAACATAGTAGTCAATCCTGCAGTCTCTTTCACCAACAATCCCTCCTGCATGAGGTTTGTATCATATGGGACTAACATCATTCTTACCTTTAACAGATCACCCTTTTCCTCACACCACCAATCTGAATTCTTGAATCATCCCAAGACACAAACAATTAATAATCAAACATAATGACTAGACATGAAAAATATATATCTTTCATGAGCACCAATCCACAACATTACATCTTCCACATTTCCCCTTCTCATAGAAATTCCACCCATGACATCAGTTGAATTCAATTACATCAATGTCCACCACCATCAGAAGGTCAATAATGGTGTCCCTACCATATGACTATCCTTATAATACTCCTCAAGTATATACTAAACTAGATGAATACAAATTAGAAAATGATACTCCTCATTATCCATTCTCATATATCCTTGGACCACACACAACCACCCAACATTTTTGAATTCAAAAGGCTCCTCCAGAATCATAAGACAAAAAAGGATAATTCTCCCATTCCACTGGTCCACGATCTAACTGACATCACACACACCTTGTGCACTTTCCACCTCATTAAGAATTACTTACTAGTTGTTATACGTTAATCCTAAATTCTATGAACCTATTTCCCCCCAATAAAGAGACTATTTAACAACCATGGCATTATTGCATCCTACCCCATGGATAATGTAAAATACTTGGTAAATAATGAGTTAGAAATTTTCATATTTATTAATACTTGTGAATTAAATTTTAATTTTAATTTAATAGGAATTCTATGTTTGATTGCGTACCTGATACACAATATTAGGTTTCTTTGAAATCTGACGTTTCACTCAAAATTGAGTTATACAGAAAATTAATAATATAATATTATTATTTTAAATGGAAGTCAACACCTAGTCGTTGTAATGGTGGGAATGAAAAGAACTAACTATAAAATTATTATACATGTTTTTTAAATGTTTTTACATTTATACATTGAATGTTAGTGGCTTAAAATATGAATTAATCTAATTTTAAGCATGAATACTCTAGTATTCAGTAAATGGACGATTTACCGCCTTTTGATGGAAAATCCTCATTAAATGTAGTTTTGGTCATTTTTATATTTTATATTTGAAAAAATATAATTCTTCTTTAGATTAGGCACATAAAATTTAATTTGGGTAAATTTTTGGTATTTTTATAATAAAGTTTATTTTTTGATGAATAGTGATAAATATTGTATTTTAATTCAAAAGTGACTTTTTATATAATTTAATTACCTGGTTGTATTATCTTTTTAATTGGTTTTAAAGTGTAATTAAAATATATTAATACCATTTAATCCATTGTTTAATTTTTTAAATAATTTCACTTTGAAATTGGACATAAACAAGTATCAATCTTTTGATAGTTATTGTTTCTTAAAAAACGCTATTTGTTTTGACAATGGGAATTAATTTTAAATTAATAAATGTGCCTTATATGATTTGAATTTTGTAAAATAGATATAATTTTTGATTTCTGAATATCAAATATAGCTTATGCTGAATTTTTGGTATTTTTCTGAAAAACTACAATTTTTGATGAATTGTGAAACCACTTAGTAGTAGTTAAAAACCGACTTTTTCATTTAAATGAAATCTCGCCGCTTATGTAAATTGAATATAGAAAATATGAAATACATGGGTGTTATTAGTAATTAAAATTTGGTTCAATAAGATGAAAATATTTTTTGGTGAATAGCAACTTTTGACTTTTATTTACCGTGGTTAAAGGTAAATAGGGTAATTCAAGGTAAAAAGAATATAATAATAATACAAAATTACCATAACACTTTTTCTAACCTTATTTGATGAGTCATTATGTACCATGGTAATCTTTGGTTCGTTTTAGGGATCCCATGGAGCCAGATAAGAGTGAGAATGACACTTTAGATAATTAATTTAATGTAAAGGCAAAAATGACACAAACAAATATCTTTTAGTAAATTAATTTTTATATGGGGTTATATAAGTTATATTTTTGACAATAAATATTCATTGAAATGATAAAACTATTTCCTATATCAAGTTAGGTTTTTTATAAATTTTAGACCCAAAATAAATTAAATGATATATTACACAATAATGTTGCAGCATTTACCTCATTAAAAAATGATTTAAATAAAAATGATTATTAATATTAATATAACATTAAAAACCTATACAATTCTTACTGGATGTTTTTATTTTGACCATGATACATGTTATAGTATACTTTAATTAGTTTTGGAAATTTAGAAACTGAATAGAATTATATAATAAAAATAATATTTTCACACATCCCTAAAGAACCCCTCCCCCCACTTATAAAACTCCATCACTTCTTACTAATTTCTCACACCTCTCAACCCCCATGGATCATCCAACCCCTGTCCACATAAGTTATAAATATCAATATCCTCCTCCTAGAATCTTTACCTTAGGAATAAGCCACTTCAAGAAGTCCTATTGGTTCAAACCAAAGGGAGTTGCCCAAATTAAAGATAAGAGTTTCTCTAAACTTATTGTATTTTATTTTACTTCTCCAACCCCTAAAATATTTTTATTCCTTTATTTTATAACAACACCAGTATAATAAATATACTATTATGTTTTTATGATATCGATTTGAACTAAAATTACACACACCTATATCTAATGGGTGAAAAACATACCGTTTTTGTGGGTGGAAAAATAAAGCCTCCCGAAACGATGATTGGTCAATTATCTCATACTGCCTCTCATGGTTGCCATTATGATGGCACTATTTTTATATATGATATATATATATTGTTTATGTTTTATTTATGCTTCTGTATTTTTCATTTATATCATTCCATTTTGGTTTCCGTTATTGGTAAACGCGATAATTTCATTTGAGGAAGTGCGGACTACCACCCCCTCAAAGTGATATGACTCATTAATTCAATATGTGAGATCTATAAAGAATGGTGGTAATGATATTATATATGATATTATACTATAATTATAATATACCTCTGTATAATTATGTTTTAATTCCATTAAAATTCGAAATAGAAATGAAAGTAGTGTTCATGCGTACGTACGGCTTACCGTATCCATGAATGGTGCATTTCATTTCTTACCTCTATATGTAATGTAATATTATAAATAATAATATATACTGGATATATATGAAATATATGATATCTAAATTATGAATATCATTCTTGGAGAAAATGTACTATTTACCACAATCACAACCAGTAATTATAAGTAGTCAATTTTAGAATCAAGTACCAAATATCGACTAAATTACCATTATTAACATAAATGATTACATAATGTTTATAACATAGTAAAAAGTGATATAAAAAGAATAATAAACTTGAAAATTGTTATTATGAAAGTAGAAATTAACTTTAGTTTGTTATTCAGGATGAACAAGGAACAAATGATTCATGTCGGACATGAGGTAAGGGATTTCTTATCTCACTTTTAATTTGGTGAGATGTCCATTGATCGCCACTTATTTATTGCATGTGGTGTATTGTGTACTGACATTTGAGATATATTATAATTATTCTATTTGTATTCATTGTATTATTTTATCCATTTGGTGGTTATTAACTTTTGGTTGTATGACTCGATTTATTACAACGAAGTAAGGGTTTTTCATCTCACTTTTTATTCCCATGAGATTCATGCTATATTGGAGACTATTTCCTTTTGTGTGGAATATGGACTATCCATGATTGTTTTCATTGTGTAATATACTATAATTTTTTGTTATTTAAATATTCATTGAATGATTCTTCTTTCATGTTGTGTATCTTTTGTATGTTACCCAATCTGTAAGGGAACCTTTCACCCTCCTCTTTTTAAAGGACATATTTTTTATTATGTCTTTTAATTTACATCTTATTATGTTGGGATATGTTCTGATATATATGATTATTGATGTAAATTTAATGTCTAAGTGATGAGATATATTTTATATCTAATCAACTAATTTTTTGAATTTTAATGTGACGCCGTTAGGCTCGTAAATTTTTGCAAGGGAACTTCTTAACCCAATTTTAATTCTTTGGGTTAAACATGTACTTCATAAATATGTCGTCCTATCAATATGTGTGAATGAACTCTTCTTATTTTACAATTATTATCCACTTATATTGAGTATATTTATATTTCTCACACATAATTATGTAATTGATTTAACATTAATTTAAGGATACCATCTTTATAAGGGATTTCATCTCAATTTACATTTCCATTGGGACATTATTGTTGTTATGCAGCAATTCACTCTTATATGGTGTATATACTATCCTTTTACATATTATATCATGAATAATTTTATTCTCATGTTGTAATAAAGTTCTGATTAAATGTTATTCCTCAATTATTTCTATTCAATCAATTATCATTTTGCTAAAAACTCTTTAACTAAAATATCATTTCAAATGTTTTAAAGATCTATTATTATAATTATTTATCTTATATGTCCATGTTTTAAAAATGTTTTTGATTATTTATTTTTATGGAAAGTAATTTTTTATAATTATTAAAAGCTTCAAAGTGGTATGGGACACATTTATTCAAAAATATCTTTATTAAATATTTTAAATGGATTTGAAATTTTTTTGATAAAACCTTGATTATGTCAATATCTTGAAATGATATATTGTGACTGCAATGTGAATATGTTATCTTTACTTTATGTTAGGATTATGTGTTATGAATATGTTATGGTTATTGAAATTTGTTAACATATGCAAGTGGTTCTGTGATAAACCATGGGCGGGTGAGCCCGAGATAGATCTCGAATGCATTGGGTAACGTGACGGATGTAAACATTAATGTTTATCCTATGTGATTTTGGGAATATAATGTGATGGGTATTCAAAATGCGACCCTCTATGTAGCTGTGATAGCTACAATGTATGTATGTTATGAATGCCATAAGTTACCTTTATGATTTTTGATTTCTTTATGTTGTTCATAAATATTATTATTTCTTAAGGTATGTTAGGATTGAAAAGTATGGATTCATAGAATTGTATTTATTGACGGGATAATGTTTCTTTTCATTATTTTATAACCCTTACTGAGCTTTTTATTCTCATCACAAGTTTTGAAATGTTTTTCACAGGACATGAAGATGAATAGGGTCAAATATTGGATCATGGAAAAGTCTTGCTATCCAAAACCTGGAACTAGACATGAATATTTTTTCAGAGTTTTTAATTAATGTAAACAATGGATACCGAGTACAATTTTTTACATGTAATATTTCATGTTGTTATGTAAATGTTATGAACTAATAATCTAAAACCCAAAACCTGAAAATATCCTCAAAGTAAATTATCCATTTAATTCAAAAATATGTAATGTTTAAGGTCGGGTCCTTACAGTTGGTATCATAGGTCAGTTTAGATAACACTGTAGGTTAGGATGTAATTTAATCCTAAGTGACATAACGATAATGGTTAACATAATAGAAAGAGTCATAGCTATTTTAGAAGTGACAAAAGGTTATTACATTTTTGGGAGCAAAATGGAAGGTATTAGATAACCTTTGAGGATAAATTATGTTATTGTTATTTATGAGGAATTGTATCATTTTTTGGAATGTTATGAAATTTTATTGTTTTTGAAAAAGGACTACATATAGACCATGTGACAACCCATCGCATCGGACAATGCTATAGTAATCGAACCCACAACCAAAGTGCAACTGGGATTTATAACCTACCACTGGACTATGTGATGTCCCTTGTTATTATGAAAAATTCTTTTTAGTTAAATGATTTTTTTGATCAAGAATAAGTTTATTTGGGATTATATGTTTTATCAAATTTACATTCTTAGTATAGGAAAATAATTTGGTGATTAAGTGATAAATGATATTTTGGAAGACATTCCCTCTTTTGGGAACACTATATGCTTATGGAAAATAGAATACCTTGGGATTTAAATTGTTTAGTAATGGTTGAAATATTATTTAGGAAGAATATATGTTTTTATTATGGTTATAAGATGATTTGGGTTATTTATCAAAATTATTTACCTATCATAGAGAAAATGTTATTAAGTTAATAACACTTAAGTATGAGACTTTAAGAGTAGTCGATTTTTTTGAGATAAATATTAAGATTTACTGTAGAAGACTACGTGATTTAAATCCTTCTGAGTTTTGGGTTTCAATATTTGTTTTGATTATTTTGGTGAATTTTAATGAAAATTGTGTATTGAATGGTCTTTATTGAACATTGGGTACTTTTTTATTTGAATTTTGGAGATTAATAGTAGTATTTATTTTTATAAAAGATTATCCTTTTGGGGGATTATATGATCACGTTCTATGAATATTGATTTTTGTTAATATCAAAATACAAGGGAAATATGTAGTTCATCTTTTGTGGATTATGTTATTCTCTAAAAGTTTATTATAGCAATTTTAATGTGAACAATTCACCATGAATACTCATCGTTTGGGGGAAATATGAGTTTGTGTTAGAAATCTATTACTGGATGAAAGTTTATATGACAAGAAAGTATGTTTACTTATGTTTTTAGTTATGCTCCTAAATAGATTCCTCAATGAAAAGTAACATAAAACCAAAAAGTTGTCTATTAACATTTCCTGTTGGGGAATGAAAGACTGTTTAACCCATCACATGTTTGTGATTTACTGGTTTTTAACATTATCCTAATCATGTTTTATATCACTCTCCATCAGAACTTGATGGTTTGTTCTCTCTTCTGTATCCATGTTTTCATTGAATCCTAGTATCAATTATCTTGGGCGACCTTTGTACTTCCTTTTATATCTTTTAAAGTGATATATTTTTTGACTCTTTTTCCAATGTGGGACATTCAATTAAGCTTCCAATCCCAGTTTTAATATTGTGATGACGCAATTTTCAAAAGGCGGGAAGGATGTAACATCCCAGGTAAATAATGGGAAAGTCATTTTCATATTTATTAATATTTGTGTATTAAATATTAATTTTACTTTAATGGGTATTCTATGTTTTATGACGTACTCGGTACACTACAACAGGTTTCTTTGAAATCTTACGTTGCACACAACATCGAGTTATACTCAAAAATAATAAAATATTATTATTATTTGAAATGGTAGTTAGTCGTTGTAACAGCAGTAACAAATAGAACTAACTAAAAAATGATTATACGTGTTTGTTAAATGTTTTTACATTTATCCAAAAAAAATTAGGGTCTTAAAATATGAATGAATCTAATTTTTAGCATGCATACTATAATATTCAGTAAAAGGTCAATTTACAGCCTTTTGATGGAAACCCCTCCTTAAATCTAGCATTGGTCATTTTTATATTTTATATTTGACAAAATAAAATTATTATTTTGATGAGGGACATCAAAATTTACTTGGGGTAATTTTTTGGTATTTTTTGGATAAAGTTCATTTTTTTGATAAATAGTGAAAATACAGTATTTTAATTCAAATGTGCCTTTTAATATAATTTATTTATATGGTTATATTATCTTTTTAATTTGTTTTAATGTTTAATTAGTATATATTTTTACCATTTAATACAATTTTGGTCATTGAAATTATTTTCACTTTGAAATTGAACATAAACAAGTATCTATCTTTGGATAGATATGGTTTCTTAAATACACGCTATTTGTTTTGAAAACGGGATTTAATTTTAAATTAATTGATGCGAATTCTATGTTTTTAATTTTTTTTCAAATAGACATAATTTATTAATTTGGAATATCAAATATAGCTTAGGCTGAATGTTTTGTATTTTTTTGAAAAACATCAATTTTTTATGAATAGTGAAACCACATAGTAGTAGTTAAAAAATTGAATTTTTCATTTAAATGAAATTGTAAATCTTCAATGAATTGAATTTAGAAAATCCAACAGACATGGATGTTATTAGTAAGGGAAATTTGATTCAGTAATATGAAAATCGTTTTTAGTGAATAGTAACTTTTGACTTTTATTTATCACGGTTAAAGGTAAATATAGTCATTCAAAGTAAAAATAATATCATAATAATACAAAATTATCTTATCACTTATACTAACATTATTGGATGAGTCATGGACGACCATGGGCAACTTTGGGTTCGATTCTGGGACCCAATGGAGCCACATAAGAGTGATAATGACACTTTATATTAATTAATATAATGTAAAGGAAAAAATAACACAAACAAATATCTTTTTGTATGTTAATTTTTATATGTTGTTATATAAGTTATAATTTCTACTATAAATATTAATTGGAAACTTAAAAATATTTCCTACATCATGGTATTTTTTTTATAATTTTTAAACATAAAATAAATTAAATTATTTATGACATAATAATGATGCAGTATTTACCTCATTAATAAATGATTTAAATAAATAAGATTATAAATATTAAAATAACATCCAATACCTATCAAATTTTTATTCGATGATTTTATTTCTACCATGATTCACCTTATATTTAACTGTAATTAGTTTTGGACCTTTAAAAATCCAATATCATTATATAATAAAATAATATTTTCACACTTTCCTAAAGAACCCCTCCTCCCACTTAAAAAAGACTTCACTTATTACTCATTTCTCACACATCTAAAGCCCCTCGGATCATCCAAGCACTACCAAAATAAGCTCTCAAGATACATCTACTCTTCCTAGAAGCCTTAACTTAGGTAGAAGAAAATTCAAGAAGTCCTTTTGGTTAAATCCAAAGGGACTTACCCAAATTAAAGGTAACTGTTCCTCTTAACTTCTTTTCTTTTATTTTACTTCTCCAACCCATAAAATCTATTTATTACATTATTTTATAACAACACTAGTATCCTAAATATAGTAGGATATTTTTTTGAGAAGTAATCAAACTTCACTTAAATACACCTCCATCTAATGGGTGAAGAATACTGTTTCTGTGGATGACAAACTAATGCCTCACGAAACGATGATTTCTCGATTATCTCCTACTGCCTCTCAGGGTAGACATTATTATGGAACTATATTTATATAGTTCCATAATAATGTCTTATTTCTTTATTATGCTTCTGTATTTGTAATTTATAACATACCATTATGGAATCCATTATGGGTTAACGCGATAATTTCATTTGAGGAAGTGCGGACTACCGCCCCCTCAAAGTGATATGACTCATTAATTCAATATGTGGGATGTATAAAGGATGGATTTAATGATATTATATATGATATTATACTTTAAATATAATATACATATGTATAATTATGTTTTAATTCCACTAAAATATGAAATATAAATTATAGTAGCATTCATGCGTATGTACGACTTACCGTCTCCATGAATGGTGCATTTCATTTCATTCCTCTAAATATTGTATAATATTATAAATACATATATATAATGGATATATATTATATATATGATATATAAATCATGAATATCATTCTAGAGATAATAGCCTATTGACCACAAGGACAACCTGTAATTATAAGAAGTCCATTTTTTACTCTAGTACCAAATATCGACCAAATGACCATTATTAACTAAAATGGTTGTATTATATTTATAACATAGTAATAAGTGATATAAAATAATAATAAACTTGAAAAATGTTATTGAGAAAGTATAAATTAAATTTAGTTTATTATTCAGGAAGAACAAGGAACAAACTAGTCAAGTCGGACACGAGGTAAGGGATTTCTTATCTCACTTTCAATTCTGTGCGATTTCAATTGTTCCCCACTTATTTATTGCATGTGGTGTATTGTGTACTAAAATTTGATATATATTATCATGATTCTATTTATATTCATGGTATTATATGATTAATTTGGTGGTTATTATTAAATTTTGGTCATATGACTTGATTGATTACAATGATGTAAGGGTTTTTCATCTAAATTTTAATTCTTGTGAGATTCATGCTATATTGGCCAATATTTCCTTTTTTGTGGCGTCTGTACTATCCATTGTTGTTTTAATTGTGTAATATACGATAATTTTTGGGTATTTAAATCGTCATTGAATTATGTTTCTTTCATGTGGTGTATCTTTCGTATGTTACCCAATTTTTAGGGGAACCTTTCACCATCCTCTTTTTAAAATACATATTTTTGTTATTTATTTTCATTTAAATATTATTATATTGAGATATGTTCTCATATATTCTTATTGAAGTAAATTTTATGTCCATGTGATGAGATACCATTTTTATCTCATAAACTAATTTTCTGAATTTTAATGTGACGCCATTTGGCAGTCTAATTTTTGTAAGGGAACTTCTTAACCCAATTTCAATTCTTTTGGTAAAACATGTACTTCTAGAATATGTCATCCTATGAATATATGTGAATGACCTCTGATTATTTTACACTTAATATAAACTTATATTTATGTGTATTTATATTTTTCACACATAATTATTTAATTTATTTATCCTTAATTTAAGGATATCGCCTTTATAAGGGATTTCATCTCAATTTACATTTCCATGGGCACTTCATTGTTGTTATGCACCAATTCACTCATATATGGTTTATATAATGTCTTTTTCCATATTATATCCTGAATCCCTTTATTCTCATGATGTTATAAAGTTAGGATTAAATGGTATTCCTCAATTATGTGTATTCAAGCGTCTCTCATTTTGTTAAAAACTCTTTAACTAAAATATCATTTCAAATGTTTTAAAGATTTATTATTCAAAATTTTTATCTTTAATTTACATGTTTTAAAAATGGGTTTGATTATTTATTTATATATTCATAAATGTTTTAAAAATATTAAAAGCTTCAATTTTTTATGGGACACTTTGATTCAGAAATCTATTTATTAAATATCTTAAATAGTTTTGAAAATGGTTTGATAAAGCCTTGATTGTGTCAATATCATGAAATGATATATTGTGACTACAATTTGGAAATTTTACCTTTCCGTTATTCTTGGATTATGTGTTATGAATATGTTTTGTTTATTTGACATTATTTACGTATATGGGTGGTTCTGTTACAAACCTATGGCGGGTAAGTCCGAGATAGCTCTCCAATACATTGGGTAACATGACAGAGGTAAATGTAAATGTTTCTCCTAAGAGATTTAGGGAATATACTATGATGGGTATTCCAAATGTGACACCCTAAGTAGCTATTATAGCTAAAAATAATGTATGTTATGAATGCCATAAGTTGCCTTTATGATTTATGATTTCTTTATGTTATTCACAAATCTTATGATTTCATGAGGTATGTTATGATTGAAAAGTATGGTTTCATAGATTTGTATTTATTGATGGGATAAATTGTTTCCATTATTTTATAACCCTTACTAAACTTTTTATTCTCATCACTGGGTTTGAAATGTTTTTCAGAGGACTTAAGGATGAATAGGGTTAAATATGGGATCATGGAGAAGTCTTGGTGTCTAAAACATGGAACTAGACATGACTCTTCTTTAAGAGTTTATATTTTATGAAAAAAATCAATACTGATTAGAATTTTCTACTTGAAATATTCATGTTGTTATGAAAATGTTATGGAATAATTCTCCAAAACAGTAAACTTGAAAATATCCTCAATTTAAATTATCCTTTTATTTCGAAAATATGTAATGTTTACGGCCAGGTCCTTACAGATTACTTACTCAAGAAGGGTTCCCCAAAATTTCCCCATCATACCCTAAGGTATCCAAATGTTGTATATATCATCATAATGTTTCAATAAATATAATCCAAAATTTTAAAAAAATTATATAGGGATTTCACTCTACTCTAGCTTGAAAAACCATTTCCAATTCTTAATTATATTTCAAGCACTTTATCAAACACCTCATGAGAATTATATATTTTATTCAAAGAAAAACAATTATGAAAAAACAATACATTTCCAACAAAGATCATGGTCAATATCAATGTATATTTTCATAAATCTAAACAAAATTAATCTATACTAATAACAAAAGCATTCCAAGGTACATAAAATAAGATTGAGACACCTAAATCTAGAATAATTAAAACCTCATTTACATCTAGACTGTTGATTGCAGAGGAAGATATCATACCATATAGAACATATATATAATATAAAATTTGTAAATATTCCATGTAAATGCTATATATATTTCTATATTATCATAAGGAATCAGAAACCATGAAAATAAAAAAAGAAAAAATATTAGAAATGTTCAAACTCGCCAAATTACAATCGACGGAGATCCAATATTTCAATTGATATAATGATCTACCAACGGAAAGAGGGATGGAGTCAAAATAATCACTAAGGATCATATAGATCAATTAAAATCATATTACAATTGAATTTTTTAGATACTTATAGACTCTATTGAAAAACAAGCTTCATGATACAACCGTTAGAATATCCTTTCATAGCGAGTCAGTTCCTAAAACACTGTAGCGAGCAAAGATGAATAATATGAGATTTGATAATTAAATATATTAATTTATATTTATCTTATGCATTTTAATATATAATTGTATATCATTATATATTCTAACTCATGTTTTTAATTTAGTTTTAATTTTAGTTTTTTAATTTAAATTAAATTTAATAATGTCGAAGCATGATGAATTGTCAAAGCTTTACACGACCCCACTCGGTTATGATGTCATGATTGATTTATAGTTATGTTGATGATATTAGGACAACCACTCATTGGGGGTAGTTTCTATTCATTTTCCAAAATCATACCTTTTAGATTATTTTTTATGAACCACGATACACATTATATATTTTGTAAGTTATCTTTTTGGGGGGGTTTCTGATGAATTCCTAGTGAACTTGAGTTTTAGTACTATGGGAAAAATTCTAAATATTCTGGAAAGGTATGTGGAGACTATTGATCCAAATTAGACCCAAAACGATAGAGCATATTTCATTGATATATTTTATATGGGCCACCTAGGAGAATTATCACAACTACATGCATGAATCTATTCATCCTCACCATGCAATGATAAAACATGGTTGTTCTTAATCCTATCATATTATGTGGAATTTCATATTATTATAGATCAGAATTTATTCTTAGTAGTTTCCAAAATATATATTTCATAATTAGTTGGATAGGAAAATTAATTCGAAATATTTTCACTTCCAATGTGAATTTTTAGTTTGTTGGTCTTGTAAGAAACTTCTTACTATAAAGCGTGCCACTAGGAAAACTAATTATAGAAGTTAGAATTAATTACAAAAACTTTTTTTTTTGGAATAAACTCATCAATTTTGGAATGATTTTCACTAAAATTAAAATTCATTGAAAAACACCATTTTCATTTCTTTAATATTAAATTTTTATCTTTCTCTCTTCTAATTATATTCTTATTAAAATTAAAATATCTTATAAAATGGGGTCAAACCCCAAAAAATATGATTGGATTGATTCAAAAAATTTAGAAACCGATATTCGACTCAATTTAGATATGTAAAAACAATAACATATTTCAATCTCACAACCGAATTTCCCATTGTGATTGAAAGGTTCATTTTTCCATCAATGTATTATAAAAGGTGGTTAAAACAAGAAACTTAGGTTGAAATACAATGGAAATTTATGACATATATGAATAGAACACATTTCAATCTAACATGTGGTGTGTTCATAGAGACCTAACATATAGTTTTATTGAATCTAAGTCTTTAAAACCAATTTTGAGATTCATATCCTAGAAAATGACCTCACATTATAATTAAATTAAACTGTCAACAATTTAATTTTTACCATGAACCAATAGTCCTCATGTGAATCTGGCATGTGGTTTGTTCAAAATTACGAAAATTAAATTATTATTCATTTAAATTTAAAAAAAACTCAAGTGGTGAAAACCAGGAAATACCATAAATTGATGTTAAATCATAAGAACATGAAATCACTTTAAATTTAAACATTTAAAAAATTATTCAACAATCAGTATCCAAGGATTTATTGACAATATGAGATTGTCTGATAGGTTTTGAAACCTTTTTATTTTCTACAATATCATGGTAATTACTATTACCTGTACTATTATACTAAGGTTTTTGCATTATTATTCTTATTTTGGAATCAACTTCTATATTTTAATCCACAAAATCAATTACTTATTCTCCAATATTGAATTTACCTAATTTTATGACTCTAGATTATAGATTCTAATTCTATTTTACTTTCAACTACTAATTCTAGCTTATTTCACACTTCAGATTCAAATACTATATTTGGAAACAATTTCTTTCAAATTTTATATATTTCATTAGTTATTTTAAAAAATAATTTATTAAGATTTTATTTTCTATACATAAGTTTTTTATTCCACTTATTTTGTTTCTAATATTTAGTATATTTCTTACAGATCAACATCAATTTCTATATTATGACTTCAAATTTCTATATTTTTTTATTTTGATTAATCATCATTTTATATGACTTATATTTACTATTGAGTTTATGTTATTTATAATGATTTTTATTCTATATTTTCTTTCTCATATTTTATTTCTATTAAATATGAATTCATATAATTGAATGCGCCTCTTTTAATTAGTCCCATTTTTATTTCTATTTATTCATCCATATAATTTTTTATCATTTGATGCTTCTGGATTCTACCTTTGAATTTTATTTTTCTTTCATTTTCTCTTATTATTATTTTTTCTTCAAACATCTTCATCATCTAAACTTTTTATTTTGACCTTGTATTTAATATATAGGCTTGTTTTATTTTTTAATCGAATTAATTTTTAATATTTTTATTTTAATATTAGATTTTTTTTCACACTTATATTTTATTTTTTGTCATCATTTTGAATTTGAGTCTTCAAGATTTCATTTACTCATACCTATAATTATTATTCTAACTTTTATATTCTCTCTTGTACATTAACTTTTAATAGTTGTTCTTATTTTCCCCAATTCAATTATTTTTACTTTTATAGCCACCTAATAAATGTTTCCTTCAAATTTCAATACCCATTAGAGATCCTACATCGATTAATTTATATTTATAATTTTAGAGTCATATTCACAATTATATTTGATTATTCATTTATGTTGTTCTTAATTTTTCTTTTATATTCTACCTTAATGTTTTCTTTTTTATATTTGTTTGTTTTTAATATTCAGTCTATCATCATCCATATAACACCTCTTCATTAATTATATATTTTTATTCTTTTTATCTTCTGCATCAAATTTTTACAACACTTTCACATTGGATCACCATTTTCATAGTTCACATTCTAGATTTATCTAAAGTTGGTGCTTTGAATTTTTATTTATGATATCTATGTTTTAGTTTCAATTTTTATTTGAAACCATAAGTGATCCTTGATTATTGATATGGTTTCTATAGAAATATAACGATCAAAGAAACACCATCTATGATATGATTTTTATCGGATATGATGGCTCGAGATACAACTTTGTATATGGGATATGATCCATTGAGGTACAATAATTGATGTATAAAACTTGACATAAGGGGTGTAGTGGATTTGAAAATGATTTATTAACTGTATATTGATATGTAAAGGGATGATAATATTATGTGATGAATGAGTTGTGTGCCTTGATAAATGTCCATGGTTTTTTTACCTGTTTTAATTTTAATGAGAGATGGACCAGGGCGTATAAAATTGAAGAATAATAGAAAAATAATTTTCTAGTGGTAGAGAGGATCATTTATTTGATATTATATTATATGATATCTAGTATGTGATACTTGTATAGGGATATCCATGCTGACCCTAGGAACTTAGTATACATATTTTTATGATGTGTTAATTAACATTTTGTTTATTGAGATCTAGTATGATTTATTTTTCTCAGGGGAGGATTTGGAGAATATACTACTGAGTATACCCATTATAGTAACCCTACACACACTCACACAGATATATATATATATACTATTCCAGTCATCTGAAACATGTTGGTGATTGAGTTGGATTTTACTATCCTGTGGGATTAAAGGGTTTTTTGGCAACGTTGTCACTACCAGGTTAGTATTTTGGGTACTCTTAGCTTACAAAGCATTTGTATTTGTTATGTATGATCTCATATGTATATTATTGGGTTTTATTTTATCATAATGAGACGGAATTTATTGGTGTACTTGTCATATCTCTATTTACTTGTTTCTCTTAAATGCGAATATCATTAATTTGTACGTATGGTATAGTGTTGGTGATTTTCGCCTACCCATGACCAATTAGAGGTAGGGATACAACATCATTATCTCTATTCAGTCATTACCTCCCAAGAGGGGTACCTTTTGGGGGAGGGTTCATAACAATTAACACTTATTAATATATGAAAAAATTTCCATTAAAGTGGTTAAATCAATGAAAATGTGCTATAATATAACAAAAATCATTGGAAAATAATATTTGAGTCATTTTTTATATCTATGTAGTAACCCCACATCAATCTAAAAATTTTATTTACTAGTATGATCAAAATATTTATTTGAAATTAATGTTGTTATTGAAGATGAAAGTCACATAATAGGGGACAAAACCAATCACATGAGATTAGATTTCTATGAAATCATAGGATGAGGATACTCAATGCATTTTTGTATTTTAAGAATTGACTATTAGTGAATTCTATGTTTGGAATTCTCAGTATGGTTTGATATATTAGTTACTATAATTAAATATCACCATAAAGTTGTCAGAACTGAATAGTTGAGATCATTGGACACATGTTTTTTAAATAATGGTAATATATTTAAAAAAATCGTTCATTATTCGGGGATCATCGCATGTTGGATTGATGATATGTCAGTTTTTAAAAGTGAAAAATTATTTGAAAAATGTTTTCTTAGGATTTCATGATAAGTTGAGGCCCTTTTAAATTTTTAACACATTGACACATGTTTATTGAATTTAGAATTCACAAATAAATCACTTTTATTCATTCAAAACAGACCACATGTTCAATTGATGTGTGGTATATTCTTATATATCAAAAATTAAATGCAGGTCATTTTCATTCTGTTTTCTGATAATCAAAGGACATTGTATAAGTTTTGACCCTTCGATGTTTATTTATTAAGGACATTAAAATCTATTAAAATTAATTTTTTGATCATTAATACCCAAATATGGGTTTTATTAACATGCAATATTTTTGTACCTATCAAAATATAACCAACGAACATTTTTGTAACGACCCGAGTCCGGAGCCCCTCCATTGGTGCCCCGTACCCGGTTCACCACATGACCTCAAGCGCGTTTCCCCGAACGCCAGAGGCTAACGACTAGCAGCGAGGGCCTTGGTGATTCGGTGGGGAAACTATGCCCTCATTCGGTAAGGTATACAAGGTAAGAAAACAACAATAAACAGCGGAAGTAGTAAACAACATGCATGATAGTAGAAACCAAATAGCGGAAGAAATGTAGATATATAACTGTGATAAAAATGATGCAGAAGGTAAAGAATCTAAGGAAAATAGAAAACAGGACAACGTGATGAAATAAAACTGAAACCAAGTGCAAAAGAAAACAATGTAAGCTCCTCAGCATCGCGAGCCATGGCTCGGTCCCATGCTCCCCAGCTCCTGGTGCAATCAAGATCCTGAAGTTGAAGGGCGGTTGCCCTTGTCAATACCTGCAGCAGCATAGTCTGCTTGGGCCCAAAAGCATGTCCCAAACACTGTGTGAGATACAATCCTAGTAGGCAATCACCCAAATATTTGTGCCTAACAGTTTTTGAATACATGGAAGTACTAAAACAAGAAGCAGTAAATAGAAAAGAAAAAACATCTACAATCCACAGTTCTAACAAGTATAGCACTCAAGTAACCAGCCAGCAACAAAAGAAGAAATCGGTAACCCTCTGGGTAGCTCTCACAGTCTAACCCCTATTGTTCAAACTATAAGTACTGGCAACCCTCTGGGAGGCACATATGGTCTCACCCCTCTGATTCAGCTATGTAATTAAGCAGACTCTCTCGGGAAGCACTCACCGTCAATTCCCCCTATAGTCTCGTATCGTGCTAAAGGCTCTCTGGGGAAGCACACAACGTCAATTCCCCGTGTGTCCTGTGTCTAGGATCTATAGACTCTCTGGGGAAGCACTTAACATCAATTCCCCCTGTGGTGTCACATTGTAATTAAAAGACACTCTGGAAAAGCCCTTCCGTCAATTCTCCCTTTGGTATACTACTCTAGGTTCTCACAGTCCTGAGTGAAGCTAAACATGCTCAGCGTGCCTGTATCATCCAAGTAAACCTCAAGAACTACTTGGTTATCATTCTAAGGCTCAACAGCATAATAAAACAACAGTTCCACTATCCTACAACTAGGCATGGAAATTGAAAAAACGCCTAAAAAGAAAAACATGCAAGTAAAAGCACAATAACATAGTATAAATTATCCAAATTTACAAGTAATGATCACTACTCAAGCAATGAAGAAAGCATAAAAATAACAGGGGAAAAACAAGAAACCCACAATTCCCTACCCAAGGGAATTGGTGGAATTTGCACAAAATATTCACAGACTTCCTATGCAAAGGCACAAAACCACTACCTCAATCCTAGGAGATCGATATATGTGAACCTCGACGACAGATTCCCATTAGAACGACGTAGATCAGAGAAAACTCACAAAAAGTTCATCCCATGAAAACTTGATAACATGGAGGAATCAAGAAAATAGACTCAAGAAGAAGGATGAACTCACCGCTGCGATTCCAATGCAATCGACCATGCTCGAATTGGAGAACGGACGGCGAGGTGGGATCTTGTCGAAGATCCGGCCGTACGGTAGATCTCGGACGGACGAAAACGGAAGAAGAAGACGATCCTGTGGGTTAGGCGTGACCCCGGTCCATTTAATGAAAAAAAAGTACACATCGTGTACTTTTAGAGTACACGACGTGTATTGGGTCCTTTCCGTACTCCGTCAAAATCGGCCTCCACGTCACCCCTACAAGCCATGTGTGTGGACCGGGCACCGCCAGCACACAGCTTTGAGCCATATCAAAGTACACGGTGTGTACTCAAAAAGTACACGGCATGTACTTTGAAAATTTCCAGAAAAACCATTTTTCTTAAAAACTCCAGAAAAAGGAAAAACATACATGAACGAAGATCTGGGTTCTTACAAACATCCCCCCTTAAAGAAATTCTTTCCCGAATTTCCCTAACGTGTCAGAGAAGAAGAAACCCTGAACAGCTCCGGCCATTGCGATCGTACATCGGCCTCCCTCTCCCATGACTCGTCATGTACTCGCCCGTGCTGCCATAACACTCGTACCAGAGGAACAGACCGCCCGCGGAGAACCTTCGTACTATGATCGAAAATCCAGATAGGATGCTCCTCGAACAACGCATCCACTTCAATCTTGATTTCCTCGGGCTGAAAGACGTGAGAAGGGTATGAAAAGTAATGTCTGAGCTGAGAGACATGGAAGACGTCGTGCATGGCCCGATACCTCTGAGGTAGCTGCAACCGATAGGCGATCGGCCCCACTCTCTTCAAGACCTCAAAAGGCCCGACGTACCGCGTTGAAAGCTTACCATCTCTCCGAATCCTTTTGTGTCCCAACCTCAGTGCGACACGTAGGAAAACCTAATCACCAGCCTCGAACTCCAGAGGTCATCTCTGCTGATCAGCATAAGGCTTCTGTCGAGACTGCATTGTAGACATCCTCTTCTGAATCAGCTCTATTTGTTCTGAAGTCTCCTGAACAAGACGAGGTCCCAGCAAAGCTGCCTCTCCTACCTCCAGCCAGCATAAGGGTGATCGGCATGGCCAACCATACAATTCCTTGTATGGTTCCATCTGAATGGTCGCCTGAAAACTGTTGTTTTAGGGGAAATCCACCAGAGGAATATGCTTCTCCCAAGAACCGCCAAGGTCTATAATTCATTCTTGGAGCATATCCTGAAGCACCTGGATCGTGCGCTCGGACTGGCCATCAGTCTGGGAATGGTAAGATGTACTCAAAAGTACCTGTGTACCCAAGGCCTTTTGAAGTCCCTGCCAGAACCGAGAGGTAAAGCGCACATCTCTGTCTAAAACAATAGAGCGCGGAACTCCATGCAGATGAACAATCTCTCTAATGTAAGGTATTCCCAGATCATCGACACTGAGGGTCTATTTGGTCGGAAAGAAGTGATAAACCTTCATAAGTTTGTCGACGACAACCCAAACAACATCGTTCCCTCTAGGTGATCTCGGAAACCCAGTGACGAACTCCATCGCAACAGTGTTCCACTTCCACTCTGGAATGGGTAACTGCTGTAAAAGGCCTTCTAGTTGCTGATGCTCTGCTTTTACCTGCTGACAAGTAGAACATCTCATGACAAAAACAGTAACATCCTTCTTCATACCTGGACACCAGTACTGGAGATGAAGATCTCGATACATCTTAGTGATGCCATGATGAACTTCCCAAACTGAGGAATTGAAATCCCGCATCATCTCCTCGCGTATTTCTGTTAGAACACATACACGTCCATGGAAACGCATGATCTCATCCTTTCCCACTGTCCATACAGGAAGAGGGTCCTCTCCTGACACACTCTCTTGTAAGAATAAGCCTTCCGAGTCTGATAGCTACCTCATCCGTACCCGAACAAGTAGCGTAGAGGTAACAGCTACAGAGGATACAAATGTCTGTCCTCGTCTGTCATGCACCTCCAGATGCATCTCAGAGCACAGAGCCATTAGCTTCCACTCACTACTAGTCTCCTGAACTACCTGAATCTGAGTTCTCCTTCTCAATGTGTCTCCCTTGGCGTTGCCCTTTCCCGACATATAGGAAAGCTCAAAATCAAAATACTGAAGATAATCGACCCACCTGCGCTATCTCAGATTCAGATCATTCTGAGTGATGATATACTTGAGAATCTTGTGGTCAGTGAAGACCACAAAGTGCTCTCCCAGAAGATAGTGTCTCCAACAACGCAAGGCATGAACAACAGCTGCCTACTCCAGATCGTGCGTAGTGTAGTTCTTATCATGTGGCCTCAACTACCGAGACCCGTACACAATGACTCCATCCCCTGCATAAGCACAACTCCTAGTTCGATACCCGAAGAATCACAGTAAACAGTGTAGCTCTTGCTTGGATCTCGCAAGACTTGTATCGGTGCTGACGTCAAACTCCCTTTCAGCTCCTGAAATCCTGACTCACAAGAATCTGACCATATGAACTTCGCCCCCTTCTTGGACAGACCTGTCAAAGGTACTGATATATGAGAAAAGTTCGGAATGGATCATCTGTAGTATCCAGCCAGCCCTAGGAAGCTCCTTACCTCAAAAATGTTCTTCAGCTGCTCCCAGGAAACTACAACTCCCAATTTCTCTGGGTCCACAGATACACCTGCCTCTGAGAGGACGTGACCCAAGAAGTGAATCTGATCCATCTAGAAATGGCACTTCGAGAGTTTAGAAAAAAGTCAATGCTCTCTCCATATACTCAGAACTATCTCAAGATGGGTGGCATGGTCGTGTCGAGTGTGAGAGTACACCAAGATATCATCCACGAAGACCATGATGAAGAAATCCAAATAAGGATGGAACACTCGGTTCATCAGTTCCATGAAAACTGCAGGTTCATTCGTGAGTCTGAAAGGTATGACTGTATACTTGTAAAGACCGTACCTACTCTTGAAGGTTGGGAGAGGCATATCTGATGGTCTAATGTGAAACTGATGATATCCGGACCTCAAGTCGATCATTGAGAACAACCGGGCTCCTCGAAGCTAATCAAAAAGGTCATCAATCTGAGGAAATGGATATCGGGTCTTGACCGTCAACTGGTTCAGCTTCCGATAATCCACACAAAGCCAAAGGGTATTGTCTGCCTTCTTTGCAAACCGAAGAGGCAAACCCCAAGGAGAAGTACTGGGTCGGATGAAACCCTTAGCCTGTAGCTCCTCCAACTGCTTCTTGAGCTCCTGCAACTCAGGTGTGGACATCATGTATGGAGGAATGGACACCGGTGCCACTCTTAGCATGAGCTCAATAGAGAATTCTACCTCACGCTCCAGAGGCAAACCTGAAAAGTCAGCTGGAAAGACATCCCTGAAGCGATCCACCACTAGAGAAAAGTCCAACTGTGGAGTCCCCTGATCATCCAAATAAGGACTAGTAATATGGACCGTCACTCCTCCAATCCCAAGATGCTCGAGTCTCGCCCGACTCGCCCGAATGTCCCATTCGCCTCTATGAAGGAAAGATTCACCCTCTGGTGAAATGAAACTGACACTGTGGCAATAACAGTCAACGACTGCCTAGAAGGGAATCAACCAGTCAATGCTAAGGATGACATCATAGCCTGCCATCTCTAGGAAATAGAGATCCCATAAGAAGTGATACCCTGCCACCTCGAGAGGGCACTCTCTACATAGGCGTACACTAGATGTCCTTGTTCCCAAAGGTGTGTCTAGTGTCAACGAGTCAGCAGAAGAAAAGATGCAGAGTCTAAGTCTCTCCACGACGGGAATAGAGATAATGTTATGCGTAGATCCAGTATCGAAAAGGGATGAAGATAAAACTGAGGCTACTAAAATCGTACCTCGAATAGTAAAAGGTTCAGGGTCATGCTCATGATAAGTCTACTCCATGGCGAATGACCGGCCTGAACCATGGCTCTACGCCCCTGACTAACCACTCTGAGCTGAATATTTCTGTTGGTGCTAAGGGACTGGTGGCTGACTGCGACGACCTCGACCTCCGCCTCGGCCCGAACAGCTGGAAGAACTTTAGTTCCCTGACTGGTGAGAGACTGGTGGTGCTGCTCCTGAACGAGGAGTCATTGAAGAACCCCGGTCACCTGCTGCTGGTGAGAAAACCTATCAGAAACGTTAAAGGTGACCCATCTTTCCGCAAGATTGGCACTCCATTGGGTCTATCTAGCACTGCTGCCTCATGTGCCCTATCCGGCTACACTGGTATCATGTCACCTGGCTGCCTGATGATGTGTCACACTTCCTCGAATCACAGCATGTGGGCTCCATGCGACGCTTCTTGCTGTCATCTAGAGGAAAGATAACTCTGGAAGGAGAACCACCCTAACTTGCAGATCCAGAGTCTCTTATATTTTACTCTGAAATCGGTGCTTGATTAACGATTGATGTAATGGAAGTCAACTGGAATATGTTCACCTACGAGAAGATCTCCCTCCTGTGTCCATCCTCAAACATCCTCACCAAGAACACCCCAATCCCATCCCGAAGGGGTGTATAATGCTGCAGCTCAGTGAAACGAGAGGAATACTCCATGACAGATAGAGTACCTTGCTCTAATCTCATGAAATCCTGGTCTCGATCGGCCCTCAGGGTCTCTGGGTAGAAGTAGTCATAGAAAACGCACTGGAACTTCTCCAAAGTCATAGCCTGCTACTGAACCGCCCGTGAGATCATGTCCCACCACCTCTTGGCGGAGTCTCGAAGCATGTAAGTGGAGATCTTGACCCGCCTCTCTAGAGGCATCTCGAAATGCTCAAATATAGTCAGTATGGCTTCCAGCCATGACTCTACAGCCCAAGGTCCTCCCTCCCCCGAGATCGTGGGAGGATCCTGCTGCTGAAAGACACGCGTCAAGTCTGCCATAGACGAGGCAGGAGGCGGTGCTCCCTGGAAGGCCTACATCATCCTCATGAAACCTTCCCTGAAATGTGCATCAGTTCTCGCGACTGGTACAACAACCGGTGCCAAGGCTGGATCAGATGGTGGATCGATAGGAAGTCCTTGATCAGCCCTGTCGGGTGTCTGATCACTACCTGACAACAGACGTACGACCGGAGGACGTCTCAGAGGCATAGCTCAAAAAGATAAAAATCATGCCTTAGATCAGGAAAACAAATACAGAGAACACAAGAGTACAAAATGGGAAAATGGGGGAAAAATCCCACAAGATTGCAAAACACGACTACACGGTGTGTATAAAAACTACATGGCGTGTCTACATAAGCCACTAACATGGGCGTTTACCCCTTCCCTACAAGTCATGTACACTTCAAACTACACGGCGTGTTGACCCCCACACACGCCATGTTCTTGAAAACTATTCCCCTGCCCGAGTCTCCTTACACGGCTAACCCACACGGTCCAACTCAACCCGAGGCAACACGGCCTATTCGAAGAAAACACGGCGTGTACTAGACAAGGCTTCGGCGGACCGTGTTGTTAAGAACATGACCGTCTACATGGCTGAACCTTACACGGCGTGCTCAAAACTAACACAGTGTGTATAGGAGAAGGTGACACCGTCCCGTGTTGTTCATGACATGGTCGGGTGCCTGGGCAAGATTACACGGCGTGTTCCGAAAAAACACGGCGTGCGGAAAAGAAGGTCATGTCGGCCTGTGTTGTTCGTGACACGACCAAGTACCTGGAAAAGACTACACGACGTGTTCCCTGCGGACACGGTGTGTTCTACCTGAGCTTCACTGGCCAGTGTTTTTAGTGACACGGCCGGGTACACGGCTTCGTACTCACACGGCGTGTATCAATGGTACATGGAATGTTCCCGAAGTTACTCCTAGGACACCGTGTTCTGCTCACACGGTCAGCGACACGGACTGAAAACTACACGGCGTGTATCTAGAAAGAATGTGCCGTGTATTCTGGGTTTTTCTGGGCAGTAGCTCAGAAACTACACAGAATTCTAGAAACACTGAAAACAGGGGAAAAGATGCCAAATTCAGATCAGTGAGGGCCCATAACACCTCAAGAACAAAACTTTGGGGTTCATTTTAAGCAAGAAACAAAACAAACAGCTTCATAACATAACAGTAGAGAATCTATCAAGCATCTATCACAACAGCATGCATAATCTACACAGAGCCTATCACAACAGCATGAAATCGCTAATGTACCCTAGATGACATGGCAAGAATGCATGGAATGTGATTTCTACAAGTGGATATATAATGAATGAGATGGCATACCCTCATCTCATCGGGTTGCGATAGAAATTGAACCGAAATATCAAAACACTAACCGCACAAGTCATACTAATCACTCTAGGTGAAAACATACCAACCATAAAATCTCAAAACCAGAAAACTGCAATTAATGAGGTAGTATGGATTTTCCCTGTACACAGGTTAGCTACTCCCAGGCACAGCTTAATACAAAGTACCGAATCCATCCTATCCCAGGATAAAGTCTCCAAATAGTAAAGCAAGATAAAAAACTCCTCTGATACCACTTTGTAACGACCCAAGCCCGGAGCCCCTCCACTAGTGCCTCGTACCCGTTTTCCCACATGACCTCAAGCACATTTCCCCGAATGCCAGTGGCTGCTGACTAGCAGTGAGGGCCTTGGTGAGTCGGTGGGGAAACTATTCCCTCATTCGGTAAGGTATAAAAGTTATGAAAACAACAATAAACAACGTAAGAAGTAAACAACATGCATAACAATAGAAACCAAACAGCGGAAGCAATGTAGATATAAAACTATGATGACAATTGTGCAGCAGGTACAAGTATCTAAGGAAAACAAAAAACACAACAATGTGCTGAAATACAACCGAAACCAATTGCAAAAGAAAACAAAGTAAGGACCTCAGCATTGCGAGCCACGGCTCGGTCCCATGATCCCCAGCTCCTGGTGCAATCAAGATCCTGAAGTAGAAGGGCGCTTTCCCTTGTCTATACCTGCAGCAACAAAGTCTTCTTGGGCCCAAAAGCATGGCCCAAATCGGGTGTGAGATACAATCCCAGTAGGCAATCACCCAAATATTTGTGCCCAACAGTCAATGAATACATGGTAGTACTAAAACAAGAAGTAGTAAATAGAAAAGTACAAATAGCTAGAATCCACAATTCTAACAAGTATAGCACACAAGTAAATAGCCAGTAACAAAAGAAGAAACAGGTAACCCTCTAGGTAGCTCTCACAGTCTAACCCCTATGGTTCAACCTATAAGTACTAGCAACCCTCTGGGAGGCACACAATGTCTCACCCCTCTGGTTCAGCTATGTAATTATGCAGACTCTCTGGGGAAGCACTCACCGTCAATTCCCCCTATATTCTCGTATCGTGCTAAAGGCTCTCTGGGGAAGCACTCAACGTCAATTCCACCTATGTCCTACGTTGAGGATCTTCAGACTCTCTGGGGAAGCACTCAATGTAAATTCCCCCTGTGGTCTCACATCGTAATTAAAAGACACTCTGGAGAAGCCCTTCCGTCAATTCTCCCTTTGGTATACTACTCTAGGTTCTCACAGTCCTGAGTGAAACTAAACATGCTCAGCGCGCGTGTATCATCCATGTAAACCTCAAGAACTACTTTTCTATCATTCTAAGGCTCAATAGCATAATAAAGCAATAGTTCCACTATCCTACAACGATGCATGGAAACTAGAAAAATGCTTAATAAGAAAAACATGCAAGGGAATTCACAAGAACATAGTATAAATTAGCCAAATTTACAAACAATGATCTCTACTCAAGAAATGAAGAATGCAAACAAATAATAGGGTGAAAAAAGGATACCCAAAATTCCCCTCCCAAGGGAATTGGTATAATTTGACCAAAATATTCACATACATCCTACGTAAAGGCACAAACTATCTACCTCGATCCTAGGAGATCGATAAACGTGAACCATGATGAAATATTTCCCTTAGAACGACATAGATCTGAAAAAATGCACAAAACATTCATCCCATGATAACATGAAAACAAGGAGGAATAAAGAAACAAGGCTCAAGTAGAAGTAAGAACTCACCGCTGTGATTCCAACGCAATCGATCGTGCTCGAATCGGAGAACAGACGGCGAGGTGGGAGCCTGTTGAAGATCCGGCCGTACGGTCGCTCTCAGACAGACAAAAACTGAATAAGAAGATGATTTTGGGGGTTTGGCGTGACCTTGGTCCATTTAATGAACAGAAAGAATGTACACGGTGTGTACTTTTTGAGTACATGACGTGTACTAGGTCCTTTCCGTACTCGGACAAAATAGGCCTTCACGTCACCCCTATACACCCTGTGTGTGGCCCAGGCACGACCAGCACACGGCTTCGAGCCAAATAAGAGTACACGGCGTGTAATCAAAAAGTACATGGCATGTACTTTGAAAATTTCCAGAAAAACCATTTTTCTTAAAAACTCTAGAAAAAGGAAAAACATACCTGAATGAAGATCCGGGTTCTTAAAATTTTCTTATATATTCATGATAATGCGAGCTCATTTTCAAGGTTTTTACCCTTTAATGTTAAATAAAAATAAACACACTTTTGGTATTTTAGAGAAAATATCATGATATACTGATTTTATATTTAAACCTATATCACAAATTTAATAGAGTTCATTTAATTAATTTTTCAAAACAATACAAGGTCATTTTCAAGATTTTAACCCAGTTGAATCATGTCTTTAAGGGTAACTAAAGGTATTAAAATAACTCCACGGTTATTCTAATAAAAAACCATGATGGATATATGTGTTTTAAATATATATATATATATATCACAAATAAATAATTGATTCATCTCCTTTGATTTCATGAAAATTAAGGGTCATTTTCTTGGCCATTTTGACTACACTTCATTATAGAATGACATGAATTCTATCTGTACATTTCAAAAATTAATAAATGATTATTGTATTGTGATTTCATGAAAATTCATGGTCATTTTCTAGGGTTTCATCCATCGAATCCTGTTTTTAAATACTTTTAAATCTAAAAAAACTAATATTATGATCATTCATACATCAAAATATTTTTGATTGATGTGTTGAGTATTCACACATGTCAAAAATTAATAAATTATCATTTTCATGTGATTTCAAGAAAATATTAGGTAATTTTATATGTTTGGAATCTTTAATAATTTTCTATAAATCCTCAATCATTATAAATGCAGTATTTATTTGTAAACAATTTCCAAAATTTGAATTGGTGTGCAATCATTTCATACTTGTTTGAAATTAATCTGGGAGTCATATTGGTGTGTGGTCTATTTGTACATATCCTAGATCAAATTTCAATCATATTTTCCTTTCATTACATGATAATTTGAGGTCTGTGGCTAGGTTTTGACATTTTTACTCATGTTTTTAATTAATATTAAACCTAATAAAATTATTTTTCTATCATTTAAACCACACTACATTGAAGTTGGTTATATTTATACTTTTCAAAAATTAATCAATTATTGTTTCCCTATGATTTCATGGAAATCCATGGTCATTTTATAGGTTTGACTTTTTGAATCTTATTTGTTGACATTTAAAAAAAATGTACTTTTTGTTTATGAGAATAATACATGTTTTATTGATATATGGGCTATTTCAAAAGAACATATTATCCAGTGGTAGTTTTTTATTGAAGGCAACCCAAAGTTATTTTACAAGTACTTACCCCTTGATGCATGTTTTCTAAGGATTTTCTTAAAAACATTCTTCACTAATCTTTTACAACCACAAATTGAATTGATGAGGTGTTTAAGATTCTATGATAATTTGAGGTTTTTTTTTGCTTTTGTTCCTTTGATTCTTGTTTTTTGACTTTAAAATCCCTAAAATGTAATTTTATACATTTTAAGAAAACTATGTGTCAAATTGATGAATTCTTTATTCCCACAAATCAAATACTAAATGTAGTCCATTTCCTTGTGTTTTCGTGATAATATGAGGTCGTTTTCTTGGTTTTTTCCCATTGATTAACATTTTTAAAGAGTTTAATATCAATTGAAATTGTTTTTCGGTCATTAAAACAAAAATTTTCATTGGATTAACCAGTAATCTAATGATACATGTCAAAAAATCAACTATCTTTATCCAATTAGTTTAGTAAAATTCAGGCTCATTTTCTCAGTTTTGTCCCATTGGTGTTAAATAAATAAAAATACACTTTTTTATTCAGATAAAACCACATAGAATACTGATTTTATACCTATTTCAATATATCAAAAATTATATGGGGTTTTTTTTATTATGATTCCTCAACAAGACGATCCATTTAATAAATTGTGACCATTCGACACAAGTTTTTAATGAATTTTAAATCCAAAAAAACTAGGTTATCAGCCATTCCAACTACCTCACATGATAGATTAATATGTAGAGTATTTTTATGATTTTAAAATTGATAAATGGATATTTTCTAATGATTTCATGACATTTTGAGGTTAATTTCATTATTATGAACATTTGACACTTGTATTTTGAATTTTAGATCAATAAAAATTCATTTTTGATCATTTTGATAAAACCACATGTAGGATTAACATGTGGTTTACTATCACAAGTAAAAATTTAAGTAATGGTAGTTTCTCATGGATTTGATGAAAATTTAGGTTTGTTTGTAATATTTTGATCATATATCCTATTTTTAATCTTTTTTTATAAATCTTTTTTCAATCATTATTACCAATTAATATATTAGAATAAAATTGTTTCCACTCATACATGTAAAAAAATATTTGGTGATTATTTTTCTATGATTTCATGATATTCCCAAGTTTTTTTCTATTTATTAGCACATTGAAGTATATTTTTGAGACATTTTAATCATTAAAAATGCAATTTGGTATTTTTCGGTCACCAAATGTGAGATGGATAGGCAGTATATTTCTACATGTCAAACCTTATTTAGAAATCATTTTCGTATGATTTGATAATAATAAAAGATAATTTGATTGGTATTATCTAATACATTTTCTTCTGCCTTCTACAAATATTATCATGTTTATAGATATGTTTCTAATTTTTTCTTTCAAATTCTATATTTCTTCTAATCACCATGGAAACATAGGATAATGATCTAAAAATATTTGGGATCTAAAAGAATCAATCTCACATCACTAAATCCTCATTTTTTTGATCTAATGGATATTTTTATAGTTATATTTTTATGGAAACTATATATCACATATAAAAAGGTTTAAACATAGCCAAATACATCAAAATTACTAGAATACATAAAAAAATTTAACTTTGTTCATTTTGATCTATTTGAATGTTGGATTTACATGAATCAGGTTTCTATATGTCAAAAATTAAAAGGTGACTCTGATTTTCTTATTTCATACAATTGGATTTCATTTTCGAGGTGTTAACTATTTGACATATATGTTAATGAGTAAAATATAGAAAATAATTATTTTTTTGGTCATTCAAACCCCATTATGCCTCATATTTTCCTGCAATCTATTCTTACTTTCATAAATTAATGAAAGATCATTCTATTATGAATAAACAATAATCTAATGGAATTTACTACATTTTGACCATTTAACACATGTTATTTATTTTTTAATAAATAAAAACATGTTTTAATTATTTCAAGAAAAAAAAAGGTTCTATTGATGTGATGTATACTCCTAGATGTCCAAAAATAATGAAAGGTCATTGTACTATGATTTCATAACTAGATGATATTGTTTGTCTCGTTTTGACCCTTTAACACCTGTTTTCAATGTCTTAAATTAAAAAAAATACTTTTTTAGTTTTTTTCACAATTTGTATCACATTTATATGAGTTAATTTTATAATGATGAAAAATTAGTCATTTATATTATTCCAATTCTTTCACCACAAATTTAGATAAATTTATTTGATTCATACCTTATGATTTATGATTTTCAAATATTATATAAATAAAAATAATCTAATGTTCATTATGAGTAAACTATAATTTGGATTGATCTATTGTATTTTCACACATATTAAAAATTATACAAAAGAAATTTTTATATGATTTAACATAAATACAGTGTCATATCCATGATTTAAAATCATTAATATACACATTTACAGACTTCATCTAATAAAACATTTTGTTTCGGTCATTGTGATCACACCACACATCAGATTGGTTTGTGGTCTAATCATACACATCAGAAATTAATCGATAATAATTTTACTATAGTCTCATAAAAATCATAAGTTGTTTATTAGTATTTGAAAATTTATTTTATCTTTTCAATGAACTAAATTTAATAATAAATTCTATTATTCTGATGACATAATACATTTAATTGACATGTGATATTTCTAACTTATAAAATTTTATCTAAATGATTTGTGGCCAGTTATTACATGGAAAAAATTAATAAAAAATAATTATCCATTGATATCAGGAAATTTAGAGATATTTTCTAGGTTTACACTCTTTGACACTATTTGTTACATCTCAAATCAGTAAAAATGTACATTTAGACATTTCGACCAAACCAAAAATTATGATGGCATGTTTTCTATCCCTACATATAAAAAATGAAATGCATGTAAATTTCCCATGATTTTATGATAATATATGATAATTATAATGGTATTTTCCAATTAAAGTACATTTTTAATTACCATAAAATACAATAAAACTCTTTTCTCCATCATTTTGAACATACTAAAAAATAGGACGACTTTTAATTATATATGTAATAAATGAATCAATTATATTTGTACTATAATTTAATGTAAAACTATTTATTCAATCATCTTAACCCCACATTATGTTGGAATGATGTTTGGCATATTAGCATGTGTCAAAAATTAATTTGTTTTCGTTTTTTGAATATTACATGACAATCCAAATTAATTTGACACAATTTTTTTCTGACATACATGTAAAAAAATATTTTTAGATAATTGTTCTATGATTTAATGAAAATATGAGGTTGTTTAGTAATTTTTGAACATTTGGCATGCAATTATTGACATTTAAAGGCATAAAAACTCACACAAAACCTTTTCAAGAAAACCATATGTAGGATTGATTTCGTGTCTCTTCGAAAATTAAAAAATTTAATTTTTGATTAATTTAAAATTCCATGACATCAAGAGTTAATTTTTATGTTTTGATAATTTTAAGAATGATTTTACTGATTTTAAATATAATAATACTATTTTTTCGATAATTCAGATCATAAATTATTTCATATTTATGTGAGGTCAATACATACATGTTAAAACTCAATAATTAATCTTTTACTTTTTGATTCTAAAAAAATGATGTAGTTTTCATGGTTTTGAATTATTGTCAAATGTTTTTTTACTTAAATTTATAAAAACATGATTTTGGTAATTTTAAGTCAACTATATGTCAAATTGACATGAACTCTATTACTACATATCAAAAAATTAAATGATGGTTATGTTCCGGATATTTAATAATAACTAGGTGTCATTTTATTGGTCAAAACCCCTTGATGTACGTTTCTAATTACCTTTAAATATCAAAAAACAAATTTTTTAGTCATTCTGACCACACCTCACACACTATACATCATATTGATATGTGGTCTATTCATATGTGTCAAATATCAATCAATGATAACTTTCAAATGATTTAATGATAATATAGAGCTATTTTGAAGGATCGACACATTGATTAAAGGTTTTTTAAATTTTAAATATATAAAAACTCAGTTTTGGTCATCCTGAAAAAATAATATGTCAGACTGATACACTATCAATTTCTACAATCCAAAAATTAAAAAGGGTCATTTTTCTACAATTTCATGATAATTAATTATCATTTTTAGGTTTTGACCACATGGAATATTTTTTAATAACTATTAAATATAATAAAAATTTTTTTTCAGCAATTCTGATTATTCTACATTATAGATTGATGTGAAATATATCTTCAAATATCAAAAAATAATCAATGATTTTTTTTATTTCAAGACAATTTAAGGTTATTTTATAGGTTTTTATGTATGTTTTTAAATATTTTAAATTTTACAATTATTTCCTTTTTTCATTATGAATCTGCATGTCAAATTGTAGTGTGGTGTATTCATACATGTAGAAAAATTCTTCAGAGATGTTTTTGGTGATTCCAGGACAATCTGAGTTCATTTTTATCAGATAAACACATTTAAAACATGTTTATCGATTTTATATCTATAAAAACACAATTTTTCCATTATTAGAAAACCATTAGTTATATTGAATTTCAATTTATTCCGACATTCCAAAAATTAAATCGAGGGTCCTAGTGATGTTTGATCCGCTTCAACATATCGAAAATTAATTGATGGTCATTTTCCTATAATTTCAATATAATATATGGTCGTTGGAAAGGTTTTGAGCCTTAGACATGCATTTTAAAAAAATATAAATTTAATTAAACTTTTTTTATATCTTTACAATATCACCACGTTTTAGTGTAGTATATTCACGCATTTCAAAAATTAATCAAAAATCATTATCCTATATTTTCATGAAAAACAAAAGTATTTTACCTAGGTTTGAGATTATTGAATCATTCCATTTTATTTATAAATTAATAATAACTAACTTGTTATTCCAATAAAACAAAAATTTGGATTAATGTGTGGCCTTTTTCTACACGTAATACATTTAATTATCTCTATTTTAATATGTTTTCGTGGCAATTCATGTTGTTTACCTAGGTTTTGACTACAAAACCTTTTTTTATCGTTTTTTCATTAAACCTATTTTCTAATCATTATTATAACATGGAGAATATTAATATGTGTCATAAATTAAATGGTGGACTTTTAACATTGATTTCATGAAAACCCGAGGTCATTTACTGGGTTTTTATTTTTTGATGCATATTTTTAAGGGTTTTTAATCCTTTGAAGCAAACGTTTTGTTATTATGTCATCACCACCTATTAGATTGATGATATGTATATATATAAAAGTAAAAAAAATTTAAATTTTTTCTAAATATTAAATAATATATTGTGGTCATTTTCTTGGTTTTATCCATTTGACACACATTTTTTGACTTTGAAATCCAAAAAACAAAATTTTGCTCAGTATAAGAAAACATATTTCAAATTAATGTGAAGTATTTTTTTACATATTAATAATTAAATAGAAATAATTTCCATACATTTTTAAGATAATATAAGGGTGTCCCTAAGGAATTAACCCTATGAAACTTATTTTTGAAGGGTTTATAATCATTAATAATGAATTTTTGGTTATTTTGAGCTCACCACCAATCATATTGACAATATTTCTATTAAAAATGTGCAAAATTATTCATGTATCATTTTATTATGAATTAAAAATAATTCAAGATAATTTTACTTTGGTTTTTTCATTTTGATCCACATTATTTTGACTTTTCAATCCATAAAACATGTGAATGATCATTTCAATAAAGTTGAATGCTGGGTTTATGCAATAATAAAAATGATTAAGACCATTTTTCTAACTAAAGGAAATAATCTATAAAGTGTAAAATGTATAATTTCGTTAGGGGATACATGTTTGTCAGAGGATCCCATATCTTGATATTAAAAAATGGGATAGACTGGTAATAGAAGGAGGAATTTGGATGAGGGAATATGCCTCAAGGGTTGGAATTCATATAGAGAGGCTAATGAGGGAGATAACATGGAATATCAAGATATTCATCTTTTTATTTCCTAACTTTTTCTTATACTACAACATGTAGCTTGTTTTTTTTGTTTATCTTATACAAATCTAAATATAGTGAAGGTTTCCTAATGTATTTACCATGTGTGGTATATTCCAACAAGGAAAAAACTAATCATAGAATATTGTAATAGTGTGGAATGAAAACCTAAGGTTTTTTTATAGGTTTTAACAATTTAAATAACGTTTTAAAAACATAAATATAATGAAACTACATTTTTGGTCATTATAACAACATCACACGTTAGACTGATGTGTGGTCTATTCATATATGTCATAAATTGACCATGAATCATTATCCTAGGAATATAAATAGTGATTGAGCATTTTACTACCCCATGGAAGGAAATTATATTTTTTAGAAAATCGTATTGTTGAATATCTTACCCAAAAGGCTCATGAGGAATAGTTTTCTCTCTATGAGAAACATTTGAACTATTCCACGATTATTTAATGATTCATATTATCATAAATGACCAATGAGATTATAATGAAATATTAGGATATCTATTCTGATGATATGATATTTCTTTTTCATTATATAAATCTAGATAAGGTGAGACATGAGAGATAGAAGATATCTAATGCACTATTTACATGCAATCATGGAGATTAGGTGCCAAATGAGCCTCATTTATCCATTCTTGTTTGCTACATTGAATGATAGAACTTATTGGGATCTAATTTGATATATGAGTTGTGAAAATATATCATCATTTTCTCACTAAATAGGTCATTTTCCTTTTTTATTGTTATTTATAACATATTAAATAATTATATGTTTCTATTATAACTTCTTACCACCATTCACTAATCTAGAATGGAATTGAGGAATGACAAACCCGCAGTCCATATGGGGAATGAGAAAAGGAGGAACAGAGAAAAGGGGACTGAGTCTCATAACAAGTGAAAATCCATCAAGCATTACACTTCAAGGAAGAGCTATATCCAAAGATTGGAAAAGTAATCAGTATGTTTTTCATGTTGAAATCAAGGACACATAGAGAGTAACTGCACATAAGTGCAAGGGGAAACTAATGGTGTGTTATTTTTCAAGTGTAGTCATTCAATATCTACAAATTAGGCATTAAATTAAACATATAGTGACCAGTTATGTATCCAAATAAAGGAACCAAATATATTTTCAATTATTTATAGAAGAAATTTGGATTTTATGGATACCAATAGTGCGAGTATATATGATCTATAAATTGGATACTACTATATTTCATCACTAAGAGGAATGATCTTGGGTTTAAAACATTTATATTATTTACTGAGTATTACCAAAAAAATAATTTATATATTATTCCAAGATACAAATCATTTTTTTCAAGTTTGTAAATAATATATTTTTCAATTATAAAGTCATCATATGTTATATTATGATAAATTTAAATAATTTTATCTATATAAAAAATTACAAAAAACAAATATTGGAAATTGATAAGGAATCATGTTCATGTGAATCATATAACAACAAGTTATGGAAAAACAATCATGGTCATGTAAACTAGAAGCATATAACAAAGCATTGTCTAGATGGTTATTTAACATCATTTGAAATAAAACCAATTGAATGATTCCATGCATTCTTATAATAAAAAATTAACAATCCACCATTTGGTGTATAGGTTAAAAGGGGAAAAAACATCTAGGATTGGTACATAGTGACGTGTGTGGACATTTTAGATCATAATCTAGAGGTGGGTATTTTTACATCATAAATTTTACTGGTGACTTGAGTAGATGTGGATATATCTACTTAATAACTTATAATTCAAATTAAATTAACAAATTTAATGAATTCACGAATGAACAAGAGAATGGACTATGAAACAATATAATGAATCATTGATAGAAAGGGGATGAATGTATTAAATAATGGTTTTTTTGAAAATATATATGTGATTTATATTATTTATCAACTCACACCACTATACACTCTATAGTTTATCTGTGTTAATTAAAGGAGTAATCTTACCATTATAGACATAATTTGGTTATTGATGATTCACGTAGATAGTCCATTATACTTTTTGGGATATGAATTTCAAAATGTAGCATACAGACTAAACTATGAACCAAATAAATCAATAAATTAAATTCCCTTTGGTTTACAGAGTGAAAACAAACCATTTTTCACATACATTTGAATGTGGTGGTGGGGAATGTTTTTGGTCATATCAAGTAACAAACTAGAACCATAGTTCAAAAAGTGTATCATTATATCGTATCCTGAAGAAACAATGGTAGTCTTTTTATACAACCCCTCAAGTAATAAACTTATTATCATTAGATAAGAATTTTTTTTGTGGGGGAGAACATTCTCAGAATGAATAGTCTGAGAAATATTAAATTCAATTATGTTTATTCTCATAATACAAGAAGATATGTTAATGTAATATATTCTACATGTCTTCATGAAATATTTTTTCTCGAAACACAAGTACTGTATAAGAGCACCAAATAGGTAAGAGAAATAGAGAAATATCGTTTTCTATTAATCAAATATAGTGACTCATTATTTTTTGAAAATAATTTACTTATATCATAAAATATGAAGCAGAGATATCTATTGTTTCAAGATTGTTTGAAACCATGTATTATAAAATGGACTCCTTGTATCAGAACCATGTTTTGTTCAATTCCCTAGTTGATGTAAATATTGATGCGTCTAAATGGGTATTCAAAATAAATCTAGATAGGTATGGTAAAGTACATACCATTAAATAAATTATTATGTTACAATGGTTTAAATATAATAAAAGAATTGAATATAATGAAACCTTTTCTCATGTTTCCATGATTAAATCCTTCTGAATTCTACTGGTTATAGATTTCTGTCATGAATATGAAATTTTGAAGATGGAAATCAGGAAAAAAAATATTTAATGGTAACCATCAAGAATATTTCAATATGTCTCAAAAAAGGTTTTTGTGACTTTAAGTGACACCAAAATGTTATGTAAGTTCTATATATACATGCATGTATTGAATTAAGTAACTAGGTTATAGATCATTTACTTTAATAATGATAAAAAATTTCATTAATAATGAATGTGATCCATGTATTTAAATGTTTTTAGTGGGAATATGGTCATCATCTATGTATTATATGTTGATGATATATTAATTATTGTAAATTACATTCCAGTATTATATCATGTTATGTAAAATCTAAAAAAATACATCTCTCAGAAAAACTCTTGTGAAGTATCCTACATTCTTGAAATTAAGATCATTCATGACAGATCCATGATGATTCCTGAAAAAATTAAAGGTACATAAATTAACCAGATACTGAAGGAATTTAGAATGGAATAATCATAGAGGGGATTGGTTTATGTGTCATAAGTTATACATCTTTACAAAGAAATGTTTCAATAGAGAAAATAAGAAAAATGGGGAATGATTCATATCCCATATGCTTTGTTGATAGGATAAATCTTGTATGTAATGTTATGTATTGAAATTGTTTGTTGCCTATGAATTAATAATGGTAGAAAAATATCAGGATGATCTAGGTGAACATCATTGGTATTCTGGTATTTTTATCCTTATGTGTCTGAGAAAAACTAATGATATGTTCCTTGTTCCTGGAGGAGAAATGAATCTAGTCATCATGGGATATACTGATTTTATTTTTCAAATATATTATAATGAAATAATGTTTCATTAAAGATTTTTCTTTCATATCAATGGAGGATAGACGATGTAGAAGAGTTCAAATAAGCCAATTGTCATTGATTCCATGATAGAGTGAAAGTAAATAGAGGCCTTTTATGAATCCAAAGAAGTACTTTTGATACAAAACATTGTCTATGATATTGATTTGGTACCTAATAGTAAATACCCTATCACATTACATTATGATTATATTGTGATATTGGTAGTTTAAAATGAGCTAAGGTCATATAAATGGTTAAAGAATATACTTCAAAAGTATCAACTCATTTGGATTATTCTTATAGGGAATAATTTTTAGTAAGAACAGTTCTTAAGGAATAAAAAATGGTTAAACTGTTGACTAAATAATTATCTCTATAGAGTCATTAATATTATTATAGAGATAGATAATTCAAGTATGTTAGTTGTTTTATCTAATGGAGTCGGAGTCTTATATAGTTGGTTCCCCAAAAATAAATTGTGTTTACTTTATGATTACATATATTCATAATTTTTAATACTAATAACACAATTATCACATCATTATTTTTCTTCTATATGAAATAGTGTGTTATAATGTTTTCTGAGTAGTTGTCAAACTGAAAGGTCATAAAATTTCCCCACTACGATGATAACCCATAAGTGTCATGACAATTTTCTCAATTATATATTATGTAGCTATATAAAATAATTTTTTTGAAAAAATGATATAGGCTGTCATGGTTGGATACTCATTGAAATTCATGTAATATTCCCATGTATTACACCATTGGTAATCTCCAGTGATGGAAATATTGAGAATAAGACATTTCTGTAGGAAATATATATTTATATGTGTAATTTGATGATCCTATATACATATGTGTGTATTGTTTCTTAGAAATTATAATTATTATTAATGATTTTTATAAGTCATATACTTTGATGTATTGATGAAAACTGTGAAGACATATGTTTATAGTGAAATAAGATGTGTGGGTGCATCGTGATAAATATTTCATTACATCATAATACAATAAAGGATTTATACCTTTCATTTTTTTAATAAAAACAGACATCTTGGGCCCTTTTATAAAAATGATCTACCTAAATAAATAAAATGGAATGGTTTTCTATGGGAAACTTAAATTTTGAAAAATTAAAATAAAGATGCAGCTAGCACATAATTTGAGGGCACTAGTATATAACTTTACTAATGATAGATATCATGATAAAGGGGTTATAGTACATAGATTTTTATGTAATTGGGACATTAGCTTCCTTATCTATGGATGCCTCTGTGTGTTGATAGACTCTAACCTTGCACTTTCACTACATCACCTAAAGTCACTGAGAATGAGTCCAAGAGCATCACACACTAAGTTTATCTAGAACCCCAATTAGATGTTATTTTTATCTAACATGTTTAATAAATATTATTCTTGCAAATTGTTTAATAATTAATCATTTTTTGTTTATCTCATATATTCTTTCACGGGTTATTCAATAAAATATTTATGAGTACGATATTTAATAATTATTTATTTATTATTTAGAGGAATTTTTTTTTATTTTATTAGTAAATAATTCAGAGATATTTATCTATTAAATGAACAGTAATTATTCAAGGGAGAATAAATAGTATGGAGGAATGGTGGACTGAATTTAATGGTTTGGTGAGAAATAATTTATATATTACAAATTATTAAAATAAATAATATTTTATTAATTCAATAGTATTATGCATTTAATGAAATATTAATAATTTGGGTATCAATATTATTGGCATGGTCCCCCATAAAGGTTATGAAAACAATAATTCATTACATGAAATTATTATTTTATAACCACAAAACTGTTTAAACAATATTATATTATTTTCAAGGTTCAGGCCCCTTTTGATTGGTTGTGCACACCAACATTTGAAGAATTATCTAAATTACCTAGTGATATCCCTCTATAAGATTTCTCTCAATAATAGATATTGATACTACTCAACCACCACTATTGATTCTAGAGGGAAAAATAGATTTATTCTTAAAGTAATTCTTGGGGTGATCGAATACAAACGATGATGGTGTTAGAATCCTCCACGTTAGATCCTAGAAACTCCTATGAAGATGTTTGAAGGTTCATGGAGAACATGTAGATCATTACTGTAGGGAATATACACTTGATTCATATAATATAATGGTGGTCCAATGTAGATATGTTTTCTAATTCATCAACATAGTGAGGATTCATCACAAGTTAATTCTTAAATTCATTAAATTAATTATAATTAATTATGTGATGATCATATGTTTTGGTTATAAAAGTCACCGGTAAATTAATCTTTGATTTAGCAGAATCATTCTTGATATTTATCTTTATTTTGAATCTCATATTAATCATGAATTATGAGATCAAGTAGATTTGGCCATACCTCATCTCACACTTTTGTTTCTCATAAATCCTTAATAATGTTCATTAAATCCTATGAAAATTAATTTCAATTTATTTTTTCCATGTATGGATGGAGAAAAAATTGTTTATAATGTGTGGTATGGGGAGAAAGACTAAAAAAGAAGATTTATGTTATTTATATAAATTAAATCATATAAAAATGTAAAATCCCAGCAAAAAATATCAAATTATCATGAAATTAAAGTAATTTTATTATATCATTAAAAATGATCATAGATTTATTTATAACATCAAAAAATAGACGTAAAATTAATAAAAAATATGGTGAGGTCAGAGTGATCGAGAGAAATATATTAATTGGATTTAAAAGTATTTAAAAAGTCGTTTCCTAGGGTCAGAACCTAAAAGATAGAATTAAATAGATATGAAATCACACTAAAAATTCTGTTGATTTATTTTTGGCATGTTGGAATAGAATAAATATAAATCCAAATTCTACGTTACTTTGAATGACCAATATTGCATATTATATTATTTTAATCTAAAAAAACATGTGTTAAATGGTGAAAACCTAGTAATACGTCATTGATTTGCATTAAATAGTAAGAAAATTATCCTTAATTAACTTGTCATATGTATAAATATACCGAACATCAATATGATGCGTGGTGTGGAAAAAATGATCATGAAATATTTTTTTAGATATATTATCATTTAAAAAAACTTATTAATGTGTTAAAACCTATCAAACATCATTGGTTTATCATATAATCACACAATAAAGTCTTCTATTAAATTTGTGACATCTACAAATAAAGTGCATGTCAATATGATTTATAATTTTTCCATATTTAAATAATTTTTTTTTATTAATATAATCTTCATAAAACAAGTTTCAACTAATCAACAACTACAAATGATATAAATTTTTTGTGAAATCATAAAAAAATATCATTGATTAAAAAATTATTTTTTTCGATTTAAAATTCACAAGACATCTGTATAAATAACCCCGACACTAAAACCACCACCCCAAGACCCATTTGGGGATATTAATTCAAATTCAACCTTCTGTTTCTAGACAGTCATGAAAATTTAATTAAAAACAATTATTTTTATATCCATAAAATAACCATTTCATTAATTAAAATATAAAAATATAAAATTTATTATATTTTATTTAATCAATTATTATAAATTTTTTGAGGTTTAAGTTCAAACTTAATTATCTTCCGAAGGTTATTTTTATCCAAAATATACTTACATTTTTTTAAAATTAACGAAATCACAACCACTCAATTAAAAATAAAGTCAAATTATAGTATATAATCAATATAAATATGACTACAAATGAGATAATAACTACAACTCGGTCCACCATGATATAATTACCTTCCTAATGGAATGAAATCATTTCTCTAACCCTTTGAATCTATAAACCATGACCTCCAAATAAAATATATCCTCCATATATCACCATTTCAAAATTTAATTATCTTTTATTTGATCTCTATTACGATGCATAAACATTCTTAACCTGGAACATCCTTTTCTCATGAAAAATTTCATTCTATATTATATCAACTATAACACCCCAAAATTTTCATACATAGATATTACATCTTATTAGATTCGTATTCATTATATATCATGAAAATTCATACCAGAATCATTTACTTCATTCCTATTTGGAAATACTGACACATAAAAAACTAGTTCATAATACTATCTAATCTAAGTCTTTGTATCTTAAAAATTTCATAAGAATTTCATTCCTAGAATCTTTCTTGAAAACATTTGAAAAGAAAACATAATAATTCTTGATCTCAGATACCCAGTAAGGGTAAAAAGAGAGAATTAAATGAACATACATGCATAAAAAAGAATTGTGTTATAATAACATGATATTACCATTTTAAAACCATTCCCTTTATAGAAATATCAAAACCCATAGTCATTAAATAAATATTTATAGTTCATAAGGCACAAATCATAAAGGAATATTGATAATAAGTTATAAAAGAATAACATTTTCATAAGACATGGAATTTTGGAATACAAATAAGTATAAAAAATCATATGGTAATCCCAGTTGAATATCACTATGGTTGGATTCAAGGAATTAATGATGAATTATAGGTGTTAGATGTCAATAAATAATAGGGTTTTGGTCCCCCTTCTGATAGGTAACCTGGTTTTTATTATTAAATGGAATTATACCATATATCTATATACTAATGACACTCTTTATCTTTTAAAATCACACCCTGTGGAAAAATTATTTACTCGATCATATAGGGTTGATTATTTAAACACCTTCAATATGGTTTCTGTATTATCCTCTGTTAGATTACTAATCTCTCTTGCATATTCTTATCACTGGCCTAGTCATCAAATTTCTATCAAGAATGAGTTCCTACATCGTTTTCTCGATGAGTACATATATCTGAAGTAACTAACTTACTTCATTTTCTTTATGATGAATTTATCATGTCTGTCTACCTCATTGTTCTCTTTATTAGCTCACGTTTCATCCTCATTCTAGTTTTAGTAGATTTTTCATTATCATTGCTACATTTGGTAAATCTCAATGTCTGAGGATGTTTTTTATCAACAAATAGTCTCTGGATACATCCTATTGGTTGTTTGTATTGGTGATATCATTATTATTAGTTATCAATCACATGTCAATTCCCACATCTAGGATTTTCATCAAAATTAGTTTCTTACTAAATACTTGGTTCCTTTGAAATATTAACATGGCATTGATGTTCCTTGATCTCTAACCAATGTTTTTCTTTCAAATAGAAAATATTCATTGAATATCTTACATGATACGATACTGTCTTCAAGAACTATTGTCAACACACCTCTTGAAATAGGGGAAAGGTCCCCTATAATACCATTGAACAATATTACCATCTATATGGGTATAAATAGCTTGTGGGAGAACACAATTATCTTAGAATGAATCATATATATAACTCATGGATTTTCACCAGTCAAATTTTGGAACATCCATTTCACATTGAAAATATGAATTGAATATCTTAAACAATACTACATTTTACTATGAAACTATATTCTGCAATCCTCTGTAACTACGGAAAAGGTACCTCTATAATACCACTAAACCCTATTCTCATCTAGATAGGTATCATTGTCTTGGGGGTAAAATAAATTATATTAAAATGAATCATCCCTATATTTCCATCTCTATTAGTGAGATCAGTCAATTCCGTGAATATCCAATGAAATCCTAATTGGATGTTGTCCTTCATGTTATCAATAAAAGACTATACTCGCGGTCTTTTTTATTCATAACATAGTCATTTGAATAATGAATCATTTTTTGATTCCGAATACAGTAGATGTTTATATACCCATTAGTCTACTTGTATCTTTGCAATTTTAATAGTTGGTAACTTAATCTATTAGATAATTGGGAAAAAACATCGTATATAGATACAGTGATGAATTTCAGAACTGTGAAATGACTATAATCACTACATAAATTATATATATTAATAACATTCTTCAATAAATCAGTTTACTTCTATAGAATCCTGGGCACATTTGGTTTGATAATCAATTATCCAAAATTATTGCTTGTAATCAATTCTTATATGAATGCATGAAGCATATTGAAATTTAGGGTCTCTTTCTTCTTCATCACATGAAGTAAAACCATATAAACTTTAACTATATTCCAACTACTCATCGGCTTTCCGACATCACCACCAAAGGCTTTATGGGAGATCAACTACATTCTATTTGCACCAAGATCGGAATACACAACATAAACAACCTAACTGAGGGGGAGTGTATTCGGTTTTTTATGTCTTATCTCTATGTTTTTTGTTAGTGGGATACCTATTCTAGGATATAAATATTCTATCTTGTGGGGTATTGTTGGACCTAATTACTTATATTTTATAGTCCCACATTAATTTCCTTTGACATTTATTATTTAACCTTTATCTATAAAGAAACGCCTCTACCTCCCATTGAGGTATGGCGTAATGTTACACAACCTTTATTATTTCTCAACCCTTAAATTAGTTTCAAACTTGATACATTATTAGAAATGTTCATATTCCTATTTTTTAATGAATTTTTATATCTCTAAATTTGAATAATTTTTATTTTTATGTGAGCAACAAGAAATATTCGTTGGGTAAATAGGTATACTTTAATTTGGTTTGAACATATTAATTTTTTTTGGAATACAGATTTTAAAAATAATTTTTTATAATCATTCATATATAAAATTAATATAATAAGAAATTATGGTCGTTAAATCCATCTAAAAATACTAAATATTATTCTCCTTACAAAGAAAAGAATATCAAAATTTCTATAATTGAAATAGGTTGGTAATTTATGGAATATCTTGTGTATGAAAAGCATGTAATGGGTGAACATGATACGATTAGGTACAAGTTCTTAATATTTTCTTTAGGATAAAATTTTCCAATAAACCATGAAAGGAAAATGATACAATATGAATAATGATGAATTTATAATTATGACGACATTGTGTTAGGACGTACATTATGCTTTGATGAATATGAATTAAATGATTCATGTTTTGTATCAATTTTCTCTTTCTTGGGATGATCTTGTAAACAATCAGTGTTTAATAATTAAGATGAATGTTTTTATACACTTGGTTTTTGATTCATCAAAATATAATTTTTTGTCCAAAAATATGAAGTAATATGATTTCAAACCAAAAATAGAAAATTTTATAGTCTCCTTTTTAGTAAATACTCTAAATATATAAAACACAATTTTTGATAAGGAAGTAATATTTTATTTGTTATGCATTCCACCAAATAAAAAATGCGTGTTGCTTACAAACATGAGGGAGTCTGTGTATCTTAGAAAGATATTCCTAAAAAAATGTAGTATCAAAGATGATAATGGGAGTATGTTTTGACATATAAAATTTCATCGTTAAAAAATAAATAATTACACCTATCAATGTTGTAAGTGAACTTCAATTGATTTCCGAAAAGGATTAGGATATGATATTAATGTAACACTATATATAAATACATTTAGTTACTATAATAAAATTATTTTAACTTGGTAACATTGATGAGTTTATGATGTATATGTAATGATATGATGTTAAGGTTATCTTAGTTAGTATAATATTTCAAAGAAATTTTTTATTGAAATTGTTCTTATGACTACGTTAATGAATTTAAAAAAATTATCGGACGAAAAAAATTTATTATCATCACAAAAATTAATGTTATGGAGTTTATAATTATGAATATATTCAAATAATTGAAAATTTTGAATATTAATACTTAGTCTCATCATTATTAAAATTGGATTATAAGATATATGTTAATCACTAAATATATTATTAAGAGAGTTTTACCAGATGGTCGCATAATAATGAAACATGAATTATATAGAGATGTAATGAGTTTAATAAATACATTAAAAGCCCAAGAAACTTCAGGATGATTTGAATATATTTATTATGTGATATGATATACATGTTCTTAAGTATTTATTTTTTAAAATATTCATAATGAATTTCAGAATATATATAATATATCATGTTATACAAAAAGAATCACAAAATTATCAACTGTTCATGTTTGTTACATATCTGTATCTATTTATAAATATTTTATTAAGTTTAATGATAATTATGCACTAAAATTAAAACATATAGATATCTGTAACTGATGTTCATCGTGGTGTATTTTAGGTTATTGTGACACGTGAAGGTTAGAGTCACTGTTATTCTTTTATTAGGATTCAAAATATGTTCGAGGTAAAAAACAGATTCCATGAACTAGATGATAAATGAAGTATAACACATAGAGTTCAATAAAATATGTGTTTGGTAAATTTGTCATGCATGGTTTAAATTTTAATCACCTACTACTTGTTGTTTGTGAGATACCTTACAGGAGAACCTTAATACTTTTATACCTTTATTATGAAATCCTCAAAGTTTGTCTTATCAAGGACTGGTTGGGTATGTTACTAATGATGTTATTGGTTGATCTCCACCATGATGATATTTAACCTCTCTTTTGGAATGTATGAAATTTGGGTCCTTGATTGAGATTGGCTAAAGAAATGGATGACCATACTTAGAAGGTTTATATTATGTTCTTATCTACTTGGATTAGGGACATGCAATCTTTACATTTGATAGATGAATGAAATTTTATGCATTTATCTTTATTGTATACCCAGAGTGTTGATAATTTTTGAAGAGGCTATATGGGATTGAAATAAACTGTGTCACATGTACACCCAATATCTTAGAAAAAGGGATCATGTGAAAATGCATGCTTTTTTATAATGCAACTAGTGAACAAATGTATAGAGATTCATATGTTAGATAAAGACCATATCAAACCCATTTGTAGCTTGATTAGAATTTATTATTTCAAAGGATTTATCTTTTACTACATTTATGGATCTGATTATTAATATTCTTTTTTCAATACTATAAAGTCCCTTGGGATTGAACAATGTTTTTGATAGAATGAGGAATAGATTTTTTTCAGAGATATTCACTAAAGGTGTTACAGAGTTTTATCCAAAAAGGTGTTTTGGAAAAGGTTTTTACAATGTTTTCCATATGATGTAATACATGTTAGAGTTAATGATAGCTTTCTAAATGTGTTTTGATGTTATCCAAAAAAGGTAATGTTATTTTATATTATATGACATAATGTAAAATGACACAATGTCTATAATGATTTAGTCTAAGTGGGATATTAAATTGATTTTTCCATAAAATCCTTTTGACTTTGTATATTATGATTTTTATTTTCATAGGATAAGAAGGTAATATGAAAAAATGCTTATATTTTTGCATTAGGGTGTATCGTATTTTATGTCATATAGATACCTTATTGGATTCCTTGTATAGTGGAATTATATGATATAGTTGAATCATAGTGATGGGATTTGAATGGTATGATTCATTCGACATTGTTATGATACAAAAAAAATTCCAATATATCTCTTTAACATTGTATAAAAATAACTAACCATTTCATAAGATGAAACATATGGGAGAGTTATTGGCTGGGGATTACATGAGTTATAACCAAATATAATACTCATATATTTATAAAAAACACAAGTAAAAGCATGGGTTTTAGGATAATACCCGCATAGTATATAAAGGTGGATATGACTTCGGTCTGAGATGTGAAATACTTGAATAGACTATAGTCTAAATTTATTCCTCTTGAACCTCCTTTTATCCTTTATTACTACTGAGAATCTAGAATATTGGGAATTTTCCTAAAGTGATACCCAAATCATATGTGTGATTCATTGTTACCTATAGAGATATCTCGGTGAAAATACCTTTTTGGATGTTCTTTGTTGGTCTTCATCAAACATCAAATGAAGGTAATAATAATATTTTATGATGTATGGAGCACATTTTTCATATTTAGTTTCATAGGTTTTTAGTTTCAATGGAATTGAAATATTAGGAATCAAGCATTTTATTCACTTTCTCTAATTTTCATAGTAGTCGATTATTCCATAGAAAAATTTTATAACTAATATGCCATAGAAAAAATTTCATGTGATGAATAAAACCAAAATTTATATAAAATCATCATCTTCGTACTCATCAAACAACTTTAATATTATAATAAATCGAAAATCATTTTCATTAATGTTTTAAAATTTCAAAACTATGTTTTTGAGAATAAAAATTAATTCAAAGAGAATATACTTTACAAAAATAATCAACCTATAAATTAAATTTTCCTTTTTTAGGCTTTGTGATGTAATTTAATGTTTCACTAAATTCATTCCCTTAAGAATTATAATTATTTAATTTACTTTTTGATTTCATAATTTTTTTCTTTTCAGGATCTAAATTAATTAAAAAATAACTTGACCACAATTGATGTTTCAATTTTTCTAGGGTCTTTTTGAGGTCATATTGTACCTTTTAATAAGGGAAGTAGTTTAATGAAACCCTATAACGATTCTCACCAATGAAAACAATTTTTTTATTGTATTCATCATAACTTATTTGATTCTTATTTTAAAGACATCCCATTCGCCTAGGAATAATTAAGATAGGGAATTTTTTGAACTTATGTTTCCATATATTAATGGCCACGTCTTAATCATTTTCCCACATGAAGATCACTCCATTTATGATAAATTCATTCAAAGAAACATCACTTGATTTAAAAGTACCATAACATCCATAAATGAAAATTTGAAAGTCCATAAAAGATTGTAATTTATTTGATATTATTTGTTCTTTACCACTCTTAAATTTCAATTAATTTCTATTCATTTACACTCATGATATAAAAAACATAATTAATATGATTTTGGAATTTTACATGTTTTCATGAATCTTGTTTTTTTCAACTTAAAAAATTTATATAAATGTATATGATGATTGTAATGTAAATTAGAATAAATAAAGATGTCTTAAAAATAAAAAAAACATGAATATCCTCATAAATGGATAAAATACATGATTCCTGAAATTCATGAAGGTATTGGTAGCATCAGATAACCTAAATGGAATAACTGACCAATACATCAAACTAAAATTAATTTTGATTTTTTAATTCAATTCACTAGACTTGTGTATCATATTTTGGTGGAGTTGTTAATATATATAGTTCATGAAATCAATAATAAAAAAATAATTTAATATTATTTTTAGTTAATATGAAAATAGAAACACAGTATTCCCTTACCATCCTTTTTAGGAATAAAGGATTCTGGTAGAGAAAAAAGAATCAAACGTTTCTTTATAAACCCTATTAATAACAACTTCTTCACTTTGTTATATTTTATGTTTCCTTAATGTTTTATTGATTTTAAAACTAATAATGAATAATTTATCCTTGAATAAATATATCCTATGCTTAATACCCCATTCGATATATATTTTTTTAAGGATATTCTCTACGATGATATCACCAAATACCTAAAGAATTATATAACACTAGAATAAATTGATTGGTCAAGATAATTAATGATATATCCTTTCCTTATGAATTTATGAGTGTTTCCTCCTTCCAAAAATATCTATTTATCTCTTTTTTACATCCTAAAAAACAAACTACTCCTTTATACTTTTGTTTGGTACTTTTTTCCTTCTATTAATTTGACATCACTCATGAAACTAAATTCACTCATATTATTCACTAATTTCACAATTTTTATCAATCCTCACATGACTTGGATAAGTGTGTAATATCCTATTTGGAGTATTGATAATCATTCTTATGTTCTTGTTTCATTTTCACCTCAAACCTATAATGTTTTTTGACAATTGCAACAAGAAATTCCAAATTATCAATCATTAAACCACTTGTTAAATTTTTTTAATTAGTATAATTAATAATAATACTACATACCTTACCCTTTATGAGACACATAATATAAAAAATGTGATCACTTTGTTCGTGAATTTTTATCTAGAATGAGCACTAAAAGAACGTCTTTCCATAAACATTTCTCCTACTAATTTTCCCTTAAATTGAACATCTAAAAAATCATCAAGTGGTTATATTTCATTTTTTCTACGATTAAGAACACCTACATATGACAAAATAATAGTGGTTTAATTATTTAGATAGTGTGAAATAAAAAATTTAAATCCTTGAAATTTAAAACATTAAATGACCAATGATTTTGATATAAACATCTCATCATTTTTAAATTAGAATTTTGGAGAGAGTGTTTTGTGTTTTCCCAACAATATTAATGCCATTAATGTTCCATTTAATGTGTTATGGTTTAGTTTAACCTAATTTTTTCCTACTCAAATTTATTATTCACTTGATTTATTTCCACCATATCCAAAAAGTGATGCATGTCCACCATGTCTTTAAGTTCATAGTTGTTGCTATTCATAATCATTTCTATGATTTCTCTACACCCACACTAGTTTGAATCATGATGAACTCACTATTTTTTGTACCACTTTTAACTCACATATTATAGCTTTAAATCCTTTTTTTTGATGAATAATTAATAATAATGTTTTCAATGAATACTCCTATAAGGAATTACCACTTTAATCTACTCTTATGTTTATATTTTCGCTTTTCACTTGTCCATTGGATATATTATTGTTTATCTCACTATATGATTTTATGATCTATTAATTCCATCATGATAAAATTTAATTTTTTTTATTTGGAATAATTATGACTTTTAAAAACATGCTTCACATTTTTAACCCTTGCTGGATGGGGTTTTAAGTAGTTATTACATTAGAAAAAATAAATATTGAACTTTATTTTAGTGAGATAATTATTTTTCCTAAATGGACCCTAAACATCATGAGGTACCAATTTTTCTTCATATATAAAAATATTAGAGTATTAATTATGAATATCAAAACGAAATCAATAATTCCTTATATATAAAAAAACATACAAATAATATGGGGTGGCCCCAAGAGTTGCCTACATTCCCCTTAGATATGGACGTATCTAGGCCCCCTTGTATATATAATATCCTGGAATGGGACCCTTGAGAGAAAGATAAACTATATACCTCATGGGATAATCCTCTTTTCCTCCCCAAATTGATGAAAATACCAAAGGCATGATGTAGTGTTTACGAGGTCGGAACCCTTCATTTGGCCACCACTTTAGAGAACGTTTTCATTTCATTTTATCAAAATATTTTGGAATAAAAAATGTACATCCTCATAAGTTGTAAAGAAATATTATAATATTCATTATTATAAACCCAATATTTTCTTTACCTCCCATGACCTTTCGTTTGTTGCTTTCGTCTTAATGTTCCATGTGATGAGAATATGAACCGCATTTTTGGAAGAATTTTTGGGAGGAGAGAAACAAGCTTCAAAGTGATACTAAATTACAATAATTAATACCAATTTAGATGAATAATTGGAATTTAATCTCAAATAATACTAATAACTCTTTTATTTATTAATTTAACACACATGTTCCCTATTATATGGGTATTAAATCCAATAATATTTATTAGGACTCCTATTTTGTTGAATTTTATTTTGAGACAATTGAACCTTCACATTTTGAATTCATTGGTTAAAAATTTAGTTTGAATTTTTTGTGTGTAATTAGTCCTAAATCATGTTTATCCAATTATATTGAATTTTATGGCCATGTTTGGGCCTCAATTGGATTAATTATGGGTCTCATTTCTTTCTCAATTAAAATATGTATGATATCCTCTTAAAATTTATAATTAATACAAGATAATTTTACTAAATTGTTTTTTCCCTTGATCTTATTAATGTTAATGGATATCCAATTATTTTAAATGTGTCTTATGAAAATATGGGACTTTTATATTTTTAATATATCATTAAATAATCTATTTATAATGGATTATACACATTTCATTAATCTTATAAAATTTTGATTGATAGTTAAAAGCATGTTTTTTAATGGAACTATGTATAATAATTAACATAAACCATAATATAGATTAGAATTTATGAAATCTTAATGTTCATGGAGTCTCCTTCATTTTATCAATGGGTGATATATAAGGGAAAATGGTTATTTTAATTTATACATTGGTATTAAAATCCCTAGTTAAAACTATCTTTCTCTATATTTATATCTCTTTATCTCATTTTATTTACAATTAAGATTAGACAACATTCCTTGGATTCAAAAAAACATCCCGAAATACTGATTTATGATTATATATTTTTCTTAATTCACCCATGATGGCAATAATCAATTGGTAATTTCTATTATATCTATTTCAAACTCATTTTAAAAAAATACATCAAAAATGAAATGTGTTCCTTATTTACTATTTTTTTGATCTCATAATATTTCTTCAGATGTTTTTTGTAATTTTTTTTCTCTTTCATCTAGATGATTTTGAAGTCTATGATATCCATCACCAATAAATGAAAATTTTCTATAAAAAATGTATAACACAAACAAAACAAAATGTGATCTTATAAATATGAATAGAGGTACAGAATTTATTTAATCCATAAAGAATAATAAATAATGTGTAATTTTATAATTCAAAACTATATATGACAAATTATTTAGTAGGTGGAAAATAGTACGCAAAATTATTTTCTAAAATTTCAGGGATTAATGTTTATTTATTAAGACAATGATTGGAATCCTTTATGTGTTGAACTTTTCCTCCCAAAATTTCATTTTGTTGAGGATTATGCAAATATCTAGATTAATATATGATGTGATAACAATCTATGATTGAATTGAAGGAATTTAAAAATGTTTCATGTTATTTTCACTAAAAATTATGTAAAACAATTATATTTTATATTTTATGTTCTGAAACTGAAAAAAAAACATTTGAAAATATCATATAATTCAAGATTATATTTCATACGAAATAAACAAATAAATAATAAGATATCATAAAACAAATCAAATTAATTCTTAAATCCTATGTTGGAGAAATACTAATTAAAGATTAAAATATCAAAAATGATTAAATAGAGGGGAAACACCGATCAATGATTAAAATAATCTGGGATAGAACTGTAACATGTTTTCTAATTTTTTTACATTTTTATTTAACTTATTCATAAAATGAAATATAATAAATCATTTTTATTAATATTTGGAATCTTATACAATCCATTTGAAAATAAAAGATGTCAGGGGACTTTATGACATCACAATTGAGGTCATAAATACTATTTTATTTTGATCGCACTCCAATCAATTGTATTATTATTAGTATTGGGTAAAAATATAAATATGTACTCATTATTGAGTATTTGAAGAGTTTTTTATTATATAAATTTGATAAAAGGGGATTCTAGTTATTAACAACCCATAAATTAATGGTAGTGAAGAAAAAGGATAAACCCGACCAATCTTAGTGATGTGTACTATAAATCCATTGGGAAGAATAATTTGTTATGTTGTTATAATATGTTATATTTTAGAGAGTATGGGATTAATATTTAGCTAGTTACAAGAATATGAATCAAAATTATAATATCTAAGCATCTCTACTTATGATAAATAATCTATTGATTTTATAGTGTTGGAAATAATGGTTAAGTAATACCTACTATGCTTCTGTCCAATCAAGTTATCCATTTCATTCATTAATAAAAAATAATATAGAATAATAAACACTAGATTATATCAATGTATTGGTAATAGTAATTGAAATTTACATCAACCGTATTTCATAGAAATCCATGAAAGGAATAACTTTAATCATTACTCTGTTAATATCACTTATTGTCAGTATAATGAATATATCCTTGGAACTCATTTACAATAATTATTACCACATGCATAACCTTTATTCCCACAATCCATTGAATATTAAATGATAGTTGATGATGAAGTGACAATTAAAGAGATAACAACTAATAAAGTGACTCAAATAAAATGGTTAATGGGTTATTTTACCATAGGGATGTTGGAAATTGTCGAAGTTTGATCTTGTATATATCCACAATCCATATGAAGTCATTAAATGGATTCTCCCATGGTTTTTTAGTGGGTGGGTAGGGGTTATCCCAAAACATCATCAGGTTGGGGTGTGGGGGGGAGGTAATTATTTCTTCATTTTGTATGGAGGATCATAAATACGCCTTGCAAGAAATATCACTCATCCCTATCAGAGCCCACAGGTGGAGGTAATTTTACCCAATTTAGTAACACTATCAAAGGTGAGACAAAGGTCTTATAGTGAAGGTAGGGGATACTCAGTTGGAAACCAAGATTATTGATGGGGTTGGGGATTCTATATAAAAAACCATAAATGATATAAATCATCATCATATTATTGGAAGTTTTTATGGTTTTTTGTTTTATTAGAATGATGGATTCTCACCTAACGTTGAACATTTTTGTCAAAGCAAAATCTCAACCCATCTAGTTAATGATAAAGTGTGATAATATCTATTCCATGAATGAGAATGATAGATTTGTTCTTTTTCCCTTTTCCATTAGGTAAATTGGTATTTTATTTCAAATGGATATATATATATATATATTTAATGAACATTAATGCTAATGAATCTCTCCATAACAATAAATATTACCTTATTACCAAGGGTTATTCACATTATTTTGTAATTGATTACATAAAAAAATTTCACTTGTGGAATAGATGGCATAAATTCCCTTATCCCTTTTTCTACCACCTATCATCAACCTCTCAATTGCATTGATGTTAAGAATGATTTTCTTCAAGATTTTCTTTCTAAATAAGCTATATCTCCATGGAGTGTCTCCATCATCGGTCATTGAATAGACTCATGTAGTCACATCAAGATTTATTTACCTATTTTTTGGACCTTATTGATTATCTTTGGAATTTTCCATATCATAAAGGATATGTTTTCCTCTTTTCATCAATATTCCTTGGGAATAATTATTCTAGTAGTTTATGTCGATAAAATTATTATTATTTGGTGTGATGATTCCAGAATTGGTCAACTCACACCATAAAGCGAGAGCAAAGTCCATTAAAACTAGAAGTTAAGTGTTCCTTAACCTAATATATGTAGTTGAATTCTTGGGAACCTTAAAAATTTCAAGATGACATAACATGAATTTTCTCATCAGGTTATCATGGTGTATTAATTTATGTATCCCCCAAAAGAAACATAGTGGGACGAGGTTCTTTAAATTATTATATATTTGAAAAGGGAATCTGTATTAGTCCATCAATATTCTAATAATGGAAATACAAAAATTGAAGAATTTTTTTATATATATTATAAAAAATATCTCTTTTAAAGGACATCTAAATTTGGTTTTATTTTATTTAGTAGATAAAATTTGATATCCAATGATTTATAGAAATTGAAATTTATATCGTAATAAACTAAAATTTTTTTTATCATTTTATGACACATGTGACAGCAAAGATTATTTGGGTATAACATATACTACAAAATATCGGTTTTATAATCTTGAAACAATCACAAATCTTGTGTGAAAATCACCATGTGATCTTGATTTCAACTAATCGAGTCATTCATGAGTGGAAAAAGAATATTATTATTGATTGTAACCTTATTATATAGAATTAGGATGATAAGAATAACATTTGAACATGTTCCCACCTCTGATCAACATGCATATATACTCAAGAAGTAGGTTCATAAAATTCAAGTCCAAATTTTTTGAACCATACGGTGTATGATAAATATATATTTTTGAGTTTGAATATGAGTTTTAAAGTATCATATATTAATATATATTTCAAATGGGATAGTCATAAGATTTAGTATTAGTATTCTAATAACATATTACTTCCAAACTAATTGAGTCTGACATCGTTGGAGGATACATGATATAATATTTACATTATTGATAAATAAAGAACCCACCCTCTGTATAAGGTATTATATTTTATCAAAAAAACAAAGATGTTAACAACTAATTGATAATGTGTAACAACTTAGAAGTTTTATAAAAAAAATAACAATTCAATCATTTACAACCATTTCTAAAGTAAAATAACTTCCATTTTTTTAACACTATTACAATTTTTCTGTCAATTATGCTGGATAATGTCCCTTAAAGAGGAAAATTAGGATGTTGTTGCAGATTTTTTGTATCATTTTTATTAGTTTTTAAAATATACTCTATCATTTTCTAATGTTTCATTCATTATAAAAAATATTATATGACCTCTTTATTCTCATCTTTACAACTTACTGTTTTTTATTCCACTCCCAAATTTTAATCTTCATGAAACACCAAGTGGGTGATTAGTAACATTCTAATAAGGGGAATATGTTACTCATACCTTGAGTGAATACTACACACATGTGATTTTGGACCTGTTCATACTAATTAATGAACACATAGTAAATGTAAGTGCCACTTAGAAACATGTTGTTCTTAGTGACTAGATTTAGGAATATTTATTATATTTATGCAACATCTTTATTTAATTTTATATTTTTTAAATGTGAAATTATATCCAGTGGACAAATCATCCATGATTAATATTTGAAAATTATTCAGGGAAAGATGCACAGATTGACATTCAACCTAATGTGTGCTAATTTAAAAACATCATAATAATTTTCCTTGCTAAATATTATTGTTCTACATACTGAACTATTTTTCACTAAAAATTTTGACATAAACAAAATTAGTACATTCCCAATATCAAATTAAAATGTATAACATCAGGATAAAAACAATATTGAATACAAGGATCAAAATAAATACATAGGTGAGACATCTCCATTTGATAGAATACTCTTTAGAATTGGTTGAGTATGGAAAAATAATAATACAATATACTTCAAAAATAATCATTATAGACTCAAACACTAAAAAAATAAAAAACTACCCATAAAATTTCCTATTTGAAAAAAAAATTAAAAATTAAATGAATTATATAAAAAAAGACTTCAATAACCCCCATGTGGGGTGATAGCTATTTTAGATTGCATCCAAGGATCTAGTAGTACCATTTGAGGTGAGAATTGGTTCCTCATCTATATCCCCCACATGGAAAGTACAATCCATTTAGTCTCATTGGATAAATTTTTTTTATATAGAAATAATGGAAATGTGAATTGATTAATTATTTTTAGTGGTGAAAACCTCAGAAGAACCATTTCAAGACTGCTAGAGGCCTGCTCATATCCTCTTGTGGGATATAATATTTCTACATATATGGAAAAATATTGGATCAAAACTCTTCTGTTAACTGAATATTTTTTTCTTCATAATTCCTCATTTTATTTTAAATTTTTTTTTATTATATAAGAGATTATCTATTTCCAACATTGGTTCCAATTATTCTTTAATATCTCAATGTGGAAAATAGAAAATGGTATACTCATACTTCGGTAGATATCATGATATGTTTTGGGGGTCATATGATTATAAAAAAATAACTTATTTTAGAGGGAATGAGAAAAATATTTTCTTTTTTATAACCAATAAGTGTAACTTATTTTTGGTTTTTGAGAAGTAAATTCATAAAGGTATTAACATTAAAAATTCAATTTGGGTGCATCAACTATGTCATTAAATACAAATTTAGGACTTCATCATCATTCATGTTGGGGTCTGAACCAATGTTTATTTTAATCAAGGTTGTTTTGAAAACTTCTCCACATATTGATGCATGGATTCCATCATCATAAGATAACGAATTAGTAATTACACCACCACAACTATGTTCAATCATATGGATAGATTATTATGGCTTTTGGTGGTGGTGTGGTGGGTATGATTACATTGTTACAGTAGAGAAGCTATTACTGTCAATCAAATACTTACTTCTTAGAGGGAATAGAATAATTTTACCCAATAATTTGAGGATTTGATCATGTTTTCAGGAAAATTATGTGAAGAATCTATTTTAAAGTACCAAGGGTGTCCTAGAAATAGATTAGATTCTCTTTTTTCTACCGCATAAAATATAACATGTGTCTAAGAGTAGTTGATATAGAAGGAAAAGATTCATTTCTTCATGACATTGATGTCTCCCAATGATACGATCTAATCAATTTTATACGGTTGTGAATGTGACATTGTTTCCTGGTGGAGTCGCTCAACTCTTTCCATAGAGAACATGCTATCTTGATTTTCACCTTCAATAATCACCTTAAATTACTAATTAAATCAATAATGATTTTGAAAAAGTCTATGATATTGAGTCCTCATTCCCTCACTGAGTGTTTAAAAAGGTTCTAAACAATTTTTAGAACCACTATGGATTCTAGGGGCTATCCACCCCCCACCCTTTCATTTTATTTTCTAAACCCACTTTATTTATTGTTTTTTCATCTTAACCCTTTTTTTCTTATCCCCACTCTTTTTTCTATAATTTTCATTATTCGGTCTTACTCGTGTTTGTGGAAACTCAGTTTGACAATATTGGGAGGTGGGTTTAAGTTGGGGGAAGCACACAGAGTATTTTGGAACATTTGGTAAATAGGTGATAATTAGGGGATTCTATACAAGGATTCAGGTGTCCTTGGATGTTTGGAACACACTAGGGAAGTCATAAAAATCATTTTTGGGTTTAGTGGATGTCATTCGTTCCATGTTCTATGTCATGTAATGAATTCACTTGGTAATTATAAATCACCTAGGTATGAAAAATTCTAGTAAGGTGGTTGTACGAGAGACATGATAATCAATATCTTTAGTGCAATGAGGATGAGAACATATGGGTCTGGATACATGAGTATTGGGTAATGAGTCCAATCATGTAGGTTAAATATTATGCTAGAGTCTCATGCCCCATATGTGATGAAATAAATCAATAATTCATGTTTATTTTCTCCATAATAACAAAAGATCATGCAAAAGTCATGTTGTAATTCATATTATCCAATAGGCCTTCTTAGTGATTGATACAACTTCTTCATGTGAGTTATTTGTTGTTGATGGCATATTTGATTCCTCTTTTCCCATTTTACGCTTCTCTCTTTCCCCCCATTTTGTTTTTTCTAATACTCATGAAAAAAACATTGAATGGTCGCGTATAAGACTCACACAGTAGATCCCATCATAGTTAGGGCGAGGTTCATCTCATATTATGTAGGTGTGATAAGGAATCACAAAAGGAAAAAAATGGAAACTGGCATGTTTAACATGGATTCCATGCCTGAGATAAGATGGTGTTTTGTGTGTGGTAATTGGATAAGGGGATAAAATGTTTAAGGTATTCGTTTTAGACTATTATCATAGGGGTGATGGATGAGTAAATAAGTAAAATTAAATAATGAGTAATAAGGAATGAACTTTCTCTAATAAAAATTAATGTAGTTTAGTGGAAAAGAAATGATTCCCTATTAAAGCACCTCTTAAATGACATAAGAAGAACAACCCTAAAAATGAGAACAATTTGGAATATGAATAATATGGTATACAGCCTTATATATGAAAATATACATCATATTTATATGATTAAAAAATAAAAATAGTAAACATCACTTTTAAAAATTAAAATAATATGAAGAAATAAGTAGAAAAAATAAATGAAAAATGTTTCTAAAAATTGACTCTATCCATAACAGGAGGTACATTGTCTCCATTTCAAAGAAAATGCTATTCCTCTAGTCTTATAATGTATATAGTCACTCTTATGGAATGAACAAAATGTATTCAACCACATTGAATTTCATAGAAACCTACTATCCATCAAGATGTTACACTACAAAATAATTATCATTTATACATTCTTGTACTATATATGTGTTGATGTTAGTTGGTTTCAACTTGTTTTGGGTGATGATTTAGAATTTTCCCTTTTGGATGTGAGCCATGATGGGATCACAAAATTTGAAGAAGAAAAAAACTTCCCTCTAAATCTTATTCTCCACCGATTTGTACTTTGAATTTGAATAATTAATTTTATGATCCACTTCATCTTATATATGATAAATATGATAGGCCATGTGTTTATTATTTATAGTGTACCCAAGAAGTATGGGAAACAAGATTATATCAAATATGTATTTTAGTGGCTGTGGGTGTGCCAATGAAAAAGGATTTTTTTCCCATGGTCTGATTAATCACATTTTTGACTGAAAACATGATAGGGGAATAATGATATCCCATTGATTAGGGTGATTCCAATACATGCATTGGATATGATTGTTTTTACTGCAATTTATGACCTCTAATTATACCTCTATTTAGGTGTAGAATGAGCTACTAAAATCAAATTATGTTTGAAAAAATCTCCAGAGTGTTTTTCTTTTCAAAATATTTTGGAGTCGTACCACTTCCTAAAATAATAACATAGATACATAAGAAGCATGATACACCATTTTACAATTAATAAAGTGTTCCATCTTCAATAATCAATATACTAATACGAATATGGAGTCATGGGATCATTGTGTATAGGGTAGTATAATGAAAATTTCCATGGAGATTTATTCCTAAGGGGAATCCAAAAGGGGTAGGGGAATATATATACCAAAATTTTAAGATTTTACTTGTTCTCCTCAAATATCATAGATGGTTTCATCAAATTAGAGATATCTTATTTCAACTATGGTAAAAATAATTGTATCCTCACTAAAAACACTGTTTTTTATTTTATAAAGTTCCCATTAAGGTTTAAATTAGTTATTATTAAATCTTGTACCAACCCTCGAGGAATTTAAAAATGATCTTGGGAGAAAATAAATCCATTGCGTGGTATGAAAGGGCCATAAAAATTTCCTTGTTTGAGAAATTTCCATTCAACAATGAAATACACATCTTTTGTATATTTATATTTCAAATATTAAAATAGTAAGAACTAATTCTACATGGTGATGTTTGTATGGGATATCCTGTTAAATGTTTATTCTACTTGATTTTTATGAAATATCTTTTGCATTATCATAATGTTTAATTATTATACAATGATGGAACATAAATCATGCATCTTAATATGTTTCTTCTAGGAATATATATATTTTAGGGATTCATGATTGTTATAGAGGAAAAACACTCTCTGGAAAAGGTATCAATAAACATGTTTCATAGCATGTACCATGTATAATAGCTCAATTTATTATTTAACCCACTTGGGACACGAGTCACTATGTTTTTCACTCATAAAATCATTTTTTTGAACACATTGGGAATGGAAGACACCAATTCAGACAATGGATGCATCAATTTCCAATTCGAGTGTCTTGTTGAAGTTAGAATATTATAATATTTATACAGTGGAATTTATCTTCTTGATGGTATAATGATATCCTAGTCTTCATCTCTCTATGTAAAATTTCTAATTTTTAAGAAGTCTGTGAGTAATTAAACTATATTCCTAAAATCATGATGTAATATCCAATAAAATGATCTAAGGACATAGAGGTTGAAATGTTCAAAAATATTCTTGGATCAATGTCACACATAGATGACTCACTAGTTCTCCTCATCGACACGAATCTCATTATCCGAAAAAATATATCAATGAAGATCATTTTATAGAGGATGAAAAATATCTTCTTAATGTTAACAAGCAGTTTGATGTCCTAAAAAATTTGGAGAATGTCCCTTATATGTTCAAGGTAAAGAGTAGTTAATTTTATGTACATAAGAATATAATCAATGTAAATTATGAAAAATTTATAAATTAAGTGTTTTAGATCCCTTTTCATGAGTGTCATAATTTCTGTAGAGCTTTTTGATGTAATGAAATAATTTCATAACCACTCATATAATCCCTCCTTGATCTTGAATCTACCATTCTCACATCAATTGGATTTACTACAAGTTAGAGATATCCTCTCTAAATATAAATCATTTAAATTATCATTTCTCATTCAAACATATCAGGAATATCATCCAATTATAGTATTATGAATTTGAACATGATGCTGATATTTTTGATGGATTAAATATTAATACACATTTTCCATAATATAACTTTCTTGAAAGAAAACCAAGACGGAATAAAATAGGAGAACATTATTTTTTATATGAATCCATCATTTATAAACACTTGTAATTTCTTCTTAATTAATTCATGCTCCATTATAATTATGTTGTAATATAGAAAATTTATCAAAAAAGATTTTTGGACTATATCAATGTGGGGTGATAAATCCATGTTTTGTGGTAATTTGGTTTGTTGCTCATAGGGAATGATTTTATGAATGTAAAAGATCAAATCTTGGAGGGGTGATATAATTTAATTAGGGATATCCAAATATGATTTTTTTTTGAAATGGAAATGATTTTTCTACCCTCTATTTTCTCTATAAAATTAGTAGTGGATTATTGTGAAATTGTCTACATTCCCATTACCTGGGATCCATGTATCATCTTCGGGGGTGACAAACTAAAATGACATTTCTCTTTGAAAAAATCTATGTTGTTGGATCAAACATTCTGGTCGAATCGAGATTTAATTTTCATGGTATCCAAAGAATAATTTGGAATTTATCCATCATTACCACATCAAACATCACACAATATTCTTATTATAAAATATAGATTGATACACTACATCGTTCTCTCACTAAAATATATTATATCAACTTTATACATCCAACATGATATTTTTTTGGTTTTTTTTGTTATTAGTTGTATATTTATTACAATATAATTATTGTGACATATTAATAACCATGATGTAGTTGGCCTCCTACCTAATTGAAATTTATAGCATCCTGTTGTTATTCCCACCATGGTTGTCGACCCCTTGAGCTTAGGGTGGGTGATAATGTGTTTATTAAGGTGTCTACAAGGTTGGGTAACAATTTCATTCAAAAATAGATTAATTTGGCTCCTAGGTATTCGGGGACCTTTAACATTGTGCAGAGGTTCATACCAGTGGTATACCAATTGGAACTTCCATAGTGGTATAGTATAATTCACAATGTTTTTCACCTATTACAACATTAGCTGTATCATGCCAAAAAAATTCATGAGATTAATGTTGATGATGTTTACCATGAGGCTGATTCATCCTTTTAGGATCATTTTTTTGTATTGTAGATCATAGTGGAAAAGTCTTTTTGGGAAAGATTATGCCATTGGTTTGAGTGTTATGGAAGCATTCTAGTGTTTAGGAAGAAACTTGGGAGAGGAAGAAAGATATATGGGCCAAGAGACCTAATCTATTTTCATCAAAAACACAATGAATATTAGGAGAGCAGCTCGAGGATGATCCATTATATGGTGGAGAGGTCATAAGATCCCTCACATATGGGGAGGTACATTCTAATTTAAATTCTCATTTTAAATACCATTAAAATGGAGATATAAATGATAGTAGTTGTAAGAATAAGCTTGTGGGTGTGTTAGGGTTTCATAAATGAATAAAGGGGGAAGGGTTCCATCCAATTCCGTTTTTATGGTTAGCGCATAGTTATTATTAATTTTAGGCCTTGACTATTATTCCCTAGATGTGGGGTGATGGGATTGTTGAAATTAAGAAAGGGGGAGATGAAATAGTGCAGGTATGGGTAGAGCCATCCCAACTAATTTTCACATGGTTTTTAAAACTGTTCAGACTCTTTATGATGTTGTGTTACCTGACCCGCTTATACATACTATGGTACATGGTTGGCACACATTTTGGCCATCCATTCGGCCAAATTGTACTCCCCTTTATAAGTGGTGGTTTAAAAGTTTCCCTATTGATCCTTATATATCTTAACACCTGATTCTCATTCATTCTTACTATAGTATCCTAATTGATCCGAACCCTCCATGACTTTATAAGGATATATCTCCTTTGTTTTTAATTCATTTGGAGTGATTTTGTGTGTTCATTGAAGGTACAGGTAATTCTAACACCCAGCTTTCATAATTTTTTCGAATTAGGTATTGTGTATACATTCTTCTTCTTAAAAATCCCTAAAACCATATTTTTCTAGTGTATATTAGGTTGGTCATTCGATGGATGTTCAGATTTAATTCAAAGGCTATGGTTAAGCGTGCAGTCATCTTCAAGAATCAAGGTAGGTGGTCTAAAAATTATATCCCTTAGTCATGATGTTCTCTTGTATATATTCGGGTTTTAAATGGATATTTCTTTCTATGGTTTTGATGAAATTAGTAACTGATTAAAAATTGGATGATTAGATGATAAATTGGACCCCCAATGATCCCCATGGTATGCATTGTGGTTTATTAGAGTATTATCGAGGCTACCCATGGGGTGTTATTTATTTATGGACATTGGTTTGGGTAAGTGAACATGATACACAATTTTTATGAGATAGATCCAATGATAAATGTGTTGATATGATAGCATGAATTGTGAAATGAGAGTAGGGGTTTTTGTGCTATGTTTTTTTCTTGATATAAGGGGGTGTTTAGAATAATGTCAATGGATTAAACAAAATAAAGTGAATGTGAAAAATGAATTATGGGATTATAAAGGAAATATGTAAATGGGTGAAGTAATGTAAAATGATGAACATGTTAAATTGTTTATGATATTAAAAGGGAAATGGGTTAATGGGATATTGTAAGTAAATGGTAAATGTTTTAATTGTTTAAGGAATGGTGAGGAAAATGAAGTGAATGAGTTGTGATTGTAAATTGTAAATGTGTTTGTGATGGTTATAATTTATGTTTGGTAAATGTGTTATGATTAAAGAAGAATGTGCACATGGAATGATTATGTGTGGGGTATTTTAATTGATTATCAATGCCCATGGATTCCTTTAGACGGAGTCTCTAAACCCTGCCCTTATAATGCATGGGTTAGGGAGTCGGAATGAGGCTCTATTCCCCTAACTGATTCAAGTGATGAGACTACCCAGACTATGGCCCCAAGGTAAGTGTTATGAAATGAGTTTTTAATGTATTTTCTGGGTGATGTATGGAACACTATTCATATCCTTATGCATTGTTTATATTACCAGTACTGGTCGATGTAAAATTGATGGAAAAAATGAAGAAAATGGTTTAAGTGAACTTTTTTATGTAATGGAACTCAGTTTACCTTTTATTTATATTTTTATATATAGTTCATACATACACTATCTCTATAGAGTATATAGTATTTAGACGCCTTTGGTGATGGCCTTTCTAGTTTTACTCACACCCTACTCGGCCCTCCATTAGTTACCCTATAAGACTTCAAACTTGTGGTACATGACAATGGAATGTTCCTTATGCTAGATGGATGATTTGTGATCAGTGTGTGAATGTGTGAGGGATCTGAACATGGAGTCATGACCAATTTTGGGGATTCTATTTTTTTTGTTTTTGAGTTTCATTACACTTGGAACTGTTTGTCATTACATATAATTTGAGGAGGGGAGCATAATGTAATGTGGGTACCTTGCTTGGGGAACTAGATATGGTCGATATTATGTCAGGGATGTTACAATATATCTTAGTAAAACAATGGGGATGTCACCTGATAAAGAAATCAACAAAAAATAGTTCTATTCTATTCAAATTTCGAAGCTCATCATAATTTAAAACTTAACAATGATTCATAAGAATATAAATGAGGGTTTTAATTTCACCACAAATAAAAATTGGTTGATCTTGATGAAAATTATTTCATTGTCTATCCGATTCAAAATTAACATGATTATTTATGGTTTCTTCTACAGAATAAAACCAAAAATCATCGTTTGTGAAACAATAATCATAGTGGGAAACCACATAATGCTGAAAAAAATTTATTTTATGTCTAACTCAAGAAACCTTGATTTTAATAAATATCACCTTTGGTTTTAACTAGCTCATCTACGATAATTACCAATGCATTAGGGTGTTATCTTATACATATAATTATCCCCAAAGATCTCACTAATGTTTTCTCATCATAGTTTCCATAGATAACTAATCCAATTCCCGATACTAACTATAATAACCCATATTCATCATAAATTGATATTACATATTAATAGAGGAATATTAATTACATAACATAATGATTTATGATATAATTGAATTGGAATATTTATTTTAGAAATATGGATACATAATAAACATGTTCAAATGAGGTTTTAGAAATCTCTAAATAGTTACATCATAATGAGAACACTTTTGGACATATCATATTCGAAATAATTCTTTATAAACAAGTGAAAAGGAAACATATGAAAATGTGATCTCATATACTCAGTAAGGGTAAACAATTGAGATATCAATGATCACTGAATAATTACTTCTAGATTAGTGTATCAGAACATGAACATTACATTTTAAAACCATACCATTCATATCATAAATGATAATCTTGAGTCATGGAATAAATAATAGAAGTTCATAATACATGAATAATAAAATAATCAAATAATATAATCGATGATATAATAATATTGGCATATGGAATAAACTTGTGGCATATACGTAATCATATATAATAATTTCCATAGTAGGTAGGGATCACTTCTCAGACTACCATAGTAGATTAGGTTCACTACACATTCCATCATAGTAGTCTAGGTTTATTCCAAATATTATCAGAGTTCATATACACCCATATTAAATTAGGATCTCTCCCAATTCCAATATTATTAATATCATCAAATATACATCATTAACCAATGAATTGGAGTGATGTATAATTTAAATCCCCTACATGACATAATGAAAATTAAACATATGTGTCCTCAAAGATCATAAAACATTCAACATAAAATAACCCATAAAAATGTAATTTTTTTATTAAAAAGTTCATCATTGAATATCCCATTGAAAATAAATCGGTTTCATAATCATTTCATTATTTCATCAAAGCATTTCATGTGGATATGAAATGAGTTTTTTAAAAATATTATCATTTCAATCTAATGAAATATAAATAAAAAATAAATTTTCTACCATTGGATCATATCACTAATAAAACATAAATAACATCAAAGGATTTCATCATAGATTTTAAATTAAATTAAAACATCACTTTAAAATTTCATGAGAAAAATAACCTTTTCACTTTGAAATCACTTATTTAAAATAAAATGATTCCCAAAAAATTAAAGAAATAATTATCATTGAAAAAAACAATAGATAAATTTAATATATTATTGAAAACATTTAGTGGTCATAATGGTATAAAATTACATTCATGTCATATGAGTTAAAAGAAACATAAATTTCACACTTCAAAAAATATTCAAAAACTACCACATTCAGAAAATGAGAAGAAGATTTTATTCAAAAAATTTAATTAAAATAAAATAATTTGAAAAAATGGCTTTTAAAAATTATAAGACAGCATTATATACACACATTAATTTTTTTTAGAAAACATGGATCAAGAAGAAAATCATTTTTAACTGAAAAGTGTAATATAATAAATTTTCTTTTACATTATTCATTCAACATATTGAGTAATTAAAGAGGGGAAAATGAATGTAAAACATGTAATATTAATAAATAACTAGAGGAGAATAAAATAAATTAATTTATTAATAATTAGATAATTATACTTCAATATTATAAACTTAATTATAAATAATCTAGATAAATAATAATATTTTAACATAAAACCCTTACATCATGTACCAATTTTTTCAAAATCACTTAAAAATCTTCTATAATAAAATTAAATTTATTATAATTTATAACACAATAATTGACATTCTTATAATGTCATATATTAATCACTTATAATATTTTTCATCCATTCAATAATAACTTCTTAATAAAATACTCATTTTGAGATGTTGACTATTTTGTTTTTCATGATATATTTGATTTGGTAGTTCATGTACAAAAACTTGTATCATAGTTCCATCATCTATATAATGATATAAATATCATATATATTCATTATATACATATTTATATTCATCCATAAAATGTAGATATATTAAAATGAATTACACGGTTTATAGAGACGGTAGTCCTTATATACACATGAACGTTGTTTTAACTTGTCAAAAAATGTAATGAATGAAAGTGAAATAATAATTCACCTTCCTAGAATAAATATTATATAATATATATCATATATATTTATTAAATCATTCCTTATTACCATTCATTTCAAATAAAAATGAAAAAAAATCACATCCCTTATTGGAGGCGGCAGTCCGCACGCACGCAGAAGTGGTGTTATCATTTTACAATGGACTGGAATGTAAGAAGTTATATGTGAAATTATAATTCCAAAAGTATAATTATATCATAAATATCATATGTAATCTTTAAACCCATCATAATAACCATCTTTGAATGATGTTTATGGAAAATTAATTGTATCACTATGTGGAGGTGGAAGTTCACACCTATGCACATGCAATAATTCCACTTCCCATTTGATGGAATATAGGGTGAATAATGGTGATAACATAATAATAATTACATTTAGGTATATTTTGTATTATTTATTAATTATTTTATCAAAAATATCATATAATTAAAGTAGGTATAAGAATATAAAAATTAAAAGAGTTTGGGTTAGACCATTGAAACTTCTTTAACAGACCTCTTTTAGATCCTTAATTAATGAACATTGGAATAATATTTTGAGATAAAAAAATAAATTCATGTATAGATATTTTTATAATATAATTTTCAAGTGTTTGAACATGTATTATGGCTCAAAGTGGTGTAATTAAAAGAGATAAAAGTTGTTATTTTATAAGGGAGGTAAATTACACACTTAAAATTTCTAAAAAGATTAAAATATAATTATTCCATTCTAAAAAAATGATTCCTAATAGAAATAGATTCAAATAAAAATAATATAATGTTTAAATAACATCATCCACTGAAATTTAGACAAGTTTTATTTTCGTTTTAAACCTTATCATTTTTATTAACCACATCCTGACCCATTTTTAACCTTCAATGTGCAAACAATTATTTCAATCTAAATGGGTTATAATATTATGTATAAGATATAAATTTACCCATAAATGGAAAAGGGGTAATTTTTTTTCCATAACTTCTCCACCTTTTCTCCTTTAAATATTTTCTTTGATCTTTAAAAAATTTAATAAAACATTATTTTCATAAAATATCTGCAATGTTATTTTTATAACTTTTCATATAATTTGACACAAAAGGAACCATTAAAAATATGTAACTTGAATATAATCCTTTCACATATCCACAATATTTTATATTTTTCTACAGAAAATCATGTAACACGTTAATTTATACAAATTTTACTAATTTTAATATTTTTAAAATCTATATTTTACTTTTTTAATAATTGAATAAATATTTTATATAAATTATGTAAGAATTCAGGGTTATTATTTAATCCCTTTAAATTAAAAATAAATTCATATTTCAATAAAATTAATCAATATTCCAAAAATAAATTTTAATACTAAACAAAACCTTTGTTTACCTTTATGTAAATATTTTGAGGTATTAATGTCAAGAGAGGGATATTTTTTATTTATTAATTTGTTATGATAATAAAAATTAAATAGTAAAAGAAATACTGAATCAATGAATATATATTTTATAATTTTATAAAAATGTAAAAAAACACTCACACAACAATATTAATTCAAGTTTCTATGTAATTTTAAACCCTTATTCCTATTTTTTATTATTTTACTCAATTTACCCTTATTAAGGTGAGAACATTTTAACATGGTTAATATTCATATTAAAAAAAATTAAATGAGAATATTTATAATTTTATTCTACCTAGTGAAAATATGGAACCCATTTTTCTATATTCAATTACTAAAAGTAGAAGAAATTAATTTTAAAATAAGCACGCAATCCACAATGAAAATAGATTATTACAAAAATAAAATTTTACTAGAAAATTAATTTTCTCACGCGACTAAAAAAATTATATTAATGTTAATTTATTTATCTAATATCGAATATTTAAATATAATTAAAGTCATTCAATATTAGTTATTAATTTAATTTATTAAGATAAAAACACATTGCATTGTAAGATGGTTTTTTTGAAATACATCTCTTTTACATTTAAATTATATTATTTTTATTTCTATTAAATTGATAACCATAGAATTTATATTATTAATGTGTAAAAAAATATTAATTTTTGTAATTTATTTAGTCTTATTTATACCCCACATTTTAATTTCTAGGTTATAATAATATATTACATTATTAATCATTTAGACTAGATGTTTTGTGTATCATAAGTTATTATAAAAAAGAAAATATTATTAGAACATAAAATAGCATAGTGCTATAGATCTAATTAATTAGGCAATGTTATTTTCTCATGATATTTTATGTATGGTGTTAGGGAGTGAAGCTCTTCTATGATGGGACTCTATCAACCATGTGATAGTGTCTTGGCAGTCAGTATTGACTTATTCTTAGGTCATGTTATATGATTCTACAATATTATCATCAGGCCATAATATTATGATTCCATAGTCATTATCTTATTCCACCATGTGATTATTTATAATCCTTTCCTTTTATGTTATAATATTATTCATTTTTTCTCTTATTTTATGATGCATTATCATGATTATTCCATTAATGCGCTTTTTCTCTACCCCTTTTTCATGTATTTCCCTCGGTTATCCACAGAATTTTAGGATATCAAATGGAGTTAGGAGGTCATTAATGAGATTAAAATAATTTTGTTTTATTTTATGTTTTCTGTTACAAGTCTTCCAAGGAATCTTATATTATTAATCCATCATTTACATTTATTAGATATTTGTTTTAAAAATCATGCAATGATGTGTATAAATATATTAGATTGCTATAATCATGCATATAGATTATAGTAAATGTATTTGAAATGCTGATGATCTAGTATATCCAATAATTAGATTTAATTTTTCAACAATTTTAAGCCAGTCATAAAATTCTTCCATGTTGTCGTTGCAATGAAAGGATATTAAGTAATATTTAATTCGACGAGATTTTTGAGGTTCTGATTGTTCAGAATAATCATCCTCATATTCAAAATTGTTCTCACATAGGGATGGTGGAACTAAATATTTGGAACCAATATCATCATGACTTTTGGTGGCCTATAGAGGATCCTCGTGGTGTTAAACATCTTGATGATGGGTAACTGGCACATAAGGTTATGGAGCAAGAACTATGTGAATGCCTGAAAATTACTCTAATAGTTCTTAAAGATGGTATTGAGATTGGTTAACTTTGGTGGATTTTTTTACAGCATCATTTACATGGAATAATTGTGAAGAGAGATAAATTCTATAATTTCATTAATATTTTCCACGATCACTGAAGTAAATTTCATGACTCTGTTGGGTTGTCATAACATTACCCACATTTTTTTTATTAATTTTTATATGGGTATAAAGAGCATAGAACAATGATATGGTGGTTCTAAAGGGATGGAGGGAATGATTAGAGGTGGTGTGACCAAGGAAAGAAAGCATTTCATGAATAGAAATTGTGCAATTAGTACAGAATATTTCAATTTCATATTCCGGAAAGGATGGAATTACAAGGCCTGTCAAATTGTAATAGGCATGCATGGTAGAAAAGAAACAAATTCTGATAGAAATGAAAATGTAGTGACCTAACTCTGATACTAACTAATAAAATAGGATATAAATTAATAATTAAGCACTATGTTTGTGAATAAATTCTATAGAACACCCACAAGTGAAGAATACACTATCTAAAAATGGATTAAATTTTTAAAACACCATACAAATGATAGAAGAAAACCTATTTATAGGATAAAATCATAAATAAAATATAAATAGAAAAATTCACCCAAAAAATTTCATATAATGGGTGAAAATAATAACTAAAAAAATTAAAAAAATAAAATATCTCTTCAAGAGAACTAGTTACAACTGCTTCTATATACAATTAGATCTAATTTATTTCTAGTATCACACATATCTAAATTTTAGAAAAATACAATGGATGATGATTATTTTCTATGAAGGAATCTCTCAATGAATTTTTTTATGATTAAACTATTTTGTAATATGATAAACTATTTTCATGTTTCTAATACTGATGCTATTAATTTCATTTGGTGTAGTAGGAACCAGTAAATTAAATATCATTCATCTATTAACATTTATTCTACTACTGTGGAAGACATTGTGGCTATCGAAAATGATAACTCTATCCATTAGAGTAAATGAAATAATTCAACCCAATGTTTTATTGTTTATAAATGCATTTATTTTTTTGGAATCTAATATCCTCCTATCAATACTCTACAATGGAGATAAAACTTCTCATTTCTTCGTTTGATAAAATGAATCATTGATGAAGTACCTAGAGGGAATATTGGTTCTGCTAGTTCTGGAGCTATTTTTAGAGATCCTAATTTTGACGTCAAGGTATTCCTCTATGGAAATTGTGGAATTGTCTCCTCAATGGAAGAAAAAACTCTTGGAATTATCAATGCAGTTGATATAGGATGAGAAATAAATTATAACAATATATTGTTTAAATACGACTCAAATAGTGTTGGGCATGCTGTTAGAACTAGTAATATTCATATATCCTAGAATATAAATACTTTATGGGTTAGTTTTTTTTGGATATATTATCATCCATGATATATTTTATGACACATTAATATTTTGAATCCAACTCCCTTGATAATGTCTTTGAAAAACATTTGGTGAACTATAATAATATTATTTTCTTTAATTCCATCCCTGAAGAGATGATTCCAATCACAAATAATGATATTTTTAAAATTGAATTACTCATAATGGTGTAACCTTTAATCTTTTAAAAAATTAAGGATACTTTTCATTTAGAATGTATCTCATCTTTGAGTCTAAGGAGTGAGCTTTCAAACACAGTTAAGTAAAATGATGATGCAAAAAATATTAGGGATATTATCATGTTTTTTTTGTGAAAGTGGTATTGATAATTTATTATGTTACACTAATGAGTGTAAACATTTTTTATGGTACTATTTCAAAAAATATTAGTTAATTTATAATAACCAAAAAAATGGGTATTATATTATCAATTTCTAATCTCCCATGCCTTGATAACACTAATAATATTTGCATCACATGTGATAAGATCATGGAGTTAACAAGTATGAAATTTCAATATAATTGAATTAAAAATATAGGATTACAGCAAAAAAATATATTTAAGAAGAAGATATAAAGAATAATTGGAAGGAATAATACTCTCTACAGTTTTCCATGAGATAATGTCCAAAGACACCTTATCCTTCCTATATAGAAATCCACAAAAAATATTCTTGTTACCCCAGCCAACAACCCCATACCATAGTGTCCAGTATCAATATTAGTCCACAATTTTCTTATCCTATAAATATCAATTTTATTTCTCTTTGATGTATGACATTTATATCTATTCTTCAGTATTCATCTTATATCCTTGGTTTTTTATCACTTATATCACTCTCTATTATTCCCTCTCAACTTTTTTGTTCGCGTTCTATACTATTTGATGTTCAATCATTTTTAATCTTTCTGAAATATTTATTTTTGTCTCTGATCATCCATTTCTATCATCATATATAGTTTCTTATTCTTATCTTTATCTCTATTCTCCATTTTACATATCTATCTATGATATCACACATTTCTTTTAGTCTTCATTTACATCTCTAGTCATGGTTTTGGTGTTACTGATCAATATCATCTTTCTCCTATAATTCTTTTTATATCTATAATACTAGGCCTTATGTCTCTAATATTAATCTTCATTCTATAGATTTAATCTTTTATAATGCACTCAATCAATATAAATATATCTATTTTCAAAACAGTAGTCACTATATTTATCAACAACTCAATATTTATACTTTTATACTCTATTTTAAGTTTGCATTCTTTGTCATTATCATTATCATTGATTTTTTAATATAAATCAATCTTTAAACTACATCACCAAGATTATATCATTATCTATATTCCCATCCCAATTATCAGTATTATCGTAAAGAAATTTCTCTTCTCTTCAACTACCTTTCCATATTTGATATCTGTCATTGCCTCCAACATTGATCTACATATTTAATAATTAATAATAATAATTATATCTATTTTTAATAATGATTCACTTTTTTATATTTGGAATTGGTCATTAATTTGAAATTTTTTATTAAATTTTTCACATTGTATCAATTTTCCCATCATAAAACTTCTACCTTAAATCTTTGGGTTTTTTGTCATATTGTTGTCTTTTATTATCATAATTGTCTTAATTTTCCTCTTTCAACTCTAAAATTTGATCATTTATATAACCTATTGGATCTTTAATCATATAAATTATTTTCTATATTTGGTCTTCGATATCAATTTTTATGTGTTTTCCTCATCTCAAGTGATCTAATTTAGTGATCATCCCCATAGATATTTTATTCCATTATCCATACCAATCTCATGTCTCTTTATTTAGTCTCTAATTTTCAATAGTCAATCTTCAATCTTTAGTATGAACTATATCTTAGTATCTAGTTTTCAGTCTCTAGTCACTACCCATTCATTTCATGATTTTTCTATTCATAAATCATTAGAAATCATTCTATTTTTCATTAGTATATAAATTAAAATCAATTTTGGGTTTACAAGTAACACCCTAATATTTTATGATTTTTTTCAAATAAAAAAAACTCTTAGATATCAAGTGTTACACGCAACACAGAATTTTTATGAACAATAATATACTATTAGTATTATAATTTAATCTTGAAAATTATATCATAACTATTAAAAATTATAGTATCAATTATGAAAAATCCAATTTAAAAAATATTTATATATGTTTTAGACATATAAAACATATTTTATAGTAATGTTTTTATATTTTTCAAAAATAAATTTTTCCACAAAATTATTTTTTAGACTGTTTCATGAGAAAAAAATGTAATTAATTTATAAAAATTTTGTAAAATATATTTGAAAAAATTAACTTAAGTTTTCCAATCAAAAATTGAAAATTATATTATAATGAATTATTTAGAACATTCTGAAATGATTAATTTCATGATGAATAGTGAAAAATACAGCTTTTTAACAACTATATTTTTATTACAATCATTTTGAAAGAAAAAATTTTATTTTAATTTGATTTCAATGTAAAATTAGTTCTATTATGTTATAATTGATCCAATTTCTATAATTTGTATAAATTTTATATTCTATTTTAATGTTAATAACCTTCGATACATATGAATACATTTTTTTGCAAACCATTTTTTCTAATTGCTTGTGGGGGTTTTTAAATTAAATTCTTATACTTCAGTAAATTGTATTTTCAAAATTGGATTCCATATTTTTAATAAAAATTATTCATAAAAAAAATTATTTTAATATTAATATTTTTTTATAATTAGTTGTAAAAATAATAAAATTAGTTATCACGGTTAATGTTATAACGGGTTTACCGAGGGTTAAATTAAAATTAATGTTAATTACTCCATTAAAAAATATTTCGATACTATTTGATAGACATGTTAAGAATATATATTATCAAAATTTATAAAATATATTCATTTTTAATTATTATTCATGGGGATTTATTTTTCATTTTGGGTTCTTTTGAGAAATTTACTAATAGTTTCCATGTGAGTTCCTTTCCCCACTTACAAAAGGGCATTAACTCCCTTCCACTCATCAAACATAAAAATACCCATGGTTCATCCAAAAACTTCCTAAATTCTTTCATCACATTTTGAACACATCCTATAAGATTTAGTTTGATTAATAAATCCTCAAAAGAAGGCTTCTAAGGATGTTCTAAAAAGAGGAATCATTCTTAAGAATGCATTTTTAATTTATTTCCTCTTCAACATCCTTCTAATAATTTGCATATATTATTATATAATAACATAAATATGTCACATATATCATGATTTAATTATGTTAATATAATATCCTATACCCATCCCCTCCTCCATCAAATGGGAAATGAAACCGTCGTTCGTCAATATGATAGATTGTCATCTCACGAACCGATGATATTCATTTTTCATCACCACCTATTATGGGTAGATATAATCATGAATTTATTGATTATAAATTATATTTATGAAATATTTATACCCCTATAATTATTATATCGCATATATCTTCATATACTCTTATGCATTTGAAGATGATAATGTTTCCCATGTGCACTTATGAACTATCGCCTCCACAAAGGGATGTGATAGCCTTTTCATTTTATTTTGAAATGGATGGTATGAAGGATAAAATTAATGAATATATATGATATAAATTAAGTAAAAAATATTCTGAAAATATGATATCTTATTTACCATTCTTTCATTCTAACTATCCAGAAAATGGAAACAATGTTGATGTGTACATATGACCAACTACCCCCCTTAAAGTTGTAATTAATTTTCATCTATTACGTTTATAGTTTAATAAAAATATGTTTTTAATGAATATATATTATATTTATATAATTTTAAAATTCTGCAGTTTATAGAACCATAATTATTGTGTATGAAACTGAAATATAGAACTAGAACATACCAGAAAAATAAAATAGTTAGTACCCAAAACTGTAATTTTAAAAAATAATTGTTGATAAATGGGTGATTAAAGGATAAGAATAAATAATATATGGTATGATATATATGATTTTTAAAAAAATATATATTTATAATAAACTTATATTTTATTAAAATGGGGTGTTCGAATGTTTATAAATTAATTCTAAGCTTATGGTAAGGGTTCTCATCTCACTTTTACTTCCACGAGACATATTCCACATTTACCACTTATTTCTATTATGTGGTGAATATAGTTCTATAATGGAATTTTTTATCATTAATGTCTTTATCCTAATTTTTTAAAAGTTTCAATTGAAATAATATCATTGACGTGGTTTATCGTTCAAAATTTATCAAATTGATAAGGTTTTATTTTACAATATCTTCACTATTGAGGATTGTTATTATTTAATTAACCCTTAAGGAAATTATTTCATATTTATATTTTCAAAAAATTTGTTTTCCTATCCTCTAAATATTAATGAAATATTAATGTAATATTAAAATTTTCATCTCATTGAAACTTTAAATGAAAAGGAAAATGTTTTATGAAAATATGACATTATTTCTCTCTTCAGTTGAAATTTATTTTTCTCCCAAATAAATATTTCCAAAAAATAATTTCAATAAATTTTTAAAATCATCCAAAAAGAATATAAAATAAATTTTTACCAATTTTTAACTTTTTAAAAAATGGTTTAAACAGAATATTTTATTTTGTTTTCATAATGAGGTAGTTGTTAACCTTTTTATAACTGTGTGAAATGAATGCTTTTTTAACTTTTATAAAATTTATGGAATTACACACCTTCACATCAACTCAATTTTTAATAATCCATTTTAATATTACATGGTTATTTTTAAATAAAATATCTCCCAAAATTGAATGAAATTTTAGTTTTAAAAATTAATTTTCAACACTGAAAAGTTTATTTTCCCCATGATTATTTTAAGGACATTTTTAAGGTATTCATATTCATCAATGACATCAAACTATTATTTTTCTTATTATCTAATAGGGATACTTTTTATTTATATAATCCTTATTCATTCATTGAATGTTTTATGACCAGTTCCACATGTTAATTTATAGATATTTCGTATACTATTTCTTCAAATAAAGACTATTATTTATTATTAACGCATATTAATTATTATTTTTTGATTATTCATTTGATTATTTAATTATAATTACTAATATATGTTTCTCTAGAATATATATCCCCTCGAAGAATTGGTAGGTATGATAGGATATTCTAGATTGGGTATTTGGATGAGTCTTTACCCAATCTATAAAATGTCTTGGCATGAGACCTTGATGGTGTAGATTTCCTCACACGAGGCCTCGAGGATATGTTCTAGATGTACGAAATTATGAATTCCATCATAATGAAGTTATTTATTGAGTTCCATCTGATTATTTGACTTTTTTTGATATCCATGGAAATGTTTCTAGATCATCTTATTATTTATACGTAATAAATTCAACATAATTTATTCTTTCGATATTATTCATGCCTTATTAAACTTATGTAGTACACATACCCTTACTAAAAATTTAAGATCATCCATTGATTATGTTTTTTACCAAGATTCTATGATTTGTATTATGATTGATATAAGGGGTTATGTTAGAGGAAATAATGATTCACTCGATTAAAATTCTACATTGTATTTTTTATTTTCATTTACAGGGTGAGATTCAAGTATTTAACAAGTTTACCACGACTAATAAAATATTTTGCCCTCCAGGATGAAATTATTTATATATATATATAATTTAATAATGTAGGACATGACTCTAGGGTACTAGGGTCATGTTATTTACATTAAAATACACAATCTATTCCCTATATATCAATTTCTATATTTAAGCTCACATTTTGGATATATGTAATCTAAATTTAACCATTGTATTTCATTTCATTAATTATAAAATGATTCCCAATATATACTCTATAGAGTTTGACTTATTCATGTTTTCCAATTATATGATAGTCTTTTGGTATTTGGTCATGTAAATCCCATAACTGGCTGCTTTATCTAGCTCACCGAATCTTCATTTCACACAATATTAATGGTTGCAACACCGACTATCATAACTAGACCTACTAAAAAAAATCATCCACAACTACTACCTTAAATAAAAATTATGTGAATTTAATAATTATTGATTGAGACACCGCATAATTGAGATCTAGATGAAGTAATTTGGAAAAGGACCAAGCTTTCATTCAATCAGCTACATAAAATTTTGGTGAAAAAATAACCATTCCCAGGAACATTTCAAAAAAATATTTCAATAAATGCCCACCCTAGAAGAAAATCATGAATTCCAAAACCATATAAATTCTCATATCCTTATGTTACAAAACCTATATGAAGTAAACACTAAAACATCCAAAGAAAATACTTAAAATAGTTTGGTATAGAGACCACACATCCACTAATATGAAGCCAAACCTCTTAAAAAATAAGTGGTGCATCTAACTATAAAGGATTATGGTGTTTTAAAATATTTTCAGATATATATGATCTTGGATAGACACTCTATCACCTCAAGGGATCCTGGATCACCATTAAAACCTAGCAGATGCGGATTCAAAAACTCTAACATGTGATCCACAAGTTGGAAATAACTAGGCTGAGCCACCCACTCATGAATCTAAAAAAATAATCAATATTTACGAAAATCATATAGGTCACTAGGGGGATACTTTTGATATTCTATTATAGACATTTCTATTTCATTTTGGGGGTCACATCTGTCATCAAAAATGAAAAAAAAATTAAACCACTAAAAATCCCTATAAAATTTACACATGCACTAATCCAAAGAAACCATATTACAAACTCCCCTTTCAAAAATAATTTAAACAATAGAAAACCTGTAATTATTTAATTTTATTGAAAAAATGAAATTAGTTGTCAAAATTAAAAAATGTTAAAATCCACATTTAAAAAACACATTTCCTGAAAACCAATTTCCATTTTAGCCAAGCATGACAAAAGGATCCAATAATTTCACAACTTAAAACCCATGAAATTATTTTCATGAAATCCATATCAAGTAAAAAAAATTATTGAGTTGTTTTTTAGCATGGAATATAAAGTAACTAAATCCATAATTATGAAACAAACATTAAATAAAAAACAATGAAATTTCGTTAAAACATGTTTAATCCATATTAAAAATTACTAAAGGGTAAGATAATCACCAAAAAAAGACATAAAAATAGCAGAAATAATAAATAGATGGAGAGTAATAAAACGCCCAACCTTCATTACTAGAACCATTTTGATTTCGTGGTTTTTAGGTTGTGTGCCAACTATGATAGTACTACTGGAATTTTCCAGAATAGTTTTTCATAGACACACCCAATTTGATAGATTGTGAACTATAACCATACAACCCTGTATTTCCTCCAGTTTCACATTGATAGTAGGTATTTCCTAAGACATCTCCTCGGGTCCTCTTATAACATAGAGTTTCAACACCATGCACAATCAATAACTCATTATCTGACAACCACATAACTAAAACTCTAGATAAAAATGTTAACCATCCATTGAAACAAATGATTTGAAACATGGAAGAGTCGTCCGTTACTTTTTTGAAACTAGCTCCAGAGATCCTATGGTCATAACTCTTACCTTCTAGAAACCCACGAATGAAAAGGGACATGATACCATTTTATAGAGAATTATTCCAAGATGACCAGACACCTCACCCAACACCATTCTTCCATAGTTCCTGGACCACATTCTCAATCTCCATGGGCTGGGGATAAGATGCAGAGTATCACAATTAACTCAAGTGAATGGTTTCACCTTTAATAAAACTAAGATAAAAATTGGTTCCAACTGGAAACATGACATGAGGACTCTTTACCATTCATTACCATGCTAAGAATAGATAAGTGGAAATGAAAATATGAAAATCCAAACAAGAAATAGTGAATAAAATTAAAGGAATGACTTTACAAAAATGTATCTAAAAATTACACCAATTTATAAAACATTCTCATTTCTAGAAATATGAAATCAAAAATGAAAAAAGTACCCTTATTGGCTAATACCAAAAAATCCAAACTATGTAACAAAATCCAAACTTATTTTTGTGACTCCCAAGTCACAACAGCAACTCAAACAATTCATTTTTCCCTATGAAGAGATGTAACAAGGAAACATACAAGTAATAACCTGAGAACCAGAAGAAAACATGATAAATTCATACCGAGTAATGTGAGTATATAGATTGATCAATATAATTGTAGGATACCACTATGAGATAATTCACTTTAATTTATATATAAACCTAGTCTAGTAATTTTAAAATATGGTTTATTAAAATAATTATTCATTTCTTATATACACAACAAAAATAAAACAATGTATACAATATATGATTTATCATAATATGAAACATATACAACATGACCCAGAAGTAAATTATCAATATTATTCAATTTCACCTCCATAAATTTATATTTAAATCATAACACATGTGAAGAAGTAGGTTATACCATTACTTTTCTATAAAAATGTCATTTTTGAAAACAATCCATCCCACTAATTACATGATTTTCAATGGAACCATTCATAATAAATGACTTTAAAAACACCAACTCATTACCTTTTGAAACAATTAACTCACATCAACACTTATAAAAACAAATTTAAATAACCAAGGGAAATTATAATAAAAATGAAAATCCATTGGAGTTATAAATCAATTATAATTACCATATAAATCTTGTCTCACCCCCATGATTCTCAATTATAATCCTTCGAAGTAATAATATAATAAGAGATAAAACTCATATTAAATCAATAATAAATATGTATAAATAATTAAAATCCATGATGAAATAATATAGGTACTAACATAGCAATTTTTTCATGATGTGAAAATGTGGAACTAACTATCGACATGCTAACAGTAACACAATTCAAATCATGAATAACTCACTACTATCCTCAACATAAACACATCCCATATAAAAGTGAAATATAAAATTAGGGGTTACTAGATATGGTATCACTATCAACTAGTATAAATTATCCTTAAAAATTCTATATATTAATTGGGTTTCCTTATATCATGATTGAAATAGGTGATTACAATCAAGCTAATGTCATCATGTGACAAGCACACTACCGTAAGGAAAGATGTGTAACAATTAAATAAATTTGTAACAATTTATAAACCCCCTTAGATAAAGATCCCCAACCAGAAAATATAACCACGATTAAAACAAAATTTAATCAATCACATGACGAAAATCATAAAAAACATGTGATAATGGGCTCAACTAAGGTGTAATAACTAGACATTCAATTATAATCACATAATGTGCCAACCAAGTTTTATCATTATATATAGTAACTTTAATATTTGGAAATAAATTTTTTATTTCATTTAGAATCCAAATAGAACCTAATTTATACACACATAAAACCAAAACACAACAAAAAATCTAATATTCTAAATCCACCTTTATAAACCCCTTTAAAAAATGTAAGTTACGGAAAACAAAAAACAAATAACAAGTAAAAACAAGGTAAAACAATTAAAGGATTCAATCCATAATTAAAATAATAAGACACACACACAAAAATATTTAAAAAAAATTTAAAACCTCAAAAATAAATAAACCCTTCTAATAAGAATGATAGTTTATTTAAAAAAAGACAATACCTTTATAAAACTGTAGAAATAGCTTATATAAATAAGAAATCCCCTTTTTAAACCATGGTCACCTCAAAAAAACAAGGTAACCTCTTTATAAAAATAAAATACACTTATCCTTATTAAATCTTATTGGATGAAACCAACATAAAAAAATCAATATTCTTATTAAAACCCCCATTAATGTAATTTTTTCAAACAAATTGAATGCATACAACAACATTTAAAATTTATATTCAATTGGGCCAAAAAGTTAGAGCAATTGTTTCCAATTTAAAAACAATAAAATAAGGAAAAACATTGGTAACCCAATACTAGGTGACATATATATCATTAAATTGGATTAGGAACACTATTAAAGAATATAGATATCGAGGAACAGTTTAATAAATGGAAAATTAATACAAACACCTATCAAAATTAGTGGAAACATATCAAATTCAATTAACACCTTTAAAAAGGAACTCAAGGAATGGATAAACGCCTTTATAAAAACAAATACAAATTTTATTGTAACTCTAACCACTAAAATTGGCCCACATGGATATTAGGGTAATAAAAAAATATTGAAAAAGAGAATAAACCATGAGAAAAAGAGAGGATAAGCCCATACCTCTTGATTTGGATGAAGATTCACCTAAATTAAACTCCAAGCCAACTTGAAAGAGAATCATTAAAGTGATATCGGCATGGATAGGTGCACTAGATTAGGGTAATGAATGGGGTATCATGGGGAGAACGCCGCCGTTTAAAATAAAGATAATATGACAAAATATCTCAAACTAGATAAAGTCACATGTTTGTCCCACAAGGTTTACCAAATTGAGCATAGCATATTTGGCTTCCACTCCCTTAGAACCCTAGTGGTCACATGGATCTCTCAAATGTTATAACAGCCCATGCATGCACCATTTGATTTCATCTGTCATAAACTATATATAGAACGCATTTCCTTCTACATAGTTTTCAATTTTATTACCTAAACGTGAATCCCTATAAAAAATTTAAAAACTCTAAATTCAAACGTTAAGACATCCAAAAAGGGAGAATAAAACAGGTAAATAGATGGAATAATGTTTCATTTTTTGGAGAATATTTTCGGATTTTATTCATAAAAATTTATAATTTATTTTATTGATAAAAAATTAGGAAAAATGTTATATTTTTTTAAACTAAAATTAATTGTTTTCATGTTATTAGGTAAATGAAAACATTTCTATATTTAATTTATGAGCTTTTATTTCATCATTAAAATATACATAACATATTTAACATATATTAATGTAAAAATTTTACAAATAAAGATACTTTTAATAATATTAGATTGAGTTTTATATTTTTAAAAATATATTTGTACATTTTTATCTCTATGAAGTCTTGTATGTATGATTTTTAGTGGGATTTCATGTAAGAATTTTGATTCTCATATTGATATTTGATCATGAAACCATCATAAAACATAATATGGTAAATTTATATTCTCATTTTCTATTATTATATATAATTATATGTCATATTAAATTATTTTTTATTTAATGTCTATTGATGATTTATTACAAAAGGGGATTTCATGTTTCTTGTGACCATAGTTTTTGTGATATGAAGGGATGTGCATGTTATTTATTTTCATAGTATGTTTTTCAATATAACTGAATGGTGATAGGTTTATAGGTGAGAGAGTGTGTGATAGTATAAAAACAACTAAATTGTTAAATTGAACATGATGAAATAAAAAATTATAAGTTACAGTAGTGGAAAAAAAATTATAAGGAAAAAAGAACTCAACAGAAGAATATCACTCTTTTGTGGCCTAACCAAATTATCCTAAGGACTCACCTCCCAATGACCGTCTATAACGCTAAAATAAAATTGTATCCCCATATAGTACTAAAAACCCTATTAATATCCCCAACCTTTAACAACCTAACCAAAAATTAAAAAAGAAATAGAAAACACTACCCCTCTTCAGTAGCTAATACTTATTCCAGCACATGGGTAACTACCAAAACAAGTAGTTGATTCCTAAAAATTTCCACCCTTAAATAATCCATATCTTCTTCAAGGTTAATGATATAAATTGACGACATATATGTTGTATTTAGAAATATCAGAGCAGAAATACCGGCCATAAGAGGAGGAAGATAAATAGAGAAGAAACCTAGAAAGATATATCTCCTAGTACATAAGAATAAAATACAAGAATAATGTATTATATTACAATGCTAACAACACCTCAGTAATTCACTTAGTTTTTATAAAGGAAATGTATTTTTGACAGCATATTAAATACACAACATTGAACCCAAACAAATAATGATTATTTAAATATGGCCATTTTATCATTTCCATTAAATTTGCGGATATAAGTAGGATTAAATACTTAATGAAATATTTATATATCATAAATATGTTTATAAACTATTAACAAAAAACAATCAATTTTTTCTAATTCTGTTTGTTCAAAATAAGTTTTATTAAATGATTTTATTTTTTTTGGAAAAAAATATCATAATTATTTTATAAAAAATTGAGAAAATGTATCTTGTGAATATAAGTTAATTTTTTTGTCATTATTTCAAAATTAACTGTGGGTGAAAATTTCGGATTTTTTATAAAATATAGTTTTTTCAATGAATAGTGAAAAATACCATTTTTATGTATAGTTATCAATTATTTGGATAAATTAATTAATTTAAAAGTATAATTATTATTGTAATTAAATTTAAAAGTAACATATTTATTATTTATTTATATTTAATTCACTAAATACATTTAATTTTACTTTATGCCATATTTTAATATGAGATAATTTTTAGGCATAATAATTCATTTTTCTAAAAACATTTTTAAAATCCGTTATGTTTCCCCATTTTATTTACATAAAAATTACTCATAATGGGGAATTTTTAGAATTGAATTTATAGGAAATATATCTATCATTTTTAATTTAAATTAATATAATGAATACTACTAGTTATAGAGTCAATGTAAAACCATTTTTTCCTTGAAATTTTTTTTTTTAGAAAATCCTCGTTCCATTGTGCATGCAGGTTTTCTTTTAAATTAATTTATTCCACCTATATGAATTTATTTTGATAAAATGTATTACGTATGTTTTATAATTATAATTAATATTTGTTAACAATTTTAGCAGAGAATTTGGACAATATGAATAGTAATTATAGTTAATATTTATTACAAAGGTAAAATGAAAATATTTTAAGTAATGCTAAAAATAATTTTTCAAAGACTAGAAAAAATTTACCCTTACATTATGATTATTTATGCTTAATTTTTATTTCGAATATAATTATATTTATTTTTTGTGGTTTTTACTTTATAAATTATTATGTAATCAGTGTGATGAAGATTATATTTTGGTATGATAAAATAAAAATCTTATTTTTATGTAATCTAAAACTTAAATTAATAAATTTATTTTGATGAACTAGTTGATTTTATAATTAAATTATATTTTAATAAAATATTAATAATAAATTATTATTTATTTATTTAATTTACAATAAAAATTAATGTTGTTAAGTACAATATCTACAGTGGTTAGAAAACTGTTTTTGTCAAACCCTCGTTATTTTAAATAAATCCAAATTTTATTTTAAATGTGAAAATTCATATATTTAGAAACTTATTTAGATAAAATAATTGTAATTTTTATTAACATATTATCAAAATTATCGAATAGTTAATTTTTCATAATTTTTGGAGACATTTGATTTCTCATGTAAACAAATTAAAAATGTATAAATATAAGATGCGTATTATGACATCATAACGAACAAAAAGTGATGTGTGAAATGTTATAAAACGAATAAATGACCATATATATTTTTACCCTTTAAAATAATGGTATTTTATGTTTTTTTATTAATGTTATAAATACTTTATGAATCCTCCAAAAACTATATTATATTTTTTTGTTTTTAAAAACATTTATTTATGTATATAAATAACTTCCAAATCAGAAAGGGTAATATTTTAATACACTCGGCCCATAAACATTTAAAATAATTAAAACCATTGCTATTTGGTAGAAACCATGGATAAAACAATGGTATATATCGTGTTTCTGATTATATTAGTTTACAGAGTGCAAAACCAACATTTAGGAAATAATAAATAACTCACATACCTTTTCTTATAAAAACCTATAGAATCTCACATTACTCTTCACTAAAAAATATTTGGACTACTTATGTTATATAACCACCCCTCTCTAAAATCCAACCATGGTCCCCTAATACCTCAATAATCTCTTCCCAAGATTTTGGAATCACCCTCTCAAGGTAATTGATATCCCACTCTCTTCTTTATTCGAGCACCACTTTTGTGTTATACCTGTTAGATTACATTTTTTCTTATTTGATGATTTTTTCCTATTACCCTATTACTGAAATTTTTATATCCATATTAATAGAGACCCCTTTCAGTCTTATTAAACCTTCCAATGATTCATCATGTGCTCCGTTACTCTATCGAAATTATGCAAGGGATCCTCTCATCCTTCTTATTGTTTAGGAATTTTAATTTAATTATGACTTTTATATCCATTCCCTAATGTTGGTATATGTTATTATGTATCCCATTTACATCCACCATGGTGAATAAATTCTGATATCACCCTTTATCTATCATTAATACCTCTTAGTAACATTTATATTCCCCTATTATGTTTATGAAATTTCACCATGATTTTCTCTAACAAACAAATGTGTAGTAAATACCCATACCCATTACCTATCATGTGTGTGAAAAAAATTTCAAACCTATTTATTTTATTGGGGACATACTTGAATGTATTCCACAGTCCTTAATCATAAAATTATATTTCATGAAAAATGATTCCATGTCGTATGATATATGTGTCACACTTATGCATGTCATTGATTTGAATGTGATGAGTGTGCCCAGAATTATATATATCTCCAATGTACTGGGAAATATTTTAGTATCATGAGTCACATTAAAAGATATTAAGTAGTGAAACAAATCAATAAGTGCAATTCTTACATCATAATATATTGGCAGTCAGCTTTGACCTAAGTTTACTATTCCATATTTAAAGTTGTTTACACATTTTTACATGTTTCCTTTATGCTTTCATGCTATATCATGCCTCATTATCCATATTTATGCTTCTCACCCCAATTATGTATCATTGATATTCCTATTGTATAAAATTTAATACTTTCTTCATGTTATGAATTTTTTATTCCCATAGTAGGATTTTAGCTCACCCATTTCTTATGTACGTTCCCAAGTTATCCCAAATAGTTTTAAGTGTAATGGAATATAATGAGAATATTAAAGAATATTTCCATATTGTATATTTATCCCCTATTATGCAATGTTCCCAATTCCCATGTACACAAGACATATCAATCATCCAGGTTGTATCATGTGTCATCTTATATAATAAATCAGGAATTAATGTATAATAAAAAGAAGGGTTTTCATAGTTTGTATCAAAATAAATTTTAGTTATTTTGGGATTAAAATTATAAAATATATATAAAGACTTAGGAATAAGTCTAAATATAATAATTCAACCATAAATTTTGGTAACGTATATAGTAAGAGGTTTCCTAGAAAATACAACTTTATCTTGATACCAATAGTGGATGTGGGTCTGACAAAGATATACCTAAGTGTAAAACATAAAAACACCATATTGAGCTTGACTCTGTTGAGAGATGGTTCCTGACAACGATCCTTGCTATGAAACTGGTTGAAAACTCCCAGGGATATGATTTTAAAAGTTCAAAATATATTTACAAATAATTATTTAGGAAATAAGAATGCCCATAAGAGTCAATATTAGGAAATAAATCATGGATAACATAGATTAAAGACATGATATTCAAAATAAATGAAGAATAATTCATTTATAAGTCATCCTATTAATGTTATTCAGATTCCCATTTTGTGTTTAATAGTTTAAAATTAATCATCTATAATTTTACATTTATTATAATTCAATGAATGGAAATTGCAAGAATTGGTTCAATAACCAATGCGATGGTAAATATAATTACTTCCCAAATGAAATAACTTACATGATCAGTGATCAAGTCAGAAATATATTGATTATTTCAAACTAACTATCATTAATAAAAATTAACAACTATAAAATAATTTAACATCCAAATAAATCAATGAAGAGTAAAAATTTGTATCCAGAATTTTTTTATAATAATGTTGATAAAGGATATATTATTCAATTTCATATTTGTAAAAATGTGGAAAAATACACCAAGGGAAATTCCAATATGTAACTCTAAGGTGTTTTATGTGTGGTAAAATAAGGATCATATTAGCTACATTCCAAAAAAAAGTAAATAGTGTGATGGAAGGTAATAAATTACACCATATAACTCCATTTTTTAATGTTTTATGTGAAGAGAATATGGGATTTATCTGAGCTAATTACCTAATCCAAGGGTTAAGTCCTTGAATAAGGATATACCTATGCTATAGAAATAATTGATGTAACACCCGAGACTTTTATGTTATCAAAGGAATCTTTTTCTACACAACACTTTCTTGGCTTGCTTTACACGCAATCGCGACCTTCCTCGATAGCTTGTGTCGTACGCAATACCGAGTTTCACTAAACAACAATATGCTATTAAAACTAGCCGTTATGAATAGTAATAACCACTTTTTGAAATTTTATAAATTTTATTTTTCAAAATGGACTTCATTTTTGGACTCAGAATATCGAAATTAGCCTAGGGTGAAATTTTGGTATTTTTCTGAAAACTTTCAATTTTTGATGAATAGTGAAACTACTAAGTGGTGGGTTAAAAACTAAATTTTCCATAAAACATAATTTTACCGATTCTGTGAATAGAATTTCGAAAATCCAACAGACACGGTTGATATCAGTAAGTAAAATGTGGTTCAATGGGATAAAAGTAATTTTTTGGTGAATAGTAACTTTTTACTTTTTTTTACCGCAGTTAATAGTAAATAGGGTAACTAATGGTAAATATGATATTACTATTACCCTAACACATGTCCTAATTCTATTGGACAAGTGTAATTCGACCAAAAACAAACTTATGAATAAAATATGACCATTTAGGCCCACTTGGATTAGATTAGGACATTTATTATTAATTTATTTAAAGAAGGGTTAAAATAGTTAAAATCAAAGTTTAATAAGTAAATAATTTTTAATATGCGGTTATAAATAAGATAAATTCGACTATAAATATTCATTAGAAAGATAAAAATATTTCCTACATAATGGTATTTTATTTATAATTTTTAGACATTAAATAATTTAATTTAATTATGACACAACGATGATGCAGTAATTATCTTATTCATGAAATATTGACATAATTGATGTTATAAACACCAAAATAAATGTAATTTTAGACTTTTTATGAATTCCACTAATTTTCTAGGTTACTATGATATATTAGTGTTGATTTAATCAACTTGGTTTGAACATATAATTCTTTTATGACTTTCACAAAAATCATATATCAAATAGTGGCAAAATTGACACAAAATAGTTTTTAAATCAAATATTATATTATTAATTGTTATTTTATTCCTAAAAATCTAAGGTTCGGCCAAATGACTTAGATAAGGATATATATATTAATAATAAACAATTTGGGGTTCGTTTGGCATGTTATAGTAAGTGTATTAACCATATAGTGAAAGAAAATAAAAAGACATGGTAAAAGTTAAATTATTTAACTTAGAGATAAATCTAATTGATAAGGTTAAAATAATACCCTAAACTTGTCTAAATTCTATTGGTTGATAGGATTTAGACCCTTACCCACTTTATCTTCGAAATAAGACCCTTTGGAACCATTATAAACCGATTTTGACTTTAATATAAAATAATATTTTGAGATATTCCTAAGGTGCCCCTCTCCTCCCTTATAAAAGGGCACCTCCTCCCCCTCCTCCTCACACCAAATTGAGCACTCAAGCTCGGCAAACCCCTGCCATTTTCTCCTCTCCACTTCCCTAGAATAATCCTAGAGGTCCTGGTCTTCTTCAAAGACCAATCTTAGTTCCCTAAGTGGAGGATTCAAAGAGGCGTTCCAAAGAAGAGGTAATATCCATTACCGATATTTTCAATTTCTTTCTTCTTCAACTTCTTATTCTTTAGTTGTTTCATGATAAAGTAATAACATCAGTATTACTTACATACTGATATGTTATTATAAATATGAAACAACCCTAATTCACCTTCTATCCATCCCATGGAAAAATGAAATCACCGCGCGTGCGTACGTACGGAATACCGTCTCCACGCCGTGGTGTAATCTATTTTCCACCACCACCTTACAAGGATGGGTATAATGGTGTAATGAGTAACTATTTATGATTATTGTTAAGTAATATTGATACTGAAATAATAAATATATACTCCAATACAATTCCACGATCATAGGAATGATATCATCACTCGTGCGTACGTACGGAATACCGTCTCCACGATGTGATGCGACTCGTTCTACATGATCACCATTACATAGTAATTATATAAATGAATTGAATGAATAAATATGATATATGTTACACTAATACCATTATGGATATAAGGTATCTATAACCTTAAAAGAAAAATAAGAATTTATTCGACAAAACACGCATAAGAACAAAAGGCAATAAAGACCCGAGTAACAAGTAACAATGAAATATTACTAACAAGAAGCTATGAATATGACCATATATGATATCATATCAATATGTATGATTCTGGAATAAGTCAATAACATTATTTAAACCATTATACAGGAGCTTCGGACACATAAAAAGAAAATCGGACTTAAGGTAAGGGAAATATCACAATCTCATTTTTATCCGAGATTGTTTATTTGTAAGTATTTATTGGGGTGTATTTTATCATCCACATCCATGTTTCATCAATATGTAATATTATTTACATCCACCTACAATTTTTTAAATCCATTTTTACCCTTAGGTAAGTTTTTAGTAATATGTATGAAAGGAATCTTTTGTCGTTTTTCGTACGAGGTACTTTTTGACTTTTCCGACAAAAGTACGAAGAATGTTTTTTTTAACTTATACGGCATGAATGGATTTTTAAAACATTATTTCCAAGAATCTTCCTTTACATGTTTTGAAGTTTATTTTTAATCAACTTCTTTTATTTTAAAGTCGTATGACATGTTATGAAAGGAAAAATGTTTTCGAAGAAGAAAGGATATTTTCCTCAAGAATGGAGTTCAAGTGTTTTATCAAAATTATTTTCCATCTAAGATAATAAAGGGTTCTGTTTTTACCCCTATTATTACATGGATTTGATTATGTTGTGATGGAAACATTTTTATGAATTCCTTTATCTTATATGAATTGTTTTATGATGTCATGTTGTTTAAGAATCCCATTTTTATTACATGGGTTATGCGATGATGTATGATTTATGATTATGTGGCACACATAAGAAATGATTCATTATAAGATGGGTGGGACCTATATCTCCCTCCAATGCATTGGGTAATGATTTTATATCTCATGAGATAGACATGGTTGGAATGGAAGGTTATTTCGGTTCAGTGATACAGGACTGAAACGAGGAGTGAACTCGGTTCAGAAAGGGACTTTGTCCACTAAGATAGTCTTGGCAATGAGTCATGACTAACAAGAAATGATTTTCCATGATTATGTGTGCATGCCACAAAGTTTCAAGTTTTATGTTATGATTATGGGGATCTCATTTTTACTTCTATGATTTATTCCATGTTAAGATATTATGATCTCTTTTGCAGGTTTTGATTTTCAAAATGATATGATATGATTTTTATTTCCTTTATTTGCCCTTGCTGAGCATTTGAGCTCACCCTTTTATGTTTTCTTTTCCCCAGGTCAGGAAGATGGATATTAAGTAGAATATGCTAAAAGGGACCCTAGATATGATGAAATAAATGGGAGACACTGTAGAAGATTTATGAACCAGTTGTTTATGTTTCCCAGTTTCTAAAGACACTATACCTATACGGTCCTTTGTGGTTTTGTCATATGTTGTAATAAGTGTGCTTCAAATTTTAAAGTATTAACAATGTATGTAAAGTATGGTTCGTTATAGTTGGTATCAGAGGAAAGGTATAGTCAACCTTTGGAAACTAGGATGTGAAAGCCTTAGTAAGAACCCTAAGGATAAGTCTAAGCATAGAACACAATCTTAGTGTTTTAGAAATGGCCATGAATAACCTAGGATAAGACCTTAAGCATGAAAATTTTATTCTTTAATTATGTGGTTTTCCTATTATAATTAGTGTTGCTCACACTATTCTTCTTGGTTTTAGTCAATGGCTGGAACCCGAAGGAACCGTGTTAATGCGGAATGTGATCGGCAATGAAATGATTGTCCCCCTGAGCAACCAAACGATATGGGAGCTGGAATGCAAAATCTTGTAGCCATGCTCACACAACTTTCTCAAGCTATGAATCATGCAGGATTTCCAAACGAGCAAAGGAAGGAGCAACATTCTGTTGAATCCTTCATGAGGCAGCGTCCACCTTCTTTCAGCGGGTCTACTGATCCATTAGTTGCTGAACAATGGATTAGTACTACTGAAAATATATTTTCAGTTCTTCAATGTTCTGAGCATGATAAAGTCATCCTAGCAGTGTATCTTTTGGAAGGAGATGCTGATCAATGGTGGAATCTTATTAAGAATACGAGGCAAAGGGATGAAATTGAGTCTATGGAATGGGACGAGTTCAAGAACTTATTTTTCAATAATTACTTCCCTCGTATTCTCCGAACAAAGATGGAGAAAGAGTTTCTTGAACTGAAGCAAAGGGATGATGAATCTGTTGGTACCTATGAAGCAAATTTTACAAGACTTGCAAGGTACGCTTCTGGTATTATTATCCAACCTGAGAGTAAGATCGATCGATTCTTTAGTGGCTTAAAACCAAGTCTTCGAAGGGCGTTAGCCATAAGGGACTTCAATAGCTATGAGGAAATCGTTCGATGTGCTCTCAAAGTCGAGATGGAGATTGGAATAACCCATCAGTCACATGGGTTTGATAAGAAGAGGAAGATGGAATTCAAAGAAAAATCTAAAGAGCACACTGAAAAGAAGATGAACTTTCCCTTATGCTCAAATTGTGGAATGAAACATGGAGGGAGTTGTCTTAAAGGGACAAGTAAATGTTTTAAATGTGGAAAGGAAGGTCATCGGGCATTTGAATGCTGTGATAATGGGAAGAAGATGTCTAATGACGCAAACAAAGGAAGGGATACACAGAATGAACCTACTACACTTCAATGTTTCAAGTGCAAGGAGATGGGGCATTATGCCAATCAATGCCCAAATCCAAGGGTTGATGATGATGGCCGACGTCAACAAAATATTAAGGCTAAAGACAAAGGAAAGTCACATGCAATTTCTATCAGCGATGTGGAGTACGATAACGAAGTGGTGAAAGGTACACTTACCGTCCACTCTAAATTAGCAAATGTTTTATTTGATTCTGGATCCACCCACTCTTTTATTTCTAAAGAATTTTCTAAGAGTATCACCGTATTACCTCAACAATTAGATGTTGAGTTAGCTGTGACAACACCTAATGGCACAACAGTCGCATCAAAAGTTTATAATTCTTCTCCGATCGAAGTTTGTGGGAAAGTGCTTCCTGCAAATCTTGTGATCCTTCCTTTAGTGGAATTTGATGTGATTCTTGGCATGGATTGGCTTTCTCTACACGGAGCTCATATCAATTGGCAAAGAAGGGAAGTCACATTTCATATTCCAGATCAATCTACGATCGTCTATCAATGCAAGGATGAACATAACCTTCCAGTGGAAATTCCTTCCATCTTATGGGTCTTGATTCCACTAAATGAAGGTTATTTATCTCAAATGGTTGGTGAGAATCTCACGATTAAGAATATGTCCATTGTACGGGAGTTTGATGATGTCTTTCCGGAGGAATTACCGGGTCTTCCACCAAATCGTGAAGTTGAGTTTTCAATAGAACTCGTACCGGGCGCTTTGCCAATTTCAAAGACACCTTATAGAATGGCCCCAATTGAGTTGCAGGAATTGAAGAAGCAACTCCAAGAGAATCTTGATAAGGGATTCATACACCCTAGTGCGTCACCTTGGGGAGCACCTGTTCTATTTGTTAAGAAGAAAGATGGATCAATGAGACTCTGCATTGATTATCGAGAACTTAACAAGATCACTATCAAGAACAAATATCCTCTCCCACGCATTGATGACTTATTTGACTAACTACGCGGAGCTCAATACTTTTCCAAGATTGATCTTCGTTCAGGGTATCATCAATTAAGCGTCAAAAGGGAGGATATACCAAAGACGGCTTTCCGTACAAGGTATGGACACTATGAATTTATAGTGATGCCATTTGGTCTTACTAATGCCCCTGCTATCTTCATGGATCTAATGAATAGAGTCTTTAGAGACTATCTTGATCAATTTGTGGTAGTCTTTATAAACGATATTCTTGTCTATTCAAAGAGCAAGGAAGAGCATGAAGATCACTTGAGAATTATATTGAAGACCCTGAGAAAGGAGAAGCTTTATGCCAAATTTACCAAGTGTGAATTTTGGCTTCAAAAAGTTGCATTTTTGGGTCACATAATCTCAAAAGAGGGGATATCTGTGGATCCAGCAAAAACAGAGGTTATCGAAAGATGGTCAAGACCAACAACAGTAACTGAGATCTGAAGTTTTCTTGGTTTGGCTGGATATTATCGATATTTTGTAAAAGATTTTTCACGATTATCTAATCCACTCACCAAGTTGACTCGGAAAGGAGTTAAGTTTGTCTGGACAGAGGAATGTGAAGAGAATTTCAAGGAGTTGAAAAGAAGGTTATCCAGTGCACCTGTGCTCACACTGCCTTGTAGTGCAGAAAGGTTTGTGATCTACAGTGATGCATCCAAGAAGGGATTGGGGTGTGTTCTTATGCAAAATGATATGGTGATAGCTTATGCCTCACGACAGTTGAAAATCCATGAGCAAAATTACCCAACACATGATTTGGAGTTGGCTGCTGTAATCTTTGCATTAAAGATTTGGAGGCATTACCGTTATGGTGAAAGGTGTGATATTTATACTGATCATAAAAGTTTAAAGTATATTTTCACACAAAAGGAGTTGAATATGCGTCAAAGAAGATGGTTGGAGCTGATTAAGGATTACGACTGCTCAATCCATTACCACCCTGGGAAAGCAAACAAGGTGGCAGATGCATTAAGTCGACAAGACCATGCTAGTTTATCCATGATGAGGATCACAAAAGATCCAATATTTATGGATTTACAAAGGATGGATCTTGGAATTATAATGGAAGGGGAAAAATCTTATCTTTCTCAAATGAATGTTCAACCATATATACATGCGAAGATTAAGGAGGCACAGAAAGAAGATGTCGAGTTACAAAAGAAGGTGAGAAATGTTCCTGAATTCAACCTTGATTGTGATGGGGTAATAAAGTTCATGAATCGGGTTTGTGTTCCTCCCATCCCCGAATTAAAGAAGGAGCTGCTGAATGAGGCTCATAGTTCTTCATTCTCTATTCATCCTGGAAGCACGAAGATGTATAGGGACCTGAAAGAGTACTTCTGGTGGGATGGAATGAAAAGAGATGTTGCTGAATATGTCTCTCGATGCTTGGTTTGTCAACAAGTTAAAGCTGAGAGATAGAATTCTAAGGGGATGTTACAACCATTACCCATACCCGAATGGAAATGGGAAAACATCACTATGGACTTTGTCACAGGACTTCCTAAAACATCCAAAGGCAATAATGCTATCTGGGTCATAGTTGATCGTCTTACAAAGTCTGCACACTTCATTGCAATTAGAGAGGATTTCTCTCTAGATCAGCTTGCCAGGATATATGTAAAGGAAGTGGTAAGATTGCATGGAGTACCACTTTCTATTATATCTGATCGGGATCCGAGATTTACCTCGATGTTCTGGCGAAGTCTTCAGCATACTCTGGATACAGAGTTGAGTTTCAGCACTGCTTATCATCCCCAGACAGACGGTCAGTCTGAGAGAACAATTCAAACCCTAGAAGATATGTTGAGAGCTTGCTCTATGGATTTCAAAGAAGGTTGGGATCAACACCTACCTTTGGTGGAATTTTCATATAATAATAGCTTTCACTCCAGTATTCAGATGGCTCCTTATGAAGCTCTCTATGGAAAGAAATGCAGGACTCCAACTTACTGGGATGAAGTTGGGGAAAGAAAGCTATTAGGACCTGATCTCGTTGATGAAATGGCAGAAAAGGTCAGATCTATTCAACAACACATAAGAGCAGCTCAGAGTCGACAGAAAAGCTATGCCGACAACCGAAGAAAAGACCTAGAGTTTGAAGTGGGTGATAAAGTGTTCTTATGAATATCTCCCTGGAAGAGGGTTATGAGATTTGGAAAGAAGGGGAAGTTGAGCCCTAGATATATCGGTCCTTTCGAAATACTGGATCGTGTTGGGAAGGTAGCTTACCGATTGGCGCTTCCACCGAATCTCTCTCAAGTTCACGATGTGTTCCATGTATCTCTCCTGAGAAAGTACATACCAGATCCTTCACATGTACTCAGCTCAGAAGTTGTACCGCTGGAGCAAGTTCTTTCTTATGAAGAACAACCGATAGAGATTCTGGATCGTAGTGAAAAAGTCCTACGAAACAAGACCACTCGATTGGTGAAAGTTTTATGGAGGAACCACCAACTTGAAGAAGCTACATGGGAGCTTGAGGATATGATGAGAGAGAAGTATCCTCATCTGTTTGTTACAAAGTGACGAATTTCGAGGGAGAAATTCTTTTTAAGGGGGGTAGAATGTAACACCCGAGACTTTTATGTTATCAAAGGAATCTTTTTCTACACAACACTTGCTTGGCTTGCTTTACACGCAATCGCGACCTTCTTCGATAGCTTGCGTCGTACGCAATACCGAGTTTCACTAAACAACAATATGCTATTAAAACTAGCCGTTATGAATAGTAATAACCACTTTTTGAAATTTTATAAATTTTATTTTTCAAAATGGACTTCATTTTTGGACTCAGAATATCGAAATTAGCCTAGGGTGAAATTTTGGTATTTTTCTGAAAACTTTCAATTTTTGATGAATAGTGAAACCACTAAGTGGTGGGTTAAAAACTGAATTTTGCATAAAACATAATTTTACCGCTTCTGTGAATAGAATTTCGAAAATCCGACAGACACGGTTGATATCAGTAAGTAAAATGTGGTTCAATGAGATAAAAATAATTTTTTGGTGAATAGTAACTTTTTACTTTTTTTTTACCGCGGTTAGTAGTAAATAGGGTAACTAATTGTAAATATGATATTACTATTACCCTAACACATGTCCTAATTCTATTGGACAAGTGTAATTCGACCAAAAACAAACTTATGAATAAAATATGACCATTTAGACCCACTTGGATTAGATTAGGACATTTATTATTAATTTATTTAAAGAAGGGTTAAAATAGTTAAAATCAAAGTTTAATAAGTAAATCATTTTTAATATGGGGTTATACATAAGATAAATTCTAATATAAATATTCATTAGAAAGATAAAAAGATTTCATACATAATGGTATTTTATTTATAATTTTTAGACATTAAATAAATTAATTTAATTATGACACAACGATGATGCAGTAATTATCTTATTCATGAAATATTGACATAATTGATGTTATAAACACCAAAATAAATGTAATTTGAGACTTTTTATAAATTCCACTAATTTTCTAGGTTACTATGATATATTATTGTTGATTTAATCAACTTGTTTAGAACATATAATTCTGTTATGACTTTCACAAAAATCATATATCAAATAGTGTCAAAATTGACACAAAATAGTTTTTAAATCAAATATTATATTATTAATTGTTATTTTATTCCTAAAAATCTAAGGTTCGGCCAAATGACTTAGATAAGGATATATATATTAATAATAAACAATTTGGGGTTCGTTTGGCATGTTATAGTAAGTGTATTAACCATATAGTGAAAGAAAACAAAAAGACATGGTAAAAGTTAAATTATTTAACTTAGAGATAAATCTAATTGATAAGGTTAAAATAATACCCTAAACTTGTCTAAATTCTATTGGTTGATAGGATTTCGACCCTTCCCCACTTTAGCTTTGAAATAAGACCCATTGGAACCATTATAAACCGATTTTGACTTTAATATAAAATAATATTTTGAGATATTCCTAAGGTGCCCCTCTCCTCCCTTATAAAAGGGCACCTCCTCCCCCTCCTCCTCACACCAAATTGAGCACTCATGCTCGGCCAACCCCTGCCATTTTCTCCTCTCCACTTCCCTAGAATAATCCTAGAGGTCCTGGTCTTCTTCAAAGACCAATCTTAGTTCCCTAAGTGGAGGATTCAAAGAGGCGTTCCAAAGAAGAGGTAATATCCATTACCGATCTTTTCAATTTCTTTCTTCTTCAACTTCTTCTTCTTTAGTTGTTTCATGATAAAGTAATAACATCAGTATTACTTACATACTGATATGTTATTATAAATATGAAACAACCCTAATTCACCTTCTATCCATCCCACGGAAAAATGAAATCACCGCGCGTGCGTACGTACGGAATACCGTCTCCACGCCGTGGTGTAATCTATTTTCCACCACCACCTTAGAAGGATGGGTATAATGGTGTAATGAGTAACTATTTATGATTATTATTAAGTAATATTGATACTGAAATAATAAATATATACTCCAATACAATTCCACGATCATAGGAATGATATCATCACTCGTGCGTACGTACGGAATACCGTCTCCACGATGTGATGCGACTCGTTCTACATGATCACCATTACATAGTAATTATATAAATGAATTGAATGAATAAATATGATATATGTTACACTAATACCATTCTGGATATAAGGTATCTATAACCTTAAAATAAGAATAAGAATTTATTCGACAAAACACGCATAAGAACAAAAGGCAATAAAGACCCGAGTAACAAGTAACAATGAAATATTACTGACAAGAAGCTATGAATATGACCATATATGATATCATATCAATATGTATGATTCTGGAATAAGTCAATAACATTATTTAAACCATTATACAGGACCTTCGGACACATACAAAGCAAATCGGACTTAAGGTAAGGGAAATATCACAATCACATTTTTATCCGAGATTGTTTATTCGTAAGTATTTATTGGGGTGTATTTTAACATCCACATACATGTTTCATCAATATGTAATATTATTTCCATCCACCTACAATTTTTTAAATCCATTTTTACCCTTAGGTGAGTTTTTAGTAATATGTATGAAAGGAATCTTTTGTCGTTTTTCGTACGAGGTACTTTTTGACTTTTCCGACAAAAGTACGAAGAATGTTTTTTTTAACTTATACGGAATGAATGGATTTTTAAAAAATTATTTCCAAGAAGCTTCATTTACAAGTTTTGAAGTTTATTTTTAATCAACTACTTTTATTTTAAAGTCGTATGACATGTTATGAAAGGAAAATTTTTTTTGAAGAAGAAAGGATATTTTCCTCAAGAATGGAGTTCAAGTGTTTTATCAAAATTATTTTCCATCTAAGATAATAAAGGGTTATGTTTTTACCCCTATTATTACATGGATTTGATTATGTTGTGATGGAAACATTTTTATGAATTCCTTTATCTTATATGAATTGTTTTATGATGTCATGTTGTTTAAGAATCCCATTTTTATTACATGGGTTATGCGATGATGTATGATTTATGATTATATGGCACACATAAGAAAGGATTCATTATAAGATGGGTGGGACCTATATCTCCCTCCAATGCATTGGGTAATGATTTTATATCTCATGAGATAGACATGGCTGGAACGGAAGTTTATTTCGGTTCAGTGATACAGGACTGAAACGAGTCGTGAACTCGGTTCAGAAAGGGACTTTGTCCACTAAGATAGTCTTGGAAATGAGTCATGACTAACAAGAAATGATTTTCCATGATTATGTGTGCATGCCACAAAGTTTCATGTTTTATGTTATGATTATGGGGATCTCATTTTCACTTCTATGATTTATTCCATGTTAAGATATTATGATCTCTTTTGCAGGTTTTGATTTTCAAAAAGATATGATATGATTTTTATTTCCTTTATTTTCCCTTGCTGAGCATTTGAGCTCACCCTTTTATGATTTCTTTTCCCCAGGTCAGGAAGATGGATATTAAGTAGAATATGCTAAAAGGGACCCTAGATATGATGAAATAAATGGGAGACACTGTAGAAGATTTATGAACCAGTTGTTTATGTTTCCCAGTTTCTAAAGACACTATACCTATACGGTCCATTGTGGTTTTGTCATATGTTGTAATAAGTGTGATTCAAATTTTAAAGTACTAACAATGTATGTAAAGTATGGGTCGCTATAGTTGAAGTATAATGATTAATATTTTTATGTATAGGTTTTTTGAAGTTATTTTTTAAAATTTAGTGTATCAAACTAAATATTGTTATATAGTAGTTTTTCTGTAACAACCCTTCCTCGGGGCCTGTGCCGTGAATATCTGATGCCCGCATTCCATAGGCCAAGTGCTGGTGACTAGCACCATGGCGTAAATCCCGGTAAAAAGGGAAGGCATTGCCTTTGTAAAATAAACAAGCACCATAGAGGAAGAAAGCAGTAGAAGTAAACACTAAGTAAAAGCTGATACAAAGTAAGTGCGTAAAAGTAAGTGGGCCAGAATACAAACCCAAACTGAAAGTAAAGTACAACTGGAAAGGTAAAAAAGAAACTGAAATTAAAGCCGCAACGTCGAGCCATCCACTGGAAGTCCCACCTGAAGGGTGAGTACAGATGGCCTCCACAGCTCCTAGGGTCCAGCCGTCCTCTCCGAGTACATCCTGCCTAGTGGTCCACCTCCAGGTATCGTCCTGATCCACAAGCCTCAACAACGATCGGCGTTGTCCATCGTCTGCAACCAACATAATGTAGTGCGGGCATAGCCCGTGTAGGGGTGAGTGTAAGCTACTCAGTAGGGACCCCGAGACCCTTGAAGGTCTCCTAGAATCCAAAAAGGCTAATCCACAAAGGAAAGATACAATCACTATGTAACATTCGACACTTCTTAGGTATATGCCGATACATATCTAAGTCATCAATTCTCATTCAGATCCAACATTCGAGCCCAAGTACAACCCAGTCCACACAAGAAAGAAAAAAATAAATCCACACAGGATAGCACAACACAATCCAAATACGAAATCAAAACAGGATTCAACTCGCACAGGTATACTTCTTCGTAAGACGATAGAGATGACCAGATATTGCCACTGATTCATCTAAGCCATCAGACCCACAAAGGATAGACAGGCACTAACCCTCGCAATGACCCACAAAGGATCTGACCCACAAAATATCGATAGGTAACTAACCCCCCCCCCCCCCAATGACCCACAATGGATAGATAGGTAACTAACCCCCGCAATGACCCACAATGGATCTGACCCACAAAGGATTGATAGGTAACTAACCCCCGCAAAGACCCACACAGGATCGGACCCACACAGGATCTGTAGTCGCTGGCTCACACAGGACCGCTGACCGCTGACCCACACAAAATCGGACCCACACAAGATCGGTAGCATTGATCCATGTAGGATCGCTGAGTGTTGTAGTCGTCGCCGTTGAATCCACTGAGGATCTCTGTACAGTTGTCGTCGTCATAGTCGCAGCCAGCTCAAGGGTTCCTGCACATAGCAAGCTCGTTTGGGAGGGTCCACTCCACGAGCCGAGGGGCTGATACATCAACTGACACAAATTCCGGAGATGATGTATACAAAAGTTCTGTATCATCAACAGGAACTCAACCCCACAGACAGTGCGTCAACCGGACGCCCGGTCTGAGAGTTATTGGTTTTTTCGTCCCAGGGCCCAGTTGGTTTTTATGTCAAAACCAACCCAACCTTACTCCACATGTGTCCAAACCTCGTGTGGAGTAAGGCAAAGGATCCATCTCACATATAGAAATCCATCAAAGTCGACAGCACATCAATGGGACGTCCGAAGCTAAAGTTATAAGCATTTCCGCTCCGAGGGCCTGGTAGGTTTCGTGTACGAACCAACCCGGCTGAACCCAAATTTCTCCGAAACCTTGAGTGTGATATACTGAAACGGCCATCTCGATCCAAAAATCGCATCACAACTGATGGTGTATCGATCGGAGGCCCGTAGCTCATGTTATGGGAAATAGACCTAAAGAGGTTCGGTAATAAGGGGTTCGGGCCCGGTCCGACCCAGCCCGATACCCCCAGGGTAGGCCCAAACCGGGTCGACCCGAACAGGGTCCGGGTCTGGCCCGCTTGGGCACGGCCCGGCCCGGTTGGCCTGGTCTAGCGGACCGACCAGGGCAGCAGCCTGGCGCGCGGCGCGTTGGCCCGGGGCTCGGCCGAGCGGCCGAGCCGTTTCGGGTGCGGGGGGTGCTGCCCCCGCATGAAGAAAACCTTGGCCCTTTTATGGGGCCGCTCAGCTGGCCAGCCCGGGGTTACGACCCCCGACGTTTTCCTCAAACCGGCCGGCCCACACCGACCGGCCAGCTGGGCCACCACAGGACCGGCAAGGGCCGGTCCCCTTGCTCCAACGCCGGCGGCCCAGAACAGGCCACCGGTTCCCCTGCTCCACCGCGGCCCGGAACCGGCTGCGACCTTTGTCCATCTAGCGCGGTGCGACGACACCGCGCCCCTCTGCCATAGCCCCGCTCCGGACGCGGTGCTTCTGAGGTCCTCTGGCACGGTGCGACGACGCTGCGTCTTTTGATCATCTTCTGCGGTGCGGCGCGACGGCGCCGCATCTTGGTTCGTTTTCAACGGCGCGGCACGACTACGTCGTGCTTCTCCCCCTTTCCTTATCAAATTTCCGCACGGTGCTTTGGCACCGGGTTTCCTTGCTCGCCGCATCAATATCAACAACCAAAAAATGGGGAGGAGTTTCGGCCGTGTTCGTGCGGTCCGACCACCTCCCGTTAATGCGATAACAGGCGAATCAATTGAAAGGGGGGTAACGATGGAAGTAATCAAAAAAAAAGAATCCCATAAAACCCCTACCTCAATGTTGTCGTCGAACGAGCGTTCGTCACGGAATTAACCGTCGCGGAAGAAGAGGATTGTCGTGGAAGGATAGGATCACCGCGGAAGGAGAGGATCACTGCGGAAGAAGAGGATCGCCGGGGGTGTTAGGTGATCTCCGAGGAAGGCATCTCTCGTCGTTGTCCGTTGTCGGAGGTCGGTAATCTTCATCGGCGGCGGTGCGTTCTTCGCGTTCTTCGTCGAAGAATGAAGAATCCTCTCTTTTTCTCCCAAAGCATTATCACAACACCACCCCAACCATAATAAAATAAGTTCAACACTTATTTTATTATCAACCTAAGCTTTTAAAATTCAAAAGATAAGAAACGAACAATTAATTCGATGAATTAATTGTAATGATTTAACTGCCCAATTTAATGGGGCGTTTCTTAACCAAAATAAACGTAAGGTTTGACTTTCATTAAAAGGGGTGTTGCGGGTGCGTTACATAGGAGGGAAGAAACGGTGGGGCTCGTGCGGGCCCCACCTCAAAAATATCCTACCATGTGGGTAGGATAGTGTGGGTTCCACCTTATCCACTTAACTTAGGTTAAGAGGCTTTAAGTGAAATAAATTAAAGTGTCACACCAATTTTATTTTATTTCTTAACTTAACCCCAAAAATTAAAAACCACACCCGAGAAAACTTAACTCCGAAAAAGGCGTTTCTAAGCAAATACCGACACTGTGATTCAATCAGTGCCCTCGGAATTTGATTCTGAGCACGGGGTCAAAAGTTAGAAAACCCCGCTCATTCGTTCACTGAACGTACCCAAGCTAATCTTCGGAAAATGATTCTGGGCACACCGGGCCTCAGAATCAGGTGCCGTTAGAAACAGAGTTCTTGTAAAATTCCAACGAAAATTAAGAAAAAAATTTCCTTGCATTTTACGGGTCTTTAAATTTTCATTAAGGACATGAAATTATTTTTAAATGGAACTGATTAACTATAAAAATGATTAATTGAAAAATTTTATTTTAGAGAACACATAATTAATAGATTGATAAATATTAGTGGCATTTTGATTTATGGATAATATAAAAGTCTACTGGGATGATATGTTTAAGTATAATATTTAAAATCAGCGATACAACTTTAGAATATTTATTTGATGACGTTTAGTATGATATTTTGGGAAACATATTATAGGATCAAATATTTCGGATTTTGAAGTGATTAATGATATTTCTAGATATTTTTTGTCTGTTAAGATATATATACAGATTGCAATTATTCAAGGAGAATACTGTTTTCTGAGGTGTAAGATTAAGGGTATGAGAAAACCTATAAGGTTAAAAAATTCATTAATGTTAGGGTTATTAGTTTTGTATATGGGTATTTATTTAAGTAATTATTTAGGAATGAAAAATGGGATATCTTATTGAAATTTATAGATTAATGTATTAAAATTCATTTATTTTCAATATTATGTTACTTTATGCTAAATACATTGGATTTAATAAATATATGAGTTATATATTTCTACTCTTTTATTGATTACATGGTACATTTGAATCTTATTCTAGTGCATCAGGCATAAATAAAATTCTTATTGAGTTCTCAACATTTAGAGAAAAAGATGAAAGTTTGTTGGAAATTATTAGTATTTTTTCAGATAGTATATTACATAATGTCATTATTATAGATGGTAAATTAATTCCATAACTCTAGTAAAATAATTCTAAAACCAAAATGTTGTCATATTATAATAATTTATAATGAATTTATAGTATTTTTTTCCATCATATATTTATGGTTATGTAGTCGTTGAATTATTCCTAACCTCATTCTCTATCACAATAAATTAGTTCCTTGGGGTTATTTTTATCTTTAATTTCTATGTTCTCACTTCCTAATAATTTTCTCACACTGGGAAACCTAGTTATGTGATTACCTTTTTAGTTCCATTTCTCTCTTTTCAAGAGGATGTTTTATTAACCCTTATCATGATGTGGGGTTTCAATAAAAATATTTTCCTATTGGAAAACACATATTAATGAGATCAAGTTTAAATAGAGAGGATTATATTTAGTAATGTTTTGAAGAGTGTAACAACTCTACTTTTTAATATAGAAAACTATGCTCGATAGCATATGCAATATGGAACATTGAACCCAAACAAAAAATGATTATTTAAATATAGACATATTTTCATTTCCATTAAACATTCATATATGGCCAATATTAAATAATTTATGATATATATATATATATTAATTAAATTTGTTGAAAAAATATTAGTGAATTGTCACTAGATTTTTGGTATTGTCTTTTTTTTCTTTAAAATATATCTTTTTGAAAAATGATTTTTATTCCTTTTATATGGAAAAAATATTACAATCATTTTATTGAAAATTTATTTGAAAAATAACTATATTTTTTATATCATCAATTATAAATTAACTTAGTTTTATAATTTAAATTTTTTTGGGGAAAGTATATATTTTTAGTGAATAGTGAAAAATATCGTTTATGTTTAAAAAAGTAACTTATTTTGATAAATTAATTAATTTAAAAGTCCAATTATTCTATTAATTAGATTTAAATGTGACATAAGTATTATTTAGTTAAAATTAATTCAATCAGTTACATTTTTAACCTTTATATAGTTTTTTAGTGTAAGTTTATTTTAATGATTAAAATATCATTTCACTAAAAATGGTTTTAAAATGAAAAATGGTTTTCCAATATTAATTTTCTAAAAATAATTCATAATAGGGAATTAATTAAAATTAACTTTTATTTTATATATCTATAATTATTAATTCAAACTCATATAATGAAAATTACTACTTATAAAGTTAATGTAAAATTATCTAATACTTGAAAAATACATTTTAGTATAAATTGATTTCCATCATGCTTGCAGGTCTTGTTATAAAATAAATTCTTCCAACTATATGAATTTATTTGGATAATATGGATTCTATATTTGGAATAATTATAATTAATATTATTTAATAAGTTCACAATAATTTTTGGGCCTTATGAATTTTAACTATAGTTAATAATGTTTACCAATGTAAAAGGAAAACATGTTATGTAAGGGTAAAAATAGTTTTACATATACTAGTAATGAAGTTACCCTAATATAATAAATGTTTATATTTCATTCTAATTGAAATATTCATTATATTTATTCTAAATTTTGTTTACTTTATGAATTAGAACGTAATTAGATTGATAAAAATTATATTTTGTTAAGATAAAAAAGTTATATTTTTATATAATATGACATTTCAATTAAGAAATTACATTTCATGAAGTAATGGATTTTTGAAATAAATTATATTTTACAAAATATTATTATTATGTTATTATTGATAAATTTAATTTATAATATAATTGTTATGATGTCAAATGTAATTTCAATAATGGTTTAGAATAAGTTTTTGTCAAAAACCCATTATTTCTAAATAAATGTACATTCTATGTTAAATATAAAAAATGTATATAATTTTAAAATTATTTATATAAAATAAATACTATTTAATGAATTAGAATTCCAAAATTATATAATGGTTAATATTTCCAAATTTTCTGAGACAGACAAATTTTCAAGTTAAAAAATAAAAAAGAGACAAATATACAGTGCATATGATGACATCATAATGACCCAAAAGTGATTTAAGAAATGTTATAAAAGGGATTGAAAAAAATTATTTTTAACCTTTAAAATAATACAATTTTATGTTTATTGATTAATTTTATAAATCCATCAAAAAAATTATTATATTTTATGGTTTCAAAAACATTTCCTTGAGGACATGAATCAATTTCACATAAAAAAGAGTGATATTTTAATAGGATCATATCATGGACTTATAAAATAATTAAATCCACCTCCCTTTAAAATAAACCATCTGAAGGTCTTCAGTTTTTATTATTTTATCTTTTAGAGTCTGAATCCTATGTTTTGAAAATAATAATGAACTCCCCTATATTCTTCTATATAAACCCACACATGATCCTGTTCCTTTTCACTAAAAAATATTTATCACAAACTTACTCTTTAATGACATTTCAAGAGTTCTACCAAGGTTGAACAAGCTCTCAAAAAGCTCCTTATAAGATTTTGGAACCACCCTCTAAAGGTAATGGGTCTCCCATAATAATCTTTTTTCATGAACTACTTTTATTTTATGCATCTTAGATTCCATTTTTTCTTGTTTTGGGTTGTTTTAGTACAACTCTATTACTTATCTTCTCATATAAATGTGATGAGATTCCCCATTCACCCTCATTAATCCATCCCATGATTCATTATTTACCCTGATACAGTGTTGAAATTCAGTAAGTGATCCTCTCATCTACACAATTCAAGAATATTCATTTTCATATGCCTTTTATATATTATTACTAACGTTGGGATATGTTCTTCTAAATAACCTTTATTTATACCATGATTTATAAATTATTTTAGATCCATTTCACTCTCATTAATACCTTTTATGAACAATTATACACCATGTTCATGTTGTCAAAATCTCACTGTGCTTTTATATTCCAAAAAATATATAGTTAAAAACCATACCCCATTCCTATTAATTGTGTTCACCATTATTAAATCATAATTATTTTTCTGAGGACATTGATTTATTTATTATACACTCTTTAATGGTGGAATTTAATGTGATGAAAAATTATTCTAGATTGTATGATCTATGGGGCAAAATTATGCATGGGATTGATATTAAAGTTATGGGTGTACCCAAAATGATATAGAGATCAAATGCATGGGATAATGTTATAGACTCAAGATACATCATGAAATTTATTATGGATAGAACATAATAAATTATAAAAAAAATCTTCCATGATTTCTTTTAAGATATCATTGAGTTACCTTTATGATGCCATGTTTAATATTGTTTCCACACTTTTCCACGTTGCATTTATATTATCATTTTATATCAAGTATCATTGTCCATTTTTATTATTTTCACCACATTTATGTCCCATTGACAAGACTATTTTCTAAAATATAACAATTTCTTCATGTTAGGTTTTTTTATTCCCTTATTGGTCTTTATAGATAACCAGTTCTAAATATATACCCCCAGGGTATCCCATGTAGATTTAAGTTTGATGGAATATTATGAACATATTAAGGATGTTTTCAATAATAATGATGGTTCAAATGTTTTAGGTTATTGTGTAATGTACCAAATTCTTAAAGATAGTAGACATCATGATATTCTAGTTTTATTTATGTGTAATGTTATGTAATCAGTCAGGAATTAATGTGTAGTAAATAGAAAGGTTTTCACAAAATACGTGGGCCTAATGTGGAATCAGATGAGTAGAGAACCTTTGGTAACCCTAATATATGGTTTACTTACTGGTGGAGGGGATCACATGTGGGATAAACAATTGGTCAGAAAATCTGTTCAGTGTTTAAATTTAGGTTAATTGATGTAACTATACCTCATGAGTTTGTTTTTTAGGAATATGAAAATATAAATAGTCATTCATGATAGAGGGTATGAAGACACCTAGGTTTTTAGGGAATTATATGTGGCCAGTAGAGAATACAAATTCTTAATAAATTTAGTACTGGAGTTGGACATGAAGGTAATCCGGTACTCATGTATAAATAAATTATCAAAAATTGTATGATAATAATTATAATATCTGTTATTCAAAATGTTATCTCTATCATTCATTACATTCATATAGTTTCTTCATTGTGGATTGAGAGTGAATACCAGTGAGTTTCATCTGAACTGTAATGTACAAACAATAGTTGTTCTATATTCTGAACACTATATACATTTATATAGAAACACAATTGACTATGTTGGATTCATAAGTACAAGAGTTATAAACCAAAAATTAGAGGCATGATTCACAATTGTAAGAAATTTTGGAATCAATGAAGTAGTTGACCTTAAACCATATTTAACTCACCCAGTGTGTTATGGGCAACGGGAAGATCATCATCACTGATGAAGGTCATAGTAGTTTCAACACTGATGTTGTTTCTGGTCATCACACATCCACATTAGAGTGTATCAGTAATAGAGAGAATAAGGTAGTGTATGAAATGTGTGGACATGCAATTGAAACTAGTTGAGATACTTGTTTTTTCTGGCGATGATCTAGTAACTTGGACAACAAGTAAAGAGACATATTTTATGATACATCATACATGGGAGGAGATTATGGTAACAATGGAATGTCTTTCCATGTATGTACTTGAAAATTCTAGTTTATATCCATAAATTCTACCATGATTGTTCTCTATTGGATGTTTTCCAAGGAAGAATATCTAGCTCGCAATGGAAATGTCCTGGAGAATGTGTTGATGATTTTTTTAAGGGTTAATGTAAAAATAGTACTATATATAAAAACATTGATTTATTAGAATGAATAGATATTCAAATTAGTGAAATTACATAGAATAGGTTTATGGTTTTATTTTCCTACAACCATGGACTTGAGATTGGGAGTATAATTTTGATACATGATCCATGTAATAAAGATTGTTTCCATACTCTAACAAAACGAGTGGACATGGAAATCTTGGTGAGGGGAATGATATGGTATCCTGGGGTTCACTTAAAATATTATAGTGTTGTTGTAATGAAAAGATATTTGATTTATAATACAACAATATAGAAATTTATAGAAAATAGAGTGGAATACAAAAAGGGAGTCAATACTCCTCTTTGGAAAATGGTGGAAAATATAAATCATGAGGGTGATAAACATGAATCCAAATAACTATGCCATAAATTTGGGGAAAAATTCATCTATGAGAATAGAATTATTGAAATGTTATAATAAAATTTATGGTCTGGGAGTGTGTGGAATATCATCAGATGAAGTGGCTTGAGACAGGGATTTTGGAATGTGCAGAAATTTGACAATGGTGTAGTAACAACTGATGAATTGTGGGAGATGTAGATGTTAGTCATGAGAGTTAGGTTTTTTGGAAAATAAAAATTACCTAATTCATGAACCATGCATGTTAAAGTAACATCAAGTTCATACTATAATTAATACTCGTAGAGAGTGGTACAAGCTATAATTTTATTTAAATATATTAATGAAATAAAAAATATTTACCAGAAGTTTAGACAAAACCATTTCATATCTGATTAAGTGATGGAACCCATCAATATTAGACCATACAAACCCAGCATCAACATGATGAATGATAGCATGAAGTTTATTTATGATATTTTGGGATATCAGTTCATCATGGGATGTAAGAACATGTATTCGAGTTCAATTATTATAGTAAGGAGTAAATAATAAAGTTGGAATATTTGTGTGGATTATAGATCCCATAACAAGATCATTGCATATGACAGATACCCAATACCAATTTCTGAGGATATACTTAATGAGTTCCATGGATATGGATATTAATAAAAGGTTGGACATGAAGTTAAGTTTTCCCCAAGTTTGGATGGATATAAAAAAAAAATTATAACAGTTATCCAAAAACAAAAATAGAATTCAGAATATTTGGTTATATCAATTGGTCAATGAATTCCCTGACCACATTTTAGGATATAATTAATTCAGTATTTCATGAATTTCTTCAGAAGGGGTTGTTGCATTTTTTCAATTGTAGCCTCCAAATGGACACTATGCAACAAGGATGAAATGTTCAATTGACTGTAAGTCTATGGGGTATCTGGGATAAATTAAATCTACTAGGGGAGTCTCTATAGACACCTTAATGTTTGAAAAAAATCCAACATTTGAGTGTTGTACTGTTCAAATCATGTTAGGGGATATCTACGTTTAATAGGATATTATATGAAATTTATCCATGATTATGAGAAACAAAATTTACCCCAAGGAATGTAAAAAAAATACATATTCTAATGGATTCTCAAGGAACGTAAATATTTTAGAAAAATCAAGTACTATTTGAATACAATTCCAGTTCTATTTGATGCTCAAGGAACATAATTTTCCTACGATGGATTTTTTTTATGAACCAATTGGGTACTTCCAAATCTTCTTAATCTAATTAAAAATTTACTCCATCATTACCATTCCTCCCCAGTTATGGGAGGGTATAGAGGAATGGTATGTCCCATGAGGTATAATACATTTGGGGATTTTATTTTAGTTAATTTTGTAAATCTTAGGCTTTGATTATTGTATAATATTTACAAATTATTATACTTTCCAAATTGATTTTAGAGGAATTATATGTATTTTATTATTAGATTCCAAAATCTGTAGGAATTTTATTTCAAATTTTTAGTAGCTGAACATGTAGTAATGTATTCACATTTTATTCCATGGAGACATCCTATATGTCTAAGACATACTCCATCAACATTTTTAAATATGTTTTCTAGATACACGATGTTCCATGAGATATTGGGTATGGATGAGATACCATATTCAACATTTTTTTGTTCGAAATGATCAAGATGGATAGTGCCAAAATAAAGATTATTTCATCTAATAATCCCCTTAGTGTTGGGAATATTGAGGTTGTTAATCACTACATAGAAATTTACTTCTGTTTTTCCTTCTGATTATTAAAAACATACGAGCATGTGGTTTTCACGCATGTAATATTGTTACAATACCTATTTATATTATTTCCTTACAAATACTTTCTTTATATTTCCAATTGGTTTAAATCTCCCAAAAATCATACATTATGTACACAGAAAGGCTACTGTCAAGGCAGTGGAAATAGAATTCATTTATTGGGATGAAGCCTTGTGATATCTAAGTAAAAACCATAACCGAGAATGAAAACTAATGAAGTGGATAAAAAATAGATATTTCAAGGATTTAAAATATGGTAGTGGTAATATGTCTAGGGGTAAATTACAACTCATAAAACGAAGCGATTAAAAATTAGTCCCATACTAGAATCTTGGTATTATGTAACATTTCCCAAAATTGATAGAGTTTCCCTGGTCTCTTTCAAGCTCAATATTCCATCCAATATAAGAGTCCATCTTTTTTTTAATGTATCATAATGAAAGGCCACAGTTGTGAATCATATATAAGAATCAATTTTTCCCTCTGATTCCTTGGAGGATAGCACCACAATAGTTGATATCCTATATTCCAAAATCTAAAATTATACCATGATGAGAATATTTTTTGTGAGGAATACCCTAAAAAAATGCCACATGGGAATTATATGATGTTATATATGCCCAGTTCTCCCACTCCCACCTTGAGGTCATGATTGAAATACAACTTGGTAGATGTTATGTGGAAATAATTGAGTGGATCACCTTAGGTATCCCTACTATTTTGTTTACATATAAGTAGAGGGGAGCACACATATGTTAAAAAAGTGGGGTTAGAGTCTGTTCGGTTTTTAGAGTCAGAAAAATGATATAATTAGGCACCTTGATATTTCTAGGATGATAATACAACTAAGTAAACATTACTATAGGAGAAAAGGTGTGATTATACAGGGGTTGTATGGGTGCTAGAATTGGATGGTAGTGGACTTTGTTTTTTGCTGGAGGTAGTACCTGAGTAAGACATGGAGTAATATCATACTTTCTCATATAGGTGATGACACAAATGGTAAAATCCTTTTTAGTAAATCTCTACACATTAATCTTTCCTCTATTATAACCCTATCAATCACCCCTCAACAAGATTTTTTATTCTTCCCAAATACTTTATAATAAACCAACACATGCCAATATTTTACGATTTAAATAAATAGACCCTCCAGCTTGGGTCCTACCACTAATCACCCTATAAAATATTATTTTAATTAGGAATCAATATTTGTAGTATCTTATGATACCTTCTATGATTTTCCATCATATATTACTTCTTATATTATCCTAACAACATCAACCATGCATTTGAATTGGCACACCGATACATGGGGATGAAGGGTTTCCCACACCTGCAACATAATAATTGTCTCTGGTGGTCCTCAATTCCTATTTTCATAGTATAAAATAACACAGACATGGGTGTATTAAGTATAATATACGTAATAAGATTTATTTTTTTTTGTTATGTGATGTATGACTAGTGGGAAAGTTGTCCCATCCTATTTGTGTTACTCTGAATATTCATGTAGCTTCCAATTTCCAGCTTTATAGAACCCCCTAAAATTTTTTGAACCACTTTCTTGAATCAGAGTTCCCTTATATCTTGTTATACCAAGATAAAGTTTCTAATATATTTTCATAACCTTCATCCTAATCTACATATTCTGAATGTGAACTAAACTTCTAATGTTTTTAAATAATACATGACTAAAATAGTTGAAATATTTTTTCTTAGGTCAGAGTGTTTAAAAAGATGAAAAATATTCGAACAGTTCGATATCATCTTGAACTATGTTTTCTTTCTAGACTAACCTAAGTTATTCATAATAATTTTCAACATCCCACCCTCATAGATGATCTTCCCATAATGAATCGACCCATCCCATATTTCAAAACATTGGTGGTATGGTAAATCCAAAAATACATCATTGTACATGTGACCTATCATTTAGGGATGCTTCAAAAAAAATTGATGTTCATCTCAGTATGCTACTAGATACTGGTCAACCCTCAGGTTGTCAGGAAACATGCATTGTCTTGTAGACCAATCATGGGCCACCAATATTTCCAACACCCACTAATGGATGTCCCTACACACTACTTGTTGTGAATAATAGACATCCATTGTAATCAATTGAGGAACCTCCCCGAGCTATGAAGGATTCTCTAGTTGTTTCATTAATCTTGAAATTGTGTGGTGAAGTTCATTCTTGTCACATTCAAACACCTTGCATAATTCCACATTTTTCTTAATGAAATCCTTGAGAATGTTTTCCAGGTAAATCTTATCTACCTTTTAACCATTCCATGAATAATTAAAAGCTTTCATAGAGGTGTTTAGGGAATAGAGTGTGGGGTCTAATCTCCCAAGGAACTGTTTTTCACTATAAGGATTGTTCTGATGGTGTGTGTCCATCACTATGTTGTTCATTCAACAAAGACACTAGTGGGTGCTTGCTAATAGTGAACTTACTTTTCATTCTTTTTATGACATAAATTGATGGTTTATACCTTCATGCTGAAAAAATTCATGCACGAGTGGAATAAAAAATCACAATGAACAAGACGTCATAATGAAAACTCGACAGGGTGTGCCTTTATTGAGTGAAGAATACACAAAGTGTGCCTTTATTTCAACAGAGGATCTCGACCATGTAAAGTTTTATGAAAATGAAGAGTGTAGCATGTGACATCACTAAAGTGGATTCGATTGTGAACATAAAAGATTTAGAATTGACCAAATCAAAATAATAGAGGACCCACTTCTTGTATTTAGAAATATATGTTCAAAAATTATTACTATAGGAGGTGTAAGATGAATGGAAAAGACACTTCAAGTGGAATCCCTCCCAAGATAGAATCCTGATATCTAAACCTCGTTACCAATCTTCCCGTAAAGATTCATAGTATATTATTCTCCCTCTTTAACCATGATCCAACCCTCTCTACATGAATACCCATATATGGGCCTTGTTACTCCCCCTTAAAAAAAATTTCATTCCCCCAGACCCCCTAACATACCAACATAGTATAATATTTTACCCTATAACTAAAGTGATCATCCATCTTGGGTCATATCGGTGAATCTATGAAAGAATGAAAAAGAATCCATAGTACTAAAAATCTTTCCCTATCTTTGTAAATGGTAGCACATTGATCCATAAAACTAAAGGGGTTAACATGTGGGGTTTTTTATCCCACTAGGTGGATCATGCGTGTCACAAGTTAAACAAAAAGAGTATTCACAATTCGTGTTGAATTAAGTCTTATGAAATAAGCCAATAGTACTAATTTCATGTGACCTATGGACTATAAAATCATCCCACAAATCAGAAAAAACTATATAGTAAATTTTTTAAGTCCCATGAATTATAGTTAATATATACGTTGATTTGGGAGGGGGATAAATTTCAAATAAAATAAAGGAACATAGAATTATATTGATGTACTATGGGAGGATAAAACCTGAGACCTCTTCGAGACCCACATCTAACACTGAGATACACTGTAAGGGCCAAAAATTATAATTAATAACTAAATTTAAATCCAAAACTAAAATTATACCTCACACACAAACACACACATAAATATAATGATAAAATTAATTACAAACATATGTATAAAATGTTACAAATATATATTTATGAATTGAATTAGTAGAACAAAGATGTGTAGTGGGGGAGAGAATAATATGACCTGGGTAGAGATTAGTGAAATATAGTTTGAAGGTATCTTCAAACATTTTTCAAATAATAAAAATGTTATGCGATGTTGTTATGTGTAATTTCCATGCTCTGCTAGTTGATGTCAATTTTAGTATAACCATATTTTTTGGATAAAAAATTAATTTATTTTTCATTAGGGTATAATCTTTTTAATATTATTATTGTGGGCCTTAATATACTTGTAGAAACCTGAAATGACTATTTATGTGGGTTTCAAATTCCACATAATAGATCATTTTTGGTCTGAACTTATGAGGGATTACTAATATATGTATCTAACCCCAAAAAATATAAGGGCTAATGGACCATCTCATAATTTTTTGGGGTTTTTGAGTGATCTATAAAAAATATACCCATTATTACCATCAAATTACATTATCATTGTATTCACTTTTTGAAACATTGGAAAACTAACTTATGTGTTAGTATGGAGGAACAAATATCAAGGTGAACTCTCTTCTTTGAAAACATTAACTAGATGATTGTGTCCCATTTATATTTATTCTGAAGGTGTTGAAGAAATACGATGTACAAAGAGTGTTCGATCTACTAATTCACCTTTTTAATCCAGTGAATCAGTTTGAAATCCATATATTCGAGCACTTGAAGTCATGCAGTGTTATTGGAAGATCAAAAGTCTTCTTCCATCATACTTAAAAACATGTCTCCAACTGTCTTATGTTTACTTCCAAAAGATATACATGAATATTTTTTTCCTTTAAAATAGATAATCAATAAAATAATATAAATCTATATAAATAAGGCCACCCACATCAAAGATCTCATGAAAAAAATCACCTATACTTAATATATCAAGATGAAAATCATATATCATCCAACTAGGTAAACAAGTAATTATGAGATCCTTCAATATAATTTTTTCATTCGACTTTCTATGATATTTTTAAATGATTTAATAATTTTTTCTTTGTCCACATACCTTAAGTGATAATTTTTTTTATGAAACATTATATTACTTAAATTATTCTCCAATCTTGTCACCTAACCAGTCAATGTTGGTGGATAGAGTTTTTATTAGAAGTTCCTTTATGATATTTAACACAAAATTATTGATGATAAGGATTTTTATATTTAAACACCCTAATGAAATACTATAGGAACCTTAAACTGAATATTTAATTTACTATGAATTATCCAACAAGTGTTTTTATTAAATTTTATTTGGTTTAGGTTTCCAACACCTTACTTCTGTAGAACATTCACATATCCTAACAAAATATGTCTTTTTATTTGTGTTAAATTAACTCATGGATTTTGAACTATTATTATTTCCATGGTGTATTATGTTATTTGTTTGAACGTGATAACTTTTAACTTTTATAGTGATTTAAATACAAATGTTACATTAATACAACAACCACTATCAAGAAACATAATAAGTATTGTGGAACCAAGATTTATGTTGCCCCTCCCCTTTGAAAAGAGAATTAAAAATCGGAGACATAAACTAATCTTGAAAGATTATTCTACTTGATTCATCCCCAAATTTCAACTATGGAAGTCTACTTTTTCTCAATAAAATATAAGAATGTTTTCCCAACACATTTCCTATAAAGCTAATGTGTCAAAAGGGAAGTTAAATTACTAGCCCGCAACAAAGTTCATACCCCCACCACATATTCTTTCACTATCAGGATCCTATATTTAGTCAAATCATAATATATAATGACTAATATAATTTAAATAGGAGATTCTTCATGATTTCGTACCCTTTTCAATAGAAAAAAATGTGTGTCAAGCTATTCATCATTCTCATATCTATTGTTCCTTCAATGTCCCGAACAGTATCTCCGAAATATTAGTTTTCTCTCTACCATAACATTAAGATCTGCATCCCTATTAATTCATTATAATAATTATAAAATAGGTTGTAAACAATTTATCATTACTCATAAAATAGGTATATACCTCCAATGGAATCAGAAGTGTCATCTCCAATAGCTACATTTTTCTCTCATGTGTAGTAACATCACACGTTTCTCAAGAAGGTGTTGAAAATTTCATGAATTTTGTTTTGAATAAGACTAACATGTACTTGGTAATTCAATCATGATTAAAATAATTCCTCAATTTTATAACTCACTAAAACATTGGTATATCCATCTTTATTAAATGTTATAGATGCATCATGGAGTTTATCTTCTCATACTACCATTAGAAAAGATCTATATATTCCACATTATTCCAAAATTTCTCAATCATGCTTCATATTCCCCAAATCCAACTCATAATTTTCATACATCCAAGACCAAAACTGCGATAAAATTGTATACTCCACACTTAACCTATCCCAAGGAATATTCATGTATACTGATGTTTTATTTTCTATAAAATAGTTTTTTTCATTTCTAGTCCAACCAATATGATCCTATCTTGGAAAATAAGGCAACTCAACTCTTTTACCCATAATGTTCGACCAACTCCAATGGATTCCTCCTATGGAAAACTCCCAATGATCGTGATATCTATCATTTTAATATCTCAACCACATCTCAGTTAACATAAAACTTCATTATCTTCTACATGGATTAGGTCACAACAATCCACATGGTTATTCAAATGAAAGATCCATATAATAAGTATGTAGTTGTGAGAGAGAGGAACAGAAAGTAAAAATAGTTGAATCGTTATTTTGAACTAAAATAGATCATATGAATGATAATTATTGTAGAAAATGTTGGACCAATACAATGAGGCCTTATCGATTCTCTTAATGATAAATCTCCTAGAAACCTATTGTAAGGCCAAAATATTATTCTATCCCCACCTATTACCAACAACCCCTATTAATATGCCTACCAAAAACAATATCCCACCCAACAATTAAAAATTTGTAAAATGAAATTTCTATCCTCCAGAAGCTAATAGGTATACCCACACATGGGCATCCCTAATAGATTGACCCCCAATCCTAATTTTTTTAATTTTTTCTTCATGAATTTTCAAAAGGGAAGTTATTTTTTCTTGTTAATCATATGTTTTATTCTATATTTTTTATGTATTATTTTTTTTCTTTTTGATTAGTTTTTGTATGTTTCTATATATTTTATATTATGTATTCAATATTTTTTAAAAAATATTGGTGTATTTTGGATTTTTTTAATCTTGGATCCAATATTATTTAGATTGGGTTGTGTGCAACATTTTTTGTTATCTTATCATCTTTTTTATAATTTAGATATAGGATCATTGGAACTCAAGTTCTATGTCATTCGACATCTCATTCAATTTTTTAATTTCTTATCTACCATCTTTGATATTTGGATCTCTAAATATTGTATCACACATCTTCCATTTTCTCCTCTCAATCCATTCTTGGTTATGTTTTTCTACTGTGGTTTCCAAACTGTTTTATTTCATACATTGGACTTTGATATTTGACATCAAATCTTGGATAATTGATCTCAAATTAAAGAATAAAATAGATTTGAGGTCATCTAATATTTAATCATTCATCCCTCCACTCTGTACATTTTTTTCTCCATTCTTTTTCACTAAAAAATTAATGGAAAATGAGTCTATACCAACAATTTTTCCAATAATTGTGTGTATATATCCAATTATATTCACGATTCTCTGAGAACTATGAGTATAGGATTTAATATGGAAGTCAATACCTACAATTCATAAAAACCATTGGTATGTGTTAATGTAATACCTATAGTTTTACAACACTATGCGAATATTTTCCCTTATGTTTTCATGTGAAAAAAAATAGATGGGACAACTTATTTCCTTGGTTTTTCACCTATACCCATGGTTTATAAATATTTGACAAAATAACATGTATATAAGTGTAAATAATCAAAAATTGTGTAATGGTAAGTGACTTCAGCTGCTAAGCAGTTGTGAGGGTTCAAAACTAGATAGCATGTTTTTTTATACCATAGTTTCTATATATATATATATATAATAACACACACATATATATAAATGTTTAAATGGTGTTTTATTAAGGAATTATCTATTTTTAGATAATGTCATGGGTTCAAAACCCATGTAACTCTTTTTTACATACCAACTCTTGAAATTAATTTTTTTAAATAAATGTAATAATATATTAACATAAGATTAGTGGCTAGAGTGGTGAGTTGTTGCATGTTTGAAAAGGTTTTCATGGGATTCAAACGTTCTAACAGATATTTTCCTAATATGGAATACTTAGATTAATAAATTTAGGTAAATGTATATACATATATAGATAAGTTAAATAGGATTAGTGTGTGTCCCTGGTGGGAGAAAGTAGCATGTTAAGAGATCAAACTCGAGGGTAGAGCTATTTTTTTAAAACAATTATCCCACTATTTCGAAAACCATGGTTTATGCAATAATATTTTTATACCCATGGTTTTTAAAACTGTGGGTATAAGGCTATGAAACATTGGGAAAAATCAATACCTATGGTTTGATAAACCGTGGGTATAGGATGTGGAGCTATACTGATGTCTCAATTTCCCAAGGTTTCTAAAATCATTGGTATAGCCTATACCCATGGTTTTGGGGGTTATACCCACAATTTTGAATGGTGGGTATAGTTCATTATTTCAGTAGTGACATCTCTAGTCTCTCATCACTGTTTCTATTATTTATATATTTTTGTTCTTTAAAAAATTTTATTTTTTCCATTTTTCTATAAATATATATATATATATCTTTTTTCCCAAATTTATCATCCTTATATATAACTTTTCTACATATGTAATATCCAATACTTGTATCTGTAATATCGTATATTATTATATTTTTTTCTTGAATCATAATAATTATCTCCCACTTTAACTAGATCCAAATTTGAATAAATTTTTAGTTATTGCCTGTTATACATACTTCTACAACGTTTGACTACAACTACTTGGGCAACCACATTTTCATTACTTGGGTTTTTAATACACATGTATTGGTGGTGAATTTTCATAATATGGTATAAATAATTTGGGAAAATATATCAATTAGTGATATTAATGAATATCCCACTCTTTTCTCCTTATAAGAGTCCTAACATATTGATTAACTCCATATTCAAATCATATCAAAATAATGATAGAAAATTAACTTTTGGTATAACCCATAATAAGAATCAAATGTTGCTAATCTGCGTTTTAAGCTTCATTAGAAGATTAAACATACTCAAATATTATATATTTGAATCCAATAACTATAATAAGTATTTCTTTTATATTACCATATTTTTATGAAAAAACTAGATCAAACAAAACTAAATGAAGAAATGTATTTAATTCCCTTGATCACTTGTATATTCCCACTTCTCTAGACACCAATAAATCTTCCAGTTATACTTTTCCATGTACAATTTGATAGTTCTACCTATAATTTAGTGCAATTATGTAGTAATTTTTACATATTTAAATATTTTACATCATGAATTAGTAATATCAAATGTCAGTACATTTAAAGAAATACGACATACAATCTCAGGTCTTCATATTTAGAAATTCTTTCAATCTCAATAATATATTCCTATTTCCATGTATGTTATAATCCAATTATTTTATTTTTCAATACATTGTTTATATATGCACTATTACTAGATTCAGAGAACCTGTGGTTCTATTTTTTTCATGAACCTTAAACATGGTTGATAATTTATGGCATTCTTGGATAAATTCATTTCTTAGTCTTGAAGAACTAGTAGGATATACAATTTTTTATATATGATATCAATACATCTATCATGAAATACTATATTTATCTCACTAAACCATTAAACACACTTGTTACTCAATCATTTCAAAATGTATATTCTATAATAACTATTCTTGATTTATCCATAAATGAATATATTTAGTCTACATTTCTAATTGGAATTGATTAATGTCACCAACTCCTTTAAGTTATTCCTTCTAGAAATAAACCATAGGGTATCTTTTTTTTTCAGGTCATGGAGACATCATTCATAAATTTTCCTCCAAATGAGGTGTTCTTGGCAATCAATATAAAATTATGATTTTCATAGAAGTACGATTTGGCATGTAAAATAAAAAATAATTTTATTAATGATGATTGGTGTATAGATTTCTTTCAGAGACTAATCCTTTCAATAATCAATCATGATTTATTGGTACCATCTTGTACCATACATTTCCAGTTTCTATTGAATACTAATATATATAAGAGGACCATACAACATTTTATATAGAAACATATGATTAGAGACTATAGGTTGGAGGGGGAAGAAGATAGATAAGACACTCATGAAATATCCCTCCAAGTCCGTAGTGAATGAATCCAAACCTCATGGCCAAAATCCATAACATTCATCCATTTTTTTATCACAACAAACCCACCTTATAAAAAAAGTATGTTGACCCAACTCCCCCCCCCCTCATATAGAATTGGTTATTCATAAAATTCCCCCAAAAAACATACATGGAAAATATTATCCTTAATATAAATTCCATATTTATAGTCTCTATCACCTGAACACCTCCAGAACAATGTCTTTTCATTAAGTTGGAGGAAGGGTTACCTTTCTATATAGGTGATATTAGTAGTCTCTAAGATATACCTCCCATGTTTTTAATTCAGGTAGAACAAAGAAGCACATATTATATTGGAATGAGTTATTGTGGTCTGTTAAAATGTCTCATTCCTTCCCATGCATTTCAAACTATCTACTAATAGTGACTCACCAATATATGGGATGAAAAATATCCTTAAAACATACCAAAAAATAATGCAACATACTAGATCAGCTCACAGAATTTTCTAACTTAACCCTATGCCTGTTTTTCCATCATCCAATATTCCACCATTGATTTCAATACTGAGAACATATTATATTAACCTCAGTTATCTTATGTAGTAGTATACGTCATGTAAATCCATTAATTTTTTATGTCATTAAGTTAGGAAGTGTAACCTCACTATGTAGTGAATTTTGATAATTATAGACCATATAAAAGTTGAAAATCCCTAAAACACCCTAAGAGGGGAGGGTGAATCAGGGTTTCAATATTTTATTTTAAACTGAAGGATCTTATTCTCACATTGGTAAGAACTTGTTCAACCTATCTTATGTGAATTTTTAGAAAATAAGAAATCTCATTCAAAGTGAAGGAACACCAATTTTACATGGTTCACCACTAAGGGCTACATCCAAGAAGAATTTGTTGGCAGGTTGTTGTTCATACCAAAGTCTATTAATCTTCACTATTTGTGGTGTAATAAAGCTTAGCACATTCACTCCGTGCCATATGAAAATACTTTAAATGGTTTTATGGATAACAGATTGTGTCCCTCAAATCACTTCTATTTACTCCCCAATCCTCACTTCATTGGGAAGAATATGAACTAATTTTATTAACATGAAGGTCAATTCAATGAATTGGAATTAAATAATGCATCTTTATCTATGGATAGTTGCTCTATTCATGTCCCATTTTCCCCAGTATATGTAATATACTTTTCCACATCCTTTTCATTCAAGAACATGTCCTCCACAAACTGGATTTCTTCCATGGCATACTATAGATCTCCACATACGACCTCCTCATACAAACTCTACTAACCATGATCGAATACTGCAATTAAAAACTATGTCAACGTATTGTCTCCACAAATAGTGTCCATATACTGACTCTTCTATGTAGACCAACACCTCATGTGGACCAAATCGTCCTCCACAAACTGCCTACCACAATCCATATTCTACAAACCATGTTCCTAAAATTGTCTTTCAGGAACTATTCTAGACATCACTAAATTACATTCTAATTTTTAATCAAAGCCCCATTTTATGGGGTTGTCTTCCCATGAACCACTTCTAGACTTCACAAAATCCCTCCATGATTTTTATTCATAGTCGCATGCCCTAACGAAGGTATTAGTTCTCATTACACAGTAAAATAGATCAGCATAATATGGTAAATCAATATTTATCAAATCATTGACACAACACTATATTTACCGCATACCATGTATCTCCCTCGAACCATATTCCCTACATGGACTGGGTTCCAAAATTCTCTCTATGTGGTGACAAAAATAACCGCCTCATTTCTTTAAACATCACCCTTCATGGATTATCAAAACTCAGCCTCGTTTTGGCCAATGAAAAAATCTCCCACAAACTGTTTTCCTTCTGAATATTGTGAGTCTCCCACATATGATATTCATCCTGAGAATTGTTTTTTGATCACATCCCACGTACCATCATTCTATGTGAAATACCATTCTATGAAACTCCCATAGTGGTCCGCAAACATTGTTTTTTTTTCTTTCAAGACCATGCTTTGGGGACTCCTTTACATTAAATCATTCTATTTCCAAAAAGATAGACATCCAATTTTGAGGCCCAAAAAACTAGCAAACACTTGGAAATAACACCATGGCCACCTGAAACACCTACTTTAGCCAATACTGTAAGAATTTTTGCCTAAAAACTCATATATCAAACCAATTTGGATTGATAACAAACAAATATGATACTACAATTAGAGTAAACTCTGAAAATTTTCTCTTAAAAATGAATTTTGTTTTCATTCTCGTTATCCTCTTTTACAACTCAATGAATTTATCCTATAACCAGAAACAAATTTTAATTTCCTTCTTTCTCCATTATTCATTCTTTTTACTATTAAATTTATCCATTCTACCGTTTTTAAATAAACCCATTGACCAGTATTTGAACACGGTAGATCACAAAACACACTACCCCTAGAGAATATCTTCCCCATAAACAAAACATCACTTTCACAAATAGATTAAAACATGTAAAACAATTGGGGATAGGGGACCAAACCCAACTTCATCATGCACTAGGTGGTGGTTGAACATCGAGGTTAAATTGATGTTTCTTAATCGTATGCGATGATAATGGCTTGGTCATTATGTCATCCACTTGATCATCTCTTCCAACATGATCCATTTTAATATTTCCATGTTCCACCTTTTCTTTGATGAAGTAATGTTTGATTTTAATGAGTTTTGTATGATAATGATAAAAATTATTGTATGTAAGATCAATTTCACTATTGTTATCATAATGAATTACAATTGGTTTCTTCACCACATCACCAATATCAGTCAGTTGTTGCTTCTTATAAAGTAGTTGAGTACAAGTCTTTACAGTAGAGATATAATCAAATTTAGTAGTATTGAGGGAAGTGACTTCCTATTTTTTACTCAATCGGCTGAAACATAAATTTACAAAAAAGAATGATCCACAAATTTTGGATTTTCTATCCACCGTATCTCTAGCCTGGTATGAATCAGAAAACGATGATAGTTCATTATCTTTTCCTACCAAAAATTACTATAAATACATGTGAGTATGTTGAATGTACCTAATGACTCGTTTAACTACTTCTATATGTTCTTACTTTTGATTTAATTGAAAGATGGAAACTAAAAAATATGGAAAATACAGAATCTATCCATGTTTTAGTTAAGTATATTAGGATTATTTTTATTCTCATATACATGTTGGGATCTACAGAGGTTTTATCATCATGCTTTCCATATTTAGTTCCAACAAAAATCAGAGTCAAAATTGGTTTGGATTCATTAATATTTAATTTTTTTTTCAAATATCATCCAAAGTTCTAATATGAAATGAAATTATTATCATTACATTGAATCACATTCAACCCCAAGAGGTATGTGAGTTCACCAATCATAGGTATTTCATATTATAATTTCATATGATTGGAAAATTCATTCACTGATCCTTGCCTCCTTCTTCAATGTATAATATAATCTACGTACACAAGTACAATGAACTGATATTTTACAGAATTCTTCACATAATAATTATGATCCACTCCTCCACTATAAAATTTGGGACTCTTAATATAAAAATACATCCGAGAGTAACATGCTTGTGGTTCCTATTTCAGACCATATAGAGCCTTCTGAATAAAAAAACCATAATTTAATCATTACCAAAAAAGGCATCCCACTGGTTGTTCAATATATAATTATTATTAAAAAATACCATTTAATAAATCTGTCTTGAAATCCATTTTATACAATTTTTATCCTCTTTGAATTTATATGGAATGAAATAGTCTAATTGAATCTAATCTAGCCTCAAGATAAAATGATTCTTCAACATTGACACTATAAATCTGTGAATAGCATTTATACACTGTTCGGGCTTTAATTTAGATCACATTCCCATTCTCATCAAATGTATTTTTCAAAATACACTTCTTACCAATCACATTGTGGTTTTTAGGTCATTTAACTACATCTCATGTTTGATTCTTATCGATCTGATCCAAATCTTCATTCATGGAATTAACCTCTCATTCATCCATTGTATATTATTCGAATGAGGATGGTTCCCTAATAGATATGAATTAATATTGTGCATTATTCCTCATTCTCCTTATCTGTGTAGGAGCTGTCCAATCTCCAATGATGATGGATTTATTGATTTTTTCTCTTCGATTTCTACTCTGAGATTCAGATAAGTTTTATTCAGCCATGGTTTCATCTTCTAATTATTATTTTGATTCAACATTATTATTTAATTCTTGAGTGTTTTCCATGCCTTCCTCAACTTTGGTATTTGTATACATTCCATATCAACATTCTTCCACATCATCTATCATAGCAGTAGATGAATTTCTTGTTGCATTTTTGGTTTTACCTTAAATGATCTCTACATAACTGTTTTCCACATACTTTCCAATATATTTACTGAAACATTTGAAGTAATTTTTATTGATTAACTATCCATGATATATTCCTTCATCTATAGCACCAACATACATTCCTTGATTTCCTTTTTTGTTTTAGAAAAATCATTTACTTCAGAAAATAGTAAAATACTTCATAGAATAATTCCTTCCATTCCATAACTCATAAGGTTTATTTGTAACAGCTTGTTACCATGATCGGGTATGTTCCACATTTTTTATAAGTTCCCTTTTGCATAAAAGTCCATATGAGTGGTTTTATAGAATTTCGTGCAGGCATAAGAGCAGGCACACACTGTGTACCTAAGGTACAAGTCGTTTACTGACTGCTATGAACTGGTACTCTTCATGTTGTGTTTAAATATTTCATTTTTAACATGAGGTGATAGGTTTTTAGTGTACTTATCTAGCACGGCCTACACGAAATGACCAAGGGGTACATGTCATGACTCAGCCCATGCCCAGGTTAAAGTCATGTGTTTTAACTTTTCGATTATCCCTTTCTTCCATGACGTTGTTTCTCTTGACCCTAGGTTGCTCCATGGAAATTATCATGGGTTCCCCTTCCCCCAGATTGATCCAATAATCATTGGATCTTCGTTGCATCTATGGTGAATCTCTTCAAGAGAGTTTTCTTTCTAGATCTTAAATATGTTTGATCACATTATTTCGGTAACTTTACATTACCGGATCCACTGATCTTAGTTGGATCATAATTGTTGACTTCTTCGGGATCCCTTGTGAGTTCTTATTTTGGAGGCCTTTTCCTTCATTAGTTGTGGGGTGGCAGGCATACATCTTTGACATATGTGGGTTTCCTATCTTCTACAAACCTCTTGTGTTTAGATTTGTATCATCCCTAAGATAAGGGGATTTGATTCTAGGGCCTTCTTTGACATTGTTGGGTTTCATTGACCATGGATTTTTTTGTGGGTGTGTGTGACCTGAACTTTTAGGTAATTGGGCCCGTCCCTATCTTATGATAATGAAAATGATTTCTATTCCTTTATAAATTTGTTTATAAAATTTTCATTATTTTGTGAGTGTGTTGAAAAATGTTTTTGAAAGAGAAATCATTTTTCATGGATTTTGATAAATGGATTTGTGAAATGGTTTTGAATGGTTTTTAAAGTAGTTAAATGAGTTTTGAAAAAGGGAACATGATATATATTTGGTACTTAGGTGGAAGCTTTATCTTGAGGCCTTCGTTCTGTGACTTGTGATTTCCAAGGGGGGTTTTCTTGGGTCTTTTCTTTTTTTACGTTCCATGTTGTTATAGGGGACAAATATTCGCATGGAGGGGGGTGGGGGGGGGGGGGGTTACTCATTGGGTATTCCTCTTCTCCCTAGTACTTTTGTTCTAGGATGAGATGTTTTAAACTTTATTGTTGTGGTATGAGTAGTCTGTGGCATGGTCCTATAGTATTTCTTGGAGTTGTGATATGTGCTTCTATTTTGTACTTCTTAGCTTTCTAAATTATCCATGGTATTCATGATTCTACTTGGAGAAAATGATATGGAAAATAAGATTTGAATAGATATACCTACTTTTATTTAGGACATTGAAAAAGGGACATTTCTTCAATGTTTTTTATAAAATTTATTTACTTATTATCATGCCATAATTTTATATAAATTTAGTATACACGATTTATTATTCAGAGACTTATTCTTGAACACCTAGGTGGGAACCAACTGAACTTGTTATCTCACACCCTGATCACATCATTGGTAGTGCATAGAACCTTGTTTTTATTCCATTTCTAGGAAATGAAAGGTGTCGTAGTGATGTGGTGAGTTTCATGTTAGTTTGGATCAGTATTTGGTGGTGAGATGGTGGGATTTTTTCCTCACCATCACTTGGAGTATCTTTTTGTTATAGTTTGTTGTAATTGGACTTTTCTTTTGGATTTATTTATAATGTTGAAATTGTTCTCTTTTTGTTGTCTTTCATACAGGTATGTAATATATATTTGTTTTTCTTTTTATATTTCTCTATTTTATTATATTATTATTCTATTTTGTTGTTCTTGTTGGGTGAAATCATTCCCTTAGTTTTTTCATTTGATTCCAGGGTGCTTGTCGCTAGCCCATGGGTATCTGGAACACCCATTTGGTATGTGATATATTGGGTTGCGGGTCATGTTTGAGGGTAAAATGGGTTGGTCCCTTAATGTTTGGTATTATAGGGAGGTATGTCCTCATGTTACCATGGGATGTCAGGATATGTGTTTGTAGTGTTGGTTTTATTTTTAAAAATATCAGTTTTTTAAAATAAGTTTTCTAGTTTGGGATGAGATTTTTTATGTTGTCTGTTCATTCTGATGTTTCTGTGTGTAGCAGTATACCTCTAAAACATATTCCATATGATCATCATGAATTTTTAGCAAATGAATCTTATGTAAATCCATCTATAGGTCAGATTCATTTTGAGGCGATTGTATGGGAAATCTGTGTTTTTGATTAGAACGTTGTTGTTGAGGTATAACTAGGAGTTAGAGGAGTGAGAGACCGATCACAAGAGTTCATTCATGTGAAGCCACTATTATTTAAATGAACAACTGTCCCTCAAGAGGTGGATGAATTTCTGGATAAGATCAATCAAATCTTTAATTTCATAGAGACACCTACGAATATTAGGGCAATGTGTGTACTATTCAGACTCGATGGTTCTAGCAAGAGTTGGTGGTATTCTATGGTTCAAGAAGACAGACATGTGGGGTTGAATTGGAATGGTTTCAAAACCCTATTCTTTTAGTAGTTTTTACTAAATTCTATGATGTTGAAAAAGCCTCTAGAGTTCCTCTTTTTTCAGTTGGGAGAGAATTCTGTGTCGGCATACACAAACCGGTTTTTCGAGTTTGTCTATTTTTCTTCGCATGTGGTGAAGAATTGACCGATGAAGGTGAAAAAGTACTTATAGGGTCTGTGATCAAATATTATATCACTGGTTTTTTTTGTTAAAAATTTCTACCTATTAAGCTATAGTGGACTGATCCATGATAGAAGATATGATTCTGGATGGCAAGGTTTGATTTTCCATCTCTTTTCTTCCATCTTGTGGCAGCTTTAGTGAATCACATGGGAAGATGTGTAAGTATAAATATCATTACATTGGTGGTGGATGTGGGTATCTATAGTGATTCTCCTCTCCACCATCAATTTCATCAAGTAGTGTGCCTCTAACATGCAATTAGGGCAGTAAATGAGGACACAACAGAAATTCTTTTCATATTACTACAAATGCATGCAACAACTATGGTCATGTTCATTTCTTGTAGTTCTTCTATCATGCTATAACTACACCTCATTATTGATAGGGTTCATTAGCTCCAAAGGCTGTTGTGGTGCAGTCAAAATCATGAAGCACTGCAGGACTCAATCCATAGACCTCAGGATTGAAGCATTTACATGCAATAGATGTGTTTCCAATGGTAGTTAATGCAGGTCCGACAACAGTGAAAGGTGCAATTCATATTTCATCTTTAGTCACAATTAAATTTTTTGATATTGGTTCCTCCCACTCATTTATATCTTAACACATTTTTTATGTTCTTAAATCTCCAATTAAACTTATTCCCTTTACAACGGACTTAGTGACACCTATTAGAAAGAGGAGAGAGTAGGGGTTTTGGTGTTCTTAATATTTGTAAATGATAGCTGATGAAGTGTTGTTTTGGGATTTTAATATTCGTGATCTGGATCTGTTTGACATCATCATTGGTATATATTTTCTTTTCTCTCATTGATCTGAGGTTGATTGTTATCATTAGTGTGTTTTGTTTCTTACTACCGATGACATATATCGTGTGTTTCAGGGAGAATGGTACCTGAGGTCTAGTCGTGTAGGACCTTCCCACCAAGGGATCTGAAGTTTATTGGTTGTTGTTTTATTTGATCCTGATGACGTTTCATCTATTGATGACCTTCTGGTTGTTGTTCAAAATTTCATTAATGTTTTCCGAGATGATTTCTCTAATATTCCTCCAAAGATAGAGGTAGAGTTTACAATTTTCCTAGTTCTAGGTAGGTACTTGATATCAAAGCATTATTTTCACATGACACTAGTGGAGTTGGAAGAACCCAAGATTCATTTGATCAACCTATTGGAAAAAAAATTCGGTCACCCTTGAATTTCTCTATGGGAAGCCCATATGCTCTTTTCCAAGAAAGTGGATAGTTCACTTTGGGTGTGTGTAGACTATAGAAAGTTGAAATAGGTAATGGTTAGGAAAAAATATCCTTTTCCTCATGTGGATGATTTGTTTGATCATTTGAAGTGGGAAAAGTTGTTCTCAAATATTGATCTTCGATCAGGTAATCCTCCTCTTAGAGTTTGAGAGTCTGATATACTGAAGATGACATTCAGTAGTAGGCATGGCAACAATGAATATCTAGTGATACATTTCAGTATGACTAACTCTCCTACAATTTTAATGTCTTTGATGAATCAAATATTACACCAATACCTTGACAATTTTATTGAATTATTTTTGGATAATATTTTGGTTTATTCCAAATCTGAGTGTGAGCATGAGCACCATCTGAGTTTTCATTTAGAAATTATAATAAATAACCATATGTATGGAAGTATTTCAAAGTGTAGTTTCTAGATTCCAGAAGCGATGATCTAGGGGAACATAATGTCTAGGCATGGATTATCAGTTGATCCATAGAATGTAAAGTATATTATGTCATGGAAGGAACCATAGAATATATTTGATATTATAAACAACCGTGGTATTTCTGGGTACTATCTCTAGTTCATTAAGGATTTCTCTAAGATAGAATTTCCTTTGACTACTCTTACTAAGAAAGCGGTAAAATTTACATGGGATGCAAATTTTCTTTTATCTGTCGATGAACTTAAATGACTTCTGGAAATAGAACCTATTCTGATATTACCTGATCCATGTGTGTGGTACATGATGTTTGTTTATGCATCATTTTCTAGTTTGGGATGAGTGCTAATGAAGGTTTTTCTTGTGGTATCATACGACTCTCATTTACTCATACCACATGAGATGAACTACCCACTCCTGATTTAGATCTTTATGCAGTTATGCATGCGATTAAATAATGGAGACACTATCTCTTTGGGGATAAGTTTGTGGTATTATCTCATCATAAGATTCTGAGCTATATCTTCCCTTGGAAATACATGGATCTCAGACAATGATGATGGATAAAATACCTTCAGATGTTTGACTTCAACATTTACTACACCCTAAAAAAAGGGAATGTAGTTGTAGAAGCTCTTAGAAGGAAAGTTCCACTATAGGTTGTTCTGGTATTGAAGGAAGAGTGAAACCTTATCGGGATTTTTACTTAGTTTCACTTGGATGCTCAGAAGGATGATTTAGGTATGTTTATGACTAGTGCTCAGTTATCGTCATCACTTCTGGAGTCTATTTTGAAATGTAAGAAGTTTGAAGGTGAGTTTTAGAAAACTCGGGTAATCTTTTATAATAGGGGGCCATTTTTGGTTGGTCTCTCTCTTATGATGATATGCTTCACTTTGGAAAGAGAGTTGTCATCTCAATCTCTATGAGAAGTTTACTCTTGTATGATTATGATAGATCTTCATGGTTCATTCATCCAGAAACAACAAATATGTATTATGACATGGGAAGAATATTCCAGTGCCATTTTTTAAATGGGATGAGGTATCTGTGATTTTTTTTGGATTACCATAGACCCCCCCAAAATGTTATCTATGTGGTTATTGATCAGTTGAGGAAGTCTACTAATTTCATTCCGATAAAAGACACAACTAAAGTTTAAGATATAAGTAAACTATATTTACAGACGACTTTGACGTTACATGGGTGTCCTTATACCATTGTTTCAGATTGGTATCCTTGTATTACCTCTAGATTATGGAGGGTTCTCTAAGAGGTAATGAGAACACAAGTGAATTTGAGCATAACATACCATCCACAGATTGATATTCAGACGGAGCATGAAATTTAGATCTATGATGTTATTCTCTAAACCTATGTCTTGGGTTTTTTTGGATCATGGGATATCCATCTAGGACTTCTTCAGTTTGTTTATAACAATAGTAATTATTCATCGATAAGAATGTATCATTTGGATTCATTGTATGGTCACTCGTGTAGATCACCTCTTTGTTGGAAGAGGTGGGAAAAGTAGCTTTAGTGGGGCTAGTATTGGATCAATAGATGTCAGTATAGATTCGAGAAGTGCGATGACATTTGGTTACAGCCCAGAGTCACCAGAAATTGTATACAAATTAGTGGTTTCATAGATTGGTGTTTTCCATAGGAGATTGGGATTTCTTGAAAACTTCTCATCGTTTGGTTCAGGGTTGACTAGGAAAATAGGGAATGTTGGCTCCATGATATTTTGGACAATTTGAGTTCATTGATGATCTATGACATTTTGCTTATCGATTAGCACTGACAATTCTGTTGAAAAAAAATCCTAATGTTTTCCGCATATCTTAGCACTAGAGGTATCACCCTAATCCCTTTCATAATAAATATTTTGAAAAAAATTATCTCGATCCAAATGCTTCTATTTTGGATGTTTAGTTGAGATCATTGACTCTTAAGAGAAATTATTGTGTGGGAAATCAATTCCATTGGTTATAGTTATATGAAAATAAGGATTGGATTCTCATGATACTTGGGAATGCGATTCTTTTATAAGGGAGTAATGGACTCATGTTTTTTCCAGAGTTACATATTACACATGAATTCCCAGGGACAGAAAGTCTATATGATGGGGAGTTTGTAATGTCACACTACCTATATTGGTTATTTTTTCTATTTTCCATGCTCTCTTTTAGTTCAATGTTATTAACAGTGGTTTTCTAGATTTTCTACAGGCTGTAGAGTAGGTGCACATTGTGTACTGACTAATGTGAACTGGTACACATCATAAATGGTTTAAATATTGGATTTTGAACCTGAGGTGATGGGTTTTTTAGTATACTTATCAAGGGTAGCCTATACGACATGACCAAGGGTTACACATCCTGAAATGGACCCTTCCTAGGTTAAAGTAAAAAATTTGGATGTTTCTCTTATACCTTTATTCCTGGACATTGTTTCTCTTGACCCTAGGTTGCTCCTAGGTGATGTCCACATGCTCCCCTTCTTCCAGATTGATTTGATCGTCTTTGTATCTTTGTTGAGTATGTGGTGCATCACTCTGGGTATGTTTTCATTCTAGTTATTTGTCGTTTTTATCACAGTAGCGCCTTATCATTGCATAACTAGATCCGTTGATCTTTGTTGGATGATCTTTGTTTTCTTCTTCTAGATCAGTTGTGACATCTCCTTTCATTGGACTTTTCCGTAATGGGTCATGCTGCAGATGGAATTTCTTTCTAAGTTATGTGAGTATCCTCTCTTATTTTGAACAGTTGCATTTAGATTTGGATCAATCCTAAGATGCAATTATTTTATTCAAGGGAATTAATTGAAATTTTGGGTTTCATTGATCTTGGTTTTCCATTTCGGTCATGCATGACCTGAACATAGAGGTAGTTGGTTCCGTCTCTATCCGATGATAATGTGCCAGATTTTTTTTATATATAAATTTATTTATGAATTTGGCATGATTATTTCTGTGTGTTGAAAAAATGGTTTTGAAAGATAAATTAGTTTTCCCTATATTTTTATAAATTCATTTTTGGAATGGGTTTTAATGGTTTTCAAAGTATCCAAATGAATTATGAAAAAGAGAACATGGGTTACCTTCTGTACTTTGGTGGAAGGTTTATCATGAGGCCATCATCTATTGTATTTTGACTATCAAGGGGGGTTGTCTATGTGATTTCCTTCATTCAAATGCATGTTGTTCTAGGGGAACGATATTGGCATATTGGGGGGTTTACTCATGGGGTATTCCTCTGTTTCCTAGCCCCGTAGTTCTAGTATCAGATTTTGTGAACTTGATTGTTGTGATACGAGTAGTCTTTAGCCCAGTCCTATAATATTACATGGTGTTGCGATACGTTTTCTTCTATTTTTTACTTCTTGTAATTTTGATATAGCCTTGATATGCATGTTTATGCTTGTGGAAAATGATATGGAAAATATACTTTGAACTGATATACCTAATTTTTTTGAACTTGGGAATAGAGAAATGTTTAAAAAAATTCAATATAAATTAATTACTTCTTATCAAGCAATGTTTTTATTCAAAATGAGAAAACATGATTTTTTATTTATAATCTTATTGTGGAATACTTGGGTTGGATCCAACTGAGCTAGTTATCTCACACCCTATGCACCTCTTCGGTGGTGCGTTTGAGGGTAACCCATGTTGGTTCGTAGTAGTCTTGGTTTTCCCTATATAAATCATTATTTGGTTTTGAATTTAAAGTAAATCTTGAATAGTCTCTACTAGTAACTTCGAGAGGTATGATTCTCAATCAGCGTATTTCTGTCAATAATGTTTATCTGTCGATTATAGCACACAACAACTCCATTTATCTATAGAGTTCTCATAGCTGTCACCCTATTTTATATTCCATGTTTCTCTAGGTTATTTTCAGTCTCAATTGATTTATATTCAATTCTATTGTTAGACCATAAAACATTTATTGTCCATCCAGTATCATGCTTTGGCCTGTACTATAAGAATCCTAGTCTTGAAATCTCATTGATCATACTAATGTGGATTGAAAACAAAAACATACTATAATAAAATTCTAGGAATGAATGACCATGGTTTCAAAAGAGGTTTTAGTTCTCTACCACATCACTATCAGTTATCCTAGCGTCACTGAGTGGTCCACTATCTGAGTAACTTCCAATGATGGGCACATCTCCATTTTTGAATAATTTTCTCCATGTGATCCACCATGTAAAATAATATCATCCAAAATTTGTTTTTCTAATCATTAAATTAATTTATCATAAATTCATGATTGGATACTACTTCTCCAAGGTTTTATGTAGGTTTTTATAAGGAATCATGAAGATACTGGTGGTGAGCCTTGATGAGTTGGTAAGAGAAAAGGGTTTGAGTGTTTTTAATATTAACATGAGGTACACCATTGTGGATTTGAATTGGTATTTCATGACTCCTATAAGAGTGGTACATCAGTGAGTTTCCCCTCAGATTAAAATGAATATTGAAAAAGTAAGGGATGATGATTCCAAGCCATGTTCCTCCTCTGATCATAAGTTAATAATGTGCATGACTCCAAGGATTGAAAAATTATACATTAATTCTATCATGAAGAAATAGTGTCATGTTTTCCTCATTCGAACATAATCATCTGGGTTTTCCCTACTTTAGTTGTATCTTATAAGAGGGTGGAAGTCAACACTACTTCACATTTTAGAAAACATTCTAGCATTGTGTGTGATTTGGCCATGGGTGTCACCTCAGAGTGAAGGTATGACATGTGATGAAGAATGGAATGGATCCTCCTCCCATGTGTGTGAAAACTTTTAGGGATTCTCTCTAAAGGGAGAGAAAAATATATATAAACCCCACTCAAGAGAACATGTATCTGATGTGTGTATCAGATAGTGAACTATCTTCCAATTCATCTACCTCCACCGAAGAACTCTTGAAAACACACATCTTGTCTGTTTGAGAAAATCACAAGCAGTTTGTCCCTTCTTCTTATGAATATCTAGCAGTGCTCCCGATTGAGAGAGAAAGTAACCATGATCATCGGAGCCATTGGAATGTATGATTAACAATTTATAGTAGATAACACAAATAATTTTAATACAGAAACATAGGAAGAGAGACTACATGTTGGAGGATAAAGAATATTATTGTGATATATCCATTCAAATATGTTGTGACTAAATCCTAGCATTATAACCGAGTTCTAGAACATTCATCCATTTTTCCTCACATGAACCCTCCTCTAATAACAGTCCCTATATGGGCCAAGCTACTCCCCCACAATAAAAAAATTAGTTATTCCCTCGATTCTCCCCTAACAAACATACTCACATGAACACAATTACCATTTCAACTGTTTAAATATTCCTATTCTCTAACAAATATTCTCTAATGGAATCAATTTTAAGAAACATTAAAAATATATATTCCCAAAATCTTGATACATAAAGTTTATTACATGAATGTATACAAATTTTTCAACCTCAACATGTTTCCATTTAGGACTTCTCAATTGGAATCATTATTTTAAAAGACTGATATATGTATCATCAACCAGGGTGATCAAAGCCACCTCTTTTTTATGACTTCTTATATAGTTTGTGTCCCTATAAAAACACCTCTAATTTTGTTTATTAGAGTACATAATTTCTATACCAACACATATGCATCCAGAGCCATAATCAATAAAAATTATGTCTAATACTACTATCCTTAAAGTGATTTGTTTACTTTTTGGGGACATACATTTTTAGAAAATGAATCAATAACCTTTGTGTAATTATAATGATTAACAGATATGCAACTAGTGTTTGATGTTTTTTTGAGAAGCATGTTTCACAGTCAATTCATGTTTGGGGAAGTATGATAGTTTGTATGACTAAGGTTGTATAATTGTTTTTCCGCATAAAATTTTCCTATCTATGATTATATTCGGATTTTAATTACTTATAGGGGTAAAAAATCATCAAGTGGTTATGTTATTAATTTTTAATCCGCAGATGTGTGAGGATGTTTTATATTAAATACATTATGCATTTAATTTCCAATGTAGAAATTTTTTTCTTTAGGGTTACCTCTATTTTATGTTTTTAATTAAATAAATATTTTTTATATTTTTTATTTGTTTATTACCCTCGTTTTATTTAATATTTAACCTTTAATAACTTGGATTTTCTTCTATATGAGTCTCCATTCATTTACTTTACCCTTACATGAGGTCACTTGAACATTACATATCTCTCCTACAACATTACATATGTCCCTCTTTAACCATATGTGAGTGTTGTGTATCATTAAATGCGTATTTTTTTAATTTACCCTTATAGAAATTTTATGGAACCCTTGCATAAGCCTTTTTTTATCTTTATCCTTACATAACTCACAATGTACCCTTATATGGGTCTTGGTAATTCAGTTTTAACCTTACATAAGGCCCCTTGACTATCACATAAGTATCCTTGGATATGTACCCTTAGAAAGATTTTTTACATTCCAAAAATGGTGGTTTTAAAGTAACATTACACATTATTCTTATAACCCATACATTGTTCAATTTTTGGATTTTTCAAGTTTTTTGGTCTCGTTCATTTGCATTCTTCCATTTTTCAAATTTTATTGATCAATTGAAAAAACCTTCTTATCTCGATCGTATATTATTCCTTCTTCTTGCAGATTGAAGATATTAATTAGAAAAATTAATGAATTTTATTTCTCAATGATATATTATATGCTACTTTAAGGGAGATAGAGAGAGACAGAAATAATGATAGAAAGGGAGAGCAACATGAAGGGAGTGATTTATCGACCCTTTATTCTTGCCATGTCAATAGAGAGAACATTTGTTAGATGGTTCATGGATTTTTCCCTGGGATTCTAGTGTATCTTTAACCCATGGATTCTTGGGTAATTCATCCATTTATGATGGGGAACCGATAACATGTCAATCGTGATGATTTTATCAATTATAGACTTCACATCAGTTACTTGAGTAGCTCGATTAACAATTCTTCCTCAAAAATTGTTAAACAAAGACATGGTATGGGCATCTTATTTCACCTGAAGTTTTCATTGTTTTTTGAGAGCTCTTGTATACTTCTAGTTTTATCTTGTATTATATTATTTCCAAACCCAGTATATCCTTGTTCAATTTTTTTTAAACTCTTTTATATAGTGGAAAACCTGTGATGATCCTGCACCATGAACGTAGGACTATTAGTTGAAAATAGTTAATATGAGTTCCATTTTACAACTATATTTACACGTTTATTTGACCTATAAATCCTTGAACGGTCATTGATGTTGGAGTTTAATTCAATTATTCAATATTATTGTGTATGTGTTTTGACTCTTTAATTAATAATATTCAATGTATTTTGTTTATTTTTCTAAAGTTTTATCATTTTATTCTTCTACCTTTATTTCATGATACATTTGTTTTCTATTTAATTATATGTATGTATATATAATTTCATTTTCACATTATTTTGAATTTATATTCTATTATAATGATAATTTATACAATCTTTGAAGTGGGGTAATTTCTATTACATGTCTGAATTCTTCCATTGTCACTGTAAATGATTTTTTTCACTACTTCTATATATTAAATTTCATTTTATTTATTCATGATGATTGGATTTTTAGTTTTAACCTTATCTTCTATATTTATAAGTTTTTATTTTATAAACATAAAAGTAAAAAAATTGATGTAATATTTAGAAAATAAAAATATCAATGAAGTTCCACCAAAAATATTTATGTGTACTTGCTCCAGCCAACAAACTCCAAAACACAATGGTATCATTAATCATTATATTTATATTTTAAATTATATTTTATGAGAAATCATAAAAGTTACATTGAAATATGCATTGCACTTCTATTATGAATTTCTCCAGTGCCCTATAATGATTTTATATTTCCATATGTCTGAATTGAAATGTGAACACCATTTTCTCAGTATATGAGTGTACATTTTATAATCATAAAACATATTTTTTTGTTTAAATTTTTATTTTATTAACCAAAATACCCAAAAATTTCCTCCTCATGATTCTATGTGGACCTCCTCTAGTATCACACCCCACATTAATGTGGTATCTAATAGAAATTGGGTTAAATTTCTTGGCACTAAAATTTTTATTCTGTTGATCATTTATTTAAATTATTTGATAGTGTTGTTTACATTAAAAAATGAATTTATGTTTTTTCAAATAGTTTGTTTTCTCTCTTCAATTATAATTTTACAATATGTTATTTGAATTTTTCTTCCTTACTATTCCATATTTTATTTTCATTTTTGAACGTTATTTTCTTTAGTTGGTTCTATACATGTGTATCTTTAGTTTTAGGGTATGAAAGGGTTTTATGTGAGGTTATCTAATGTTTTATAGATAGTTACCTAGGATTTTATGTCCATATCTTGTGATTCTAGTCTATATTTTTATCCTAGGAGTTGAAATTTTATTATATTTGATGTGTTACTCAATATCCATTAGTTAGTATTTATAGTTTCCTAGTTTGGTTAAAAATGTTCTTGTTAGTAATACTAAGACAAGGGTGTTACCTTTAGTGTCTTATTTTCCCATAGTGATCGTTTATCTCTAATTTTAGAGTTTTCATATGATCACATTTTAGTGCTTTTCTAGTATATTAAGAGTACTCACCTCTTTCCATGTAGTTTAACTAGGTTTTAGGATAACTCTTTTTTAATTTGTTTTTGGATTCATCTAAGGTGGAGAGATTTTAGAGTCTATGATTTATTCTAGTGGTGACTCATTTTGTATTTTCTATTTTCTATGCCCATTGTCTCTATTTTTTAAATTATAATATTAATGTGATTGTGATTTTTTTAATGATTAACATTATTGGTGAAATAATGATATGTTTTTTCTATAATTCTTTGTGTCATGATGGAAACACTATATTTTTTGGTGGTCTACAGAAATAGATGAGTTATTTTGTCTACCTCTTTTAGAATATTATTTTCTAGTATAGATATTTTCATTGATATTATCTTAGATTGGGACTTAGGTAAGTGTATGTACGAACATTATTATTTATTGTTTTTAGAATTAATTATGTTTGAGAATTTTTAGCATAATTAAGACATCAATAAATTTGGGAGGTATGTGTCAGAGTTAATACATGTTAAGGGTCATTGGGCAGATATATAAAAAAGGTCATATAGTGGTTTTACCAAGTAGGTGTTAATTGTTTAGGATTATGTATCAATGTTGTTGATATATATATGGTGAAGATTCATCATGTTTTTTTTGGATTTAATTTTCTGGTTTGATATGTGTCATGATGTTATAAATTAAATTCATTATATATTTAATTTACATTATGGATATTTATTGTTTTGGATTTTCAATTTTTTATTTATATTTACATTATTATTTGATGTATTTCGTCCCATTTTCTCATACTATCCTAGTATTTATTGTTGACCCCTACGTAGCATGGTTTTATACCAATATGAGTATATTTTATCTTTATATATTTTTCTCTCTTGTAACCTTATGTAAGTCAATTTATACCCTTACATTAGTTCTGGAAACCATTACATGGGTATTGGTTTCTTTTCATTTACCCATATATAGGTTATTGGTTACCCTTATGTACGTTGTCGGGTACCCTTATATGAGACTTTGGTTTTTTTATCCTTACATAACTCCCAAAGTACGCTTACATGGGTCATGGTAGTTATGGTTTACCTTTATATAATGTCCCTTGACCTCTAAATGTAATTAGATGTGTACCCTTACACTATATGTTTGTACACTAAAGTGGTGGTGGATTTCAAGGAACCTTACATTCTATTCTTATAACCATTTATGGTTATTTTTCTAGATTTATTGGGCTAATAGGGACCATTTATTTTCAATCTTCAACTTCACCTATTTTTTACAATTGTATCATCCTTTATCACCTTTGGTAATGTCATTCGTTATTGTTCTAGATTGTTGTTATGAATTTGATGTATCAATGAACAATATTATTTATAGATAGCATATCTTCTACAATAAGAAAGGGATATTAGTTTAGAGGGAGATATCTGTTATCCGCCAATTCTTTTCCTTTAAAAAAACATATGTTATTCGATTCATGGATTTTCCCCTCATATCTCAGAGTTTCTATGACCCATGTTTCCTTTTTGTATGTCGTCTTCGATGATGGTAAATTTGGAAAATAATGATCTTGAGGATTTTGCCTTTTATAACATTATATCAATGAATTCAAAAACTAATTTGACCCTTATTCCACTAACAATGGTTAAAGTAATCCCCAAAAAGTGGTTCCTATTCCTACTTAGGTTTTAATTCTCATTATTTTGTGGCTTCTTTAGTGATTCGGGTTTCCTCATGTTCATGTTAAATTTTTTCTTTATCCAATCTTTCTCTATTATCGTTTTTATTGTGTTATAAACATTCTCATAGTGTAAATTTTATGATTATCCTACCCACAAGAATATAAAAATTATTTTCCTTTTTCTTCTTTATGTCCACCTTTTTTCAACATATTAATCATTGAATTGTAACGTTTCTAGAATTTAATTCAATTCTTCCATCTTACTTTATATGGGTGATGGATTTTTTATTTTTTGATTTCAAAGTCATTTCAATTTAATTTTTCGCACATATTATCACTCTATGAAACTTCCTTTCATTTTTTCTACATTTTTATCATACATTTGTATGTATGAACATTTTTAATTCATTTATCATTTTCTCAATTATGTTGTGTTGAATATTGTTGTTAAAAATAATATTTCTATTGTAATGTGAATTTTTAATGCTTTTAAGTAGTGTAATTTATACTTCTTTTTATTTTTTTTCATTTTCATTTTCCAACATTGTTTTCTATTTTTTCCATATTTTTTACCTCATTTTCTGTATTCCTAATGCTAGGAATTTAAATTTAGTCATTTTTTGTGGTTTATCATTTTTTATGTTATAAACTAAAAAATAGTTATAATTGTTTTGTTTTTTATTTTTCAATGAAAAACACCCAATAAGTTCCTCCTAATGGTAGTATGTGGAGTTCCTCTAAGAATAACACCACATAAAATCTCATGTTAAGAATAAACACACATATAGTTGAGTTTTGGATCTATCATAAATCATGAATGTCTTGTTTAAAGATCCACTTATAGTGTGAAAATTTCCCTTCCATATATTCATTTTCAATTTTTATTATGGTTGGACTACAATAAAATCCTTCTCTAGACTATTTATTAGTATTCATTATATAAACTCAGAAGATATAATTTGTTTAATTTTGGATTTTATGAACCAAAATACCCAATAATTTTCCAATAAAGTTTAATTATTGACTTCCTCTAACAACACATCCCACAAAAATTTTATAGATTTTATTTTTCAGTATTATTTTAGTGTCTGTTCTATTAAGTCGGTTACTATATTTTGATATAATTGTAAAATTAGTTATTTTATTATTGTTTCATTACTCTTCCATATTTTATTTTATTTCTTAAAAATTATATTTTTATATGGTAAGGGATATATATGTGTGTCATTAGTTTTGGGGTAAGAAAGGGTTTGGTGTGAGGTTATACTATGTTTGAAAGCTAGTTACCAGTGAGGTTTTTGGATGGATCTTATGTTCCTATTGTTCTTTATTTACCTTATATATGATATTATTTTAGCTTTGCTATCTTCCTCTCTATCCTTTAGGGTTTTGGGCAACATGTACGGAATTATAGTAAGATTAGTGTTTAGGACTCGGTGGTTTGTGGGTATAGTGTTCTTGTTTACTACATGGATAATCACCAAGCCTATTAGGTTATATGTTTGACCCTCTTAGTGTATTAGTTTTTTATTTTATAGTGTTTAAAAAAATTTCTATTTCTAAGACTAATACTAGGATTGTCCCTTTAGTGTCTTGTTTTCCACTAGTTTTTAGGTGTCTTTAAGAATTTTTTTATGTTTCAAAGTTGTCCAAAGATTTAAGGATTCCTAAACACTATATTTCATGTTTATCATTGGTTTAGGATCTATTCTAGTATATTTTTCTTGGTAGTTTTCTCCTTAGGTGTATTGTTTTCTATGTTTGTGATTGAATTTAGTGAATAATCTTTTAGTGTTTTACAGTATAATCTATGCGAAGTTGTGATATGTTTTTCTCTACCGTATTTTTATAGGATGGATACTAACCTGTTTTTGGTGATGAGATTTTATGGGGACATATGTTATAATCTGATTTTATGGTTTGAAATTCATCATTAGTATCAAATCACAGAAAGACTTCTGAAACAAAATGTATAATCTATTTCATGTTTTTTTTATTTATTAATTCTAATAAGGTTTATCAAATTTATATTATCATTAAATTATTGTATTATGTGTCACAATTGATACATGTTTAGGGTAGTTGGAATGATAATATGGCTATGTTTGTATAACAATTTTACCCTACTACTGCTTTCTATTTGAGATGATATTCCAATCTTAGTGGTACTAAAATTTGGAAAAATAATCACATGGTTTATGGTTATAATTTTCTTGTTGTAGATGTGTGATTATGTTTCATATCAAATCCCTTAAACATTTAATTTCCATGGTGAAGATTTATTTAATTTTGGTTTCTCCTTTTTTTATGGATTTAATATATTTCATTACTTTATTTCACATATCATTGTATTTTGTATTGACCCTAATATAGCTGGGTTTTACCGAGATTTGAGTTCACTTTCCATTCCATTATCAAAATGTGAGGTCACTTGACCATTATATAACTCTCTTGTACCCTTTCATAAGTCCATATTTACCATTATGTGGGCCATTGTTTCTTTTCCATTATACTTTCCTATGTTATTTCTTACCCTTAAATAAGCCTTTGGATTCAATCTTCTACATTAAAAACATTTTGGGTTACCTTACTAGGTATTGGTAGTTCTGTTTTCCATGAAATAATGTTAATTGACCAATATGTATCATTGTGCGTGTATACCTATGTAGCATGTTTATACTCTCATGTAGTGGTAGTTTTCTAGGGCCCTTACACATAAGTCTTATACCCTATATGTGTTTTTACTATTATATTTATTAATTACTCTGGGATTGTTCATTTAAATCCTTCTATTTCTCTAATTTTGTTACGGTAGTTAAAGAACCTTCATCTATAAACGGTATATATTTCCTTCTTCTCCAAGTATTTTCACCTTGAAGACCAGAGTTGTTGTGACCCAGAGTGGCTCATGCAATGCAGTGTTAAATAATGGTGAATCTGGATATTGAAAATATTTTTGATTTCAACCTTTACAAACTTTTCATCAATGGATTCGTTAGCTTTTTCAACACTTATTCCTTAATAAAGGTTAAATCGTGCCCCGATTAGGGGGTATCCAAACGCTTTTTTCATATATTATTATTTTTTAATAGTGGAATATTTGGGATGATTATTCCTTGGTAATGTATGCCAATTTAATGTATTGAATCGATCTCATCTTAAACTTTTACTGGTTTTATTCAACCTTTATTAAATGTATAAATTTATAAATGATTACTGCTTCGAGAACTTAATTCAATTCAGAAAGTTCATTGTGTACGCATTCTTGGTATTTAATTTATTTATATCGAATTAGTTTCTAGTTTTTTATCATGTTTTATCATTGAATGTTTCTTCATTTATTTCATTCTTTTTTTGTTTATTTGTATTTATATTAATTTACATTGTTAATTAATTTTTCATTTTCTATAATGTTTTTTTAGATTCACAATGTTTGAAAAAAAATAACACTTTAATGATAATTTATTCAATCTTTAAGGTGGCGTAAATGTGACTATCAGTGTGCATATTTTCATTGTCACTACATAGTTTTTCTTTAACTGTAACATTCTTTTTCATTTAATTGGATTTATTTCAAATGTATGGAGTTGAAATTTGAACCTTATATACTCTATTTCATAGTATTCATGTTTTAAATTTAATGTTAATTGTTTTTAATGTTTTATTTTTCAATGAAAAAAAATAAATGAGTTCAACCTCATGGTTTTGGGTGGACTTATTATGTGAAACACACCCCAAAAAACAGTATCAAGAATCAACATGTAAATTTATGTGTTTCTATTTTATAATCAATCTTGTAAGTCTTGTTCTTGTAGACCCTACCAGTGTAATTTTTTCCACTACCATGTCATTATTTTATATTTCCTTATATTTTTACAGCAATATAAAAATTAAATTACATAAATATCATTTTTCATCTTATAAAATAACAATAAATCATCCTTATTGAATTTAATATTTTATGAATAATAATACCCAGAAATTTATTCTCCACCATTAAATGTGGACCACCTAAGAAAACACACCCTGTAACATTGTGGATATTAGATAGAGATTGGGTTTATTTTTATGTTGCAAAAAATGTAAATTTATATTTATTTATTAATTGATTTATTAGTGGATTTTTTCATTGCATCATTCTTTTGATGTAAATTTAGATAGTTTGTTTTATATAATGTGTTGTAATTTTACAATATGTTTTTTGAATGTTATTTCGTTGGCCTTCCCAATTTTACATTATAGTGTAAACCTTATAGATTCTGTTTGTACGTGAAACCTATGTGTTTCACTATATAAAATGTAAAAAATGGTTCTATGTATGATTCCATCTATTTGGGATACAGTTTATAGTGAGGTGTTGGGAGGAATTTTTGTCTGTATTGTCTACTATTTTCCTCAGATTTGATCTCATGTTTTCTCAATTTCACTCCTCCATATTATTTATTGATGTTAGATCTATGTATGGGACTTGTAGAGAGTTCATCTTTTAATATTGTATAGTTTTCAGGTGCAATGTTTTTATTAATTTCTTGGTTGATCTATAATATTCTTGGGTTTTCTATTTGAACACTTTAGTTAATTTTTTGGGTTTCTTAGTAATTGGAACTATGATCTATTCGTAAGCCTAATATTATGAAATCTATAGTGAATTGTTTTCATATTATTATTAATCTTGATTCCTGACATTTTTCTTGTCTTTTAATGTTATCAATGGATGTTAGGACTTCTCACCTATGCTATTGCAGTTTCCCATGGATTTAGGATCTCCCCTTTTTGAATTTTTAAATTTTCATTTACTTTGGTGCAAAGTTCGCTTAAACTGTTACAAATTTATGTGCAGATTCTTTTAGTTTTTTAGTTCTTGTTATTATTTTAATATATTTTTCTCACTTTATTTTTCATTATTTATCTTGTTTATAAATATTTTCATGATATTTTAAATTTTGATATGTCTTTTTAACTATAGTTTTTGTGAGAATATATAATAAACTATTATTCTGTGTTCTATATTCATACATGAGCTATTTTGGGGACCTCTATTAACATGTGATATTCTAGTATATATATCCTAATTATCAAAGTCTCAAAGAGAGACTTAGGTTAGTGAAGTTATTTCCTTATCATTCAAGCTATTTATAATGGATTAATTTTTCTTTAAGATATCATTAAAATTTATAAGTATGTATCAATGTTGATGTTAGGGGTAGTTGGATTGATAATATGACTAAAGTCATATAGTTGTTTTTCACTATATTGATTTTCTATTGAGGATGATATTCCCAATTATATATTTTTCAAGTGGTGAATAACAATAATATGGTTGAGGGTTTTAATTTTGAGGGTTGATATGTGTGACAATGTTACAAATTAAATCACTTAAACATTTAATTTAACTAGTGGACATTAATTGTTTTTAGTTCCCCCATTTTGTGTCACCAATTAAATTATGATTTAATATATTTCTTTAATTAAATTCATCCTCTACTAGTATTTATTATTTAATCTTATGTATATTGTTTTTGCCCCTATGTGAGTCATTTTTCATTTCCTTTACCTTTAGGTGAGGTCACATGACCTTTACGTATCTCTCCTCTACTCATATATAAGCTTTTACCCTTAAGCCAATTTTTGGTACCCTTATTTGCGCCTTTTATTCTTCTCCTTTAGCCATAGGTAGGTTTTGTTGTACCCTTATGTACACCTATGGTTTATATCATTTCCCTTACATAACTCCCTATATACCCTTACATGGGTCCTGGTACTTAAATTTTACCCTTACATATGGTCCCTTGACCATTATATATCATTGTATTTGTACAATTATACTGTGGGTTTTTTATTCCCACTAAATAGTGGTTTTGTATGTCCCTTACACATCAATATTATAATAATTATGTTTTCTTACCTATAGAGATATCGATGTTTTAGAGCTTGTTCATTTATAGCCTTCCTTTTCTATAATCTTGTTGCATCATTACAACAATATTCATCTATTGAGGCAATAACATTAATTCATATTTATTATTGTAGATCTATATATGAAGTACCAATGAATTATATTTCTCATAGGGAACCTCTAAACTACATCAAGAAAGATAGATAACATCTTTAAGGGAGATCTTTGGTTGCCACCGATTCTTTAATCTATATATTAATATCTATTCATCGGTTGGTTTGTGGATTTTATGTTTGACTACATAGTTGCTGAAACCAATGGTGGATCATGGAATAATGCAGTCAATGATGGTCAATCTAGATTGTGATAATGTTTTTTAGGTCTCCCTCTATGAACATTTCATCAACGACTTTCACATCAGGTTCAACCCTTTTTTCACAAAAGATTATTAACTGAGACTAGTAGGGTTGTTTCAAATCTCCTTATGTTTTATTTGTTTTTTTATGGGTTTGTTTATATTTCTTATCAATAAATGCGCATGTTATATTGTTTAATTTTTAAGTCATTATCTAGTTTATTTTTTCTTGTATTATTTTATTTTGTTCTGTAGAAAGCCCGTGATGATTATAACGTATCTATGTATCCCAATTTCCCAATGAATATAAACCATCTTTTCTATTTACTTCTTTCATTCCAACATTATTTGAATATTAACTGTATAAATTTTTTTTATTGTATAATTTAATTTAGTTCAACTATATTATGGTTTATGAGATATATATTTTGTATTTACTGAAATCAATGTTGTTTTTAATTTTTCATGCGCATGTATTATCATTATATTTTTTTTCCGTTATTTCTTTCTATATTTGGTTTTTATCTAATTTTATGTGTATATATATAGGGAAATAATTTATTATTGTCTCGATTATTATTTTTCGACTCTTCTTGTTTTGAATTTATCTCACATCATAGTGAGAATTTATTCAATAATTGAGGTAGTGTAATTGCCAATGACAGCGTGAATTTTCCACTATAATTGTCTAGTGTTTTGTTCACTAAAACCATCTTTTTAATTTTATTGGTCTTATTCCCCATGTTTAAAATTTTAATTTGATCTATATGGGTGCTGTTTATTTGTTTTCAGGATTTAAATTAAAATTATTTATTCTTTTTCAATTTTGGATCTTGTGAAGATTGTCACCCAATAAGTTTCTCTTCATTGTTGTATACGAACAACCTCTAGGTTACAGACATTATAATAGTGTTTTATGAAGAATAATATTATATAGATTTTTATTTATTTTCAATGAGAAATCATCCATGTCTTGTGGTAACAGCCAGAACCATTGTGATTTTCACAACTAACATGTAATCATATTGTATTTTCTAATGATTGGGAAAAAATGTGAACAATCAGTTATCAGTTTATTATTTTTCATGTTATAAATATAAAATAATTCTTCATTTTTCAATTTCCGTTGTCTATGACTAAAATACCCAAGATGATTTTCTTTGAGGATAATTGTGGGCCACCTCGTTCAGCATAACTCGTAACAAAGGGGGTATTAGAGGAAAAATGGGATTAATTTTTTCCACTAAAATTATTGATTGATTTTTCATTAAATTATATGAAATGTTAATGGAATTTAATTTATTGAACCATTTTTAACATAATTCGTATATATTTTTTCTCTTCATGAAAATAATTTTTCTATCTATTTTTTCTTTGTCATTTTCTTCACATACCAATTTTTTGTGACTGTATAAACATTATGTATGCCTTTGGTAGGATCTAACAAGTGTGGGTCTATGGATTTTGGGTTGGGAAGGTTTTTGTGTGAGGTTAAACTTTGTTTTATATCGTGTTTGAAGTGTGGTGTTATTAGTATCTTTTGTATCTAATGTTTAATGTTTTCCTCGTATTTGAGCTTATCTTAGATATATTTCATTCCTCTGCAACCTTTAGGGACCTAGTTATGGACTAGTATTGATTTTAGGGTTTAATCTTGGTTACCTTGTTGGTGAATAATTTTTTTACTACATGACTAATCACCACGCTTCTGTGATTTTTATTTAACCCTTTTCGTGGATCTTTTTGGTTTCCTACTTTTAGAAAATGGGTTCTGTTTTTAAGTCTTAAGACTAGGACGATCCCTATAGTGTGTTGTTATCCATGATTTTATTATCTTTATTTTCACTATTGTTCTCATGTTATGGAAAGGTCCATAGATATGGTAAATACATGACACTATTCATAATGTTTCCCTTTATATGAGGACATCCCCTTTTCTATTTTTTTAGAAGTATTCCCTTTATGTGGAGTGCTTTCTTAGTCTATGATATATTTTGGTAGATATTTTTTATTATTTCCTTTATTATTGTTGTCCCTGTTTGTTTCCTAGATTTTTATTTCATGATTGTACTATTTTATAGTTTTATTCTATTCAATCTTTTGATATGGTTTTTTCGGCCATGATATTTGGGAGAAGTGATACTGAAACATTTTTTTGGTGTTTTATAACCACAAATGATCTTTTATTTAGACCACTATTAGCATGCAATTTTTTGGTCTGGACATCCTTGTTGGAATCATCACTAGGATAAACATTGGTTTGTATCCGTGTATCCTTTAAAATGTATATGTTCTAGAATAGTTTAATTCTTCTTTAATATATCATGTAATTGGGGAATCAAGTTTCATATTTGATACATATTAGGAGATGTTGGATAGATAGTATGAATAATGTCATTATATAGCTATTTTATCACACATGTGTTTCCTATTTTAGTTGATATTCCCTAGTTGATGATTTTTAGGTGGTGTAGAATCATAATGTTGTTTAGGTATTTAATTTTATGGTGGATAATAGTGATTAAGTATCTTTTTAAACCCCTCTCCATTTAATTTCCTAGGTGTCTTTTTTTTTTGTTTTCGTTTTTCTTTTCTAATGGAATTTTGATTTAATATATTTCCTTCCATTTTTCATCCTCTCCTAGCAATTTTTATTTATTATTATATATTGTGGTTTATCCTCTATTTTATTCTACTTTCCATTCATTTACCTTTACCATAAGTCATATGACCATTATGTACCTCTCATGCACCCTTACAAGAGTTACACATTACATTTAAATGAGGTTTGGGTACCCTATGACTGGTCTTGGTTTATTTTCATTTACCATTATCAACATTCTTGGGTACCATTATGTAAGAATTTTGTTTCTATATTTACACTTATGTTACTCCCAAGGTACCCTTTTGTGGGTATGAAAAAGTTCTGGTGTACCCTTACGCAAGGTCCCTTAACCTTTACATATCTTCGATTATGTGCCTATAAGAAATGGGTTTGTACCCTTATGTAGTGGTGGTCCTCTAGGACCCTTAAACATCAGTCTTGTAACCCTTACCTAGTTGTATTTTTGGATTTATCAGGAAATTATTTATCATTCATTTTCATCTTTCCATTTATCTCATAATGTTGTATCATTGCATCAAATTTTTTCTCTCATTGGTATATAATTCACACTTCTTCTAGATTTTTCATATTCATTTGAAGAATCAAAAAATTATCTTTCTATTTGGGTGATCCTCTTGACTTTTATGAGATATATATATCACCTCAAATGGAAATTTTTTTGGCCTCATAATGTTGGATTTTCCCTTGAATATCGAATTTAATGAAACCCATCATCGCTTATTCCATACTATCTTCAATGATAGAAAATATGGATAGAAACTATCATGAGTATTTCACCCTTTATGTACTTTAATTAAAAAATTATATAGTGGTTTAATCATTATTTCTCAATATAGGTTAAACCGATACCTATTAATGGGGACTCAGTCCTCCTTATTTTCTGTTTTCTATTTTTTGTGGGTTTTTATAAGATACTTGTTTATTTATGTACATGTTTTATTTATTTATTATCCTTAAATTATTTAGTCACATTTTCCTATATTCCACTATATTTCATAATGTAATTCTTTTAATGTTTCCTTCATAGATAATTAAATTAAGAATGTAAAAATTATTGTAATTTTACATCTTTCTTTTATAAATTATTTTACCTCTAAATCATTTAATAATTTATTATAGAATTTAAATTTATTATGATTGAATATTTTTTATTATATTAGCCTTTTTAATTTATTGATATTGAATTAGTTTTGAGTATTTCTTTATCTTGATTTATCTTTTCATGTTTATTCCATTATTTCATGTTACATTTTTTGTTTTGATGTTGTTTATGTATACTTCAAGAATTCTTTTATCACAGTATAAATTCTTTTAGAATCATGGTCAGAATTTTCTCATTGTTGTAATATGTATTTTTACAATATTGAGGTGGAGTAGCATCTATTTCAAGTGTTCATTTTCCCATTTTCACGGTCCAATTTTATGTTCACTTTCACTATCGTTTTCATTTCATTATATTTAGTCTTAATGATTTCAATTTAAATTTGGTCATCCTATTCTTTTTTTATCAATTTTGTTGTTTTAAACTCAAAATTATTTATGGTTGTTTGATTTCAAAATTTATGAATAAAAACACAATAGAAGATCCTCCTCGTTATTGTATGTGGACTACGTGTAGGAGTAACACACACACATTAAAGATGTTTCAAAAATAAATTCTTTTTTATTGAGGAATCATGCATGTATATTGGTAATAGAGACTTACCATGTGATTTTTTTTCACTTCTATGTAATCATTTCTTATTTCCATAAATTTGTATAGGAATTTGAAACTTATTATTCCTTTTTTTATTTTTCATGATATAAATTGAAAATTATTCATTTATTTTATATCTAATAATAAAAACTAAAATTCCCACTATGTTCCTCCTTGAAATTAAATATGGGATTAATTTGGTATCACACACCACAATAATGTGATATCAGAGAGAAATTGAGTAAATTTTTGGTTCACAAAAAATAAAAATATTTTTTTTCTTTCATTAAATAATTTCTATGTTGTTTTTATAGTGAAACATGATTTTGATGTATATCTATCTTAGTTGTTCTCTCTATTTAGATGTAATTTAATAATATTATATTTAATTTTTTTTCCTTGATATTCCCTATAATATTTTCTTATTTGAAAATTATAGACTTTTTTGGTAAGTGGTAATTATGTGATTCTCATGTATTATGGTAGGAATGCGATGTGTGTATTGTTATCATGTCTTTGAGAGATGGTTAGTTTTGAGATATGGGTAGGTTCTTCTGTATCTAGTGTTCTGTTCCAAAGGTGTAATGCATTTATTAGTTCAATTGAGTTATTATGCATCTATTAGGGTTATTGCCTCTAGGTATGGACTAGTATAATGTTCAGTGTTTAGAAAGGGGTAGTTTGTGGGTCTAGTACCCTTAGTTTCTGCCTGCCTAATCACAAATATTCATATGTTTTCTATTTTATAAGATTAGTTTCTTTATTTTAATTTTATTGGTTTATGATCTATATTACATTACTAAAAGTAATACTAGGACATTCCCTTAATATTTTTGGTTCCCCTATTTCTTTAGCTAGTAACCCTCGCGTTTGTTTTCATGTTTTAGATATGTCCTCATTTTTTTTGGATTGGCCACCTCTGTCTTGGATGTTACCCATTTTTCTGAGATCTATGCTATTGCATTTTTTGTAGTAATCTCGTTAGGTATAGTTTTTTAATTCTATTATAGAATTATGTGGAGACTCTTAGTGTTTCTTTTGTGCATGTTCACTATTCAATTTTCATTATTTTTGTTTTCAAGATTGTAATTTTTTACTACGGTTCATTGAATATTAAATTTTAATATGTTCTGTTCTTCCATGTTTTGTGTGATGATGGATACATATCTATTTTTTGTATTTTAGGAAAAGAGGATATTTTCTGGGGACCACTATTAACATATGGTTTTCCATTCCAAATTTCCATAGTGGAATGATTTTATATAAAAACATAGGTAACTACTGGTAAGAAATTTATCATAAAGGTTGTTAAGAAAAGATTAAATCTATTCATGTTTTGAAGCCTTAACATATCATCAAAATGGGGAATCAAGTGTCATAATTGATACATGTTTAGTTTAGTTAGACCATTAATATGACTAAAGATGTATAACAGTTTTACCATGTAGTAATTTTCAGTTTAAGATGATATGTCTACATTGATGATGTTTAGGTGGTACAAAATCATCATGTGGTTTAGTATTTTAATTTACAAGGTGGAGATGTGTGGTGATTTTTCATATTAAAACACTTTTTCATTTAATTTACATGATGTAGATTTGTTTTTTGGTTTTCAACTTCATTTTGATGCTTATTATATGCATATTTAATATATATCATTCTTTTGTTTCATCATATCATGGTATATATTATTGGCCCATATATATATATATATTGGTTTTACCACTCTGTGAGTATCCTTTCATTGATGTTACCCTTATGTGAGGTCACATTACCTCTACATATCTCTATTATAGCCTTACATAAGACCCAATTTACCCTTACATGAGCTTTTGGTACACTTCTATGGGTATTGGATTCTATGATTTACCCATACATATGTTCTTAGATACCCTTATGTATGCCTCTGGTTTATATATTTACTATTACATAACTAATTAGGTACCATTAAGTTGGACATGGAAGTTCTAGTTTTCCCTTACATAATGTCTCTTTACCTTTATTCACCACTAGTAGTGTTTCCATAAATAGTAGGATTTCACTACCAAACTAAGGTGGTTTTACGAGACCTTTATCATTCTAATAACCCTTAAATGGTTTTGTTTGTGGATATGTTATGATGTTAGGGATCATTCTATTACAGTCTTCCTTTTCACTTTTTATTTTTCACCAATGAAGAAACATTCATTTTTAATGGGTAAATCTTTCATTCTTATTCCTTATTGAATCTATAGGTTTGAAGAATCTTCGAATCATATTTCTCATGGTAAGCCTCTCCACTATGTTGAGAGGAACATTGAGAGAGAGAGAGAGAGCAAGAGAGGATCAATTGGATATTTGTTAGCTATTGATTCTTGACTCACCATAAGTGAATTCAAATGACGTATGGTTTATGGATTTGAACTCAAATACCAATTAAACAATGAACTATGGTGGCTCATGGTGTTCTATATTTGATGATGATTAATATGAACATAAATTTTATTCATAATGTATCCTTTAAAAGACATAAAATCAATGAATTTAGTAGCTAGTTCAGCCCTTCATCATTGAAAAAGGATGTAACCATTTTGTATGCCACTTGTTTCATCATGTTCATGTTATATTATTTATTTTTCATATCTTTCAGAAGTATAATTTCTCTTGTATTCCCCTTTTTTCATAATGGACGTCTTGTGATGATCTTTTGTAGGCCAATTGGCCAAAAAAAATCTACTCGCCCTTTAACTATTTTATCGACTTTATTATCCCTGTAAATCCCTGAACGACCACAATTTCATTAATTTAATTAAAATTTTCTATTTTAGTTTGATTGGATTGTGGATTTTTAATTTATGCATATCTATCCCTTTGAGTTTGTTTTGGTTAAATTTTATCATTGTATTCTGCTATATTTCCCTTTTGCTGCATTTTTTCACTAATTGTTTATATATACATATGGAATCCAATTCTTATTTTCCCAATTTTTTTAGAAAAATATTGTTCATAATTTATTTTCTTTTGTAATGAGAATTCAATTATAATTATTTATGATGTAATTTGTAAAACCTTTGTATGTTTTTCAATTGTTACTATGAAATTATTCTTCCCCTATATCCATATTTCACATTTTATTTCAGTTATTCCTAATTTTTGGAATTGAAATTTGTACATTATGTTCTTAATTAATAATTTTCCACGTTATAAACTAAGAATTAATTGTTTTTGATCAATTTTAGAATTTGTGAACAAAAACCACAAAAATTATTTCCCCATCGATTCATGTGGATTGGAATCCAGGCAGCAAACCCCATAATAAATTGGTATCAATAAGCATGTAAAATAATTTTCATTTTCATTTTATAAAATGAAAATAGTGTTTTTTGTTTTTTTGTTTTGTTTCAATCATTTTGAACCACTCATGGTTAAATTTGGACCGCCTCCTCTAACTCAACCAACAAAAAAGTGGTATTTGAGGGAAATTGAGTTTAATTTTCTATTAATAAAATTGTAAATCATTTTTTTATTTCGTTAAAAGATTTTATAGTTATATTTACATTGCAATATGATTTTTGATTCTAGTTCTGGTAGGGATTTTTCTCTCTTTGTATGTAATTTTACAACATTTTGTTTGATTTTTGTTTCCTTTCACTTCGCTATTTTTATTTATTTTCTTAACTTTGTAGTTTCCTTTGGTAAGTGTTATATTTGTGTCTTCAGTTTCAGAGTAGAAAAGTGTTTTGTTTGAGGTTAGCATATGTTTGAGATATATTTAGTATTGATGTGTTAGCATGATCCTGTTTCTATAGTGTATGACATTTTTTCATGAGTTAAGCTAATCTTAGCTCTGTTACATTTGTATGTGTCCATTAAGGCTATTGACTCAATGTATAGAACTATATTGATTTAAGAAGGCTTGGGTAGTTTGTGGGTGAAATTTAATTAGTTTATGCTTGGATGATCACCAAGATTATTGTGGGGTTTTGTGTGAGGCTAGCCTATGTTTGACATCTTTTTAGTAGTGATGTGTAAGCATGATCCTATTTTTATAGTGTATGATATTTTTCATTAGTTGAGGTAATCTTAGAACTCTTGCATTCCTATTTGTTTATTGGGGCTATTGACTCCATGTATGGACCTATATCGATTTATGAAGGAATGGGTCATTTTTGGGTGAAATTCTATTATTTTTTTCTTGGATGATCACAAAGATTATTGGGATTTCAATTTTTCATTTTATTGTTTTTTTTGTTTCTTAGTTTTTTAGTCAAGACCTTCAAGGTCTTATTTGTAGCTATTTATTAATTTGTTTATCCAACTTTTTTATAGGATTTTATTTTTATCCTAGGATATTAAGAATGATCACGTATATCCTTAAAATTTCCATTAGTTTTATATTCTCTCTATTTAGATTTTTTAGGGAGCCTTCTCACTAGGCTCATATTTTTTAAGACTTTGATAGATTCTAGTTGAGTCTCTTCTAGTGTTTTATTATTTATATTCATGTTCTATTTGTTTTTTCATTGATTTTATTTTCATCATTAATTGTTTTTTATTTTTATTCATTCATTTTGAACTACAAATATGTTCTATTATACCATATGTTTTGTGATTCTAGATATAACTATGTTTTTTGGTGTTCTTCTAATACAAATGAGTTGTTCCGGGGGACCTCTTTTAACGAATCATTTGATAGTACATATTTTTACTTTGGAATCATCTCAAAGCGTGAATGAGGTAAGTGTTAGAATGAAAGTCATCATAAATGTTGTTTAAAAATAATTATTTCTTAGAATGTTTAGTAGAATTAAGATATCATTAAATGAGGGAAGCATGTGTCATAGTGATTTTATAATCCAAGTAGTTAGACCGATAATATGAAGACGGTATTATATCTATATTACACTATAGTTTTATCTTATTTAGGTCGATATTCCCAAGATGATGATATTTAAGTGGTTCAGAATTATAATCTCGATTAATGTTTTAATTTTCAAGGTGGACATATGTGACGATTTTGTATATTAAATTCGTTTTGCATTTAATTTCCATGGTGGGGATTTGTTGTTTTGGGTTTCCATTTTTTGTTGTGAATTAAATTTGGATTTAATATAATTATTTCTTTTGTTTCAACCTCCCATATTATTTATTATATACCCTTATATATCTTGGTTTTCCTCTTACATGAGTATCCATTCCTTTCCTTTAACATCATATTAGATAATTTGACATTTACGTATCTCCTCTATAACCATACATATCATCTTCTTTACCCTTGTATGGGTTTTAGGTACCTTATGTGCGTCTTGGTTTATTTTACATTACATGTACATATATTATTGGTAACCCTTACTGAAGACTTTGGTTTCAATATTTATCCATATGTAACTCCTTGGGTACCCATATATTGGTCATAGTAGTTCTAGTTTACCTAGACATAAGGCCCTATGTCCTTTTCACATCCTTGGATGTGTACCCATACGTAATAGGATTATTCCCTCACACATTAGTGGTTCTACAAAACATTCACACTCTTTACTTAAAACCCATATGTGATTCTATTTAAGAACTTATTTTCATGTTAGGTCTCATTCATTTTCTTCCCTTTATTTCAGTCTTTTTTATTGCATCATTAAAACAACCTTCCTCTCTCAAGGGTATACAATTCAATCTTATTCTAGATTTAATTGATAGACTTGAATAATTGAAGAATATTCTTTCTCATGGAGATCCTCTCAATTATTCCTAGATAGAAATAGATAGAATATCAATGATAGAGATTTGGTGGCCCAAGATTCTAGGTTCACTAGAGGAGAAGATTCATGTTAGATGGTTCTTGGAATTTCACCCATCAAGTCTCCAAGTTATTATTACATGTGGTTTCTTATAGTTAACCATCATTGGTTATGGTGAATTTGGACAATGATAATATTTAGGTTGTCTCCCTTTGATACCTTCACTCCAATGACATCAGTAGGTTGTTTAACACTTATTCTTTATAAAAGGATAAACCAAAACCCAGTAAGGGGTCATGGTCCTCTCTATTTTTACTTTTTCCTTTTTTTAGTTCATAAATGATTCTTGTTTGATATTTTTCATGTTGTATTGTCTCTAGGACCAGTCTTACATTTGATACATTTCTTTTTTATTATTCTGATTTTCATTGTGGAAATCCCAGGATGATCATATTATAGACCTGTGGTATGATTCATGTGAATCTTAATATACATTTTCATCATTATTTCCTCCTTTATTTGACCTATAAATCACCGAACCATCATTAATTATGGGATTTAACTTAATTATTCTATCTTATTGTGTATGAATTTTGAATTTTGAGTTTATTAATATCGAATCTGTCTTTAGTTTTCTTTCTTATTATATATCATTTCATATTATTTCCTTTAATGAATTTTTCATTTTTCTTTTATAGAATTATAGTTTTTTAATTCACATCTCATTGTCTTGACTTTATTTTGTATAATAATTTTTTATCAGATTTGTTTTATGTTATAATGATAATTTATGAAAGCATTGAGGTGGTGTAATTTCTGCATCTATTGTCAATTTTTTCATTGTGATTGCCCAATGATTTTTACTGGAATCATCATTGTAATTTCATTTGATATATCACCGATTTTTGCAAATAAAATTTGATCTTTCAGTTCACTGTTAATCTGTTTTCATGTTAAAAACTAAAAATTAATTTTTTTCAATTTTTTATTTTGAATAAAAACAACCAAGATGACAATCCTTGTGGTTGTATATAGACTTCCTCTAGGAATCAAACCTTGAAGAAATGTGGTATCAAGAATCAATATGAAAGGATTTGTATTTTTATGAGAAATATTATAGGTCTTGCTGTAATTTCTTCTAACAGTGTGACATTGTTCACTAGCATGTAATTGTTATTTTCCCATATATTTAGAACTCAAATTGAACCTTATGCCCTTTTTTATCAATTTTATTGTAAAATCAAAAGAAATTTTTTTTCATATTTTTTGAACCAAATTACCCATGTATTTAAACCTACATGTTAAATGTGGAAAACATTTAATTGAACACACAACCTAAAAGTGGTATCTGGGGTAAATTGTGTTAAACTTGGGATCACAAAAATTCTAAATAAGTTTTTCATTGCATTTAACAATATTATATTTCCATTTAAATCACATCATAATATTTATGTTCATTTAAAAAGGTCATTTTCTCTATTTTGATGTAATTTTTAAAGTGATTTTGGATTACTTTTTCCATTATTTTAATCTTTTTAAGTCTGATCCTTATAGATTTCTTTAATATGTAATGCATTTTTTGTATCTTGTATCATAGTAGAAAAGGATTCTATGTGAGGTTATATTGTGTTAGAGATATGGTTAGTAGTGATGTTTTCTCAGGATAATTTCTCTCTAGTATCTACCAATTTTCTAGGAGTTAATCTTATATTATCTTTCTTGTGTTCCTCTACAGCCTTTAGGTTCATTGGTTCCAAGTATAGACTAGTTGTAAGGTGTGTTTTTAATATTGGGTATTGTGTGGATTTCACTAATCTTTTTTTGACATGGATGATCACCAATATTATTCGGTTTTTACCAATTATTTCTATTTTTCTGTTTCCTAATAATAGAAACCATGTTCCATTAGTAATCCTATGGTTAATATGTACATTTTTTTTGGATTTCATATTAGTTTCTTGATTGCATATTTTACTAATATTTTTGAATTATCTATATAATTATGAAATGTTTTTTTATACCTTGTTTTGTGTGAGTATGGATTTTTCTCTATTTTTAAGTGTCTTGTAGGTAGAAATGAGCTATTATGGGGACCTTTATGAGCATGTGATTTTCTAGTCCCAATTTCTTCATTAGCATCATCTCATCGAGTGGAGTATGTATGTACATGTATTATATTTATCATGTATGCTGATAAGGATTGTTTAATTATTGTCATGTTTAACAACATTAAGATTTGTTTTTCAAAAGGTTGGGTCTAAGGCCTAAATTTCTTATATAAATAAAATACCTCTCTAGACTGGGCAAAGGGTTACCCATTACATAGCTCGAAGGCCCAAGGCCAAGTTGCTTGAATACAAGGCTTGAAAGCCCATTTTTCGCCCCAAAAGACCCCTCGGTGAACATTACTAGTACAATACTCATGCTGCTATAGTCCCTACAATAGTACTGCCATCGCTACAGTACCTCCCACAGTCCCTCTTCTGCAATAGTGTCACCGCTTCTACAGTCTGCCACTACTACAGTACTACTACGGTACCCCCAAAATTCGCCAATGCACGGATTTGATCCTGGGACTTTTTTATTCCATGTAAGATCCTATAACACTTGGGTATAGGATCATTGGAAATTAACAACATTAAGATGTTATTTAACATTAACGACAGTTTTTATAATTGATACCGGTTAGGGGTAGTTGGAAATCATATACAGGTAAGGATTTATAGTTGTTTAACCCTATATGTGTTCACTATTTAGGATGATATGTATACAATGATGAGGTTTATGTGAGGAAGAATCATCATGGGGTTTAGAGTTTTAATTATCAATGTTGTTATGTTTGAAGATTTTTGGAAATGAAATTCCTTCTACATTTAATTTCTGAAGGTCGGGTTACCCCATTTTGTGTGGTCAATTAAATAATGATTTAAAATATTTTTTTACATTGTTTCATCACATCCAAGTATTTATTATTTAACCTCATGTATCTTGGTTTTAAACCTACATGTGTCTCCTTTCCTGGCCTCATATGTGAGTTCACATGACCTTTTTGCATCTCTCATGCACCCTTACATATGTTCCTCTTTACATTGAAATAAAACTTGGGTACCCTTATGTGGGACTTGGATTATCTTCCATTACCCTTATATAACTCATTAGGTACTATTATATGGGTCCTAGAATTTATTTCTTACCCTTACATAATGTCATTTGACCTGTACACATCCTTGATGGTGTACTGTTACAAAATGTTTTTATACCCTAATGCAATGGTCATTATTTTTGGACCCTTACACATCGGTCTTATAACCATTACATGTTTTTTTGTATTTATCGGGATGATAGGGATATTTAATTTATAAATTAATATTTTCATCATTTTTTTTACACCTTTACCACAGACATTATCAATCTTCCTTCTATATTTTGAGATATATATTAGAAGAATGTAATAGTAAGCTTGTTCCTGGAGAGCCTCCAGACTATCCCATATGAGATAGGGAGAGAGTGAGAAACTCAAAGGGAGATATTTGGTGCCCATAGATTCCCAGATCATCCGAAGGCAGTTCATGTGTCATCTAGTTCAAGAGTTATCATGAGAATCCCATATTCCTATGAACCGTCGTGACTCTTGGTGTGCCATCAGTAATGATGGGGAATATTTTAAATAATGATCTATATGATTTCATCCGTTCTGAAATTTACATAAATGAACGTACAATATTTGACTGTTATTCCCTCAAAAAGATAAACCAAGCACTAGTAAGGGGGTCTCGGTCATTATTAGTTTTCCTTGTTGTTTTATTCTAAATGATTCTTCTTTAATCATGTGTATATTTAATTTCCTCATTTTATAAGTATTTCTACAGTATTATTTCTTGTATTAATAACTTTTTCATAGTGGAATTATCATGATGATCCTACCCTAGGAAAATTTTATGAAGCACAAAAATATGTTTCTGATTTACTATACAACATCTACATTTATTCCACATGTAAAACATTGAATGGGTATTACTTCAAAATTTTAATACAATTTTGTTAATCTATTGTGCATGGGTTCATGATTTTGAATTTCTTGAGATGATTTTTTGAGTATATTTTACTCAAGAATTATCATTATATATTTCTTCCATTCCTAAATACTATATTAGATAGTTCTAGAATATTTTGTATAGGCATATGGAATTCATTTCTCATTATATCGATTCTATTTTGTAGAATCTTGTTGTGTAGAATTTTCTTTCATTGTATTAATTATTAATTTCTCATTTTTTCTAATTTATTTTACAGTCTCCATTTAAAATTTTTCATTGTCATTATTTTTTTAACCTTTGTAGTTATTTTCACATTATTTGATTTATTCATGATGTTTCAAAAAAAATTGAACCAATTGTTCATTGTTTATCAGTTTACATGTCATAAAATAAAAATTTATTATTATTGTTCAATTTCATATTTTTTTAAAAATAATACATAGGATGTTAATTCACAATGTTATATATGGACTACCTTTATGAAACACACGCAACAAAAATATTGTACCAATGATTAGATTTTATAGATTTGTATATCCATTTCATGAGAAAAATAACAAGTATGGTTGTAATAGCTACTTCTAATGTGAATTTTTTCACTACCATGTAATTAATTTACATCTCATTATGTTTAGATTATAATGTGAAACATCTATTTTATTTTTATCAGATTTCATGTAATAATTTTAAAATAGATTTTTTGGATATTTTTTATAATCCAATGTACCCAAGAATTTCATACTCACAGTTAAATGTGGACTACCATCGGTAGAACACCTCACAAAAAAGTGATATCAGATGAAAATTAGGTTCAGTTTTTTAGTGAAAAATTTCAAAATTTATTGTTCATTACATTAACTGATTTGATAGTGTATTTTAAATTATATGATGATATTTATTTTCATTCAGCTTGTTCATTTTTTTCATTTGTGGTAATTCTACAATCTCTTATTCGATTGTTTTTTCTTTACTCTACCATATTATGTTTTCAAATTTGAACCATATAGATTTTTTTTGTTAGGTGACAAAATTATATGTATTTGGTTTTGGGGTATTAAAGGGTTCCACATGAGGTTATCCTATGCTTGATAGTTGGTTAGAAGGGAGGTTAGAGGATCTTGTTTCTCTATTTTCAGTTGTTTTCCTAGGAGTTTATATTATTCTACATTGTTTGTTTTCCTCCTTTTAAATTAGGGATATTGACTCCAATTATAGACCTGTAGGGAGTAAAATGTTTAGTCTCATATAGTATGCAGTTAATGTTCTCTTGTTTGATGCTTGTTTGACCCCAAATCATCATGGATTTAATATTTGATCCTTTTACATTTTTTTGGTTTTATTAGTGTTATGAACAATGCGATATTAGTTAGAATATGACTAAGAAAATACCTTTAGTGTCATTTACCCATAATATTTATCTTTTTACCCTCCATTCTTTTTTTATTTTAGAAATATCATAGAATTTAAGGATTCCTCTATTACGTCCTTAGAGTTCCCATTTTTTAAGGATCTATACCTTTTGATTTTGTTTATTCTATCCTCCTTTTGAGCGATGAGTTTTCGTTTTCTTTGATATATTCATGGGGATAATATTTTAATGTTTTTTATTATTAATGATATTGGTTTCATAGGTAGTATTTTCATGATTGTAATTTTTTGTTGGATTGAATTACCTCTATGACCTTCTGATTTGTTTTGTTATTCCATGTCTTGTTTGTGGATGGATATTTATAGGTGTTTTGGTTTTCTACAGGCATAGATGAGCGGTTTCAGTTACCTCATTAGCATGTGATGTACTAGTTTGGATACCCTATTTTGAATTTTATATGAAAAAAACTTAGTTACGTGTAGTTATGACCGTCATCATGCAGGATATTTATAATTATTTAATCTAAATCTTGATTAAAATATATAAGTTATAAATTTATTAGGGGACCATATGTGAATGCTGATACATGTTAGGGGTAGTTTTAACAATAGTATTAATAATTCATATTGCTATTTATCCTTTTAGGTTTTTTCTTTTTTGGATGATATTCCCAAGCAGATAATGTTTGGGTTGTGTATAATCATTAGGTGGTTTATGGTCTTCATTTTTATATTGGATATGTATAATGATGTTTCACTTTAAATTGATTCTACATTTAATTTCCAATGTCATTATTTATTTTTTTGTTTCTCCATTTATTTTAATTAATTAAATATAGATTATATATATTTTCTTCCTTCTTTCACCATCTCCTATTATTTATTGTTAACCATTATGTTTTCAGGGTTTTACCCCTATGTGAGACTATTTTCCATGAATTTATCATTATGTTCGGTCCCATTATCTTTAAGCTTCTCTCATATATAATTATATATGTTCTTCTTAATCGTTACATGAATTTTGCGTTCCATTACATGGTCCTTGGTTTCATTACCCTTACACTTACTTATGTTCATTTGTATCCTTATGTAAGACTATGGTTTTTGTATTTACCATTACGTCCTAGGGTTTCCTTAGGCCTTGGTAGTTCTGGTTTACTGCTATGTATATTCTCATGACCCTAAATATACTTGGATGTGTACACTTCTATAGTACATTTGTACCCTCACATAGTTGTAGTTTTCTACAAACCATAGGTATCAATCTTATAAACCTTATGTGGTTTTTTAGTTTACTTATCAGGATATTAGGGATTGTTCATTTTCGACTTTCCATTTGTCTTATTTTATTTTTTGGTGGTAACAACATTTGTCTCTTGAGGTTATATATTTTCTTAATTATCTATAGTTTAGAAATAAATTTGAAGAATGAATTAATTCGCTTGCTTGTGGAGATCTAATCGACTACACTAAGACCGAGAGGACATATCGATGGGAGATATTTGGTGTCACTTGATTATAAACTCACCGAAGGAGAAGCTGTATTTTAGTTGGTTCATGGATTTCCCCACTCAAATCATAGAGTTTTTGTGGATTATTGTTGGTAATGGTGTGTCATTTTGAATGATGGTGAATTTAGAAATCGACTATCTTATGGATTTCACCCTTTGAGGACTTCACATAAATGAATCTAATAAATAAATAAATGCTTATTACTCCATAAAAGTTAAGCTGAGATCATTAAATGGATATCAATCTACCTTTTGTTTTTATTGTCAATTTTTGGGGTATGTTTCATTTTTATTTATATTCCTATTTCATTGTTCATTCTTTCTCGGGTATAGTTTTTTTGTATTCATCTATTTTTTATAGTGTAAATCCTATGATGGTCCTATCATAGGACAATAAGTCAAAATAAAATAAAAATTATTTTCCATTAATTACTTCAATTATTCCATTATATATCATCTAATTTTATAAAAGATATCCACTTCTGGAATGAAATGGAATTACACTATGTCATTATGTATCAATTATATATTTTGAATATATTTTTATCGAAGTTGTTTTTTATTTTTTCCCTCAAGTTTTATCATTGTATGTTTCCACATTTCCTTATTTTTTAATTTTTTTCACATTAATTTTATGTATTTAATTTATTAATTTACTTCAAATTGTATCAATTCTGTTTTGTAAAATCATGTTCAGAATTTGTTTCTGTAATGAGAATTTATTGATGTGGTTTAATTTCCATTACTAATGTGTGTATTTTTTCATTACAACTGCCCAATGTTTTGTTTTATTTTTTCATATTTTTTATTTATTAATTATTAATGGAATTAAAATTTGATCCTTTTCTAATCTATTTATTATTTTAATTGAAATAAATGTAAAATTTATGGTTATTGTTAAATTTCATATTTTATGATGGAAAACCCCCAAGGAGTTCCTATCTAGAGTTGTATGCGGACTACCACCAGGTTTCACACCCCTCAACAAACTGTTATAAAGAATCAAAATGTCTAGATTTTTATTTTTGTTTTATGAGAATTCATACATATATATTTTTAGAAGCCACTACCAGTGTGTATTTTTCACTTCCCTGTAATGATTTTCTATTTTTTATGTTTGTAATCCAAGGTGAACCTTTTATTATCTATATATCATTGTATGTTTCCACCAAAAATAGTTTTTTTCAAAATTTAAAAACCAAAATATCCATGAGGTACTTACTCATGTGGTTAAATGTAGACCACCTCTAGTAGAACACTTATGAAAAAGAGTGTTTTAGAGTAAAAATGAGTTTCGTTTTTTAAAAATTTGAATTCATTATAATAACCTTAAATTATTTGTCAGTCGAATTTACATTGAAGCCTGATTTTATATTCATTTAGAAAGTCTGTTTTACTTATTTGTATTTAATTTAAAAAATTATTTTATTTTATTTTTTTTCCTTTATCATTTGTATTTAATTTTCCTATATGATCCTTATAGATTAGTTTGTTAGGTTCTCTAATGTGTGTCTCAGGTTTCTGGGTAGGAAAGTGTTACAAGTGATGTTAGAATTTGTTTGAGAGCTCAATAGCAATGACATGTAGGTGGGATATATTATCTACTATGTGTTATACATTCCTAAGAGATGATTTAATTTTATATATCTTATGTTCATCAACATCCTTTAGGTATTTTAGCTCCATGTAGGGACCTATAGTAAGTTTAGTTTTTAGGATTGGGTAGTTTGTGTGTGCATTACTCTTGTTTATTACATAGACGATCACCAAGCATCTCGGGTGTTTTGTTTGACCCTTCTAGTGAATTCATTTTCGATTAATAGCAATTGGAATCATGTTTAATTTGTAATCTGAAGACTATGATGTTCCTTTTAGTAGATTGTTTTAACCTAGTTCATTAGATGGATACCTACCTTTGGTGATTCGAATGATAGGAAACCTCTTAGGATGATTTCTTTGTTCTGATTGCCGCACTGAGGTTGTTTTCCACCCGGTGAATCCTCATGTCTCTATTGAATTGGATGCTTCTCGTTTTCCCTTTGATTATGTATAAATTACTATTGGAGAAGATTATGGGAGGAAGCAGTGGGTGGTTTATGAGAATTGGACTGAGTTTTAACAATCTTGAAAGCATTTGGGCCACCCTTTGGAGGTTTTCTGCTGGAGAGACACTGCTCCGTCGTGGGAGGTAAGCCGCAGGGGGATGAAAGTTGTGGAATGAAAAGGGGATGCTGCACCAGGTGAGGATCCGTAGGTTCTTGTGATGTCTGGTTTGGTCAAGGAGGCTACGGGGTCCAAAGCTGGGGGAAATCTTTAGTCGAGTCATGTGATAAAGGACCTCTAGAAGGATGCCCATAAGGTGAAGATAATGGACATTCATAATTCTGAAACTCTAAGTGTTATAGAAACTCAGGTTAACCCGATGGTAGAAGAGATTTTCAATAGGTTACTGCAGGATTTTGAGGGCTCCTCTAATCCCTTGGCTCAGAAGGAGTCTGGTTCAGGTAATAAAGAGGATTTTTTGGAGTTGTGAATGGGTATGGAGAATATGGTGAAGGAACAGAGGGTGGGGAGAATGGGAGCTACCTTAGGTGTGGCCAGTTTGAATAGTGATGGGGGGTCTAGAGGATTACACCCCTCGGGTAGACCCTTCCTCACGCTAACCAACAGGTTTGAAGGCCTTTCTAAATGAATTTTTGAAGAAGTTTTGGATTCTGGTCCTGTGCTCGGTGGGGATGCTGTGGGGGCTTGTGTGGGAGGGAAAAATATAGTAAGGTTGGGTCACAAGGAAGTCCCTATGACCAGAGAAGATAATGCTATAGTGGTTGGGTGTCTTGCTCAATTGATAATAACACAATGATTACAAGGAGGGGGAATGCTTCAGGATGCAAGGATAATGCCCCGAGGACTAAAGGGAGAAATGGTTCTGGGGGAAATAATGAAAAATATGAGTGGTCCAGCCTACCATTCATACAGTGACATTGTACAGAATGGGACAGGAAGGATGACTGAGTGTGAAGGAACTCTATCTATAACACCATGAAGACGAACAAGGAAAGACTAATCTTACCTTCCACAACCAATGTGTACCAGATCATCCCTTAAGAAGGACAAAGGTGTGACTCTTTCCTTCAAAAAAGACCGCATGATCAAGCTACCTTTCCCAGTGAAACCATTACTAGACCAGATGGAGAAAATTAAGCAATGTAATTACTTCTTGAGGCGGTATAAATCAGCCTCTAAGTGGGAATCGGATACGACAAAAGAGGATTCTTGTGTGGGATACAGAGATGATTACGGGTATTATGATATGTAGTCCCTTCGTGAGTTAGTTGGTTTTTTGTTGTTCTTAATATGTCTATTTTGTGAATGTTTCAAGTTGTGATCTTGTTTGTGTTAATGGTTGTGCGGTTTCTCACTTTTCCAAAAAGTGTTTGGAAATAAAATAATTTAATTTTCAGTCAGTCATTGGATGATAAGACTGATCATGTTTGTCCTTATAGTTTCATAGTATTTTAGGATCTATCCTTTATTATTTTATTTAGGAATAATTTTTATTATATTGAAATCTTTCTATGTCTGTGGTAGATTCAAGTGGAGAATTTTTTGGTGTTTTATTTTATCAATGCATGTTCACTCAATTATTTTCCTCGTTGATATTCCCATGAATGTACATTTTTACTAAGATTAATTATATGTAAATTTTTTATTTATGTTGTTCTAAAATGTTTTGTTTGATGAGAGATATAGCTCTGTTAATTGGATTCCTACAAGAGCATAAGAGTTATTTGATGGACCTCTATTAATATTGGATTTGATTTTCTATAATCCTTCATCAACATCATCTCAGAGAGAGACCCTAATAATTGTAGATATGACCATTATCCGTATTTTTTATTAGAAATGTTTAATTCTAGTAATGTTTAATAGATTTTTGATATCACTATATATAGAATTTATGTGTCATAGTTGATACATGTTAGGGGATGTCAGACCAATAGTATGAATAACATCTTATACTAATAATACCATTTTCTTGTTTCATATCTAAGAGGATACGGCTAAGAGGATTATGTTTAGGTGGTTATAATCCTTGGTTTAGGGTTATGATTAAATATGGATTTCATATATCTATTTACTTTATTTCATTCTCTTATAGTATTTAGTATTTTCCCTTACACAGCTTGGATATATCCCAATGTTAGTCTCCATTCTATGAATTCAACCTCTTGTGATGTCACTGGAATTTTACATATCTCACTTGTATGCTTACATAAGTTACTCTTTACACTAATGTTAGTTTATTGTATACTTATGTGGGTCTTATTTTATTTTCCATTACTCTTACAATTTTTTTAGGTACCCTTATGTAAGACTTTGATTTATGACAGTACCCTCTCATAAATCCTTATGGACCCTTTTTTGGGTCTTGGTTGTTTTGTTTTACCCTTATGTAAGGTCCCCTAATCATTACACTTTATTGTGTATGTACCCTTATACAGTGGGTTTGTTCCCTCACCCACCCAAGGTTTTACAGTACCCTTACACATTGGTTTTTAAAATTATACGGTCTTATTTGTGAATTTATAAGGTTTTTAGGGCTCAATATTTTGTAGCCTTCCATTAATCTCATATTTTTCTATTCTGTTTTAATAACCTTCATTTCTCTTGTGTATATATCTTTGTATAAATCTTAATTGAAGATATTGTTTTCAATAATTGATTAATCTTCCATACCTTGGAGTGCCTCTTGGTTATGAAGAGAGAGAAAAAGAGAGAGGGAGAGAAACATGAAGTGAGAAATCTGATGGTTCCCTATTCTTGGATAAACAAAGGATAAGTTTTAGGTAATTTTTTCTGATTTCTCCCTCAAATGTTAAAGTTGATTCGACCCATGGTGGATCTTGGTATTCCATCATTAGTGAAGGTAAATATGGAAATTGCTGATATTGAGGATGTAACCCTTTGTGTACTTCACATCAATGACTTCAATTACTATTTCAACCATCATTCATCATCATAGGTTAAACTCGGTCACATTAAGGGGGTATTAACCCACCTTTATTTATATTTTTTGTTCTTTAGGTTCTTTTATCCAACTTATTTTGTTGTATGCATGATGTATTTTACCACGTCTAGACTTTCTCTAGTCTCTTTTTTATATTCCTTTTTTATAGGGGAAATCCTATGATGATCCTACCATAGAAAAATTAGTTGAAACACATAAATCTTATTATCATTTTACTACTTTCTTTTTATATGTATTAAACATATAAATCACTGAATGAACGTTTCTTATGGAATTGAAATAAATTCTTCCATATTATTTGGTAAGCCTTATATCTTGGGAATTTATTTATATTAATGCTTATATAGTTCCCTTTTCTCATATTTTTATTCGTTATATGTTTCCTCCTTTCATTCATGATACCTTTGTTTTTTCTTGAACTGAAAGTATGTGCATCTAAAATTATTTTATCATTGTATCAGTTTTTTGTAAGATAATGTTTCGAATTTTATTTTTATTGTGATGTACATTTATGCACACTTTGTGGTGATATAATTTCCATTACATGTGTATACATTTTCCTATTATTACTATTCAATATTTTATTTACTATCATCATATTTTTCAGTTCAGTAGATTTATTTATGATGTTTGGAACTATAATTTGAAGCTTATAATCTATATTAATTATTTTAATAATTATAAGCTGAAAAATAATTTTTTTTATTATTTTTGTGTTATATAAAGAAAAACAAAGAAGAAGATCCTCCACATAGTTGGACGTGGAATGCATCCAAGTAGAACACCCCATAATAAATTATTATCAAAATTCAGCATGTGACAGTTTTTTTTTATTTTATGATAAATATTTCATGTCTTATTCTAATAGAATCATATAGTGTGACATTGTACACTACCATAGAATTATTTATTTTTACCAAGTGATTAAATAAAATGTGAAAAACAAATTATATATTTGTTGGTTTTTCATTATAAACTGAAAATGTATTATAATTATTCCATATCAGTTTTTATGAAGAAAAATGCTAATAAATATCCTCCTCGCATTAAAATGTGGACCAAACCTAGTAGAACACCCGAAAAAAAAGTGATATAAAAGTGAAATTTATTTTAATTTTTTTTCTCTAAAAATCAAAATTAAATGTTCATTTATTTAAATGATTTTTATTTACTTTTACATTATAGTATCATTCTGATGTATTTTCATCTTGCTCACTTTATCTCTTTTGATATAATTTTACTTTTTTTTATTTTTGTTAACTTTCTCTCCCATTGTATTTGTAATCAATGAACCTTATATATCCCCTTAGTTGTTTTTATCCATGTTTGTTTCTTGATCGAAGTTAGGAATTTCTATATGATGCTTCAGGTGTTTGAGAGTTGGTTATTAGTGAGCTATTGGGAGCATCTTGTGTCCCTATTATCTGATTTTTTTCATGAAGTTATAATTATAATATCTTCATTTTGTTTCTTTCATGTCATTTAAGACTATTGGATTTACGAATGGTCCTATAGTGATATCAATGGTTATGCTAGGGTATTTTTTGGGTGCACAAATATTGTTTTTTCATGGATGATCACCATACTTCTTGGATTTTATATTTGAACCTTTTATAGGTATTGTTTTAGTTTCATATGTATATCTTTTTGTTCCTTTTACCCATAGTTCTTTAGTTTGAGTCCCACCATCGTTCTTAAATTTTTTAGTTTTCCTAAGATGTTAGGATAAATCACCTCTTCCCTTTTAGTTTCTGTTTGATTGAAGATATCTCATTTTGGATTTTTTTTAGGTTGTCTTTCTCTAGGTGGAGAATTTTTACTGTCCATGAAATATTATGGTGTAGAGTATTTTATTGTTTTATTTTTACTATACATATTCTATCTATTGTTTTCCATTTTTTATTTGTATGATTTATTAGTTTTTACAGTGTTTCATTCCATGTGTATTTGTGTGAGGATGGATATATCAATGTTTTTTATTGTTCTTCTGGAATAAGTGACATGTTTCATGGATATATATTAGCTTTTGTTTTGCTAGTAAATATTCACTCATCGGTTTCTTCTTATGTTTAAATTACAAGGTGGAGATATGTGATGATGTATCATATTAAATACATAATTAATTTAATTTTATAGTTTGATATTTCTTGTTTCTTGTTTCCCATTAATTTTGTTATTAACTAAATAGAGATTCAATATAGTTCATCTATTTAATTCATCCTCTCCTATTGTTTATTTATATCTATTATAGATATGGGTTTTACCCTTACATGAACCGTTATTCCTTTCCTTTACCTATATAAGAGGTCACTCTACCTTTTTTATCTCTCATGTTCCCTTAAAAAATCCCTCTTTACCATTACATGGGTCTATTTATAGATTTATCAGGATGATTGAGCTCATTCATTTATAGTATTCAATTTACCTAAATGTTTTTTGATACAAAAAAAATCATATCTTGAGGATATATCTTTCATTATTCTTATAGAATGAATATATATATATGTGAAGAATCTATGAATCGGCATACTCAGGAAGAGCCAATTTTCTACAACCTCAAATAGTGGGAGAGCATCTAGAAGGGATAACTCATATATCCCTTGATTCTTGGATCATGAGAGGATAATACATAAGTTGGATAGTTAATATATTTTATCCTCAAATCATAGAGTTTTTGTGGCCCATGGTGATTCACTGAATATAATCTTCAATTGTGGAAAATATGGGAAGAAACGATGTTGAAGATTTGTCCCTTTGTAGACTGCAAATCAATGGATTCAGTAACTTCCTCAACAAAGCATCAATTAAACACCAGTAAGGTGTTTAGATCTGCCTTGTCTTTCCATTGCAGTTTTTATGAGTTCTTGTACACTTTCTGTTTCATCTTGTTCATTTTATATTGTTTCAATGAACTTTCATCCACTACCCTTGTTTTTTTTCTATTCTTCTATTTCACACTGTTAAATTCCCATGATGAAACAGTCGTAGAAAATTAGACAAAGCATGTAAACATTATCTTCCTTTTACAACATTAATTATTCTTTTATTCAACATATATATCATTGAACAATCACTTATTCCTGAATTTAATTCAATTGTACATCTTTTTTTGTATGCATTCTGAATTTTGAATTTATTTACATCAATTCTTCCTTGAATTTGTTTTATTCATGTGGAATCATTATATATTGATGAATTTATTCTGAATAGAATTTTGTATTAACTAATTGTATGTATGTACATTTAGAAATAATTTCACATTTCCTATGTTTAGTTTTGTAGAATAAATATTTTCAGAATTGTTTTTCTATTGTAATGATAATTTATGAAAGCTTTTAGTTGATGTAATTTTCATGGATAGTGTGTGTTTTTCCAATTTAATTGTCCAATTACTTTTCTTTGTATCCATATTTTTCATTTAATTTAATTTATAATTTATGTTTCAAACTGAATATTATACCCTTTATTTTTATTTGTATCCATATTTTTCTTTGTATCCATATTTTTCATTTAATATGATCCTTTAATTATTTTTACTGGAAATAAATTTTTATTTTTGAATTATAGGTTTTAGAAACCAAAAAACCCATGAAGATCCTTCTCATGGTTAAATGTAGATCGTTTCAAGTAGCACACCCTGAAACAAAGGGGTATTAGAGGGAAATTGAGTTTAATTTTGTGTCAATAAAATTCTAAATTGATTATTTCATTAGATTAAATTTCACAATAATTTTTTTTGATTATTATTACCTTTATATTTCCTATTTTATTTTATTATATGAACCTTATTGATCTATTTCGTATGTACTACCTTTGTGTGTCAATGATTTCGGTGTAAAAAAGGGTTCTATGTGATTTTATCCTATGTTTGAGAGCTAGTTATGAGTGATGAGTTATTACGATCCAATGTCTAGTGTCTTAAATTTTCCTATAAGTCAAGATTATATTAGCCATGCTGTGTTCTATTGCATTTTTTAGGGATGTTGGCTCTTTTTATAGACCTATAATGATTTTAATGTTTAGTATTGGGTAGTTTTGGGGTATATGTATATTGTTTTCATCTACACTGTACACTAAGCTTCTTGGGTTTTCTACATAACCATTTTAACAGTTTTTTTGGTTTCCATGTTTTATGAACTATGTGTCATTTAGTGTTTTTTTCTAATATTCATTTTTCTTGAATGCCACCATTTTCCTTTGTTAAATATATTTCCTAGGATATTATGATTCCTCACGTATTTTCTTACAATTTTCATCTATTTGAGGGTATCTTTTTTTAGATTCTGTTTTTTTAGTATTCTACTTAGGTGGATAGTTTTATGTGTTTGTGATAGACTATGTGGGAGATTATTTATGACTTTTCTATTTTATATGGTTGTTGCCTCATTTTTTTCCACGGAAATATTTTCCCAAATTCAATTTTTTACTAAGAATAATTCTCTGTGAACATTGAATATGCATTTTTCAATGATTATTGTGCGAATGGATACTACTTTTTTTAGTGACCTGTAGAAATAAATGAACTATCTCAGGAACCTCTCTTAGCATGTGATTTGATGGTATTAATTTACTTGTAAGAATTATCTTAGAGAGAGGCTAGTTAAGTACTATTATGAACATTATCATTATGGTTGTTTAGAATTGATTAATTATGATCATGTTTAAAATGATTAATGTAATAATAAATTTAGGCATCTTCTATCACAATAGATTCATGTTAGGGGAAGCTAGTCCAATAGTAAGGCACTTTTCATAGAGTTATTTTACCATGTTGATGTTTCCTGTTTAGGATGATATGCCCATGTTTATGATGTTTTTCTAGTGTAAAATTCTTTTCTAGTATACTGATTTAATTTTCTAGGAGTACATGTGTGACACCTTTTTATTTTAAATAAAAACATTATTTTATTTTTATGTTAAAAAAAATTGTCTTTGTTTTCCAGATTTATGTGCTATTAATTATATGCGAATTTAATAAATTTCACTCATATACCCTTATCTTATGTGTGATGTAACCCTTTATTTGATAGAAGGTTGATATTGACGTGCTAATAATTTATTGTGTATCTAGTGTATACTATTTACCTAAAAGTTGTGTTGATGTTAGCTCATTTGAGTTCCTCTATATCCTTTTGGGAAATTTTTCCATGTATGGACCTATAACCAATTCAGTTTTTAGGCATGGAAAATATTTTAGTTTAGTTATCTTGTTTTATACATGGATAATCACTAAGATTCTTGGGTTTTATGTTTTACTCTTTTAGTGGATTTTTTATAATTTCTTAATGTCAAGAACCATGTTCTGTTAGGAATCCCAGGACTAGGACATACAATTTAGTGGCCGGTTTTCCCCTAGTTTATTATCCAAATTTCTCTATTGTTTCTCATGTTTTATAGTTTTCTAGGATGTAAAGACTTCTTTCCTTTGTCCTTATGACTTATATTTTTTTATTCTCCCTCATTTTGGACTTTTATAAAATATTCTCCTTACTTTTTGTATTTTTTTGAGTTTTTGATAGATTTATGTGGAGACTCTTTTAGTGTTTTTTCTATGTGTGTTCTCTCTATTTTTCTATTATAGTTATTTACATGATTATAATTTTAATGGGTTTCATTCTCATTTAACATTTGATATTTTTTATTCATTTTTTAGTATGGATACATATGTATTTTTCAGTTTTATTCCGGAACAAATAAGGTGTTCCAGAGACATTTGTTACCATGTTATTTTCTAGATCATATAAACTCATTGACAACATTTTATATAGAGACGCATATAAGTGCATGTATGACATTTATCATGTAGTTTTTTTAGAATTGTTTAATTTAGATCATGTTTATGGAGCTTTATATTATCTTTAAATTTGTTTATCATATTTCACAGTGGGTGAATATTCGCTGTAGTCGGACCAAAAGTATGACTATGGTCATATAGCTATTTTACCTTGTAGGTGTTTTGGTTTATAATGATATTCCAAAGATGACAATGTTTAGTTGGTGCAAAACCATAATGTGGGTTGTGGTTTTAAAATGAAAGGCGGATATGTGTGACGATTTTATATATTAAATCCCTTATTCATTTAAGTTACAAGGCCGTGATTTATTATTTTTAGTTTCATATTTTTTTGTTAATTAAATTTATTTTAAATAAATTTCAATCCCTTATTTAATCATCTCCTGGTATTTTTTATTTACCTTTATATAACTTGGTTTTAATCTTATGTGAGTCTCATTTCCTTGACTTTACCCTTATGTGGGGTCACTTGACCTTTATATATCTTTTATGTACACTTACATAAGTCCATTTTGACCATTACATGAGTTTTGGGTACAATTATATAGGACTTGGTTTCGTTTTCCTTACCCTTATGAAACAACTTTGGTACCGTTACATAATCATTCAGTTTTTCTCATTACCCTTGCACAATTCTATGGATACCCTATGTGGGTCTTGGTAGTTACATTTTACCCTTACATAACGTCTCCTAATCATTATGCATCCTTGGTTGTACAACCTTACCCAGTTGGGTTATACCCTCAGGAAATGGCGGATTTCCATGACCTAAACACATCGGTCTTATAACATTTATGTGGTTCTGTTTGGGGATTAATCGAGCCATTAGGGATCATTTATTTTTAGAATTATATTCCTCTTGTTTTGAAATTCCATTGTAATAAATCTCATCTATTAAAGGTATATATTTCCTTGTTCTTAATACATATTGAATATGTAGATTTGATGAATCGATCAAATGTATTTCTCTTGGAAATCATCTCATATGCACTAAGATAGAAATATTTAGAGCTACTTGAAGGGAGATCTGTAGTGGCCATATATTTTGGGATCACTAGTAGAGAATCTTAATATTTGAGGATTTGTGGTTTCCCCCCATAAACTTTTAAGGTTTTTATTACCCATGTTATCCCATGTCATTCAATATTTGAATATAGTGAATATGGAAAGAGAAAATCTAAAGGATGAACTTATTATGGGGGTCTCATTTCTCATTATTTTTTCATTTTATTTTTTATGGGAATAGTTATCTTTCTTGTTTTCTCATGTTCCTGTTGTGTTATTTACTAGACCAGGATTCATATGATCTTAGTTTTCTTATATTCATCTCTTTTACACAGTGGAGAGCCCATGATGACTCTTTTATAGGCCAACTTAATGAAGTAGGTGAATATAATTTTCCTTATACTACACTCTCTCTAATATCATATTGTGTATGCATTGTGAATTTGAAATTTATTGGAGTTGATGTTGGTTTGAGTTTTTTATTCTCTTTTTTTATTATTCTATGTTTCTATCATCAATAAAATTTTTATTTTTTTGGTTTGGTAATATATATATATATGTGGAATTAATTTCTCATTTTCTCGGATCTATTTTTGGTGTATAAATTTATTCATAATTTTGTTTCTTTCGTAATAGGAATAAATTTCTCTATTTTTTTTATTTCAATTCCCCAACCAGTGTCCACTTTTCCATTTTTACTATCCAATTTTTTCTTCAGTTTTAATATACTTTTCATTTTACTTTTTTATTCTTGATTTATAGAATTTCAGTTTGAACCTTTAGTCCCTTTATATTACATTTAATGTTATACATTTTATTATTATTATTTCTCAATTTCAAATTTTGTGAATAAATACACTAATGAATTTACTCCTCGTAATTGTATGTGGACAACATTCGGGAATCCCACAACATAATGATGTTGTATCATCAATCAACATTTACATATTTGTGTTTTTATGAAAAACCATGCAAGTGTTACTTTACTAAATATTAATAATTTTGAATTTATGGTGGTTTGGAATTAAATATGAACCTTCTATTATTTTTTCTTAGTTTTCATGTTATAAACCAACAATACATTGTTGTTTCTTGACTTTTGACATTATGAACAAGAATACAGAATAATTTCCATCACATAGTTAAATGTGGACCTCTATATACAGAACAACCCTCAACAAAGTGGTGTCAAAGGAATTTTGGGTTCATTTTTTATTTTAAAATTTATAAATGTATTTTTCATTTCATTCAATGATTATTAGTGGCATTTACATTGCTTCATTAATTATATATTCATTCATCTAGTTCACTCTCTATCATTGGTTGTGTTGTTTGATTTTTCTTTCATTTCCCCTCCCTATTTAATTATGATTATATTAACCATATAGAAACATTTGGTAGGTTTTACCTATATCATCATCATCATCATTGTTATAAAATTATTCAAGAGGAAATACAAACATCAGAAATTCCAGCCTAGCCTCATCGGCCTAGGGGGGCCTAAAATAATGTATACCTAGGGCATCGCTTCGAATTATGTTCGCCCCCTCCGGCTTCAAAGAGTTAGCATTGGGTAGACATGTGACATCAGGTCTTTGGATGTCAAGGGAGGCCAAATAATCTACAAATTTGTTCCCCTCTCTCCATGTGTGTGTAACCTGAATGTTACTCTTGAGCAGTTCCTTGCATCTCCTAATGGTATATATTAATGACCATGGAGTGGATCCTTTGTCTACCAAAGAGTCATGAATGATCATCGAGTCTGTTTCCACATGGGAGATGTCCATATCTTTCTGAACGCACAGGGTGAGCCCCGTAAGGAGAGCCTGGGCCTCCGCTTGAAGGGATCAACCCATACCAAAGTGTGCCGTGAAAGCAAGGTGAATGCCTCCTTCCAAGTTGCGGACCACTCCTCCTCCGTACATGATTCCTAAGTTGTAGGATCCATCAGTGTTGAGTTTAAGGTCATCTGCTGGGGGGTTCCATTTCACCCACTGTCCTCGCAACCCCACCCTGGGGGTAGCCTGACCCCTACCAGCCTGCATATTACAAAGGCAAGGGACTTCCCTCTATCCCTTGATAAGGTGAACCCAGTCCAAAAGGAGGCATTTAGATCGCACAATGATCGACCTCCCTGAGGAGCCCTTCCCCTCGAATCTTGCTTTGTTCCTCGCCTGCCATAGACACCAGCAGCCTGCACTGAAAACCACCGAACATGCCTTCCATTCTAGTCCTCTATCTGGGGACCCCTGGAACCATCTCTCAAGGGTCACAAACCCTTGGTTCAACAAGGTAAAATCTATTGTATACACACCGAAAGACTTCCATACTGCCTTAGCCCAGTCGCCTTCGAAAAATATATGGTTGGTGGTTTCCTCACTTTTGTTCCTATAGCACTGGCACCAAGAGGTGAGGTTGATGACCATTTTCTTGATGCTCTCATCCGAAGGCATCGCCCGGTTCCTCACTCGGCAAACAAGTAAATTATATTTGGAGGGAATGCCCTTTCAACACATTCGCTCATACCAGCTATCACGCTGGTCCTGGGGAGTCGACATCCTTCGGAAATACATTGTGTTGAATATCCCCGTAAAGGAAGGAGTAAACACGCATTTTTATGGCTCAGAATTTATGAGGGTAGAATCAAAAATGCCTTTCTATTCTATATCCAGGACATCATTCACAAAACTCGGATATGAGCTCGCCTCCTTGAAGGTGATCGAAGGCGTCGAACATCTCGGGAAGCCATGTTCAGACCCTACCCAGTTGCTGCTCCAGAAAGATATGGTACCGCTCCCCACAATCCAATGAGAACGGGCCTGTAAGTTTGAAACCAGGGGGAAAATCATTCTCCAGAAGGGTGAACCCTGGATACTTCCACTTTCGGTACATTTGATGAAGTTGTGCCACATGGTCCTCCCCTAGAGGGTCTGATTTTTCATGATCTCCCAGGCCAGCTTCCCATACATGCAATGCACCGTTCCCTCAACACTCCTGACATTAATACCCCCTCCTGAACCGGGCGAGCCATTCTCCCCCACGAGACCCAGTGTCTCTTCCCTTCCCCTATTGCATCCCAAAGAAAACCTTCCAGGACCCTGTCGATGGCTCTTAGAACCCCTCTAGACACTGCTGAGGAAGCTAAAGCATGCACTGGAATAGATGAAAAAACGCTGTTAATAAGGGAGATCCATCCCCGAAAAGAGAGGAAGTTACTTTTCCAATTCAGAACCCGACCGGTGATCCTTCTCACCAGCTCATCATAGTCCCGAACTCTCAATCGTCCTGAAGAAATTGGTGATCCTAGATACTACATAGGAAGGGATCCCACCTGCATGTCCATCCTCCTGCACAGTTCCTCAACCCTCCTTTCCGTGCAATTCTGGGAAAGATACTTTTTGCTTTTGTCATGGTTAATCAGTTTCCCACTCCAATCGCAATACTCTTTCATGATTCCCCCAATGGCCTTCACAGATCTCCTCCCTGCATTTGAAAAGATAAAAGTGTCATCCGTGAACATCAGGTGCGAAGTGTGAAACTTTGTCCCCTTCCTCCGGAAAGGAGTGATACTTCTGTTGGAAATTCGTTTATTGAGAGGCCTACTAAGTGTATCCTTCACAAGAATGAAAATACTTGGGGAAATCGGATCACCTTGACGTAAACCTCGGGTGGCCTTGAAGAACCATCGAGTTTTCCCCATAAAGGACACGGACATCCAAGGTGAGCTGAAGCATCTGAAAAGGATATCCGAGGCCTTGGGAGATATACCCATGCATGTGAAGACCCTGTTGATAAAACCCCACTCTACTCTGTCATACGCCTTGCTCATGTCCAGCTTCATGACCATATTGGATCCATAGGTCTTGTTGTTGAGGTCCTTAAACATCTCCTGAGCCAGGGCGGTCGCCCCCTGGATTGACCTCCCCCTAACAAATCCATGTTGTTCAATGGATACCCACTGGGTCAAACACATGGCCAGTCTCCTATTGATGACGCCCTCCAGGATCTTATAGGTCAAGTTACACATGCTCACTGGACGGTACTAGAGTAAGGAGGTAGGAGCCTTCACCTTCGGGATGAGAACCCGGGTCGTAGCGCTAGCCACCCATGGTAGAGATCCTCCTATAAAGAAATCCTAGACAACGGAAACAATATCATCCTTTACCACATCCCACGAAGCTCTAAAGAACGATCCCGGGAAGCAATCCGGCCCCGGAGCACTACTCGGGTCAAGACTCAGGATTGCTGCATGGACCTATGGCTCCTCTGGAATATTTTCCAAGTAGGAATTATCCTCACTAGAGACACGGTTGTGAATTGCGTCCCACAGATGAGCTTCCCCGCTCTGGTACCCGCCATCCATCCTCGGGTTTTGACCAGCGAGAAGTTCTTCAAAGAAGGAGGATGCCATGCCTACCACTATGTCACTATCATCCGTGCAGGTACCATCTTCCATCCTTATGTTAGGAATGATCGGCCTTCTTTTCTCCCTGATGCATGCATGGAAGTATGTCGTGTTCTTGTCTCCCTCGTCTAACCACTTTACCCTCGATCTTTCACGATCCATTCGTTCCTGCTTAAGCATTAACTCTGCCATACTTTCCTTCTTGGCTGTAAGGTCTTCAATGACCCGGTCACTCTGAACCTCCTCCAACTCTACTTCCATGCGCTCGATCGTACCCTTAAGATCATCCATCTCTTGGTCAATATGGGGTAGGGCTCCCGCCCATGCTTTGAGATCATGTTTTAGGTGTCTGGATTTATGGTGAATGCCCACCCAGTGGAGCCCTTTCACTGGTTCCCCCAAGGAGTGCCTCACTAGGTTGAGGAAATCAAGGTGCTTCGACCAGTTTCCATAAAATCTGAATCTATCCAGAGGGTTCTGCATGGGGTTCAGATATAGGAGCAAAGGGGAGTGATCAGAAATACCTCGAACCAGGTGGGTCCCCTTGGCGTTCGGGTACGTATTAATGGCATGCATGTTCTCTAGGCATCTATCCAGCTGGCTCCAGAACCTTCTATTGCCTTTTTGGTTGTTGCACCACGTGGACGGATCTCCATAATACCCTGTGTCCATAAGACTCTTACTTGCCATGAACTGGACAAAGTCTGTACTAGCACGACGAGGAAACACCCCACGCCCCTTCTTCTCAGCTGGTTCGGTGATGGTATTAAAATCCCCCCCAACTATCCAGGGTTCCGCTCCCGGATCAATGCTACTCAAATCTTGCCACAGAGATCCCCTTTTAGAAGAGTCACAACACCCGTATACAAAGGAAAATAGAATAGAAACCAAGAATGTATTCACCCTCGCTGTGATAAATTGATCCCCTACCTGTATTAGATCCACCACTACCTCTCTTTTCCAAAATAACCAAATGTGCTGGTTATTTGGAGAAGCTTGCATGAACCCCTGCATTCTGATCAGATTGGAACACTGTTGGATTTTGTTCAAGTTTTGTTTGTGTTCCAGGACCACTGCAACCAGTGCTTTGGGATTCTTGATTTCTAAAGATAAGAAATCTTTTTTAACTCTTTCCCCGAGCCCCCGAGAATTCCAAATAATAATGGGTAACATTAGTTCCCCTCCCGCCCGGCTTTGGCCCTAGGCAACTTGGTCTCGAGAGTGAAAGAGCAGCATTCCCGTGATTGAACCTTTGTAGAGAAGCTTTGGATCTGGTACACACCCCCGATCTTGGACCCTCAGGGCTTGGGTAGGGGGCCTTCATGAGAGAGTTGATCTTAAAGGTCCTCCCCCTGGTCGCACTAGGGGGCGGAGACATCATGGGGCGTTTCCCTGACGCCTGTAGTGTCTGACTGGACCACTCTGTTGTCATAGGAATGTTTGGCTTAGGCCAAGCACAACCCCGCTGACCAGAATCCTCATGAACTGGGGAGGATACTCGCTTTGGATCAGGAGTACCCAGGAGCTTCTTACTTTCTACACTAGGGGAGGACAACAGGAGGGGACAAAGACCAACCACCGACGAAGGCTGGTTGGAATGAGGTGTAGGCCTGATGTCAAAAACCGCTCCATACTTACAAACCCCTTCCAACACAGGGCGCGAGACCGCCGGCTCGACCCCAACAACCCACACACCTACAGCATCAGAAACTGACCCTAGAAAGGAAGGGGCCAACCTACCTGCCGAACCCCGAACAGCGAACTCCAAAAGCCCGACCGACAAGAGCATCTGACAAGGTCCTAAAAACCTCCCAGCCGCTCCTACCAACCAATCTGATAGGGCCCTGTGAGAGCCTCCCCCCATGACCATGCCCGAAAGGCCATCATCCTCCGAAGGGAGGGGAAGAGGGGAGCACTGCGACTGATCTGGGGCCATGGGAAGATCCACATCCATAGCAAGCGACTGGGAGCCGGGGAGCGGACCTTCCATCCTAAGATCAAGAGCACCGAGCCGCTCGAAAGGCCTGACAACATCACTGGGGAACGTTCGACGCCGACGATTGCACGAAGTCAGGGACTGCCATTGGATTTGGCAGGAAGAGAAAAAAAGAGGGTACACCGGGAAAACCACATCTTGGGACCACACCACTGACCCCTGAACATTAAGGTAATATTTCTCTGGGATGGGCATGGACAGGTCAAGCACAATGCACAAACGGGCGAACGAAAGATCAACCCCACACCGAGTTCTCTCGTCCAAGCACAGAAAACCACCAAGGGAGTCACCAATGGCTATGAGGAAAGCACCGTTCTGAAAGGGAAGAGGGATCCCAGAGAGGCTGATCCAGACCGCCACCTTCGGGCTTTCCTTGCCTTTGTGGGCCTCCAACGACCACCGCGCTAGGCTAAACTGCCACCGACCCACTCGACGGGGGGCACGACAACACACATGGACAAAATCCTCCTACGTAGAGAAAACCAGGCAAAAGGAGAGACGATGGAAGGCAGAGACCCGAACCTGAAACTTCAACCCCCAGGAGTCCACCCACTACTTGAAAACTTGAAGAGAAGGTTTGGTGGCACCAAACCTAGCCACGAGCGTCCAACGTAGACCAGCCACTGCCCCCTCAAAATTCGGGACTGGAAAATCCAGAGACAGACTCAGACCATCACTCGAGACCTCTGGAGCCGCCGGGGGAACCTCAGGGAAGCAAGGAGGATGGAAGGAACAAGATGGGTCATAGAGCGCCTCTTTGAAGGAGATCACTTTCCTACAGGGACTGGAGGGGGAGGGGACGCCATCCTCCAGAGGGCAAGGAGGACCCCCAAGTTCCGATCCAAGGCTAGGGATGGATACCAGCGTCACCTGAGGGACTGGCGGGAATCACGCAGGGGGTCTAACGGTCGGGAAAATTTTGAAAACCGGGCGGCGCGTGAGGCGCGTTGTTTTGCGGAGAAACCATCGTAAATCTTTGAATAACAATATAGGTTCTACCTATATGTGTATCCAGTTTGAGGGTATTAAAGCATTCTATGTGAGATTAGCAGGTGATTGAGAGCGGGTTAGTTGTGAGGTGTTTCAAGGACCTTAACAGTATCTATTGTTTTCCTAGGAGTTTAGTTTATATTATCTTTATTATATTCCATCGTGTCCTTTAGGAATGTTGGATCCAAGCATTGACAAATAATAAATTTATTGTTTAACCTTGGGTAGTTTTGGGTGCAGTGCTCTTATTTTCTACATGGATAATGAACATTGTTTTGGTTCCCTAGTGTTAAGAATTGTGTTCCATTAGTAACACATGGAATATAAAATGCCCAAAATTGGTTGTTTTTTCTATGTTTCGTGGCTATCTATAGACAATTTCTCTCATGTTTTAGTGATATCCAAGATGTTAGGTTTGATCACATAATTCCTTGCATTTTTCCTTTGATTAATGATATAACATTTTGGAATTATTTTAGGAAATATATTCTTTTGGAGTAGAGTTTTATATGTCTTTGATAGCATCATGTAGAGACTCTTTAATTATTATTATTTTCATGTATGTTCTCTATGTTGTTTTACATGAATTTATATTCATGATCAGTTTTTTTAATGAGTTTTATTCTCTTTGATCTTAGGATATGTTTTCCCCCTCAGTTTTTCTGTGAGGTTGGATACCACTCATTTGGTGTTCTCGAGCCACATATGATCTATTCCTAGGACCTATATTAGCATTTGATTTTATGGTCCATATTTTATCATTGGTATTATCTCAATGTATATCTCAGGTAAGTGAAGGTATGAACTATATCATTTAGGTTGTTTAGAATTATTTAATTCAAATTATGTTAGCATTTTTAAGATATCCTTCAATTTGGACTACATGAGTCGCATTTGATACAATTAAGGGGTAGCTGGACCAATAGTATGACTATAGTCATATAAATATTTTTCCTTATATTTGTTTCCTATTATGCATTATATGACCATGTTAATGATGATTAGGTAGTTTATAATTATAATTTTATGTCAGATTTTAATTTTGATGGTGGACATGTGAGATGATGTTTCATTTTAAATCCCTTCTGCATTAATTTCTATGGTGGTGAATTTTTTGGTTTAGGATTCCCCCTTTCAGAGTTGATAATTATAAAAAGATTTAATGTATTTTTTTCCATTGATTCATTATATCCCACCCATTATCATTGAACCATCATAGAATTATTTTACACCAATTTGAGAATCTTTCCTTTCATCATATCCCACCCTTTATAATTGAACCCTGCATAGAACCTTGTCTAGTTTGTGGATTTTCACCCTAGATTCAAGAGTTATTTCAACCTATCTTGGCTCATGGAATGTCTTATTTGATGATGGTGAATTGGTATAGTGATGATCTTGAATATGTCTCCCTTTATAGACATCACATCAAAGAGTTCCATATCCAGTTCAACCATTCTTGTCTGCTGATTGTTTCTTTATACATATGTTGTGTTGTATTCTTGTGCATTATTTATTTGGTCCAAATTTCTTTTATTAAATTTTATTGTGAATCACATGATGATTCCGCATCCATATATGAAAATTTTCCAAATAATATAAATTTCTCTATACTTTTATTACATTACTTCCTCTTTTATTTGACCTGTAAATCCATAAACGGTCAATTCTTATAGAATTTAATTTAATTATTCTATATTATTATGAATGTGTTTTTGTTTTTTAATTTATTTATGTATATGAATTTTTGATTTTTTTTCTCAATTTTATCATATTATTCTATTTCCTTTTCATCTAACAGTGCTTGTTAGTTCTTGAATTATATGCATGTATATCTTGAATAAATTGTTCCATTTCTTGATTATTTTTAATCAAATCATTTTGTTCGATTTTTTTTTGTTGTGTTGGGAATTTATGAAGGCATTGAGGTGGTGAAAACTCCACCACGAGTGTGTATTTTTCCATTTCCATTATCCAATGTTTTGTTGAATGTTTCCATATTTTTCATTTCATTTAATTTATTTCTGTTGTTTGGAATTTATATTTATAATTTTTTTTTTAATTTTCAAATTATTAACAAAAAAATTATTTTAACTCTTATTTTTTGGATCTTTCTAAGAAATTCACACAAGAGGTTCCTCTTTAATGTTGTATGTGTACACCATCTTAGAATCACTTTCTACAATAAAGTGGTATCAAGAATAATCATTTATAGATTTGAATTTTTTTATAAGAATTATTCCAAGTCTTATTGTAATAGCCATTACTAGTTTGACATTTTTCACTAACATGTATTAGTTTTTTATTTTCATATGATTGGACAACAATGTAAACCTTTATTTTTATTTATCAATTTTCATGTTATAAATTGAAAATATAATGTTTTTGTTCAATTTGAAATTTTACGAACCAATATAGACATGAATTTCTTTCTCGCAATTAAATGTGGAAGGCCTATAACAGTAAACCCAACAAAAAATTAGTATCAAATAAAAATTTTACTTAATTTTATGTCACCAAATTTCTAAATTGATTGTTCATTTCTTTAACAGACTTGTTGGTGTCTTCTAAATCCCATCATTATATTGATGTTCATTTAGTTAGTTAATTTTTCCTCTTTGCCTGAAATATTACAACCCCTTACTTGAAAGGTGATTCCTTTATCTTCTATGTTTTCTTTTCCTATCTAAACATTATAGCCTTTAGTAGGTGATACCTATGTTTATATCTAGTTTTTGGAAATGAAAGGGTTCTATTTGAGGTTGGACTGTGTTTGAGATATGGTTATTTGAGATGTGTTGGAATGATCTTGTGTCTCTAGTTTCTAACTACAAAATATTTTTTCTTATTTTAGTTCTACTATATTATTTTTCATCCTTTAGAGTTCTTGGATTAAGGTATAGACATATAGTGAGCTAATTTATTTGGATTAGGTAGTTTTTGGGTATTGTACTCTTATTTGTATCTTGGATAATCACCAAGCATATTGGATTTTCAATTTGACCCTTTAAAGGATTTGTTTTGGTTTCCTAGTGTTAGGAACTTTATACTATTTTTATGTATAAGACATTTTTTCCCTTTAGTGGCCTTTTTTACCCCATCCCTTTAGCCTATCTCAATCATTTGTTCTTGTGTTTTAAAGCATCCCTAGTATTTTAGGCTCTCTCCCCTCGACCCTTTATGTTTCCCATTGTGTGAGAATATATTATCTTATTATTAATTTATGATCTCTCATCCTTAGTCATAGATATTATTGAGTCTATTATAGATTAAGTTGGAGACTCTATTAGTGGTTTCCCTTGGGTATGATTTTTCTCTCTGTTGTTTTCCTTACTACTATTTTCCTTCTTATAGTTTTCTCCCCATGAATAATTCTATTTGAAATTGTGATATGTTTTTCCTCCATGTTTTGTTTGAGAATTGATAACACTATGTTTTTTGGTGTTCTATATGCACCTAAGATCTCTTCCTGGGACCATTTATAGCATATCATTCACTACTCTATAATTACTCATTATTATTGTCTTTGAGAATAACTCAGGTAATTACAAAAAATGTTGTGATGTTAAGTATGATGTCTTTATCAGATTTTATTTCAAGTGGGTGATATTTGGATATATAGAAAAATATATATACAGGTGTGTTTCATACAATCATTAGTTGATGAAATTATGTGGAAGAAAAACCAAACATAGGAAAATAAATATCTACGAATCAACTTGTAAATAAAAGTGTTTTAGAAGTGTACCTAGAAATCACTAATGAAAAAATTATTCATCATCCTTCAGAAAGGATAATGCATGACATTGATCACAAATTAATGAAAAAAAGCATCAATCTTATGATGGGGATACACCATACAATAGACCAATGATGGTATCACAAGGATACCAAATAATGAATGGTTTCTAGCACATTTGACATGGGATATGTGGGAGGAAGAGATAATTAAAAGGCTTTCTCACATACTTTTTTTACAGAAAATTAGGAATCATGGCCCTTTTCTTAGCCATCCAGGATCTCTTTCATTAAATGAAATGTGTCAACTATATTTATTTATCCATATAAACTAATTCACATTGTTAGTAATTTATTTAATCCTATTCAATGAATATTCAAGCCTTTTAATCCATTCATAAAATATTTTAACTCATAATAACGCTGTCAAAGAAAAATTAATTAATATCATATATATATATATATATATATATATATGGTTCATCCCATATATTTAATAAATGCATAGTAATACCAGAATTAGATGATGGTATTAAATATACACTTTTCTATAATATCATTATATATATATATATTATAGTTAACATCCAAAAAATATCGAACCCTTATAAAATCTCAACAGAACATTATGAATAACATCACAAATCATTATGAATCTATAAAAATTCTTCTTGAAAAGGGTTTTATCAAAATCTATTCATTATGAACTAACAAAATTTTCCAAAATTAAATCCTTATCCTAGGGCCTAATTATTTGACCCTATGGGACTTCGTAGCATTAAAAAACTATAAATTATATGCTTTCATTGATGTATGAAAGCTTCATCCTATAGAAAAAAATCATCACTACTGATGATACTTTGTTTTCTAGTGTAATCTCTATAATAAATAAACATATCTCTCTATTAACATGTCCACCACAATATATATCATATAAAACATATTTATCTTATATAATGCCTTTTTCCATGACATTGTCGGTCAAATATTCAAGGAACACGTCAATATATTTTTCTCCTCTAATCATTTACATGATTTTATGTAAATGAATGACAAAGTTATTGAATACATCAAATTTCATTCAACATTCAAAACAGAACATCACATGTCACTTATCTAATTAATTCAACACATCATATGTGAAACTAGTAAGCATGTACATTCATTTCCTCAGTCTAATTAAATCAAGGGTAAGATGTTATTTCTTGTTATATAGGTGGATGAAACCAATCTTGGTTGCACTCAAACTGATAAAATGATCAAAAATATGTCTATCCATTACATAATTAACAATGTTCAAATGGAGACTCATGGAAGTAGGGTAGGAAAGTATGATTTTTCTCATGCTATATATATCACAACTTCAATTAGTATGGAATTATAATAAGCATACACCCCTAAAAATATCCATAACCATTTTATATTCCCTGAGATATACATTAGGGAATCATTCGATGTAATAAGATTGTTATTGTTAGCTCATTAATATATACATTAAAATCTTTTATACAACCCTTTGTAATAAATAAAATAATATATTCTTGAAAACTGTTATATATCATTATAATCCATTATACTCTATGTCGATCATTGGTTAAGGAAAACTCAAAGGTCATACTTTGTGGGAATATTACTCAGTTAACCATTCATGTAAAATAAATTGTAGCACACATGAATGAATAATAAATAGAGATTTAGGGAAGTAATCATTGATTAATCAATGTGTTTTTTATTTTATGGTAAAACATATTTTAACTGAATGTTTTGAATTTTCATGCTGGGAAATAAATAGTAAAAGTTTATATATATTAATCATGTTTATGAAAATAAATAATATTTTTATTATCATCAAAAAAATTAATCATTGAATTGAATTGATTGTTTAAAAAAAATTAAAAAGGTTTAATATAATATTTATATAAATCTATAAAATTTTTCTTATAAATTAATTAAATATAAAATATTTCTGATTAATTGGTAAATATAAATTTTTAGAAAATAAATTTTGACAAATTAAATGGAACGAATTATGAGAAAAAATTTATTTTTCAAAAAATCATAAAAGGTTATTTATAAAGAGTTTAAAAAATACATTCTATATTATATTTAGATTTAATAAATAAATTTAATATAAAAGAAATTGAATTATGTTCCATCTTTAGTAAATTATCCCCATGTAGAGGGACTTAGTTTTAGACCACCTACTTTCATGAAGGCATTCCTTAGCTAAGAAAGTAAATGGTGTTAGATATCTATCACCCCATGCATACTCTTGTGGATTTTTAAAATATCATATAACTCTATCCCTTTAAATAAATAATTCATATACCATATTTATATGATTAATTTAAATATTTATTAATAAAGTTGAATTCTTTTCATGGGTGATGGACACAAGCTTCTGGGTTGGGTAAATTTATAGACATTAATGTGTTGTAAACACATTAATTAGGTGTTTTACATAGGGATTCTAAAACTAAATCATTTGAAGCAAGGATACACATGAGGGGAATAAAACATGAGAAAATAATTATTAATGGTGATTTAATAATTATTAATGTAATATTCTTATGGTGTATTTTAAATTTATGAGCCCATAAAAATTACCAAATTATAAAGTTGGAGATTCCTTAGAAAGTGAAACATATAAAGACCTTGATAATTCAACTATGTAGGTTCTGCCATTGTTGGGTGCCCTAAAATTATGTTTCATAAGGAAAGAATGTAATGGTTTACAATAGATTATCTTGGGGTAGGGTTATCTTTTATAGGGTTCCCTTGGTGTTTCACTTGTAAATATTTTTTTAACATCTTATTTTGATTACACATAATTGGAAAACCCTTAGGAAGGATACAGAAGTAATAAAGTATACTAAATCCATATGACTTATTCGGAAAAAGGGGTACTCGATTAACTATAAAAGAGTAAAAAATAATGTGATTGGGATGATTTCCAACTAAAATAATTATGTTGTTAGAGTAATTCCCAAGGGGACTCATTGCATAGTGAAATATGGATACTTTCATAGTAAATTGTTATGTCGTATGAGGTTATTATTTTTTACGGGAGAACATTCATTTAAATCCATTAATTAAAGAAAGAAAACATTATATCCCTATGATAAGTGATTCTGTTTTAAATAAATCCATAATAATCATCAATATAAAAAATATATTAATCCTTTAAATAAGGAGATTATTGTAAAAAAATCCATACAACGGTAGCTTAAGAAAATTTCTTTTGAAAGAGTGATATTCTATGTGTTAGAACAATCCATTAATAAGTTACCAAGTGTTAAATTTGTTCAATATAATGAAAGAAGATTATGGAGGCATATAATGATTTATTTTAAATTCAATGGAATTAGAATCTAAATTGTGAAAGGTATTTTAGCGTCATATAAAAAATATTACTGATTACATCAAACAATATTCAATATAATTGAATACATTCTTGACATGGACAAACTAAGATTTTCTATAAAGATTTATTGGTCATGAAAATCAATACTATTAGTCATATATTATTATTTTATCGAATATTTGTTTTTGAAAGTGTTTTAAATATAAATAAGTTTAAAATGATGAAATATAATTGAAGCATAAATTTTATTTACAAGTAATATAGAAAAGTAGTTTCTACTTTGATATATTTGATGCATCAATCTAGGATAAACTCATCATAAAATATTTAAAATATCTCATTTAGCTCCTAAGAAGAGATTGTAAATTATTATTGTATATATGAAAAAAGATGGGTGTTTTTAAACATCGGTTATGAATAATTGAGTTCTATAATAAGAATTATGTAGGAGACTCAAATTAATTATTCTTGTTATAGAATTTATCTGATAATATTCTTTTGATATTTTTCCCATAAAATGATATAATTAAATGAAAATTTTTAACAGATATTCTCAATTTGCGGATAATGGATAAATTGAGTATTTTATATCTAGATTTGGGAACTATATAGATAGTATGAATGAGTAAAAGATAAATATATATTAAGAGATGTTAGTTTAAACTTATAAAAATTTATCTTCAATACAAAATTAGAGAACATTGAAACATAGGGCTATCCAAAAAATTAATACTAATAAATCAATATTGCTAAATTATAGAAGACACAATTGAGTGTGTTTTTGAAAATCCATGGGATTTCCATATCAGGTAAGGATGTTGTAGAAATTAATTCATTGATTTTTAAATGGTTTGTGATACCCAATGAATATTTTAAAATTTCTTAAAAATATAAATTATCTCAAATTTAATTGAATAATTGGTTCAGATCATATTTTATATTCAAGATATGAAGTAAATAGTTTTATCATTGAAAATTTGAATGTAAAGGAATGTGTCAATTTTTTAATAATATTTATAAAATATGTGTATGTTCATCTCACTTATCTTATATGATAACATATGGTTTTCAATAAAAAAGTTTTTTTTATGAGATTATTAAATGTATATATATGGTTTTTGATTCATTGTATTTCTATAACATGGTTTGAAAAGAATATTTGGAAAAAAGGAATTTATCAATGATAAATATTTTTATCAAGATATTTATTAAAATATAAGTGTACATGTTCCTATCATCCATGGATGAGTTATTTTAATAAAATAATCATTTCTAAACGAAGGGTAATAAACACATTGAATATGGTTTATAATCATAAAATAATAGATTATTTAATTAATATTCATACTTAAAAAAATTATTGTTTTTTCCTAAAACAAAAATTAGTTTCTAAAGAGTCTTATAAACAAATTTTGAAGGTATTATGATGATTAAGATGGTAGTAGGAAAATTTATAGACTTAGATAAGTTGATATTTTAAAAATAATAGATATTTTCAATTGGTGTTTGAGTGATTTCTCTCTTAATATCCTATAGAGTTAGTGCATATGACAGTAAGAAAATTGAAATAGTTTCTTTTAACTACTATAAGAAAAATAATAGTATTATTACTAATGTATTATACCTACATAAAATAATTGTGATTTCACAATGAATTTACTAAAATGATTAGGATATATGAAGATAAATAATTATAAATTTTTTTATTTAGTTACCTTAAGAAATTGAATTATAGTTGATAGTGAAAAGAAGTTTTTGGTTATGATCGTAAGGAAAAAAGTAAATAGTCACATTAGTTAAATTGGTAAGGTGAAATTAAATTTTTATCCAAATATGGTTTCAGATATAATGTTAAAGAGAAATGTAAATAGTTACATTTAGTTACCATAACATGTGAAAATCATTATTCCATAAAATATTATACTATTTAATTCCCAATGAATTAAAAATTATACTGTAAAATATATTTTGGTATAGGGATCATGAGAAATATAAAGAGTTTCATTAATTACCATAAATATTTATTATCAAATTATCCTAAAATATTTTATGGTATTACGGTAAAGAAAAATTAAAACAGTAACATTAGTTAACATGACAATATTGATATAACTTTAGCCTAAAAGTGTTTAGGATGTGTTGTAAATGTGATAATGTAAACAGTTTCTTTATTTACGTAATGTTTCAAAGATAATTTTTTAGTTTAATGGGTTCTAAGGATGATAATTATGTACATAAAAATAGTTAAATGTATATTACAAAAAATATCATTAAACAATTTTTTGTTGTGATGTTAATATGTATGAATATGTGAAAAAATTTGACTGTTCAAAATTTTATTCCTAATTTTCACTATTATTTAGACTAGATTTCTTAATAAATGTTAATTACTAAGTAGTTAGTGGGAGTACTTTATAATATTTTCATAGAGGGGGGTGACATGAATTACTTATTGATGTAATTAAAAGAAAATCATTTCTACAGAAATAACATGAAATTCACGTATAAACTTTTAATATATTCTGTTAATGGTTAAAAAAACATATCATGTAGTTATAATAAAAAAAACTCCATTTATCATACAGTCATGTTTGTTTCAATTTATTTTACATGAACATTAAAATGATAAATTTCACCTTAAAGAAATTTTTTTTCCCCTATCCAATGATCACTATAGTGTATAATGAATTATGATGAAATGTAAAGTTAATATTGAATATATTGTAATATACATTATAATGGTTGTATATGATATAATTACGACTATATTCTTGAAGAAATAAGAATAGATTTATTACTTGGAAAAATATTCAATATTATATCTCATAGAATTTCATACTTTCGTGGATATACATAGGGATGTATTATAAAAATAAAACCTTATCATAGGATATTATAGAGATACCTAGAATGTGATCCTCCATATATTGATACCATACTTATTCAAATCACTATATGAACTTTATTAATTAAGTGGAGGGTTGGTATATTTGATATCGTTTCATTGGTTGGAGTGAAACAAAGATGGTATTTTTTCACTTTTATGATAAGAAAAAATAGATGTCTTGTGATTGAATTAGAATTTCGAAAAGAATGCCCATTATTTTTCATTTCATATTTGATGTGTTCAAATACTTAGATAAGTGATATGAGATGTTCATATTGGTTAAGTTAATGACATGTAATGTATTCTTCCACTTGTTCAGCCTTTTTCAAATAACTAGAAAAATAATGGGAGTCTTATACTAGATTGAAATGTTATATATTTTTTAGTCACTCAATTTCATGGAAAATGTTATTATATAATATACATATGATATAAATATCATTTGGTGGGGTTTTTCGAATAGATTAATAAGTATTCATGAAATAGATCGCACTAAATGCCTTTGTATCTGGAGTTGTGCTTATGTTTTTCAAGAGTCCTTTTCTTAGATACACCTTTGAAATAATGGTTTTATTGCTGTTTTAAAAGTTTTTAAGGTCTACAGGGTCACACTATTGGGACCTTGTATTATGAAACAATTTTAGACAATGTTTTTGTTCAAATATAAAGGAATATGATAAAACTGTATCCAAAAGAGTTGTATGGATTCATGATTAGTTGGGAAGTAATGCATATAGTTCTTATAAGGTTTTAGTGAAACTGGTTTGTTATTGGATATGTACTAATATATATATATATATACGTATTATAGGTTTATATTTAATTCATTTATCAAATAACATTATTATTATTCATATATTAAATTCATGTCATAATAATTACATATATGATATATATTTATTTCTACCAAATAGTATTATTCTAACTTAAAATATGTAATGAATGGATTAAATGGATTAAATGTTCATTGAATAATATTAATGAATTAATTAAAAATTGAATTAATTTATATGGATAGACAAATATGGATGAAACATTCCATTTAATGACTTGAATCATTAAGGGATATATAAAGGGATCTAATCTCTCTTATTGTACACAGTTGATTATAATAAGTCCTTTTAATTTACACTAATCCCACATGGTTGTTCATTATCTGATATGAAAAGGAAAGCACCGCTGCTTCATTCAGGTATCCTCATGATACAATTAATAATCCATTGGCCAGTGTACTCTCCTTGGAGGTTGGGTATTTCTGTTTATTGTTTCATGATCTTTATCAAGAATCATCATATGTCAATGATGTAGAAGAATAATTACATTGGTTATTTCTAGGTACACTATTTGTAAAGTTTTATTTTATGTGTTTATTCTTTAAGATAGATCTAAATGTGATTCGGTTGTATTCATAAGGACTTATGAATATATGAATACATTCATTATGGGATTTTAGTTTGTGTGGGAGTTTATTTGATATGACCAAGTTTATGTTATTTAGATGGTGGGGAATCATCCACTTTTTAGGTTATTAATTTTCAAGCTTGATATGTGTGATGATGTTGCAAAATAAATTCATTCTTTGTTTAATTTCTAAGGTGGAGGTCTCTTGTTTTGGGATTATAAATTTTTTTTTTGTAAATTAAAAAGATAATTTTTTGTATTTCTCCAATTTTTTTCATCCTCTCCTTATGTTTATTATTAACCCTTATTTATAATTTTTATACCACTATGTGAATCTAATTTCATTGCATTAACCCTTTGGTGATATAAATTTAACTTTATATATATCATTTACCCTTATGTAAGTCTCTCTTTACCCTTACACGAGTTCTGGATTACCTTATGTGGGTCCAAGTTTCCTTTACTTTATCCCAAGTTATTGGATACCCTTACATAATACTTTATTTACTATCATTACCCCTATATAACTCCTTGGGTACCCTTACATGGGTATTGGTATTTCAATTCTTTCCTTAAGTAATGTCCCTTGACCTTTATGTATAATTATTATTGAACCCTAACATAGCAGGCTTGTACTTACACACAGTGGTGATTTTTTAAGACCATTATACATTGGTCTTATAATCCATACATTGTTCTATTTTTGGTTTTATCTAGATTTTAGGGACCATTAATTTTCATCCTTCCATTTATCTCATTTTTTGTATTTCTATTGGAAAAAAATCATTCTAGGATATATCTCTCATTCTTCTTCTATATTGATGTTATTGATATACTAAATCAAATAATTTTCTCATATAGGGAGATCCTATTGTTTATACAGAGAGAGAGATATAAAAACTTGAAATAGGGAGCTCCCGAGGCTCCCAATTTGTGAGTAACTAGATGAGAATTCATTTATCCATTGATACATGAATTTTTTCCCAGTACCCTACAATTGGTGCGCACCATGGTGGCTCATGTTGTGTCACCTTCGATTATAGTGAATCCCAACAGTGAATATATTGAGGTTGTATCCCTTAGTAGACATTACATTAATGACTTCACCAGCTCGGTCTTAGTCCTCCTTACATTTTCTTTATCACTTTTTATGGTTTTTTATGCATGTTTCATCATTTACATGTTATATTTTTCATTTTCTAGTCTTACCAAAATATAATTTTTCTTTTATTCCTCTATTTTAAATTGTTAAAAGACTATGACGACTCGTCTTCATGCATGTAGGCCCACCAACAAAATAAAATAAATCATATTTCCCAGTTAGAACTTTATTTGCAAGTTTATTATAATTTTAAATCACCTAAAAATATCTTCTTCAAAAAATTAATTTAATTATACCATATTATTGAATATTCATTATAAAATTTTAATTTATTTATCTAGAAGCTAATTTGAGACTATTTATCTAGGTTTAGTAATTTTATGGTACAACATTTAATGATTGATCTATTTGTTTTTTCTGGAAATGTGCTTATATATATATGGTATTAATTTATTTTATTATTGATTTTTGTTTTTAGAATCATGTTTTTTAGAATTATTTTCTGTTGCAATTAGATTTTATGAAAGATTTGAGATGGTGTAATTTTCACTTCAACTATGCGTTTTTCAATTGTCAATATCTAGTGTCTTATTCACCATTTCAATTTTTTTCATTTCATCTGATTTATTCTTCATGTATCAAATTGAAATGTGAATATTCCATTCAAATATTATAAGTTTTCAAGTTTCAAACAAAAAGTTTATTTTTTTGTTCAATTTAAAATTTTTCCAAGAGATTCAGCCATAATGTTTTACCTTTTTCTGTATGTGGACTGCCTCTAAGAAGTACATCCATCAAAAACTAATAAAAATATTAAAACTAAATGGCACCCCATTCCATTATTCCACTGATTTTATACTCTCATGAACCAATTTTATACATCCTAGATATCTCATCCCTTCCACGAAAATCATTCTAGAAGACACATAGGAAAATATATCATATCCTTCTCAAAGAACCCCAAGAACTACATCATACCATTCTCCCCATGTATAATAAATTATCACATCCACATCATTATATAACCACTTATATATAATCATAATAGTTGGGTGTCATAAACATGAAGTACATTGACCTCATTCCCTATGTATACCATCTGCGATCCCCACTATGAAGAATCTCATCATTTTTTCAATCACAAACTACAATACACTTTGTTTATAATCAGTCACATCCCATGAGTAAGAATATGTCCCTGAAGACATAGTGTCTAATAAGGGGTAGCTAGCCACTATCTTTCCTCAATATTATAGATGATTGGGGAACTACATATGAACCAATAATATAAGGCATCATTGTAAACACACAATTAGTGTGGGGTGTGTATAGATATAACAAAAAAATAAATAGTAAATAATTAACACACATAACCATTCAAATAGTCCATAACAAGAGTACCAACATATCTCACAAATTCTCCACAAATTCTTACAACCTCCACCATTATCCCTACCACCTCAAAATAAACCACACCCCCTAGGAAAGACACATTAAATTATTCAAAATAACCCATTCCTAAAGGTTTGAATCACCATCCATGTTCATTTATCAATTCCACGTACTTCATATTTTTTTCTATTTCATTCATTATCAATTCCACACATTGCTTCATTTATCACACGTCAATTTCAATTTCCACATTTCATGTTCATCATATATATAAACCTAGAACTATACAAGACAACACATAAAAAACCTTCCATCTCAAAAAAATGAATCTCCATTAAAAAAAACACACATCTCATCCACCACATATCTCTTCCACCTATCAAAAAATTATATACCATTATCACAACCCAACCACACATTTCATCCACCAAACATCACATATTTGTTTTTAAAAAAGGTATTTATTCATATTTACTATATTTTTCATGGTATTCTTAGAAATATAAATTAATTCTTGGGAAAATTTTTTTTATCTAGATATAAATTTTTAGAACCTTTTGTGAATCTTGATTATAAATCAAATAGCCACTATCAATTTTGAAAAAACAACATGCATGCTCAAAAAAGTAGGAGAAAATCACAGGAAAAATTTAAACACATGCGCTTTATTCAACATAAAATTAATTTAAATTAAGATAATTAATTATCTTTATTAATCCTATACATTAAATATTAACAAAGGAAGAGGAAATCATGATATTCTCACCCATACATATATAGGAGTGAAAAAAGGATCCCATGCTTTGATAAAAACTTTAAAGAGAACCCTGATCATAAAGAAAGAAACGGGGGACTAATCACCCCAATACTGATTGAGATCTGCAAAAATCCAATCCACATTAAGGAACTATAAAACTACAATAAAAATATTCCCAAAAAGTGTCTCATGTGGCAAGAATACTCCATGAAATGAAAAAACTGTGAATTGGAAAAGAGAAGAGGAGAGAACTTAGCTTGATCCACAAGTATTGATCAAATGATCCAAGGGACCAGTATTTGAAATGAAAAAATAGAAGACAACTATAGAGGTTTAAATGAATCTTGACACTTGATGGGAGAACAAAAAGAACCAAAACATTTTATCGTGACCCCAACACAGCCAACATTATGATACGAATAGATCAGTTCCCCTTCTTTGGACTAGAGGTCCCCTATGATTTCATACCCTAAACTTATCATTTTTGAGATTTCCATTTTCTCATATGGTAGGATCCCTTATAACACAACCTTCAACATACCCACCACTTGGTCATGGTGACCCCCATAATGAACCAACATCCCCATATATCCTCCAAAAAACTCCCATGAACCCCCATGGAACCACACATCCTAAGGAAACTAAAAAGAAATGGTTGGAAACTCACAAACTATTACACCACATGATGCATTGATTCAATCATTTTCATCTATGTTTTAGAAATTGAAATCTATATATAAGAACTATTTTACATTAAAGTAACCCCAAAGTCATTTTGATGTGTATTTTATGACTACATGTAAAAAGGAAATGAAATTAATTATACTTTGATTTCTCTTCAATCAGAGATCATATTTTAGATTTTGAACAATTGATGCACAATATTAATCACTATCTAATAAAAAAATGGATCATTTTGAAAAACAACAACATCTTAGTTTTTTATGTTGTATATTTAATTATTTAATAATTTAATTGATTACAATTTAATTATGTTTTCACAATAATAAATGGTAATTTTTTATGTTTGGACAATTTAATATATGATATTTATTATTTATATATAATAAAATTGTTTTTTAATTAATTTGACCATATTGTATGCATAATTGATGGTCTGTCTATTCGAACATGATATAAAATATACAATCGATATGTGATAAATCCCAAAATTTTATAATTTAATTGAAAATCATTGACACTAATTTTTGGATTTCAAATAAATAAAAAGTCATTTTTGATTATTTTGAGAAAAAAACATTTCCATATAACTTACAATCTATTCCTATGTTTTAGAAATTATTTCATGGTCATTTTACTATGAGTTTATGAAAATACATGGTTATTTATAAGTTGTTGACTATTTGAAGCTTGTTTTTAACATCTTTTAATTATAATAATTATTTTTTAATCATTCCCACCATAACACAATACAAATTGTTGTGTGGCCTATTTGTATATGTAACAAGTTGATGTGTAGACTATTTATAAATGTAATAGGATTTCATAATAATTTGAGTTCATTGGTTGAGTTTTTAACCTTGAACGAATAACTTCATAACATTTAAATCAATAAAAATGCACTTTTGGCCACTCTGATAAAACTGCATGTTAGATTAACATGCACTCAATTAGTATATGCCACAAATTAAATCGTGGTTTTTTCAATGATTTAATGATATTACAAGTTAATGTAACAGGTTTTTATTTTTTTAAACACATATTACATGGGAATAGTGTACGGTATATCCTCACTAGTTAAAAATTAAATAGTGGTGGTTTTTCTGTCATTTCATGAAAATTCATGGTTGTTTTCTATATCATGAACCTTTAAAGAACATTTTTGAAGATTTAATGTCAAAAATTATTTTATAGTCATTTTCCTATGATTTCATAATAAGTTAAGGTTGTTTAGTGATTTTTTACCATCTGGAGCTTGTTTTTAGATTTTAATTCCTTAAAAACTCACATTTAATCATTTTAATAAAACTACAAGTAGAATTTTTTTCTGCTTCCATACAACATGCCACAAATTAAATGGAGGTCATTATCCTGTGATTTCATGATAGCTCAAGGTTGTCTTCTAAGTTTTGCAACATTGAGACATGTTTTTAAAGACATTTGAATCTAATAAAATTACTTTTTCAATAATTCAAAAAAACACCTCTTGTTCTATATATGTGTAGTCGATCCACACATGTCAAACATTGATAATCAATCATTTTTAGGGATTTATAAAAACATGTGGCTATTTTCAAGGATTTGACTATTGGATGATTATTTTTTGAATTTAATCAATAAATGAAGATTGTGTTCTTTGAAAGTATTTTTCAGGGAATTGCACCATTTATAAATATTTATAATGACTTGTAAATATAAAAAAACATATTTTCTAATCATCTTGACCACATTTCCTACACTGCCTATCAGATTGACCCATGGTCTATTCAGACATGTCAAATATTAACAATGTTGTTTTTAAAATATTCCAACTTCACCATATTTATGTTATATCTATTATAATATTTAAAAAATTAATCAATTATCATTTCCTATAATTTCATGATAATTTGATCTCTTTTTCTTAGGTGGTACATTTTTTAATCCAATTTGTATACTTTAAGGAAAATAAAAATTCACTTTTTACATTCAAACAAAAGCACAATACATATTGATGTATCATCTATTTATGCATATGATAAATAAAACCGTGGTTATTTTCCTATGATTTATTGAAAATTTTTGTTTTTATAGGTTTTGGCTATTTAACATATTTTTAATCATTATTTTTGTAAAACAAATTTTTTGATAGTTCTGAAAACATATTATTTTACAATGACATGAGGTCTATTCCCACGAGTCATAAATATAATTATGAGTTATTTTATTGTGATTTAACGGTAATAAGTGGTCCATTACAAGGATTTATATGCTTTGATTCAATTTTTGAATGACTTCAAAAGCATTTAAAAACACACATTTTGTTATTACAAAGTGAAAAAATGTTATATTGATGATATTTATTTTTATACATGTCAAAAATTATTAGGAAAATGTTTTTTTATGATTTCATGATTATTTGATTCTATTCTATAGTTTTTTACAATTTTATGCACATTTTTGTAATTTATTTCTAGAAAAGATGGTATTGGTAATTTTATGACACCTCGTGTCTAATTAAAGCTAATTTTATTCCAACATATCAAATATTAAATAGAATTAATTTACATGTGATTTAATTATATCCCAAGATCATGGACCATTGAAATGTGTTTTAAAATAAATTTTAATCTTTAAAAACACACTTTTACTAATTTATAGTTCATCACCAATCATATGAAAATGTTTTTTATTTTAACATGATAAAAATAATTCAAAAATAATTCTTAAGTTATTTCATGATAATAAAAGATAGTTTTTTCTTGGATGATCCTTTGATGCTCATTTTTTTAGATTCTAAATCCCTAAAAACACTTTCTGGCATTTAAAGAAAACTGCATGAAAGATTTTTGTATAATTTATTCAAACATGGAAGCAAATAAATGGTTGTAATAATCCTTCAATATCATGACAATATTAGAGTGTTTTCTTGGTTTTGACACTATAAATCATGTTTCTAAATATTCAAATACAAATAAATGCTTTATTGGTCCTCCAAGATACATCATACATCAGACTAATATGTGTTCCATTAAAACATGTTAGAAATTTACCATAAATCACTATCCGATTATATAATAAAAATCCTACATGTTTGAAATATTTTGACCACTTATTGCACGTTTTTTCACTTAAATGGAGGCAATTACATGTCTAACTAGTGGATTTTATTCAATATTCTCTATGTATCTTACATTGTATTGAGAAGATAGATTATTGGGAAATATTAAAATATTTTTATTCTCATATTAATTTCTATATAGATTTTTTAAATTTATTGATTTTTTCTTAAAAAAATTAAAATTTATAATATTTATAATAATAAAATTATTATTATTAAAATTATTTTATTAAGCAAATTAGATCATTGTTGGAAACTATTGGCATCCTTCATTGAAGGCCAATGGAAAACTATATATATATATCAAATAGGGAAAGTACCATATAAGATATCGGAAGGCAATTCTCTTCCCAAATCAACCGTGACTGCTAGGTGTTCAAAAACTATTTGGGTGACCACGTTCAGTAGTTATAAAGGATAAATTTCTTACTAGTGAAAGCTGAGAAAGTCAAAAAAAATATATAATTTAATTGTCAAAACCTAAAATTTTGGATTAAAATATTATACACTTAGATGTATTTTTATATATATAGTAGAATGATATTATGTGGGTGTAATGTTGATTGATGATTCATGAGTCAGACTGATGTGTAATCTATTTCTTCATATCAAATTTTAAATGGTGTCCATTTTCATATGATTTCTTGACAATATGAGGTCTTTAGTTAGGTTTTGATCTTTTAACACTATTCAAAACATTGTTAAATCAAATAATACAATTTTTTATCATTCAAACCATAACACATTGATGTAAAATCGATTCACACTTGTCTCAAATTAATCAATTATCTATTTTAAGTTATTTATAGATAATCCCATTTCCTTCATTAGGATTAACTTCTGACCCATGTAATTCTGAATTTTTTAATCAATTAAAACACATTTTTCATCATTCGTATAAAAAAACAACATGGATAGGTTTATGGTCTATTTATATATGTAAAATTTAAATAATCTTCATTGTGTTGTGATTTCATGAAAATTTCAGTTTATTTTTTATCATTTTGACCTTATAACATATTTCTAATCATTATTTACTATAAAAAAATTTTGTAATTCTAACCCCACAGTACATCATAATGACATAAAATATATTTTGAAAAGTGTATAATTTTATGATGGATGTTTTACTATGATTTCATGACAATATGATGTTGTTTTCTAGGTTTAATCCCTTTAATAAATGTTTTAAATACTTTTAAAATCTTATATATCACCATATCATTTATTTTAATCTCATTGATCCTTAAATTGATGATACATATTTTTTTACAAGTCACAAAATATTTGAAAGAAAATTATCATGATTCCACAATATTTCAAGGTACTTTTTTACATTTTGACACTTTGATAGGTTTTTCAACATTTAAATCTATAAAACATACTTTTTCTTATATGTATCCCATTAACATTTCCCCATCATAAACGCATATATAATTTCTTACTTTAGAATATAGATTTTAGTTCTACCTTGATTCATAGATGAAATTTTTCTTCTTGGATTCTTCATATTCATCTAGTACATTTTTTTTACAGTTTCTTCTTTTGAATTATAGATATGTGTTTTTATTTTCATTTTTATTTCTTTTTACTTTATTTTTACCTAATTTTTTTTATTATTATTAAATTTTAACTTCATTTTTTTCAACTATTTCTTCTCATTACTGTACATCTACATCTGTTTATAGATTTTTTATATGATCTTTTGTTCTTTTGATTTTGATTTGACATCTTTTTAATTATCTTTAGTTTATAAATTAGTTTATATTATTAATTCTGTTTTATTATTATTTATTCTATTAATTATATTTATATTACTTATGTAATATTTTCCTTGATACAACCTATTTTAGTTGGTTCATATTTAATTTCTAATTATGCTTCTATTCAATGTTTTTTAATCTAATACATACAAAATCCATTCACTCTTACTTCTCCATTGATTTTGTTTTATGTTTTTGTTATAACATGTTTGTGTGTCCACATCATCTTAGGGGTTTATCGTAACCATTGATTGAGTGGATCCAAAAGTTTCCATCAAGATATCCAATATCTCAGGTTAGGGATATATTCTAACCTGGTACCTTATATTTCCATTCAAATCATGAGAATTGTAGGAATCAAAAATTGTAAACACCTGAGCCCAAGCTACTGAATTCAGACCTTATAAATGATGTTAATTTTTTTAAAAGAAAAATAATAAATAGACAAAATTTGGATTGTTTATCAGGATATTTTACTGACCTAGGTTTTGGGGAATTATAAACTATAGCTGTACAAAATTTGAAATTTAATAAATAAAGATCATTAGCACACTACTTATATAATAGAAATTCATTTCTCCCTAACTACTAAACTGTTAAATTCGTTATAATACAGAGGGTGATAATTAATTATGCCCATTAAGGGGTTTCAAAACAAATAATACATTCTTTTAAATAATTTATTGAAAATAAATATACATACCTTAAAAATAGATTTTCACAATAGTTGAATATATTTTTAAAATGTGTACTGAAAAATAATTGGAAAATATCCTTGAAAAAAATTATGGTGCGTCATTGATGATATCTAGAAGACAATATTAAAATCCATAACATAAGCCCACTAGTCATAACTAATACTTATGGTTCCACTACCCATAACGTCACATAACTCACTAGTGCCAATTTTTGAAAACATATTTAAATAGGCCCACCATTCTCATTTCTTACCAATAACCTTTCCAAAGTACTTACATAATATTATTTCCTTCAAAAAAAATAATCATTCTCATTTCATCAAAATCTTAAAAAAAATATCTTAAATAATTATTGGGAGAATACCATGCTTGAAATAACTATTTATATTTTGAAACCATAATTGTAAGAAAAATGAAATAAGTGTTGTCATGATATCCAATGCACTGAATGTCACATGTGATCTAGATGGTGGCCAAAACTATTAATGAATGACATGTGAGGGGATGAAAATGAAATTTAACACATAAAATAATAAATTGACTCACATAAAATGATAAGAATTATCACATGCAATTGTGTAAAAAAGGTGAATATAGGAATATAAACATACATAAATCATTAAACACTAGCTTGGTAGTTGATAAATACCATCTATAACTTATAAATAATAATATTTAATAACTATACATATGATTTTTATATTTATATGAATATATATATACACAAACACACACACACACACACACACACAGATATATATATATATATGTTTATGTATATCTGAAATGAAATCATAAAACCCTTCCAACCGAATGTTTTAAAAATAAGAACCCTCTTACATGTACTTATACAGAAATGGGTTGATATATGTGTGTATATTAACATGTATAAACACACATACACACAAACACACACACTCACACACACACACACACACAGATATCACTCTCGTAACATCAATTTTAAAAACAACGATATTCCCTTATACAGATAAGTTCATAGAAATATGGTTTAAGACAGAATAAATCTATAGCATATATTTATATATACTGAAGATAATAATCTATATATGTGCTTATACACATGTATATACACATATATATATGTAAATACCATAACGTGATAAATGAAATTACAACCTTAAATACTATATGGTTTTAGAAGTGTACACTTTAAATCAATAACCCTTATCATATATGCAATCTGAAATAGGTAGATATGATTTGAATATATATATATATATATATATCATTGTATAATGGGCCAAAACAATTAAAACCCTTACAGAATAGGTTGGTTCATAAAATTAAATACTAAATCATCTACAAAATATAATTGTAAATAATAATTCCCTTACATGACACGGGAAAACCGAAGAGGGAAGGTAAATACTACCTGTAGTATAAACATGAACAAAAGGATATTTTTTTCTCTATACTTTCATCCTTGGAGGTGGGGTTCTCTCATATATTTATAAAAAAATGGATGTTTTCTAAGATTCTCAAAGAAGTCGAGTTATTATTATTATTATTATTATTATTATTATTATTATAAAACAAAACTAAACAATGATGAACAACCATATGTAATTATTTTTATATTTTCATAACTATCCAAACAATGTAATATTAATAATATATTTTGTTTACAATTTTTTAGCTTTTCTATGAGTCATCATTGATTTATTACTCATTCACCGGTCACCCGTGATTACCACACTTCTTCCATGATATTAAATATTATTATCAAATTTTTATCAATTTATTCCTATTATTTTTTTGGTGTCTGAGTCACACTTCAATCAAGTCCATCATTTCAAAAAACAATACATCACATTTTGACATATCTTCAGTTATTATTTATCGATTTTTTAAAAAAACATTTAACAATTCATGTAACATTTTTTAAATTAATAATTTTTTTTATAAATATGAATATATAGATTTAAAAAAATGTAATATTTTTATAAGTACAAATTCATTATATATATATATATATCATTTTATCATTTAATATATATATATATATATATATAATTTTTTAATATAAATAATTTAAATTTCATTTTTATTTAAGAAAAACAAATTATTTTTTGTTTTTCATAGTATAGTAATTATATATATTTATAATTAAAAAATTTTATAAAACACAAAAATAAAATAAAATATGTTATCTAGAAAATAATAAAAATTTCTTTCATATAAAAAATGTATTACACATAATTATTAGAAGTTTTTTTGGAAAAAATGTAATTATCATATTTTATTTATTTCAAACAAATGGTGAATTTTTAATTATAAAAACTAAATATGTTACGCCCCGACCCTAGTTACCTAGAGTCGGTGCATTATTAGATAACATTGGAATGATCACAATAGATCAAGTCTCGAAAGACAGATTTGTTTAGTATCCTTGGAAACACTTTATATATTCAAAAGTCTTACATTACATTATAAAGTGAAAAAAACTACAACACATCTTGTATTCATATCCCCTCATACATTCCCTATAGGTCATTCATAAAATACTTATTCACATCCTGGGAAAAATTAAAACATTCACAGGGGTGAGCTCAGATGCTCAGTAAGGATAACAATATAGAGGAAACTTTCATAAATAAACATAAACATTTAGAGGAATGTATAACTAAAACTAAAGCCTTTTAAATTTGAACATAAACATAATATGGAAAAGATAAAATGAAATAATGGAATTTACATATTCAAATGGAAATTATACTAGTATAATAATCACATGAAATATCAATAACCACTTTCATAATGATAGAATGCATAATGCCAGACTATCATAACCACATAGTCAAATACTTGTTCCAAGACTAAAAATAAGATTTTTTCAAGGCCTTGTTTAAAGACACTAGTTTGTCTCTTGAGACCCACCGATGCATCGAGGAGCTATAGAAGGATCCACCAGTATCTTACTAAGTCCAATGCATTCCCCATATGAATAGGTTTAAACAATACATAATTTTTTTTATGAAAACTAGCATACGAAATTTCAATACTTTCTCCATAAACCATGAATGGAATAAAAATAGCACATCCACAGTAAAACATAACTCGTTCAATACAATATGGAAGATTGTATTCTAACATATTAACCTCAATTGAGAATAATGAAGGATATTGATACATATGAAATTAATCATCAAAACTATTTGAGAGAAATATCTCTTTTTTTCAAATCATTGAAAAGTCACAAATTTATAAAGGAAGTAATTTAAAAGGGATTTTTGAATCAAAGTGTCCCATAACACTTTGAAACTTTTGAAAAGAAATATCATTTCAAAAAATTGATGTCCATATAAATAAATTCAAAAAATAATTTTGAAAACATGGACATTAAGTAAAAAGATTTATAAAGATAAATTTTTAAATCATTTAAAATTCTGATCGTGATAAAGGATACCTTTCACAAATTCTTAAAATATTCATTTTGAAATCATTTAAAAGTCACAAAATTATAAAATAAATCATTTAATTTCAAAATATTCTTATAATCTTCTAAGTTAAACTTCAATGATTTTATAACGGTAGAAAATAGCCACACCCACCGTATATGTTAAACAAAGACATTCTTAACATAATTTTGTCGAAAAGGTTAAAAAGGACCTTGTTTGGAAAACGACAGAATGATTCCTTTATAAACATATTATAAAAAGTCAACATGGGTATAAATGACTTTAACCCTTACTCTAAAAAATAGTAAGAATGATTTGAAATACATTTTTAAGAAAAAACATGGATGTGGACAATAAAGAGGTCCCAATAGATAATTACGTATAAACAACCTCGGATAATGAAGAGATTGTGAAATAAACCCTTACCTTGTAAATTTCCTTGGTTGAGGGTAGGGTAAACTCCTGTATAATGGGGAAATAATTTTTATTAAATTATACAAGAATAATATATGTTAATATGATATCATATATGATCTTTTAACATTAATTTGTTAATAATATCTTAGTATTATCATCGTTTCGGGTGTTAAAAGATTTGTTTTTCATTATATTCTCTGTTATGTGAGCCATATTTGTTATGAATGTAATGTATATTATTCATATCAAGAATTATATCATGTCTCTAAAAATTATTTTTAATCATCAAATAAAATTTAGTCTTGAATGGATACGATGGGGGATGAGTCTCGTCGCATTCATGGAGATGGTAAACTATACGTACGCACGAGCGACAATATCATTCTTTTGATATTAAAATAATATATAATTGGATGTTATATCATATATACAGAATTATTATCATGTTATATTTATTATTTAAATTAATTACACATCATTATTATACCGATCCAAATAATAATGTATTGAATAATAATTACCCCACGACGTAGAGACAGTAGTTCGTATGTACGCACGTATGGTGACATTTCAATAAAATGACAGCTAGAATATTGAATATAGTTGTACCATATTTATAATAACATCACAGTATATATGAGATACTGGATTTATTATTTTATAATGGAAATAACAAAGAAAAAAAATGTTGAAGAAGAAAGGAACATGAAAGAGGATACTGATAAAATTTCCTCTTCTTCGGGTTCTTCATTTTGATTTGATCAAAAGGACTCCTTAGGTTGGATTTCTGAGTAAAAGAGAGCCTCTAGGATTAATGGATTATAGTTGAGAGTGTATTTGGGTAGAGTTTGGCTGAACCAAAAGGCTTGTAAGGTATGAATAATTGGTTAGAAGTGGTGTCCTTTTATAAGGGTGAGGAGGGGCTCTTTCGGAAAAACATAAAGTATTAATTTATAATAAATACATATTCGGTTTCTAATGTCTCCAAAGTGTATTATTAAAATTATATGGTGGGTAGTGGTATAAATACTTTCAACCAGTAGATTTTAGACCGGTTTGGGTCATTATATCAACCATATCTTTTAGTTTTAACTCTTAGTTAATTAGTTTGACATTTACCATGTCACTTTGTATTTTTATATTATATACTTAATAAACGTACAATATACATCCATGATACCCCCAAGTGGAAAATTAATGATACAAATATCATTATATAAGTCATTTGGTGGATCGTTATATTTTTAGGAATATAATATCAACTAATAATATATTACTTTTTTTAAAAACTCATTTATGTCAATTTTGACAATATTTAATAAATTTTTTTTTAAATTCATAAAAACATTATTAATTCAGAAAAAAATCATTTAAGAAATCCTATCATTTCATATTAACCAATAAAATTCTTTGATGAAATCCAAACATTCAAATTATTTTTATTTTAGCATTTATAATACTAATTATTTGATTCTTTCATTAATTAGGAAAATAATGCATCGTTATTGTGTCATAAATAAATTTAATTATTAAATGTCTAAAAATTATAAATAAAATAAAATTATGTAGGAAATATTTTTATTTTAATAATTAATATTTATATTCTAAAATATAACATATATAACCCTATGTGAAAATTATTTTTCTAAAAGATATATGCTTATGTCATTTTTGTATTTACGTTAACTTAATTAATATAAAGGGTCATTATCACCTACAAGTGGCTCTATGAGGTCCCAAAATCGACCCAAAGATGCCCATGGTCGCCCATGTATCAACCAATAGGGTTAGGACACGTTTTATGGTAAATTAATATTATTATAATATTATTTGATTACCCTTATTTACCGGATTTACCTTTTAACCATGGTAAATAAATTATTTACTGAAATAATTATTCAAAATGTATAAAAATAAGAGTTACCTATTTACACAATTTGGACATCCTGATTCCAAATATGGAATTCATTTTTCCAAATTCAAAACACATATGTGGAAGAAATTAATTTAAATTTAACTTCCGTTGTCAAAACAAAAAGCGTGTTTTTAAGAAATAATAACTATCAAAAGATTGACACTTGTTTATGTCCGATTTAATTTTGAAATTTTGTCCAATGACCAAAATTATATTAAATGGTAAAAATATATTCTAAATTTACTTTAAAACCACTAAAATTCATAATTTATCACTACTAATTATTTCGATTAAAAAAGTTGTTTTTTATTAAAATTTAGTAATATTCACTATTAATCAAAATATAAAAGTTATCCGAAAAGTACCAAAATTTCACCCTAAGCTAATTCCCAAATTCCGAAACCAAAAATGAAGACCATTTTTACCAATTGAAAACCTATAAGTTTCATTTATTAATTTAAAATTAACTCTTGTGGTCAAAACCAAAAGGCGTATTTTAAAGAAACAATGTATATCTAAAGATTAACACTTGTTTATGTCCAATCGCAAAGTGAAATTACTTAAAATGAAAATAATTGGATTAAATTGTAATAATTTAATATATTTATACTTCAAAACCATTAAAATTTATAATTTAACACTATTAATTATTTTGATTAAAAAATTTGTTTTCAGCAAAAATATAGTATTTTTCACTATTCACCGAAAAATGAATGTTATTATAAAAACACCAAAAAATTATTAAAACTGAATTATTATGTCATGATTCTAAATAATAAGTTTATTTTTTCAAATAGAATATATAAAAGTTTAAAATATTGTATTTAAAAAGGGTTTACAATTAAAAGGTGGTAAAAGTGCATTTTTTTTAAAAATACTTCTTTTATCAAAAAACAAATTAGTTCTTACATTATATCTATGAAACTCATAATATGGATTCAAAAATTATATGTATTATATATAGTTCATAATTTAGTTAATAATATTCATAACCTCTTTTGAACGGCTAGTTTGGTAAGTTGTGGTGCACTTGAACTCGGTGTTGCATGTAATGCAAGTTATTGAATTACATTGAAGAAAAAACGTACAATGAAATCTTGGGGTGTTACATTATTCCCTACTTCAATAAATTGCATCCTTGCAATTTGAAATTGTTCTTTGAAAATAAAAGGCCGGAAATAGAAAATACCTTTATGGGAAAACCCACATCAAAAATTGGGTTAATAAAATTTAGTCTTAATAACAGGAAAAGGGGGATTGAAAAAGTCACCACCAAATTAGTGTTTCGTATAGGAGAAAATTGGTGCCAATTATAGACACATAATTATATAGAAAATGTAAATATTTATAGGGACTGATTGTGGTCATCAATCTCAAACATGTGTAAAATTGAAGGCCTCAATGCCATAAATCTATGATATCTTAAAATATCATTGGTTCAACAAAACATAATGTTTTAGGATAACACATTTTTGATTTTAGGATCCCTTCCCTAAATTTTAATATTTAATTCCTTCATTGGATGAAAGAAATTATACTTGGAATGTAGAGATACATCCTTTAACAAATTTCTACCACAAACTCATCTTTCACTATAAAAGATAATAAAACTTAAAAATATTCTATTTATCAAAATCGTATAGGGTTCCAATAATGAATTTATAATTCACAAATTAGACCATTAAAAAACTACAATATTAAATCCAGGACATCGCGTGGGTCAGTGATAGGAGATACAACCTGTCCTCCCTTAAGTTGTGGGTTCAAGTCTCACAGCCTTGCTAGACGTGACAGGTTGCTTCCCGACCTCCGGGTTATCCCAAAATAACCATAAATATAGTATCCAATTTAAATATTAATCTATTTTAACTATTATAATTACCCAAAATAATTATATCCAAACTCTCAGTCTAATATTTATAAGGATGTTAATCAGAATGAGGATCCTTTTTTAGGTAATAATATGTGAACGCCTTCATCGTGTATTCTTTTACAATACCGCAACATCATGAATTACAAAAATCAACCATCTCTTATTCCAAAATCACTACCTCATTATCAGGACCATATTTAGGATTACCTTTAATTAAACCATTTATTTTCCAAAAATTGTAGCTTACTATGAAGTGACTTATCTTAGAACCATATACTCTCAAATCCTCAATAGAATAGTACTCTAGTAAAATCCTTATTTATCTCCATAATTCATGTAACCAGTATAATATTGATACAACAGTCATAAAACATAATAACACTAGTCATTCATCTTCATCTTAGGTAGTATCATAACATGATTATTATCCAATAACATCATTTTTGGTATACTCTTATGAATGGGATATTGATTCGCTTATTGTCTCAACACCTTGCAGATGAAGAATTTTATATTTGAAAACTTTTTCTTACCCTTTCAATCATGTACTTGGTGTACTTTTTTCTCTCCAAACTTATAAAAACTCCCATTCCCTTCAAGCATTTACCAAGGTGATTCATTCCAAATTTATCACATATTGATAAATCCTTCTTTCCCTTATTCCCTCTATCCATCTTTCTTTTTACCATCCTTTTCTTCTCTTGCTTCCCTTTAAAGCAATAGAATTCAGAGAATTCTTTAATAATCATATGATACTATTTATTCATATAATGATAATATATGGGAGTCTATTTCCATTCTAAATGTTGTCTTAATACCAAGAATGATATGTCCCTTCTTAATCTTGGGATCATACGTACTGAGGGAGTTCTCATTCCTTCAACTGGGCGCCATCTCTAAACAATGGCATACACTAGGTAAGTTTATGAATCACAATTGAAAATTCAAAAAATACCTAACATAAATTGAATATTTTATGGATATAATCCATAATCACAAAAAAAAAATCATTGAGGAGGTATATACTCATAAACCCATCATAGTTGTTTGTGAAGAAAATGAGAATTATCCTAAGCATATAGTGTCGTAACCAAGAGTGCAGCAAGGCTCGTTGTCATGCACCAGTTCCCGTTCGAGTCTAGCTCAAAGTGGGTTTTTTGGGTTACCCCTAGGTGCATCTGTTCCAGAGCCGCCTCTACCTGTTCATATCCAGACAGGGATGGATTGCTTGGAAAACTCAAAAAACCTCTACAATACCAAAATTCTAGGAAGTTCTTCTATACTAATCCTCAAAGTCTATCTTAGGTCTTTGTGCTCTAATCACATTTTATCTAAATCTAGATTCCAAGGTTTGTACTAAAATTCTTCTGATACCAACTGTAACTCCCCGACCCCAGTAACCTAGAGTCGGTGCATTATTACATAACATTGGAATGATCACAAAAGATCAAGTCTCGAAAGATCGATTAGTTAACTTGCCATTGAAACACTAGATATATTCATAAGTCTTACATTACATTATAAATTGAAAAAAACTACAACACATCTTGTCTTCATATCCCCTCATAAATTCCATGCAAGTCATTCATAAAATAATTCTTCACCTCCTAGGAAAAATTGAAACATTGAAAGGGGTGAGCTCAGATGCTCAGTAAGGATAACAATATAGCAGAAACTTTCATAAATAAATATAAACATTTAAGTCAATGTAGAACTAAAACAAAATCCTTTTAAATTTGAACTTCAAAATAATATGGAAAAGATAAAATTAAATAATTCCATTTAATTATCCACAAGGATATTCTACTAGTCTTATAATCACATGAAATTTCAATAACCACTTTCATAATGATGGAATGCATAATGTCAGACTATCATAACCACATAGTCTAGGCCTTGTGCCAAGACTACGAATAAGATTTTGTCAAGGCCATGTGCCAAGACACTAGTTTGTCTCATGAGACCTACTGATGCATCAAGGAGCTATAGCGGGCTTCACCTGTAACTTACTAAGCCCAATGCATTCCCATATGAATAGGTTAAAACATTACATAAACATTCGTATTAAAACTAGCATACGAAATGTCAATACTTTCTCCATAAACCATGAATGGTATAAAAATTGCACATCTATATTCAAAAATTACTCATTAAATACAATATGGAATATTTTATTGTAATATATTAACCTCAATCAAAAATAATGAAGGATATTGACACTGATGAAAATAATCATCAAAAATATTTGAGAGAAATATCTATTTTTATTAAATCATTGAAAAGTCCCACTTTTATAAATGAAGTAATTTAAAAGAGATTTTTGAATCAAAGTTTTCCATATCACCTTGAAACTTTTGAAAATAAATATCATTTAAAAACATTCATGTCCTTATATATTAATTATTAAAATAATTTTGAAAACATGGACATTAATTAAAATCATTTATAAAGATAAATCATTAAAACATTTAAAATTCTGATATTGATAAAGGGTACCTTTCAAAAATTATTAAAATATTTTTTTTGAAATAATTTAACAGTCACATAATTATAAAATAAAACATTTACATTCAAAATATTCTTATAATATTGTAAGGTAAGCTTCAACAATTTTATAATGGTGGAAAATAGCCGCACCCACCGTATAAGTTAAAAAAATACATTCATACCATAATTTTGTTGAAAATGTTAAAAGGGACCTCGTTTGGAAAATGAAGGAAGGATTCCTTTATAAACATTTTATAAAATGTCAGCCAGGGTATAAATTCCTTTAACCCATAATCTATAAAATATTAATAATTATTTTAAATACATTTTTAATAAACATGGATGTGGATAATAAAGAGGTCCCAGTAGATAATTACGTATAAACAACCTCAGATAATGAAGAGATTGTGAAATAAACCATTACCTTTTACTTTTTCTTGGTTGAGGGTAGGGTAACATCCTTTATAACGGTGAAATAAATTTTATTAAATTATAAAAGAATAATATACATTAATATAATATCATATATGATCTTTTAGCATTGATTTGTTAATAATATCATAGTATTATCATCGTTTCGGATGTTAACGACCTCATTTTTCATAATATTCTTTATTATGTGAGCCATATTTGTTATGGATAGGATGTATATTATTCATATACAGAATTATATCATGTATTTAAAAATTATTTTTAATCATAAAATAAAATTTAGTCTTGAATGGATACGATGGGGAATGAATCTCATCGCGTTCGTGGAGACGGTAATCCGTACCTACGCACGTGTGACAATATAATTTTTTTATATTAAAATAATATATAATTAGATGGTATATCATATATAAAGAATAATTATCTTGTTATATTTTTTATTTACATGAATTACACATCATTATTACACCCATCCAAATAATAATGTATTGAATAACAATTACACCACGATGTGGAGACGATAGGCCGTACGTACGCATGTGTGGTGACATGTCATTAAAGTGATGGATAGAATACTTAATAAGGTTGTACCATATTTAAAATAACATAAAAGTATATAGTTGATACTGGAGTTATTATTTTATAATGGAAATAACAAAGAAAGAAGAAGTTGAAGAAGAAAGGAACTTGAAAGAGGTTTGTGAAAACATTTCCTCTTCTTCGGGTTCTTCCTTTTGATTTGATCAAAATGAATCATTAGGTTGGGTTTCTGACTAAAATTAGGCCTCTAGGATTATGGGAGGATAGTTTAGAGGGTATTTGGGTAGAGGTTGGCCGAACCAAAAGGCTCTGAAGGTATGAATAATTGGTTATAAGTGGTGTCTTTTTATAAGGGGGAGGAGGGGCTCTTTAGGAAAAACCTAAAGTATTAATTTATAATAAATTAATATTGTGTTCATAATGGCTCTAAAGTGGAATATTAATATTATAATGTGGGTATGGGTCTAAATCCTTTCAACCAATAGATTTTAGATAGGATTGGGTCATTATATCAACCTTATCTTTTAGTTTTAACTCTTAGTTAATTAGTTTGACATTTACCATGTCACTTTGTATTTTTATATTATATAGTTAATAAACATACTATATACATCCAAGAGACCCCCAAGTGGTTCATTAATGATACACCTATCATGATATAAGTTTTTTGGCCGAACATTAGATTTTTAGGAATAGAATTTCAATAAATAATATAATATTTTTTTAAAATCTCATTTATGTCAATTTTGACAATATTTTATAATTGATTTTTGTTAAAGTCTTAACAACTTTATTAATTCGAACAAAATTAATTTATGATATAAAAACAGGTCATATTAACCAAAATAAATTCTTTTATGAAACTCAAACTTTCAAATTATATTTATTTTAACATTTATACTACTAATTATTTGATTCTTTCATTAATAAGGAAAATACTGCATCATTATTGTGTCCTAAAAAAATTTATGTATTAAATGTCTAAAAATTATATATAAAATACCATTAGGTATTAAATTTATTTATATTTATAATTAATATTTATAGTTGAAAATATAACATATATAACCCTATGTAAAAAAAAATTTCTAAAATATATATGCTAATGTCATTTTTGTACTTACTTTAACTTAATTAATATAATGTGTCCTTATCACCTACAAGTGGCTCCATGGGGTCCCAAATTCGACCCAAAGATTCCCATGGTCAGAAATGTATCAAACAGTAGGGTCAGGACATGTTTTAGGGAAAATTAAAATTATTATAATATTATTTGTTTACCCTTATTTAGCGAATTTACCATTTAACCATGGTAAATAAAATATTTTCAAAGTAATTATTCAAAATGACTATAAATAAGAGTTACCTATTTAAAAAATTTAGAAATACTGATTCCAAATATGGAATCCATTTCTCCAAATTCAAAACATAGAAGAGGCATAAATTAATTTAAAATTAATTCCCGCTTTCAAAACAAAAAGCGTGTTTTTAAGAAATAATAACTATCAAAAGATTGACACTTGTTTATGTCTGGTTTAATTGTGAAATTATTTCTAATGACCAATATTGTATTAAATGGTAAAAATATATTCTAAATATACATTAAAACCACTCTAATTCATTATTTACCACAATAAATTATTTCAATTAAAAAGTTGTTTTTAATTAAAATTTATTATTTTTCACTATTCATAAAAATATAAAAGTTATCCAAAAAGTAGCAAAATGTCACCCTAAGCCAATTTTGATATTCCAAAACCCAAAATGAAGTCAATTTTACCAAATTAAAAACCTCAATGTTTCATTTATTAATTTAAAATTAATTACCGTTGACAAAACCAAAAGGCATATTTTTAAGAAACAATATCTATCTAAAGATTTACACTTGTTTATGTCCAATCTCAATGTGAAATTACTTAAAATGACCCAAATTGTATTAAATTGTAAAAATATAATATATTTATACATGAAAACCATTAAAATATATAATTTAACACTATAAATTATTTTGATTAAAAAAGTTGTTTGGAGCTAAAATATAGTATTTTTCACTATTCACCCAAATATGAAAGTTATCAGAAAAACACCAAATATTTATTGAAACTTAATTCTTATGTCCTGATTCTAAAGAAGAAGTTTATTTTGTAAAATTGAATATATAAAATTCTTAAATATTGGATTTAAAAAGGTTTTACAATTAAATGGTGGTAAACGTGTATTTTTTAAGAAATACTTCTTTTATCTCAAAAAATGAATTAGTTCTTACATTATGTCTAAGAAACTCATAATATGGATTATAAAATTATAATTGTTATATATATTTCAAAATTAAGTTAATACTATTCATAACCACTTTTGAACGGCTAGATGGTAAGTTGTGGTGCCCTTGAACTCAGTGTTGCGTATAATGCAAGTTATTGAATTACTTGGAAGAAATAACGTACTATAAATTTTGGGGGTGTTACAAAACAATCCTCAATCAAAATAAATTTTAATTTTAATTTATTGGGGCATTGCAATGATGGTTTGATGAATTTTCTATTTTAATATCGACACCTTTGCATTCATAGTGTTATCACAATAACAATGGAATTCCTAGAAATCTCATACCTTCCAATATCCACCTAAAATCATGGCTCTAATGGTGGATCCTTTGTACCACCTATAGTAATATTCTCATACATCATACATATCACTAAATTCTAGTCAAGCTATACATTCACCCACTACATACCTTTATACTAGATACTAACCATCCCAGGCATCTTAGGGTATCATCCATATAAAAAGGTAATTTAAAGGTATCAAAGGCATTGAAAATAGTTCTAAGTCCAATGAATGATTCACAGGCATCCTGAGATATCACATAGCATGAAAAATAGTAAAATTATAACATATTTGGGGCTAACCAAATGTCCATGAGATCCCTCATCATCAAAGAATGACATGATTATAGGATGGTTTGGATTCTAGGTAGCACCTAAAACCATCTAGACACATGGACTCATACATCATCTAAGGGTCATATCTCAATGTGGAACCCAAAGGGGTCCCCTAGAGGCATCACCCTTGGGATTTCCAGTCACAGCTAGTCTTTCATAACATTCCCCAATGATAGTAGAAAATCCCATCACACAAAATCATCTAGGTCATAAACAAGATTCATTGGCCTCAAGGGTATACCTCATCAAAGAGACATTTAAAAGACATATGGAGTACCATCTCAATACATTTTTCAAATAATTTACAACACAAACTAGGTTCGTCCATATTGAATCACATCAATATCCCTATTATAGGTCTTCTTGTAACTAGGTATCTTCTTAGTATAGGCCTCTTCCATCAATGGTTAAGGATTCAAGCCCCTGAACAAGGTCCATGGTGGCACATTCACCTCGTCTCTTTATTCTTCAGTGCTATTATGAGTAAAATTTAAATTTAAATTTTACTATTTAAATTAAATAATAAAATTATATAATAATAGTTACCATAATCTATGGTTGTGGCCTCAAAAACTCACATGCATATATACATCATGCATAAACGTTATAGGGATAGTATTATGTCCACATCCCTTATCATGATGCTTCTCAATATATTTTACAATGGTCGAAAGATGCATCCCATTCTTGCACAATATCAAGAACTTAACTCTCCAAATAGACCATATAAATTAAATATAGTAACATTGTATTTAAGTAAGAAGATAAATTTAATAAATTTAAATTTTAAACATATTAGAATATTTTCCACAAAATCACTAGAAGGAATCATAGTGAAATATTCACGACTAAAAGTGTTCTAACGAGATTTGGAATTCCCTCGAACCAATTATTTGGAAAAAACTAACATGGGTGACTAATCCCATCCTAATTTGAATTTAATTTGAGGAAAATTTGAAATAAATTTGTGGAACAACAAATAATTTCCAAAATAGAAAAGGAGGGTATGTAGACACTATAACATCCTAATATTTTATGAAATATATTCATTAAAGTTAATTTAAATTCATACATGGGTTATGTTACACACAATAAATAGTTTATCTTCATCACAATTAACAACATGTATATATTACATTTAACACCACATCGACATCCCTTAATGTCTTACATTAAACAAAATAATGAGTCTTACTGGGAAATGATATGGTTTTAATATACTTATGAAACATGATAGCTATCATCTAGCTGTTGTAATGGCTTGATGGATGATATTAAATAAATTATAAAATTATTTTTTACAAATTTTTATAAAATGAATTCATTGGTTACCAATTAATTATAAATGAAAATAAAAAACAAGTGAATATAATGGATGAGTTTGTCTGAAAAACTATTTTTATGAACAAAATTAAATTTCATCTTAATAAATGAAATTAACCACTATTATTGAATGATATTACATAAATTTATATGTTATATATAGAATAATATTTTTAGATTTATCCTATATTTTTGAAATGCTTATGATGAGAATAAATCCAATTTTAAACATAAATTCTCTATTTTATAAAAGTTAGCTTTTATATCATTTAATGTTGAACCTATCATAAAATAATTTTTTTTTAAATTTAATAATTTATATTTTATAAAATATTCTTTATTTTTGAAATATTAATATCATCATTAAATTTTGGTGAATTTTTGGTATTTTTCAGAGAATTGTTATATATTGATGAAGAGTGATTAATACTAATTTTTCATATAATTTGATTATATGACGAAATTATATTTTAATTTTTTTTAAACAATATTTATTTAAATAATACATAGATAAATCCAATTAATGTCAATAGAATCAAATTCACCTTAAAATGGGGTATACAAACATTGAAAACGTGTAAATATATTCACTTTAAAACCCCAATTTTTCATCACATCTAGGGGATTAATTTTAATGTAATTCCTACAACTTATGTGATTGTAATTTTTAATAACGAATTCTTATTTTTAATACAAATAATATATAATTTATAATAATTTCATATATGTTTTATAAACAAAATATAAGTGAAATTTGTTAAAATTAATTACAATGATTAATATAAAAAAAATTACTTAATGGATAAACTTTAATCTTAGGAGTCCAAATGACATATAAATTACCCAATATCCCATTAGAGGGAATTTATTTTACCATATATCCTATTAGATCAAATTTGGTTCATTATTTGAGAAAAATAATGTAATTTACTCCTCCCAATAGTGTTTACCATTTTTTATTTACAAAAAATACACCCCCTTCCACTATAAAAATGCACATAACCTCCCCACATATTTATACTTCCCAACCCATTTGTATTATTAAAAACCTAATGAAATAAAATTACAATGTTCCTCCTCTCATTATATAAGAATCACTTTGGTAATAAAGAAAACCAAGGAAGACCTTTAGTACAAACGAAAAATAAGTTACATGATGAAGAATAAGATAAAGACACATGTGACAAGCCAAACTCAAGTTGAGAGAATTCTTCTCAACTCATTTCAATAAGGGTTTTTTTATATTTTAAACCCACCATATTTTATGAGGTTTCCATATATCCCCATTTACATATCATGTCATGATTTTTCTTATTCTCATGTTATTTACTATTTTGTAAAATGTTATTCCTTCATGGGGATTATGATTCCCATCTTTCTAAGTGGTATGGGAGACTTTGGGAAGTTTGAATATTATATTCCACAACATGTTTCTTTAATGATATTTTAAAGGTATTTAAATTCATAAAAATCATCAACCCTTACAGTTACTTATCCTCCATGGGGTATATTTTTTATTTATATCGTCCTAATTGTTTTCTGCATGGAATAATATTAGTTCAAATAAATTGTTATGGAACACATTTATTTTACATGGGTAAACAAAATTTCAAATATATTATTAAAGAATCCATTTATTTTCCTTAGGTTAGTCATGTATCAATCATATTGGCATTAAACAAATTTTTCCCTTGTGTTTATTTGGTTATAAATGAATAATGATTGTTTTTATGAGTTTTATTAAGAAAGTATTTTATTCATGAAATGGTACCTGATCATTGTATGAAAATATTGAGATAGATATAGCTTATATGAATGGATGATCCCCATTATAACTTGTTAGAAATAGGTGATTCTGATTTAGCTTATATGAAGGGTAGATCCCCATTATAGCTCATGTATGTGCCCAATATTTTATATACGAAGGATGCTCTATATTATAGATATCCAATTCATTGGGTAATTATATTCTTGTACATTGGCCTTATGGTTAATATAAATAAAAATAATTTTAAAGGGTCTATAATTATGATTCACTATGTCACCAAAAAAGGATTAATTTTTTCATATGGGTTTTAATGATTTCCATTTATAAAAAATGAATGTTTTTTTATTCATATTAAAAAGTAATATTTCATATTCTCAATGAACATTGAGGATAAAGGTAAAAGTTATATTAGATTTAATATTATTTGTAAAGTAACAATTTTATTTTTTTTATATCCCATACTCATGTTTTTTTATCATCGTATGTTTTTAAATTCTTTTCACAGGGTATAAGGATGTGTAAGGGGATGTAAGAATTCATTTTGGAAGCCATGGATATATTCCACGAACAAATTCATGCATTATTTTAATAGGTTTATATTATAGATAATATGAATTCTGATAAGAAGTGTTCACTTTGTATTTTATTGTTTTCATATGCCTGATTTATGGATTAATTCACTAAAATTCTAAACCTAAAAAGATATTCATTATGAATGAATATAAAATTATTTTTTTAATATCAAGATTATTTATTGTTTAATATTTTCATCTTATAGTTGGTTTTAAAGGAAAATTGTTGATAACTCTAGATTTTACGATGGATTTAATATCGTGGCCGTATATTATTTTACATTAGGTTCAAGTTAAAATAATTTCTAATTTTACTATTTCTACATTTCTTGATATTAAAAAATTTTAAAATGGTTTTTCATAGAAGAAGCCTAGAAACTATAGTGGAACACATTGATAAGAAAATACCCTTCTTAGTCAACATTCCACAAATTTATGGATTGTGGAAAACAATTTGGGAAGGATGAGGTGACTGAATCTATAAATGGTGGTGGAATCCATGCTTGAGAGTAACCGGGTCTACCATAACGGAATGAGTTTGTTGTAGATCATTTCATGAGGAAACACCCCTATCAATCAATGGATCATCAAAACATGTTGAACCAAAAGGTTGGATAAATTCCCTAGAGAAGATATTTAAAATCATGGGATGTTATGAACATAAAAAAGGTATCACTTTCCACATATCATCTTGAAGGTGAAGCTATTTGATACAGTTCATTGGTTAATAATATTGTATAGAAAATTGATATTTATTTAATGGAATGAGAAACATTTAATGATATTTTCTATGAGAAATATTTCCTTAAAGTTGTTCAGATTAATATGGAGAAATAATTCGTGGAATTAAAGAAAAATGATGTGATTTATTGCTTGTGTATAAATAATACTTCACAATATTGGTCACCTATGTTCTAGATTTTATTTGATACATTGAAAGTAAAATTAAATGATTTTGTGCTGGATTCAAACAAATTCTATGAGTAGAATTGGCCTCCCAAAAATTTAAAATTTAATAGAAATCTATTCAATGTAATGAGAAAGTGGTGATGGAGTTTTCTAAAAATTATTTGACATGAGATAACAGGTTTAGGATACCGTAAAGGTATCATGAAATGGTGATGCAATAAACTAATAATTCTTGAGGTACCCCTAAAACATGTTCCAAATGTGGTAAAATAGTCTTTAGGGAATCTATTTCAGGATCAATAATGTGTTACCATTTTGGTAAGTTTGGTCACGAGGTTCATGACTGTAATAAAATGATCCCTGAACAATCAAACAATGGGATAAAAAATATCAAGTAAATAGTAAGAATCTTTTGCTGTAATGAGTTATGGAATTATTGTAGTTCATGTATGAATTAGTTTAGAAGATGGAAGTTGTTATGATCAAAAAAATAAAGGTGAAAAAAAATAATTTTATATTACTAAAGTTGTTGTTAGACCAACGAATGAAGTTGTGACACCTCAAAGGTCCACATTATTTTTTGACGGTAAACCCGAAGTTCAATATTTTTGACAGTACTTCTGATATTTTAAGTGATGTGATCTGAATGTAATGAAGATTTTTTGGTGGTATTTTTAGTTGGGTTTATTAATATGTATGTATTTAGTTTGATGATACGTATGCCTTTAATTTTGTTCTTTAGAGATTAATATATTATATCATCACATGAATGATTGAATTATCTTACTATGTACTAACGATTTGGGGGGTTTATTAATACCTAATGATGGTGAAATTTCTTATTATCTTTTTGAGGATTATGTTAGAATTTGATTCAAATGATTTAAGATTGAAAAATTATCTTCAAAAAAGATATGAATTTGTGGTGTTAATTAATTAATTTATAAATCTATATTTTTAATTTAGGTATATTTTCTTATTCTCTAAGTATAGATTGTGAAGGAATCTTTAGTTTGTAGGAAAATGATCAATGAATAAATTATCATCGTATTACCATATCTTCTGATGATATCATTGACATTTTACACACCAAACAATCTTGTGGATTTTTTTAATTGACAATAACTTAACCTTGTTCCAAATCACTCTTTATTAGTCCATAAGATTTAGTTTTTCTTTAGGAATCAATATTTCAATTTCAACCCAATGTTCTATCTATGTGGAATCCTAGTTATGCATAACATTTAGTGGCCTTTATGTTTCCGAATTTACCTTTTTAATAGGATTTTTTCTTAACCCTTTGTATGGTATGGGATTAAATAGATGAATTTTTAACTGTTAATAATTTGGTAACCAAGATGAATTCTGAAGGAAAAATTCATTTTATGGGGTGTATGATTTAACATCCAAATATTTTATGAAATATATTATTTCATATTAAATAAAATTAATTTATTTATTATGTTACATGACATAATAATTTTAACATGAATCACATGAAACACCATGATTATATTTCATTTAACGCAACATATACTTCCTTGGATGACTTACGTTGCTCACAAAACCAAGTTTTACCAAATAAATGTATAATATTAATAGACTTAACTAAATTGATAGTGATCACCTATACATTGGAATAGAAGGAACAAATGAGGTTTTATAAGTTAATAAATCTTAGCTTACATATTTATATAAAATAAAATCATTGGATATAATTAATTATAAATGAAAATAAAGATCATTTTAATATAAAGGATGTGTTTTGTGGAAAACTTTTTTTACAACCAGAATAGAATTTTATCTTAAAAAATTTAATCATTCACTCTTAGTGAAAGAAATTAACAAAAAATATATTTTATATATTTAATCAAATTATTTTAAATTAATCTTATTATTTATACTCTTAAGATAGGAAAAATCCTATTATAAGCATAAAAGTTGTTTTCTTAAAGGCAGGTTTCTCGCCTTTTAATGGAAACCCTATTTTAAAACTAAATTTTTGAAATTTTTTAATTTTTCTTTAACAGAAAAAACATCATTTTTTAGATTATGAAATAAAAATTTACTATTAGTGATTTTTTGTATTTTTATTAGAAGGCTTATATTTTCATGAATAGTTAATAATAAATGTTTTTAATTGAAAATTTCCTTTTACACTAATTTATTTATATAATTAAATTTTATTTTGAAAAAGTTTTTAATGTATAATTAGTCCAATTATATATCAATAAATCCAATTTAGGACATTGGAATCATGTTCACGTCAAAATTTGATATAAAAACATAGAAAACTTTCCAGCATATTTACATTAAAAACACGCTTTGAAGTCCTGTCTGGATGATTAATTTTAAATTCATTTATGCCACTTTTATGATTAATATTTGTAACAATTGATTCCAAATTGGGAATAAGAATAATTTATAATTTATAATATTTTCAATTTAGTTTTTGGAAAAAACTCTTAGTAAAACAAATTAATACTAATTATAGCGATTAAGGTAAAAAAGTTTTTTATTAGTGGTTAAACATTAATATGAGGTGCAAAAATCATCTATAAACTTGTAAAAACCCCATTATCTACACCATATTAGAGAATATACTCTATTTTATAAATTTATAAATTATTTTACTAACATTATGCAAAGGATTCCTCCCAATAGTGTTTATCTTTTTATATTTAAAATAATTTTACCCCCCCCCCATTCACAATAATAAGGTAGTCACCAACCCTCTTCTTCACACATATAAATACCATTCAATAATCCAACTGCAGACCAAATGCAATACCAAAATGACTCCACTCATCCTAGAATCATCAATTTGGTTAGAAATCAATCACAACAATCCCTTTTTGCATAAAAAAAGAGTTACGCAATAAAATAGAAGATAAAGACATGAATGACAAGTGAGAATCAGGTTAAGTGGACTCATCTGAACATACTTTCATTGAGGTAAAGTTTTTGATTTTATAAACCATCCTTATTTATGAGGATTAAATACATCCAATTTGATATATCATATCATAAATTTATTTATTCTCATTTTATTTTCTATTTTTAAAAAATTTATTTCGACATGGAGAATGTGATTCAAAAGATTCAAATTGGGATGTGAAGCTTTGTAATTTTTAAAGACATTCTTCCTAAATAATATTCTTAATGATATTTTAATGGAATTTTTATTAATCAAAAATAATAAAATTGTTATTACTTATCCTCCATAAGTTATTTTTTGTGTTCATACCATCCCTATTATTTATATGGATTGATTAAGATTCTTTCAAAGATATTATTTTGGAACCAAGCTCTTTTCCATATATTAGCCATGTTTTGATGATATTGTTAGGGAACCCATTTATTTTCCACTTTTTAATCATGTTTCAATGATATTGTCGTTACAACCATTTTATTACTTTGGGATAATTAGTTTATAAATGAATAATAATAATTTCTATGTGTTTAATGATGGAAGTGTTTTATTCATGAAATGGTACTTGAGCATTATATGAAACAGGTTGATCCCGATATAGATTATTTGAAGGGTATAAAAAATTATAGTTCCCATGTCAGGTTTCTATAGATTATACTAATGGTTGATCCCCATTTCAGCTCATGATAAATAGGTTAGTCTGATATAGCCTATTTGAATGATTGATCCCCATTATTTTCAAATCTGAGACTGATATACCGTATGCAAAGGGTGATCCCTGTTATAAATCTCCAAATAATTTTGTAATGTTATTGCTTAAATATATCCTTATGGTTATTCAAATCAAAAGGGTTTTAAATGTGTTTATATATATTATTCTCTAAGTAACCATAATATATTTAATTTATTTCTAAAGGACATAATGGTATTCAGGAAGTCAAATGTGTGTTTTCATTCATGTGAAAAAGTTTTTTTAATCTCAAATAATAATGAATATAAAAGTAAAATTTGAATGATTTTTCATATTTTTTTTCAAAATAATAGTTTCATTTATTTTTATATCCCATAACGAGCTTTTGTACTCAACCAATGTTTTTTAACATGATTTCATAGGGTTTATGGATGTATAAGAGAGAGGAAGAGTTCAATTTGGATGTCAAGGAAATTTTATATGAAAATAATTCAATAATTATTTTAAAAATAATATATTATAGGAAAATTGATACTCATCAGATGTGTCTACATTTAATTTTATGGTTTTATTATGTACGGGCTATGGATTAATTTTGAAAAACTCTAAACCTGAAAAGATTATCAATGAGAAAGGAAGTAAATTATTGAATGAAACTCAAGATTATGTATTTTTTAAGGAATAGTCCTTATAAAATTGATATTAGTATGTCCACTCAAAAGGATACATAAAATTCCCATCTATTGAGGTGATTTCATCAAATCATGGGTAGAAATCCTAAAAAGTCCTAAGCCAAAATACTCCAAATTTACATGAAAATAAATGAAGAACGGGAGGAGGAATATCCTTATGTATAATCTCTATGAAAAACATAAAAGAATAAAAACCAAATAAATAAGGAAGAATAGGGGAAGATTTATCTATCGACACTCCCATGTGCCCCCTCTATAGGCAAAATTAATGGTGTGGGGCATTCCACATATATTATTATAATCCTCCAAATAGGGTGTCATAGAATGACCAAAGGGTCCATGATGTGAATCTTCAATATGTTGGGACCAATGTTGTATTTTATCAATGATTTTCAATATGTTTTTGTTTTTTTATGGTGATAAGTTATTATTCCTATAAATTTTTAATGCATTGAGATTATTCCATTGGATTTCATGGTTTGGAAATTCTCTATGAAAATTTGACAATTGAAGAAATAATCTAATGTTCCAAGAATTACATAACCGAGGAAACATTGTTTACATCATAATTAAAAATATAATTAGTGTATGAATGTAATGAAAAATAATACTCATTTTTAGGTTGTTTTTTTAATGTAATTCCATGAAAATATTCATTTTCCGGAGTATTATTTGAGGGTGAGTTTTATTCAATTAATATGTTGATTATTTTTTTATAAGTGGTTTAAAAATATTTGTGCAGCTAATCCAGTTAAGGGAATACCTAAATCCCATATGGGTTAGAGGAGGACCTCTGCTACATGGTATAGGAGGTCCATGAAGCCCTCATGGTGGAAGAGTGAGCAGGTCATGTATAAGACTACAAGAGTGTTCATGTTGGCATGCATGGGATTGGGATTTTGTCAATGGGTATGCGAAGGCTGTTATAGGGTTTTTATGTTCTGATCCTCCATTACCAACTCGAAGGGATAGAATTATGAGTTAATTATTAATGAAGTGCTCTACACAATATCAGATCCATTTTTGACAAACAATATGTTATTACTGTTCCACCATCATTAAAACATGCAGATCAAATGCCTGCCACACAATAAATTTATTTGTTGACATCAGATCAAGATGGGGAGATCATATTTAATCATAGAACTCATCTAAGATCTCCATTGAACCATAGTTTTGGCTAGACCACCATAGATCAAGTATGATCCTTCCATGATCATTCTACTGACATGATTACCAGATGACAAGACTTTGAATATACACTCAAGTAAAATTCATCTTTAATGCATGTAGTTATCCAACTAATGTGATACTTCCTAATAAAAAGTGGTTTTAAGTGGAATTATAACACATGATGTGTTTTAGGTTTAAAATGAAGATGATAAAATGATATTCACCGATTACATGTGATGACTTCACCATGTTGTGAAAATGAGTCCTCATGTAAGTAGATACAACTTAATTTTTATAATATGCTTTTATGTGAAATTTTACTCTTTCAGGGAAAAGTTAATTACCCATAATAAATTGTATACATATGACATGGAATTACTATTGAAGGTAGTGGTGGTGGTATTCTTCTATATATAATAACTAACTAAGGATTTATTTTGAGACTACCATTCTAAGGTGTCTCGCATTTACCTTAGTATAGAGTATTGTGTGGCATTGTTTTTTATGGAAGAGGTCAAGGAGGATTTCATACTGTAAAAGGAAGGGGATATCCCACAACATCACGACTTGTAAAGCATGAATATAGGTTCTTTTCAAAGAAAATAAGATGATTTTATGATACTTATATATTAAAAATCATGTCTATATGATATCCTTACACGTAGTGAACCTAAGACACTGAAAACAATTTTTTATAACAGTAGTTTTTTATGAGTTGAAGATAGAGAGATTAACCATGTTTTTTCATACATGTTTGAGGATTTTTATACATAAGGTATAATTTCAATTTTATTTGACAACTGATGTACATAATCCTATATATGGGAAGAAGTAATAGGGTGAGTACTGTGCACTCACACGATAAACTCATTGAATACAAGGGTCTGTATGAAGAAAAGGCACATGCATGCATAAATGAAGAAGGTTTCATATTATAACATGCTAGCACACAAGAAGGCATAATCCTTGAGAATATTGAATAACCTGTGACGATGTGATTTATCACCAATAATAAATAATATATATATTCTAGGGTTAATATAATTGAGAATACAATTAATTAAATCACGCATGAATGTGGATTGGGAAGAGATTGGAATGAGATTTTGGATGTTATTTGTTGAATAAAATATTTCTGGAGAGTGTGTGAAACAATTTCAAAAATATATATGATGTTGGGTCATCATTTTAAGAAGAATTAATATATTCTTCAGCATGGTTTCAATAATGAAATTGATCAGTTATAGGTGATCATTACATGTTGAGCTACACCAGTATCAGGTCTCAAAGGTACTTCAAGTGTACATAAAAAGAGTTTGATTCATTGATCTAATACAGCATGATCAATAGATCATCCTATAATGGATCATATATTTTGAGAAGAAAATGATTCTTATATTTGGGGGGTATTAATAGTTTTTTGGTGATAATCATGATTGGGGGGTATAACTAGTCAAGGAGAAGAATACAATTGGGGGTATAAGAAAATGAGGAAGAAGAAATGGATTTCTATGGGTGGTGTATAACCATAACCAAATGTAGGATCAATTATCAGGGTTATAACTAGTTTCTTTCCAAACCATTATAAATGAAAATAATTATTATAGATAAAAACCATGTTGGGGGTATAACAAAAAATGGAAATGAGTAGTCATCTCAACCAAACATTGTAAGTATTGTGTACTCCCCTTTTTATTAATATGACTTCACACAATTTGAGAGTGATAGATATCATTTAGTGTTCCTATATCCTTAACTGGTTCATGTTATTTAATTTAAAATTAATTTATTTTATAAAATGAGTGTACCAATGATTAATCCCCCCCCTCTATAAGACCTTATCCTACTAGGTGTTCTACAAGTTTTATCATATTATAGGTTCTATCCAGAGATCCTATAGAGACTTCATGAAGTGATGAAATATGGAAATCAATGATATTATTATGTTGGTGATTTTTTAAAATATTTATAAGAATAAAAAGAATATATAGGAAATTAAACTGATGAAGAACCTCATAGTAAAACAAACAATACCACAAATGTAAGTTCACCAAAGTAGCATATTTTGAAATTATTCATTTAATTATAATTCTTCTAATGGTGCCTAGACCTGTTATGATGATGATAGGTCACTCAATGAACGTAATATTGTATTCAAATAGAAACTAATAAAAATCCCCTAATTAATTGCTAAAAACATTCTTGTAGAAATAAATAGTCTTCAGGATGACAAAGAAGAGATAAAAATTAAGTTTAAGAGTGGGTGGATAAACTATATAAGATATTAGGGAAGTGAACATCTCTCACAGTTCTAGTAGAAAAGTGAGAAATCCATTATTAATATGAAATAATAGATGAAATTTTATTCAAATGAGAATGTTTTATTTGAGATATTATTTCTAGATGTTTTATATGGTCTTGGAAAATTGTAAAAACATTATATGGATGTCAAAGTTTCTCAAAAAAATGATGAAGAAAAAAAGGTCAAAGCGCCTAAAAATTAATTATAGTAGTAATTAGAAAAACATGAATATCAAATGAATATGTTGAAGGTGGATTGGTAAAACACTCTATAATGTTTTTATAACGAGACGAACTCACTCAATGTGACGTGTTTTCAGCTGGATATAAGATTAAAAAATTAGAAATCCCCAAAAGTTGAATTTTTTCATATTATTGGAAGAAAAACTGATACCATATATGTTTTCATTAAGATTTATTAACCAAATAATAGAATTATGTCATAATCTAATCAAATTCAATAAACTTGAATAATGAAGATATCCCATTACCCATAAACATGTTCAGGTACTAATATTGTTTCAGTTACTTGTACATGTTTCAAACCAAACCCTCAGAAATAATAGATGTAAATTCATTATGATAATCCCACCATATCAAGGTTTTATAAGAAAGTGTGTGTGAATATAAATTCTCTATAATGTTTCTAGGAGATTGTTGGTTCCCATTAAAAAGTGGAAATGTTCACAGTATGTGAAATCTAAACAGACTACATAAGAAACGATAATTATTATATTTCATCAACTATTTTTGGTGTTGATAGAAGTTAATGAAAAAGGAATCGCAATGTTTCTATAACTTTTCAAATCATGAAAATAATTTATTTCCCATATTTAGTGGAATAATTTTTATGAAAATATAATAACTTCACCATAAAAAGGGAATTCCAAAGGAAAATAAATGTAATAATTCAACCATGTGATTATAATAAAATATGAAGAGTATTAAACAAAATACATACAAGAAGAATGTTCATAGAACCTATCATACAAAAAAGAGTTAAATAATTATTTCATGGAGATCATTACCCCTATAAAATACAAGGTTTAGTTTTATGAATAACATAAAAAACAAGTATCTAAACAAAATACATATCAAATTTATGGATAAGGGCTCTGATGTTTTTGATGTTGTTTTCAATGGTATGGGGAAAAAGCCTAAAATAATTGGTATCATATTTCATTTCTATAATATATTCATGATTATATCAGAATTAATTGGGATTATATAAAAAAAATTACTCATATAAATAATATTATGACCCGAAACTCAATCAAGATTCTCATTCAAAATAGATATGATTGTTTAGAATAATTTTATGGTATATATAAGCAGAATGGTCAAAATTATAAGAAATGCATAATGAAAATTAAATGATACATTCCCTTTGTTTATAATTGTAATAATAATATATATAAAAATAAAGGTATTTTATATAATGATTCTTAGAAGACAGAGAATGTCATGATAGAATTCATAAAAGATTTTACAAGTCAATATAAAAAGGACAAACAATTAGTTGAAGACAAATAACTTTTCAAATAAGATAGAATTCAAGTGGAAAAATATTTTGAGGTGGGAAAATTTATTTCATTAATAGTTTAAGAGAAGTTGATTTAGATTTTGATAAAATAAAGGCCATTTGATTGAAATTTCATATCTAGATTTTTACTCTTAATGATAAAAATCATCCCTCTTTATTCCCTCATATATATATATATATATATATTATTAATTTGTACTAATATACATGGAATTATAAAATATGGTTTCATCCCATTATGGGAAATGTTGATGAACTAGCGATATTAAATCATTAATATACAGTGAATTTTGAATTTATGAACATCTTTTTAAAATTAAAAGTTGAGGTATACCATTCACATGTACACCCCTCCGTCCAAATTTTATAAATCATATCAGTTTTTTGGGAGAGTTTGATTGATGTCATGATGATAAAAAGGGGGAGATATATCATTTTCCCAAGAACATTCTAATGTGTTTATTGAAGTATATGACATATTTATCATTTTATTATTAAATCTACTATCCTTCAATCCTTTACATGAGAATTGAGAATTTCATAGAATGATTTAACATTCAATGTAGTTTATGGATATCATAAAAACCATAGTTATATCCCTCATATTTTTTACACTATGATATTCTATATAGACTTAGAGTTGATTAAATAACAGACATATTCTTTGAAATTCATGTTAGATCATCCCTCTTATAGAATTAATAATGAATAACTATTATAAGGGAGAATAACATGTATTTCTAAAGAAAAATGAGAAGAGAAGACCCCCATTTATACTTTACATTTCAGTTATTATAAGGGGAAGAAATATTTAGAACACATATTAAATTTTAAATATATATAAAGATATATTGAAAATAAAATTCAAAGAGGGATATTTTTGGGCCCAATTTTCTTTTGTTTTAAATGGTATATAAATATGTATTCAGTGAGATGATGGTGAGAAGTGGTGATTCTTAGAGAATTGTTATGGATGCACTTCATGGAATTATATGTCTTTCTTGGGTTTTTCTTAGTGAAAATGTGATGATTCTCAAACTATTCATAAGTTCTAAGACTTATGTCACCGAGGACACATTGATGGCATCATAATAAAGACGAGAATAAGATAATTCAGACTGTGAATAATAATATTTAATTTTCATGATTATATTTTGAAAATAAAACCATGAAAATTTATATTTTAATGAGAATTATTTGGGGGTTATTATTTTAGAATAAAAACATATTGAATATTTTATGATATTTTTTTTGGAAAAATTTCAGACAACCATGCTAGATAAGAGAATACCTCAATCCCATGTGCAAGGGAGGAGGAACTTAACCACAAGGGAGAGGATTCCCATGAATCCCAAATGTTTTCGGGATGAGATGTCCATGTATAAACATTCTAGAGTGTGATTGTAGGAACACTTGTTTTTAGGCTTAGTCTAATTGGAGAATGCGGGTTAGTGCGACCAGTGTGGTGTGCAGTGCAAGGTTCTTTGGGTTATTCTACAATATCATCCCTAAGGGTTAAGAGAATGATTTTACTAGTAATGAAGAACTAAACAACACATTTGATTAATGTGGGAGATACTATCAACAATTACTATTCATCCATCATTATAAAATAAAATAAAACATGGGTCCCTTCATCGTTTTGATATCGAACATTAGATCATTCCATATAGATCTACTCCAACATTGGCTCTCTCCCGCGAACTCTAGTGTGTCAGAGCTTAGGTTGGACCACCATCGGTCGAACCTCAGCCTTCCATGATCATTCTATAACCATATTGTAAGAAGAAAAAACATAAAATCTCCATGTGTGAAATCTTCATTTGTCATGCATGTGGTTAACTATGGAAGGCCAGACATAAGAATATAAATATTGTTTTAGGATGTCTTTAGATATAAAATGTGTACAAGGGTTAAAATGAGGTAGATAAAGTGATCTATATTGCTTCCATGATATGAATTCACCATAAGAATAAAATTTAAACTCATTTATGGTGAGAAGACTTCATATTCAGCATATGTTTATTTTAAAATAATGGATCCCTAAAAAAATAAAATTCAATTACATTAAATTAAAAGAAGATATATGACATGAAATTTTTATCGGGGTCATAGGTAGTGGGATCCACACACAAATAAAAAGAACATGAACATTGAGTTTATTATTTCCAATAAAAAGAGGAACTCATTTTCCCTGAAATAGAGAACCCCAAAGCATTGATTCATGGGTATGATTTCCATGATCCATTCTACAAACGTGAAGAAGAGAAGAACCCATGGCCACCTTAAATGAGAATTATTTAGTCCGGAGTTTTGTGATGAAATTTAGACGATCCGATGATACCCACTTGTGAATCCATTAAGATTATCTCGATATCTTTACATGAATTTGATACGAGACACCTCGAATATGTGTTCATAAAATAATTGTGTTATGTGATGAATACATAAGAGATAACATAGATTTTATTACACATGTGTTAGGGTTCTTGTGAACAGGGTTTTATGTGAAAGAAGTGTGAAAACTTGAGTGAATAATCATATGTATGTGAAGATAAACCAAGGGAAATACAATATACTTTCATGATATACATAAGAAAGATAATTTTTTATGTGATCAAATGTCTTATTAATTCATATTTTAATAAATATTCACATATAACTTGCATGCACTCATGATGGCATAACCCTTGAGAACATTGATCAAAACTAGTGTTTTATTTCACATCAATTAATAAAGAATATATATTTTATAGGGTTTATATGATTGAGAACAACATGAACTGTATCACACATTAATAAGGATTTGAAATATATTGGTTTGTTTTTTTTATAGTTATTTCCTTCATAAAATACGGTTGAAGAGTGTGTGTCCCACTTCCACAATTCTATATGAGGCTAGGTCTTCATCTGATGAGGAAATAATATCTTCTTGAGGCTTCTTGAAATGAGAAACTAATTAATTATAAGTTATTATTACTAGATGAGAATAACTATCATCTATTTTATATGTTTCTAGTAGTGTACATGAGAAAGTATAATTCATTGCTCTCACATAGGAAGATTAAAAATTGATCTTATAGTGGATCCGAACTTCATATTAGAATAAAAATATTTCAGTAGGGGGAATCACTAGTTATTGAAGATGACTAAGACTAGGTGGTATAACCAATTGTGCATAAAATAAGGATGGTGGTATAACCAACCAAGTGAGAATAGTTGAATGGGTGAGGAGTTTAACTAAAATAAAATGGAAGAACACTTACTTGGGGTATAACCAATTTCTTCATAAAATAATGTAATAAAATTGAATTTTATAGTGGTAAATCCATGTTGGGGGTATGACTATAAATAAAAGGATTATGAATTTTAGATGAACCATATAAAAATTTTGTGTTGTTTCCTTTATTATTGATGCAACACACAATGTGACATTGAGAGATATCACTGAGTGGATTGAGATCCTTAACATGATCCGGATGTTAAATTCAAAATATAAATAACATAAAGAGAGAGTGTAACACTAATTCACCCCCTCTATGTGGGACCTAATACTATCTAGGTCCCTACACATGGGTAGGTGATTAACCCCCTTCCTCAAAAGTTAACTCTATGAATAGCCTATAGTAGATTTTAAAGGTTATTTTTTAACTCCTAAAATCCTTTAGCTTCCTTACAAACACTTGTGATACCTAAAGGCCCTTGAACCCCATCCATAAAAATAATAATAAGAAGTTGAAACCCTTGAAACATTATTTTGATCTTCTGTTTTCAAAATAAACCATACATAATCAAAAAAAATTAAAATTCCCTCCTAAATCATAACACCCATATGAACATGAAATAAAAACTCACCACCATAACCCTTCTTATCCTAAAGAAGTTCCATTTACTATTCAACCAACAAATCTTCCCACCTGGGTCACCAAACCATACTCAATTTTTATTGTTCACCTCCATAATGTCAAATGAGCTTCCAATACACAAATCCAAACATGTAGTTTATAATTATTCATAATCGAGCCACCACTCATATTCATCACATACACCTCTAGATAAAAATAAATGATTCCCATATTTATTGAGACACCTTCTTTCATTAACCAATTGATCATCCAAAACCTTGTGCTACCCAATAAAGGTATTTATTCATAATAGATTATATTGATCTATGGTGATCCACTCTAATGGAATCATGTACTGAAAAAATGTCCTTTTATGGTCCACAAACCCTCCAACCACATCCCACATGAAACTCCTAACTTGGTTACCTACCAACATGTTTAGAATCAAGATAAAGTACTATTGAACCTCCTTTATCTTACTAACATCAAAATAACTCATTCATAACCACTGAAATTTCTTCATGTCATGACCCATGACCATAGATCCCTTTATTATCATGAATTTACATTATAAAATGACACCTAAATTAATTTGTAAATATGATTTAACCACTAAACCTTGCGACGATACACGGGTTCACCCCTTTATCCATGTCATGAAATAGATTTTCACCCCCTAAACACACCACGAATCATGGTTTACCAAACTAATTACTCTTGGGTTATGATGAGTTCACCCTGATCACATTTCCAATGAACTAACTCAAACCATTGTCTTATGAAAACCAGAAATCTAGTAGTTTTCTCTAGAACAGATAAAATCGTATTCACTTCATCATATTGAATTTAAAATGATGGTTTATCTCACAACCATGACACTAATACCCCATATTTATTCCTCTTGGATCATGCCCCATTCACTACAGTGTAAAATTAATGGATTTGGATGTCTTATTCATACTAGAGTTCTAACATGAGACCTCATTTAGTAACAATTCCCAACTCATGGGAACATCATCCTTGGAAAATTCCCTAATTTCTATTAAATTAAGGGTGATTCACTTTAATATCCAATGGTGAATTCCCAACTATATGGATTACCATAAACAGCTCCTTGAGCACCACCTCAATAGGTTTTATCACTATATAAGTAATGTCCCCCTGATTCTTGCTAACTGTCATGTTAATACCTTTCTTGAATTGAGAGATATTAGATATTTCAAATAAATTAACTTATACTAATAATCAAGATCTATTTCAATAGTTTCCATTACTTCAAATATGTTTCTCCACTCAAGACACGCTCCCCAACATGTTAATTCCTGACCAATATTAATCCAGATCGATCGTGACACTATACTAAATCCATTATTGATATCTATTCTATCAAGGAGTTACATATCTCATTTTCTCAATAATCATAGGACACCATTCTTGTGAAATTCTATAATATCCATCATTTAGTGGATCACATATGACCACTTATCGATTACATTCCTAATAGGTTCAATGCGAGAATATCATGCATGACCACGATCACTGCATAATAAGAGTACATTTTCATATCAACTGATCACTAAACCCTTATTCATTATACTATAATTTTCATTATAATATACTTGGATAAAGTTCCAAAAATTTCCAACCATGATTCACGGCATGCCATGTTAAGAAGACAACCACGTTCTTAGCCTCCACCCTGAGTCATTACAATTCATGGTTTCCCATGCTAACCCAAAAATTTAAAAGAACATCCATGGTTGATAGGGATAGCCTCCTAAACTATCTTATCATTGAATGATCGTATTAATATTATAAAACTTAAATATTATAACATTGAATGAAACAACACACATGGTGCATTCAAATAATAAGGCATTGGGGAATCACCCTACCTCTACCATAGACTCGATAAACCAACTTGCGCATCAACTTGAACCTGAAGAGTCAACCCAAAATGACATATCAAAAGTCACAGATTATCTCACATACCAAGCTACCCACCCTAGTACCACATATATGTGAAACCTGTATCTTAATACAAAATTTCAAACTCTCTAAGGACTAATCCTTAGCGAGCATCCAACTACAACAAAACACTATATAGACATTTATTTGAAATTTAAATAACCATTACTATAGAGTATTTTTAATTGTAATATCTATATATAGGTCTATAACTATTGAAAAAATATATATTTTAGAATCAAAAATATACATTTTTATTGTATCTTTAAATAACAAAACCCAAGAAATAAGAACCCACCCGAGGTTTCCCACTATGGTACCATGTGCCTCACTAACCTACTTGGGTAACCTAAAGATATAATCACCGTGGGCCCAAGTCATCATCATCAAAAATATTCTCACTAAAGATCCATATAACATACCATATAAAGAAAATGCATGTTCATTTCAGTATAGCTGAGTAAAATTACACTATGTACTTATATAATAAAACAATATATAAGAAGCTTCATAAAATTTAAATAACTGAACCTTTATTTGTTTATGAAAATCACACATAAATTTCTTGAAAATTTCATGTGAATTAGATGTTCTATCTCGTGATGCATGAGAAACATCCCGCCATTATGGTCTAATAGTAAAAAAAATATTTTTCCATTTTCCAATGGCCCAAGTCACAAAAATCAAGTGACACATAATTCAAAATTCTATGTAGCATGTGAATCACATGAGGTGAAATGATAAAAATTTTAAAGCACTAGTTGAGAACAGAAATATCATCCTTGGAAACCCTGACTTTCTATTAGTGAAGGGGCTCATTATACACCCACCGAGTATCCATCACATGCCATGATTAATTTTTATGCCTCATGGCTACCATATACCAAATAGTAAAACAATAGAAAATAGAATTGATACCATATTAGGAAGAAATTCCCTATCTCACTCAAAATAGTTTCCAAACAGACCAGTACATGACATCATTCTCACATCCATGTGTTCTAGAGACTATTAACTAGTAGAAGGGGTCTTTAGAGGAATATTGAGAAAAAAATACCACTTATATTAGTGCATACAATTATAATTCAAGATTATAAATAACTGACTACATAGGATATAGAAACAAATTATAGGATTCTATAATTAAATTAAATGTAGTTGAAGAACTAAAAAATTCATAAACTTATAAATTTAGAGATACTAAGGCTCTATGAATACCTCATGTAAATCTCTTGGCCCACTAAGAAATCCTAATCAAACATTAATTATTGGGCCTCTCACCAACTAGTACCTGAAATAAAGTTAAATTTTTTCACATATCTATATACTATGTACTCCCATGAAGGGAGTGAGAGAATATCTCTATAGGATTCCACCAGCATATCCTCATACAATTCCATTAATTTGATGATACATTCATGTGTATTTCTCTTATAAAAAACAACCACTTCAAATAAATAAATAAAATCTACCATACAATGTAAATTTTAATGATGTCTAAATGTATCTAAGAATATGAAAATGGTCGTTATAACTAGTAATACCATATACATTTGGTAATTCTCATATAAATTGGTCCAAACCCAATAACAACCATTATTCCTTAGGTTCCCTAATGTGGTGAATCATACCAATCTTAGACAGTGTCGGGGTGTCTCCAAGAGTTAATATCACCTCAATGGAACTTGTTTTTTCTCAATAAGGAATCCACACTGATGTCTTCATAACAATTAGCTGTAGACTGTAGGTTTTCACCAGGCGTACCTCATCCTTAATCTGTCAAGATAAACCCCATGGTAGTACCTAGGTTTTTGTCACTATTTGGCAGATTACTTATTCCTTATAGGGGGAGGACCTAGGAAATCCCATACATCCATGTTTGATTGATTCGAGTATGACCTAGATAATCAAATTGAATATCTTCCATAGATCCCATGATTAGTATAAATATCATCTAGTCTCTCACAACTTCTCAGTCGAACCATCACTAGTGTTCCCACCTGATCATAGGGGAAATGATAGGCATCAATCGATAGGGTCAAAAAATATCCAATGGGATGTTTAGTATCTTTTAATGGGGATTTGTAGCCAGTAATAACCTCATACCACCATTCCAATCTAAGCAGTCATGATAATTTGAAATTGTGTACTCGTATCACCAATCCAATCTCGAGCATAACAAGCAATCACAATTTTCTAATGGTATCTTCATTTTAATCACAACACACAAGGAATCAAAGTGTAATATCTATATCATTGAAATCCATTCCATATAGGGCCTTTCTAAATACACATCATCTCACGAATATAATGTCATATAATTAGTACCACCTCTAGTCATCCCATCATGAATAAATCTCACCCATATATTGTTTTCAAACTAAAAATCTTCACCCTATATACTTTGAGATCGGACCCCAAAAATAATGGGAATCTCCTGTCTCTAGTAAGACTAAAAGTGTATAATTAATTATCCATTATTTATCAAAGAAACAATTTATTAAAACTGAACTGATACTAGATTATTAAATAATTTAAAAAATAGTAAATCAAGGTTGATCCACCACGAATGTTATGAAATGTAATTCAATATTTTATGAATTTTGAAAAAAAAAATCAATGATTGGAAAAAATATAGAGAAAAGAATGACTAAGTTTTAGTTTTTTGAAGAAAATGAGAAATATATAATCAAATGAAATTCAGGGTTTGATTATAATTTTGAAATCTCATTCAATTTTTTTTCTTTTAGGATCATAGTTTATTTGGATTTAAAAAATAAATTTATTTTTCAATATTGTTGTTAGAATAAAGAAGATTAATAATAAATGGTCCGGAAACCCCCTTCTTAATGGGGGAATCCCCTTTTTCTGATAGTTAGGTAAGTTAAGGAATAACTGAATAAAGTTTTTATAAATACCAATGTAATCCTAATTACCCTAAATTTAAGGTAATTAATTAAAAATATTAATTAAATGTAAAATTAAAAATCATTGTATAGGTTCATCAATCAATATTATGATTTAAGAGTAATAAATAAATTGTAATTTAATATTTTAAAATGATTTGTCCCTAATACATGAATGAATTAAATAAAAATAATGAAACACATATTTTAACGTTTCGTATATCCCCCTAGCGCATGGTGGAATTCACCCCCTCATTCTATTAATGAGGGACTAAGAGATAAGGTGAATATAAAAACAATATATTAAATTAAAATTGGTGAAAAATAATGGCGAGGAACCTATATAGAATATCATATATACAAAGATTTTGTCTTTATATTCTGTCATAAGTAGTATTTGGGAAACTATATATTTACAGACATCTGTGATGCTCATGTTTCACTTAGGTTGTCATTAATATTTATCTATAACGAGACTTATAAATTTCACCATATTTAATCACCACCCAAGAAATTTATATTTGAGTTTCAATTGAAATCCACACCAGACATCCATATCTGGGCATATGCAACCACATTCACAATGAGAAAGTATGTGTAGTGCTAGTAAATTTCCATGACCTACTTATTTTTTTCTTATATCATGTATTTGTCCATTGAATCATAAAACCATCAAATAATGAACAAGTCACATTATTTGAGTAATAAAATTCCAATGTGTGAAGCTTCATTATACCTTGGTTATTTATTTTCATCCCTTATAAGTGTTATATATTCATCCAAATTCATAAGAGACCATATATATGGTAAAATATCGACACATTAGTTTGCTTATTTTTTTCCTTTTCCTTAAATTAAGATACCTACAATAGAATAAAATAAGGACAATTGTGTAGGTATTAATTAAAAATAAATTTAAAAAAATAACGATTTTTAATATCAATAAGGTGTACAATAACTGCATGTATAAAAATCACCACAAATTATTTTAGATTCTTCTTCAAGGATAGAATCTCAACATACTACAACGTACTGTCACCCTTTCGTGATTTAAAATCAATGTTAAAAAATTTAATTTATAAAATGAGAAATAAAATGATCAATTATTAAATAGGAAAAATTTTCACTACTCATTTTATAATGAAATAAATCAATCATGTATTTCAATTTATGACATTTAAGATAAAAACACTTCTTCACTCACCTATTTTCAATTTTAAACAATTTTTTGATATGTATTAAATTTGAAATTAACATCATATGATTTTTTTTCTCTCATAATTATGATAAAATTAAAAATATAGGTTATTATATATATTAAGATTCTGTCAATTAATGTATTATTTTAGGTCATCTATAATATCCATCATATAAAGAAAAACATAGAAATTAATCATGAGGGATTTTAGTAAATTTGAAATTATTATGAGGCTTTAGTATAGGTGCGTAATGGTTTTAAAACAAATAAAGATCAAAATGAGGTTTGAATCTATATTATAATGCATGATATAAAAATATATGATTAATAAAATTCTCTCTTTACTAATTTCATCTCTCTCTTCCCACTAATAAACTCGTAGTGGGCTATAAATATAGGGATAAAAAATGAATCAACCTCTCTTTGTATTGTTATTTTTTCATCAAAAATGTTTTTTTGAAAAATATAAAATACACACCCTAGCCACATATGATCAAAATAGCATCATTATAGTAATTTTTATTTTTGATCTTCTTAATACACAACCAAATTTGTTAGTGGGAGAGTTGAATAATGAAATTCAATTAAAAAATATCTTTTCCTCTCCACAAATGATAATAAAATCCTCACATGATGATCTTCTAAATGTAGTACATCCCATCTTACCTTGTAAAACCTTCTCCCTACAATTATTACAATAAATATCATGTAATAAATTTAGTGTAAGGTATGGATTTATAAGATAGTATTAAATTTGCTTATTTACAAACAAAGATATTCATAGATTCTACAAGCTTAAAAAGGATTAATTTAAGGTGGTTCTAAGTATAAATTGTTAAATAATTGATTCGTCAGTCATATTAAAAGTAACCCTAGCCATCATATCTTTGATAAGATGAAATCAAGTTTATAAAAGAGAACATTCCAAAGTCTCTCATGAAATTTACATATATAGGAAATGGAAAATATTATCTTATAGGATGTATTAGAAATATGATGAAAGTATGGTAAAATAAATCATGGAAATAAAATTGAATAATTAAATAAATTGAAAAAATATCAAAAAACTTTACCATGGAGAGTCTCAAGAAAAAAATAATATACAGAAAATAGCTTTTCTCCCTAAATCACGATTTTCTAAATCCTAATACACATGCTAATATATATTAATTCATTCTAACATTTTTCTCATTCAAATTTAATGATAGTGAAATTTTAAATAATTAAATGTAATTTAGTTAAACTAGATTGTGTCTCCTAGTTCAATTTATTAATACAAGAATTAAATGTGTGAAAGCATTGGAATTTAAAAATTCTAAAAGAAATTATAATTTGTTAATGTAGTAGAAAAATTCATTATTGAAATGATTACTCCCCTTTGAATTATATGTCCAATATCATCTACACCAGTTCTTTATGCAAAAAATTTAGGAAATGTTTTGATTTCATAATGATTGTTTTATTGAATTTAGGATGTGAATGGTTTTCATGATGTCTATTGGTCCTATAGATTTATTTCATGCCACATGATTCTTGTTTCAACTATATTAACAGTTTGGAAAATATAAAAATTCTCATGTGAGTCTACTGGAAATAAAAAATAAAATTTCTTGGGGTGAATTCATCTTCCTAAAAACATGAATATAAATAAATTAATTTCATTAAAATAAGTTTTTCCTCTAAGAAGTAATATTTTTAACCTCAACCTTACATATTTCATCACAAGTTATCGATTTTAAAAAATAGTTTAACCAATGAGGATCCATAAAATATTGAAGAATTCATTCCTCAATGAAGAATAAACCTCCCCCTGCTTCTGATACTATCTTTACTCATCCATTAAATAAAATATTTTTAGCCACCGTGGGTCCAACCCAACGGTTCATGATCCTTATTAAAAAAATCAAATGGAAGCTCAGTTACTTCCCAAACCTATTTCTATTAATTAAATTATTTAGGGATGGGAGTCCCTCCACTATCTTCAACTCCTTATTGAAATATATTACCTTTCTTCATTTTTATTGACCTTCTTATCTCACTTCTACAATAACTACATTATCTTTTATACCATGGACAACATTGTCCATTAATTTTGTAATATTATCCTCACTCATCTCTTTATTTTTTTTCTTATAGATTTTCAATGAATGATATGAATAAATATCACTTTTGATCCACCAAATCATAAACTCGTATCCCCATTTTGAAAATCAATCAATTCTATCCAAATATATTGGAATTTTCTTCCTAATATTATTAGATCTACTATTTATCCAAATCCATTATAATAAATTCTTCAGAAATGTTGAATTTATTACCCTGATAATTTAATCTTCATGTAGTCATTGGTATTTTTTCACTATAGTATCAACAAATTGGATAATAAATCCGACTAGTTTCATTTATCTCTATCCCGTGATCCTGAACGTCTCAAATTAGTAGGCTTTAACCTATATCACATAAGGAATCATGAAACTCATTAGGACCAATATTATTTAGAATGGGAAAAATACATGGATCATTATTCTTTATTAGGTAGGTTGCTTGATAAAACTTCAAAACATTACACTATTAGTGGAATAGTTCCTAGTTCTTTAAACTTATTTTATAATCACCAACTCTTTCTTGAAAATTCTATATATGGAAATAATTTTAATTACTACATAAAATTGTACGTTGATGTGTAGTTTTTTGAACATATAAATAAAAAATTATTTTTTTCTTTAATAATTACATTTTTTATTTTATTTAGAAATGGAAATGGTGGTTGACATAATTGTTGTGCTTCTTCTATTACTTTTTTCTATTTAAACTTTTCCAACACATTATTTATTTCTTCTCATTCCCTATAGGGCTCAGGATAATCTTGTGTTGTTATTAATGTTCTATGTATTATTGATATAATATTTATGTGGGGGTGTGAATATAGGAATCCCAGTAGAACACTTTTAAGCATTTCTTTATGTTTCCTAAAAAATGACAAATTTTTATCTCCTGATTTTTCATTACAACTCATTGATTTTGTAATTATATTCTCAATTAATAGATTGAAATACCTTTATCTATTGAGTCTTCATTTAACTACATCAATTAAACTCCAGTGGTGATCATAAAACTTTTTATGGTTTCCTTTAGTGAATAGACCTAAATCATCAGTGATGACCCTTGGCGGTGAGGTTAAAATCCATGTTCCCTTGGATAAAACCATTTTCCTTGATTTTTATTATTCTATTGTGATGGTTTTTTCCTCCATTCTTCTTAAAAAATTATAATCATTATAATAAAATAAATTTACATCCTCAAAATATATACCTTGGTAATTTTTGTTAGCCATCATTTTGTTAAATTTCTTTAACATGACATTCATTTGTGTGGAAGCCTAACAGATGTACACCATGTGGGCTCCTCATACTTATCCTTCATCTAGTTTCAAATAAATTTTTATTTTGAAATTTCATTCATCAAATCAAAACTATCTTATAGTGAATTTCATAAAATTATCCTCTTGTAGAAGTATAAACAGTTTAACCGTTTCCCAGTGAAAAAACATTATTAAATGTTTGAATTAGAAGACACATTTCGGTTCCATCACAAGGGAGTCATATAATCCAGAATTTAAATCTGTCTCATGGACAATATAAATATTCTTCAACAATTTTTTAATTTTAAAATGAATTCCAAAAAATTCATGGAATTTTAGGTTGGGAAAAACCTTGTTAATAAAATTCTTACCAGATCATCCCAGGTTGTGATCGAATGTAGGAGAAGTCTTTGAATCCAGTCTTGAATGGTTTCCAAAAATAATAATATAAATATGATTATACTATATAAATTATTTGAATCATTGATAAACTATAATTTGATTCACAATTATATGAAACTCTCAATATGTGAATTGGAGTCTTTGTGTGTTAGCTCAATAAATCATATAAAATGAGTGCACATCTGTATGAATATCTAATTTTTCTCATTGTTTTTTATAGAAATTGGTAGTATGAGAATATATTTATATAACCCCACTTTTATTCCATTGTTAAAATGTGATTGTGCCCTTAGGGTCATTCCCTCGATCTCTTAATGGGATCCCTTTCTAAATTCTTGGATTCCATTTAGGCATATCTCACTTCTATACATAAGGTCTGATTCTTGTTGTGAAAATTTCTCATAATCTCAAAATTTCATTTTTATATTTGGATATAAAGTAGGTTCTTCTTTTTTTTTCTATCCACTAATCGAGTATTAAAGAGAAAAATTGGTCCATGAAAAAACAGCACAGGAAGACCAAGATAAAAATGGTTAAAAAGAATAAAAGTCGATAATTACACAATATTCAAAGCATAAATATATACCATTACCTGAAAATGATTCTAACTTTGATAATCCATGCTTATACTCATTAATTCTTCTACAATTAAAGAAGAATAAATATATACATCTCAAAAGACACAAACTAATTTAATTAAAGTATATATGTTTAAATCTTGGTAGACCCATATTGAATGGGGATAAAGGACTAGAATATTTTCTAAAATAAAAAATAGATATTTTGATTGATTTGGAAAATGATGGAGACGAATAAAAAGTGACATGATTTGTTTTAAGAAAATGAGAAAGATGGAATCAAATTGAATTTCATGTATTGATTATAATTTTAAAAGAATGGTGATATTTTATAGTTTTATGGTATGGGTGTAGATATATTTAGAAATTAAATTGATTTTTTTGTATTGGTGTTAGAGTTGAGATATGGTAGATTTAATAATAAAGGCATCTATTCCATGTCATTGAAATTCCTATTTTCTCTTTGTCTGGTAATTTTGGATGTTGTTTAACCAAGTTTCTCAGTATACCAATTTTAACATGATTACCCTAAATTCGGTAATTGAAGTCCCATAATTAGGGTTATCATTAGTTCAATTAAAAAAATACTCTCTATATTTTCAAATAAATTACCATTTCTTAAAAAGAATAAATAGATAGTAATTAATAAATTGATATTGAAGAAAACATAATACATAAAATAAATGAAGAAAAATAATCAAACATACCTTCCAAATTTTTCTTCAACACGTCGTCACATGTAGAGATTTAACTATTGATTATAATAACATGATAGTAATATGGAAGGATAAAATAAAAAAATTAAAGAAAACGTGCTGGAGATGAATGGTGAGGGCCCTATATATCCCAAATTCTCACCCCAAGCACTAGTCTTATAATTCCATTCTAGTTAGAAATAGAATAACTCTCTATTTATAGAAATGCATAGGGATAATGTTTCATTTAGTTCAACATTAATATAGATCCACAATGACCCATAAATCCCCCCCAAATTTAATGTATTCTTGGGAAATTAATATTTTATTTTCCATTTAAATTTACATCAAACATTCTTTTTTTGGGTCTATCCGACCACTTTCACGATTTGAATTTATGTTTCACACCATAAAAGTTTTTCCCCTTATCCCTTTTTATCACATCATGTATTTAACTCAAATAAATTATATTTTATTATATTTAACATGTTAAATTATGTGAAATTATATATTCCATCACCAAAAGCTCGGTTTCGAACTAGTTCATTAGTTTCAGCCATTAAGAGTGTTCTATAAGCATCCAACATCATTGGATGACACATTTAGGTGGAAATATAGATCATTTTTCATTGTTTTATTAATTCTGATAAATAAATGCATCCTTCCACATTTCAACAATGTTTTATGTGTTTAAGATTGAATTATCATTAAAATTACTAAAATCAAAGTATTTATTATATAAAATGTACATAATAAATTCACGTACTAGTCTCATCCATGTCAACAGGTGATCCCTAGTCATGTTGGGAAATAAAAACAATGCTAGACCCAATAGATGATTCCTGAGAATCCTAGGAAATCACATATCAGGAAAAATAATAACAAAATGAAAACATATCAAGGGTTTTCTGAATTCCCATTCCCATCCTCATAATCTAAACCCTTTTATGGTTACAAGTTGGATTACTTTGTGGGTGAAACATGTGACAATAACAACCCATAGACACATACCTTCCCCCAATTTAATCTATTAGAGTGTCACCCATAGGGTTTTCCTAGATGATCACTACTGTAGAGAAATCCCCTTTGGGATCCCCAACCACAACTAGTCTATCAGGCGAGTGCAAGATGGTCAAAAGGAATCATATCCCTTAGCATCATTTGGGTTATTGATTGACATCACAAGATTCAAGGGTAAAAATCATTGGAGTTAGTATCGATAGATGGATCAAGGCCCATCTATATGTCTCGAGTAGATCCATACTAGTCAACTTAGCCAACCCTTATCCACACATCCTATGCATAACCAAATAAAGATTAACATTTCACAAAGGTTGTTGTAGGAACTACTAGGGGTGTCCCTCCCAATCCATGAAACATCAAGGAGGTGTATAGGTAATTTTTTATCCTCTTAGTATAGGACTCATCCATCGATGGTCGTGGAATCAAGCCATTCCATGAGGTCCATGGTGGCCCCATAACAAGGATTATTTATTCTCGGGTTCTCATACGATTGTCGAAATTTAATTTAAATTCATATTTTAAAAATAAATTATAAAATTAAATAATAATAGGTTCATTACCATACAAGGGATGACCCATAAAGCCACATCAATATATAAATCATGAATAAAATCTATGTGTCTTGTCTAATCATGCACCCCCACCTGAGCACCTAACTCAGGCCAAACATGCCATATTAATTCATTATAATCAAATTATAATTGATTAAAAAATAAATTATATTCTTTTAAATTATATTCAATTTTTGTTACTTGCAAAAACTCATATGAAGACCTCAACACTCTACAACCATGACTATATTCATACCAACAACCCATGTCATTCCCACAAACCTCATTCTGGGAAAAAATACCAAATTTACATCACCAATACCATCATAAAATTATCTTAATTTGAGGAAAACTAGAAATATATTGGTAGCGAATTACACCATTACCCAAAATTGATAAATGGTAGGTGGACTCTATCTTGGGACATCCTCTTACCAGGCTATGTGAAAGTACCATCAATCAAGGTGATTTCCACCATGCTTTGGAAGAAATCACTAAAAACCGTAATCTAAAATCCACCAATTTGGGGTGAAATAAAAATAAGGAAGATCAAAGGAATAACAATTCCAATATTAACTATAAAAAATCCACAAACCTCCATAGATAATGGGGGGATAAGAGAGGGTGACATTCAATCTTCTTCTCTCCCGTACATGCCCTCTATCAACAAGAAGATGGTGTTCCGGAGATCCCATTTGTTTTTTTAACCCAAATGGGGTGTCACAACATAATCAAAAGGCGTCACACCATGAATATTCATGGGTAGGGTGTCAACACCTACCTTAAATGTTCATGTTAATAATCCATTCTTTATAGTATGAACGTCCTGAAATAGATTCCAGAAGCCACCCAGCCACTCATTTCTTCACCTGGCTTCCTCATGAACAAACTTAACACATAAATTTATTTTCAACTATCTCCAATAAGGTTAATTCAATGATGTTTTATAAATTTATAGTTGGACTCATTAAAAAATGAACACAGCCATAAATATATTCATATGGACTGGTAGCACTATAGAAAGAAAACTTGTTACTATGCCTTGGTAAACTTGTTGGAAACCCATTGAAAATGGTAGTATTGGTATTAAAAATATCAAGTACTTTAATGAATCCCTTCAAGATAGACTCACTTGGAACCTTTTCCACAATACCTCTAGAAGCTACTTCCTTTCTAAAAAAAATAGGTTGCTAGAGAAAGATAAAATAGGCAACTTTAACTTCATTAACTCATCTATCGGGCCTTCTATCAAAAACTCATTTAATAATATTATGCATAGCTCTAGATGGATGGTCTTCAAAGACTCCTCCATGAAATTATAGTTGGATAACTAGACTGGAATGCCTTTAATTTCCAAGCTGCCTCCTGATCAAACCCCTGATAATACCAACAGCTCTATCAGAGAAATTTAAAACTCCCAACATGATCACTTTCATAACACTATTCTGAACGTTATTGGAAACTACTCTTTGTCTCACACCAATTATTTCTTAACTTGGGAACCTGCTCACAATGGTATGTTTAAATCAAAAAAATTCTACAAACATTATTTTTGTAACATAGAAAATGACTATAGTTGGTAAAAACACTTCAACAAATCTTGGATAAAACCATCGTGATTCAACCTCATATGGAATCTTGCTCACAACAGAGTTCCCAATGAACTTTGCCTCCAATATTTTGGAAGCCAACTCTGTTCTAAATTAAAAATATTTAATTCACATAGAGAAGATTATAACCACCTCTTTCGCTATTATGATAATGATTCTACTCTCTAGAACTATATTCTTGACATTTTTTTACCAAAAATGGTTGAAGCTTAATTCTATCAAATCTCAAGTTAAAAAATGTGAAGAAATAGATGTATTTTAAAAAATCAGGAACCTCTTTCATGATAAGGTTTCTAAGACCCACCATGTGATATGGTAAGATTGGAATTCTATTGTTCATAATAACTACTCATTAAATCAATATGTGGGTCAGATGAGGATCCTCATTGCCATAAACAAAGTTTCCTCGCTTTAAAATGGACATTGCCAAAACACTGTGCATGAATTTGATATTTTGAGGCATCTCAGGATTAAAGGAAATTTCTATCAGCCACATCATACACTGGAGATGTTCTGGAGAGCGCCCCTATCTAGATGTATCAGGATCAATATCGACGGCGAATCCAAGGGGAATATGGGACCTGCAGGGTGTGGTGTTGTCTTCAGAAATCACCACGGCCAGATCCTTGGATGCTTCATGGGTAAATGTGGCATTGCCACCTCCCTTTAAGCTGAGATTATGGGCTTGATTCATTCCATTACCTTTGACAAGTCCTTCGGTTGGAATAACCTTTGGATCAAAAGTGACTCGATGCATATTGTCCAAGAAATTTAGAATGGCTTTATCCACCTTTCTTGGCATATTACAACCCACTGGATGGATTTCACCTATCGGTTAGCGATATGTACTCTATCATCACACATGTTTATTGAGAAGAAAACATGGTTGCAGATGGTCTGGCCAACATGGGAGTCAATCAGGACAGTATTTGGTTCGAAGACCTCCCCATTTCTCTTCTTTCCTTTTATGAAAAATATTGTAATATGATTTCATCTTTTAGACTCTTGTATCCTTTCTTCCTTTTTTTTAATAATATTTATGCATTGGTTATTTTTGACCAAGGTATCACCTTTTCTAAAAAATTAAATTTCTTTTCAAATCATATATAAAAACCATTTAGGGCTTCAAAAACTCATATAACCTCTTATCAAATTAACCCATCAATTAAACCAAAATATCAAAATCCCATTGGAATTTCAATGACCTTATAGATGTGGGGAATAATAAAACCCCTCTCTAGATGGTCATGGATTTTCAAATTTATTCATATTTGATTCCATGAAAAATTGAATTTTTATTCACCAAAACAGATTTTTTTATCTCTTGATGATTTTTCATTTTTATGAAACCAAGAAAAAGATCATTAGAGGAATCAATATAACTATGTGAAAATTATCAGTATTCTCTCAATAAATTTTTCAATTGAGATAGAGGATGATAATTTTTATAATAGGTATAATAATGTATGTATCTTCTCTTATTTACTCTGAAAATATTTGTTGACATTCATGAAATTTGGGAATTTTTACAATATAATGTTCATATATGCATATTGAGAAATTATTATTGACAATAAATGATAAAAAATAGAAAACTTGATGCCCATAATTATGACATAATGAAGGTAATGTTTTTTCTGTATTAGTTGGTATTATATTAAACATTGAATTCAAATGTAATGAACCACATTGGATCATAATTTTTTTATTTTCAATCTACTAATATGTAGGAAACATATCAGAAATGAAATTATTTTAGTATCATCATGGAGTATATATTAAAATAATGTTTTTAATTAAAAGTTATTTAATTTTCGCATTTATAATATATTTTAACATGTAAATGTAAATTTGTATTCATCCCAATGAAAATAAAATATTAGGAAAAAATATATGTTTGAATACCTTGGTGGGGGATGAAATTTCAAGGGGATAAATGTGTACCATTAGGGAAACAATTGTTGAATTTTTAATCTTTAAATGACTTAATTATTCTAAGTTTGGGTTTTTATTGTTAGATGAATTTCTAGTTTAGAAACATATGCATTCTGTGGATGAAATTTCTACTAGTTTTATTTTTAAACGACTTTTGAAATCATGGACTCACTCATAATGAATTTTCACATCCTCAATGGAACTAAAATCATTTCCCTCCATCATCCTACACCTGATGATAACTTTTTTACATGGTATCCCCATCATTACCACTAATGTTTAACATGGGGGACTTTTATAGTTTTTTTAAGAAACTAAATATTCTGTTATCCCATTTGGACCCATCAATACCCTCACTTCCCAAGAAGATAAATCATCTTTTGTTGAGAAGGTCAGGGAGTCTCCAGACTCGAAGGTCCTGAATGAATGGGTGAATCCTTAATATTTTACTTTTATTACTAATTGTTTTTATTATTGATATTAAAATATTTAGTTTCAAAATATATTGTTAATTAGATTAAATACGGAGGTCCTTAACATGCATGTGAAACTAATAGTTAATGATTACAAAATAGCCAGTTGTGTTGTTGAAAATATTTAGCATTAAACCATTTAATCAAGATCTATTGGTTAAAACTATTATTCCATCTTTGTGAGTATTGGTAGACATGTATAATTTTTTCATATTTCTCTTTTAAAATATTTCATAATGTAATATTATTTTCCATTACATTAAATGGATGGTTTTTATGAAAAACAAAAAATTTCTTTTTTTATAATAATATATTATCTAAAATAGATTTTTTGGTCAAGAAAAGTACATAGAAAAAATTAATGGAATTTATTTTAATGAAATTTGGCTTAGAATTCAATGAAAACCATGTTTTCATGTTCTTTAGAAAATTAAAATTAAATACTAAAATCAGTTACATTTCATACAATCCCAAATATTTTCTAAAATATGTTCTAACAATATTTTACAAAAATTAAAAAATGATTTTTTTCCAAAAATATAATGCCCTTTCAATTTTTCTATATTAGGTTATTGTTTTCATTCTATTATTTCTGTTTCCATTATCATTTGTTTCCATATATCATGTTTAGCAGTGAAGTAGTTTTGTTGTAATTAATTTATTATAAAATTGGACATCCTAAATGAATTGGTGCTTATGATTTCCCTATTCTGGAAGACATAAATAAAACCCTAATATATTATATTCCCACCTCAATTATATTTCCAAAGTAAATAAATTTTATCAAAATAGATATATATAATTTTTCATGGAAAATGATGATGTATTTGTTATTGGTCAATATTAGATGAATTCATATATACTTATAACATTATTTTACGTAATGGATTTTATGACCCATACAAAAACAATAGTAATTTTTGTTAATCACATGTAATTTTCAAGGAATTCATCTGGGTGGGATAATTTAGTAACATTCATAATAGTGTTATTAATAGAGTTTAATTAAATGAACATTCATGGACATTTTATGATATCTCATAAAGAAGAATGCAAACATCATATCAGAATCCTTTATTTCTTTATTATTCATTGAACTAACTAGAAAATATTACCTATATTTATCGTATCCATTGATTTAATTATAGTATAACCATCCTTGTGACATTGGCCCAGTGTATCACATTTTTTCAAAAGCAAAAAAATATATCTTTATTGGTAAATCTATGTCATACCACCATTGAGTCACCCAATGAAAACAACCTTCCAATAAATTTAATGTCATAATTTTTTCCTCTCATTAATTTTTATGATCAAATAGTTTATACTGATAATAATATCAATTTAGGAGACTATTACATGTGTTCACAAATAAGAACAACCAAGGGAACATAAAATATGTGGTATTCTTATTAGTATGTCTGTCCTCATTAGCACATCTTCTCGAGATCAGAATGTCCCAACATCTTGAGAAGATGTCTCAATAATCACAATCCCACAACAACTGATAGTACACATTTATATTTTTATAGTCTTTACGATGTATCTAAAACATAACAAATATGTTTAAAATTAAAATCATAATATCACCATGTTTTTATTACTTCTCATGAACTACTACAACCCTTTGATATGACAAATAATCTGTGGGAATTACCATATAAATATTGGATGTAGAAATATGAACACTATTATCATATGATTACACAATGAATGAAATATTATATGCAATATAGGATAATAGAAAATTAATTTTTATGTTAGGTTTACGGAACCCAGTTTTACAAGACTCTGATTATAATTAAATCATTTTATACCTATATTAATTTAATTTTTTACAAGTATAAATAGACCTCATAACAATCCAAATTCATTTATTAAATGTTTTTTCATTTGACACATGTATTTAAATAGTGTTTAATATAATAAAATTTTATTTTCAGTCAATCTTACCACACTACAAGATAGATTGACAAGTACCCTATTCATATTTTTCCTAAGTCGATCAATTATCAGTTTTCTATTACTTAATGATAGTACAAGGTCATTATTTAGGTTATGAACTTTTGACACCCATTTTTTTGAACTTTTTTATCAATAAAAATTCACTTTTTTCCATTTTTCGAAAAATACATGTAGGATTGAAATGCGGTACTACTACAAGTAACATATTAGAAATGGTTTTTTCAGTGATTTCCAAACAATTATAGTTTTTAATTTTGATCATAGAACATGTTATTAATAATTTTTTACTATAATACCTTTTTAAATCTGTTTGACCACATTTTACATTTGAATAACATGAAGTATGCATTTTCATTTTTTATTAGAAACTATTTTTTATTTACTTAAATGAATGACCCATTTTTTTCATCACCACCATTTAGGTAATGTTCTAGAAATAAAATATTTGAAGAGATATTTTCATTATTTTGTAGTTTATATTCTTGAAACATAAATTCAAAAGTATATATGTAATATTAGCAATGACAAATCATTGAAAAATAACCCCCAAAATCAACCATACCTAGAGGAAAATATATTTTTTTATAAGTTAAAACAAACTTTTTTTACCTTCATCTTATTAAATTTGTAATCATCTAACTAAAATACTTAATATTGTTATAGGAAAATAGATTTATTTGTAATTGAAACATAATTTTTCATTTTGCTTCATGAAAAATACATTTTTTTTCATTTACATATAGGTCTAAAGATAAATGGTGATTGTTTTAATGAGATTTCATGAAAATATGACGTTATTTTCTATGTATTGACTCTTTTAGTAACATTTTTAAAGACTTATGCATCTGTAATAATGAAATTTTCGTTATTTTACTCTAAATTCATGTAATATTTATAGACTATATATTCTTATATGTCAAAGAAAAATCAACAATCATTTCTTTATAATTTCATAATAATTCATGATTGTTTTCTAGGCCTTGAATATTTTTATTCATCTTATTCCTTCCGCTAATACGCTCATGTTTATGTGTTATGTTTCTAATTTTAGATTTAATATATATAATTGGTTCAAATTATCCTTAAAATATTGTATAATGTTTCTAAAATAATTTGGGGTCAACAAGAGTCAATCACACATCAATCCATACCTATATTTATTAATATGATTCATTCTATCATTTCAATTTTTTATTTTTCTTGAAATTATAAACCACCCATCTATGTAAATTCATATTTTATAATATTTGATTTATAAAGAAGCTTAGGAAAATGCAATTTCGGTCATTTTGATCAAATCATAAGTCAGATGAACATGCATTCTATTCTTTAGAGTCAAAAGATATAGTGTAATTGTGTTCTTGTTATTTAATGAAAATTTATTGTACTTTAATAAGTTTTTTTAATAAAATTGATGACTGAAATATAATAAAAATTCTCTTTCAGTTATTCCAACTACAATTCACCAAATTTTTTGTTTAGCGGACGGCTTTTAGTAGTGGTTTATAAGATCATCACTAAAAAATTAAATGATTTAGCCACATTTTTATAAAACCCACAGCTAAATATTAGATATTTACTAAAAAGCCCGTAACCCCCTGGTCCCACCCTTCTATACTAAGATCCCCTCCCCTATCCATAATACCTAGCCACCACTAGTCCCCCCCACACCGGTGCTCCGATATCCACCGAGCCCTCAAAACTCAATCCCCCGAGCCTGAGCCCCTGCCTTTAGCCTCACCTGATCTGTTGCCCCCACCCTCACCCTGACCCTCCCGCAAACTATCTACCATGCTTAAGGAGTCTCTATAGATGTGGTCACTCCTTAGTCCCTAATAAGCTGGCCAAGACCTCTCCCATAAGACATCCCCAACGACCCTCTTTCTCGTCCTTCTCTCCTAACTCCCCCAATGGAAATCCATAATTATTATTTTTTGATTGTTTCTTCCCTTTCCCCCTTTCAAAATTAATCTTACTCCTACTAACTCTAACCAACGTTTAGGATTGAAATAAGATTCTAGGAAGCTCTAATGATGTGTATTTTTTTAGGTAGTGTAGGATCTGTGTTGGGTCGATTGTGTAGTCGCCTATATTTATACATCACATAGGTTTCAAGTTATATAGGTAATCCTCGTGTTTCAATTTAAGTTTTTTGTATTGTATTTTAAAGGATATATGGTTTAGATTTGATTGGTTATTAGAGGATGATAAATGATTAAATATATATTTTGAGTTATTTAAGAAGCTATTCTATGTCATTATTTTTAATTGGGATGATCATTCCATGATTGAATTAAGATTACTTAATGTATACTCCCATATTACACATATCTTTCTCTCATTCATCCTATCTTATATTATTTTCATAATACATCCCTCCTCTAATACTAGTGACCTTAGATGATAATATCAATTTATAGTTTTGTCTAAAATGGTGGTTTATGATTTATAAGGAATTTGAAGTTCCTACCTTGACCTTATTTTCCTATATTCATTGAATATTACTCAATTCCATTAATTTATGTTATTGTTTCCTTCCAATTCCTCTAATTTTCGATTTTCATAAGTTTTAAAATTTAAATTTTTTTTTAGATAACAAATGTAATTTAATATATCTATGATCATTTTATCAATGGAATTCAATATTTTCCATGATTTTTCTTTTTTATCTAAAAGCTTAACTTCATAAAATAATTACATTTGTAATATAAAAATAAATTGGCACCCACAATATGTTTTATACCATATATAAAAATGTTTTCTAAAAAAATGAATCTTTCAAAAAAAATTCAGTAAACATGATTTATAAATTTGGTTTTTTTTTGTATTTTATCAATTTTTCTTCCTTATATAATGGTTTTATGGATGTTTTTTTTCCATAATAATTATTATATTTTTTGGTTGAGATTATGATTTTGATTTATTTATATGTTAATTATTTTTTATTTTGTTTTAATGATGGATTTCATTGATGTTACAATTCTATAAATATTTAGAAAAACAATTCATGAATTCAACTCAGTTTTAAAACAAAAAATCCCATTTTGGAAAAAACAAATATGTTACTTTCATCATGAAAATCAATAACCATGATTTATTTTCCCATTTGGTTATTAAATTTTTAATTTGGGGTGTTATGTAATACATATGAGTTATTATTGAACGTTATTAATTAAATTGGTTGTATTGTAATATGAGAATGGAAATGAGACGTGTTATTTAAATCACCTGTTTATTAGACGGCATATCATGATTTAGTGATTTTTTATTCATCTTTGTTATAAATTATAATTTGAAATATTGGGTAACATAGTTGTAAATTGACATATGGATGTGATACTAGTTAAGATTATGTATTGGATATCATACCCTTTCAACTTTATCTCGACCACACAAACATATGATAATCCATCGGTCTCCCTCCCTATAGAATTTGAGACGCCCTCTGTCTTCCCCCAACACCATCTCTCACACCATCAATCTTGTCAGCATCTGGAACACACTTTGTTAGTGCCCCATTAGTATATATGCTAGTTTATCCCCATTCATTATCTTCAATAGAGAGGGAGTAGGGAATCACTCCTATTTCATTATGAGGATAATTTATGGTGATAGTTATAAGTACAAATTTTAATGTGAATAAATTTATTGCAATTGTTTTATAATAATAAATATTTATTCATAAATGATGAAAATAATGTTACTATAGAGATAAATATGAATAGTTTATATGTATGGAATCTAAATGGATTGAAGATAGTTGTCGTATTTGAATGTTATGGGGTCCCAATGGATAATGTTGTTGGATTAGTTTTAGCTAGATTTTGGGCTGGTTGTTGGAAAGACCTGTTACCCTTCCTATTAACTACGATGATAAGAGGAATGTTCCAAAATCTGGAAAAAAATGAAGTATTTTATTCATAGATAATGTTAATTTTAATAAATTATAGTTTAATTGAATGTCATTATGTCATTAATTTATAATATTTTACAAATGAATAATTTAGTATAGTTGTTATTCCAATTTACCATTGTTGATCTTGTAACAAAAAAGTAGACATCGACAAATATGGGAAATAAATTAAAGTATATTAAATGGACATTATTGAATAAATTAAATGATACTTCATTCATCAATTATAATTTATTTGATAAGGATCATGAATGGGTACCAAGAGAGAAATGAAATGATGTTTTGATAGCCATCATCATGAGAAGAAAATGGTACTGAAATATAAATTATTATATTAATACCATTTTACATATATGAATGAATAATAAAAGGAGATGGAATTGCATACAATATAATTAAATTTTATTGTAATCATTTTCATATTTTACAAGAAAAAATGAAGCACGTCCAGCAATAAAATCATCCCACACACTACAGAGTCAAAGAGTTTTTCCAGAAACGGATCGACTTTAGTGATATTTTCATTTCTTTAAATACTTATAATATAAAATTATTTTTTTCATATATTAAATTATTTATTTATCTCTATTTAATGCATTTAATTAATTAATAGAACTAAGTCTCCAGAAAATAATTGTGGTTAGATTTTAATAAAAAAATATATATTGAGAGTTATGTTAATGATCCTGCCAAAGCAATTTGTGTATGAATTCCATTTTTATTTTACTAAAATTTTATTAATTGTATATATTTTAATATATTAAAATATGTTTTATATTTAATTAATAGTTAAAAATAAAAGAACTATGGGATTCCATAACCATACATTTTTTCTCAGTCTCCGAGGATGATCTAGTTGGTGAAGCCCTTGGGAAGCATAATCCTAGATGAGTGCGTGACATGGATTTGGGACCATTAACATCTGAGGTCTTTCTAAGTCCATCTAGGATTACAACAAATTCTACTTCTAGTATTATTTACTCTGTACCTCAATATGGTCAGGTAAAAATTGTTTCAATTTAATGAAAAATTCAGGAACATAGGGATCATATAAAGATGCAACACAAAAAGCTTATTGCTCTGATAAAAACAATTATTGAATTATATCAAAATATGACTGCATCTATCCTTGGTGAAATTACATCAATGGATGATAGTGAGTAGGTAAATCAAAAAATATCAAAATAATTTACAAAAAATTTTATGTTTAAATTTAAATATTTTACACTCTTTAATTATTTATATAATTATCATTCAGGTGCTAGTTGATGGAAGTGGAGACGAATATGGGGAAGGTGCTGATAACAGTTTATCATGTAGTATTTAGGGTACCCATTGGATTCAGAGATGTTATGTAACTAAACATGTGATATATTAACACTAATATTGTGATTCCACCATACCATGGTGGAATTCACCATATATATTAGGGATTCTTTTTCAATTGATTAATAGAGGCTTGTATCAGATGATTCATTATCATCCATCAAGGTTTTGATTGTAGCCTATTAAGATAGGATTACTTTAGGGATGTCTAGGGATTTAGATGAACTAGATTTTGGATTTCTCAGTAAATATATATAACTAAGTGATCTAATGTTCTTATTTTAATTTATAAACATTTTAGTGTTGGGTTTTGATGAATTTTATTTTGTTCCTGATTTATAGTGATTCAGTATTGTGTTATATTGGCCATGAATTTTTATAGAGTTATTCCTATGTACTTGTTGGAGATCATTGTATTGATAAATATTTCATAATTTTCATATAGGTGGGGTCTAATCATAGAGTGAAAAATTGGTTATTCCTATATGGCTCAAACATTCAGTTTTCCTAAAGTAATAATGAAAACAATTTATATTTTAATGATATAAATGAATGGGTTTTAATGATATATTTAAAAAATGGGTTAAATTTTTTCTATGTGTATTGTTGGGAACTGTGTAAAAAAATACATCCTTCTTTATGTAATGTAAATTCTCATTAAACATATTTATTCTTATCGAATCCTTTACAAGTTTTTATCAATGATGTCGAGTTTCCCCTAACATGTGAGTTAAACAGTTTGAACATAATCCAAAACAATAAATCCTGTTATTTAACTAATTGATATTTTTTCTTGGTGTCTATTATGAACTGAAGTGGGTATCTAAGAAATATTATTAATATTAAATGAAATTTGGGGTAGATTTTAACCATACAGTGTTTTCATATCCTAAACCTACTTGGTTTTTTAAATTCTAAAATCAAGTATACTTCATTGAGTCCCATCTATATTCAATATTGGGAATCACTTATTCAAAATAAACATGAATAGACAATCAACCAAAAATTGAAGTGATGGATGCGTTTATAAGGTGGCAAGAAGTGAATTAACATCATTATCCCAAAGGTATAAATAATTTACCTAAAATGGAAAGTTGATAACCTATGTGTTTTCATAGGAGTTTAATGTTTTGAATATTTTATGTAAATATCTATTTTTAAAATAACAACTTGATCAAATTCTTCTCTTACTTATTGAATTTAATTTATATAATGTTTTAAAAATTTAAAATTTCATTAAAAATCACTTTTACCCCTATTAAAACATAATTTCTTAATAAAATTTAATCATATAAATTTTTACTTATAAACCATTTTGTGTGAGACTTTGAAACTATGGTGGAAATAAGTAACATTTCACAAACATGTGACTATGGAATTATTTATTTCATGACCATTTGGTTTTTAGAAATATCACTAGTATAAATTAGTTTAATACCATGTTTGGGTTGTATACACATTATTGGAATTTTGTAAAGGATTTCACTACTACCTTCATTGATGGATTCCTAGGATGTCATAGGAATTGAATAGCCACTTGATTTTTTTCCTTTATTACATGTTATGATTTATTCATGGAAAAGTATAATTATTTTTATAGGATATTAATCCATTTTGGTTACATTCTTGATTATAGGATCTCATATATGGGTGTGGTGATCATGGATATGATTTTAAACATATTTTTTGTTTGATGTATTATGAATGTTGTTACTTTTTTATAATGATTGTATTTGTTGACGTAGTTATTAACATTAATTTAAGAATCTATATAGAATATTTTAAAACATGGTTGTTTCTTTGATAGTAATTTTAGGTATTCTATAGGTACTATATTTATTAAACATATACATCGTGAGGAGGCCCATTGGTCAGTATCATATAGACTCATTATGTGATATGGGTTTGAAACACCCTGAATCTATATACTTATGATGATATATAAGATTTCCCAGAAACGTTATACCCATTCCCTTATTTCTAAGTATGGGTTGCACGAATTATATTATTGTCTAGGCCTAATTCTAATTCCCAAAATGGGCCACTAGGACCCCAAATTCTTTGCACACATCTACCCAAAGGATTGGGTTAATATGTATACATGGGTTGGTTACTTATGAGTCAAGGATCATACAGGTAATACATATATGGATCATCCCAATATATAAGGTCATAACCTATATATGGAATTGATAGTGGATTTTCATTGTTATTGACACAGTTTTTATATATTTTAAGAAAATTTAAAAAATTATTTATGTATATGTATAGAATTTTATTTAGATGCTTTTGGGTGACAGATTCAACACCAGGATTAAAAAATGATTTATAGTTTTTGTTTAAACTTCCAATACATATTCCAAATCATTTGTCAACAACATTTTAAGCCACCAAAATTTAATTCTGACACTTCATTAATGGTTGTTTCCCTTACCACAACGATGGGGTATATAGTTAATGTTTAAATCGGTCATATATCATTGACATTTTTTGACACAACAAACAACCTATAAAAAAACATTTTTTGATGGTTCCCTGAAACCACTACTAAATGGATGGATCCAATGTGAGTTGGATGCCAACACCAAATTTAGTAGTGTTTTCTAGAAACCATCATAGAGCCATATATAAGAAGATTAAACAACACCTGATCAAAAAACCATCTTCTATAATGCGATTTTGATGTAGTGGTTTCATCATGCGGTATATTCTAAAGTCCTTGAATATCCCCTTATCATTTCTTTTTAATAGTAATTATTCCTGAAAAAATATATTTCGTAAGTTGATCGATTCGATGGGAACAAAAATTTCGTATTTTTAAAACATAGTGGTAAATGAAAAATATCGATTATTGGGGTCATAAATGAGAAAACAAGCTCAGATTGGCATGAAATCTTAGGAAAGCTTTATTTGAGAAATTTATGATATGACTGAATCAACCACACATCAATTCAAAACTTGAATTTATTAATATTATTTTCATTGTCATATGACTTTATTGTTTAAATTAATGGGAAATTCTGTATAAAATATGTCAAAACCCAGTAAATAAGTTCATAATTCCTTGAAAACGTAGGATAAGGACACTCAAATCATTTTTGAACTATAAGAATAAATCCCATGTTATTCTTATATATTTATTGCTCAGTATGATTCAACGTATTATTTCACCGCGTTTTTTTTAGTAAAATGAAATATCAATAATTTATTAGTCAAAACCCAGAAGTTGATGTTGCTTGACACATATTTTTTAAATTCACTAAAAATATATAAAAACACACATTTCATTATCCCGAACTCATCGCATGTTGAATTGATAAGACATTTGTCTCAAAAGTCATAAATTATTTGAAAAAAATTGTGATTCCCTGATATGTTAAGGTAATTTTCTTGTTTTTAACATTTTCTGTGACATCTATATTTATTCAAAATTAAACACTACATTCAATATAATACAATACATACTAGATCTAGATTAAAAATGAAAAAATATTATTATTAAAATGAAATAGTTTTCACCAAGCCATTGTAATGGAGATAATGAATAAGAATAACTAAATTATTAAAATATAGTTTACACATTTTTATAAAATTAATTTATTTGTTACAAATTAATTTTAAATTAAAATGAAAACCAATTCAATAAAAGAGATATATTTTTACTAAAAAATAATTTTTATACCCACATTGACATTTATATTCGTAAATTAAATTAATAAATATTATTAAAAGATAATAATTTAATTTATATTTCTTATATCTTATCAAATGTTTTTAAATTATTCTAATTTCTTTTTTAGGATTATGTTAATAATAAATCAAATCCTAAACATAAAAGCTATTTTTTCTAAAGGCCGTTTTCTTGGTGAATAGTGAAAAATATAGCATTTTATTTGAAAACTGCATTTTCATCCAAATAATTTATATAGTTAAATTATATTTTAAATTGATTTTAATTTATAATTAGTTCAATTATATATCAATAAAACCCAATTAGGTCATATGAATCAATTTCACATTGAAATTGGATATTAAAACTTTTAAAACATGTGACCCTTTCACATTAAAATACCACTTTTTCATTGTGTTTGTAGAATAAATGTTAAATGTAATTTTTCCAATTATAGGATTAAAATTTGGAAAAATAATTCCATATTTAAAATAATAATTTTTGAATTAGTATTTATAGTCATTTAAATTTTTACTTATAAAAAAACTACAATTTTATAAAAATATTTACTATATTGTTTGTAAAATAATGAAAACAATTAATGTTTAAAGGTAAAGGATTAAAATAACTAAATAATATAAAATTAAATGGGTTAATGGGATATTTATCTTACATATATATGAATTAAATAACTAATTATATTCCAAATCATTATTAATAAATTTCACCTCATTGGTTTTTGATTTATTTAAAATATAATCATTATTTAATCACATAAAACCACCCATCCTCTAGTATAATTACCACACCCTCACCACCCCATATATCCTAAAAATCCTTGAAACTACACAAATATCGACCAAAAACTCTCATCATCACTCTCACTAAATATAATTTCTTTTTCACAATAAGATAACAAATACATGGTCATCAATGGGTCCTTTGAGGGGTGATATTTTAGAGGTAATTTTCTCAAAACAGATCACTTATTTTCTTTTTCTTCTACTATGTTGTCCTATCCTTTTTCATACGTAAATGAATGCGGTATACATATTTGGGTATATACTAGAGTGTTATTTTTCTAATATAATGTATCATATCCATTTAATTACTCATTTCCTATTATTCAATAAAATAAAGATATTATCCAAGTTATGGCGATTAACCTTATCCTTAGAAAATGATTTTTCATTTTCCATTACCACTTTCATTCTTGATCATAAAAAAATAATTCTGTATAATTTTGATTTAAATTGGTATATTATAACCAATTTTATGTTATGGTACAAATATAAAAAAAAAATTGTTATATAAGATGAAACAAGTTCAAGATACTCGAAAAACTCGCCAAGAATAAACTATACATTTAGCATTAATGATTCATCAAATGAATCATCCTCACACAAAAAAGAATGTTGATATATGGGACCCTTAATACATATAGAACATCATTAATAATATTTTATTCCATTTATGTATTTTTAATTTCATTATATATGAACATCCTCTGTAATAAACAAATGAATCGATAGTGAAACCCTAAAACGAACGCACCCAAAAACATGAAAATAGGGGAAATATTATTAATTAATGGATCATAAAATGTTGTAAAATATTTATATAAGGTATTATAAATTTTATTTTAGTAATTTAATGAGTTAATAATAGTAATTAAAATATTATTTTGTAGTTTAATATATTAACAACTATAGGGAATCAAGAGTTAAGGGTTTCTCATATCTCTTTTACTTCTGTGAGATATATGCCATATTTACCTCTTATTTCTTGTTTATGTAATATATGTACTAAATAGTGATATTTCATATCATGAATTTATGCAGAATAGTTTTAATAAATGTTTCATTCAATCATTATTACATAACTAAGGCATATTATTCAACTGATTAAAACGTGTAAGGGGATTCCTAACCTAATTTCTATTATTTGGGTTAAACATCATCTTCTTGATTATGTCATGCTAAGCCTATGGGTGAAATGACATTTGAATATATTCATATGTATTTCCACTATATTTATTTTGATTTTATTTAGATATACACAATTAATTAATTTGATTAGAACTCATTACAATGATATTATATTTGTAATGGATTCTGTCTCAATTTCCTTTCATTGAATAAATTCTTGATGATATGAAAACTTATTCTTTTATGTGGTGTATATAAATATCCTTTAAAATATCATATAATGAATTTATTTTTTATTTTTTATTAAAAAATTTGTTAAATATAATTCCTTCATAAGGCTTATGATTCAAATATTTCAAAGTTATATAGTACACGTTGATTTAAAAATCTGTTTTTAAATGTTAATGATTTAATTTTAAAATATTTTCATCGATATCAATATTCTTGATATGCTTTTATATGTTCATAAAAGGATTATTGAGAGTATTTTATTTATATTTTTAATTGATTTAATATGATTTAAAAGGAATCTTTTTATATTTTTTATATGTAATGTTTCAAAATACAACAAAAGGTATGTTCTATTCTTAACATAGACGATGATAATGAATTTACCACCACCATTTATTTTATTTAATTTTAAAGATCTTTTTACATATTACATGTTTTATTAAATTAAAGTCAGTATTTTATTTTTTTAATTGAAAATGGGGTTTCAATGAATATGGGGTTTTAAAAGAAAAATAAATTTTTATAAAAATGTGTTTTTCATATGGGACTAAATGTTTTTTTCAAAGGGTTTTAAAATGATAGTTTTCCATTAAAGAAATTGTAATTTTTAATTATTTTAAATGGATAAGACTGATATATGTTCTATGATGCATTGAGCCCAATTATAGCTCACTGGTGAGCCTGATATAGCTTATATGAATTTTGAGCCCCATATTAGATCATGAAAAATAGTTAGACCGGTATAGATTATACGAAGGTTGTATCCCCATTATAGCTCAAGAGTGATCTTGATATAACATATATGATGGGTGATCCCCATTATTGAACTCAAATTCACTTTGTAATAATAATAGTGGAAGCTAGATGTATTTTTATTCCAATTAAAAGGGGATGAAAAGGGTTTTATTTTTATGATGCTCTAAGTCACCTATCAGACTTTTAATTGCATGATATGGGGTATAGTGTTTTGATTTGAGAAAATATTGTATTTTTTTAGGTGAAATTATTTATTTAATATTATTAATGAAATTAGATGATAAATGTCTATATGATATTATTTTTAATTATTTTTACTAAAGTAACATTTCTCATTCTTTTTAAATCCCTTACTGAGCTTTTGTGTCTATCACAAGTTTTAAAATGTTTTTTAGTGGATTTAATGGAGAATATAGACATGTATGAGATCATAAAAAAATTAGGATTGATCCTTATATGAAAAAATGTTTATTTTCACAAATGGTTTGTTTTTTGAAAAATATGGATACTTTTTATATGTTCCCACTTGTAATGTATGACTTTACTATGGAAGATATTATCCTAATTCTATAAAACACAAAAACTATATGATCATTAATAAAATTAGAGTTATCTCTATATTTAAAACAACTAAAATATGTATTTTTTAAGGTTGATTCAATATAGTTGGTATCATGGAATGGTTTAAATAACTTTAGAGGTTAGGATAATGTTAATAACATACCCTGAAAATATTTTACTCTATAGATAAGTTGAAATTATATAGGATTTTATGATTATCATGATCCTTCATTTAAAAAAATGCATTTTTAGAATTTTTTTCACAAAATGATATAATGATTATGTAATGAGAAGGAGCCATGAGTGAAATATCCTCTTAAATCCGCATACTGATATGTTTATAATGATAACTAATAACATTGATAAAATAAATGATTAGTTAGTAAATAATTCTATAAGAACACATCCCCCGTAATTAAATGGAACATCGGACCATTTGGTATCCAAAGGATGGATCAATTCTTTTGAAAAAATAATTGATGTCATAGGATATTTAGAACATCCGAGGGTAACCAATTCCATTTATTGTTTTTTTGGCGAAGATGATAAATGATGGTATTTGGTTAAGAATACTATAGAAAAATATTATCTTGATTCTAATGAATGGGACCCATTAAATAATATTTTACTAAAACATATTTCCTTAAGACATTTTAAATTGGGAAGGGGATACAATTCTCATATTTGAGGAAAAAAGTTAAATACTCATTAGCTGAATATGAAGAAAACCACACTAGATTGGCTCGTTATGTACTATATTTTATTTGGGAATAAAATTATAAAATTAAAATAATTTTTATAAGAAAAAAAATTTATTAAGTGAATTATCAGTATGAAAATTTAAAATTTATGAAAAATTGGTTCATTTTGATGAGAAATTAGAGATAGAATTGACCGAAAAATATAATTCAAGAGATGAAAAGAGTAACAAGAGATCGTGGTGGATATAAATTGAGGAGAAAATGGAAAAAAAGATTGGTCGTAATCTCCAAACAGGTTTTATGTGCATTGAAGTACATTTTGGGGAATTCCTGTTAGGATTGGAAAATTAGTACTAGAGTGGTATGTTTGGTCATATGGTTTCCAACATTCAAGAAAAGAGTCCCAAAAAATCTAAGAATGAGATAATAGATATCCAATCAATGGTAAGATGTTTTATATTTAATGAGTTTGTAAAATTTTATAACTTATATAGTAAGTCACACACTCAAGTTTGAAAAAATCATGTTCAAAAGAAAAAAAAGCACTAAAAAATTCATTTACTAGTACTAAAATTGATGTTGGACCATATGGTGTAGTGATGAAAGCTCTGGGAAGATAAATATTTTTCTAAGTATAATCACATATTCAAAGTATTAGGAAACCCAAATTTTATGATATAAGTAATTGATATATATTCATATATATTTATTGAGTATTTATAAATGTTTTAGATACATGTAACCCTTATGATTATGATATGACAACAGTTATTTTATGAAAAATTTCTCTCTATTTGGTGGACATAAATTTCAAGGTATTCGTATATTATATGTTTTGTTTGTGATATCATATTTTAAGGTAATTATGTGTTATTACAAATTTGTGAAATATGTTTTATTAGAAACTATTTTGGTGATAAATGAAATTATGGTATTATGGGTACATTATATAATACTATGCAATGTTAGTGTATTTTTTAAGCCTATAATATTTCATTATAGATTCGGGTGATTTATGTAAATGATTAATGAATCTTGGAGATTATGTGGTTATGGAAATTAATTTTTGAATGTGAATATAAGAGTGATTGACATTATTTAAAGATAAATATTAAATTTATCTTTTAAGACAAAGTGATTAAATCCTTCTATTTTTTGGGTTTCAATATTATTTTTGACTATTTTTTGGAATTTTGGTGAGTGCTATGTATCAAATAACCGAAGTTGAATTGTGGTTATCACTATTGAATCATGTATATTAAAATTATTTTTTCTTAATTTGATGTTTTGGAAAATATATTATATTATTCTATCCATTTTGGATTTTGTTAAATTATATGTATAAGAGGAACATATTTTTATCTTTTTAAGGATTTTATGATTCGTTGAAGTTGATTAGAATGATTTAGGTGAAAATCATTCACCTTAATTACTCATTGTTTGGAAAAAATAATATGATCAAATTGTTCTAATTTTCATGTATTTATATTTCCTTATGTTATTACTCTATGTAGTAAAATAATTACTCAGAATTATGATATTTATTTTGGAATAAAAACGTTATCCTTTCACAATGTTTTATGTGGAATCAATAGCCTTTTCGTCCATCATAGGTTTAAAATTTTTTAATCGTTAACTTCTTAAGGACCATGTTCTATATCACTCTCTATCAGGAACATTAAAGTTATAATTATATTCCATGAATATATTTTCACTTTTCACTAATCATAAATCTTATTGTTGTGTTGATGTTCAACTTTACCTATCGCTTTTTTAGGAATATGTTTTATTGATAATTTTTTGCGATGCGATATTTCACAAAGGTTTTTTTAAAATTGAAAACCCTTTAATTTAGATCGAGAGTTTAAATATTGATGAAAAAAATATTAAATATGCTAGAATGTTATATATCTATAATTTTTAAAATGAAACACTATGTTCAATATAATACAAGATACGCCACATTGAGATTAAATAAAGACTGAATATTATTCTCTAAGTGTAACAGAATTCCCTAGGTGTTAGAATGGAGAGAAAGAATGAGAATAACTAAATAATAAAAATATAGTTTAGAAAATTTTATAAAATTATTTCATTAGTTAATAATTAATTAAAAATTAAAATAAAAATCAATTGAATATAAATGATGTATTTTTATTAAAAAAATATTTTAATAAACAAAATTGTAATTTATATTAATGAATTAAATTAATCACTATTATTTAAAGTTATTACACAAATTTATATTTTCCTTATCCAGCCTTTTTTTTAAATTCCTCGCATATTTTTGGTAGGATTATGTAATGAATAAATCCAATTTTATGAAGAAAAAAAACTAGTCCTTTCTAAAGGCAGTTTTCCATGCATCTGCTTTAAAACAAACTTCTGAAAATTTTATAAATTTAATTTTAAAAATAAACCAATACTTTGAAATTGTGGTTTCAAAATTATCTTAGAGTTTTTATTTTATTTTATGAAAAGTTTCATTTTTTGATTAACACTAAAAAATACAACATTTAATATGAAAATAAAATTTTTATCTCAATAATTTAAATAGTTAAATTATGTATTAACATTTTTTAAAATTATTATTAGTTCAATTATACATAAATAAAATAAATTCAGGTCATAGGAATTAATTTCACATTGAAATGAAATATAAAAACATTTCAATCTTTTGAACTTTTGACATTAAAAATGTTTTTTTCATTATTTTTGTGGAATTAAATTAAAATCTAATTTATCCAACTATGTGAATTGAATTTGTTAAAATGGATTCTATATTTGGAATTAGAATTTAATAATTTTGTTTTATGTTCAATTTTATTTTTATGTATAAAAAATGTTATTGTGGTAAAAAATATTTACCGTGGTATAGGTAGAATCATTAAAATGGTTAATGTTAAAAATAGAAGGCTTAAAATACATATAGAATATAAAATTTTATGGTTTATTGAGACATTTATAAAACATAACATGAATTTAAAAACATAATTATAATCTATATTCCAGGTAATTAATTCCACCTCTCATTGGTTGGATTAAATTTCTTAAATAATCATTATTTATTCACTTAGAAACACCCCTCCTCAAGTATAATTACCACCTCTCACCTCCACATTTCTACTAAAATCATTGAAACTACAGAAATTTATGAAATAACTCTCATAATAACTCTCCAAACATCAATGTTCGTATTTTTCCAAAAAAATATAAAATCCAATGTCTTCAAAGGGGTTTTTTTAATAGGGTGGTATTGAAGAGGTATGTTTCTCAAAACACCACTCTTATTTTCTTTTCATCAATTTTCCCCTCACATACATCATCCATCAAGAAATGATAATTATAAAATCATGTATAAAATGGAGATTTATTTTTATATTCGAATATCATTTATAAATTTTATTTCTCATCTCATTTTAATCAATGAAAAAAAACTATTGTCCAATTTATAATGATTGAACTTCTCTTTGAAAATTTATTTTTTGTTTTCCATTACTGCCTACATGGATTGTCATAAATATAGAACACTATTAAAATAATATTTTAATATGTATATTAAAACATATTTCATGTTCTATATATAATATCACCACATAATATTAATTATGGAAAAACTAGTTCATGATGTTCGGAAAAACTACCAAAAATAAACATAACATTTATCTTCAACATTTTTTATAACGAATCATCATCATAAAAAATGTTATATAAAACAATTAATAAGTATACAATTTTATTAATAATATTTCAATCCTCTTAAATTGTTGAAATTTTATTTTATATAAAAATCCATAATTATAGGCAAATGAACTGACCATGAAACCATAAATGGAAGACACCCATAACCCCTGAAAATAATGAAATAATATTATTTAAAGGGTCATAATATGTTGTGAAATATTCATATAATATATTATAAATTTAAATATATTTTTATTATGAGTTAATAATATTCTTTAATAAATTATACATGAGGTTTAACTACAAAAACATTATCAGAAACAAGAGGTAAGAGTTTCTCAACTCACTTTTACTTTTGTGAGATATACAATTTATTGACCACTTATTTCTTGTGGGTAGTGTATATATATTTACCATTGATATAGAATATCTTGAATCTGATTATATTAATTTTAATATATGTTTAATTTCATAATTATTAATTTAATGTTGTATATGATTCGAATGACTACAAAGTATAATGGATTTCCTGACCCAATTTTTATTCTTTGTGTTAAAGTTCAACTTCTTAATTATGTCATGATAACCCTATGTTCGAAATTTAGAATGTCATAATTTCTATTTCCACTTTTTTATGTGTATATATATTTTATTCAAAAATTAAATTCATTTTATTAACACTCACTTCAATGATATGATATTTTTAAAGAATTTTGTCTCTATTTCCATTCACCGAGACAATACTTGATTATATGCACATCTATTATTTTATGAGGTGTATATATAGCCCCTTTGACATAAAATATCATGAATTCACTTATTCTAATGTTATTTAATGTTTTTTAAAATTTTATTCATTCATAAAGATTATGATTCAAATATTTCAAAGTGGTATGGTACACGTTGATCTAAAAATATTTATTTAAAGATTAAAGATTAAATTTCAAAATATTTTCCTCCATGATAATATTATTGACATGATTTTATATGTTCACAAAATAATTGTATTGAATTTTTTATATCGATTATTAATTTCATTCAAATGTTTTTAAATTGAATATTATTAAGTGTTTATATGAAATGTTTTGAAAAATGATAAAAGAAATGTTATATTCTTAATATACATGGTGACAACGAATTTTCCACCCCCACGAAAATTATTTAATTTATAGAATAATTTCCATGATTAAAATTTTTAAAAGAAACTACTTTTTTAATTTTTTTATTTTGGAATTGAAATTGGGTTTTCAACGATAATGGTATTTTGGTATTGAAAATGGTTTTTTAACAGAATGGGTATTTTTAAACAAATTTTTTTTCATATGGTATTAAAAGAGTTTTTCCAAGGGTTTTTATAATGAATGTTTTTTATTAATGAACCCATATATTAGATTTATTTGAAACGGGTTATCCTGATAAAACATATATGATGGGTCAATCCCCATTATAGCTCTTGAGTTTGTGTGATATAGCATATATGATGGTTTGCTCCCCATTATACGGTTTGTAAAATGGGTGAGTCGATATAGATTATAAGAAGGGTTAATCTCCATTATGGATAATAGGTGAGCCCGATATAACATATACAAAGGATAATACCAATTTTAGATCTCCTAAGCATTGGGAAATAATAATTTTGGAAGTCACCTATATGGTTATTTCAATTTAAATAGTTTTGAAAGGGTTTTATGAATATGTTACTCTAAGTGACAGAAAATATTTTTAATTACTTGTTATGGGTTTTAGTGATTCACATGAGAAAAATGAGTATTTTTTGTGAAAATGATTTATTTAATATTATCAATTAACATTTAATATATAAATGTAGAATATATTTTAATTATCATGTATTTACTATAGTAACCGTTTTCTTTATTTTAATATTCTCTACTTAGATTCTATGTTCTTCCCAAGTAATAATTTTTTTAATATAGTTTAAGTTAGAATAGATAAAAGGATGATAAAATAGAAAAATTGTGAATATTTTTCATGAAAATAAACCATTTATAATTTAAAAGTGATTGTTTTTGTGAAAAAAGCTATACTTAGTATATGTATCATCATATAATGTTTGGGTTTAATATGTATGATTTTATCCTAATTATATAAAATACTAAACCAAAATGATATTTTGGGAAATAAATCGATTTCTAGATTTAAAATAACTGAAATATTTATTTGTTATGGTCATGGAATTACATTTTATCATATGTTTTTAAATTATAAATCCATAAAATACACTTTTGTTAATTCAATGAAAACAACTTCTATAATACATGGGAGGCATCTTAATACATATCAAATATTAATTAATGGTTTTTATCAAGTGATTTAAAGATGATCTAAGGTTGTTATCTATGCTTGGACAATTTAACACACATTTTAAAGACTTGTAAATGAACAAAAATTTCATTTTCAGTCGTTATAATCACAATGTTCATTGTATTAACATTCAGTCTATTTATATAGGAAAAAACGAATCATAAAATATTTTTCTTTGATTTTATGGTAATTCAAACTCTTTTTCATGGTTTAACCCTTTGATGGTAAATAAATAAAAAATAACTTGTATTCATTCTAAGAAAACAACACGTTGGATTGATGATTCATATTCTTATATATCAATAATTAATCATAGGTCATTTTCATGATATTTCAAAACCATTTACAGATTTAACCATTTGACAGAAGATTTTAGAGGATGTTAAATGTTATAAAACTACATTGTCATCAATTCTAACCAGACCACACAATATAATACTGTGTGTTTTATTCATATATGTCATAAAATCCATCAATGATCATTTGTATATGATTCCACGAAAATAAGGGGTCAATTTCATAATCATTACTACAAAACCACATGATATATCGACATGAGGTATATCTATAGATGTCACAAATTAATTAAAGATAACTATATTATAATTTCATAGTAATTAAAAGTCATTAACTTGGTTTTTACCCTTTGAAAAAAAAATTTTAAGGACTATTAAATATAATAAATATCGATTTTCAGTCAATAAAACCTCACCCCATTTTTTATAGATCTCTGGTGTGTTTATTCATTTAAAAAATTAATCAATGATCATTTTCCTATGATTTTTTGTAAAGTTGATGTCTTTTTCTATCATTTATAAATTTAATGCATGTTTTATACTTTTATATCAATAAAAATCACTTTTAGTCCTTCATTAAAAGCTAACCATAAGGTGCATTGACATGTAATATATTCTTACATGTCATACATTAAACCACGAGTCATGTTTAAGTGTAATCAATTTATATATATTAAAAATTAGACAATTATAACATTCCTATTTCCGATAGAATTTTAATTTCATAAGTATAAATATAAATAATATTTTATTTTATTTTTTTTAACCAACTAATTATTTATAAAAAGATTTATCACTTTATTTATTCAAGTAAAATGAAAATTTATGGATTTTCTATAAAGGTAGATCATAGGATGAGCAACAACCTATCTGGTTTAGCAAGGTCTGGGGGCTTAAATCCATGTCCAATAGATGATAAGAGTAGATCATCTTTCACCAGTCTACGTGTTGACCTATATCCATATTCTATACTTTATATATGTTTATATAATCATACTTATTTTATTATATTCTGAATCTTTTTAAATATATAGCATAATTGGATAACTATAAAACTTTTATTAATAGTTTTACTTTCACATCATCTTGTTAATTATTTCATTGTAATTTAATGGTTAACAATGTATAATGAACATTTTTATTTTCGTCAAAATTAAAACATATAACTATTTGAGGAATTTTTATATGAAAATTTATATTAAATATGATAAATTAAATTTTCAAACATAAATAATATATTATTTTTCATATCTAATATACTTTATATTTCTTTTAATTTTAATTTTTTTACCTTACCTTATTTTCTTATAGTTTTTATTAAATTAAAAATTTCCATTTAAAGGGTTCAATAACATGTTTCAAAATAAAAATGTGTATTTCATTAATTCTGAACATTAAATTTATCGAACGATCATATCTAATTAATTCCCACTAATACAATAAGTATACATAAAGAAAAACCAATAAAATTTATAATAACATTTCACATCATATGTTGATATTAACTATTACAACTATGAATAGTGAAGATATATAAACATATAAGATGAGTAAATTCACAAAAATGAACTCCATGATCTTGAATTCCAACATAAAGATCTCTCTTACAATTAAATTTATAAAAATAAATAGATCCATTAAGAAAATAAATGAAATAGTTAAAGGATGTTTAAGAACCTCTGAAAGAAAAACAGTTAGTGATGATTTGAGAATGATGTTGTATTTATAGAGAAATATTCCTATTTACTGTTATATATTCCCACCAACATGTTCGATGGTAATTATTTACATTAGTTGATAAGTCAATTAGTTACTATTATTATTTGTTATGTAGATTCAATTAAGTGGCTATCATTATTATTTTATGATATAACCAAAATTGTTTACTTTTTGGATAATATTAATATATTAAATTAAAAATATATTTTATGATAAATTTATAAGTTTAAAGTAAAAATTATTTTCATAAAATAATATTTTAAAAACACTTTAAATGATAAATAAGTCCTGTGAAACTTTTATAATGATAAAAGGTTTATAAATGCTATAAAATTTGTAAATTTTTAATAAATGATAATTTTTCAAAAGATAATTTTTTCATAATTACAAAGAGATATTTGATAATTAAAATTTTTTTTCTTCACTCATCCAATCAAAAATAGATTAGGGTTATTTTTATTAATTTTTTATAAAATTTGATCTTCTAGTGAAAAATTGAAAATTAACTTTTTATGATTACCGCTACTTGATGACAATATTATTACATGAGGATGATTTAAAAATTTATGAAACATTTAATTCAATTATAATTTAATTTAATAAGTATGAAAATAAATTTTAAAATACTGACATTAATTTAGAAATTTATAATATCAGTTTTGGAACAAAAAATTTGAATTTCGAGATAGAATATTTATTTTGATTTTGTGCATAAAATAGGTTTATTAGAGGGTTATTTTTCAAATTAGGCATGCATTGAATGTAGATTAGATCCCTTTCAATCATTAATAAGAATGTTTTTAAAAAATTATTTCATGAAAAAATTGTTTTCTTATGTAATAGAATAACCAATACTATATGGATCTATTTGGTTCTCAACTCCCAGATTTTAATATGTTCAATGGTGTGGGAAGATACATTATCTTTGTGCTATTATGATTTTATCCTAAGGAGTGTCCGCTTACCTATATGTAGAATATAATTCTATTTATATATCATTGAAACCGGTTGAGATGATGTATCATGCCTCATCAATATTTTCTCAATTGTGATTGAAATCGAGATGGAGAATAGGAATGAGACAATGATATACATATGGTTATATACAAAAAAATTTGATGATAATATGAAACAAATTCCAGTACTAAATTATTTATGTCTTCATAAATTTAATATTTATTTTAGATTAATTATTTACACGTATAATATTTAATTTAAATGTTGTAAACCACCTTGGATAATATATGAAATTTATTTCTTTCGATTCTACAATTACATTGAAATTTATTCTGAAGGATATGGACAGAGTATCCTCATTGAGATTATATTAAGGGTATGATTTTTATCAACCATGTTTTACGTTTCACTTTTGCAATAAATCTTAATTTGTAGATATAAATTTATTTTCTCCACATTGAATAAATTGATCTTGGGACTTGAAATATGTGAAAACCTTTTTGGAATGAAATGTAATGGGGGATATTGGTAGGACAATGGGAACCTGTAACAATAGGTAAACAATTTGGAGTTTTAATTTTAATTTTTGTTCTTTGAGATACTTAAATATGGTATATTAGGATTTATCTTATGAGGTGAATTATTAGTTTGGAATCAATGGAACTAATTTTTTATGAAATTTTTACTAGTTTTGATCATTCAATGACTTTTCAAATCATGAACTGGCTTTAGAAGGATGACTACATCCTCGATGAATATTCCCTTATCTTCTTTACTTAGGATAAAACTATGTTATATTCACTATATGGTTCCATTATTATTATAACTGATATCCAAATTTACAATCATATTCCTCATGGGAAATATTGTGGAAAGTTCTAAATTCATGAGAATAAAATGGCTTGGTAGAGAAGGAGTGGATTACATTTTACAAGAATTTTGTGAACGAAATAATGATCCATAAATTTTCCATTCTAAGAATACTGAACTATGGGAATTTAAATTCATTTCAGTAGAACATAATAAAATTTTAAAAGTAGTACAATGCTCAAAGAAATTATCCCGATATATTTTTCATAAAACATTTCTAATCATAAGGCTTCCAATATCTAGTGGATTTCATCATATTCATGCCCACTTAAATGATCCATACACATTTATCACATAAATTAATGGTGTTATTTTCTTGTTTTATATGATTATAATTTCATATATTATAATAAAGTTCTTATTCATAAAATATATTCAAAAATGCATGTAATATGATTTGAATATTTCTATCAGTGCTTTCTTCTTTACTGTAATGATTAACATGTTTAATGGTATTTCATAGCTCCCCCCCAATAGTTTAGAAGAATTTTGTGTTCTATAATAAAATAGAATTTTTATTCATTCCCACATAGGAATATTCTCTTCCCTCATGGATTATAAAGAACCCATGTCATGGTAGTGAATGTTTCTGTGTGGGTTTTACAGAAATATCACTTCACATGATTCAATTCATATGTTGGAATGTAAGATTGATTTTCTTTTTTGAACTCTATTTAAATAATGAATATTTTTGTATTTAAATTTATCTTAAATTAATTTTTCCATTTATTTTTATTTTTTATTATTCCCCTTCTAAATTTGGTTGTGAACTAATTGGTTTTGGAACTTTTCATTTTTTCACTAGGTAGCATGAACTTGATCATTGCCAAAACATTTGGGACATTTTTTATCCCCGTATATGATGTGTTGGGTGGATTTTTCATATATATAGGTATGGTACTTATATCCCATTTTGGTGGCTTTTAATCCTCATTCATTTTTCTGGGTGTGTGTTTATCATATCACAGGATTTGTAGCCCATTTTTTAGGTGTGATTTGATATGGAAATAGTCAAGGGGATACCAATTTATTATCCCTATTTAATTTTTCTATAATTAGTTCATTTTAGAAATATTATGAGGATTTTAATCAAACAAAAATTTCCAAATAACCTATATAATGGGGTTAATTAAGATGAAATTAAACAGAATTAGATAAAATCATATTCATTTCTTCTTATTTTTCTGTATGTTACAATCCATTTTTCCGTTACAATGATGTGTTATTATTTTGGATGAAATTATATATACAATAATTATAATCTTTGGGATTCCTAACATATTATGTTCATGCATATGATATCACAAAATGCTATCAATGAGTTTACTAAATGTCACCACTAATTTATTCTCAGAATAAAATTGTTGTAAATAAATTCATCAGGATATGTTGGTATAAGGTAATACTATGTCTCCCTATATTTTTTAAATCATTCTAATATGTTGATTTTTAATTTATCATTATTGTAAATGAATCCAAAACATTGGGTATGTGTAATATTTATACTCACACTTTCTTCAATTATTCATTCGAGAATTAGATTTGGAATAGTGAATTGTTTAGTCTCGCACCAATATTCAACATTGATTAAATGATGGAACTCACTTTTCTCAAATATGTCTAGTATTCTTACAGTTGTAATGGGTGTTAGTAGTGATGGAGAAATGAATAATATGAACATGATAGATGGAATGTAACCAATGCTTGAATATCCTAATATTGTGAACAAAATGCCCTCCACTCTCAATGTCTCCGTGCCCAAGGAATTTTCTATTGAGAAATTGTTGAATGTTCTTGGTGGAAGTGATAATTCCTATGTAATTGGATGTAATAAGAGAAGTATTGTCCATGTTTCATGGTGTTAATAGTTTTAGGACCAAGCTGATAAGGATATCCATCATCTTTACATATTTTCTTTGGTTGTTAAGGATGTTTGTGAAGAAAATAAATCACCTCACGTTTTTTGTGAAAATAGGAATGACCAACATATTAATTAAAATTGGGTTGAAAATTACCATGAATGTCCATTATATTTATAATATTTTTTATAGATTAAAAGGTTTATAAAAATCACCTCGAGTCCATAATGGAAGAGAATATCATAATTGGGATGAATCTAAGTCATCCTGACTATAGTTTAAGTGTGAAAATTATTTGATGATCATGGAGTTCTCATAACATTAATTATGCAATAAAATGTGTTATGCAATTATGATAAATTAAATGGGGAGAAAGGGTTTTTAAAATCATATTATATCTAATCATAATCTTAAAAATTGTGGTCATGCTGAGAATGATAGAATGATGCTACTTGAGGAATGAGAAGTTACAATAGTTTCCATTATATGTCATATGATTATAAATTTTACATTCAATGTAATAAAAATAAAGATGAAAGTGGTGACACAAAAAGAAGATTGTGATGGAATAATGTGGTTGAAAATGACGTTTTATAGTCTCAAAATCATTATAATGAGTTTTTTAGATGCAAATTTGTTTAATGGTTGTAGAGGACAATTTTAATGAAGAAAAGAAAGAATTTATTGAATTTTATGCTAATAAAATTGATCCTTCAAATTAAGTGGGTCATTATATTCATCAAATGAATAATTATTTATGATGTTAACTCATTTGTATCATTTTTAGAATATAAAGAAGAAATACAATTTTTTTCAAATTCATTAATTAATTTTTTTGAGAGACATCATATTGGAGGTGATATGTGATCAATACTATAAAGAAAAGAAGAAGTTGAATTAGTTGAAAATGTTTAAAATAAATCATTGCCTCTATCGTATTGAATAAAATGTAATAGGAGTTTGTGCCAAAAAATTTAAAAAACACATATGTTCTTTTATTTCATTTAGTGAATAGAAACATAATGATGAAATTATATTGGGAAATCATAATGGGGAAATGGTATCAGACTAATGTTTGAAAATATGATTAATTATATCTATTACTTCATACATCAAATTGGTATGGAGCATTCTAAGGAATAAATCATTTTGGGAAAATCATAATGTATAATTGAAATCATATATATGTTTTCAAGAAGTGTGATGACGTTGTTAGATGATTCAAGAGGAGTTCAGAAGCATTAACGAAGTGATAAATTCATCCAAAATTTATGGAATGGTGTAGATTCGATAAATTTTGTGGAGTAGGAAACTTATTCAAAATCCTACCCATACCTCTCCTGGGACACCTATTAATGGTGAAACTTTGTTTTACATTATGAAATATGTAATTTAAAGAGAGAATATTTGAATGTAATAGGGGAAGTGGTTTCCAGATTATCTTTCTTGAAGAATTCATGTTAGACAAATGTCAAGGGGGAAGAGAAAAAATTGCAATGAATTCCTCTAATCATTTTCTATAAGGAAAGTAACCCTTAATAGGAGGTGAATGTTGTTTCATTAGAAAGGAAACATTAATGAAAAAGATATCAATAATTCACCCCTCCCACTCCCAGTGATACGATTATATTGACTCGGTACTTAAAATTGGTATCATAGATGATGGTTTTCTTAGTTTTTTCTTTTTTAATGTTTTGAATAGAAGTTGGTGGAGAATTTAACATGTTTGAATAGTAAAGTTGTCTTTGTTTTTTATGGTAATAACTATCATAACTATAAGGATAAAATGTATCTATATCTTATGCCTATTGTGTATGACATTCTTGAAGCTTCAACATAGGGTTTTCTTACTATTAATGACAAAGGCCCCCTTACATATATTAATAAGAAGTGTGTTGATAAAGATAGTAGGTCCAAGAATGATTTACTATATTCATTTTCTAAAAGTTAATTTCCAAGGTTGAAAGGTGTTCACATAGCCAAAGTTATATGAGACAAGTTGAGAAACCTATACAGTGGCAATACAAAATTAATGAATGAAAAATTACAAATATAGAGGTTGAATTATGAAGATTTTAAAATGGGTGATTACGAATCCGTTGGGGACATCTTTACCAGAGTAAATGAAATTTTCAACACTATCATATGTATTGGTAAAAGGTTGTAAGATTCTACAGTTGTTGAATGGATCTTGAGAATCATTCTTTACAAGTTTAATGTTAATGTTTCTTTAGTGGAAGATAGTGATCACGAAACATTATATATGGACGATTTATTTATCACTCTCATCACTTATGAAATTGGAATGGAGAGAGATATGAAAAAAAAGTTGATAGATAAATTTATTTCAAGGTGGACAAGAAAGAAAAGTAAAATAATATTATTATTGAAGAAGTAGTTGTTGTTTTTGATTCCAATAATAATTTATGTAATAATATTGATGATATTTTTTCCTTGTTATCTGTCACGACCCGTCCTCGGGGCCCATGCCATGACTACCCCAAACCTGCCTTCCATAGGCCAGGGGCTGGGGACTAACACCAAAGGCGTAAATCCCGAAAAAAGGGAAGTCATTGCCTTTATAAAGTAAACAAACACCCAGAGTAAGAAAAACACTAAGTAAACTGGGTACAACTGTAAGTGCTAGAATGTAAATGGGCCAGAATACAAAACCAACTAAAAGTAAAGTACAACTGAAAAGAAAGTACAGTAACTAAAAAGTGAAGCAGAAATACCGAGCCATACACTAGAAATCCCACCGGAAGGGAGGGTACAGATAGTCTCCTCAGCTCCTCGGGTCCAGCCGTCCGCTCCGTGTACGTCTCACCCAGTGGTCCACCTCTAGGTACCGACTTGCAACAAGCCTCAACCACGATCAGCGATGTCCATCATCTCCATGCAACACAACGTAGTACGAGCATAGCCCGTGCAGGAGTGAGTATACGCTACTCAGTAGGGACCCCGATACCCCCGAAGGTCTCCTAGAATCCACGAATGATAAACCACAAAGGAAATATACAATCACAAAGTAAAAACAAACTCTACTTGGGTATATGCCCATACATATACCTATGTCATCAATTCCTGTTAGGCTCCAACATCCAAGCCCAAGTTCGATCTAGTCCACACAGGAGAGAACAATCCAAACCACATAGGATAACACAACCCAATTGACACAGGAAAACAAGTCAATCATATCGAAAATATTGATTGAAAGTCAAGACTCAGCTCACACAGGTATAATTCTTCATAAGATAATAGAGATGATCAGATGTAGCCACTGATTCATCTAAGCTATTGGACCCGCGTAAGATACAAGAACAGCTAAGCTGTCTAACCCACAAAGGATAAGAGACCAACTACTCTTTCGGACCCACGTAGGATACAAGTATAGAGTCAAATACTGTCGGACCCACGTAGGATACAAGAACAGTAGTCACGTACTTCCGGACCCACATAGGATACAAGAACAGTAGTAATAGTTGTAGAACCCACAGAGGATTCCAGAACGGTCGTCATTGTTGCCGAACCCACAGAGGATCCCAGTATGGTCGTCGTCGCTGCCTAGCCCACGGAGGATCCCAGTACAATCGTTATCGTCGTCGCAGTCGCATCCAGCTCTAGGGTTCCCGCACATAGCATGCTCAATTCTGGGAGGGTCCACTCCACGAGCCAAGGGGGTTAGATACATCAACTAACACTAAGTCTATAGATGATGTATCCCAATGTTTTGTCTCGTCAATAGGAACTCAACGTGACCGACGACGCGTCAATCAGACGCCCGGTCTGAAAGTTATTGGCTTTTTCGTCTGAGGGACCCAGTTGGTTTTTATGTCAAACCCAACCCAACCATACTCCAACTGCGTATAAACCTCAAGAAGAGTAATCCAAAAGACCTGTCTCACTGTGAGGAATCCAACAAAGTCGACGGCACGTCAATCGGACGCCTGGAGCTCATGTTATATGTGTTTCCGCTCTGAAGGCCCTGTTGGTTTCTTGTTCGAACCAACTCGGCTATACACAAAGCTCTATGAAACCTTTACTGTAATATACCGAAACAGCCGTCTAGATCCAAGGATCTCTACGCAACTGATGGTGCGTCGATCGGAGGTATGTATCCCATGTTATGGGCGTTTGAACAGATCTGTCTGAAAACATGGGGTTTGGGCCCGGTCCGACCTGGCCCACTACCCCCTGGGTCCGTCCGAACCAGGTCGACCCGACCTGGGTCCTAGTCCTGCCCAATTGGGCATGGCCTGACTCAGTCGGTGCGGCCTGGCCCGATGCAGGAGTCCGGCCCGGCGTGGGCGGTCCGGCCAGGGCGCCCGCGTGCAAAGCAGATGTCGGGGGGGGGGGCTGCCCCCTTGCTTCGAAACGGTGGACCCGAGGGTCTGCCCTGCTGAACTGGCCGGGGGTTCAACCCCCCAGTTTTTCTGGATCCGGCCAGCCGGTTGTGCCATGTGGGACCAGCCGGTCCCGCAACTTGAGCGTCGGCGGCTGGCGGTTCTGGCCGCCCTCCCCTGCTCCACAGCGGCCAAAGGCCGCAGCCTTGGTCCGACCTGCGCGGCGCAACGGCGCCGCGACCCAACTCTGGCTGCTTCTTCTTTCGGCCTCAATAACATAGCACAACGGCGCCACGCTCTTTCGCCGTGTGATATTCCTCGTTCCCGCGTGATGTCGTTGTACCGCGCCGCCATCGTTCTATACCACAATGGGGAACATCAACAAAGGGGGCGGAGGATCTGCCGTGTTCATGCTATCCAACCTCCTCCCGTTAATTTGATAACATGCTACTAAGAAAAATTAACAATGAATGCCAAAATAAGCCACGAACATAAAACAATCCCCTACCTCGATAATGAGTTGATGATCGATGAGCATTGCAGAAAACAATGTCGCTGGGTGAGGCGCTATACATGTTGATAAAGATCGTCCGAGGTGGAACGACATCTCACCCCGGCTGCAGAGAGGAGAAAACGGCACAACGATCACTCCTTGCGGTGACGGCATTCTTTGTCGAGGTCTTGATGTTCCTCGCGTTCTCCAATGAAGAAGATGAAGATCCCCAAGGCTTTGTATATTTTCTCCCAATTCTTCTCACACAACAACCCCCAAATAAAATAAGGTTCACCCTTATTTTATTAATCCCAAGCCATGAATTCAAAATTCAAATCTTAATTAAATACATTTATTAACATAATCAAATAATTTAATGATATAGTTGACTTGTAATTAATAGGGGAGACGATGAGTTACACATTAAAGCTAGAGGGGGGTGTTTAATGGGGTGTTTGAAAATTTAAGGAGTTGGGGGCTCGTGCGGGCCCCACCCCACTTCCTCACAACTTCCTTTCCCTTAACTCTTAAACCACTAGTCGTGTAATAAAAATATAATTGTAAAAGAACTATATTTTATTCATCATATTTTTAAGAACTCCTCCTGAGCAAATGCACCTCCAAAAAAGGAGTTCCTAAGAAATTACCGGCACTGCAGTTTCATCGGTGCCCTCCGATTTCAATTCTGAGCACCGGTTCAAAAGTTAGGAAAACCCGCTCCTTTGTTCACTGAATGTACCCAAGAAAAACATCAGAAAATGAATCTGGGCACACCGGGCCTCGGAATCAGGTGCCTTTAGAAACTGCGTACTCGTAAAATCTCAAATAAATTAACAAGAAAAAAATTCCTTTAAATTTATAGGTCTTTACATTACTCCCACCTCAGGGCTTTACGTCCCCCTAAAGAATCATCATAAACTAGTGGCACAAATGAGGGTAATGAGAACGCATCTGGGCCTCCCGCTCCCAAGTGCTCTCTTAGAGGTTCCCGTGCTGCCACCTGATGTGCACTAGAGGAATCGACCGGCCACGTAGGACCCACTCCTGTCAATCCACGATCTCCACAGGGACCTCTACAAAAGTCACCCCATCATCAATGTCCAGCTCCCCATGGTCGATGATATGTGTCGGGTCATGCACATACCTCCTCTACTGAGATATGTGGAAGACATCGTGCACTCGGTGCAACTAAGGTGGTAGATCCAGGCGATAAGCCACCTCGCCTATCCTGCTGAAAACCTGGAATGGTCCTATGAAGCGCGGAGATAACTTTACACCCCAGTAAAATCTCTGTAATCCACGTCGAGGTGAGACCCGCAAGAAAATGTGGTAGCCATCCTAAAACTCCAGTAGTCTCCGCCTCTTGTCAGCATAAGACTTCTGTCAGCTCTGAGCTATCCTCATCCGCTCCTGGATGACCTGGAAATTCTTTGATATAGCCTAGACCATCTCTGGTCCCACAAGTTCTGACTCCCAAGGGTCTGTCTAGTACAGATTTGATCTGCAAGGACGGTCGTAAGAGGCCTTGTATGGTGTCATCCTGATGGTGGAGTGGTAGCTGTTGTTGTACGCAAACTCCAACAAGGGTAGGTGATCCTCCCAGATGTGACCAAAGTCAAGGAAACATGCACATAGCATGTCCTCGAGGGTCTGAATGGTCATCTGCATCTGTCCATCCGTCTGAGGGTGAAGGGCGGTGCTCAGGCATAGCTGCATCTCGAATGCCTCCTACAACCCCTTCCAACGCTGGGAAGTAAAGCGAGCATCTCGATCGGAGACGATAAATGATGGAACACCATGAAGCCGTACGATCTCTTTTATGTTGAGGCATCCCAAGATCTCCAATGATCCCTACTCTTTGATGGGTAAGAAGTGGGCCGACATGGTGAGTCGGTCGACAATCACCCAAATAGAGTCGTGACCTCAGAAAGTACGTGGAAGTCTAGTCATGAAATCCATAGATATCCCGTCCCAATTCCACTCCGGGGCCTCCAAGGGTTGTACCAAGCCTGGTGGTACCTGGTGCTCCGCCTTCACCTACTGACAGGTAAGGCATCGAGAAATGAACTCTGCCACAACCTTCTTCATACCCGACCACCAGTGTTGTCGTCTGAGATCCCGGTACATCTTCGCTACTTCCAGATATACCGCCAAAGGGGAAGTGTGAAACTCTCTTAGCACATCCTCTTGTAGATCATCTGTTACCATGGTACGTATTCTGAAAAAAATGACATGCTCTCCACCTAAAAAAAATCTATTTGGTACCAGACCAGTGGAAATCTGTGCATGCCATGTCTCACAGTCAACGTCCTCATGTTGTGCCTCTCTGACCCGCTGAAGAAGTGGAGGTGTGATTGTGAGCGACTGAAGGAAGGATGCCCCATCTCTATCCATGATGGATATCTGTAAAGAATCTATCTTCTCGGTCACCTCTCCAAGTAGATGAGTGCTCGTCCTCCTGCTGAGAGCATAGGCTACTACGTTCCCCTTTCCATGAGTATAGACTATCTCAATGTCATAGTCCTAGAGGAACTCGAGCCATCTTCGTTGTCTCTGGTTTAGGTCCTTCTGCGAGAAGATGTACCTGACACTCTGGTGGTCAAAATAGACTGTAAAGCGCTCGCCCATCAGATAGTGCCTCCACATCATCAGAGCGAAGACCACTGCTGCAAACTCTAGGTCATGGGTAGTGTAGTTCTGCTCGTGCTGCCTCAACTGTCGTAATCCATAGGCGATCACTGCCCGCTCCTTCATCAAGACACACCCGAGTCTGGTCCCTGATGCATCGGAGTAGACTAAGTGCCCTACTCCCTCATCTGGTATCCTCAAGAAGGGTGCACTGGTCAATCTCTGTCTCTTCTCATGGAAGGTCTACTAACATCTTCTTAAACACACAAAGGGTTTCCACTTCTTCGTCAAAGATGAAAGTGGTGCCGCAACTCTTAATAATCCCAGCACAAATCTCTGATAGTACCCAGCCAGACCTAAGAAACTTTGCACCTCTGTCACGCTCCTGGGTGGATCCCAAGCTAACACTGCCTTGATCTTCGCAGGATCCACCGCAACTCCCGCCTCAGAGATGACGTGTCCCAAGAAGTGGACCTCACGTATACAAAACTGACACTTTGGGAGCTTACCATAAATCTGGTGCTCTCAGAGTGTGACCAGTACAACCGGAAAGTGGTAGGCATGCTCCTCCTCAATAGTCCAGTATATAAATATGTCGTCGATGAAGACCATGAAAAATCGATCGAGGTAATCCTTTAAGATCCTATTCATGAGACTCATGAACACTATTGGATCATTGGTTACGTAGAAAGGCATAATCAAGAACTCATAGTGTCCATACCGACATCGGAATGTCGTCTTCTTCACATCCTTGTCTCAAACTCTGAGCTGATGATATCCTGACCTGAGGTCTATCTTCAAGAACCATTGTTCTCCCTTGAACTGATCAAATAGGTTTTCAATCCTTGGAAGCAGATACTTGTTCCTCATGGTCACCTGGTTTAGGAGGCGGTAATCGACACATAGTCGCAAGCTCCCGTCTGCCTTCTTGGCGAACAAAATCGGGGAAGCCCAGGGTGAAACACTGGGTCGGATGAATCCCTTTCCCTGCAAGTCCTCTAGTTGTACCCATAACTCTCAAAGCTCAGCAGGAGCCATCCGATATGCTGGAGTAGATATCGGGGTTGTCCCAGGGTACATTTCAATACAGATGTCTACCTCTCTATGAGGAGGTAGTCCTGGAATATCGTTAGGAAAAAAGTCTGCATACTGATCCACCACTATTGGAAAACTTGGACTCTGCACGGAAACTTCTCCTAGGATGAGGCTAGCCAACTGATGAGTGATCGGCTGTCCTCTCCTCTACGTGAGTCCATCCTGCACTGCAAAGGCTCCCTTCTCGCCGGTGAAGGTGAACCTACTCCCATCGGTGCGAACACACCGCACCTTGCGCCTAATACAGTCGATATAAGCATGGACTATAGATAATCAATCCATGCCCAAGATGATGTCGTAAGGCCTCGACGCCGCTACAGGAATATCCCAGCCGAAGATCTCGCCTCCTAGAGTAATCTCACACTTCCAGCACCAGTGTGTAATCGTCGAGTCTACTCCCGTAAGAGTCTCTAGTCGTAAGGGTCGATCCAACGGCTCCGTCGGAATCTGTGAGCTCCGAACAATGGTAGCGGTAATGAAAGAATAACTCGCTCTTGTGTCTATTAGAACTGCAGCAAGGTTGGAGTACACATAGATAGTACCTAGAATAATCTCTGGGGTTCCATGGTCGTAGGCCTCTGCTGCCTGAAGCTGAGCCTGCCTCTGCCCGCCAGCTCCTTGTGGTCAGGGTGGACCTCCTGGTGGTGGTGGTGGTGGTAAAGCCTCAAAGCATCGCCCACCACCTACTACTCGACCATCTCCTCTGCCTCGTCCGCCTAATCCCTTCAGACCACCACGGTCGACCCTCTACCTCTTCCCGGGTGGTCCCTCAACCGTCTGCTAATCCTCTGCATGGCAGGTCGGGCAGTCACGAGCCATGTGGCCCTTCCCGCCGCATGTGTAGCACTGTCTTCTCCTCATAAGACTGGCTATGCTCTGTGTTCCCCGCACCTCTGAGCCAGTGTCCTAAGGTCATCCGCCTGATGGTCTGGTTTTCCTGGACCCATATGACATCCGTCGACTGCCAGCTGTAGAAGACTCAGCTACATGATGCCCTACGTTAGGTCTCGCTGCTGGTGTAGGCAGAGCAAGAAAGCTCTCTACGAAAAGGGCTCGCTCCAGTACTCCTGCCTGCGTCAGAATGCTGAAGGAGATCATTGATGCCCTAATCTCATGCCTCAGTCCCTGATCGAAGGTCCGGGCCCGGAAAAATGGGTCTCGTACCATGTATGTGGAATAGCGCGAGAGATTGGTAAATCTCGCCGAGTACTAGGCTACCGTCATGCTGCCCTGCCGCAGCTATAGTAGCTCGTGAATGTGCACCACACGCAGGGTGGCTAAGACAAACTCAGAGAGAAAGAGGCTCTCGATGTTTGACCAAAGGAGAGATGCCTCATCGTGCACCTAGAGCATCAGGCTCCACCATCTGCATGTTTCCATGTGCAGGAGACTCACTGCAAGGATCACCATGAGGTTAGCGGGTGTCCCTACTAACATGAAAACTCACACAATAGTCTCCAGCCAATCCTAAGCTGCCTGAGGGTCCATCTCCCCGCGGAACCTGAGCAGTCTCTGAAATTTAAACTGGTGCAGTGCACTAAGGTGGCGTGACCTCTCAATGGCTGGGGCTGGTGGCATCGGTGGCTCGGCAGGTAGAGGTATCTTCGGTGCCTCCGCTGTAAAAGGGCCCTTCACCGTGGCCTCGTCGCTCAGTGGGCTGTCGACTCGCACAAAGATCTGAACCCTAGCTTGCTTCCATCATGGGGCCATCCTAAAAAGAAACAGATGCACCATGGTCAAAATAGTATACCTGGTGAGCTGACACAAAGTAATCCCAAATAAAACTTTTTAAACACACATGCAATCAATGTATTCATGCACTGAGTCAGAAATCAGAAGTCAAGGTCCTGGTGTATGGATAAGTCGGCCGCCGTACAAACACTAGACTTCCTGGACTGATAACCACACTCAATAACCTTAACACTATTTCTTTACATAGAAGAAAGATCAGAGTCATGAGTTCTGTGGTAGAACCGAACTCCTCTGATACCAATTTGTCTTGACTCGTCTTTGTGGCCCGTGTCGTGATTACCCCAAGCCCGCCTTCCATAGGCCTGGGGCTGGTGACTAGAACCAAAGGTGTAAATACTAATAAAAAGGGAAGTTATTGCCTTTATAAAGTAAAAAAACACCACAAAGTAAGAAAACTAAATTAAACACTAAGTAAATTGGGTACAACTGTAAGTGTTGGAAAGTAAATTGGCCAGAATACAAACCCAACTGAATGTAAAGTACAACCGAAAAGAAAGTAGAACAACTGAAAAGTAAAGCAGCAACGTCGATCCGTCCACTGGAAAAGGTGTTCCTAAGCAATTACTGGTGTTGCGGTTTCATCGGTGCCCTCCGATTTCGATTTCGAGCACCAGTTCAAAAGTTAGGAAAACCTGGTTGTTCGTTCACTAAAGGTACCCAAGCTAAACTTCATAAAATGATTCCAGGCTCATCGGGCCTCAGAATCAGGTGCCGTTAGAAACTATGTAGTCGTAAAATCCCAAAGAAATTAATAAGAAGAAAAAAATTTCCTTGAAATTTACAAGTCTTTAAATTATCTTAAAATATTATAAGTGGTATAGGAAAATAAAAAGGGAAACTTCCCTTAAAATTCATAGAATATGGAGTCCTTGGGAAATCTGTGGCTAATTATCCTCAATAAATGAAATAAGAGTATAGTGATGATGAATAAAGAAGGACAAGAAGATATTGAAAGAAACATAGTGATAGTGATAAATCTTTTTCCAGAGGTAATGGAAAAAGTTATTCAAATATAAGAGAAGGAAATTTTATCTAAGGATAAATAATAAGAAGGGAGTGATGGATAATCTGAAAAATTCATTGTGTATATTGCTAAGAATAATTTATTACAACAATGAGTGGTAATGAATATTAAATAAGTAGTTATGAATAAGATTAATAATATATATTATAATATCATTTCAAATAAAAATTGAAGGAATTCTTAAGGAATATTGAAAGAAAATAGAATGATATCAAGAATTTGAAAAATGAATGTTCGTAAAAAAAACCAAGAATGGTTTCCTAATGGGAATGTAAAGAAGGCGTAATAAATTGAGGATTTAAAAAAATCTTTTGAGGAAGACAAAAATCATAATGAATTTTCAGAATTAAAGAAAATGAAAAAATAAGAAGAGTATGATCTTTTCAAAAAAAGCATTATGAAGCAGAACAGGGAAATAACAGTTTCAAAAACATTATCGATAAGGTTGTTGAAATTTATTGTATATGTTAGTTTTGAACACTAAATATAAAAAATAATTTATGACATCATTCCATATAGATAATACTAAGAGTTCAATTACATAATTTCTCAGAAGAAACAAGGCCACCATTACAGAGTTAATAAACCCTATTTTGTGCTCAAAATATATCTATAAAAACACTTCAAAAAATCTTTGGAATAATATCTAATAAATAATAGAGTACTAAAACATTTATATAGAGATATAAGTGAATAAATACTAGTGGTAGGATGGTGATAAAGGTGGAGAAGACACTTCAATAGTGAATACCTCCCATTCCATAAGGCTAATCCAAGATGAAGTCGAGTATAAGATGAATTCAAATCAATGCCAAAGTCAGTTGGAGAATACTTTCTCACTTTCTTTTTGTGCTTCATTCTCCTATATTTTATAATCCATCATCCCTCCATCAAATAGAAAATTGGTTTATCCCTATATATCCCTTATACATCACATTTATAACCCTTAATAATATTTCCTCCATATCATATGTTCATGTCATATTTCACCCATTAAAAATGCATTTTCATAAAGAAATATGTAAGGTGTTTTATTCATGTATCCATGCTAGTATTCCCCTAGAATTGTTACCCTACAAGTGTGCTTAGTTATATACCAAACAACACTACTAATTGAGGACTAAGCTGCTATGATCTATTATCATGTCACTTTTTTCCTTGAATTCCAGATGATCTCCCATATTCTTATGACTTCTATTATAGTCAAAAAAATATTTATCCCCAATCAGTAAATAAGATTGAGATGCACCTTCAATGATTTATAATATTTATGGATGTGGAAGTGTACTGTAGAAAGGGTATTCCATCCATATAAATCATTGACGATTTAAATCAGAACACTCAAATGTCGAATGATATACATCCTTCTATAGGATTCCATCCAAACCATCAAGAATGAAATTCCCTAAACATTTTTATATTTCAATGTTGTTATGATTTATTGTGTAATTACATCAAAATATTGGAAAATACTCCATCTATTCTATAGTCGTCCACATTAGGAGTGAAGGTCACTACTCTTCATGAAGCGGCATATCAATCAAATGACAAAACCACATTTTGTGGGATATTTTGAATTGAACATTACCATATTATGTCTTTTAGTGAATTATTTTGATCTACAATAGGTGTTTATCCACCCCATAGAGTAACAATGTCATTCATTTTTTCTTTTGATTTTTTAATAAAATAAAATTTTAGATATATTTGTTTTTTCATTTAATTTAGTTTTCTTTTTTTTCCTTGGAAAAATAAAAAATTTGGAATGCCTATAATTTTCATCACCTTTTTTGGGTTTCGGAAATATTGAACTGGAAAATTTTATATGGAAGACATCACACCCTTGAGAGAATGTGGGATAATCCTTCCACCATTCATATTGTTTTTTTATACCTTATATGTTAACCCATGTGAAATGAAAGATCATCTAGTTTCTCTGCATCAATAGTGTGTTTATTACTCATGAGTGAAACCGTTAGTGTGTTTCAGTTAGTAGTAGTGTGACAAGTGTGTATCTCTCTGAATAATTTTGAGAATAGGGAGTTACACCAATGAACAAATAACCATCACTGTAAACTACATCTAAAGGATATCGGACAATAAGTGAAATATGTCTGATAAGAAACTAATTTTGTGTGCCTCATTATGAACATGTCAGATGAGAGAATCACTTTCTAAGAAGTCAAAAACAGTTGAAGATAAAGTGAAAATAATAAGTAACAACATTCATGAACTGTTTCAACCTTATGTGTGTGTATCTATTGTGAAAGATGGTGTCGATAGTGTCGGACATTGCAGATGAATGTAAGAGGAAACTCATTGAGTCATGTGCAAATGGTGGAATACTTTTTGGTAAAATAAATTTAATATAATTAAGGATTAACACTTATATTTTTATATAAGAGAATAAATTCATATAGTAAGAGGAATATTAAGCTTGAAAAGTCACATTTGGTATGAATCCAACCCAATGCAAAAGACTAATCAAAGCTGAATCAGATTCGAGGATGAATCCAATTTTGTGTTAAAGTAGATTATAGAATATGTTTTCTTTTCTTACCTCGCATTATCCTCCCCTTTTTAAAAACATGCCCCCACCACTGAAAAAATGGTTATTCCCCCAGATTCCACAAAAAATACCCTTATAATAATTAATAATATTTTCTTTAAGTCATAGGTTATTATCAATATCAATTGAATATACTTGAATAGATAGTTTTCCTTATGGGATATTTTCGGAACATGGTGAATAATGGTAATGTTTTATCACCTTGTCTACTATTATATTCTCTATGGTTAAGTATTTCTTTAGAGGCAGAGCCATAAAATAAGTTTAACTTTTAGGTACTAAATCTTTTATTTCTACATGTAGTTAACAATGATTTATTTAAAATAATAATTCAATTCATTGAGAATCGAAAAAATAAATACAATGATGTTTATATATAATTGAAATAGGTAGTTTACTAAAAAAACATAATAATTGAACATTATGTTGAGTAATTAGGGTTCAAATTCATCTACATATAGTATAAAATAGTGCTTGGTTTATTCTAGGGGTGATAAATTGATGGAGGATCATAATGTTGTGGACAAAGAACTCAATGTATGAATTTCCTGTTTTCCTAAAATTTTTATTCAAGTATTATCTTATATATTTTTCCATTGGAAATGTAAGAGAAATATGTAAAGGATTCATCCATTTATGTATATATGAGGAAAATTAAACCAGTTTGATGAGTGAAGTAGGTGGGTATTAGTTTTAAGGATATGTGTTTAAGGTTTAAGCTTATGGGGTTGGATTTAGGGGTTGGGTTTTGTGGAGGACAGGATTTGGGTTTTGGGATATGATTATGGATGCACATGTATATGGGTTCAAGGTGGGGTGTTTAGGATTTTGGATATAAGTCTGGTTGTAGAATGTGGAAGGTGTTTGAGGATACTCACAATGATGAAAAGAGTAGTTTTATTATTTTTAAAATTCATTAAAAACATTAATTGAAGGTTCTTACCTTGAAAAAAACCTCTGGATTTTAATTAAATCATAATAAAATGAATATTTCATTTTTGACATGTACAAATAGACTACATGTCAATATGAATCATGGTTTCCTCTAAATGAAAAATGTTAATTTTTATTGATTTATTTTTCCAAAAACATGCATCAAATTATGGAAAAATAAAAACATCCTATAGGAAGATACTGGGGAATGCAACATAATCAGATGGGTTGGGTAATTAAAAAATTTTCCTGTAAATCAACAAAATTATATCATTATTAGGGATGAATAACCCAATATAACAATCAAGAATCTATTGTATAAAAATTTAAGTACAAAATTGAATAAAAAATTATATCTTTTGATCTGATGGAATACAGAAAATATACTCATATATAGTGATCATTTCTTGATGGAACCAAAGGTGATTCGTTCAATATCATCCATGCATGATTTGATAGTTTTTGGGAAGATAGTTCCTCAAAATGTAGGTTCTATCATAGTGATTTGATGATGCATTCAATATATTTTCCATTAGTGCATTGACAGTCTACTAATTTGTGAAGATAAACACTGAACATGAGCTTGGATCATCTACTTCTCTCTACAGGAATTAGGATAAGAGATACATGCTCTGATAAACTCATATTGAATCATTATGCATGTGATATCCTATCCTAATTATATAGTTATTTACAAAAATTCATTGAATTATATATCTAACGAATGAATATTTAATACCCACTACATAATACATAAGAAACATCTTATAACTGACATACTAATTCATTAATATCCTTTATATCATTATCACTTATTTTTAATGTAATAAATATATTACGTGATGAAAATGATCTATTGACTTGACTTGGTATTTCACTAAATATTAAATTGTATTTTAATATTAAAATAATGTTATTTTGTATTATAATTTTCCATGTATTTAATTTAATAATTTTAAATAAATATAATAAAAAAATCATTCAAAACTGGAATAATTTATATTTATTTATTTCTTTTTTATCGTATATTCTCATACATAACTTTGTCTATATGGTGGGGTTAGTTATGTCCTATATTCTTGTTAATCAGAATAGGCCATCCTTTTCCAAATTCAATCAATGTGACCCTCTAGGACCTTATCTTGATAGAATTTCATACTATTCACAAATGAAGAGTAGAGTCTAGAAACCATCAAGGCCCCTTGAGAGATATGGAAAATACATCAGAATGAAAACCATTCCTACAAACACACACCGTGTAATATAATCTCATTGAAGCATGATATCTTATAAAGTAGGATGCATAACTTATGCCATTCTCTTTTATTTTAATCTTACCATCTTGTACAATGGAAATTTATTTAATGGGGTACTTCCATCAGGGTCAACTAGGACTAATACATCCATTCCATTCATAGAATAATATTTTTATCTTTGTAATTCTACCAATAACATGCCACCAATGAAACACCCAATGCAAGATAACTTACTAAAAATTAAACACCATTTTTTTTAATACATAAAATTATACTATCAAATACTATAAATTAATGATAAAATCATGTTAGGATAACATTGCACAATTTTATAGATATGAAATACTAATGAAACCTAAAACATATAGTGTTCCTACTGGTGGGTCAGTCCTCGTGATCTCATATACTAGAGATCACTATGTAATAACTCCAGTAGAAGAAGTATAAATTCTTATGATCTCCAACAACATATTTTCAAAAATCAACCATGTACCATTCATATAATGTATATAGACCATAGGAGATATCTTTAAGATTAATTTCATAGTATTTCGAGGTTCTCATTATAGCCTGGATATTTCTATAAAATTTTGATATGATAATAAACTATGCAAATTTTCATGTAAAGAATGGATGTAGAATTATCAACATTATTATTGTAATTATAAATCACCGATAACTCATTGTATACAAGATATGGTAATAAAAAAGTAATGTTTTGGTTGGATTTATGGTACCATGTTTTACAGTACTACAACATTCACTAGAGGCAAATTGATATGCATATTTTTTATCTCTCACATTAAAAGCTATTGCTTCTATTTATTTATGGAATTAGTCATTAGGCTTGCCACATCTCTACTATATGGAAACTCTATTATCTTCGAATTCATATCCTTTATTATGGATGTTTAATATATTATAACACAAAGTATATTCCTTTTGTACAATTTCCGAACATGAAATATTGTATAGTACCAATAATAGTATTATAATAATTTATATTATGATAAAACATTACTTATTATTTGTAATTCCATGATATGTAGAAAATCATTAGGTATTATAAAATACCTCTTTAGCTACATCAAAAACCGCAATGTACTAGGAATTTTAAGGTATGTCAACCTCCTTCTTTAATAAGATTCTATTTCCCACTACTTTAGCATGAATATGATATTTGATCATATTTAATAATAGGAAATCTAGTTTGTGTCCCCTTATAACTACTATCACTTTATATCCACTTACCATGTATGTATTATTTGGACTTATTGAAGTACAATTGGATATTTCTGTCTACTTCCTCTAATGTTTCCAAGCATATTTCTATTATTTTTCAACCATAATGTATATTTTGGAAATATCATATCTAGTACATAGCACAACATAAATGATAGATCTATTTATCATGCCTAGGGAAGTATAATCACCAATTTAATCATCACTTATGTCTCACACATTCCATATTGGAGATATTTATGCCATATGGGATTGGTAAAAATTATCTCTCAATTTGTTAAAAAAATTTATTTATCAATACCATGACCTATTATAAACATTTGAACTCGTCTTAGAAACTGTTATACCTAACTTAGTAGATCATTTTATCTAGAACATTGGTTCTCATTATCTGTAAAGATCTTGGGAGTTACTTTTATTCTAGTCATAACTAATTATAAGACCAATTGTTGTTTTCCATATTTTTTCAAACACATTTGAAATTGAAATTAGTGTAACTATCACAATCCACTTGTAGGAATATGGAAATCATTCATTATGAATTAATATTATACGATCACGTCACCTTATTTATACCAGAACTGGATTTTAGTAACATCCACCACTAATTGGGAATCTTTAGTGTCAACATCCCTTTTATGATTTCATAATATACACCCCATTAAAGATTGGTAGTCTTAACATACAATTCACTATATAATGATCACAAAAATTATCTATGAGTAGTAAAATTATAATGGAATTATGCATAGTCACTTAGTATTACTAATCAAGCCTTATTAGAACAAATATTGTACAAAAAATGTAATAAATCTCTTGAAAACTCTACATAATATTCAAAATAACAAGCCCCAATATATTGATACATTTAATGAATTATTAAATTTTAATTTAACTTATCAATATTAGATAATTTATATATACTATTTACTTGTTATTTTTTCATTCTCAATGAATAATGTATCACCAAATATATTGAATGTAAAATCATTACCATGTTTATTACCTTTCTATATAATATGTGTATCTATAATATTTATTTTAAACAGGGTCTCATTGACCATGTTACAATACCAACCAATTTTACAACTTCTACAATGATCTAATCCAAGTCATTCATTCACACACTACATTAAATATAAAATTAAATAATTTTATAGAAATATATTCTATCACATGACTAGAAAATCTCTTCCATATGGATTTATATAATATCCTAATTTAAATTAGGATATTAATTGATATACACTTTTTATTTTTTTTGATGCATGTTGATTTATATCGTTAACAAACTCTTTACATCTAAACACATTTTTTTATAAAATAATTTATATATATCATACAATAACTCATATGAGATCCATTTTTCATTATAGTAGGAATATAGTAGTAGGATGACACAAATATTTGAAAACCAAGTATAATAAATTATGGATGATTTAAAAATTTATATAAATTTAAACCTATTTTATTTTTTTAATTTTATCACAACTCTAATGTGTATAAGGAAATTTACATTTAGGAATTTAATCCAATTAAATTTATTGATCAATGTCTATATATGAGACTCTTAATCATTCCTAATGACAAACATAATAACATTCATATTTGTAAATAAATGATTATTTAGTGATTACTGAATGAAATATTTCATGATAAATGACTTCTGGTCAAGATATTCTTCTACACGTGTGCCTGAAGCTAGTCATATCTTCTAGAAATGTATATTCCATACTTCACATTACCATTCGTTAATAACACCTAATGAAAAATTATGAAGTAAAATTACCACCATATCGACCTTTTCAATGTAAGGAGTTTCTAGATAAAAAACATTATGAATGTTGTGTGGATTAACTTTATTTTTAATTATTTCTTTTTATAGAAGTAGATTACAATATATGTTGATAATACATAATTTCTTTATTTTCATATATTCTAAAAACCATACATAAGATACCCTTTACAACTACTTTTATTATTCTTGAAAAAGAATTATCATGTCACAAATGAGTATAACAAAATATTGAATTTTATATTCAATACAGGTTCAACTAGAATCATTATTCTTGTAAATTCGAAGTTGGGTATTTCTCACTACAGAATTAGGAATCACCCTTTGTTAGCTACTTGGATAAACAACCTTGCTTCCTGTAATGATTATTTTCATAAAAGGTTACAATATTTTCATATAGATATTTGATAAAAATATTGTATATAATACACAATTAGTAAAATATGAACATTAAATTCAATGAATAATATACCATACAGTGAAGCAAATATATGTTTCTTCAATTTGGTTCAATAAATTTTAACATCAATAGACTTATTTTAGGACGTGAAAAGAATTGAACCTCATGTGTAATGATTAGTCTATTTTATTTTTTTGAATTGGTGATGCCTCCTTTGGTGATAAACTTTTCATTGGCCTTGTCAAATTTTATTTCAACTTTTTTACCATAATAACAAATGAATAAAATTTATTTATGTTCTTATTTATGTGGTGAAAATTACCCAAAATCCAATGAATAATTTTTCTCTATTTTCTATTAATTTTTTTATATTATAAGTGAAACTAAAGAATGTAGGTTATAATGATACAAGAATTTTATTTATAGAGATAATGTGATAAAACTTTAAATATACACATTTTCAATGTAATCAACACCTCATTCCTATCTTGCATTAAATGACTCCTCGCAGACTTCTCAAAGATGATACAATATGAAGTACCATCCATGTGCAAATGATGTATTCTCAACTAATCATAATTGATGATGTTTTTATGATTTTAACATCAAATGCATCATGCTTGTGCCTCCTTTTAGAGTATTTTACTACGTATATTTAACAAGTCCACTCAATATGTATTTGGGAATTTAGCACCTTGAATTATCCATATTATTGTACTTTTCACATGAGCTTGTACTACAATTTCAAAACTAGTTCCAGTAAAGAATTTTTTTTTAACAAAATCAATCTTAGTGAACTTGGAGTATTAATTTTTATTTTCATTGAAAATAAACACAAATAGAATAATACCTTTATGTATATTTTTGATTAGAAATTATTGATTTAGATTATTAAATGTCTCCCACTATTTCATTGAACCCTAGTAGACCTCACTAAAAGATTAACTATACTAAGTTAGTCATGTATTCTATTGGTCTAAATCCTTAAAACCTATCCATAGATAAAACACTATAGTTATGGAACTACTCATATAGTTTTAATGCTTGAGTATGATTGGAAGATGAAATTTATTATCACCTCCATCAACTATTGAGTGATGTCCCAACATATAGATATCATAAAAAAAATTACTCAATGTTTCTCCTCAATAGTGTCAATATAATAGCTATGAATACTAATTTTTCTATATATTTAGTTAATTCAACCCATCACTCTCATATTAAATCCTTGGTAGTAAGAGGTAGCCTCAAATATGGCTGATGCGCATCCTATAAACTCATTATTGTTGAAATTCAAAGGAATAAACGTTTTCACAGCTAATATTTCATTGATGGTTTTTTTAATTATTTATCGATGAATGAAATAATTTTATTCTATATATGGATATAACAAGTGATCACACACACAGCCTTAATGTGTAGTAAATAGAAAAAATTGCATCACTTCATTTAAAATATGCATTGTTGGTTTATTAATGTATTTTCTTGAACTCTCTTATTTACAAAAATAATGAAAAATGCCTATATATAATATATAATATGACTAATCATGAGTATTTACAGAAAAATTCAGGTCTAGGATAAATAAACTTAATAAATTATTAAAAATTTATTGGTTATGTAATAATTGATGGAAATATATGGTTTGGGAATCATCATTTTTCACACTTAATATGTATAAGGGTCATCATGTCCATGAGAGATGTGTTGCATGTGTATTCTACATTCCAGAAACCTTTTCACATAGGTGAGAGTGTTGATTTATTTTGATAAGGAATATCATGAATTCGACCCCATTCTGTGACGAGGTACAATTTCAACCAAGATTGTGATACCGTAGAATAGGGTACAAGAAATGAACTGAGTATGATAGGTGTTAGGTATTTCACCCCTAGTGTCATAGTGGATCCATTGAGAAATAATGGATTAACCGATTTGAAATAACCAAGATCATAATATCCACAAATTAAATGCATAATTAAAGTTAATTTATAAATAATTTTTTATTTTGTGAAACAAATAAATTAATTTAATTCATTATATTTATTTTTATTTTAATTGCATGCTCCAACTAAATTTTTTTATTTTAAAAATAGTAATAAATTCTAAATATATATATGTGTGTTTATTTTTGTGTTTTCTGATATATATATATATATATATATATATTAAATTCTGTTCCTGGAACATTGCATACCCCAAAAAATCACTGATTGGGATACCAAGCCTTAAATGGACATGAACTAGGCCGATCGAGTCTAGAAAGGAAATACCAAAACCATCATGGGTCAATTCAATCAGAATATTTTATTGGTTTTCTGGAAGGAATGATGAAAATAAATATTCTAGTAGAACTTGTTGATAGATGGCATGCTGAGTGTGGGCGTCCAGATGGAGTCTAGTGAGATATGGAGGTCTTTCTGAGTTATATTTTTAGTAGTTGGTTTCTCTAAAAAGATCTATTAGAGGAAATGACTTGGAGGGGAGTAGTGGAGGAGGGTGACCAGTTTGGCCTATGGTGTCTGAGGTTCTTCTCGGAGATGGCCTAACCATGGAGGTTTTTATGGAGGATGGATACTGGAGGGATGTTTTAGTTCAATCAATGGAGGGATGGTGGAGTTTTGGAATAGTAGGAAGGAAGGTGGCTTATGAATGGTGGGTGAGTGCATGGGAAGAAGAGACTCACGGTTAATCTATCAGGTGGATTAGATCCTGGAGCAAGTGGTGGGCCTAACTACGGATGTCGTCACCTACAAAGGGAGGCATGAAATGGAATAGTAAGTAGATCTAAATCTGTGTGAGTGTAGTGGGAGGTGGTTTCCATGGCGGAGGCACCTGGCTATAAGGGAAATAGATGTATCAATATCTTATTTTTTTAAAACTTCTTGTGCATGTAGACAAAACCTCTCTTATCCATTGTAATTAAAAAAATTATTATTTGTTTTTTTGAAATTATTAGGTGACACCAACCCACACCCTATACATTATCTTAATTTTTTAAGATCTTTTTATCCAATCCTGACTAGTTTTACTATTTTGAAATAGCTATTTTTATTTTAGAAAAATTAATGGAACAAAAAATCTCCAGAGAAAACTATTTCAGCCACCGTAATCTATCTGTAATAAGCAGTTTCACTGAGAATAAATCATTGATCAATTGTGAAAATGAAATAATTTAAATGAAAATTTTTGTATATTTGTAATACCATAAATCAAAAATTAAATCTGATTAAAAACATCATAGGGATGTATCTTAGTTTCACGATGTTAGATTAAATCATTATCTACAATGTTCAGACCATATCTATGCCCTCTTTAAAAATTTATAAAAATCACAATTATTCATGACTTAAAAATTAAATTTTATCCCAATGATATAACTTTAAGGTGATGCAGTGTGATACGGAATTAGTTACTCTCGGAAATTTAAAAAATTCACTAATGATGGACCAAACTACCTCATATACAATGAAGTAAAAACCATTAAAATATATGAGGATACATAATGATTTAATTTTAAAAAAATTAATTAAATTATTACCTCTTTCGATCTAAATATGATATTGATATTTAGCCATCTTCATTGATCATTTCCAAAATTAACTGAATCTGATTCCTTTCAGATAGTCCACACACACATTGAACATCTATGGGAATGTCATTCTTCAAAATATGAGTTCTATCACAGTAATTTAGTGAATCCTTTTATGACTTATCAATCACCGCTACTACCATCCACCAATCAGTGATTATAAACTCACATCAGGATCTCAGATCTTATACTTCCAAATATATTGAAAGCATGATTTAAGATCTTGGATCTCTTAAACTCATAGTGAATAATTATCTAGGTGGGAGAGTATCCTCCTTATATAGTGAGGGAAAAAATAACTAAAATTGTCTCCCCAACCCACTAATATTTTTTACCACAAAATAAGACAAAAATGACATCTTATGATTGATTTAATTTTTGATAAATATCATTTATATTTTTGATCACATACTTTTAATACAATAAATATCTTTCATGTGAAAAACAATGCATTAATTGAACTCGATATTCTCAAAAATATTAAATAAACATTTAATATTAAAATAATATTCAAACATATAATATTTTTTAGTGTATTTGTTTATATATTTTTAAATAAATTTATCAAATAAATTCAATAATATTTATTCTGAACAAAAATAATCTTTATGTATTTATAAATTGGTGATTGTATATTCTTGAAAATAACATTGACCCTCTAGTGGGTCTACCATGTTTTATACTTCTATTCATTTGAATGGTCTAGAATTTTAAAATATATATGCTTTTGACCCTCTATGAAAATATCTTGATTGTAGTGAATGATATTCATAGACTATGAGAATGTTCAAGAAAATATCAAAACCCCTAAATAGAAAAATAAAATTCATAGAAATAACAACCTCGCCTATGACCCAAAACTATGTAATGTAATATATGTATTTCATCATATATCCTAAAAAATTATGAAGTCGTTGTGTCAACATACTTTATTGATTTATTATTCACTAGCCTAACATGATATAATTACCGTATTCTTCCATAGAAATGGACTAATTAACAGTACCGCCATCCTCGTTACGTAGTCATGAGATATCACTTTCAATTTCAATCATAAAATTTTGTCTTAATTATCCAATCACTGTCATAACACAAATGACTCATCCTATGAAAGCTACCTCATGATTACTTTAATGAAATATATTTTACCTTTCATAAAATTTTGGGATCAAATTGTATACAATGATAATAATCAAATGGTAGAAGAAAACTACATGTGTTTGTAGATAGGAACTAACAATGACACTTGAATCATGTGGTGTTCCAATTGGTGGACCAGTCCTCAAGATCTCATCTACTAAAAACTACAATGTGAGAACTTTTTGATAATTTGTATCAATACTTATGACCCATATCACATGATATTCATAAATCATCCATGTCAAGTTAGTATGATGAATCTATACTAAATGACATATGTCTAAGATTAATTTAATAGTATATTGAGTTTCTCATTATCACCTAAGAATTGATATAACCTTATGATGTGATTAATAATCTCTGGAAATTACAATTTAAATAGTGGTTACTGAAATATAACCACCATTACGGTAAGTATACATCATACATAACTCATTGTTTACATGAAATGGTAATTGAAAAGTACTATTTGTGCTGTATATAAAGAAACCATTTTTTAAATATTATCATATTCATTAAATCATTAGAATACAATGTTCATTTTTTTAGTTTTTGGAACACCCCATAGGCCAATTCAATTTCAAGTATTAAATCTAGAATATTTGGAACATGTTTTATAAGTCTGTAAAATCTATAAATATTTGATTTCCATCCATCCGAAAACATTGCAATATGGATTAACATATATTTTATTAATAGATATCCCAAATCAAACCGTGAAAAATTTCCTATGATTTGATGAAATCTGAGGTCATTTATTTTTTAAAATATTTTGACACATGATTTACTATAAATCAATAAAAACACACATTGCACAACTCCAAGAAAACCACATATAGTATTGACATGCAAGGATTCTAAATTTCACAAATTAAATTTTTTTTTTTATGATTTCAAAAAAAAATTGATTTTGTTAGTGAATTATTTATCAGGTATCTTATTTTTAATCAGTTTTTTACTATAAAACTATTTTTTATCATTATGGAAACATAGTACATAACAATTTCATGCGGTCTACCTTTTAATTTATAAGTAAAAACTACTTTTTCATTTGACTCTTAAAATGAAACATTTTTTATAATTAACACCTTTAAATGTTATTTCCAGAAATTAGATTTTTGATTAGATATGTTTTTATTTCATGATTTAAATTCTAGAATTATTAATTATGGATTCTAATAGTGATTTATGTAATGAATGATTATTGTAGAAATAATCACCAAAATAAATTGAAAGAGGAAAATCTATTTATTTATAAGTGACATATACTTTTTCATTAAACTTCTTCTTATAGATGTTCCCAAAATAAGATTAATCCCCTTAATGGAAACAGTTGGAAAATGATTTATTTATTATTGACAAAAAAATTCATTTACTTCTATGAATCGAACAATTTTTTCATTTACCAACATATCATATGTTGAATTGTGATTTATTTTCATTGATTTGATAAAAATATAATCTCATTTCCTAGGTCATGACTCTTGGAAGCACATTTTTAATGTCTTCCAAATCTTTAGATATTTAATTTTGGTTAGAGAGATGATCACACTTCATATTGATATTCTCTTTATTTATACATGTGAAAAAAAACTATAGACCAATAACTTCATAATAATTCCAGATAATTTTCTAGGTCTGAGATATTTTTCTTTATATAATGCCTTCTTCTAATGTGCTCATCATTTTGTATTAAATTTCCTGTTATGGATGAAACATTTATATTTGATTCTTGTTATTCTGAAAAATTAATAGAATGAACCTAACATGATTTGGGATCTATATGAGTCATCCTGGAAAAAAATATGATACCTATATTTTAAATATTATTAAAAGTATCTCTTTGTACTATGATATTTTTTCTAAAATAACATATCACCAATCATCTGGTCAACACTAAGAAAAAATATTTTCATTGAATGTGAATCATAGGAAAATGAACTTTTTTCATTTCAATAAAATGAAAAGATTGATTGATATAGAGTCTGTTCTTAAATGTTAAAAACAAAATAGGATTGTGCTCCAATGATTTCATGAAAATTGATGGTTGGTTTCTATGTTGTGACTCTTTGAGACATATTTTTAATTAATTTCATCAAATAAAATTGTTTTTTCCATCATTCCGACATCACTTCACATCGTATGTCCCTGGGGTCTATTCATAAGTCATTAAATATCCCCAAGTCATTTTTGACCTATATGAATAATACATACATCAATATGATACATGGGTTTCCTGATATGATGTGAACTATGATTTTATCTTATTAACACTTACTAATAAAAGAAAAATCACCTATATAGGGGTAAAAACAACATTACGAGCTCATATTGACAAGAAAATATATGTTATATATATTCAATTCATTTATGATATTCACAAACCAACCACACATAAATTTATAACGCAAATTGATTAGTATTATTTAATGTATGGTAATAATTTCCCATTCATATTAAAGTGACAAGTCACATAATGGATATAATGATCAAGAATAAGAGTTCATATCTCCATTAAAACATAGGAAAATGATTCTCAAATCATTTGTGAACTATAAGAATCAACTGTTCATTAAAATAATTCCATTATTTTATGGAATTATTAAATGTTTTTTTTAATTTTCATATTTTTCTAAAATGAAATATCACATTTCAATGTGTCAAAACAAAGTAAACGAGGCCGTTTGACACGTTTTTAGGACTGTTAAAGTATTTTAAAACACACTTTTCTTTATTCCATACTCACTACGCGTTAAATTAATCATATTTCTATTTCAAAATTCCCTAAATTAGTTGAAAATTTTTTTTCCTTTGATTACATGAGACTTTGAAGAAAATTTCTTGGTTTTAGCATTTCGACAAATGTTTTTTGGCATTTAAATTAATTAAAAACAATTTTGGAAAGTCTAAAAAATCCACTTCTAAAATTGATGTTTGGTATATTCCTATTTAGAAAACATTAAATTCATGTTGTTGTAAGGTTATGTAATGATCATCTGAGGTCATTTTCTAGGATTTCACCATTGGTCGCATGGTTCATAAAGACTTTCAAATATATTAAGATTAATTTTTCACTATAATAACCAATGAATACATCATACTGACATGGTATATACTCACACATGACAAAAATTAATCAAATATTATTTATGCCTGATTTTTAAAAAAATCGGGCTGATTTGCAACATTATGGACCTTTTATGTAAAATAAATTATATCACACTTTTGATCATTTTGAGAAACCCACATGTTAGACTAATTTTACATATTCTTATATGTCACTAATTCATTATAGGTTGTTTTATGGTGATTTCAAAACAACTCCAAGATTTAATCATTTGACATATGTTTTCAGAGAAAGTTATATAAAGACCCAGAAATTTCAAGGAAAATTTTTTCTTAAATTCTTTTGAATTTTATGTGTATGATGTTTATGATGGCACCTGATTCCAAGACCAGGTGTGCTTGGAATAATTTTCTAAAGTTTAGCTCGGGTACTCTCAGTGGACGAACGAGCGGGTTTTTCTATCTTTTTAAGCAGTGCTCAGAATTGAAATCTGAGGGCACTGATGAAATCACAGCGCTGGTAATTGCTTAAGGGGACCTTTACCATAGTTGCGTTTTATGTGGGTTGGAAGTTAAAATTGGGGTTAAATTAAGAAGTTAAATTAAATTTGTTAGAACAGTTTTTTTATATCTATTGAAGATAATTTCTCCCATGGGAAGTTATTGGTGGGCCCACACCCACCCAACTTCCCATGTGTGGATAATTGAAAGGTGGGTCCCACACGAGCCCCAACCTTTCATCTTCCACAACTCATTTCTAACACCATTTTAAACTCCCATGTTTAATTTATGACAACCCCTTAATTTATAAGGACTTTTCTTCTCCTTCCCCCTCTCTCTCTTTACTGTTTTCCAATACACCCTAATTAATAATTTCAACATCTTCACTTAATTAATTAAGTGATTTGAATTTTGAATTTTAAATTTCATGTGTAAATAAAATAATAAGCATTAGTCTATTAATTTATTTTTGGGGGGGATTCATGGTGTTAAGGGGATTTGGGAGAGAGATCCTGAGATAGGGAGAAAAGTATTCCTCTCATCAATGAAGAACGGTTTTCTTCTTCGACGAAGAACACCCACCATCAATGAAGAAAGTCTCGGTGAAGAACGCTCCACATTTCTCCAATCCTCTTGTTTCTCCAAGTCTAGGAAGGATTCACTGATGCAAGGAACTCGCCAACAACAACGGTTCTTCTCCAACGTTGATGGAGCGCCATCGCTTTCCGCATCTACGATGAACAAACCATATTGAAGGAAGGGGGATTGTGTTCAATTTTAATGGATTAAAATTGTGCCTCGTTCGTCGTTGTATAACTTTTATTGTCTCAGCCTATTGTTATTGCCTAACGCGAAGGCCGCGGGCTGAACAAACTCAGCCCGACGACCCTACGCTGAATTTTGATTATTTATTTTTGGAATTGGCGACTGCAGGAGGAACACGAATGAGGCTGGAAGTGCAAGGGATATCGTCACACTTGCAAAGAAAACCCACGACCAAGCTGGCCGTGGTGGACGAAGCATGGCGTTGTCGCACCATTCCGGCGATGCGGAGTAGCAGACAGGGTACGCCGTGGTGGAGTAAGTCGGTGCCTTCGCGCCTGCTATACAGAAGGAACCATAGCTCTCTTCGGGGGCCGCTTCGGCAGAATAACCGTCCGGCCGAGTGGAGGAGAGTCCTGGAGATGGGAGGGTGCCCCTCTGGATGAACTGCAGCCCACCCGTGTGGGCCGCTTATGCCAAGAGTCCGGCCAGCTTCGGCCGGTCGGTTAGGGAGGGTGGCGCCGCTTGGTGCCGCCAGTTTGGCAAGCCCCCCCCCCCCTCTCAGACCACTCGGCCTTCAGGTCGAGCCAGCGGGGTCGCACCCAACGTGACCAAGCCGCACTGGGCTGCGCCACACCATGCCCGATTTGGGCCAGAATGCACATTTCATCGGGTCGGTCTAACACCAGCCGGGTCAGACCCGCCAAGACCAGGTTGACCCGACCCGCCTGCCCACTGGGCTTAACGGGTCGGGTCTGTTTCCCTTAAAAGTGAATATCTTGACGACCGCGCGTCCGAACGACGCGCCGTCTATGGCACTGGGACCCTTTCGACGAGGCGGTACTTTTTAGATGCTCTAAGTGAGTTTTGGATGAACTTGGATAACAGTCGAGTTAGAAATGAGTGTATTTCTAATTTGGCCCCTGGAATGAAAAGGCCAATATCTCTCAGACTGGGCGTCCGATTGATGCGTCGTCTGTCGCGGTGAGTTTCTATTGATGAGACAGAACTTCAGGATACATCAACTCTGGACTTCATGATAGTTGATGTATCGAGCCTTTTACTCAAGGAGTGGACCCTCTTGGAATCGAGCACACTATTTGTGGGAACCCTAGAGTTGGCTACGACTGCGACGACTACCTTGTTGGGATCCTCCGTGGGTTCGATGGCGAAGACGACTATACTTGGATCCTCCATGGGTTCGGCAGTGAGGATGACTTTAGTTTGATCCTCTATGGGTTCGGCAGCGATGACGACTGTTCTTGGATCCTCTGTGGGTTCAGCAGTGAGGAAGACTGTATATGGATCCTCTGTGGGTTCGACAGCGATGACGATTGTAATTGGATCCAACGTGGGTTCGACAACGATGACTTCTGTACTAGGATCCTATGTGGGTTCAGTAGAGGAGATGATTCAGATGATATATCTAATCATCTCCACCCTTCTTTGTGAGTAGTATACATATATGAGCTGAGTCTTGACTATTCAATCATTACCATTGGTATGATTGACTTCTTTCCTGTGTGGACTGGGATGTTCTGGGGCTCGAGAGTTGGAGCTGAACTGGAATTGAGGACTTAGGTATATCTATGGGCATATACCTAAGTACAGTTGGTTGATACATCGTGATTGTATCTATCTTTTTTGGTTTATCCTTTGTGGATTCTGGGAGCCTTCGAGGGTCTCAGGGTCTCCACTGAGTATCGTATACTCACCCCTTCATGGGCTACGCCCGCACTATGTTTTGTTGGATGTATACGACGGACATCACTGATCGAGGTAAAGGTTTGTGGAGCTGGATGGTACCCGGAGGTGGACCACTTGGCGGGACGTACATGGGGCGGATGACCGGACCTGAGGAGCTAGGGAGACCATATGTACCCACCCTTCAGGAGGGATATCCGGATAACGACTCGGTGGTATTCGCTTTACTTTACCACTATTTTAATTTCATTCATGTTGTACTATACTTTACTTTCAGTTGGGTTTGTATACTGGCCCCTTACTTTTGTACTCAGTATACTTAGTTCTTACTTCAGTTGTGTACTCTGTTGTGTTTGTATACTTTTATAAAGGCAATGCATTCCCTTTTATCAGGATTTATGCCTTTGGTGCTAGTCGCCTACCCCTGGCCTATGGAAGGCGGGCTTGGGGTAGTCACGGAAAGGGCCCCGAGGACGGGTCGTGACAAATTGGTATCAGAGAAGTTAGTTCTACTACCGAACTCAGGACTATGATCATCATTATTTGTGAAGAAATAGTGTTTAGAGTATTGAGTGTGGTTATCAGTCCATGGAGTCCAGTGTTGATGTGGCGGCTGATGTATCCATACACCAGGACCCTGACTTCTGATTTCCGACTCAGTACATGAAAACATTGATTGCATGTGTATTTGAAAAGTTTTCTTTTTGATTACTTTGTGTCAGGTCACCAGGTATACTGTTTGAACTTGGCACACCCGTTTCTTTACAGGATGGCCCCACGAAGGCATACATCTAGGGTTCCTAGTTACATGTGACATGGCAGCCAACCATGCGATGAGGCCTCGGTGCATGTCCCCATTACAGCATAGGCACCAGCGGTACCACTACCCGCTAGGTCACCTATACCACCAGCCCTAGTAGTAGAGAGTGCATGCCGCCTGAGTACGTTGCTTGAGTTTCAGCGATAGAGTCCGCCAAGGTTACGCGGAGAGACAGACCCTCAGGCAGCAGAGGATTGGATGGAGGCTATCATCAGAGTCTTCAGAATACTAGGGACACCAGCTGACCTTATAGTGATCCTTGCGGCGAGTCACCTGCATGCAACATCAAGTAGATGGTGGATCATGATTCTCTAGGGGAATGAAAAGGCATCTATACTTTGGAAAGACTTCGAGAGTCTCTTCCGCTCAGAGTTTTTTCCAGCCACCCTCTGTGTGGTGCACATCCAAGAGTTACTACATCTGTGGCAGGGCAGTATGACAGTAGCTCAGTACTCTGTGAGATTTACCTATCTCTCGCGCTACTCCACAGACATGGTACGAGACCCATTCATCTGGTCTGGACCTTTGAGTAGGGATTGAGGCATTATACTAGGTCTTTGATGATCTCCCTCAGCATTCCGACACAGGAAGAAGTGCTGGAGAGATCCGTTCTTGTGGAGAGTTTTCTTGCTGATCTGACGCCAGCAGCGAGGCCCACCGTAGGACGACACGTTGCAGAGTCTTCTACAGCCGGCAGTAGATAGATGTCACAAAGGTCCAAGCGGTCCAGGCCATCAGGTGGGCGACCTCAGGATACTGGTTCATATGTGTGGGGAACACGAAGCAGATCCAGCCATACGAGGGGCAAGCAGTGCTATGCATGCGGAGGGTAAGGCCACATGGCTCATGAGTACCCAACCTGTCATGAAGACGAGTAGCAGACAGTAGAGGGACATCCCAGGAAGAGGTATAGGTTCGACCGTGGCGGTCTGTAGGGAGCAGGATGACGAGGCAGGGGAGCTGTCCGAGCAGCGGGTGGTGGATGAAGCTTTGAGTCTCTACCACCACCACCACCAGTAGGACCACCCCAACCATAGGGAGCTGGAAGACAGGGGAAGGCTCAGCCCCAGGCAGTCGAGTCCTATGACCATGGTGCACCTGAGATGATTCGAGGTACTATGTGTGTCTACTCCACCCTTGCTATAGTTATTATATACATAGGTGTGAGTCATTATTTTGTTGTCGCTGCCCTTTTTCAGATCATGGAGATTCGGACGGAGTCGTTGGCTCGATCCTTATGGATAAAGACTCTTACAGAAGCAGACTTGATGATTACGCACTGGTGCCGGCAGTGTGAGCTTACTATAGGAGGCGATAGATTCTGTTGGGATCTTCTTATAGTGGCGTCGAGGCCTTACGACGTCATCTTGGGTATTGACTGGTTATCTACAGTCTATGCCCAGATCAACTGTATTAGGCACAGAGTGCGGTGTGTCTACAAAGATGGGAGCATGTTCACCTTCACCGGTTGGAAAGGAGCCTTTACAGTGCATGATGGACTTACACAGAAGAGAGGGCATCCGATCACACATCAGTTGGCTAGTCTCTTCCTAGGAGTGGTTGATGTGGGGAATCTGAGTTTTCTTGTTAGGGTGGATCAGTATGTTGACATTTTTCCTGACAACGTTCCAGGGCTACCTACACGAAGAGAGGTAGACTTCTACATTGACCTGTACCCCGGGACAGAACTGATATCTACTCCAGCATATTAGATGCCTCCCGCTGAGCTTCGTGAGCTGCAGGTACATCTGGAAGACTTGCAGGGAAAGGGATTCATCTGACCCGGTGTTTCACCCTGTGCTTCTCCTATTTTATTCTCCAAGAAGAAATACGGGATCTTACGACTTTGTGTCAACTACCGTCACCTGAATTAGGTGACCGTAAAGAACAAGTACCCACTCCCGATGATTGATGACCTTTTTGATCCGCTCAAGGGATCACGATGGTTCTTGAATATAGACCTCAGGTCAGGCTATCACCAGCTCAGAGTTCGATACGAGAATGTGCATAAGACGGCCTTCAAGTGTCGGTATGGTCACTACGAGTTCTTGGTTATGCCCTTCGGTGTAACCAACATGCCAGCAGTGTTCATGAGTCTCATGAATAGGATCTACTAGCCTAACCTCGATCGTTTTGTCGTAGTCTTCATCGACAACATACTGATATACTCGACTACAGAGGAGGAGAATGCCTACCACTTATAGGTTGTACTAGATACACTCCAAGAGCTCCAAATTTATGGTAAGATCTTGAAGTGTCATTTCTAGATTAGAGAGGTACATTTATTGGGAAACATCGTCTCGGAGGCTGGGGTTGTAGTAGACCCAGTGAAGATTGGGGCGAGACTTTCTTGGGAGCCACCCAGGATTGTTACGGAGGTGCGTAGTTTCCTAGGTCAGGCTGGGTACTATCAGAGATTTGTGCCGGACTTCTCTAGAGTTGCAGCACCGCTTTCAGCTTTTATGAAGAAGGGGAAACCCTTTGTTTGGTTAGATAGATATCATAAGAGCTTCCAAGAGCTGAGACAGAGATTGACTAGTGCGAACATCTTGAGGCTACTAGAGGAGGGCGTAGGGTACGTATTTTACTGATATGCATTAGGGACCGGAATCGGGTGTGTCCAGATGAAGGAGAGAGCATTGATCACTTTCAGTTCACAGCAGGTGAGACAACACTATCAGAACTACGCTACCCATGACCTAGAGTAATCATTAGTGGTCTTCGCCTTGATTATGTGGTGACACTATCTTATGGGAAAGCACTTTACAGTCTACTTTTACCACCAGAGTCTCAGGTATATATTCTCTCAGAAGGACTTGAACCTGAGACAGTGGCGATGTCTCAAGTTCCTCCAGGACTATGACTTTGAGATAGTCTATAATCCTAGGAAGGGGAACGTAGTAGCTGATGCTCTTAGTAGGAGATCGGGCATACAGCTGCTAGGGGAGGTGACCGAGTAGTTAGCCACTTTTCATATATCCTTCATGGATAGAGATGGAGCAGCCTTTATATAGTCACTCACAGTTACTCCTCCACTACTTCAGAGGGTCCGAGAGGCACAATGTGGGGACATTGACTGTGAGACGCGACATGCTACGATTTCCACAGGGCAGGCGCCTGATGGATTTTATCAAGGAGGAGATCATGTCATCCTCTTCTAGGGACATACCATGGTACCAGTTGCACTGCAGGAGGAAGCGCTGAGGGAGTTTCACACTTCCCCTCTAGCAGTATATCCAGGAGTGGCGAAAATGTACCCAGACCTCAGACAACAACATTGGTGGTCAGGAATTAAGAATGTTGTAGCAAAGTTCCTTTCACGAAGCCTCACTTTCCAGGAATTGAAGGCGGAGCACCAGGTACCAGCAATCTTGGTACAACCTTTGGAGGTTCCAGAGTGAAAGTGGGATAGGATATCCATAGATTTTGTGACGGGGCATCCACATACTTCTAGAGGACACGACTTCATCTGGGTGATCGTAGAACGACTCACCAAGTCAACCCACTTCTTACCGATTAGAAAGTTGGGCTCAGTACAGAGAATGGGACCTCTATACGTTCATGAGATCGTACAACTTCATTGTGTTCCATCATCTATCATCTCCAATCGAGATGCTCGCTTTACTTCCCAGCTTTGGAGGGGTTTCAGGAGGCATTTGGGATGAATCTACGCCTGAGCACCACCTTTCTCCTTCAACCGGATGGCTAGATGGAGAGGACCATTCAGACACTCGAGGAAATTCTTCATGCTTGTGTCCTTGACTTTCGTCATAGCTAGGAGGATCACCTACCCTTGGTGGAGTTTGCATACAACAATAGCTACCACTCTACCTTCAGGAAGGCACCTTAGAAGGCACTATATGGCCGACCATGTAGATCACCTCTGCGCGGGACTAACCATGGGGAGTCAGTACTTATAGGACCAAAGATGGTCCAGGATATGATGGAGAAGGTGCAGATCATCCAAGAGCGGATGAGGACTAAAAATAGCAGACAGAAGTCCTATGCTGATAGGAGACGGAGACCACTAGAGTTCGAGGATGGAAACCACGTTTTCTTATGGGTCTCACCTTGACATAGATAATGGAGATTTGGCTGGGGCGGAAAGTTATATCTGCGCTTCATCGGACCACTCCAGGTCCTCAGCTGGGTAGGCGAGGTGGCTTACCGTCTGACCCTTCCACCACAGTTGCACAGGGAGCACGACGTCTTCCACATATCTCAGCTAAGGATATATGTGCATGACCAATCACACATCATCGATCACAGGGAGCTGGACATCGATGACGGGGCAACATTTTCGAAGGTCCTGATGGAGATCAAGGATCGAAAGGATTGGGTCCTACGTGGATTTTCGATTCCACTGGTGTGCATTCGTTGGTAGCATGGGAACCTCCAAGAGAGCACATGGGAGTGGGAGTCTCAGATGCATGCTCAGTACCTTCATTTGTTCCCCTACTATATGTTGTAGCTTTATAGGGATGTAAATCCCTGAGGTGGTGGTAATTTAAAGACCCGGAAATTTCAAGGAAATTTTTTCTTAAATTACTCGGAATATTATGAGTACACAGTTTCTAACGGCACCTGATTCCGAGGCCTGGTGTGCCCGGAATAATTTTCTGAAGTTTAGTTCGGGTACGTTCAGTGAACAAACGAGCAGGTTTTTCTATCTTTTGAAGCGGTGCTCAGAATTGAAATCCGAGTGCACCAATGAACTCAAAGCGCCAGTAATTGCTTACGGGGATCTTCACCGCAGTTTTGTTTTATGTGGGATTGATGTTAAAATTGGAGTAAAATTAAGAAGTTGAATAAAATTGATAGAACAATTTTGTTTAAATCTATTGAAGATAATTTCTCCCGTGGGAAGTTATTGGTGGGGCCATCACCCACCCAAATTCCAATGTGTGGATAATTGAAAGGTGGGGCCCACACGATCCCCAACCTTTCATCTTCCATAACTCATTTGTAACTCGTTTTTAAACTCCCTTGTTTAATTCATGACAAACCCTTAATTTATGACGAGTTTTCCTCTCCCTCTCCCTCTATCTATTTATTGTTTTCCAAAACACCCTAATTAATAAATTCAACCTCTTCACTTAATTAATTAAGTGATTTGAATTTTAAATTTTAAATTTCATGTGTTAATAAAATAATAAGAATTATTCTATTTTTTTATTTTTGGGGGGCATTCATGGTGTTAAGGCGAGTTGGGAGAGTGCTCTTGAGAAAGGGATAAAATTATTCCTCTCCTCAACGAAGAATAGTTTTATTCTTTGACGAATAACACCCACCTTCAACAAAGAACGACTCGGTGATGAATGCTCCACGTTTCTCCAATCCTCTATCTCCTCCAAGTCAGGGGAGGAGACACCGACGCGGGGAACTCGCCAATGATGAGGGTTCTCCTCTAACATTGATGGAGAAATAGTGCTTTCCTCGTCTACGACAAAAAAACCATATTCGATGTAGGGGGATTTATATTCAATTTTAATTGATTAAAACTATGCTTCGTTCGTCGTTGTATAACAATGATTGTCTTAGCCTATTTCTATCACCTAACACGGATGGCACGGGCCGAACAAACACGGCCCGATGACCCTCCGATGGATTTTGATTATTTATTTGTTGAATCGGCGATAGGAGGCAGAACACGGGAAAGGTTGGTGGCACAATGGCCGCCGTCGCACACACAACGAAATGATGCGGCCAAGGGGGATGCGGTGGAGGAAGCACGATGGTGTTGTGTCGTGCTGGGGATGCGGAGACGCGGCCAGGGCAGGGTGTGGTGGAGGAAGCTGTCGCTGTCACGCCGGCTGTGCGGAAGGAACTACGGCCCACTTCACAGGCCGCTTCGGCGGAAGAACCAGCCGGCCCATTGGCCAGACCGTCGGCCAGCCGGGCGGAGGACAGCCACGATTCCAAGAGGGCGCCACGCCGGACAAACCGCGTCCCGACCGTGTGGACCTCTTGCTCCAAGAGGCCGGACGGCTATGAACGGCTGGCTAGGGAGGGCAGCACAACTTGGCGACGATCATTCGGGCATCCGGGGGGCCACGCCCCCCCCCCCCCCCCCCCCCCCCGCGGAACGATCTGCCTTCGGGTTGTGACCAACCGGGCCGCGCCGCGCCCTTCGAGATGGATCACGCATTTCATCGGGTCAGTACGACACCAGTTGGGTCCGACCTGCCAAGACAGCGTTGACCTGCCCCCTATCCCACTGGGGTTAACAGGTCAGGCCTATTTAACTTAAAACTGAATATCTTGAAGACCGTGTGTACGAATGACGCGCAGTCTGCGGCACTATGACCCTTTTGACGAGGAGGTCCTTTTGAGATACTCTAAGTGAGTTTTGTAAGACCTTGGATAATGGTCAGGTTAGAAACGAGCATATTTCTAACTGGGCACCTGGAACAAAAAAGTCAATATCTCTCAGACCGGGTGTCCCAGTGAGGCTCAGTCTGTTGTAATGAGTTCCTTTTGATGATACGGAACTTAGGGATTCATCAACTATAGACTTCATGATAGTTGAAGTATCAACCCCTTTACTCGAGGAGCGTATCGTCCCGGAATCGAGCACGCTGTGTGCTAGAACCCTAGAGCTGGTTGCGACTGTGACGACTACCGTGTTGGGATCCTCCGTGCGTTCGACGATGGAGATGACTGTACTTGGATCCTTCGTGGGTTCGGCGGTGAGGATGACTGTACATGGATCCTCCATGGTTTCGGCAGCGATGCCGACTGTACTTGTATCCTCCATGGGTTTGGCAGTGGGGACTACTGTACTTGTATCCTCTATGGGTTCGGCTACGATGACGATTGTACTTGGATCCTACTTGGGTTCGGCAGCGACGACTTATTTATTAGGATCCTACGTGGGTTCGATAGAAGAGATGATTCAGAGGCTACATCTAATCATCTCCACCCTTATTCGTGAGTAGTATACCTATGTGAGATGAGTCCTGACTATTCAATCATTACCATTGGTGTGACTTACTTCATTCCTTTGTGGATTGGGATGTGCTTGGGATCGAGAGTTGGAGCCAAACTGGAATTGATGACTTAGGTATATGTATGGGAATATACCTAAGTAGAGTCGGTTGATACTTCATGATTTTATCTTTCCTTTTTGGTTTATCCTTTGTGTTGGATGCAGACGACGTACAGCACTGATCGAGGTAAAGGTTTGTGGAGATGGACGATACCCAGAGGTAGAACCTTGGCGAGACAAACACGGGTCGGATGGCCGGACCTGAAGAAATGGGGAGACCATCTGTACCCACCCTTCAGGTAGGATATCCGTAGGATGACTCAGTGGTTTCCGCTTTACTTTACCATTGTTGTACTTTCTTTTCTGTTGTATTGTTTTGTACTTTCAGTTGGGTTTGTACAGTGGCCCATTTACTTTTCCGCACTTACTTTTGTACTCACATTACTTAGTTCTTACTTCTGTTGTGTACTCTATTGTGATTGTTTACTTTTATAAAGTCAATGCCTTCCCTTTTATCTGCATTTATGCCTTTGGTTCTAGTCTCTAGCCCCTAGCCTATAGAAGACGGGCATGGGGTAGTCAAGGCACGGGCCCCGAGGACGGTTCGTGACATGTAAAATCTAATTAAACTTCTTTTCAACCATTCCAACCACACCACATGATATATTTACATGTGGCTTATTAATATATGTCACAAATAAATCAATGATCAATTTACTATTATTTAATGACAATAATGGGTGGTTTTCTTGGTCATTCTGACTAAACTGCATGACATATTGACATGTATTGTATCCATTCATCTCATAAATTAGTCAATGGTCACGGTGCTATCATTTCACGATAATTTAAAGCCATTTTCTAGGTTTTATATCTTTAGTGAATGATTCTAAGAAATTTAAATATAATAAAGCTCACTTTTATATCATTTTTACTTCATTGCATGCCTAATTTTTGTGTAGTGTATTTATATATGTCAATAATTAATCAAAAATGTTTTTTACAATTATTCTAGTATCATAGGAGGTTATACTCAATTTTTTATCTCTTTAACTCATGTTTTTTAATTTTAAATCAATAAAACACACTTTTGGTCATTCATTACAAGTTTACCACATGTTGATTTTAAGTACACTGTACTCCAACCTACCATAAAGTAAATAATAAGTTAGACTGACATGTGATTGGTTTCTACATATTCCAAATTTGATGGGAGAAGCATACTTGGTTTTCAATAATGTTTTTTCAAAAACATAAATAAAGAAGTGAAATGAATTTTTTTTCTTTTAATAAACCAAAGACTTATCACTTGATTTATTCATGTAAAATGAAATTTATGGTTTTATAAAGAAAATTTGATCGGCCAAGTGAGAACCTATCCTAACTAGCATGGATATGGGTCTCAATCCTAAGATGAAAGGATGAAAAGGGTGCATCACCTTATGTCATCCTACATGTTTCCCTACATACATCTACCGTAATATATATAAATATATATATTATTATTCTTATATTCATGATTTGTTTTTCAATATATAGTTTTATTTTTCAACTACATTCCTTTTTTTGATTGTTTTATTTTAACATCTTATTGGTAATTAAGTAATTATAATTTAATGGTTGTCAATATATGATGCATGTTTTTAGTAATACATAATTACTACATATAAACATTAGAGGCACTATAATATGATATTTTATAAGAAACATTATAAAATAAATGTTTGAATTTAAAAAATAAATTATTATTCACTTATAATTTACATTCTAATTCGTTAAATTTTTAAATTTTACTCTTTTAACTTATTTTATGTATTGTTTTTATTACTTTAAATATTTATTTTAATAATGGTTAAGAAACAAGTTGGGAAATAAAAATTCAATTATTTTTCATTTCATTAATTGATAATAATATATTTACTTAATTATCTTATCTAATAAACAACACATTATTACAATAAGTAGACTCATATAAAAATTATTTCATGTAATATAAACATTTCACATCATGTGTTGATGTGAACTGTAAAAACTATGAAAAATAAAGGGAAATTAAAAAATAATATTAGTACATTCACTAAAAGGAGCTCCAAATGCATGAATCCCCAAATAAATATTACTCCTACAATAATAGATATAGAAATAATGAGTAGTGTTACAAATATAACATTCATTTTGAAAGTATGTATAAGGAAATTTATAAGCAATGTTGTGAGTGGTGAAGTTAGAATGATTGTCTATTAATAGAGATATATGGTTTTTCCATTATTATTGTCATCCAATACGGTCAAGGGAAATTATGACCATTAATCAATAAGATAATTAGTCATTATTATTATTTATTATGAAGACTCAATTATATAACTTCGAAATTATTTTATGATATAACTCAATTTATAATATTTTTGGATAATAAAAATATATTACATTAAAAATATGTTTTATAATATAAATATAAGACTTAAATATATTTTATTTTCATGAAATAATATATATAAAAAATTTAAATGAAAATGGTGTACTACATAATTTTTATAATTGGAATAATGTGTTTTTATGATATAATTTTTTTTACCATTTTCAATAAATAAGTATTTCTATTTAAAATTTAAAATCATTAGAAATAGAAAAATTTTGATAAAATGTTTTTTTTGGAATCAACAAAAAAAATTAGATTACAGAGAATATTTAGTTATTTTCTGAAAAAAAAAATTGGTGAAAAAGTGAAAAGTTCCCTTTTAGGAATACTGTGATTTTAGGACATCGTTATTATGTGAGGATGATTCAAAAAATGATGAAAATTTAGATTCAATTAAAATTTCATTTAATTACTATAATAATTAATTTAATAATAGTAATTTTAATTTAGAAATTTCTATTTTATATTTTTTATCCGAATATTTGATTTGGAGATAAAAAATACTTCTAGACTATATGCATTAAATCAATAATTTGGAAGGTGATTGTCAAATTTGGAATACTTTGAATGTCTGATAATTCAATTTCACTAATTAATAATCCATAAAATATTTATAATTCATTTTAACTACAAGTGGATTACTTACACTAAAATAAAAAATAGTTTCAAGCATCGTTGGGGTTTTCTCTTAGAGAGTAATCCGTTCATTGGTATGTGAAAATTACATTGTTGTGTGTGAAGATAATTTTATCATGGTGTGTTTCCCCTAGATTATTGTTTGGCAAAATTATGTTTTGAAATCCTTGTTACTACAGCAAAGGATGAATAAATTAACCTCAATGTTTTATTAATCAATTTTGAATTCAAGGTGAAGGATAGGAAAGGGGATACAAAGTAAAAATGGGTACAGATCATGTCATATTTTACTATAAAACTATTTGTTAACAATCATTATTTTTATGAATCTATACTATATCTCATTTCAATATGCATGTTACTAAATGACTTTTCAACACCAAATATCATGACACTTCCATTGTTTATATATATATATACATACAACTATTTTATTATATTCATAAGTATTTTTATATAAATAGTTGTATTTCTTAATTAAATTCATTTCATTAATATTTATATTTCCAGAACATCTTGGAAATTAATTCATTAATTTTAATGCTAAAAAACATATGATGCTAGTTTTTAATATCCTAAAATTGAAACATATAAGCATTGTAGGTATTAACAATTTAAATGATGGAAAATACTTTAATCAGATTGATTAATAAAATTTAAAATAAAAAATTTATATAAATTTAGAAGGCATGTGTAATACCGTACACAAAAAATGTAAAATATTTAAAATGAAAACAAAGATTAACATGGTCATCTACCAAAATGTACGATAGTTTCATGTTATGGTATCATCACACAATCATGTGATATAAACCAAAATATTTACACACAAACCTCAACTCTGTCCAGAGAGGACTTGTTAACACCCTATTGAGGAATAAGATTTTATAATTATGTTTTCTTAGTTCTATATTGTTTCAATCTGTTTCTAGGGAAATCTGAACCTAACATTTTTTTTCCAAATAGTTCAATAACAAAATAGTCTTCTATGTTCCCTAATAAAATTAAATAATGGGAATATTATTTTAAGACTACTCAAAATACAATTCATCCAATTCCCCATTTCCATATGACTATTTCCATTTAAAAACCAATACATTGGATTTTAATAAAAATATGATTTCTTCCATGATTAAACCAATAGTGTTGAATCAAAATATTTCATTCCATTTTTATCATATAATAATTTGAAATAAAATCACAATTTTAATTTTATAATTCGTTTTCATAATTCAAAGATCACAATTTTCCATCAATTTGACTATCAGTCCCAATTCAATGTAATTGAGGAGGGTTGTTCCAATTATCATGCCAAATAAATCTAAAACCCCAAATTTAATGTAATTTTGATTTTAATAAATAAATTGAAATAAATATAATGTAAATCAAGAAATTTAATTTAAATTAAACAATTTATTTTAAATCAATTAATTTAGGTTAAAATACAAATTGACCATCATACGGAATCCCCAATATTTGGATCACGGGATATCCAAATGCCAAGCCCTAATCAAAAAACACAAAAAAAACATCAGGAATGATATTTCAAGAATCAAACCTAGATTAAATATCTAAAATAGTTGATATTATATCCTACAACAATGAGGACATCAACAAAACCCTGGGGAGGAAAGAGGAGAGAGCTGGAGAAAGAGAACGAGAAGAGGAAACCTATCAGGTAGAGATCAAACATCATTATCCAAAATCAATCCTTTTTAGAAGGAATATATATTAGACAAACACAAATAATAAGAGATACATTGGAAGAAGAAATTGTAATGGGTTGAAATAGGTCATTCCGGGAACCTAAAATGAGGGTTTTGAGAGTTTTAAAAATAATTTTTCGATTGTTAAACCACATAAACATTTAGTTCGGTATCGATGTATGGTTAGGAAAACTGTGAACCATAACTATTTGACCTTATTAATGGGGTTTCATAGTTCCTACATGGTGGGATAATAGTTTATCAAACTGTGTGCTAGCTGTGAAAAACACGACGTCTTGGTTTAGCTTGGTTCCCCTAAGTGGTCGCATGGTTTAAGAAAACTATAAACCTACAATTCACATCCCATAAACATAAATAATTTCTAAAATTTTCACTTGAGTATAACATAAAAGATACCCAACCAAAACATCTTAAAAATATGGGTTTCGAAATACCTAAAAATGTAAAATTATGTTGCAACTTCACTATTTCAGACAACATTTCAATTAACATGCCATAAAATTTTATAAACCACCCATTATTTCTAAAACCATTCATTTTATAAATTAAATAAGTTTTATTTAATTTTTGGATTTATGGAAAATATTATTCAATTACCCAATTCAAATACTTGTTACCCATTATCTTAAAGCATCACTGATGAGGTACTTATACAAACGGATTCTTTACTCTTTTTCAAGTCTTCAGTGCACCTGGACATCATCTTTATGGTATATTTTTATGAATGACCTATAATTCCTAAATAAATTATTTCATAGAAACCATTATGATATTTCATTTGGTTATATGACGTAACATGGGTATGCAAGCAATTTTATTCCATGCGTAATAGTTTTGTTTATTCTATATGATTTATTTCATTTGATGAAACACATAATCATGTGAATGTTATGACGTGCTCTCTTAGATAAAACTGAAATTGAGACCCCTAATTTTCATACATAGATATTATATCTTATTATATAAATGTTCATTTCAATAAAAAATGATCCATAACTAGATTGTATAGGTCAAGTTCCATTAGAAACATGAATACATAAAACAATTGTTAACATTTAGTCTACATAATCCCACACTATGTTCTTATTAACTATCAACCGTATTTAATTTACCATTTTTAAAATCATTCTTTATAAAATTAGTAAAATTAAAAATATGAAAGGGAGATCTCAAATGAACTATAAGGGTAAACAAGGGATATATCAATGACCACATAAGAATAATATGATCATAAGGGAATGATAATATGAAATTAACATTTCAAAATCATACCATTCTAATAATAGGTCATAATCTCAAGTCATTTAATATATCATGGTAGTTCATAAGACATTATTCATAAAAGAATCAAATAAAACAATCCATGAGTGAAAAAAGTTGGAATGACACCTAGAATTTTCATATACACATAAACAAAAAAAAATATTTCCTTAGTAGCTAAGGATCATTGTCAAGCCTATAATAGTATGTTTGGGTAACTCCCCATTCTCTCATTGTAGTCTAGGTTCTCTCTAAAGACTCTCATATTTGATACACTAACTTTTTGAACAATGTCTACTCCCAATTCGATTATTATTTATGTCAGGTGATATACATATTTTCCCAATGACTTGGAGGGATATATAATTATAGTACGACCTTTCATATAATTAAAATCATACATATCTATGCCACAATATCAATAAAAATAATCATTGAATAACCTGTTAAAAAAGGGTTTCAAAACATTTCACAATAGCACAACCCATGGAAATGAAATTAATTTCATAAACAATTCATCATTTCATCATAGAATAACCCTTGGAAATGAAACAAGATTCAAAAATATATTTTATTCAAAATCCTCAACCACTAGATAAATAATATGGATGGAATGATTTGATCATATATGTAATAAATCATAAGAAACATCAAAATATGCCATTATTGATGAAAAATTACATTAAAAGATCACATGAAACATTTCATTAGGAAAATACATTTTTAACTTTGAACTCAATTATTTAAAACATAAAAATTTACCAAATATTAAATAAAAAATTATCTTGGAAAAAAATTGGAAACATGTAACATAATCTTCAAATAATTGGGCAGAAATGAATTCAAAAAATTGTTTTAGTTTTGTGTATGTTATAATAAAACACTCCATCCACGCTTTAAAAAAATTAAATATTTCCTCATTTGAAAAATCTCTAGAATATTCCTTTTAAACCATTATTTAAAAAATCAAACATGGGTAAAAATAAATTTAATCAATAATAATATAATATTAAAAACATAATTGAAATCATTTTTTATAAAATTTTGATATGGAAGAAAATGATTTTTAGATAGAAGAGATAAATAAATTAGATTTTCCAACAAATATTCATTCAATCTCCTAACTATTAAAGAGACTGAAATAAAAATAAAAAACTAATTCCTATAAAAAACCATAATTTAAGAAAATTAATGAGTTTATTTGGAATTAGATCCAGATATTTCATTATCAGAAACCAAAGAATAAATAATCTTGATAAATAATGAAATTATAATTTAAAACCCTTACCTAGAGTTCCAATTACATCAAAAAAATATAACCTTTTGTATAATAAATTTTATTTTTTTATCTAAAATAATTTAACACTTATAGTATCATATATGAACCCCTTTATCATTTTAACACCCATTTATTAACCACTCGTTATTAATATCATCGCATTTGGGTGTTAATTGTTTCATTTTTCTTGAGAATTTTACTTCAGTGGTCCTAATACTTTTACAATTATAATTGATAAATCATATACAGAATGAAATAAAAATCATATATGTTCATTATATACATATTGGAATTATCCATACAATATAGATTTTGAAAAACAAATTACACCATCCATGGAGATAGTAGACCATTTGTAAGCATTAATGTTGTTTTCAATTTTTGATTTACGGAAATAAAGAATATTAAATAATAACAAACCTTTACAAATTAATTATGATATCCTATATGTCATACATATTAATAAAAATATATTTTTATTACCATTCACATAAATGAAATCACATTGATTCATTGAGGTGGCAGTCCGCAGGTACACACAAGCGGCATTATTTATTTCCAACAGATTTGAAGATAAGAAGGTAAATGAGATATTGTAAATTTAGAAGTATAAATATGTCATAAATATCATATATAATGTTTATCCCCATCTTAATAACCTTACGTGATAGTTGTTTGTGGAATATGAATTGTATCGCTACGTGGAGGTGGTAGTCCACACGTACACATGAATGATTCTTTCACTTCACATTTAATGGAATATATGGTGGATAATGGCGCTCTAATAATCATAATAAAATTTTATTATACCAAGGTTACGAGATCTATTATTTTATGATGCATACCATATTATTAGATGATGTATAAGATGAAATTATTTAAAAGTGATCAGGTAAGACGCTAAACACTTCTTTGGGAGTCCTCCTTTAGATCCTTTTATAAGGACCATTGGAATGGTATTCAAAGAAGGCCATAACCTAAAATTATTGAATAGTAATTTTTAGAAGATAACTATCAATGGTTTGTCCGATCTAGATGTATCAATGTGGTGTAATGAAATGAGAGAAGGGGTGCCCTTTTATAAAGGAGGTAAAAGACACACATGGAATTTCTAAAATGATTAAAATATTGTTTATTCATTCTAAAGAAAAATGATTAAAAATAAATAGTTTTAAATAATACAAGAATAAGGTTATAATATCATCATTCACTTAAATTTAGAAAGGTTTTTATGTATTTTAAATATTATATTTTTTATTAACCATTTTTTTACCATTATTCTCCTTATCTGTGAAAACAACTATTTCAATCATTAAGAGTAATATGTTTTAAATAAAATTTACAATTAAAAAAATGGAAAGGGGATGAAATTATTGGACCATATATTACCCATTTTCCATATTTTAATGTTTTTATGATTTTTAACTAATTTAGTAAAATAATATTTTCATAAATTATAATAAAATTATTTTCTTACACTATTTACGAAAGACATCAAGAAAAAGATAATATGAATATAAAATTCTTTCAATCATTAATCATATGTAGTTTTTCTTCAACAATATTCATGTATAATATTAATTAAACCAAATTTTGTGAATTTTAATATTTTTTAAATCATATATTTTGATTTTTGTTGATTGAATAAATATTGTGTTAGTATTTCATAATAATTTAATGTAATTATTTAATAAAAAAATCTAAAAAAAATTACTATGATAAAAAATATTTAATATTTAAAATAAAAATTTAGAAATACGCTTATCCTCCTTTAATCATATTTAAATAATTTTAGAGAAATTAAATTCAATATAATGACATTTTGCATTATTTTTTTCTAAAAAAATTTAAAGGTCACAATAAAAAAATATTGCACCAAATGAAAATATATTCAAGAAATTGACATAAATTGAAAAATTATATACACACAATAGGATAATGGTAGGTTTTAGAGAAACTATAAATCCTTATTCACTTATTTCAATAATTATTTACGCGTGCTACCCTTACCAAGATGGTAAAAATATAATATGATTAATATTCATATTTACCAAAAATAAAAGAGGGATACATACCCAATTTTAACCTCATGATTAAAAATTTGAAATAACTTTTCATGTTTAATTTTCTTTATGAGGTAAAATTCATCATAAAATAAACATGCAAAATGAGATGAAAAATGTTTTACGAATTACTTTTTTAATCATAAAAATAAATTTATCTTTATCCCATGCCTTGAAAAAAAATTATTAATTTTAAAAAAATTTATTTAATATAATATATATATCATTAAAATCTATCAAAAATATATGTTAAGGTACTCTATTAAGATAAAAACACATTGCGTGCATAAAACAAATTATAAAAAATATATATTTTACATTAAATTTATTTTATTTTTATTTATTATATATTTTTAACCAACAAATTTATTTTAAAAATGTTTAAGATATATAGTTTTCCTAATTTAATCTCTATATATAATACATATAATGTAATATAAAGGATAAAATTGTATTCTACATTACTATTCATTTGACACGAGGTTTTGTGCATCACAAACTATCGAAAGAAAAAAATATATATTTGAAAAAAAATATGTTATATTTTAACCCCATTAAAATGAATTTATCCTTAAATATTATATCGCACTGGTATAAAAAGGAGGTAATGTCTGGTGTTTTACTTCCCCATGTTCCCAAGTCACTTTTTTGATTCTTTGATTCCTCCATATAACTTTAACCACGTTACTAGTCTTATTTGACAACACTTTATCTTAATGATTCAGGATTTATATTGGTGGTTATTTATAGTAAAAATCAATCTCCAGTGGTGTGATATCTGAGTTTAGTACATGTGGTAGATCTAGTGTATACTTTATCAAGAGATACATAAGGAACATGTCCTGAACTTTATAGAGGTTCGATGGATGCACAATGTGATAATCTAATGTCCCAAATTTACTAATAATCTTAAAGGGTCCTACATACATAGGTATTTAATTTCCTTAATTCCTAAATATTATAACCATTTTACATTTATATGTTCACCATAATCCATTCCACAAACTTCTAATTCCAAATATTTCAATCAATTTTGAGCATAACTTATCTTCTAACTCTCAGGTTCCTTGATGTGATGTTGATTTTCCAAAACATTCAATTCAATTTTCTAAACTATATCAGAAATAAATAGTAATATTTCTCCAAATCCATCCCTATATATTTAATTTCTATAAATCATTCCATATATGGCTTCATAGGAGCCCTATAAATGCTCTAGTGAAATCAATTATTGTATATAAACATTACTTGAGGATGGTGTTGATGATAAACACCCTAAACAATCATAGAAAAATATCTCAATATATCATAAAGGGCTTAAATGTTACTCTAAGTCTAAACATATGTATGATGATGATATCAAGTAATGAAGTTCAGATCCTTATCCAAATCCTATTACAGATATCACTATAACATCATGGTAAACCATAGATCTCAATCCAATAAAATAGAATGTGGTACTCAATCCAAAAATACCACTTACATAATGTATATTCCAAAAATATGATCAAGATAAAAGTATTCTCTGATAGAAAAAAAATTGTGTTAACATCTTAAGGTGATAAAAAACATCAAAATTAGTATTTTTCCCAATAGGTGTTTTGGGGAGTATGACAAAAAATCCATTTTCATATTTCTCAATTTCATTACGGTATGTGTATTGGTTGTAACATTCCTTCTGAATTTTATCTCTCATTATTTACATTCTGACATTCCAAGCACTAGGATACATACTCCACAACATCTTTCTTCTTGTTGTCGCAACAAAAACACTCATTCAGTTATCTATACATCTTCATACTTCCAAGATGAATAGTTAATGATGAACTATGAGCCTTAACCAATAGTTCATTATAATGATGTGTTATTGATGGGACACATAGACGGTTCATGAATCTTATAATTCCATCATAATCTTGGTTTAACTATGAAAAAGTTCTCACCTACTTTTTCATATTTATATCTTTGTTATGTGCATCTTTAATCATCTCATGGATAAATAACTGTACACTCATATAGGAGAGATAATATTTCTCTCCATCCATCATTATTCCTATATCCAGCCTTTCAATACCTTGAAATATTGAATCTTTTGTGATTCTTTTCAAACGTGAGAAACTATGATCCTTTTGACGTCGAGCATCTACCACCCTACTTACATTCCCATGGTTGTAATATATTGAGAATTCATAATATTTAGTCACCTCTAACCGTAATCCATGGAACATATTAAACCCTTTATGAGTGAATATATTATTTTAAAAAAATCATTCATATATATATATCACATGTTTATTCGTAATAATGATACCTCGTTATGTTTAATGAAAAAAATGCCACATCTAACTCTAAATCAAGAGTTCTATAATTCTGTTTATGAACCATTAATTATCATTAGGTTTAAGATATAACCATATCCTTATGCATGAGGATGCTTCCATGTCCCTTTTTTGATGCATCATTATATATCAAAAACCCTTATCTATTGTAGGGTATTATAAGCATGGGTTCACTTAAAATCATTCCCTTTAATTCCTTGATATTTTCATCACATTTATCAATCTAAATCAACTTGGATCCCTTTCAATTTAACATGGTGATTGGATTATAATTTCTTCAAAAATTATCCAAAAATCATCAAAAATTTCCCCCCAAACTAAGAAATATATTATCTAAATCACAGTGGCTTTATTTTTCCAATATTCAATAACTTCTATACTTCATGGATCCACCGATATACCCTCGCTTGAAATTATATGACATAAAACTGAAACTTTTTTATGAAAGATTTCACACTCTGTAAATTTTTCATACAACTTTTCAATACTTTGGATCTTTTGTGAAATACTCAAGTAATCATCATATTCATTATTACATTTTTAATATATAAAAATATATTCTATGAATAATAAAAAAACAAATAATGGTAATATATAGATTCTATATTAATTAATTCCATGATGATAGTGGGAACATTGGTGAGGCCAAATGCAATCACTATAGATTTGTAGTGTTCATACCTCTTAGAGAAGTATTTATTGGGTTTATACCTAGTTTTTTCGTCAACTAATAGTACTTAGATCACAGATCAATCTTGAGAAACTATTTTTGTCTTTGTAATTAATCGAACAACTCATCAATATGACGCATATGGTACTTATTATTTTTTGGGATCTTGTTCATTTCCGAATAAATAATTTAGAATCACATTGATCCAAGTTTCTTCATAACAAGAAGAAAAGGTTCACCCCAAGGTGATGCAATTTTCCAAATGAATCCCTTTCCCAGAATCACTTGTAGTTTTTTCTTGAATTCTTGCAAATCTATCAGGGTCATTCTATATACAGTCACTGAAATAGGTGCAATAGTAGGTATAAATTCAATTGAAAATGAAACTTAATGATTTTGAGGAATACTAGAAAATTATTTTATAAAAATATCAAAAAAAATCTCATAAAATAGTCATTTCATAAATTTTGAGTTTTTTCCCAACCTTCTGAGATTTACACTCCATTTGAAAAGAAATCATTACCCATATAATGGATGAAATTTCCATTGGATTTTAATATTTATCATTACACCAATAGAAAATCATATGTTGGTAGGTAATAAAAAACATCGCACTCCTTCCTATAAAATTGATCTAGATTTATGTAAATAAATCCAATCCATTCCCAAAATAACATTGATTTCAACTTGAGGGAGAATAAAAAGATTTAATGGATGTATAATCACACACACATAAAATAGAGAAGAATCCAATATTTCATTGGTATCATATTACCATTAGTTAGCTTCACTACTAATTCAATATCTAATTATTGAGGTGGTAATGTGATACCCATTGAATGTTATTCAGATATTATTGTATTGGTAGATCTAAAAATATATAAGACATTATTAGTATTGGTGTGGATGGTAACTTGGCCTTTTACGACTTAATTATCATAATCCACATCATAGATAGTTATCCCAACACATTTCCATTTCTATCTACGAATAATAGGATGCTGACATAGATCATTGTCATAGTCTTTCATGTTTGAGAACTGGTTATCATAATCACCATACTCATTACAATTGAAACGTTGGAGTGTGGTTCGTACATTCTATGGTTATTTTCCTCCATCATTAATCCCATAAATTTTTCATTTGATTAACCATTTATCTTCCTTTACACACATACATTATTTAGCTGTCATATTAAGACAATTTACATGATATTTCTTTTCACACATTCAATATAAAGGAATGATCACATTCTTCTCCTCGTGATTATTTGAATTTACCTTTAAATACATCTTTCTTTTCTTATCAAAACTGTGATATGGATAGAAAAATTCAATCTCAATTTCCCGTATTATAGATCATAAAATTATTATCTCTCAGATACTAAAGTATATTATGGATAAAACACTTTAAATACTTGATTTATCCACTAAAGAATCAATCATCCATAATTTTAGGTTGGATGATAATTCAAGAAGCATACCTCAAAAGTCTTGTAAAATATCCCTCATAGTTTCTAAAAGATTCATTATACTTGTAGTCATTCTCAAGGAATACCTTCTTTATTTTTATTTTAATAATGTGATTAAATAACATATTGACAAACAATATCCTAATATCATCACACTCTATGGGGTCAATTATATCATTTTTGCCTCATTTTTTTATTAGAATCAACCATTGATTTGATTCCACTTCTAAATAATAGATATTAAAAATAATTTTTTGTATACCAAAGACTAGAGAATGGAATATAACATTTGATTGGTAGTTTTCCCTTTAATTTAAACAATTGGATCATAAGACCCACTAAAATATTGTGGGTGTTGCCTTATGAAGGACTCAACAAAACATACATGCCTCTTTTTCATGTTTGGATGTTCAGAATGTCCCATATATCGAAAAATATTCATAATAATTGCAATTATATATTTCATTTTGGATCCCAAAACGTTTGGTTTTTTAGGAGTACAATAACCACAGTGTCCATCATATTCAACATTAACATGATCATTAAATCATTTTGTCTCTTATTCTTTGCTTATTTATCATGATTATTCCCTTACTATAAATTTAGATCGCCCCTTTTGTTTATTAATTTCCCTAGTTTATCCTATGTAGTATCATGAGCTCCAAGGGAGTAAGGATAGGAAATTCGACATTAAAATAAATTTATTTTATTTTTCATTCAATTTGGTGTTTTATATACAATTTCTTCTAAAGACACTAGGATTTTCATTCCATGTTTTGTATATATTGGATGTTAATTTTAATAGTCAAGTATAAATATGTATAAAGGTATTGGGTTACTATACTCTCCCATAAAGCTTATAGGAAATTTATTTGACCTGAAGATGATATATTATATCCATCAATTTGATATACTTTTTTAATTTTTATTCCAATCAGAAAATGCATCCACATTGAATATTCCATGAAAGGTTAGAAAGTTTACTTTAATTTGAGGAGCTTCTAGAATAGTGATTGTTTTGAACTGTTATCTTTGGAGTCCAAATTTATCTTTGATCTTAACTTTTATAAAAACATGTGCACTAATGTTTTTATTATCTGTCGAGGAAAAAATATGCTCTTGAGGGATTTTAGATTCTAAATGAGGGAAAGTGGGCAGCTGAGGTGGTGGTAAAATAGGTATGTGATGGTCCCATAGTTCCCCCAGTTGTTTATCATGCTACTCTTCAGATATGATCATTTATTAGTGGATTTGTTACAACATAATGTTCATTATATGATTCTGAAGAGATTGATAAATTCTATAATATCATTTTCATTTTCTATGATCACTATTGTAGATGTCGTGACTCTATTAGGTTTGTAAGTCTTTACTGTAATGAGCCAAATATTTATAGAGTAACACTTTTCATATAATTTAATATTTATAAATAATATGGTAATTTTACATTTAATTTGACACTTTTCTGATAGCATACCGAAAACCCAACAAAGGGTTTCTCCGAAATCTTACGTTGCACACAACATTGAGCTATACCGAAAAATAATACAATAATATTATTATTATTTTAAATGTTATCTAATGTATAGCCACTGTATTGGTACGAATGAATATAACTAACGAAAATATTATTACACACAATTTTTTATATGTTTTTATATCTATCTAATAAATATTAGAGTCTTAAAATGTGAATGAATCCAATTTTAAACAAAAATTACTCTAATATTATTAAAATATCGATTTACTAAGTTTTGATAGAGAACCATTTTTTAATTGTATCTTTTGTCAATTTTATATTTTCTATTTGAAAAAATAAACATCTTCTTTCTATGTGGGACATAAAGATATAATTCCATTGAAATTTTTGGTATTTTCCTGATAAAATTCATATTTTAGTGAATAGTGAAAAATATTGTATTTTAATTGAAAATTGACTTTTCTTCTAATTTATTTATACAGTTAGATTGTCCTTTAAATTTGTTTTAAAGTGTATTTGGATTAATTTATTACCATTTAATGCAATTTTTTTCATTGGAAGTAATTTTACAATGAAATTGGACATAAACACATGTCAATCGTTTGATAGATTTTACTTCTAAAAAACCCCAATTTTTGGTTTTGACAACAGGAATTAATTTTAAAATAATTACTACAATTTATGAGTTTTGAATTTGGAAAAAAGGATTCACTATTTTGAATCATAAGTTAAAAATTGTGTAAATAGGTACCTATTATTTTGGGACATTATGAATAGTAACCTCAGTAATTATTTTTATTTACCATGGTTAAAGGGTAAATTAAGTAAATTAGGTTATACTATTTTAATAATATAAAAATACCCTAAAATGTGTCCCAATCATAATTTTATGTTATTTTTTACCTTGATCATCCTTATTCTAATATTTTCACATTTGAGAGCCGCTTAGGAGTGATAATGACATTTTATAACAATTATATTAAAGTAATGAGAAAAATAACATAAGCATGAATCTTCTATGTAAACCAATTTTGTCTTAGGTTCATATATGTGATATCTCCCACTAGAAATATTAAAATATTTCCTACATCATTGTATTATATTTATAATATTTGGACAGTAAATATATAAATTTAATTATTACACAATGATGATGTCATGATTTCTTAATTAATAAAGAATTCAAATAATTGATATTATAAATATTATTTTATATAATTAATTAAATATAAGAATTATATAGTCCAATATGACATGTTAGGATTTATCAATGTTTTTTTGAGGAATCATGTTGATATGAATTTTTAAAGAAGTCAAGTATGAACAGTGTCCAAAATTGACACAATTTATTATCTAAAATATAAAATAGATTATTAAATGATATTAAATTCATAAAAAATTAAATATTATTAAAAATGGTTAATATAAGTACAATTATTTCATAAATTAATTTTTGGGGTCTTCTGACATGATATGGTAATTATATTAACCCACAATGTGTAGATAACATGATATCACAGTGAGATTAAAAAGGGTAAAATAAAGGTTCAGCCAAAAATATAAGGATAAAAAAAATATTCATAACTTTTAAAAATTAATTGGATGATAGTTATTTTAATTAGAATCATCTTATATTCTTATTAAAATAGTTTTTTACCATCTATAATCTGATTTAAATTTATAATAAATTAATATTTCAAGACTTTCCTAAAGTGCCCCCTCCTCCCTCTTACAAAAGGCTACCACCTCTACCCACTTATCCACACCTATAATGACCCTTTTATCATATAGATTCTGATAAAATAAGATCCCAAAATATCTACCTTCATCTTAGAATCCATAACATTGGTATACAGAAATTCAAGAATTCCTTTTGGCTCAAATCGAAAGAAGTTACCCAATTTAGAGGTAATGTATTCACTCAAGTTCCTTTCCATTATTTTCCTCCTCCACTCCATATGCTCTTCTTATTTTTTGATTATATAAAAACATCAGTATAATAAATATAATAATATTTTTTATGAGAATTATTCAAACTACACTTACACACACCTCCATTTAATGGATACGAACATACAGTTTCTGTGTACGGTGAACTGCTGCCTCACGAAACGAGGATTGATCGATTTTCCCCTACCACCACTCATGGTGGACATTATGGTGGAAATATATTTATATATTATATTTATTATATTTATTTTTTCTCTATACTTCTGTAATTTCTATTTACAAAATACCTGTATGCTTTCCATGATGTGTAAATATGATAATTTCATTTGTGGATGTGTGGACTATCACTCCCTCAAAGTGATATAACTCATTCATGATGTACATGGAATGTATAAAGGATGTTTTTATTAAACCTATGAGACATACTAGACATAAATATGATATTGGTATTATAATTTACAATTATATCATTTTATTATTATTCTTTCAATATGAAAAATAAATGAAAGTAGCATTCAAGCGTACGCACGACCTATTGACTCCATGAATGGTGTATCTCATTTCAAATATCAAAATTTTATGGATATTATAAATAAATATATAATGGATATATATGATATTTTAATCATAAATAATAGTCTAGATATGATGAATTTTTTACCACATGGCAACGAAGTTCATTTTCGACTCACGTACCGAATATCGACAAACAGAATGATATGGACAAAAATAATTATGTAATTTTGTTAACATGAAGATAAGTAATATAAAGTGAATAATAAACATGAATTTTTTTTAATCAAGTTCAAATTAACATAATTTTATTATTAATTAATATTATGAATGAAAGAGACAAGTCAAACTCATGGTAAGAAAACGTTTAAACTCGATTTCCACTCATTGGGTTTTACACATACTTTGTTGATTATATTTTTCCTAATTTATGTGTGTAATCGTGGTTTATTTATTTATGTTGTTATTTACATTTCCATATTTGTGGATATTCATTTTATACACATAATTACCCCTTTGATAAATTATTATTTCATTTGTACAAACACTGAAAGGGAAATCTTAACTCAATCTCATTTCATTGAGTTAAATGTCCATGTCATTGGTTTTGTTTTTTCAAGAATATGTTTGAATGAACTGTGATTGTTTTAAACTAAATATATACTTATATTTGGTTTATTTATATTTTTCACAAATAATTATTTCATATATTTATCCTTAATATAAGGATACATTATTTGTAAGGGGTTTCGTCTCAACCTATATTTCATTGAGACTTATTGGTTATTATTCACCAAATCACTTTTATATGGAATATATACTACCCTTTGACATATTATTTCATGAATCTCCTTATTTTTATGATATTATAAGTTTTTTTAATGTTATTATTTAATTATTTTTATGTAATTATTTTCTCATGTGGTAAGGGACTCTTTAACTAAAACATAATTTTGAATGTCTTTATGATTTATTCTTCAAAATAATTCTCAATAATGTCATTGTTTTGAAAAAGTTTTTAAGGATTTATTCATAGGAACATTAATGTTTTAAAATGTTAATTCCATTAAAATATTTAAAGTGGTATATGACACTTTGATTTAAAAATATTCTTTTAAAATGTTTTAAATGTTTTTTTTAAATTGGATTGATTATGTCAATATCATGAAATGATATCTTGTGAATTAAAATTTGTAAATGTTATGTTCTATGATTATGTTATGGTTCTTGGGAATTGATTATGTAAATAGGTGTTTTAGTGATAAACCGAGGGAGGGTGATCTCGTGATATCTCTCTAATGCATTAGGTAATGTGAAAAACGTTAACATTAAGGTTTGTCCTAAAAGATTTAGGGAAAATATTGTGATGGGTATTCCACATGTAACCACAAAGGTTACTCCCTATATCACTGTGAAAGCTAAAATGTAAGTGTGATACAGATGCCAAAAGTTACCTTTATGTTTTATAATTTATATGATGTTTTCTATGAATCTAATTATAATAATATGTAATATAATTAGTTTGTGTTTTACGGGTGAAAAGTAAGATTTTGTGAAAATGTTTTCATGGGATTCAAATATTCATGGACTAACGGTTTTATTTCTAAGTTTATATTACTTAATGAGATTTTTGTGCTCATCCAATGTTTTTGAAATTTTTTCCATTGGGTATATGGATGGGTAATATAAATAAAGAATTCATGAATATTTTTATTAATAAAAATAAATAATGTTTTTAAAAGGGTATCCTTTGTTGGGAAAACTGGAAACATAGTCTAACTGTTCACATGTAATATTTGGGTCTATTATGTAATAGTTATGGCATAATTCACTAAAACTCCAAACCTGATGAGATACTCAATATGAATTCCTAACATAACTTAGTAATATTTAATGTTTATGGTTGGGTCTTATAGTTGTTATCAAAGGTCAGTTTAGATAAATTTAGAGGTAAGTGTGTTATTGAAGTATAAGTGACATGTTTTATATGACTAAAATTGTTATCATATTATAAAGAGTCATAGTTATTTTAGATAAATTGAATCAGTTTAAGATTAAATGAAAAATTATATCTTATTATTTACCCTCCTAATAAGATAGTATATGATGAATTTATTGATATACTCACACCAAAGGTTTTGGTTTTATTAAATGGTTGGATCTAGCAAGTTTCAATGTAACAATGGATGTGAATGAAACAATAGTGGTTTTCTGAATAAGAAAAAAAATGAAATGGGAGATATAATGCGAAACATAGTGATTATTGTTAACCAACCAACTATATTCATTATAGACCACTTAAACCTTGGTGATTTTTCTAAGACATCATATATGCCAAAAATGAATCCCTATGGAAGTTCAGGAAATTATCATAAAGGTATATATATTTCAAAACCTATGTGCCAAGGATGTGGAAAAAACGCCTAAGAAAATGTTTCAAAGTGGTGAGAAGATGTTATAGATATGGTAATAAAGGTCATAAAGCAATAACCTTCCATTGAAAAAGGAATCATTTAGTTGACACCGGGAAAGGGAATAAAGTTCCTTTTGAGGGGTCAATTTATTGTTTTAAATGTGGTGTTCATGGTAATTATGTAAATAGATGTCCTAAGAAGGAGGATTGGGGATGGTATTAGTAAGCCTGTACAAATATAAGATTACCAATACCAAATGACATTACAATTGAATATTAGGAAACTAAAAATGTCCAATGAAATGTATAGATTATTTGTTAGCTTATGTATTGAAATTATTGAATATTAGGACATTATTCATGGTTTTAATGTAGGAAATAAGTATAAAATAATAAGATAGAAAAACAAGGATAAATTATTGTGAATAATTTTCAATGATTAAGATATCTACATTTTAGGAATTGAAGATTTATGTTGGATCTATGGATGATGATATGTTGAAATATATTAATGATCTGATTACTTTGGAAGACATATAGTATTTGTAAACGTTATGATTTTTATATATAAATGTTATGTGAGGTAGAATTATCTTTTATTTTGTGTATATAGTTATAAATAACCATTAGGGTTTATATGTTCATTTAATTTGTGTAAAGTATGGGTTGTTACTTTTCGGAATGCAAAACGTGAGGTATGAGATAATCATTGAGATAAAAATATGTTATGATTATTTTTTGATTAATTTAACTCATTTTTGGGTATGTTATTAAATTATATAATTTCATAAAAACAAAAACCCAAAGGAAGGGTGGCAACCCAATGCATTGGATAAGTCCATGGGAATCTAACACACAACCGAAGAGTGACATGGCTTTATCTCCAACCACAAGCCTATGTGATGTCCCTAGTAGATATGACCTATTATTTTTTGTTGAATGATATTATGGGCCAAGAATAACTTGATTTTGGGAACTTCTATTTTATCAAATGGATATCGCTATTATAGGAAAATGATATGGTCATTAAGTGATAAATCTTATTTTGGAAGACGTTCTCTCTTTTAGGAACACTATATTCCTTATGAAATTATAATACAATGGGATTTTATTTGAGGAGTAATTTTTGAATTTTTTTTTAAGAATATATGATTTATATTGTGGAAAAATTGTGATTGGGGTTGTTTGTGGAAGTGATTAACCGCTCATGGAGAACATGTGATTTGGTTAATTACTTTTAAGTATGAGACTTTAAGAGTGGTCGATGTTATTTGGATATAAATGATAAGATTTATCATGGAATATAATGTGATCAAATCCTTCTGAATTTTGGGTTAATATCTTAGTTTGGATTATTTTGTGAAATTTGATGGAAAATTATTTATTGAATGGTATTTATTGAACTTTGGGTACTGTTTGTTGAATTTCATAGATTAAGAGTAGTATTTATTTTTATAAAGGATAATTCTTCTTTGGGATTATAAAATCTTCTACTAAACATTTTGTTTTTCGTTAATGTCTAAATATATGGAATGTATATAGTACATATTTTTTAGATTATGTTATTATATATAAGTTAACTCTAGCACCTCAAGTGTGGCCAATCCATCTTTAATACTCATTGTATGGAGAGAAGATGAGTTTGTGGTAGATATTTATTAAAGGATGAAACTCTACATGACAAGTAAGTATGTTTCCTCATGTTCTCAGTGAAGCTCATAAGAAAATTATTCAAATTTATGAAAAGGACATTAAAAATTACATTATCTGTTTACTTTTCCTACATTGAAATCAAAGACCTTTTAACCCAGCACATATTTATGGTTTTATAGTTATTAACTTTCTCTTGATAATGTTTTCTATCACTCTAAATCTGAACAAGATGGTTAGTTTATCTTCCATATCCATGTTTTCCTACATGGAATCCTAATATTTGTTATCTCGGGTGACCTTTGAACTTATATTTCTTTATTTTAAAGTGATTTCGTATTGACTCTTTTCTCAAATGTGGGATTTTCAACAATGTTTCCAGAGCCCAAATTTAAAATTTCGGGGACATAATTCCCAAAAGAGTCGAATGATATAACGACCCATGTATTTATAGCATAATAAATTTTCTTATCTATTAATATTTATGAATAAGATATTAATTTTACATTAAATAGGACACTTTTTCTGATATAGTACCCAACCCACATTGATAGGTTTCCCCGAAATCTTACTTTTCACACAATATTGAGTTATACTGAAAAATAAAACAATAATACTTTTATTATTTAAAATTTTAGTTAATTCTTAGCCACTGTATTAGATGTAATGAACAAAACTAACTGTAATATGATTCGACACATTTTTTAAATTTTTTACGTTAATCAATTAAATATTATATGATTAAAATGATAATGAATCCAATTTTAAGCATAAAATACATTAATATTTTTAAAATCTCGTTTTACTAGAATTTCATAGAGAACCATTTTTTAAATCTAGTTTTCATCACATTTATATGTTTTATTAGAAAAAAAAATTATTCTTTATAATTGGGGCATCATGATTTTCTATGGTTGATATTTTGGTATTTTTATGATAAAATCAATATTTTAATGAATAGGGAAAATTACTTCATTCTATTTCACAACTCCCTTTTCTGCTAATTTATTTATATATTTATATTATCATTTTAATTTTTTTTAATGTACAATTGGGTAATGTTTTTATCATTATATCTAATGTTGGTCCTTAGAAGTAATTTCACATTTAAATTTCTATAATCACATGTCAATATTTTGAAAGTTTTTACTTCTAAAAAACACACATTCTGGTTTTCAAAATGGAAATTAATTTTAAATTAATTACTAAATTTTTAATGTTTTGAATTTGGAAAAATGTATTCTATATTTTTAATCATAAGTTAAAAATCTTGTAAATAGGTCCTTTTTATTTTTGGATATTGACAATAGTACATTCAGTAATCGTTTTCATTTACCACAGATAAATGGTAAATTAGGTAAATAAGGATTAAAAAAATAATATTTTAATAATATACAACTACAATAAAACGTGACTTAATCTAATTGGGTGAGTCATTCCAAACCATGAGCATACATAGTCCGAATGTTTGGCATTTGGGAGCCAATTGCGAGTGATAAGGACATATTATAATAAATAATTTAAGGTAAAGAGAAAAATAACATAAACATGTATCTTCATTCCAAATAGAATTGAATGGGTTTATATAAGTCATATCTTATACTATAAATAGTAATAATAAATCTAAAAATATTTCCTACATCATTATATTTTATTTATAATTTTTATACATTAAATAAATAAATTTAATTATGACAAAATGGTGATGCAGTAGTTCCTTAATTAATAAAGGATTCAAATAAATGAAATTATAAATGTTGAAATAAATATTATTTGATCTAACTAATGTAATACCTGAGTTATAAAGTTGATTATGGAATGTTAGGATTGATTCAATGTTTATTTATAAGGAATCATGTTGTTATGAATTTTTAAAAAAGTCAGGTATGAATAGTGTCCAAAATTGACATAATTTATTCCTTAAAATATAAAAAAGCTTATTAAATGATATTAAATTCCGAAAAAATAAAAGATTCAGATAAATGGTTAATATAAGTATAATTATGTCATAAATCGATATTTGTGGGTATTTTGACATGATATGGTAATTATATTAACCCAAAATTTGTAGATAACATTATATCACTGTAAGATCAAAACGGGTAAAATACTGGTTAAACATAAATGATAAGGATGAGAAATTATTCCAAAAATGTTTAAAAAATATTTTATTCTGGTTATTAGAACAAAAATAATCTTATATTCTAATTAAATTAGTTTTAGAACATTTTTAATTGAAATTTAATTTATAATAAGTTAATATTTCGAGACATTCCTAAAGTAACCTACCTCCCACTTATAGATGGCCGCCACCTCTACCCACTTACTCACACCTCGAAATCCATTTGTCTTGTCCTAATTGTACAAAAATAAGCTCCAAAAATCCATCCATTCATCCTAGAAAGATTATCTTGGGAAAAATGAAATTCAAGAAACTCTTTTGGCTCAAATCAAAAGAAGTTACCCGATTTAGAGGTAACGTCTTCTCTCAAGTTCCTTTCCATTATTTTCCTTCTCAAATCCCTATTATGTTCTTATTATTTGATTACATAACAAAACCAATATCCTAAATATAATTAGATAATTTTATTATAATTATTTGATCTAAAAATTCACATGATTCCATATAATGGATACAAAAATATAGCTTCTGTGGATGGTGAACTACTGCATCTCAAAATGTTGATTGTTCAATTTTCCCCTATCACCTCTCATGGTGTCCAATATTATGGACCTGTAGTTAAAAATGATATGTATTATACTTATTTTTTTAATATTTTTATGTAATTTTTATTTACAACATAACTTTATGCATTCCATGATGTGTAAAGACGATAATTTCAATTGAGAAACTATGGACTACCACCAACTCAAAGGGATATGACTCGTTCATACTATACATGTAAATTATAAAGGATGGTTTAATTGAACCTATGAGACATAAATAAAATAAATATAACACCAGTTTTATAATATATAATTATATAATTTTGTTATAAATATTTTAATATGACCAATAAATGAAAGTAGCGTTCATGAATAAGTACGTCCAACAGTCTTCCTGAATGGTGCATTTAGTTTCATATCTCTAAATATTATTGATATTGTAAATACATATATACTGTATATATATGATATTTAAATCATTAATAATATTATAGATATTATTTAATTTTGAACACATGGACAATTTACATCAAAAAAGTTCATTTTTTACTCAAGTATCTAATGTCGACAAACCGACCAATATAAACATAAATAATTATGTAATTTTAATAACATGATGATAAGTAATATAGAATGAATAATAAAATTGAAAAAGTGTTTTAGAAAAGTAGTAAAGAACCTGTTTTCATTATTCAAGAATATAAATAATAATCAAGACATGTTAGACTTAAGGTAAAAGTATTTCTAAACTCAATTTCCACTCATTGGGTTTTATCCATACATAGTTGATTATAATAATCCAAGAATATGTCTGGAATCCTTGTTTCTTTAATTATATTTCAATTTCCACTTCACATTATGTGTATATACTGGTGCTACTCATAATCACCACATTTATAAATTCTTACATCATTTATAATAACATTATAAGGGAAATCATAATTTATTCTCATTTTATTAAGTTAAATATCCATGCCATCAGTTTTGTTTTTCCAAGAACATGTGTGAATGACCTATAATTTTTTTACACTAAATAGACACTTATATTTGGTGTATTTATTTTTGGAAAACAAAATTATTCATTAATTTATCCTTAATATAAGGATATAATCTTTGTAATGGATTTCGTCTTAATTTACGTTACGTTGATACTTATTTGTTGTTATGAACCAATTAACTTTTATATGGTGTATATATTTCCCATTGAAATATTATATCACAAATCTCTTTATTATAATTATTTTAATTTTTTTAATGTTTTTATTTACTTATTTTTTTCAATTATTTTCTCAAGTGTTAAGGGACTCTTTAACTAAAACAACTTTTTAATGTTTTAACTATTTATTCTTCTAAATATTATTCATCAATGACTTTGTTTTCAAATTGATTTTAAGGATTATTTTATAGGTACATTAATTTATTTAAATGTTAAATCCATTAAATGTTTCAATGTGGTATGAGGCACATTGATTCAAAAATATTCCTTTTAAATGTTTCAAATGTATTTTTTTAAATTGGATTGATTATGTCAATATCTGGAAATGAGATATTCTATTTCAAAAAGTGGAAATGTTATGTTTTAGGATCATTGTAAGGTCATTGGTCATTTAATATCTATACGAGTGGTTCTAGGATAAACTGGGGGTGGGTGAGCCTTCGATATCTCTCCAAATCATTGGGTAATGTGACGAAAGTAAACGATAAGGTTTCTCCAAAGACATTTAGAGAATATATTATGATGGGTATTCCTAACATAACCATAAATATTACTCCCTATGTAGTTGTGAAAGATACAGTATATGTATGATATAGATTCCAAAAGTAACATTTATGTTATATGATTTATATGATGTTTCTTATGAATTTTATTATTACATTATATGAGCAAAGTAGATTATATTTTATGGGTGAAAAATATGATTATGTGAAAATGTTTTCAGGGGTTTTAGATATTCATGGACTAATGATTTTATTCTTTATTTTATATTCCTTACTAATCTTTTTAGTCTCCTACCATGTTTTTTAAAAAGATCCACTAGGAATAAGGATGTTTAATAGAAAAGAATAAAAAAAGAATATTTTTATCAATAAAATGAAAGAATTTTTTGTTTGATGGGTTTTATTTTGGGGAAAAAATGTATAATGAGTGTAACTATCTACATGTAATGTCTGGGTCTATTATATAATATTTATGGAATAATTATCTAAAACCCTAAACCTAAAAAATATCCTCAATGTGAACTCTTGAGTTAACTGAAGATTTTGTAATGTTTAAGGTTGGGGCCTTATAGTCAGTATCAATGGTCGGTTTACATAACTTTAGAGGTTTGGGTGTTATTTAAGCATAACTGACTTGTTTTATATATCCATAATGGTTAGAATATCAGAAAGAGTCATAGATATTTAAGATAAATTGAATGAGTTTAATTTAACATGAATAAGTATGTCTTAGTGTTTACTCACCTCATAAGATAGTATATGATTATTTTACTGATGTACTCAATCTAATATTTTTTGTTTTAGTAAATTGTTTGATATAGAAGGTACCAAAATAACAATGGATGTGAAGGAAATTTTGGTGGTTTTTTGAATTAGCAACCAAATGAAAAGAAAACTTCAATGATAACTCTTTTGGTTATACTTAACAAACTATCTAGAGTCATGATTGACCACTTGAACCTTGGTTCTTTTTATAAGGCATAATATATGTGATAAATGAATCCCTATGGATGTCTAGGTAATAAAAATAAAGGTAATTATATTCAAAAACCTATGTTTCAATGATGTGGAATGAAGTACATAGAAAAATTCTTCAAAGGGACGGTAAAATGTTACCTATGAGGTAATTAATTTCATAATGCAATAACTATACATGGAAAAAGGAAGCGTTCATTTGACTCCAGTAAAGGGAAGAAGTTATTTCAAAGGGATTAATATAATTTTTTAATTGTGGTGTGTGTGGTAAATATGAAAATAGATTCCCTATGAAGAAGCTTTAGGAATGGGATCAGTAGAATAGTACAAATACAGGTTTTCCAATACCTAATGTCATTCTAACTGAAGATGAGGAAACTAAAAATGACCTATGAGAGGTATGGATTATTTCATAGATCATGTTTTGACATTGTTGAATATTAGGACATTATGCACGGTTTTTTTATAGGAAAGAAGTATAATATAATATGATGAGAAAACATGTATAAAGGATCATGAAGAATTTTCAATGATTAAGATATCTACATTTTATGAATTGAATAACTATACTAGATCTATTTACGATGATACGTTTAAATGTATTAATGATGGGATTACTTTGGAAGAATTCTAGTATTAGTAACCCTTATGTTTTTTTAAAAAATGTTAATTGAAGAAGAATTATCTTTTCTTTTGTGGATATAGTTATCAAGAACCATTAGTGATTATATGATCCTTGATTTTGAGAAAATTACAGGTTATTACTTTTTTGGAAGTAAAATGCAGGGTATGAGATAACACTTGAGGTAAAAATATGAAATGGTTTTTTTATGAATTTATATCATTTTCTGGAATGTTATTAAATAATATAGTTTTAGAAAAAGGACAACCCATAGAAATTATGGGATCTCGTTGTGTCGGACAATGTCATTAGAATCAAACCCACAATTGAATTGTGACATGGCTTCATTACCAATTACTGGCCTACGTGAATTCCCCGGTTAGTATGAATTACACTTTTTAGTTAAACAATTATATGGATCAAGAATATATTTTTTTGAACTTATGTTTTATCAAATGGAAATCCTTATTATAGAAAAATGATTCAGTTATAACGTGATAATGGTTATTTTGGAAGACATTCTAAACTTTGGGAACACTGTATACCAAAGAAAAATAGAATACTATGGGATATATTTGAGGATTAATGGATGCATTTTATTTTGGACGAATCTATGCTTTTATTGTTTAAAAATATAAATTTGGTTTGTTTGTGGAAATGATTAAACTATCATGGAGAATATGTGATTAGTTTAATAACATTTATGTTTGAGACATTAAGAGTATTCAAAGTTATTTTTAGACAAATGTTAAGATTTATCATAGAACATTATGTGGTCAAATCCTTCTAAATTTTGGGTTTCAATCTTAGATTGGATTATTTTGAATAATTTTATGGATAAAAATTTCTTGAATGGTCTTTGATGAAATTTGGGTATTTTTTATTGAATTTTGGAGATTCGGTGTAGTATTTACTTTTTTAAAGGATTGTTCTTCTTTTTTATTATCTGATCTTATACTAACCATTAAGGTTTTTTGTAATGTATAAAGATAGGGAAAATATATAGTTCATATTTTTTGTACTATGTGATTCTAGTAAAGTTGATTCTAAAACATCATGTGTGACCAAGTCATCTTTAATACTAATCGTTTGGAGAAAATATGAGTTTTTGGTAGATATTTATTATAGGATGAAACTATACTTGGAAAGAAATTATGTTTCCTTATGTTATTAGTATAGCTCAAAAATAAATTCCTCCACATTATGAAAAAGATCCTAAAACAAAAAATCTTTCTATTTACTTTTCCTACTGTGAAATCAATGAACGTTTAACCCAACACAATTTTTTGGTTTTCTATTTGTTAAATTTATCCTGGTCTTGTTTTCCATTACATTCCATCAGAAGAAGATGGTTAGTTTCTATTCCATATCCATGTTTTTCTACATGTAATCCTAATATATGTAATCTTAGGTGACCTTTGACATTTTTTCTATATTTTAATGTGATAGATTTCTTGACACTTTTTCTGATGTAGTATTTTCAATAATGTTTTTGAGCCCAATTTTAAAATCGCGAGGACACAATTTTGAAAAGGGAGATAGATATAAGAACCAAGGTATTTATAGAATAATACATTTTAAAATATATAAATATTTATTAATAAGATATTAATTTTACCTTAAAGAGGAAAATTTTTCCGATAGCTTACTTGACACACAACAATGTGTTTCTCCGAAATCATAAATTGCACAAAACATTGAGTTATACCGAAATATAAAACAAAAATATTATTGTTATTTTAAATTTTAGTTAATTCTTTGCCATTGTATTGGTGGGAATGAACAAAACTAACAACAATATGGTCACACATGTTTTTTATATATTTTTATATTTATTCAACAAATATTAGAGGGTTAAAATTAGAATGAATCCAATTTTCAGCATAAAATACTTGAATAATTTTAAAAGATCACTTTACCGCCTTTTGATGGAGATCCCTTTTTTAAATCTCATTTTTTAAGTTTAATATATTCTATTTAAAAAAACATCTTATTTATAATTTTGAAAACAAGATTTGATTTTTTTTTGAAATTTTGGTATTTTTCGGATAAAATTCATATTTTAATGAATAGTGAAAAATTAATTATTTTTATTCAAAATGGAATTATCAGATATTTTATTTATATAGTTATATTGTAATTTTATTTTTTTTAAGGCTAATTGGATTATGATTTTCTCATTTAATTCAATTTAGGTCATTGGAAGTAATTTCTCATTGAAATTGAACACAAACACATGTCAATTGTTTGATAGTTTTTACTTTTTAAAATACATGCTATCTACTTTTGAAAATGAGAATTAATTTTAAATTAATTTCTACAATTTTTTTTTAATTTATAAAAATGGATTCCATATTTGGAATCATAGGGTCCAAATTTTTAAATAGGTACCTTTTATTTTTTCACATTATGAAAATTAACTTTTTAATTATTTTTATTTACCATGGTTAAAAGTTAAATTAGGTAAATAAGGGTAAAAAATAATATTTTTATAGTATTAACATACTCTAAAACGCTCCCTAATCCTATTGGTTGAGTTTTTCCAAACCATTTTCATCCTTAGGCCAATCCTTTGGAATTTGGGACCCACATGGGAGTGATAATGACATTTTATAATAATTAATTTAAGGTAAAAGAAAAAATAACATAAACATGTATCTTCTTAAAAAACACAATTTATATGGGGTTATATAAGTGATCTATTCAACTATAAATAATAATTTGAAATCTATAAATATTTAATACATTATTATATTTTATTTAAATTTTTTTCAAATTAAATAAATAAATTTAATTATGACACAATGATGATGCGGTGATTTTTTATTTAATAAATGACTCAAATAAATTATATTATAAATATTAAAAGAAATATTATTTGGAATAATTAATGTCATACATAAATTATATAGGTGAATATTACATGTTTGGAATGATTCAATGTTTTTTTTGTGGAATCATGTTGTTATGAATTTGAAAAAAAAATCAAGTATGAATAGTGTCCAAAATTGACATAATTCATAACGTAGAATATAAAATAGATTATTAAATGATATTACATTCATAAAATTCTAATATTATAGACAATATTTAATATAATTTCAATTATTTCATAAATTAATTTTTTTTGGGTCTTTTGACATGAAATGATATTTATATTAACCCATAATGTGCAAATAAAATGATATGATTATAAGACTAAAAAGGGAAAAATAAGGGTTAAAAGAAAACGATAAAGTTAAAAAAAATATTCAAAACATGTATAAAATATATTTAATTATGGTTATTATAATCAAAATTATTTTATTTTCAAATTAAATGAGTTTTGGCCAGTTTTAATAAAAATTAAATTTATTATAAAATAATGTTTCCAGACATTCCTAAAGTGCCCCTCCTCCCTCTTATGAAAGGCCACCAACTCTACCCACTTACTTACGCATATAAAGCCCTTTGGATTGTCCAAATGTAGCTCAAATGATCTCTAGGCATCAAAACCATACTCTTAAAATACATACCATGGGCAGAAGGAAATTCTTGAAATCATTTTGGATCAAATCAAACGAGATTACCCGATTTAGAGGTAATATCTTCTCTCAAGTTCCTTTCCATTATTTTCCTTCTCCAATACCTATGATATTTTTATTATTTTAATAAATTAAAAAAATATTATCCTCAATAGAATAATGATTTTCTTATTAGAAGGATTCTAACTACACTTACACACACCTCCATCTAATGAATATGAACTTACTGTTTCTATGTATGGTGAATTACTACCTCACAAAATGATGATTATTCACTTTTTCGCTACCACATCTCATGGTGAACATTATGATGTAAATGTATTTATATATGATATATATTATATTTATTTTTTCTATATGGTTCTTTAATTTTAATTTAAAACATACCTGTATTCTTTCTATGATATGTAAATACGATAATTTCATTTAAGGATGTGTGGACTACAGACATCTCAAAGTGATATGAACAATTTGTGCAATACATGGAATGCATAAAAGATGGTTTTATTAAACCTATAAGTCATAAATGACATTAATATAATACTGTAATTATAATATAAAATTATATCATTTTATTATTATTCTTTTAATATGATAAAGAAATGAAAGTAGCGCTAATGTGTTTGAACTGTCTACCATCTCCATGAACGGTGCATTTAATTTCTTATCTCCAAATATTATGGATATTATAAAAACATATATACTGGATATATATGATATTAATATCATGAATAATATGTTTGAGATGATGGAATTTTTACCACATGGACAATTTACATTAATGAAAGTACATATTCAACTCAAGTATTGAATACTGACAAACCAATTAATATGAGCCTAAATAAATATGTAATTTTTATGACATGATGATAAGTAATATAAATTGAATAATAAACATGAAAATTATTATGAGGAAAGAAAAAATTAACCTATTTTTATTTTATAGGAATATAAATCATGAATGAGACAAGTCGGACTCAAGGTAAGGGAATTTATAAACTCAATTTCCACTCATTGGGTTTTACGCATACTTCATTGATTATATTATGCCGAGATTATGTGTGGAATAACTGTATATTTATATAGGTTTTAATTTACAGCTCCCTTTGTGTGTCTATAATTTGTATACACATAATCACCCCATTGATAAATTCTTATGTGATTTATAAGAACTTTTAAGGGAAATATTAACTCAATCTAATTTCATTGAGATAAATATCCATGTCATAGATTTTATTTTTTCACTAATATGTGTGAATAACATATGATTGTTTTACAAAAAATATCCACTAAAATTTGGTGTATTTATATTTTTCACACATAATTATGTCTTTGATTTATCCTTAATCTAATGATACTATCTTTGTATGGTATTTTCTCTAGTTTACATTCCATTCAGACTTATTTTTTGTGATGAAAAAATTCATTTTTATATAGTGTATATACTTCTCTTTGACATATTATATCATGAATCTCTTTATTTTCATGATATTAAAAGTTTGGTTTTATGTTATTATTTTTTTATTTTATTCAAGTATTTTCTCAAGTGGTAAGGGACCCTTTAACTGAATCATAATTTTAAATTATTTAACAATTTATTCTTAAAAATATTTCTCTTTAATGTCCATGTTTCAAAATTTTTTATTGATTTATTTATTGGTACATTAATGTTTTAAAATTTTACTTACTTTAAATTATTCAAATTATTATTGGAAGCTTTTATTCAAAAATCATCTTTTTTAATGTTTTAAATGAATTTTATAAATTGGATAGATAATGTCAATATCTTGAAATGATATACTCTGAATGAAAATGTGTAAATGTTATGTTTTATGATTATTTTATGGTTCTTGGGAATTGATTATGTATATGGGTGGTTCTATGATAAACCAAGCGTGGGTGATCCCATTATTTCTCACCAATGTATTCGGTAACTTGACAGAGATAAACATTATGATTTTTCCTAAGAGATTTAGGGATTATACTGTGACGGGTATTCCAAACGTAACAATAAATGTTACTCCCTAGGTAGATATGAAAGATACAATGTAATTATGATATAGATTCCACAATTAACCTTTATGTTTTATGATTTTTATGAAGTTTTTTTACGAATCATATGATTAAATGATGTAAGCTATGTACATTGTGTTTTATGGGTGAAAAGTGTGATCGTGTGAAAAAATCATGGATTTTAAATATTCATGGACTAACAGTTTTGTTCTTTATTTTATATTCTATAGTGAGATTTTTATGATCATCCTAATTTTTTTAAATGTTCTACACAAGGTATATGTATGGGTAAGAGAAAGTAATTAGTTGTAAATATTTTTATCAATGAAAAAATAATGTTTTGTTTAAAGTGATTCCTTTGGTTGAAAAGTGGATAATGAGTGTAACTATCCACATTTAATGTCTGGGTCTATTATTTAAATGTTATGGCCTAATTATATAAAACTCTAAAACTAAAAATACCCTCAATGTTAATTCTTAACATAACTCAAGATTATGAATTATTTAAGGCTAGGGCCTTATATTTACATCCTACAAAACATTTTTTTTAATTTATCTACAAAGATAACTAGACCAGTAAAATGATCTTCTTGTGTCAAAGGAACAGTTGGGAGGATTGTAAGAATCATAAACAAGGCATTTCAGTTTTTTATGAATACAAGTTCTATAATCCTAGGGGAACATGGTGATATTGAATTCCAGAAAGGCTGGAATCACATGGGCTGTCAAACTTGAAAAAAATATATTGGGTATAATATACATGCAATCAGAAGGTAGTGAATGAAGAAAAACGTCACTCTAATTCCAATTAATGTAGAAAGACTAAAATGTGGTCCTTCATGTTGAGTTTGGGAATAACACATATAATATACCCACAAGGAGAGATAACACTATATATACTTTTTATAACATGAGGAAACTCTTAACATATGGAAAAATAACTTATTTATAGGATAAATCCTCAAAACAAACTACAAATACTAATTCTCCCTAAAAATATACTAGGAAGGGTACAAAACAAATAGTTAAAAAAATAAAATTATTATAATATCCCATGAGGTTGTTATCTATATCATGTGCTTCAACCAATTATAACAATATTTTCTCCCATGTATCACACATATATAATTTTTAAAAAATTGAAATTGATGTTTATTGTTTTCAATATTTAAAATTCTAGTCATTAATATTAATTCTAATAATCCAATAGAAAACTATAATTTTTATTCATTTTAATCATTTCAAATAATTTTATTTCAAAAATTTCTCTTTTACCATTTTATACAAATGTTAATGTTATTATCACCCATCAAGATGTAACTCAAATGAAACATCATGTCACATTAATTAAGATATATTAGAAAATTAAATTAAATTTATTTAATTTTTTTATTTATTTTATAAGAAAATAAAACAAATCTTAAAAAAATGAGGAAGGATAAAATCAAGGATAGTATCATGTTCTTTTATTCTAGTGAAACACATAATTTTTTATGTCACTATAAGAAGGGTAAAAAAATATTTTTAGGGAATATTTGGGAAAAAATAATTTATGCTACAAGAACCAACATCTAATGGTAATAATATTATCAATTTCTTCTCTGACATACTATTAGATAGTATGGAACTCATTAAATCATATATGAGAAGTTCATGGAGTGAAAAAAGTAAGGAATTGATATAGACATCAATTAATAGTATAATATTAAAATAGTAATGGAGATAGTAGGAGAAGAAATAGAGAATAATTGGATGGAATAATAATCTATATGTTTATCCCTAAATCCAATGACAAGACCCCCTCACTATACTAATGTATAAAAAATATAAAAACATTTAATATAACCCTATATACTACCCCATGTTGTAATATTATTATCTTTATGTTGGTCTCCAATTTAATTCTCAAACCTATATATATGTTATTTCTCATTGATTTGAAACCATAATCTCTAGTCTATAGTCATTGTCTTATATCCATGATTTTGTCACTTGTATCGAACAACATTATTCAATCTCGACTTTCTTGTTCTGTATTCCAATATTCTATATCTCATGTCTTTGTTATTCTACCATGTTTTGGATTCACATATTATTCTATGGTCTTTGGGATTAATTTCCATCTCTGTTCTTAGACATTTCTTCAGTATCCACTTACATCAATACTCTTGGGTCTTATGTTACTGATCTAAATATTCATTATCCTTTATATTTCTATATACCTCCATTATTGGGTTTTGGGTCTTTGATATCCATCATCATTATCTAGATTTAATCTACTATATTTTTCTAAGTCTATTTCACTATTTTAGTCATCTGAAAATTGTTCATGGTCTATATCATTGACTCTAATCTCTTGAATTTGTTCTCTGTTTTTACAAATTCATTATTGGACTATATCTTTATCTTATCGTTATTTATATGTCTTAATCTTTAATATATATCCAAAATATGAAATCTTTATCTATTTTCCCATCCAAATCATAATATTTATCTTTTCAATATTTATCTAACTTTAGAATTCATATTCATCGCCAATATTTTTATTCTTCTCCAACATTGATCTCTATCTCCAATATTTGATCTTCAACCTTATACCTATTTTCTCACCTATAATATCCTTATTCTTCTCTGACTATAATAATAAATTTTCATATTTGTATCTATATTTTTGAATTTGTATCACATTTCCAATCATGGAACTTATAACATCTATCATTTGGTTTGTGACATGCGGTCTTCATTTATGGGATCCATTTCTATGTTTCTCTCTTTTCATATCAGATATCAGATCATTGATATTTGATATGTTCTCTTCGATTATAGTATTTTTTCAATAATTATTCATTGATCTCTATTTTCGAGGTATTTTTTCACGTCTCTAGTGTTCAATTTTAGTTCTCATCCCCATTACTCTTTTATTTCATTATCTATATCAGTATCTGGTCTCCTTCTATAGTCTCCAATTTTATACAGTAAATCTTCAATATTTAGTCTAGAATATTTATAGGTCTTTCATTTCTTGTATATAGTATTGGGTATTTATTTTGATCTCCATCACTAATTCTATTAATATTTTGTATTATGAAATGGATTTTTTGTTGATCTGTGATCTGAAATCTATATTTGGTTTACCATCATTGATCTATATATTCTATATCTATTTCTATCTTCAATCATAATTTTTTATCTTTGATATCTATTACAAAATTTGGGTATAATATCTATTTTCCATTCACTTTTAAAGACTTAAATACCTAGTCTCTACTCTCTATTTTTTGACTCAATCATTTTTTATAAATTTTTATTAGCTGACTAGTCCCCATCCTTATATAACCCATAATACGATTCCATATTTTTGTCTCCAAAATTCCCTTGTTGACACTATGCAGGGTTTTAGTATCACCTGTTGTAGGTTTTCATCCAAAAAACCGCTACAACAACATCCGTACACACTACTTATATGAAGGTAATAATAAATTATCAAAGAACAAAATAAATGAGATCTAAATGATATCCTTTGGAAAAGAAATAATCCTTGTTTTAGTCATCTATAAGAAACTCAAGAAAAAATAATCACTATAGAAATTTTTTTCAACATAATATTTCACTAAATGATCACTCGAGAGGAAAAACATGAATTCCACCACATTATAGATTCTCACCTCCTCATGATACAACTTCAGGTGAAGGAAAAAATTAAACACCCCAGGAAATAACTTCAAATGGTTTGGCATGGATAGTTTGTGCCCACAAATTTGAACCCATACCTTCTAATAATGAATTGTTTCACCTCACCATAGGGGATTAGAGAGTTTCTAAATACTATAAGATATCTTTGATCAAGTATAGCTGCTCAATTTCTTCAAAGGATCCTATGTCACAACTAAAAGGTGGTGGATACTAATTGAGAAACACTCTCACATAATTCACAATCTAGAAAGTACAAGGCCCTACCACTACCTCATGTGTCTGGGTAGAGTCTAAAGATGTATGTTCATCCTCTGGATCACTAGGAGGGACCCTAAAGATATTACCTTTTAGAATTTCTAATTACATTCTTGGGTTCACATTCTAAAATTTCATAGGACACAACACTCAATAAAATTACCATAAATCCCAACACATGGGATATAAGAACAAAACAAATGAAACAATATTATAAACCCCTCATTGAATCATTATTTCCAAAATACTTAATAGAGACTTATTTACCTATTTCAAAACATGAAATGTATTCAAAACGTTAAAAATAGTTCAAACCCATCAATAAATGAACTCATTTCATTAAAAAAATTCATTTAAACTACAATCACAAAACAAAACCCATGAATTTAACCACATAAAACCCATGAAATTCATTCCTTGAAATACAACTCAACCTAAAAACATTTTTTGCAGTTTGAAAAACCTTTTTCCAAGTAAACTAAAGACATAAAAATGGAAATTCAAAAAAAATTAAATACTAAATCATAGATATTTCTTCAAAATGTGATTAATTTGATTCCAATATTCAAAAGGGTTCGCTAAAATACCCACAAAAATACAATTGATGATAAAAAACAAATTATGGGGAATAGATAAATTTTCCAACCTTATCCGCTATGCAGGATTTGGCCATAAAGTTTTTTTGCTATGCTCCAATGGTGAAAGTGCCACTAGAAAATTCTGAGACTTTTTCATGGGCTATACATGGAATGACAAAATATACACCGTGACCACATGCCCCAGCATTTCCTCCAGTTATATTTTGAATCATGGAATTTACTGAAACACCTCTTAGGTTACTACTACAAATCACAGTAACAATACCCCATATCAAAACATATCTCAAGAAGAGACAACCAAAAACCCATAACTATGATAAAACCGCAAAACCCTTGGAAACTCGAGATCCAATATAAGGAATGGTGAGCTAAGCACTTCATTGAACCTACCACCTGAGTTATGGTGGATCTAGATCTTATCTAATGTGAATCCCTAAATGATAAGATGTTCATTTTACCATTTTATAGTGAAAAATAACAATAATAAAAAAATAATCACCCTAAAACATTCCTCCATAAGGCCTAGAGCATGTTCTCGATAACCTCAGGTTCGATACTAGCATCGGGGTATCACAATTGACTCATGGGAATGATTTAACTCTCTATACAACCATGAAAAATATTTTTTTCAACCTAGGAACCAAACATGAGGTCTCCATACAATGGATTACCATTCAAAGATTAAATATTTTTAAATTAAAATATGGACATCCAAACATTTAATAAAGATCACAATAATAGTAAATATTTTGAAAAACCATTTCAATACATGAAACCAATTTATAAATATTTTAAATTTCAAAATAAATGAAATAAAAAAACATAAAAGAAACTAGTGGCCAAGGTGGTTGATAAACCATAATAAAACATAACCCCCCCCCCCAACATCTCTATGTGACTACCATGTCAACACCACAACCCAAACAATTCCCTCTACCTAATGGAGCTCGATAGCAAGACAACTAACAAGTCATAACCTGAGAACCTATAGAGAAATTGAAAAATACAAACCCAATGATGTGCGTATATAGTATGTGATAAATATACTAGTACGATACCACCATGAGTCCATTCATATTCTATTTATAAAGATATCGTGTTCACTCATTTGAAAATTGGGCATAGATAAATAATTTTTAATTTATATCCTAAAAAATAAAAAATAATCAAAATATATTTTATATACTATCTCAAAATATGCCACTTATACAACATTCCTTTAATTGAATAATGAAAAATGATCCATTTTAAAACCAACCAATTTTCGTTAAATAACCAAACATTTAAATAGGAATTTAAAACAATTTTTTTCTCCCAAAACAAAATTTTTTAATGTAAAACCATCCTAATGATAAAATAATTTTCAATGAAAAATTTTGATGAAAACATACATTCAAAACCCCCATCGCGTTTCCTTTTATTGAACATTACCTCACTCAAACAAATTATCTAAATAACTATAAAACATCAATGAAAACCATGATAAAAATTTAAATCCATAGGATACATAGATTAATGAAAATAACCATATGAGTAATATCTCATCCCCATGATGCTCACTCATAAGGAATCTAAGTAATGTGACACCTATATTTTTTTGAATTATTATTTTTTCAATTAATTATATTTCTTGGATATCTTATGTTACACAAAACCCCAAGTTAATCGTATACTATACACCACACTAGGATATCTTATCTTGCTCACGATATTGAGTTTTTTCAAAATCAAGATATATTATTATTATAATTATTAATTCGCGGCCAATATAACATAGCCATTAAACTCTGTGATATGAATAATAATAAATAATTTTAAAGTATTAACTATTATTGTTTTATATGGACAAAAAATATTGATAATAAAATAAATAATATTCTTTGAAATATTTATATGATTCCAAAATACCATTTTTTCATAAACATTTTATTAATAAATTTTTGTAAACAATAATAAACTTAATATTGAAATTTTTGAAAAATAATTTGGTAAAAGTAATTTCAACTTTTAAATAATCATTCCAAAATTATATTGCGCTAAATATTAGGGATTTTTATAACATGATTAATTTTTTATTAAGAGTGAATAAAACTACATTTTAATTCTAAATTGTGTATTCATTTAGTTTTTTTATAAAGATAAATTATATGTTAAATTTGTCTTAATGTAAAATTAGTTCAATAAAACATCCATTAATAAAATTTAATTCTATAGGGTAATTTTGATATTGAATTTTGATATTAAAACATTTAAACCATTTGACCATTTTCTATTTAGAAAACCATTATTCCTCATCATGTATATGAGATTATTTTTAAAATTAATTTTTCCATGTCTGCCAATAGAATTTGGAGAAATTAATTCCATATTTGGAATGAAAATAATTTATATTATCTATTATTTTCATGATAATGTTTTACTATAATGAATAGTAAAAATAGAAAAAATTATTTACTATGGTTATGATAAATATGGTTTTAGAGAGGGTGGGTGGGTAAACTAAAACAATAAGGGTTAAGAATATAAAAAGTAATTTAAAACACCCATTGGATTTACATATTTCGACAATATCTCTTATAAGTAAAATAATACTCCATTTGGGAGCCCAATTATATGAACTAAACATGTGTGTAATTCTATCTTTCAAAAAAGTAAAAGTGTTCAACTCTCCTCACTTATAAAAGGCCACCCCTTTTCCATTGTTCTTCACATATTAAAAATTATTAGTCAAACAAATACCAAAAAAATTACATTCCAAAATTCCCTTATCTCATCCTAAAATCCTTTTAGAGACAAAAATCTATCCATGTAAGGATTTTGGAAAACCCCGAAGGAAGATACCCCAAAAGTATGCAACATTCATTAATAATAATTTTTATTTTATTTCGTCCTAAACCAACATAAATTATTATTATACAATGATGGTGTAATAATTTATGGATATTCTATTTAATCATATCTTCTTATGATAATATTTTGATCTAAAACCATCTTTACTTCCATCCAATGGGTTATGAAATCTTTGTTCCTATTTATTGTAGACCGACACCTCACGAATCGTTGTCATTTATTTTTCCATTTACACCACTAAAGGATAGAATCAATGATGAATTTAATATTTATATTTTTCATTTATGATATTATTATTATTCCTTAATCATAATATCACACATACCTTTATACTCTCCATTTTTTGAGAATTTGATAATGACACTCGTGTGTACAGCGGAATACAACCACGTGAAGCGTTGTGATTCGTTTACACTTTACATAGAAGGTAATATGGATGGTTTTAAAGAGATAATGTGATATATGTGAAATAAAAATGATTATATAATTACAAATTATCATTTACCTTTATTCTTTTCAATACAAAAAAAAATTTAAATACGCTTCATGTGTATGTATAGCCTATCATCTCCACAAATGGTGTATTTCACTTTATATCACTGAATTTTATTGATTTTAATAATGTAATATATAATTAATATATAATATATTTTCATAATGGTATAAAATCTGAATATTATGAAATTATGATCAAATTAAGAGGATAAAAAACTAACTAATGAAAACATATACAAATAACAAATCGGTTATTACCTAAAACAAAACTATATAATGGGATTGTTAAAAAGAGGATAGAGAAGGTCATAAGAATATCATTTATGGTATGATATATATAAATATTTATTAATATATGTTTAATAAACATATATTTATTATAAAATAGGGTTTAATATGGGTGAATAATGTCGGGACATACGGTAATGAATTTTTGTCTCAATTTTCCATCTTTGATATTTACATTATATTATGAACCTATATTCATTCATAGGGGTGTATATTCATCCCGTTTGACATGTGATACCCAGAATTGATTAGTTATAATTATATTTTATGTTATATTTTATGTTATTCCTTCATGGGACATATTATTTCAAGATAAAAAAGTTTTAATGATTTGGTGTTAAAATCTCATCTTTTATCGGGATTGTTTATGATTACGTTTCTAATGATAAAATATTTTCATCAGACTCTAAGGAAACTATTGAATTTTATTTTAACATTTTTATTCATGAAATGTTCATGTAATATAACAATTTTTAAACTAATTGGTATAAAAAATAATTGAGAAAATATTTTAAATGAAATCTAATTTTATTCCTCCCTTTGGTAAGAAATCAATTTTCTTCCAGAACCATGTTTTCTGAAAACACATTAAAATTTGTTTTATTATTTTCCTATGATTTTTAAAGTCCATTTATTCCAATTTTTTAACTTCTACATATTTTTTAATAGAAGATTAATGTTTTTTTCAAATAATTCAGGTTTTTATTTTATCAAAAAATTTAAAGTATAACTATTTTAATGTGTACAACAAGAAAAAATCATTCTATAATAATTAAAATAGTTCTATTAAATTATTTATTTATTATTTTTCATGTTTATGTTCGAATAGATTTTTTTATTTTAAAAAATAGTTCTTTCAAAGAGGAATGGATATTTTCTTCATGAAATATTCTAAATCATCAATCAAACTAATTTTCTATATATGATTACATCCATTGATGTTATCTATTCCTTATTAGGTATATTATACAGCGATAATATTCTTATTTTTCTTTTGATTATTTTAGATCTATGGTAGAATGATGTTTATGAACATGTTTCACTTCAATGATTTATACCATAATAAGATTCTTATGTAAACCACCTCTTTTCCTATGAGTTATGCTATGATGAGTATGAAACTTATATAAATTTAATTATGTGATGGGTGGAGACTATATCTCTCTCCACTACATTGGGTAATGATAAATTTTGTTTGAACTCGAATGGTACATGAGTAGTTTTCCCAATCCCAAAAAGAAGGATAATTGAGTGGTCATCCCAATACTAAAAATGTGGGTACACAGGTGGTTATCCCATGAAATAAAAATGGTAAATGGGAGGTTATCCCAGTACTAAAGTAGGTACATGGTTGGTTATCCCAAGCCTAACATGTTATGAATTTCTAGGTGGAAATCCGTGACATATGAATTTCTATGATTTTCTATATTCCACAAATCTATATCTTATGCCAATGTTATTCTCTCATTGATCATGTTCTTTGATGTTATTATTATTTATGTATTATTATCTACTGATATTTATTCCACGATTAAATAATATGTTAATTCTTATGAATGGTATTGTTTTCAATTGTTATTCTAATGTTTTCATATCCTCATTCTCATGCTATGCTCATATATTTTTATTTTCTTTCATTAATGAGAATTTTAACTCCCCTTTCTTATGTTCCCTTTCCCTTATAATGAATATTTTATTAAAAAATATTTTTTGAATAATGGTGATAGATATTAAGATATTAGTTAGATATGTTGTAGCACACATATGAACTAGTTATTTATTTTTATAAATTTCCAACAGCACAGAAATATTATAGTCATTAGGCATGTGTTTGTCCAATTTTATGAATAGTAATAAAAATGCTTTAATATCTATGAATGATAATATTGGTCCTCTATAGTTGGTATCATTGGTTAGGTTTAGTTATCCATTTAAAATAGGATGATAAAATCATTGTGATATCTCTATGTACATGTTTAAGGATATGTATAAGGATGAGTTAAATTATTAGAAAATTTACTAGAATTTTGGTAAAGGATAGAGTGTGTGGTTTCTAGGAAATTATTTCCCTATCTGGATACTATAAGTGTATGTAGCTCTAGTGTATTGGTACCTAGTATTCAAAAATCTGAAAAAGTAGTATTTAAGTAAACATGATAATCACCTGGTGCATGACAATCAGCCTTGATACACAACTAGATTGACACTCTCAAGGGATACTCTTTGTAAATTCAAAAGCACTTAGGAACCATCATAATGTATTTAAATGAGATGGTGACTATGAATGACCTATGATAAATGTAATATTTCATATATTGAAAACGGATTCATGATTTATAAATCCTATAAGTTATTTTTCTTTATTTTTTGGTTCCCCATGAAGATTATTATTTCATAAAATATGCTTTTTGGGTTTAGTAAATGGTTGAAACCAGAAGGAACCATCTTAATTCTCACAGTGGAGGAAAATGAATTGATTTTCCTCTTGAGTGTCCAAATGTTATGGGAGTGAAATGAAAAATCATGTTTATATGATCATAAAATTTTTCATACTATGAATCATGTTATACTTTAAAACCAACAAAGGAGGGAACAAATATATGTTTAGTCCTTCATTAGTCAATTCCCACCTTCTTTTAGTGGGTCTTATGATCCACTAGTTTCATAAAAATGGTTCAGTTCCATTAAAAAGATATTTTCTATTCCCTAATCTTTGGAATATGAAAATTTCATTTCGATTTTCATCCATTTGGAATATGAAACAGATCAATTTTGGAAACTTATCAAGAATACAAAGAAATATGATGAAATTGAATCTATAGATTGGGAATAGATCTGGAACATAATTTATAATAAGTATATTTCATATTTTTACCACATAAGGATGGATAATGATTTAATTAAGCTAAAAAATGATGATGAATTAGTTGGTACGTATGAAGAAGATTATTCAAGACTTGTGAAGTACACTTATGGTTTTATCATCCAACCAAAAAGTAATATTGATCATTTCAATTGTAGATTAAAACCAATTCTATGAGGGGTGTTAACCATAAGTTAAATCGGCAGCTATGAAGATATTTTTGGATGTGGTATCAAGGTGAAAATAGTTTTTAGACTAACATATCATTCACGTGGATTTTATAAGTAGAGAAATATTGAATTTGATTGAAACTCATAGATCTATAGAGATAAGAAAATGACCTTTCCTTTATTCTCAATGTGTGGGATAAATGGTGAAGGAAATTTTCTTAATTTGACTATTAAATATTTTATATATGGAAGGTATGGTCATCGAGAAATTGATTACCAGATTAATGGAAAGAAGTTAACTAATGATTTGAATGGAGAGGGACATACACAAAATCTACCTTCCACACTCTAGTGTTTAAAATTAAAGGATTTTAGTCATTATTATAAAAAGTTTAGAAATATGTGGGTTAATTATGGTGACATACAATAGCATCCTATTAAGTTGGTGGAAAAAGTAAAATCTCAAGTGACTACTATTTCGGACAAGGGTTGCACTAGTGAAGTGGTGAATGGTACACCCATCATTCTCTCTAACACTGGTAAAATTTTATTTGTGTCTGGATATAAAAATTGTTTTATATCTAATAAATTTTTTAAGGGTACAAATATACAACCAAAATGATTATATATATAATTATAATTCCATTCCCCTAACGATATGAAAATCGTATTTTGATTATACGATTCTTATCTAATCGAAATTATTGGGAATGTTCTTCCTGAAAATATTTTTGTTCTTCCTCTAATGGAATTTGATGTTATATTAGGAATGAATTGGATTTATATATATAAATATAACATCAATTTTTAAGGTAGTGAATTTACATTGGATATCCCAAACCAACATATTTTCATATATCAATGTGACCATAAGATCAAACTTCAAATAGATATCACATCCATTCTATGAGACTTAATTCACTTTAATAATGGGTGTTTATATCTTATGGTTGGGGAGAAACTCTACATAGATGAAATTCTTATTGTGTGGGAATTTATTTATGACATAATTGAATACATTCCTAGTCTTCCACTAAAATGTGAAGATTATTTTGTATAAGAACATACAACTGGTTCCACACCAATTTTGAAGGAACCTTATAAAATAACCCCAATTTAGTTTCTTGAATTGAAGAAAAAAATCCCATAAAACCTTGAAAGTGGATTGAATTTCCCAATTGTTTCACATTGTGGTGAACCAATTCCATTTGTTAAAAATAGAGAAGAATGAATGCATCTATGAAATGATTACCCAGAAATGAAAATATTTCCTTTATGAAAAAGTATCCACTTCCCCGCACTGAGGAATTATTTTATCAACTACACATAGGAGAGTATATTTCCACAATTAACCATCATTTTAGATATCACCAATTGAGGGTTAAGAAAGAGATTTTATCTAATACAATATTTTTTAGATTGTATGTAATCTATGAATATAAGTTATTAAATTTGGTCTTACTAATTCCCCTTCAGTATTCATGAAATATAATGTACATAGTCTTTATAGAATATGTAACATAACAAGTAAGTAATGAATAATAGATATTTTTATCTATGTCTATTAATGATTAAGATAGTGTTTTAGAGGCTTAAAATGAAAATAAATCCAATCTTAAGCATGGAATACACTAATATTCTTAAAAGATTGTTTTACTGCCTTATGATGGAAAACTCTTTTTAAATCTATCTTTTGACAATTTTATAAACTATTTTTGTCAAAATAAACTTATTCTTTATGATTGGGACATCAAAATTTACTTTGTGTGAATTTTTGGTATTTTTCTGACAATGTTCATTTTTTAATGAATAGTGAAAAATACTGCATTTTACATCAAAACTGCTTTTTAATCTAATTTATTTATATGATTAGATTATCTTTTGAATTGGTGTTAATGTGTAATATGAATATATTTTTACCATTTAATCCAATGGTGGTCATTGAAATCAATTTCACTTTGAAATTGGACTTAAACTAGTGTCAATCTTTTGATACTTATTGTTTCATAAAAACACGCTATTTGCTCTGACAGCGGGAATTAATTATTAAATTAATTAATGTGACTTATATGTTTTGAATTTTGTAAAATAGACTTAATTTTTGAATTCGGAATATCAAATATAGATTAGGGTGATTTTTTGGTAATTTTCTGAAAAACTTCAATTTTTGATGAATAGTGAAACCAATAAGTGGTACTTATAAAGACTGATTTTCCGTTTAAATGAAATTTTCCATCATTGTGTTTTGAATTTCAAAAATCCGACATACATGGTTGTCATTAAGAAGTAAAATGTGGTTCAATGAGATTATAATAATTTTTTGGTGAATAGTAACTTATTAAGTTCTTAATCGCGATTAGTGGTAATTAGTGTAGTTTAAGGTAAAAATAATGATTTAATAAAATGAGATGAGCTTTACACATGTCCTACCCTTATTGGTTGTGTCATGGCCGACCAAGACAAGCCATGGGTCAACTTGGGTACCCCATGGAGACAATTTGGTTGGGAATTGACATAAATAACCTTTTATTTAATGTATAAGTAAAAATGACACAAACATAATATGTTTTACGAAAATAATTTTTACATGGGGTTATAAAGATCAGATTTTTGATTATAAGTAGTCATTGGAAAGCTAAAACGATTTACTACATCATAGTATTTTTTTATAATTTTTAGACTTTAAATAAATTAAATTATTTATGACATAATAATGATGCAGCGATGACATCATTATTTGACGATTTAAATAAAATGGAAAGATAATGTAAAATCTATGAACTACACATGTCCAAAACCAATTGGATGAGTGGATTTAGAACCCTTATCACCTTATCCACGAATTCTATCAATGTGGTACCTTTTAAAACCGAAACACATTTTCAAATAAAGTAATATTTCTTTACTTTCCAAAAGTGCCCCTCCTCTCCTCTTATAAATGGCCCCCACCTCTACCTCATTTCACACACTCCTCAAGCCTTTGGCACGGCCAACCCCTGCCCATTTACTCTCTCCAAATCCCTCTCCTCATCCTAGAGGATTCCTTTTGGGCAGAATCCTTTCAAAGGAAGCCTTTAGGCTCAAATCAAAAAGAGTTACACTTTTAAAGGTAATTCATTCTCTCATGTTCATTTGTTTTATTTTTCTTCTCCAACCCCATAAACTATATTTATTTACTTCTTTTGTAACAACACCAGTATATTAAATATACTAGGATGTTGTTATAAGATTTATTTGAGCTAAACTCTCACACAACTACATCAAATGGTTAAATAACATACGGTTTCCGTGGATGGCGAAATTCTACCTCCCGAAACGATGATTGTACAATACTCATTTAACACCTTCAAAGTTGGCCATTATGATGTCACTATTTTTATATATGATATATAATATGTTTATGTTTTCCTTAAGCTTCTGTTTTTTTTCATTTTGGGCATACCTTTATGGTTTCCATTATGGGTAAACAGGATATCTTCATTTTAGGAAGTGCGGCCTACCGCCCCCTGAAAGTGATTTGATTCGTTAATACCATATGTGGGATGTGTAAAGGATAAAGTTAATGATATTATATATGTTATTATACTGTAATTATAATATACTCTTATATCATTATGAATCCATTCCAGAAAATACGAAATAGAAATGGAAGTAGCGTTCATGCATACGTACGACTTACCGTCTCCATGAACGGTGCATTTCATTTCTTACCTCTGAATGTGATGTAATATTATAAATACATTTATATGATGAATATATATGATATATATGTTATCCAAATAATTAATATCATTCTGGATATAATGAAACTTTGACCAAATTAACAACATGTAAGTGGAAGAAGTCTATTTTTGACTTAAGAACCAAATACCGACAAAATGAACATTATTAACTTAAATGATTACATGAGGTTCATAACATGGTATAAAAGGAATAATGAACTTGAAAAAGGTTCATAAGAAAGTAGGTTTTAACTCAAGTTTATTATTCCGGAGATTAATGAACGGTCGGGTCAAGCCGGATACGAGGTATGGGACTTCGTCTCAATCTCCTTTCATTGAGGAATATTTTATTTTATACACAACTTTCTTTTATATGGTGTATAAACCCCTCTGACTTTTACGTTTATTCAAAAGTAATCTTTTTTATACGAAGCTTTTACTAAATGACAAAATGGAATTTTTTTTGTCGTACGTATGCGGCGACAACGACTTCTCCGCCGTCGTGACCGTTATTTGAGTTTCGGCTTCCTCTACAAGCCATACCTTCTTTTTAAAAGAAAAATAAATACCATGTTTTACTTTTCTTTCATTTTGGTATTGAAAATGGTTTTCATAATATTTTCATATCAATGTGTGGTATTGATATCTTGTGATTGAATGGTGGAAATGTTATGTTTCCTTTATGAATGTTTTATGTGATACGATTATGTTCAGGTTCTTGGGCATTATTATGAAGACGGGTGGTTCCGTGATAAACTAAGGGCGGGTGAGCCCGATATAGCTCTCCAATGCATTGGGCAACGCGAAGGAGTGAAACGTTAAGGTTTCTCCGATGAGATTTAGGGAATATACTGTGATGGGCATTCCAAACGTAACCAAGAGGGTTAATCCCTACGTAAAAATGTTATGAATGCCTCAAGTTACCTTTATGTCTTATGATTTCTATGATTTATTCATGATTTTATGAGGTATGTTAAAGTGCCTATGTTTAATGGGTAATGTATGATTTCATTCTTATGTATATATGAACTCATGTTTCCTTTCCATGTTTTTATAACCCATACTGAGCTTTTTATGCTCATCCCAAGTTTTTTTTGAAATGTTTTTCACAGGTCAAGGGAAAGGTACCTGATATGATGAAAGTGTCAAGGAATTGTCAAGAAATAATCCATGTTTTATTTTAAATGTGTTTCCATTGATGGGAATGAAGAATACTATCTTTTTGTAGCCACTTTTTTTATATGTGGGTTGTAATGCAAGTTTTATGATCTAATTATATAAAAATCTAAACCCGAAAAGATCCTCAATGTGTAATCTTGTAATAACTCAAGATTAAGTACGGTTTAAGGCTGGGGCCTTATAGTTGGTATTAGAGGTCGGTTTAGATAACTTTAGGAGTTATAATTCTATTAAATGAATATCCAAAAATATTTTTTTTTGAAATGATATAGCATTTGAAGATTACCATGTTGCTTCATCTAAGACATGTTTGTTCAGAATGGCTTTCCGCAGAGGAAACAGGGAAGCAGTGCTAGGAAGGCATACAGAATGAAATAACCTTCCGAATCAGCATCCTGAGATGGTCGGAATTGGAACTGAATAGTTTGTTGCAGTGATGGCATAATTGACTCAAGCAATAAATGGCGGTGGTATCCATGCACGAGATCAGCCAGATCAACCGCAGAAGAACATGTCAGTGGTGGAACATTTCATGAGGAAACATCCACCATCATTCAGAGGATCATCTGACCCTGTGCTAGCTGAAGGGTGGATTAAAGCACTGGAGAAGATTTTCGATGTCATGGGGTGTTCAGACAATCAAAAGGTTAGTCTTGCTATTTACTGTTTGGAGGGTGAGGCAGATCAGTGGTGGTCTATGGTTAAATATATCAGGGACGCCGATGAGATTGATGCTCTTGACTGGGATGAATTCAAAGGTATGTTTCTTGAGAAGTATTTTCCTAAGGCTGTTCGACTTAGGATGGAAAAGCAATTCTTGGAATTGAGGCAAGAAGAAGACTCAGTGGCTTCCTATGAAGAAGGGTTCACTCGATTGGCAAGGTATGCTCCAAATTTTATCTGAGACCTTGATAGTAAAATCAATCGTTTTTACTCAGGATTAAAGCCAAAATATCGAAGGGCATTAGCTTCTAGTGAGTTTAAAAGTTATGAAAAGCTTGTTCGATGTGCTGAGAAGGTGGAAATGGAGTTTGTCGATGACCAAGTGTTCTATAACAACTAGCAGAAGAAGAGACCGAGGTGGCAGGAGAAAGGTAAGAATTCTTCAAAAAAGCCTGATGGTAAGAGAACTAAGTTTCCATTTTGTGATAAATGTGGCAAAAGGCATGCTGGGGAATGTCTTCTGAATTCTGGAAAGTGCTACCGATGTGGTATGATGGGACATAAGGCTCTTGATTTCATTGAAAAGGATCAAGGTGAAGGTAAGAACAAATTTGATTTACAGTTAGTGAAATGTTATAAGTGCAATGAGATGGGTCACTATGCAAACGAGTGTCCGACAAAGAGCTTGAGTGATGGGAAGCAGTTAGACTACAAGAAAAAAGGGGTGGTGAAATCCTTTGCAACTACTTCAGCAGATGTCGGGCCATCAAATGAAGTTGTATCAAGTAATTTGTTTGTTTTCTCAGATTATGCCAGTGTGTTGTTTGATTCGGGGTCTACACATTCTTTCATCTCTGAAACCTTTTCTAGTAAAATGGGAATACCATCTCAAGAAATGACTCCTGATCTTTTGGTAAAAACACATGGGGGAAATTTTGAGGCAAAAAGAATTTATAAGAATCTTCATATCCTTATCTGTGGAAAGAACCTATTTGCAAACCTTATTGTTCTACCTCTAGTAGAGTTTGATGTTATCCTAGTTATGGATTGGCTCTCTATTTACCATGCTAATATTGACTGTAGATCTAAAGAAGTTTCTTTTCAGAAAGACTTTCAGTTTGTTTACTGGAATGAACTATTACTTTTGATAACATATCAAGAGGCCGAGAAATTTGTAAAAGATGGAAATGAATGTTACCTTGCACACGTCGTTGAAAATAAAGGAACTGTTCAGATTAATGATGTGCCAGTGGTAAATGAGTATCCTGATGTTTTTCCTGATGAGTTTCCTGGAATAATACCAGATCGGGAAGTTGAGTTTACTGTTGACTTAGTTCTTGATGCTAAGCCAATTTCAAAACCCCCTTATCGAATGGCACAAATTGAACTTTTAGAGTTGAAGGAGAAATTGCAAGATTTATTAGAAAAAGGATTCATTAGACCTAGCACATCACCATGGGGTTCTCCTGTTTTATTTGTTAAAAAGAAAGATGGTTCTATGAGACTTTGCATTGATTATATAGCCTTGAATAATATCACTGTTAAGAACAAATATCCTTTGCCTCATATCGATGATTTGTTTGATCAGCTCCAGGGAGCTCATTTTTTTTCAAATATTGACTTGAGATCGGGGTACCATCAACTGAAGGTAAAGGAGGCAGATATTCCGAAGACCGCGTTCGGTACGAGATATGGCCATTATGAATTTGTAGTAACGCCTTTTGGGCTAACCAATGCACCTGCTGTATTCATGGACTTAATGAATAGAATTTTCCATGAGTTCTTGGATATGTTTGTGGTGGTTTTCATTGATGATATTTTGGTGTTTTCTAAAAGTAAAGAGGAGCATGAAATACATTTAAGGGTTATCTTGCAAACCTTAAAAGAAAAGAAACTGTATGGGAAATTCAGAAAGTGTGAGTTTTGGTTGCAACAAATTTCTTTCCTTGTTCATATAGTTTCTAAAGATGGAATATCTGTTGATCCTACAAAAAGAAAAGTTGTGGAAGAATGGCCAAGACCCACAAAATGTAACCAAGATTCGTAGATTCCTTAGTTTGGAAGGCTATTACCGAAGGATTGTTAGAAATTTTTCATGATTATATGGTCCAATGACTAAGCTAACTCGGAAGGGTGTTAAGTTTATCTGGAAAAAGAATGTGATGATTGTTTTCAGGAATTGAAAAGAAGATTGGTGAATGCTCCAGTTTTGGAACTACCTTCCAGGAATGGTGAGTTTGTTATATATAGTGATGCTTCATTGAAAGGACTTGGTTGCGTCCTAATGCAGAATGATCAGGTAATTTCTTATGCTTCATGACAGTTGAAAACTCATGAGGTAAATTACCCTACACAAGATTTGGAATTAGCTGCTGTTATTTTTGCTTTAATAATATGGAGGCATCATTTGTATGGATTAAAGTGTGAAATGTATACTGATCACAAATTTTTAAAGTATATATTCACTCAGAAATAGTTAAACATGAGACAGAGGAGACGGCTAGAATTAATCAGGGATTATGATTGTACAATTCATTACCATCCGGGAAAAGAAAATAAAGTGGCTGATGCTTTGAGTCGAAAAAGTAATGCTTCATTAACAATGTTGCGTTTGGAACATGATCCTTTGGTTAAGGATTTGATGAAATTTGGCATAGAAGTTGTTGGTGCAGGAAGTCCTTCTGTTTTGTTTCAGGTATCAGTGAGATCATCTCTATCAGATAGAATCAAGCAAGCACAGAAGCAAGACAGTGAGTGGCAGAAAAATTTCAGCAGATTCAGAAACACATGAGAACAGATCAGAGCAGGCAGAAGAGTTATGCGGATAACCGGAGGAATGATCTATCTTTCGAAGTAGGTGATCATGTTTTTCTCAAGGTTTCTCCTTGGAAAAGTTTGATGAGATTTGGTAAGAAAGGAAAGTTGAGTCCAAGGTTCGTTGGACCATACGAAATTCTGGAGAGAGTTGGATCAGTTGCATACCGAGTGGCTTTACCTCCAAGTTTATCTCAGGTACACAATGTTTTTCACCTTTCGATGTTGAGAAAAGTATATGCCAGATCCATCTCATGTTTTGAGTCCAGAGGTAGTTCAGCTGGAAGAGAACCTATCTTATGAGGAACAACCGGTCCAGATTCTTGACCACAAGGAGCAAGTGTTACAGAATAAGGTGATTAAGCAGGTAAGGGTTTTGTGTAAAAACCACATGATTGAAGAGGCAACATGGGAATCTGAAATTGCAATGAGGGATAAGTACCCCCATTTATTCGATAAGTAAATAAATTGCGGGGACGCAATTTTCTAATGTGGGGAAGGATGTAACATCCCAAGTAAGTAATGAATAATAGATATTTTAATCTATGTCTATTAATGATTAAGATAGTGTTTTAGAGGCTTAAAATGAAAATAAATCCAATCTTAAGCATGGAATACACTAATATTCTTAAAAGATTGTTTTACTGCCTTATGATGGAAAACCCTTTTTAAATATATCTTTTGACAATTTTATAAATTATGTTTGTCAAAATAAACTTATTCTTTATGATTGGGACATCAAAATTTACTTTGTGTGAATTTTTGGTATTTTTCTGACAATGTTCATTTTTTAATGAATAGTGAAAAATACTGCATTTTACATCAAAACTGCTTTTTAATCTAATTCATTTATATGATTAGATTATATTTTGAATTGGTCTTAATGTGTAATAATAATATATTTTTACCATTTAATCCAATGGTGGTCATTGGAATCAATTTCACTTTGAAATTGGACTTAAACTAGTGTCAATCTTTTGATACTTATTGTTTCATAAAAACACGCTATTTTCTCTGACAGCGGGAATTAATTATTAAATTAATTAATGTGACTTATATGTTTTGAATTTTGTAAAATAGACTTCATTTTTGAATTTGGAATATCAAATATATCTTAGGGTGAATTTTTGGTAATTTTCTGAAAAACATCAATTTTTGATGAATAGTGAAACCACTATGTGGTACTTATAAAGACTGATTTTCCGTTTAAATAAAATTTTGCCATCATTGTGTTTTGAATTTCAAAAATCCGACATACATGGTTGTCATTAAGAAGTAAAATGTGGTTCAATGAGATTAAAATAATTTTTTGGTGAATAGTAACTTTTTAAGTTCTTAATCGCGATTAGTGGTAATTAGTGTAGTTTAAGGAAAAAATAATACTTTAATAAAATGAGATGAGCTTTACACATGTCCTACCCTAATTTTTTGTGTCATGGCCAACCAAGAAAAGCCATGGGTCAACTTGGGGACCCCATGGAGACACATTGGTTGGGAAATGACATAAATAACTTTTTATTTAATGTAAAAGTAAAAATGACACAAACATAATATGTTTTACGAAAACAATTTTTACATGGGGTTATAAAGATCAGATTTTCTATTATAAATAGTCATTGGAAATCTAAAAATATTTCCTACATCATAGAATTTTTTGTTATAATTTTTAGACATTAAAAAAATTAAATTATTTATGACATAATAATGATGCAGCGATGACATCATTATTTGACGATTTAAATAAAATGGAAAGATAATGTAAAATATATAAACTACACATGTCCAAAACCATTTGGATGAGTGGATTTCGAACCCTTATCACCTTATACACGAATTATATCAATGTGGGACCTTTTAAAACCGAAACACATTTTCAAATAAAGTAATATTTCTTTACTTTCCTAAAGTGCCCCTCCTCTCCTCTTATAAAAGGCCCCCACCTCTACCTCATTTCACACACTCCTCAAGCCTTTGGCTCAGCCAACCCCTGCCCATTTACTCTCTCCACATCCCTCTCCTCACCTTAAAGGATTTCCTTTGGGCAGAATCTTTTCAAAGGAAGCCTTTAGGCTCAAATCAAAAGGAGTTACACTTTTAAAGATAATTCATTCTCTCATGTTCATTTGTTTTATTTTTCTTATCCAACCCACTAAACTCTTTTTATTTACTTCTTTTGTAACAAAAACAGTATCTTCAATATACTAGGATGTTTTTATAAGATTTATTTGAGCTACACTCTCACACAACTACATCAAATGGTTAAAGAACATACGGTTTCCGTGGATGGCGAAATTCCGCCTCCCGAAACGATGATTGTTCAATACTCATTTAACACCTTCAAAGGTGGACATTATGATGTCACTATTTATATATATGATATATAATATGTTTATGTTTTCCTTAAGCTTCTGTTTTTTTTCATTTTGGGCATACCTTTATGGTTTCTATTATTGGTAAACACGATATCTTCATTTTAGGAAGTGCGGACTACCGCCCCCTGAAAGTGATTTGATTCGTTAATACCATATGTGGGATGTGTAAAGGATAAAGTTAATGATATTATATATGTTATTATACTGGAATTATAATATACTCTTATATAATTATGAATCCATTCCATAAAATACGAAATAGAAATGGAAGTAGCGTTCATGCGTACGTACGGCTTACTGTCTCCATGAACGGTGCATTTCATTTGTTTCCTCTGAATGTTATTTAATATTATAAATACATGTATATGATGAATATATATGATATATATGTTATCCAAATAATTAATATCATTCTGGATATAATGAACCTTTGACCAAATTAACAACATGTATGTGTAAGAAGTCTATTTTTGACTTAAGAACCAAATACCGACAAAATGCACATTATTAACTTAAATGATTACATGATGTTCATAACATGGTATAAAAGGAATAATGAACTTGAAAAAGGTTCATAAGCAAGTAGGGATTAACTCAAGTTTATTATTCAGGATATTAAAGAACGGCCGGGTCAAGTCGGATACGAGGTATGGGACTTCGTCTCAATCTCCTTTCATTGAGGCATATTTTATTTTATACACAACTTTATTTTATACGGTGTATAAACCCCTTTGACTTTTACTTTTATTAAAAAGGAATCTTTTTTATACGATGCGTTTACTAAACAACAAAAGGGAATGTTTTTGTCGTACGTATTCGGCGACAACGACTTCTCCGCCGTCGTCACCGTTATTTGAGTTTCAGCTTCCTCTACAAGCTATACCTTCTTTTTAAAAGAAAAATAAATACCATGTTTTACATTTCTTTTATTTTGGTATTGAAAATGGTTTTCATAATATTTTCATATCAATGTGTGGTATTGATATCTTGTGATTGAATGGTGGAAATGTTATGTTTCCTTTATGCATGTTTTATGTGATACGATTATGTTGAGGTTCTTGGGCATTATTATGAATATGGGTGGTTCCATGATAAACTAAGGGAGAGTGAGCTCGATATAGCTCTCCAATGCATTGGGTAACGTGAATGTGTGAAACGTTAAGGTTTCTCCGAAGATATTTAGGTAATATACTGTGATGGGTATTCCAAACGTAACCAATAGGGTCACTCCCTACGTAAGAATGTTATGAATTCCTCAAGTTACCTTTATGTCTTATGATTTCTATGATTTATTCATGATTTTATGAGTTATGTTAAGGTACCTATGTTTTATGGGTAAAGTATGATTTCATTCTTATGTATATATGAACTCATGTTTCCATTCCATGTTTTTATAACCCATACTGAGCTTTTTATGCTCATACGAAGTTTTTTTGAAATGTTTTTCACAGGTCAAGGGAAAGGTACATGATATGATGATAGTGTCAAGGAAGTTTCAATAAATAGTCCATGTTTTATTTTAAATGTGTTTCCATTGATGGGAATGAAGAATACTATCTTTATGTAATCACTTTGTTTATATGTGGAATGTAATGCATGTTTTATGATCTAATTCTCTAAAACTCTAAACCTGAAAAGATCCTCAATGTGTAATCTTGTAATAACTCAAGATTAAATAAGGTTTAAGGCTGGGGCCTTATAGAATACCTTGACCAGTTTTTGGTAGTTAGTATAGATGATATTATTATCAATTAAAATAATAATGAATAGGATGATGATCAATTGAGATTTTTCCTGAATATCCTAAATAATGTAAAACTATATGAAAAATTTACAAATTTGGTATTCTCTCTGAAAAAGGTTTAATTATTGGATTATATAATCTCAAGAGAGCGTATATTTGTAGATCCCTCAAAAAAGGAGGCTATGTAATGTTTCCCTAGTCCAACCACACTGACTAAGACCTATGGTTTTCTTAGTTTAGAAAAATATTATAAAGTGTTTTTAGAGAAATCATCATGAATATCTAATATTGTGCCCAATTAAACTCAGAATAGATCCATATTCCATAGGAAAGATGAATGTGAAGAAACTTTCTAGGAATTGAAGAGAATATTGGTCAATGCACCTATTCATACATTACCTTGCATTGGAGAAGATTTTTTAATATACAGTGAAGCATCTAAAAAAGTATTGGGATCTGTTGTTATATAGAATAACTAGGTTATAGACTATGCCTCAATAAAATTGAAATTTCTGGTGAAAACGTACTCCACCCATGATTTGGAGAGATATGCGCTAATGTTTTCATGAATGATATGGAAGAATTCTCTTTATCGAGAAGAAATTGATATATATTCTAATCATAAAATATTAAAGTACATATTCGCATATAAGGACTTGAATATGCACAAAAAATGGTTTGAGACGAATAATGATTATGAATTCTCAATAAACTTCAACCCTGGGAATGAAAAAAACGTGGATGATGCTTTAATCTGAAAGGATCATGTTTTCTTATACATTAAGAGAATTATAAAAGATACAATATTTATAGATTAGAAAAATATGGATCTATAAATCCTAGAGGAAGAGGAAAAATCTTATCTCTATCAATTGAATATTTATCTATACATCTATTTGAAAATTAAATAGAAGTAGATGGAAGATAAATATCTAAAAATGTAGGTTATAAATGTTCCTGAGTATAACCATGATCACGGTGTAATTAAATGGTTCAGGAACTATGTATGCATTCTTTCACTTCCAAATTTGAAGGATTTATTAGAGGAAGCTCATATTTCATCATTATCCATTTATCTAAGAAGTATGAATATGTTCAAATATTTGGTAGAATATTTCTAGTGGTATTAAAGGAATAGATATATTGCAAAGTTTCTATCTTATGTTTTCATATGTAATCAAGATTTTTTTAAAAGAAAAAAATTTCTACGGGGATGTTACATCGATTTCCCATAACAAAATTGAAATCAAAAAACATCCCCATGGATTTTGTCATAAGAATCTCGAAAAAACCTATAGAGTATAATGCCATATGGGTTGTAGTAAATTTCTATACTAAGTCGTAAGACTTCATCACTATTAGGGAATAATTATATTAAAATCAGATTTCTAGTTGAGTTAGTTGAATGGTTTCATTAAGTTCCACATTTGATTTGTTCTGTTTTCGATCTGAGGTTTTCCTAAAAGTATTTTTGAAGTCTTTAGCAGGCTCTTTATATGGAGTATAGTTTTTTTACTTTGTATCATCCTAAAAGAGATGAAAAGTCTAAAAGAAAAATTCAAAACCAATTGGATATGTTGAAATCCTGTTCTATGTATTTCAATGGTGGTTGGGATCAACACGTTCTTCTATTTGATTTTTCCTATAACAATAGCATTCACTCAAGAATTCATAATGTTCATTATGAATCCCTCTATGGAAGGAAATTTTGAGCTACAATGTTTTTAGAATGAAAGTTGGAGAAAGAAAGATATTAGGACCTGAGATAGCTATAGAAATGGTAGAAAAGTATATATTATTTTAGAAACACATTAAGGAAGCTCAAATTCAGTGGAAAATTGATACTCATAATAACCATAAAGATGTAGAATTTTATGTTTGTGATATGTTGTATCTAAATAAATTCTTAGAAAGAAGGTTATCATATTTTAAATGAAAATTAAATTGATCCCTAGCTATATTTATCCCTTTCAAATAATTTATCATATTAGTTATATTGCCTATCACATAGATTTTCAACCAAACCTCCCTCAAATTCATAATGTGTTCAATGTATCTCCCAAGAAAAAATTACATATATTACCCTTAACATATACCAAATCAATGTCCATATCACCGAAGAAAGACATTTCTTAAGAGGAAATATTATTGGAGATTCTAGATCATAGCATGAAATTTTTATGAAACAAGACCACACACTAGGTTATTGTTTTTTGGTAAAACCACTCAATTGAGGAAGCTATGTGGGAACCTATGTAAATGATGAGGTAGAATTATCCTCATTTTTTGTATCATTGTATATAATTTTTAGAGATAAATTCATTTTAAGGGGGTACTATAGAGACCCGGAGCTTGACGTACATGTACATTACATTACTTTTTCAGAATACTTAATACATAACAAAAACAGACACCAAAGGACCGTAATAGTTTAGTGTCTTTGGAAACTCAGAAAATAATCTTCTAATCGTGGTGAAAAATCTTCAAAATCTTCCATAAAGAACATACCCTTTTGTTTTCTTACCTAAAAACTTTCTTTAAATCCTGGGGAAATGAAAACATATAAAGGGTGATCTCAAATTCTCAGTAAGGGTAAGCATGGAGAAAATAAAACAAACCATATACATTTGAACATAAAAACAAGAACATATTGTTTAAACATCAATGTCATGAGCAATGACATAAAACGTAGAAATACATAAGGCATAGATCATAATGAAACATTAATCATGATAAAATAGCATGGGAATAAAACATTTGATTTTGGAAACCATTAAGCACATGATATGATTTCCATAGTAGCCAAGGAATTGCTGCCAAGACTGTCTTAGTGGGAAAAGTCACTTTCTGAATCAATTTCCCTCATCGTTCCAGTCCTGTATTACTAACCGGATTAACTTACTGTTCCAGACATGTTTATCTCATGAGATATAAATCTTTACCCAATGCATTGGAGGGAGATATAGGTCCCACCCATCTCATAAAGAAATCATTCTTTCTTGTGTCACAAAATTAACATACATCATTCATAATAACCCAACAAATAAAATGGGTTTCATAAACATAATCCCATCATCACATAATACATATAAAAGAAATGGATATCATTTCATAATAAGAAAAGTGAAACCATGTAAATCATAGATACATTATACTTGAAACATACACATATGAAATAATGTCATCTTAGATGGAAAATGGTTTTGATAAAACACATGAAATGAATTTTTGAGGAAAATATCCTTTCTTCTTCAAAATCATTTTCTTTTCACAAAATGTCATTCAATTTTAAATGAAAATGATTTTTTTTGAAATTAGTCATGAAATCTTTTGGAGGAAGCTTCCTGAAAATAAGGCTTTATAAAACCATAACAATCCTTTCATGCCGTATAAGTTAAAAAAAACATTCTCCTCGTACTTTGGTCATAAAAGTAAAAAAGTACCTTGTAATGTAAACAAAAGAAAGATTCCTTACATACAATGTAGTAAAAGTAAATATGTATAAAAAGGATATTAAACATACATTAAAACACTTTTATAAAACATGTACATGGATGATAACAATAACCCCAGTAAATACTTACGTATAAGCAATCTCGGATGAAAATGAGATTTGAAAAATTATCCCTTACCTTAGGTCAGATATGTTTTGTACGTATCCAAACCTCCTGTATAATGATTTAAATAATTTCATTGACTTATTACAGAATCATATTCATTGTTATTATATCATATATGGGTCACTTATGACTTTATATTACCCGTTATTTTGTAAATTCATGTTAAAGTAGCGTTTTGGGTAAAATCATTTCATTTGTCGTTCCTGTTTTAACTTGTAATTATTCATATGATTACATAGATAATGATTACTTACATCCATAATGTAAAACATGATTTATTTATAATATATATTCTGAATATACATATATATAATAGATTGATAAATGGAAAGAAATACACCGTTCATGGAGACGGTAGACCATATGTACGCATGAACATTGTTTTCGTTTCCTTTTTGAATTGAATGGAATTAAGTAGATGACATACATATATATATATATACATAAATCCAGTAGAATTATTATGTCATATATTTCAGTATTACTTATTATATATACTTTATAATCAATCTTGAATGGTTAACATGGAGAGTGAATGTCATCGCGTCGTGGAGACGGTAGTTCGTACGTACGCACAAGCGATGATATCGTTCCCATAATTATTGAATAGAATTTGAGTGGATTATATAACATATCAGAATCAGTATTATGTTATAATAACCATATATAGTTATTCTTTACACTATTATACCCATCCATGTAAGGTGTTTATGGAAAAATAGATTACACCACAACGTGGAGACGTTATTTCGTACGTACGCACGCGCGGTGATTTCATTTTCCGTAGGATGGATAGAAGGTGAAATGTGGTTATTTCATATTTATAATAACATATAAGTATATTATTTATACTGATGTTATTACAATTTAATGAAACAACTAATGAAGAAGATGTTTAAGAAGAAATACAATTTAAATAATCGTTAACTGATATTACCTCTTCTTTGACACACCTCTTTGAAACCTCCTCTTAGGGTACTAAAATTGGTCTTTGAAAAAGACCAGGAACTCTAGAATGTTTCTAGGGAAGTTTATAAGGGAAATGGGCAGGGTTTGTCTCAGCTTCAAGGCTCCAAATTGTGTGAGGAGAAGAGGGAGGAGATGCCCTTTTATAAGGGAGGAGAGGGGCACCTTTGGAAATATATAAAATATTAGTTTATATTAAATCCCAAACACACTTAAAATCTTCCAAAATGACTCATATAAGATTATTAGATGATATATTGTTTTAATACCATCATCCGATAAAATTTATACATGTTAGGAATTTATTTTAAACATTATCAACATGATTTATCCTTATTTAATCAATTTAATTTTATTTGTCGTAATAACATTCTAAATTTTAAATTATAACAAATAATTACTTATTTGTTGTGAATTGTCCATAATTGGATACTTTATCACATTTTACACTATATAAATTTAAATTTATAATTTTTAAATATTTTTGGGATTTTTAAACAATTTTATAATATGTTATTTTTATAAAATAACAATAGTGCCAATTTTGACACTAATAATTTATTTGAATTTAAATAAAATATATACAGAATATATGTTCAAACTAAAAGACTTAATAGATTCATAAAAGGTCATATGTATCTAGAGAATTAGTGGAGCACATTAAATAGTTCATATAATATTTATTTTGTTATTTTTAAAACCATTTATTTTGTTTATGACTTAATAAAATAATTACTACATCATTATTGTATAATTATTCAATGTACTTATTTTTTGCATAAAAATTAAAAATAATATCCTATGATGAATATAAATATATTAACTTTCACAATTATACATTTACTCAAATTTATCATATTAAAATAACAATATTTAAATTTTTATATTTATTAAATTATGAAGGTGACAACATTGGAATCATTTAAAAAAATATAATATAAGTGTCATAATCGCTTTTATAAGGCTCCAAATGGACAAATATTCGACCATTGGATGATTATGGTTTAAATTTACATGAAGAATAATTTTTTGTCTGGTTTTGTGCCTTTTATGGTCACTATTAGTTTAATAAAAACTATATTCTTGATTTTTCACTAGATAAACAATTTCTGCATCACTATTGTGTAACAATTAATGATAATTATTTAATCCCTAAAAATTATAAATAAATTCATATCATATAGATACTTTTATTAGATTTATGGATACTATTCATGGTAGAAGTTTCATGAAGTTTATCACTAAATTAAAATTAATATACTTATATGATTTAAGAGAGTGACATGTTGTCACTTCCTTCGGTTTTAATAATAATTAAATTATTTTTATTATTGAAATTCCATAAAATGAATCTAATCCGACCCTTAGGTGATATGGGTCTACTTTTAGCCATCCAATAGAATTTTGGATGGTTTTAGGGTAATTTTATAAACTTATATTTACCCTTAATTAACCGATTTACCTTCAACTATGGTAAATAAAATTTACCGTAGTTACTATTCATAATACCCAAAAATAAGAAGTTTATTATTAACATAATTTGGACCCAATGATTCCAAATATGGAATCCATTTTACCAAATTTAATACACAAAAGTTTCAGAAATTAAATTTAAATTAATCCCGTTGTCGAAAGAAAATGGGTTTTTGTTTAAAACATTACAAGAGATTGAATTGATTTAACCTACGAATTCAAGGTAAAATCAATGATAATGACATAAATTATATTAAATTTTAAATATATTTTCTATTTATATTTTATAACCATTTAATATTATAATTTAACCATATAAATTATTATGATTAAAAAAGTTTTTTTTAATTAAAATATAGCGTGTTTTTACTATTCATTAAAATATGAATGTTATCAGGAAAATATCAAAACATTATCCAAATTAAATTTTTATATCATGAATCCAAGGAAGAATTTTATTTTTTCAAATTTAACTTATAAACATGTCAAAAACTAGATTTAAAGTTGGTGCGCCATCAAAAGGCGGTAAAACTGCATTTTTTGAAATATACTTATTTTACCCAAAAAATTTATTTTATTCTCATACCATGTTCTAGATAATATGTAAGATTAATAATAATGTTATAAAATTCAAAATGTATTTAATACTATTCATAACTGCTATTCCATTATAATACTATAACAATATGTCGTAGTTTTATGAAACCTGGTATTGCGTACTACACACGCTATCGAGGAAGGTCGTGATTGTGTGTAATGAAAGCCAAGTTAGGTTTGTGTGTTGTGAAATACTCCTTTGTTGTTTCATATAACATAATCCAACCATATTTTATTTATACATTGAATATATATATATATATACACTCAATGTTTCATAGAATGACTATTATCAAACGAACTTGAAATTGTGGGTCACACAATCTAAGAATAGTGTTGCGTATTCTGCAAGATAATACGGTGTTGCGTATAGCACAAGATAATCTTGTTGTATCATAAAAAACATGACATAAAATAAATTAAAAAGAATACTTATCAGAAATTATCAGGTTGTTACATTCTACCCCCCTTAAAATGAATTTCGCCCTCGAAATTCGTCGGGGTTATACATAGTTTTCTACTTGAAAGTTTCTTTAATTGAAACCCACATCGTAAAATGAAATAACAAAACTTAACTTTAAAAACTAAAGTATGAAACGTAATGGTTACCCACATTAACGAATCACTAGGTTTCCAAATATGATAACATAGGTGAAAATATGGATATGGAAGAGAAATCTGACCATCATGTTCTGATAGAGAGTGGTAGAGAACATGGCTATGAAAAAGCCAACAATCACAAAGCCATAAATTTGTGATGATCTAAGGTACCATCTGATTCATTGGATATAAGAGCACTCGGACAATATTTTTGGTTTTCAAGATCATTTCCCTAAAGTTGATGAATTAAAAGAAATACTTAGATGATTTTGGTACAATATCACTGTTGTTTGTGAATTGAACAATTTACACTTCATCCCTCAAAGAAATAAAGTTGAATTTGTTATTCGTGATGTGTTAACAGATCATGTGATAGAATGATGGGTCATTCCATCTGTTTCAAACAAAAGGTTAGCAAAAGTTATAAGTCTATCCTATGGTTAGATTAATCATATATGGTTCCAAAAATGAACTTATATATCATATATAATACCTCTTAATAAAATAAAACTAATTTCTACTAAGCAATCTCGGATAAAAATGATATTTGCAACATTATCCCTTACCTTAGGTCCGATATGCTTCGTATGTATCCAAAACTCCTGTATAATGATTTAAATAATGTAATTTCCTTATTACATAATCATATTAATTGTTATTATATCATTTATTATTCACTTATGACTTTATATTACCTGTTCTTTTGTAAATTCATGTTAAAGTAGTGTTTTGGGTAAAATCATTTCATTTGTCGTTCGTGTTTTAACTTTTAATTATTCATATGATTACTTAGATCATGATTACTTACATCCATAATGTAATACATGATTTATATATAATATATATTCAGAATATACATATATATAATAGATTGATAAATGGAACGAAATACATCGTTCATGGAGACGGTAGATCGTACGTACGCATGAACGTTGTTTTCGTTTCCTTATTGAATTGCATGGAATTAAGTAGATGACATACATACATATATATATATACATAAATCCAGTATCATTATTTTTTCATATATTTCATTAGTACTTAATATATATACATTATAATCATTCTTGAATGGTTAACATGGAGAGTGAATCTCATCGCGTCGTGGAGACGGTAGTCCGTACGTACGCACGAGCGATGATATTGTCCCCTTAATTATTGAATAGAATTTTAGTGGATGGTATCATATATCAGAATTATTATGATGTTATAATAACCATATATAGTTATTGTTTACACCATTATACCCATCCATGTAAGGTGTTGATGGAAAAATAGATTACACCACGGCGTGGAGACAGTATTTCGTACGTACGCACGCACGGTTATTTTAATTTTCCGTAGGATGGATAGAAGGTGAAATGAGGTTGTTTCATATTTATAATAACATATAAGTATATTATTGATACTTATTTAATTATAATATAATGAAACAACTAAATAATAATAATTTTAAGAAGAAATAAAATTGAAAGAATCGGTAACGAATATTACCTCTTCTTTGACACGCCTCTTTGAAAACTACTCTTAGGGTACTAAAATTCGTCTTTGAAGAAGACCATGACCTCTAGAATGTTTATAGGGAATTTTGGAAGGTAAATGGGTAGGGGTAGGCAGAGCTTCAAGGCTCCAAATTGTGTGAGGAGAAGAGGGAGGACATGCCATTTTATAAGGGAGGAGAGGGGCACATTTGGAAATATACGAAATTTTAGTTTATATTATATCCCAACCCCACATAAAATCTTCCAAAATGACTCATATCCAAAGATTAGATGATATAGGATTGTAATAACATCAACCAATAAAATTTATACTTCTAGGAATTTATTTTAAACATTATCAACTTGATTTATCCTTATTTAATCAATTTAATTTTATTTGTGGTAAAAATATTCTAAATTTTAAATTAAAAAAAATAATTACTTATTTGTTGTGAATTGTCAATAATTGGATAATTTATCACATTTTAGACCATATAAATTTAATTTTATAATTTTTAAATATTTGTTGATTTTTAAACAATTTTATAATATGTTAGTTTTATAAGATAACAATAGTGTCAATTAAGACACTATTCATTTATTTGAATTTAAATAAAATATATATTGAATATATGTTAAAACTAAAAGTGTTAATAGATTAATAAAATGTCATATGTATCTATAAAATTAGTGGATCACATTAAATAGTTCATATAATATTTATTTATTATGTTTAAAACCAGTTATTTTGTTTATCTCTTAATAAAATAATTACTACAACATTTTTGTATAATTATCTAATATAAATATTTGTTGCATAAAAATTAAAAAAAATCCTATGATTAAGATAACTCTATTACCTTTCACAATAATACTTTTACTATAATTTATCATCTTAAAATAACAATATTTAAATTATTATATTTATTAAATTATGAAGGTGACAACTTTGGCATCATTTAAAATAAAATAATATAAGTGTAATAATTGCTTTTATAAGGCTCCAAATGGTCAAATATTCGACCATTGGATGATTATGGTTTAAATTTACATGACCAATAATTTGTTTTTATGGTTTTGTGCCTTTTATGGTCACTATTAGTTTAATAAAAACTATATTCTTGATTTTTCACTAGATAAACAATTTCTGCATCATTATTGTGTCACTATTAATGATAATTATTTAATCCCTAAAAATTATAAATAAATTCATATGATGTAGATAATTTTATTAGATTTCTTGAGACTATTTTTTTTAAGTTTCATGAAGTTTATCACTAAATTAAAATTAATATACTTATAATATTTAAGAGAGTGACATGTTGTCACTTTCTTTGGTTTTAATAATAATTAAATTATTTTTATTGTCAAAAGTCCATAAAATGAATTAAATCCAACCCTTAAGTGATATGGGTCGACTTTTATCCATTAAGTAGAATTTTTTCAGGTGTTATGGTAATTTTATAATCTTATATTTACCCTTAATTACCTGATTTACCTTTAACTATGGTAAATAAAATTTATCGTAGTTACTATTCATAATTCCCAACAAGAAAAAGTAACTTATTAACATAATTTGGACCCACTGATTCCAAATATGGAATCCATTGTTCCAAATTCAATACACAAAAGTTTCAAAAATTAAATTAAAATTAATCTTGTTCTCGAAAGAAAACGGGTTTTTGTTTAAAACATTGCAAAACATTGAATTGATTTAACCTACGAATTTAAGGTAAAATCAATTATATTGACATACATTATATTAAATGGTAAAAATATATTCTATTCATACTTTAAAACCATTAAATATTATAATTTAACCATATAAATTATTACGATTAAAAAAGTTTTTTTTTAAATTAAAATATAGCGTGTTTTTACTATTCATTAAAATATGAAAGTTATCAGAAAAATTTCAAAACTATATCCAAATTAAATTTTTATGTCCTAAATCCAAGGAATAATATTATTTTGTCAAATTTTACTTATAAACATGTCAAAAACTAGATTTAAAGTGGGTGCGCCATCAACAGGCGGAAAAACTGCATTTTTTGAAATATACTTATTTTACCCGAAAAATTTATATTGTTATCATACCATGTTCTAGAAAATATGAAAGATGAATAATAATGTTATAAAATTAAAAATGTAGTTAATACTAATCATAACGGCTAGTTCATAATAATATTATAACAATATATCATTGTTTTGTGAAACCTGGTATTGCGTACTACACATGCTATCGAGGAAGGTCATGATTGCGTGTAATGAAAGCCAAATTAGGGTTGCATGTTGTGAAAGACTCCTTTGTTGTTTCATGTAATAGAATCCAACCATATTTCATTTATACCTTGAATATATATATATATATACTCAATGTTGCATAGAATGACTATTATCAAACGAACATGAAATTGGGTGTAACAAAATTTAAGAATAGTGTTGTGTATTCTGTAAGCTAATAAGGTGTTGCGTATAGCACAAGATAATCTTGTTGAAGCATAAAACACATGACATCAAATAACTTAAAAATAATACTTATCATAAAATATCGGTTTGTTACAGGTACAATGGTACATTATGATTTTATAAGAAATATTATTATTTTTAATTAAATTTCCTTAATAACATTAATTACAAAAAACCAAAAGTCAATATTATGGTACATAAAACACTGGTTTATAATTTGTTACACATGAAACTGAGTTTTAACTAAACAACGAAATATAATAATAATAATTATTATTATTTAAATATGACAAATATAACATATTCACAAAACATATCGATATGATTAATAATAAATTTGTTTAAATATTAATTATAATGATTTTATATAAATAATATATATTGATAATAGAATACATAATTTTCAATAAATTCATTATATATTGTGAAAAAAAAATTCTCAAAAAAACATCAATTTTGTAAAATATAATAAAATAATTTTTTTAAAAATTTTAGAGTTTAAATAATATAAAATAAACTTTATTTTTAAAATTTTCAAGTCAAAACCATCTTAGGCTGAGTTTTTTTTAATTTTTTTATGAAATGATTTAATTTTTGAGGAAGAGTAAAAAATAGATAATTTTATTTGAGAAAATCATTTTCATTTTATTTGTTTAAAAATTAAAATTATTTTATAAATCGATAATAAAGTAAAAAAATAGTTCAATTATACATCAATTAAACCTATTTAGTTATTTTGGATAAATTTTATATAGAATATCGGTATAAAAACATTTCAAACTTTTGAATATTTTACCTTTAAAAAACCTTGCATTCTCATCAGGTCTTCAGGATTATTTTTTAAGTTAAACATTTATACTTCCTTGAATAAAATTTATAAAATTGGATTCTTTAATTTTATATAGAATTATTTATAGTTTCTAATAATTTCAAATTTATATTTTACGAAAATAAATAATAAAATTAGTAAAAATTATTCCACATGGTTAATGTAAAAATGGGTTCCTCCGGGGAGGGATGTAAAACTAAATTGATAAGGGTTAAAATAACAAAAAAAAACTTTTACAAAACCTATTTTCTAGTCATATTTTGACCCTATTACTTTTATGTTTGATAATACTCCATTCTGGATCATTATGACATGAAAACAATAGTGGTGAAATTCCTTCTTTGAAAATATTACAAGTTTTCCACTAACCTTGTATATAAATGGACACCCATCTCCGTTGTTCTTCACATTAATAAAATTAGTCTAATACCTAGAAAAAAAATCATTATTAACTTCCATTATCTCATCACATAATCGATATTTTGGACATAAATCCAACCTAGGAGGACTTTTGGGCGAACCTTAATGAAAATACTCTAAGAAGTGGTAACATTCATCAATGACTATTTTTTATTTCTTACTGCACCTAATTGAATTATTATTATAACATTTTTATATAAATACATTAGTATATTTCAAATAATTATATGTTATTAAGTTAATTTCAAGACCTAAAAATATATCTACATCCATCAAATTGGTTAAAAAATCATTATTCATGTATATAACAGACTACCACCTCATGAACCGGTGTCATTTTTTCCAATGACACATGTAAAGGATGTAAATAATGTTGAATGTATTATTTATTTTTTATATTTATGATTTTATTATTATTTTTGAATCTTAATACCACACATAACTTCATACTCTTCATTTTGTGGGAATATAATATTGTTGTTGTTTGTTTGGAAAACTACTACATCACGAAGCGATGTGAGTCATTTGAGATTTAATGAAAGAAAATAAGAATGATTTTAATGAAAATATGTGATAAATATTTCATGAAAATTATTAATTAATGATAATATATCTTTTACCATTCTTTATTTCAATCCAATAAGAAAATGAAAACAAATATCACTAGTACATACGGCCTACCGTCTCCTTAAACGGTGTGTTTCACTTTCTATCACTCAATTGTATAGATTAATATAAACATATATATACAGAATATGTATTAAATTTATAAAAATTATAAAATTATGGAGATAATTAAATCATCATAAAATAAAGGAGACAATAAAAATTAACACATCAAAACATATACCAAAAAAGTGATAATTAAGAAAAATATATATTTCACATTGTGTTGTTCATTACCAAGTAATTAAAGGCAATAAAAAAATAATATATTCTATGATATATATAAATATTTTTTTATAATTGGTGTATATCTGAATAAAATTTATTATAACAGAGGTTTGAAAACATACAATGGATGTCAATACTTAATGTAAGAGACATTTGTCATAATTTTCCATCTTTGAGATGTATGTTATGTTTTAAACCTACATTCTATTAGGAGGTGTATATACAAACACATTGACAAGTAATGTAATGAATTTATTTATCACCAAGATATTATAAGTTTCATTTTAGGTTATTTTTTCTTGGGTATAATGATTAAATAATACCAAACTAGTAATGAGTTTATGATAAGATTTCATCAGTTCTCAGGATTGTTTATGATTTTGTTTCTGATGATAAAATACTATGATCTAAATCTCCTAAAACTTGTGAATTTTATTTCCATCTAGTTATTCATGATATTTTAAAGTAATAGTATATTTATCCACTATTTGGCACTTATAATAATTATGATTTTTTAAATAAATTCTGACATTAGTTCTCTCTTCAGTCGTAAATATATTTTCTCCAAAAATAGGTTTTCAAAAAATTTATTCAAAAAATTTATATTATTATCATATGATTTTTAAAATACATTTTTACGTAAATTTGATATATTTTGAAATGAATCTCCATTCCATTTTCCAAATAATTATCATTTGGCATTTACCAAAAATTTTAAAGGAATCTCTATTTTAATGTGTAAGACATGAATGTAACTTCTCGTCATCATGACCATTATTTTCATTAGAGATTCAATTTGAATTTTTCAAGGTAATTTTGGAATAAAAATTTTTTTAAATGTTTTATGCTTTAAAATTATTTTTTCTAATGTAGAAAGGATATTTTAAAAAATAAATGCTTTAAATGTTCAATAAAAATCATTTTCCATATAATTTTACTTTAATTGATGTTACCTATGACTTACTGGGTATTTTTTTGATGGATAACATTTTTATTATTTCTATAAATGGTTTATTTTTATGAGAAACTAATGTTTATGAAGCCCATTTCTATTCCATGTGTTATTCCATGATAACATTATTATGAAACCTACTCATTTTTCCACGAGTTCTGTTATGATGATTACGAAACTTATATCTTATCTATAGGTTATGATATGATGAAATGTTTATGAGTCGAATTACTTTTCATGGGATATGACATGATGAATCTTTATTAACTTATGGTACACATATTGATTATTTTCATTATGGGATTGGTGGGACCTATATCTCCCTCTAATACATTGGTTATTGATAAATGTTTTATGATATCATAAGGTACATGACTAGTTAGACCATGCCTCAAAAAGAAGGGTATATGTGTTCTTAGATGAATCCCAAAAGGAGGGTAGATCTGTAGGTATCCAAAGACTAAAATTTGGTACACATTAGGTCATTCCAAGAATGAAGTATTTATATAGGTCGATATCCCAATACAAACATATTGTGAATTTCATGGTGGGTAACCTTGACATAAACTTTCTATGCTTATGTATATTCCACAAGTCTATGACTTATGAAAATTGTATGCCCTCATGGATCATGTTCATTCATTTTCTTGTGATTCTTGTCTTATTAAATACCAATATTTTTGACATGACTCTAGATAATGATCTTTGATATGTAGGCCATAGTTTTAAAATGTTATGATAATGTTCTCATGTCCTCATGCTCAGGTTCTGCTTATGTATCTCCCTTTTTTCCCTTATTAACCATATAATCTCACCATTTCTTATGTTTATTTTCACTATGTCATGAAGATTTTTATTATATATGATTTGTAAAATAATATATCTAGATATGAAGATCTTCATGGGAGATGATGTAGATCACCTTAGAACTCGTTATTTATGATTCCATGTTTCCAAAGGAACTAAACTATTACAAACATAATGAGTTTTTTTGTGTAATGTTATTAATATTTATAAAAACTTTTTGATAATCCTTGATCTCTATATGTAAGAACATAAAAATATTAGATAACTAATATTCCAAAAACTATTAATAATCATAACAAATGTATAAACCAGGACCCATCACTCTTGGAAATAATGGATTTTGTTTTTATTATTGTTAAAAGGTAAATCAACTGTCAACATGTTAATGTAAAAAAATAATCCCGTAACACTGGCGTCATAAAAAACATCCCCTAATCGAGTATAAAATTCTATTACGGGTTACTTGATGGGGTGTCACCCTTACCTAATGATGAATCATCCTTAAATATATAACTTAGTATCATAGGTTCCTCGTGTAATGACTAAATGAGGTGATTACCATAAATATAACACTGTCATGTGATAAGAAGGCCTCTTTAAGCCGAAATATGTAATAATAAAATAAATATCTCACCTCCAACACACACCTGTTGAAATAGATCCCCAAAAATAACATATAAACATGAATAAAAAAATCATTTAAACAAGAAAATTCTTACAATAATTAATAGTGGGTGATAAAAGACTCTATTAGGGAATAAACATATATAATCAAATAGAATAACATATAGTTATAACCATACCTTCTATTCATACATTGAAACCCAATTATTTGAAAATCATCTTTTCAAATTATTTGGAATTCAAATACAACCAAACTGAAAATGAACATAACATTAATTCATAGTAAAAACTCACCTTTTTAAATATTTTTTAAAGTCACTATAAAAATATTGTAAATTATAAAAAAACAAATATCATGTAATAAATTACTCAGAAAATTAAAGTTATCATTTAGAAAAAAAATAACTCGAAAAGAATAGTGCTACATTCTTAATTATATAAAATAGTTAAAATGAACTCACCCCACTCTTATAAAATATAGTTTCATTAAAATATGGGAAACCCCTAATAAAATAACATAAAACTCCATTATAAATAAGGGGAACTCTTCAAAAACCCTGAGAAACTCTTAAAAAGGAGGAAATGCATTTAAAAATCATGGGCACATCTCTTTGTAAAATCCAATTAGTTATAATCACCATGGAACAATAATTTTTCTCACGAAACAATATCAATGGATCTTTATAAAAATATATGAATTCATAAAAAATTTATATAATTAAGTTGACATTGGACCATGAATTTCACCCATTTTTTTCAAAAAACCCAAGAAAACATGTTCATTATTTCATAACACATAACTAGGTAAGATTTCAATAATGATAATTTTTTCAATAACACCATTAAAACATCAATAAATAGAGTAAATAATTAAAAAATGGAAATTTAAAGGAAAATCCAACTGAAATTGGTGAAAAAATGTTACAATCAGTGAAACTCATCCGAAAGTGCATCATGGGAGGAGGGGACAATCTCACGTGAGAAAAACTATGAAACATAATTGAAAATTATATCATGAAGAGAAAGTAAATATCTCAAAGAACCCTCTCAATCCATTAATAATAAGATGAGTAATATATACATGATATATTTCATCAATTTTTTGAATAAAAATATTTATAATCATTCTATGTTATAAATTACCCAAATACAAGTGATTAAATCCCCAAAAAAGGAATTATTAAATATAATGGTGTTCTATAAATTATTAAGAATAATATATAAAAAACTTATGTCAAATAATGATTCAATAGAAAACCATGTACAATGAAATATTATGAAATAATGATTCATTCCACCTTATAAAATCATTGAAACATCACTCAATCATTGATGTTGTGATTCAATTATTTTTGTTGTGCATTTTGATCAGTATAAGCCATCATAGATTTGATCATACTCATTTAATCAGATGTTGCCAACATTTTTTTTTCACTCTACCACATTTCAATATCATGGTTTTACAAATGAGGAATACCCAATTTTTAAATCATAAATGTAATGCCCCGACCCCACTAGACTGGAGCTAGTGTATTACAAATTACATTGGAATGATTACAAGGAATAAAATCCCTAATTACCAAGTAGTTTAGTAGTACTGAATAAAATAGATATATACATGTAACTCATATTACCTTGGGAAAGGTAAAGAAATACAACATATAACAAAAACTAAAAGACTGCATCCATGAAAACTCAATAAAGGGTGTGAACTTCATAACATGTTGAAGGAGAAAAAATAAAAGGGATGAGCACAAATGATCAATAAGAGTTACAAATAGTGGAGGCGTGAATCAATAATAACTGAATCATAAAAAATTAGGAATAGTCAATATGGTATGGTGAATAAATAAAAAACATGCGTCCTTAATAAAATAATAATTAAACTATATCCATAGTTTTTTTCATAGTGAAAACCTCATTAATAGTATTAACTAAAAATGAATAAAGTGAATTATTATTATTTGAAATTCATTTATTGGGTACACGATACCAAAATATAATATAAATGTTTTTAGTCTTTTGGTAGAAACCCGTCTGATTTTTTTGAAACAAACTCGAAGGGTTTGTCACCAACTGATTTATCTCATGAGACATGTCCATGCATCGAGGGGATATAGCAGGCCCCACCCGCTGTTGCTTGTCCAAATCATTATTTATACATAGATTTAATAAAAGTACAATATCACTTCTCAAAATCTGTATATATTTGAGGATATTGATTAATCAAAGTATGTTGACATAAATAAAGATACTTTTAAATGAGACCACTGAAATTTTTCTGGGGAAATAATCCTTAAACAATCCAAAGTGTCCCATACCACCTTGAAGCATTCAAATCATAATCCCTTAGAATATCATGATAATAAAGAGAGTCTCTATATGAACTACCAAATGGCATTATATACACCACAAGAATGAAATAAATAGTGAATAAGGCATATATCTAAAAAAGTGAAAGTGTGAGGAGAAAAAATCCATTTTACTTTGGAAAGAAGAGTTCTTTTGGTAAATAATTTATATTTTATATAAACCTGGTTTTACACATGTATATACCATTAAAGAAATTTTAAGGGCATTTAGATTACATTTGAAGTATAAATGATATTCTACGGAAGTGGAATCATGTAAAAAGTGATTATAAATAATCATTAGAGTTAAAACAAGTTATGGAAATTTAAGGAATTCACTAATGATATTTTAAATCCCAAGGGCATGTTTTCTTTCATTAAACCAAAAATGAACCAAAATATAGATTTAAAGTAAAAATTAATGATTTAAAAATATAACCATGTCTTAAAACAGATTAAATATTGAACATCAAAATATATACGAATTTTAGAAGTTCCATTAATCAAGCTTCTATTTCAAAATAATTTTTGATAGATTATTCTAAAACATGTAACTTCTCAAAAAATATAGAGGTATTATGATTGGTACACATATATAGAATTTATGAGGAGTACATAAGAATAAATTATAATTTCATTTAGTTTAGTAGATATCTAGAGCAACTTGAATGAAAATGGAGGTTTAGGTAGAAAATACTCACTACTTTGTAATCAATTAAACCCTATTCCCCAAAATTAATAGTCACCAAATGATAAATTGAATATCATTAAAATAAATAGATTCATGTTATGAAACATCAATGTGAAGTATACATACACCATACACAAGTAATATTAGTGAATACATAATATCTCACAAAGATGGAAGTGGGATGAAGAAACCCTTACCAAGAACATTTCATTAGATTGAGGAACAATCAATGACATAATTATGTGTGAAAAACATAAAACCACACAATAAAAGTGGTATACATAATAAAACAATCATAGTTCATTCAGACATATTATAGTAAAATAAAAAACCAATGAGATTGATGTTTAACTAAACGAATGGAAATTAAGTTAAGATATCCCTTACCTTAAGCTCAAAGGTGTTCTTGATTATTCGTAACGATATGAAGAATAAAATTTAGCTTCATTAAATAATAATTCTATAACCTTATAATCATGTAATTGATATGGTATAACCTTATTTGGTTCATTCATGACTTTTTTATGGTTTTTAAGGGATTCAATTTTTTTTAAGCATTTTCTCCTTTGGTTTTCTTGATCAGTTTATTTGTATTCATGAATGAATGATAGTTTGAAATGTGGTAAAACATACAAAATTGTTAATATATATTATTAATTACATTAAATAAATTATCTTATAGTGATTTTGGGTTATATACTTTAGATTGATTTATTAGTTAAATGTTATTGACAAATGCATGGATTGACTTTTTCATTTTGTGCATAATGAACTTTTTTTGTTTTGTTATTTTGTATTATGAGTGTGTAAGGATTATATAATATTTCCTAATGAAAAATAACTATATTAAGATCTGGTTCAACCATTATAAAGGTTTCATGACAAGTGTTGAGGATAGTAATGAAAATTTAAAACCAGTCTTCCTTGAGTGTGATAATTTGACACATCTCGGATCGTGTTTCCATTTATAATATATAAGGATGGGGAAAGAGAGATGATGATTAAATATTACATTAGAATAATACAATTTCAGTTCATGTAAGGTATTGGAATTATCTTATAATTTTTATGAGGGTATATCTATAAATATTAGTAAATAAAAGAACTTGAAATAAAATAAAACTGAGAAATCTCTCACGAAAATTCGGCAGCCTAACGACGTCACATAAAATTTTATAAAATAGTTTGATGAGAGAAAGGGTTATCTCATGACTATTAAATAATATTGTAATTAAGGGTTATATGGAATGAAATATACCAACATAAGAGATAGTAAATTAAAAATATTAACAGAAAATAAATAAAAATAAAGAAAACAAAATAGGATGTTTACCTGTTGATCTCTTATCCTTGAGATCCTTCTTAAGGCCTTTGGTTTTGGCCTTTAGGTGAGACCAGAAGCTATAAAACATGTTAAAGCTTCTTGGGATTAGTATTGGGTTGATCTTAGGTAAGTCTCATGCCTTGAGAGGTGTGGGAGGGAGATGGGAATGAGGGTGGTATTTATAGTGGAAGAGAGGAGGAATTTTTCATTATTTTAATCATTATTACAATATTTTGGCTCAAGACAATGAATAATCTTAATTCATGTGACCCCAAATAGTAATAATGGCATGTTATTTTTAACCAAGTTGTATGACATAACTTATGATTTCATAAATAGTGTTTTATACTGATAATTTGTATATATGGTGTTTTTCCATATTTCACTATTCATCAAAAAAATTCATGAATATAAGAAAAATCCCAAAAATTAAACCTAACTATTTTTTGACGTGTAGAAATAAAAAATATTCCATTTTTCAAAATTATATTTTTCTAAATATTATTAGTTAAATTTTTCTATAAAATCATAGTTATTTCTAAAAATTACATTGTTAAAGGTATAAATAGTTTTATATCCCATTGAAAACATAATTAAGATCTCATCATCTTATTACCTTAATATAATAAAATAATAATATATTTTACTATCCATGTGGGTCATATTTCTATTCATATTAATATTCATAAGGGTGTGTTACTATTCATCAAAAGTCAAGTTGGTTTTATTAGACTCCAAATGAATTACTGATCACAACTCTAGATAACCATTTTTCAATATTCAAAACATAATAGAGGAAAATTTGTTCTTAACAACTATATTATAAAATGTTTTGTTTTGTAGGGACTCTGTGTTTCTTGTATTCTAAATTATATGAATTGGTAAATTTTTGGGGTGTTACATTATTCCTTCCTTACAAAGAATTCATCCTTGAAATTTTCTATTGAACTTCGAATGTTAATGGTTGATAATTTAAAATTCACTTATGGGAAACCCACATCAGTAATATAGTTAAAATATCCTCTTAATAAGAGGAATGGAAAATGCATCAATAACTATAAAACAATGAATTCAAATTTTACAACATGGTCATGGATGAATAATAAAGTCATCATCTAGTGACATTAAACTCTAAAAAAACCATATGATGATCAACTTAAACCATTTTGTAAATGGTTTAAAATTGAAGAATATAATCATTCCATGCATTATAGTGAAGTTAAATAAATTTCCATGATGAAATTATCATTAACCCTCAATCAACTAGAAGAAGATCTAAAATTCACATTCCAAACTTGTGAATAACTTCATCATGTATCGTCTTAAAATATGGTAGTACCTTGAATTAAAATAAAAACCATATTGGAAACACCCATTCTTATATATTCCATAAGTAAGACACATGTTATTGGATATATTACTAAAATCCAGAGTTGTTGTAAACTCCATCGATGATAGCATAGACCACTTCTCGACAAGTCAGAAATCAGCTCCAAGGTAGTTAGTATTTATTAGAATCATTCATTTCATCAACATTATGCCAACATTAGATATATATGTATATATATATTAAGGGTTTTATTTTCCTCAATCATATATATATATATATATATAAAGTTTAAATTTCTTCTGAATCACTTTTCCTTTGTACCATTTATCATATGAACACAAATTCTTAATGAAAGAGTACTACAGTACAATCCTTATATATCTCATAATTAAAATAACTAGTACATTACCGACAAAATATTTAAATGAATTATTCTTTACTAGGTGTATTAATCATTCTACATTATCTGTGGCAGCATCATTACTTGGTCATTATTCAAAACCAATATTTGGTCTATATTCCTTTGATGATTTGGAAAATGATTCGCATAGTGTCTCGTCTCAGTGTACTTGAATCATTGTACATAGGAAACCATTTACTTACCATTGAAATCATGAAATCAGTGTCCTTTTTCTCCAATCTTATAGAAAACTATCATTCCCTTCAATCATTTACCATGGTGATTCTTTCCACAATTTTCACATGTGAGAAAACTCTTCTTTCCCTTCTTCCCTTTATCCCTATATTTATCTTCCATCTGCTCATTCTTTTTCTTCCCATAAAATAAATAAGACTCATAGAAGTATTTACATATCTTGTTAACACATGATATTATTTCCTCATATGATAAGGATATATGAGATACAATCTTCCATTAAAAAGATGTCTTAAGACCATTAGAGATATGATTCTTCTTATCCTTTGCATAAAGTGCATTGGTGAAGTTTTTATTCTTTCTGCTAGGTTCCATTTATAATCAATTTCTATATTATACATTAGCACATAAAATTATGAATTCTCTATAAATATAAACATGGTATATCACATTACATAAATTTAAGCATCATAAATCCTAGAACCATATTATATGGTCACTTTGGAAGAATAAATAATTTTTTATAGTGGGCAAATAAAATGTAAATTTTCGTAAGAATATAACCTGGGAGTGTCAAACCAAGAGTGAAGCAAGGCCCCTTTTCATGTACTAGAATTCACCTGGTCAAGCCTGAAACTCCTTTTTGGAGTTTTCACTCTTAGGTACATATGTGAGGAGGTCACCTCTACTTTTTTGTATCTAGACAGGAAAGTATTTTCTAGAAAGATCCACATAATATATTCCTTAAAAAAATTATAGGATGTTATTGTTTATTTATTCTCATAGATAATCTTAGGGCTTTGATCCCAAACCTTAGTTTTCTAAATCTATTTCCCAAGGTTTATACTAAATTTCTTATGGTACCAAATGTAATTCCCCGACCCCTCTAGAAAAGAGCTAGTGAATTACTAATTACATTGGAATGATTACAATGAATCAAATATAGAAGTACCAAGTAGTTTAGTAGTCTCTAAGAAACTAGATACATACATTTAACACATATTACATTGGTAAAGGTATCAAAATACAAAATATAACAAAAACTAAAACACTACATCCATGAGAATTCAATGAATGGTCTCTTCTTCAAAACATGTTGAAGGTAAAAAAATAAAATGGGTGGGCTCAAATGCTTAGTAAGAGTTAAAGATTGACTAAGGAAGAATCGATAATGACAAAATCATAAACAATTTGGCATAGTCAATATGGCATGGTGAATAAATGAAAAACATACACATTTAATAAACTAAATGACACTACATCCATAGGTTTTGTCATAGTGAAAACCTCACGGATAGTAATAACTGAAAATGAATCAAAAGAATGCTTATTAATTGGAAGTCATGTATCTAGAACCTGATACCACCATACCATCGAAGTAGTATTAGTATGTTGGTAGAAACCTGTCTGGTTTTTGGAAACAAACTCGAAGAGTTTGTCACCAACTGATTAGTCTCATGAGACATGTCGATGCATCGCGGGGTATAGTAGGCCCCACCCACCGCTACATGTCCAATGAATACATTATACATAGATTTAATACATGTAAAATATGCCTTCTCAATATCGATATATATTTGAGGATACAGATTCATCAAAAGATGTTGACATAAATAAAGATACTTTTAAATGAGACCTTTGAAAAATTATTGAGGAAATAATCCTTAAACATTCCAAAGTGTCCCATTACAACATGAAACATTCAAATCATATCCCTTAGAAAGTGGTTGGTTTCATAGAGTATCAAATTCTATTCTATCTGATCATGACCTTATGATTACCTTGATGTTTGGGAAAATTATTCAGGAGGCCCTGGATATAAATACAAGATTCGTCACTACATATCATCCTCTAACATATAGTTAGTTTAGGAGAATAATTCATACCCTATAGGATATAGATATATCTTTCTCTAAAGAATTTAATGGTGGTTTGGATCATCACTTTCCTCTGGTTGAATTTTCATACAACAACAGCCTTTACTCGATCATTTATATGGCTCTATATAATGACGTATATGGAATGAAATATTGATCTAAAACATGTTGGTATGAAGTTAATGATATAAAGATAGTAACACCTAAAATGATTAATAAAATAGAAAAGATGTTTTTAGACATTCAAAAATACATTAAGGCACAAATAATTCAAAAAATCTATGGTAATAATCATTAATGTGATATAGAATTTATTATTAGTGAGAATGTATTTTTTGAAATTTAACCATTGAAAAAGGTTATGAGATTTATAATGAAAATAAAATTAATCCCTAGGTATATTGGTCCCTTTAAAAATCATGATATTATTAGGATGGTAGCTTATTGATTATAGTTTCCAACAAATCTCTTTTAAGTCCAAGATGTGTTCCTTGTATCTCTCCTGAGGAAGTACATACTTGATCGTTCACATGAATTGAACATAGAGGTAATATAATAATAAAATTATGTTTATTAGGTTGAATAACCAATGTAGATTTAATATTATATAGATAATATTCTATGAAATAATACCACTCACTAGATCAATGTTTTATGGTGAAACCACGAGCTTGAGGATACTACATAAGAACATAAGGATATAATGAGGCCGAAGTACCCCTGTAACACTAAAAGTTTCATTGATTGTTTTGAATACATTAAAGTTTCATTGAAGCCTTAAATTGAACATGATAAATATTAAATATTTCCTTATATGAAACACCATGTTTAGCTGAAGCTACATGAAATGCCGACTTAACTTATGTTACATGAAACCCCGAGTTTCTATGAAACTACATTTTATTATTATAAATATTTAAATAAGACGGTTATAACCTATTTTTTAAAAATTATAATATTAAAATTAATAACAACATTTTATATTTTATATAAAATAGTATTTTATAAAGAAAACACATTCGTAATATATCATATAATTTTCATTAAATTCATTATATGTTTTGAAAATATTGCTTTTTCAAAATAACTACAATTTATGTCCCCCTGTAAAAAATAATAATATCAATTTTTAAAACATTTAGAAATTTATTTTTATAAATAAAATCTTAATTTTATAATTCATAATTTTAAAATTATATGAGGGTTAATATTTTGGATTTTTCTAAAATATTTTATTTTCCGAATGAATTGTGAAAATTAATAAATTTTAATTGTAAACATCCCTCTAGTATAAATTATTTATACAGATAAATTATATTTTTAATTTCATTTTAAATTATAATTAGTTCAATTATTAATCAATAAATTCAATATAGGTATTTGGAATAAATTTCACAATGAAATGTGATATAAAAACATTTCTAACATTTGAACACTTTCACTTTAAAAACATGTTCTCTCATCCCATTTATGGGATTAATTTGAAATTAATTTTCAAAAACTATAAATGGAATTTGGAAAACATTATTATATATTTGGAATAATAATATTTTACAATTTTTATAATGATAACTTAATTTTTTACCAATATGATTAGTGAAAACAATAAAAGTAAATCACGGTGATTAAGAGAAAAATGAGATTACCAAGGGACTAAACATTAAAATTAAGTAAAACAACGACCTATTAACTTTTTCCAAATTCAATTTTATCAATATTTAGACATTAACCATTAATTCCTTTAATTTGGTGAATTATGAGTGGATTTTTTATGAAACAACATGTGTACACCTAACCTTGTTTTCAAAATTTCCAAATGTGTCCTCCCCTCACTTATTAATGGACACCACCTCTTCCCATATCTTTAATCCTTCAAAACCAATAGGTTATGCCAATGAAATAACAAATAACTTCAAAACGCCCATACCCTCATCCTATAATCTTTAATTTTGGTGTAAATCCATCAAATAAAGTTCTTTTGTGAAAACCAAAAGTAGATACCCAAAGAAGAGGTAACAATCATCAATGATGTTTTAATGTTAATTCTTCCTCAAAAACCATTAATTATTTTTATATAATTATTATATAATAATATAAGTATATTAATTATACATATACATTGTTATGTAAATGGTATTACTTTCAATCACACACACATCCATCAATTAGGTTATGAAATCATTGTTTGTGTGTACGACGTATTACCGCCTCGCGAACCAATGTCATCATTTTCCATTACCACCAATAATGGTTTGGATAATCATGTAAATAATATTTATATACATAATTTATGTATTCTATGATTTTATTATCATTTTATAATAATTATATCATAAATACTTCAATGCTTTAGGTTTTTTAATATGATAACGTAGTTCGTGTGTATAGCGGACTATTGTCTCAAGAAGCAATGTGATTCCATAAATATTATAATAGAATGTATTAAGGATAGGTTTAATAGAAATATATCATATAAAATACATAAAAATTATTCTGTAATGATAATATCTTCTATACATTTCTTTCTTTCAATCTAACATGAAAATGGAAACAACGTTCATGCGTACGTACGACTTACCATCTCCATTAACGGTGTATTTAATTTCCTATTTGAATCATTTATATTTTATTATAATAAAATATACAATAAATATATATGAAATTTATATCATGGTTTTTATTATTTATATCATGAATTCATTATTAATGTAATAGGACCAAAAATATAACAAATCAAAACATATACAAAAAACAAAGTGGTTTGTGCCTGAAATGTATCTTTAACATGTAATTGTTAATAAATTAGTAGTAAAAGCTCGGAAAAAATAATATTTCGTAATAAATTAATGGAAATGGATTTTTATTAGATGTGTAATAAATTTATATTAATTATATAATATTATTTAATGATTATAAAACAATTCAACACATAATGTATGGGATTTCAATCTCACTTTTATTTTTTGTGAGACACAAACCGTGTTCATCACCTATTTATTGTATGTGGTGTGTATACATTTAATGTATGTATTTTATAAATCTACAACCAAAAATTATTTGGATTTAAATTTTCATTCTAGGATATCTCTATCATGGGGTTTATTGTTAAAATGTTAACAAAGTGATAATGGGATTTCTGTCTCAATTTTCCCTATTTGAGACGTATGATATGTTACGCACCTATATTCTTTCATGGGTGTATATATAGAACATTTGATATATAGTATCATGAATTTTTCAATGCTTATGATTATATGTTTGATTTATATTATTCATTCATGGAGTTTTTGATTCAATGTTTCTGAAGTTTTAAGAATTTATTGAGAAAATCTCATCATTTATCTGGATTGTTTATGATTTTTCATCCACTAATGAAATCATATGATCAATCTCCCAATAATTATCATTAATCATATTATCCTCTTTTTATTCATGATATCTGCATGAAATAGTAACATTTTCCGAGTCTTTGGTACATAAGTTATTTAATAAAATGTTTTTAATAATATATAAAATTATTTCTCTCAGAGGTGGTAAATTTATTTTAATTCAAATCCATGTTTTATAAAAATATTTTAATATTTATAAGAATTTTAAAAATAATTTATAAAGGAATTTTTACCCATTTTTTCAATTAATTTTTTTTCAAATAAATATTCTTACCATTTTTAGATCGAGGAAATTTTCAAATCATTTTACAGTACAGGTGGAATGATCATTTAACATGTATAGAATGTACAGATTTCCCACCTTCATGAGATTCATTTAATCAAAGGTTCCCTTTCGATTTTACATGGTTATTATTAAAAAAAATATTTTTCCAAATATTATATAAATTCATTTTTTTAATACGGGTATCAAAATAAGAATGTTTTCAAAAAAATATGTTTTTAGAAAGCGTTTTCCAAAGAGAAAGGGGTAATTTCCTCATAAAATGTTTTAAATGATATTTCCAAATTATTTTTCAAATAATATACATCCATTAATATAAATAATTCTTTTCATGGATATGATCCAAAGTTTTCACTCATATAATTTCTATGAAATTTTTTTCTTTTCATTGAATGATTCTTTTGAATCCTAGTTCTCTTCCATAAGTCATATTCTTATGAAACTGACTTATTTTCACAGGTTATGCTATGATTAAATGATTGTGTAGACTATCTCATTTCTAAAAGTTTTTATATGATGATATGTTTATAATACCCATTTTATTTCTTGGGTAATGATATGAAGAATGTTAATGATCTAGTGTAACTCATTTGTACAATTTGATAATAAGATGGGAAGACCTATATCTCATTCTAATTCATTGGGTAATAATTTTCTAAAAAAATAGATATAAATAGTTGGATTTGGGAGTGAGACAATTAAATAAATATAGGAATGAAATGAGGAGTGAACTTGATATAGTAATATTGATCTGTAATGTGGAGCGCACATAGTTCATTAAAGTCATTTGTTCACTATGATGGCCCTAAAATCAATCCTTCACCAATATTGAAATGATTTTGTATAAATATTTTTATGATACAAATAGATGTCTTGTTCAAATGTTTTTCTCTCATTTATTGTGTTATTTTATTAACTTATGATTCATATCTTATAAACTTCCAATATTTATTCCACGACTCGTGATTATGACCTTTGATATGCAGGGAGTGGTTTTAAAATGTAATAATCATGTTAGATTTCCCTTAAATTCACATTATGCTTACAAAAACACCTTTTTCCACATATTTATTCAACGACTCATGATTATGATCTTTGATATGAGGGTAGTGGTTTTCATATGTTAAAATCATGTTATATTTCCTTTAAATTCACATTATGAGACATCCACTTTCATTCAGTGGGTCTTCTTATCCAGTTATGAATAATGGATTAGTAAAAATAAATAAATATTTTCTATTCTTCAGTTTTAGGAACAAGAAAATTAATATTGGTTATCCCCCATTTTGAAGGTGAATCAAATCAATGTTGGACTCTTATCAAGAATATAAGGGAACATTATGAAATTGAATCCATGGATTGGGATGCATTCAAGAATTTATTTTTCAATAATTACATTCCTCAATTTATTTAAATTATTATGGAGAAATAGTTCAATGAGATTAAGTAGGGATGATGAATCCATTGGTATGAGGCTAATTTTACAATATTTGTGAATTAAGCTCTTGGTATTATCATCCAACCTCAATTTAAGGTTTTTTGATTCTTTAGTGGCTTAAAAACAAGTCTCTAAAGGGTGTTAGCCATAATAGACACTAATTCAATGAATAAATTGTGTGTTCTTCTATAAATATTGAAATAGAGGTTGTATTTTGGTAACAATATAATACTTTGATAAGGAAGGGAAGAAATATTACGAAATCCCACATTTTTATTACTTAATGTATCATAAAATAATTAAACTTTGGGAATTTAAGAGATCTTTTAGGTGCATTCTCTGGTATACATGTATATATTACACAAATTTCATGAGGATAACATAAAAATAAACATTAATAAATTATTTTGGTAGAATCATTTTTAATTCCATCCAATTTCATCTCAATATAACTCATAACATGTGTAAATATTTCAATGAAACGTGTGAGTACAAATCCTAGAATGGAAATACAAAAGAAACACTTATTATGTGAGAAACAAGTTTATAACCGAGAATGTTCATTTGAAAATGAGGCATACCATAAAATCAAGATCATGAATCATAACATGTAAATATGGATAAAACATTTAAATGATACATTCTTAATAATGTCACCAAAGTCTATCCCTAAGGTTTCACAAATCATTATTACTGAGGTTATTCACTAAGGAATCATAAAACATGTTATCTATCGAGATTAAATTATTCACTGAATAAATTAGAGTGCAATAAGGGTGAACCATTCCGATTTATTATTTAATATAATCCAAATATTCATAATAGAAAATTTCATAAGTAACATGTGGTTAATAAAAAAGTTCATATAAAAATCTTGTTGTTTCAAAAGTGATTAAAAACAAGATCATTATGTCATTTACATCCCAATGAAAAGGAATGTGGGATTGATGTTTGTTAGACCTGGAATAAAATAAATCATTTTCACAAAAACTAGAATACACTTGGAAAATAAATTTTATCTATTATTCACAAGAAATAAAATAAAATTGGATTTCATGCGGAGTAGAAGGAAATTTTGGGAAGTAAATTATGAAGCATAACATGTGTAAAAAAATGGGTTTGAAAAAGGGAAAAATGAGAGAGGATAAGGGTATCCCATTCATAAAACAAAATTTTATAGTAAGGGTATGAATAAAATTGTAGGGTAATAGATTAATCATAATAATTAGAAAGCATATACAGAAAGAGGTTATTTAATAGAACTGAAAAGAAGGATATTTCCTTCACATTGAAGAGGTAATCCTAAATCTTTTGTGATGGAACCTTGGGGTATTGAGGAATTCATGGGGACACTAATTAGTATTTGAAACGACTATATTATCATGTATTATGGATTTTTAGTAAAGGAAAATGGATAAATGGGTGGGTATTTATAGAAAAAGGGGAATATGTTTTTAATAATTTCTAAATATAGGCCTTAGAAATCTGGGTTGTGGAAAATGTATAATCATTGAATGAACCATGAGTTTTTCCCATTATTTTTTTTTAAAATTTCGGTCACATTTTAAGTTATTATAACACATAATAACTGAGCATCATATTTAATTTCTTCTCTTATCATAGAGAGGTAATGTTTCCATAAAATAATGTTTTTAAAGAAAAAGTTTCCATTTTTTAATTTTGAAAGTAACTTAAGGGTCTAGAAATTGATTAAAATATATTAAAATTCTGCATATTAATAAAATAAAAAATTTTAGGTTTTTTTATTTGTTTAATTAATTATTAAATAATTATTGTATAATTTTGATGTCATTAAACATGCCAAAAATCCAAAATTGTATTTTTAATATTCATGGAAGTGAAAAATATTTTATAAAATTCTCACAAATTTAGCATAACCTAAATTCAATATTTTGATTTTAAAAATGATTTTTATTTTTTCATAATGAATCTTTAATTAATAGAATTTTATGTTATAAGAAAAAAATCCTTATTTATTAAAAAATTATGTTGAAAATGCATTGTAATATTTTTTAAACATAATAAAATTCAATCATATAATTAAATTATTTCAAAAATTTATATATAAATAAAATTGTTTTTATCCCACAATCTCTTTAAAATAATTATTATTCATAATACATTATTTTACTATAAAAAATTTATGTCCTTTCTGATATGTACAAATTCTGTCCGAAAAATAAATTAATCAAATTCATCTCTATTAAACAAATATTTTGTTAAAAACTATTATTTAATGTGTATGTCACATTTTTTTTCATAGTAGAACTAGTCCAAATTTATACAAGATGTTTGATTTTCTTTGTAAATAAAAATATTTTATATATTCTCATATTGTGACATATAATAAAAAGTTATTTTGAATAAACAGATCTATAAATAAAAGAAGTAAATTTTTGAGGTCACTACATTATTATCCCCTTAATGAAATTGTGTCCTCACAATTTTCTTTTGTTCTTTATGTTTCAAAAATTATCTATATTACAGTTGATAATCTTAATACATGATAACTTGTTTTGAATAGACTCAATAACACTTAATTCAGTTCCCCCCATATTCGGATGTTCCTCATTACATTGTCTTTTACATCCATTGTTTTTAAGAGTCATTAAATTTCATATAATTTTTATTCTTGTAGGTGAAAAATTATGCGAGAAACGTTTTAGTGTTATTAATCTTATAAAAAGATCCTAAAGGAAATAATAAACTTAAAATTTAATAATATTATACTTCTTGGATGATACAATTCACATTTAATAAATTGTTTAAATTATTTTTATATCCTTAATAATGGTTTGTATAATCTTGTGATTTACCAAAGAAAATAAGCCATGTGTTTCAAACCAAGAGTGCAATAAGACCCATTTTCATGCACCAGTTTCCGAACTATTATAGATAAATGTTTTAGTTTTTGGTGTCAACTATAGATACATCTATGTTAGATCCACATCCACTTTTTTGTATATAGACATTGATTTCATTGCTAAAAAACCACTTGTATATAGACATTGATTTCATTGCTAAAAAACCACTAACTTAGTATTTCACAAAAATACTATGATTATTTCTTAAATTTAAACACCTGTATAGGGTTATTATAAAAATTTTAAAATCCATATTTCTATAAATAAATAATCTATCTTTTGATACCATCTATGGAGCCTCACCTTTTTATTACATAACTTTTAATTAAATGATACACATTTATGAATTCATAAGTTTTTTTTAGGTTATGTGCTATTCAAATTAGGTACATATTATATGAATTACATGAGTATAACATCAAAATAAACATTATTAAAAAATTATGGGAGAATAATTTAATATTACATATTAATTTGTCTCACTACATATCATAACCAAGAGAAATATGTCAAATAAAAGTGTGAGAATTAATATAATCAAGGGAATAGATAAAATAAACACTTGACATGTGAGTAAAAACCATATTACTATGAATGATCATATAAAAACAAGGCATAAAATAAATTAATGAACATGAATAATATCATGTAAATTTTACTATAATATTTAAATGATGCATTCATAATCATATAACCAATATATATCCCTAAGGTATTATAAATCATAACTACCGAGGTCATTCACCAAGGAATCATAAAGCATGTCATCTGTAGAGATTAAATTATTTAACCAATGTATTAGAGAACTATGAGGGATAACATGTAAAATGTATTATTTAATGTTATCCACATAGATTATAATCCAATATTTTCAAAATATCTTGTAGAGAATAAAAATACTAGTTTTATAACAAAATCATTTTGTTTCAAAAGTGCATAAAAACATGATCATTAGGTCATTTTCATCCCTTGGAAAAGTTATTTGGGTTTCATGTATTTTAATACAATAATAAAATAAATAATTTTGACAACTATGTGTAAACTATTTTATAATAAATAGGCTAGGGTATTCCAAAATAATAAAATAAAAGAGAAATTATTGAGGATGAAGTGGGAAAAAATTCGTTGTAAATTTGGCTGCATAACCCGTATAACATATAGTTTTTAAAAGGGTAAAATGGAAGTGTAGAAGGGTATCCCATTCATAAAACATAATTTAAAAGTATTTTTATTAATGTAACGGTAATAAAAATAGTAATCATAATAATTATAAGATATGTAAATAAAGAGTATCTTGAAGTGAAGTGAAAAGAAGAATAATTCCCTCACCTGGAAGATTTACTCATAAATTTGGATTAATAGAATATTAAGGGATTGATGAATCCTTGGGGAGAAAACCATGGGAGTTAATTCTACAATATATTCAAGGAGTATGAATTTGGTGTGAAGGTAAATTTTGAAATGGTTGGGTATTTATATAAAATGTTGGTTATTTGTTTAAAAATTTCTAAATATATGATCTGGAAATCTAGTTTGTGGAAAATTATAAACCATTGAAATAACCATGATTTTTAACATGTTTTTGTTTTAAATTTTAGTCATATTTTTTGTTATTTTAACCCATAATAATAGATAATTATATAATATTACTTCTTTTCGCATAGAAAAGAAATGTTTCCACAAAAAATGTTTTTAAATAAAATGTTTCCATTTTATAATTTTGAAAGTAACATATAGGCTTAAAAATTGAATAAAATATATTAAAATAAATTAAAATTATAAAATCTTACATTTAGGTAGTGTATTATGGTTAATTAATTATTAAATAATTATGAAATAATTATGTAGTCATTAAATATACCAAAACCCGAAAATAGTATTTTCACTATTGATGGAAAGACAAAATCCTTTTGAAAATTCTTATAATCTCACCATTAACTAATTATATATTTTTATTCAAAATTTTTTTATTATATTATCATAATATATCTCTAATTAGGAAAAATTTTACATATAAATATAAAAAAATATTTTAAAAAGTAGTGTTGAAACTGAATAATAAAATTTTATGAAACACGAAAATTTTCAATGACATATTAAAATTATCTTATCATGTACTTTTAAATAAAAAAAATTAAAAATTTTATTTAATTAAAACAATATTATTAAAAAACATTAATTTTTTCTGAAATATTAAATCCTTACTAAAAAGTATAATTTTTATTCAAAAAATCAATTTTAAAAAATTCGCCTCAATTATTCACATATTTTATTAAGAAAATCTATTTTTTAATCTCTATATCACATTATTTTTAATAGTTTTATTATTAAAACTTTATGAAATATGTTTTATGTTCTCATGTAATAAGAATTTGTTCTCTGTTATTCTATAGAAACACATAATAAAAATTTATTAAAAGGAAAGAGATCCATAAATAAAGGAATTAAATTTATCGGGTCATTACATAGATTTCCAAGGAAAATATAAAAACATATAGAGAAGATGATGATATTTCCTTCATTATATAAGTTTAGGAAGTAGCATGGAGTAAATTTTCTTAAGATTGATACTATTTTTTTTAAATTTGTAAGGGAAATTCATCCACAAATTGATTTCCTAACTGATGAGAAGCAGATAGATAATAATGTGAAAAGAGAGAAAGCTATAAAGAATGAACCTCTCCATCTTTAGTGATTCTAGTTTAAGGAGAATGGTAATTATGCTGACCAATTCCTAGACCCGAGCGTTAATGATGATGATAAATGTCAGAAAAATCATAAGACCATGGACAAGGGAAAATCTCATTCGATCACTATTTATGATGAGGGGTGTGATATTGATGTGGTGAAATGTACACTTACCACCCACTATTGAACTGATAATTGATTATTTTACTATGTTTCTTCCTGTTATTTCATATCTAAATAATTGTATAAGGTTATGAATATGATAACCAGACAATTAGATGTAGACTTAGTAGTAAAACCACTAATAGTATTATAATATCATCTGAAGACAGTGGCTTATCTCTAATTCATGTTTGTGGAATTTTGATTCCCGAAATCCTTATCATTCTACCACTGGTTTAATTTTATTTTATCTTATTAATGGATAGTATCTTATTTCTAGAATATTTTCCTAGTATTCTACCAAATTTTTTTGTTGATTTCTCAATATAACTCATACCTAGTTCCACACCAACATTAAATACTCCCTATATAATGGCCCTCATTGAGCAGCGGGAATTAAAGATGAAACTACAATAAAACCATGATAAGATATTATTTTTTCCAAGTGTGTCACCTTGAGGTGAACTGGTACTTTTTGTGAAAAATAAAGATAGATCAGTGTAACTCTACAATGATTATTGGTAGATGAAAAAAAACCTGATAATGAAAAAGTATCATCTTCTCCATATTGGTTCCATATCTAATCATTTGTATGAAGTTCAATATTTTTCAATGATTTAACTTCATTCATGATATCATCAATTGAGGTTTAATAATGAGGATATACCTAGGATGGAATTCTATAAAATCTATTGACACTATGAATATATAGTTATTCTATTTGGTATTACTAATTATAATAATATCTTCATGGAATTAATTAATAGTGTCTATAGAGATTATCTTGATCATTTTGTGATTTTCTTTATAGATGATATTCAAAACTGTTTGATGATAAAGAAAAAGCATTAGGATCACATGAAAATTCAACTAAATATACAACGAATATAGTCAATGTAAGTTAAATGTACAAAGTGTTAATTTTGGATACAAGAGATTTCATTTTTTGGTCATGTAATCTCAAGAGAGGGTATATCAGTAAGTGCATTAGAGAAAAAGGCTATTGAATGTTTCCCTATACCGACCACGATGACTGAAAGTAATTTTTTTTCTTGGCATAGGTGGATATTATCGATGATCTTTAAATAATTTATCATAACTATCTAATCCTCTGACCATGTCAACTCAAAAGTTATAAAATTTATTTTTGACTAATGAATGTGAGGAACATTTGAAGGAACTGAAGTGAAGATTAGTAAGAAGACTTGTCCGTACATTACCCTATAATAGAGAAGGGTTTTTAATCTATAGTGATTCATATATGAATGGATTTGGATTTCTCCATATGAATTATTACATGGTTAGAGCATATGCCTCACAATAATTTAATATTCTTAAGAAAAATTACCCTAATTCTGATTTAGAGTTTTTAGTGGTAATTTTTTAATTAATGATATAAAGGAATTATCTGTTTCGAAAAAGAATGTGTGATATATGTACAAATAAAAAAGTGTAATGTATATATATTCAAAAATAATGATTTGAACATGAATGAAATAAGACCGTTAGAGATAAAAAAGATAATAAATACTCAATAGATTACCACCATAAGAAATTGAATAAGGTGTTTGATTCATTGAGTCAAAAGGATCATGCTAACTCTCTATGATGATGATTAAAATAGACCCAATATTTTGAAATTTACAAAGGATATAACTGGAAATCATGATGTAAATGGAATGGTCTTATCTTTATCAATTTAATGTTTGTCCATCTAAAAATTTGAAGATTAAATGGTTGTATAACTAAGATGTAGTGACACAAAAGAATGTTTAAAATTTTCTTTTATTTAAACATTAACATGGGGAGAATGATAATGTTATTGAACCATGTACGAGTTCTATATATACCATATTTAATGAAGGATATTTTAGAGAAATATCATAGTTCTTCATTGTCTATTTATTATGAAAGTATAAATATGTATAGAAAATTGAATGAATACTTCCGGCAGGATGACCTAAAGAGAGATATCAAAGATTTTTTATCTCGATGCTTGGTATGCTAGCAAGTTAAGGATAAAAGGAAAAATTATAACAGAATATTGCATCCATTACACACAAATTAATGGAAATAATGAAAATTAACCATGTATTTTTTCACGGGAATCCTAAAAACATCTAAAAAGAATAATAATATATGGGTTTTAGTTGATCTCTTTACTTGGTCCACACACTTTATCTTTATTGGAGAATACTTGTCTATGGATGAAATTTCTAGGATATATACTAAATATTTTGTTAGATTTCATGGAGTAACACTTTTTATTTGATTAGGTCAAGATATGTGGTTTACCTCAAGGTTCTCACGAAGTCATTGGGAAGCTCCTGATATTGAATTGAGTTTTAGCACTATGTATCATCCTAAAAAATATGGCGAGTCTGAATGAATAATTCAAACCTATAGGCAATGTTGAGATTATATTAAGATAATTTTATAGTGGGTTAGGATCTGCACATTCCTTTGGTTTTCCCCTAAAATAATATCTTTAACTCAATCATTTAGATGGAGGAACATGATTCCCTCTCTAAAAAATTTTAGATCTCCATCATGATGGAATGAAGTTGTGGAAGGAATGATATTAGGACGAAATATAGCTGATTAAATGGACAAGAGGGTTATATCCTTTTAGAACAATGTCATGGTAGCTTAGATTAAGTATAATGATTATGCTAATAACAACTTGTGTGGTCTAGAATTTGAATTTGGTGATAAGGTGTTTTTTAAAATTTCTCTATGGTATAAGGTTATGAGATTCTGAAAGAAAAGGAAACTAAGTGTTAGGTGTGTCTATCACTTTGAAATTATTGGTCATATAAGATGGTATACTATCATTGGGTGAATCCCCTAAACCTATATCAATTCCATGATATGTTCTATGTATATCTTCTATATTAGTAAATACCTTACCATTCACATGGATTGAACTCATACATAATATTATGGGAGTACGTTTATTCTTATGAAGAACAACTTGTGGACATTCTGGATAATATAAATAAAGGTATATGAAACATCGAAACTCAACTGAACATAGTTTTTTTGGAATTAATATTGGTTTTAAAAATCTATATGGGAAATTGGGGATATGATGAGGCACCAGTGTAATCATTTGTTTGTATTAAAGTGATGAATGACAAGGGATAAATTCATTTTAAGTGGGGTATAATGTTACACCTAGTGTTTATATAAATATATTTTCAATAAATTAAAATTTTATTTGATATGTTGAGTTTAACTCTACACCATGATATTATTGAAATATATTAAACTCCATGTTAATGTTTCTATAAACACAACAATGTATTAACATTTGTTTCATCCAACGTTGAGTTTCTACGGAACACCCTTTCAGTATTATAATTATTTAAAAAATACCATTATAACCTAAATGTTAAACATAATAATATTAACAATAATAAATATTTTTTTAAATATTAATTATAATGTTTTTATATGAATAAAACATTTTTATAATGAAATATATAAGTTTATCCAGTCTATATATTTAAAAAATACTATATTCTCAAAATAACTTCTTATAATATACCTCTGTAAAAAATAGTAAAATTAATTTTTTACACTTTTATAAATATAATCTGATAAATTAAACTTCATTTTATGAATCATAATATCAAAATTACCTTTGAGTGAGTTTTTTGGATTTCTCTGAAATATTTCCTATTCGGATGAATACTGAAAAATACTGAATTTTAATTCAAAATTCAATTTTCATCATGTTTATTTAAATAGTTTAATTATATTTTAATTATTTTCTAAATTATAATTTTTTCAATTAGATACCATTAAATCTAGTTTAGGTCATCCAAATAAATTTTACATTGATATTGGTTATAAAAACATCTCAATGTTTTGAACATTCTCACTTTAAAAAATCATTCTCTCATCCCTTCTGTGAGATTAATTTTAAATTATTTTATTCTACATATATGAATTCAATATGGAAAAAGGATTCAATGATTGAAATTATAATATGGAATAATTTATAATAAGTCTATCATAAATTTTTTTGATAAAGTTATTTGTGAAGGATGTTAAAATTAATCACGATGATTGAGAGATGAACTAGTTTATCATGAGCCTAAAATGTAAAAATAATAGAAAAAAAGATCTAAAAAATTATCCAACACCCATTGGATGTCAATATTTACATCATATCCATTGATTTATCTATAATTTTGAATTATTATATAATTTTTTAAAATTTGGGCACACATAACATTCTTTCCAAGAATTCCATATATCTCATCTCCCTCACTTATAAATAAACACCAAATCTTCCCTTATTTTAACCCCATTAATAACAATTCGATTATCCAATAACTGCCCAAATAAATTCTCATCATCCCTCCCATATAGATAAAATTATAAATTTTTTCATTAATCCATCCAAGGAAATTATTTTGTTCATACGAAAAGGAGATACACAATGAAGAGGTAACATTCATCAACAAACGTTTTTGTTTTATTTCTTCTTTAAAACCCATAAATTATATTTATATTAGGATTATCTAACAAAAAAATTATAATATATAGATTTATATTTTGTTATGTAATGGTTATATTCTACAACCAAAAACACTTCCATCAAATAGGTTACAAAATCATCGTTATTGTGTATGGGTGACTATCGCCTCATGAACCCATGTAATTCATCTTTCCATTTCCTCCTATGATGGTAGGGGATAATGATGTAATTACTAATTATGCCACGACCTGTCCTAGTGGGGCCCATGTCGTGACTCCCCAATCCCACCTCTAAAAGGCCCGGGGATGGTGACTAGCACTGAGTAGGCATATTACTAACATGGGAGGCGGGCTTGGGGTGTCTCGGTACGGGCCCCACTGGGACAGGTCATGACAGAATGGTATCAGAGCTATCATACTAGTGGATTGAGTTCTCCAAGATGAGTGCTTCGTGGAATCGTCAAACTGAATCCCTAGTGGGGGAATGTGGTTGTGTGAGTTGTCTCTAGACCACGGGTCTGGGTTTTGAGTATATCTGGATTAGTTCCACCTATTATGTGTTCAATGGACATATACTATTTAGAGATGATGGTACATTTACTTTGTGTATTGATTTATGTTTTTTGGGGTCCTCTATTGAGTATTGTTATACTCACCCATGCACGTGATTTTACTACATGGGGCGTCTCTTATACAGAAGAAAAGCCTTTGGATAGAGTCCAAGGTGAACCAGGATAAGACCAAGAATTCTGAGTTCCATACAGGCTGAGGTGTTCATATGGATACAAGCACCTATCCCCGTACCTCTTTGTGTTTATAGGTTAGACTTTTTAGTTTTCAGACTTTTTTGGTGGGCTTGTATTCTGTCCCAGTTTACTTTTAGTACTTTACTTCTCATCGTACTCTGTAGGTTAGGATTAGTTGTGTGCATGCATTTTGTTCCTTAGTGGTTTTTTTATATTTTAGCATTTGTGGTATTAGTGATGTGTGCATGTGTATAGGTACATAGGCAATGCCTCCAATGTCGGTAATATTCCTACTCAGTGCTAGTCACCAGCCCCTGGCCTATTGGAGGTAGGCTTGGGGAGTGGCGGCACGTGTCCAACTGGGACGGGTCGTGATAGAGTAGTATCAGAGCGAGGTCGGTTCTACCTTAAAAATGAGAGTCTATGAGTTTTTTTGGGAAATAGTGTTAAGTGTTTCGAGCTCGAATTTCAGGCCAGAGACTCCAGTGTTGGTGTGGACAGCCGACGTATCCATACACCAGGACACTGATAACCTATTTTTTTACTCAGTACATGAAAACACTAGTTGTGGGGAAATAAGAGATTGGTATATGCATCATATTGGAATGGGTTTTGTTTTACATGTCCATCGTGTTAGCTATCCAGATACACTCTTTGACCAAGGTACATCTTGTTCCTTACATGATGCCTCTATGCTGCATACCCGCTAGGATTCAGCATCATAATCAGGAGGATGACCCCCTCAGTGACGAGGCTTCAATACAGGGACCAGTTCCCGAGGCGTTTCCTCTAGGTAGTGCACCTGTTATACCTCCACTAGTGGAGCAGCCTGTGGTACCTGTAGTACCAACCGACGAGGGGTGCAGGCGGCGCATGCTCTATGAGTTCTAGAGACAGAGACCCCTTAGGTTTTGAGGCGAGCCTGACCCATAGGCGACTGAGGACTGTCCTGAGGTGGTCACCAGAGTTTTCCATATCACGAGGACACTAGAGGACCATATGGTGATCCTAGGAGCGATCCTTCTTCAAGGTTCAGTGAGACGATGGTGGAGTCTAACCACATAGACTCACGATGAGGAGACTCTTTTCTGGATGGAGTTTGAGAGACTCTCTAGGGAGGATTTCTCACTGGTTATGCTGAGATCAGTGCGTATCCAGGAGCTTCTTCAGCTCTATCAGGGCAGTTTTATGGTGTCTGACAATTCATCATGGTTCACCAACCATGCCAGGTACTCTATGGATATGGTCAGGGATCTGTACTACAGAGTTCGGAACTTAGACCAAGGTCTACGACAGAACATTCAAGCTAGTGTTGTGCCTATTTTCATTCAAACATATGATGGTGTGCTCGAGCGGGCTGGGGTGATCGATAGATTCTTGGCGGAGCAGAGACAGCTGATAGTAGTCAGCAGCAGGCTGACAGGTGCGGAGACCTCAGCAGTAGGGATCCGACATCAGACATAGGGATCAGGATGTGGGAGACGTCATCGGAGGATCCAGGACAGGGGTATAGTAGTCCAAGGCTCTCAGGATAGATCCAGTTAGACTAGGGAGAGGCGATTCTACTCATGTGACGGTATGGGACATCTCACTAGAGATTGTGTGATGTGTCGAGTTGCTGACATGGAGACAGTGGATGGACCACCAAGTCAGAGGCAGAGAGTCGAGAAGACAGACCTGCCAGGCAACGGACATGGAAGAGGAGCGTGGAGAGCTGCACATGGTGGTAGACACTTTGATCTACTTCCACCACCACCCACGGGAGGTCCGCACTAGTCTCGTGGAGCTGGGGGAAAGGGGCTGGGATAGCTACATGCATTCAAGGCATATAACCCAGGTACTCAAGGGATGATCTAAGGTACGATCTATGTCTTCTCTACATTAGATGATGTACTTGTAGACACATTTTCCAGTCATTCCTTCCTCACCACATGTCTTGTGCAAAACCTTGAGATTATGGTAGAGTCGTTTACTCGATCCTTTCACTTGGAGACACCTACAGTAGGAGACTCGATGATCACACACCTTTGCAGATAGTGTGATCTTACCCCTGGGGGCGATAGTTTCGGTTGGAACCTCTTGGTGGTAGCATCGAGGCCTTACGACGTCATTCTCAAAATGGATTGGTCATCCTTGGTCCATGTCCAGATTGACTGCTTTAGGTGAAGAGTGTGGTGTTTCCACAGCGACTGTATGAGGTTTTTTTTATCTGTGAAATGGAGACTCAGGCAGCACGGAATAGGATCATGTGTTGGAGGGTATAGCTGATCACTCGTGATTTGGATATCCTTACCCTCAGAGTAGTAGATGTTGTGAGCTTCCAGTTCCCAGCAGTAGTTGTGGAGTATGGGGACGTCTTTCTTGAAGATGTTCTAGGACTAGCTCCCCACTGGGAAATCAAATTTAGCATCAACTTACACCCCTGAACAGTGCTGATTTCATCATCCGCATGTCATATTGCACTTGCGAAGCTTCACGAGCTGAGGGTGTAGTTGGAGGATTTTCATTGCAAGGGGTTTGTAAGACCCATAATTTCTCCCTGGGCGGTCCCAGTATTATTTTCCGAGAAGGAAGATGGGAGTTTAAGGTTGTGTGTGGAATACCGGCACCTGAACCATGTAACAGGGAAGTACATGTATCCACTACCAAGGATCGACGAACTCTTTGACTAGTTGAGAGGGGAACAGTGGTCTCAACGTTTGACCTTCGATCAGGTTACCACCAGTTATGAGTACGGGACAAGGATATACCGAAGATGATTTTCAGATGTTGTTATTCTCACTATGAGTACTTGGTGACGACTTATTGCATAACGAACTCCCCTGCAATGTTTATGGGACTTATGAACCAGATCATCCATCCATACATAGACCGGTTCATAGTGGTCTTCATCAACGACATCCTTGTGTACTCGGCGTCAAAGGAGGAGCACGCAAGACACCTGTGGATGGTTGTGGATGTACTCTAAGAGGACCAACATTATGGGAAGCTCTCGAAGTGCCAGTTCTGGATTCGAGAGGTTGAATTTTTAGGACATGTTATTTTAGCTGATGGAGTCGATGTGGACCCAACCAAGGTGGAATCAGTGTTAGCATGGTAGCCACCTCAGAGCATGATGGAGGTGCGGAGCTTCCTTGGGTTGGAAGGATATCACCGAAGATTCATTCCTAATTTCTCCCAAATATCAACACCGATGACAACCATAACTAGAAATGGAAAACCCTCCATGTTGATGGAGAAGTGCCAGCCGTCTTTCAAACAGTTGAGGCAAAGTTTGACGAGTGCCCTGATCTTGAGATTACCAGAAGTGGTCCTGAAGGAGTTTCATACATCCCCCTTGGTGGTAAATCCTGGAGTGGTGAAGATATACCAGGATCACTAAAGAAAGTTATCAAGGTCAGGCATGAAGAAGGAAGTATAATAGTTCGATTCTCGATGACTTACATGCCTATAGTTGAGGGCTGAGCACCAGGTTTTAGAGAGATTATCTCACCCCTGGAAGTTCACATCCTGGTTGTGGAAGGTATTTCCAAAGGATTTAAGAACTCAGCTACGCTTAAGCACAACGTTCCATCCTTAGATAGATGGTTAGACAGAGAGGACCATTCACGTTCAGGAGGACATGTTGCGGGCCAATATCTTGTACTTTGGTCACATTTGGGAAGACCACCTACGAATGGTGGAGTTTTCATACAATAATAGCAACAACTCCACCATTGGTATGGAACAATTCGAGGCTTTATATGGGAGACCCCTCCTGTCACTGCTTTGCTGGACCGACCCCAGAGAGTCAACACTCATCCGTCCAGAGTTTGTGCAAGCTACCACCGAGAAGGTGCAGATCATCCAGGGGTAGATGAATTCGGCACAAAGCAGGACGAAGTCTTATGTAGACAGACGATGAAGATATCTGGAGTTTGAGGAAGGGGACCGTGTCTTCCTTTGGGTCTCACCTCGGCGAGGGTTATAAAGATTTGGACGAGACGATAAGTTACCTTTGTGGTTCATCAGACCTTCTTAGATAATGCGCAGAGTTGAAAAGGTGGTGTACCACCTGGCTCTACCTCCACAATTTCACTAGGAACATGTTGTCTTCAACTTGTCACAGTTGTGGAGGAACATGCATGACCAATCACACATCATCAACCCGGGTGAGCTAGACATTGAGGATGGAGCGATCTTTGCTAAGTACCCAGTAGTGATCGAGGATTGGCAGGAGAGGATCTTTCATGTGAGATTGAATCCAAACCGATGACTGATCTCCCTCTTTGTCGAAGACAGAGGTAACGGTTTGTTATTTTGATTCTTCTTTTCCCCATATTTGAAATAAAATGATGAACGCGGATCAACCCACGGATCGTTCCTTCCTGCAGGAGGGTTTTTATTGTGTTTTTTGTGGATTAATCCATGATTTTGAAATCCTTGTTTTGATTTTCTCTGTTTAATCCTTATAATGCGAGAGGATCAATGCTCTGACGAACGATGGCAGATATTTGTTCTTTTATTTTGGGATTGGGATTTTCCCCCTCTTTTTACCAGACATTCATTGCATTCTCCATGGGGCGATGAACCAAAGATTGTTACACATCCATTCTACAACGCAATGATCCCAATTTGGAGATCCAACATCATGACGACCTAGAAGATGTGAGACGACAATGGATGATGATGAATCGGCTCAGATCGGGAGAGACCGTTCTTCGAGTGTTCATCATGCGGGTGGATAGATATGCGTTTTTTGGGACCGATCGGAGGCCCGAAAACAACCCAAACAAATCGGGGATGTCAGGGAGACCTTAATATTCATTTTTCATAGCAAACGGATGGTTGTATCAAAGATCATAGCTCCACCCGAGGTGCAATGGCAAAGGTCCAGAACAGTGTGTTTCCTGAAGAACACATCATATAGGTCTGGAAAAGTGGTGGCTGGGGTTCCGCAGAGCGTGAAGCAATGACACGGCGTGTTCTCTAAATAACATGGTATGTGGGTCCTTAAAAATGACTCAGCGTGTATCGAGGGGATACACGGACACGGGGTGGGGTACACAGCCATGTACTCTACCACATGGCCAGACCAGGCCAGTTGCATGGGTTACCCCATTTACCGGTCACATGGGTTGTGACACATGGGTTGAATCCGTGTACATGCATATGGCTAGGATACATAGAATCCTTCCATGATAGAGGAACACGGCGTGTCACCCTCTTACATGCCATGTGTACCTTCTTCTACACGACAAGCCTTGTGACACGAGCCATTGTACATGGGCAGTACCCTGGGTCAGAGGACATGGAGTGTGACCTTTCTACATGCCATGTACTTTTCAGTACATGACTTGATCTTCTTGTCCACCTTATCTTGGAAATGTTTCAATTGGGTTAGTGAATCTCTTTCTCATTCCCCTGAAGGTTTGGCATCGTTTCCTTTTTCCGGAGTATGATCCTTTCAGCAGGACTTTCCAGGATAGAGTTAGGTATCCCTCCGATAGGCCCAGAGCGAGATCCTTTATCCTATCTTGACCATAGGTAGAGTCAGGTACTGATGTGACTATCCCCACAGGGTGATGATCCTCTACCTAGCAGGTGAATATGGATGAGTCGCGGTATCCTCCAAGGCCCCGGAAGTGATCCTCATCTGTGTATCATGATCTTTCACCACTCAGGAGTGTGGTCTCCCGGAATGAGTGTATCTATCTATAATGATATTTCCTAAAGAACAGTACTTCTCGGATGGGCGTCATCAGAGATATCAGACTCATGGAGTGAGTTCTCCTTGACGAGGGATTCATGGAATCGTCAAACTGAATCCCTAATGGGGGAATGCAGTTGTGTAACATGTCTCTAGACCATGGCTCTGGGTTTTGAGTATATCTAGATTGGGTTCACCTATAATATGTTCAGTAGAAATATATTGTTTAGAGATGTTGGTACCTTCTTTTTTGTACTACTTTTCGGTTTTCAGGGACCACTACTGAGTATTGTTAAACTAACCCTTGTACGGGCTTTAACCGCACGTGTCGTGTCTTGTACGGACGAGTGGCCTTTTGATAGATTCCAGGGATGACCAGGACAAGACAGACCTTTCTGAGTTCCCAACAGGCCGTGCTTTTCCTATGGATACAAGCAGCATTCCCAAAACCACTTTTTATTTACAGGTTGGACTTTGTAGTTTTCAGAAACTTGTTTTTTAGTGGGATTGTATTCTGGCCAAGTTTACTTTCTGATTGTACTATGATGGTTGGGTTTAGCTGTATTCATGCATTTTTTTCCTTTTTGGATTTTTTATATTTCATCACTTGTGGGATTAGAGGTGTGTGTGTGTGTGTGTGTGCGCGCGCGCGCTTGTGTATGTAGGTACTTAGGAAATTCCTCCCATGTTAGTAATATGCCTACTCGGTGCTAGTCACCAACCCCTAGCCTGTTGGAGGTGGGCTTTAGGAGACGCAGCACAAGCCCCAATATGACGGGTCTTGACAAATTATATATGATATATAGGATATTTATTAGGTTATTATTATTACGTAATTTATATATTACACATAAATTCATGATTTCTATTTTTTATTAATATGATAACTTTTTTTGTGTGTGTGGAGGACTACTACCTCATAAAGCATTGTGATTCATTAACTCTTTATATTGAATATTTTAAGTATGGGTTTAATAAAAATATGTGATGTATATAACATAAAAATTATTCTATTAATATATTTTCTCATATACTTTTCATTCATTCAATTATTAAAAAAATGGAAATAATGTTCATGCGTATGTACGACCTACGGTCTCCCTGAAGGGTGTGTTTCATTTACTATTTATAACATTTATAGAATATTATAAATAAATATATACTGAATATATATGATATTTATATAATTTTTATAATTATCAAGATTATTAAATCATTATTAATGTAATAATACTAAAACTATACCCAATCAAAACATATAAGAAAAAGAAATTCATTATTAACTGAAACATAGCTTAAAAAATGAATTGTTAATAAAAGGGTAATAAAAAGTCATAAGAAAATAATATATTGAATGATATAAATAATTTTGGTTATGTAATAGAATTATAATAAATTTATATTTCTTATGCTATAGGATTAAACAGATATAAATGATTTCAAGACTTAAGGTAATGTATTTTGGTCTCATATTATTTTTGGTGAGACAAAAACCATGTTCACAAACTATTTATTGAATGTAGGGTGTATATTTCTCATGGATGTATATTATAATTATCCAATTAAGATATATTTGGATTTATAGATAAATTTAAAGATATCTATTTCATGGTATTTATGGTTAAAATGTTAATAAAAATGTTAGGGGATGTTTTTCTCAATTGTCCTTATTTGAGGCGTACATTGTGTTTTGCAGCGTTATTCTATCATAAAGTGCATATACAGAACCTTCTAAATTTAATATCATGAAATTTTTCATTTTATTGATATTTTATGTTCATTTTTTTCATTACTTGATTGGGTTTATGATTCGAAGTTAAAAAACATGTAAGAGTTTATTCTTACAATCTCATCATTTATTGGGATTATTTATGATTTTGCATCCATTGATGAAATCTTATGATTCATTGCTCAAAGATCCTATTGAATTTTCTTATCCTATATTTATTTATGATATATTCATGTAATGGTTCCATTTACACTATTTTTTTACTTAATAGAATAAATAAAATATTATTAACAAAATCTGACTTTATTTCTCTCTTTGGTCAGAAATATGTTTTCATTCCAAACCATATTTTCTAAAATTATTTGAAAAATTATGTGTTAGAATTTAAATATTAATTTCTTCAAATACATTTTTACCAATTTTTTCTTCTTAAAATAATTTTTTAAAAATAATATTATTGTCATTCTTCTATCAAGAAACGTTTCTACACTTTTTACAATTCAAAAGGAATTCTTAGTTGATATATATGATATATACAGAATACCCACTAACCATCATATTAATGTTGTTTAATTTTAATGTTTACAAGGTAATTTTTGTTGAATTTTTCCCTCTATTATTCTTTAAATTCATTATTTTTTAATTTTTTTCAATGAAACTGGATTAAAAATTGTTTCCTTATATAAAAAACTGTATTTCAAAGTAGAAAGGATCTTTTCTTTAGGAAATTTTTTATATGTTATTTCGAAATTATTTTCCTTCCCATAAAACATATATTAGTGTTAAACATGCCATACTTTCGATATGATTCTATGGTGCCATTCATATTCTTTCTCTGGATGGTTAATTTTTTAATGGAATGATTCTAATAAAATATTTTTCTCTTACATGAGTTATATGCTTCTGAAACTTAATTCTTTTCATAGGTTATGCTATGATTAAATGAAAATGAAACCTATCCCATTTCCATAAGTAAATTTATGATTATAGGTTTTTAATACCCATTTCATTTTGGGGATATTATATAATGATATTTTTTGATCTTGTGGTGCACATATGTGGGATTTCGTTATGATAAAGGTGGGACCTTTATCTACCTCCAATTCATTGGGTTAATATTTATATATCTCATCAGATATATATGGTTGGAATGGGCTGTAAGCCTCGTACAGTAGTCCATGGCCAAAATTATGAGTGAACTCAGTACAGTAATGGAATTTTTCTATTATGATTTCCTTGGTAGAAATCATTGACCAATATGGTAATGATTTCTTAAGATTATGTTTATGACACAAATTCTTGTCTTATTCTATTTTCATTCTCCCATGGATCATGTTTTTGATTTCCTTATGATTCAAGTATTATGAACTGGAAATACTTATTCCATGAATAATTATTATGATTTTTAATATGAATGTTATGGTTTTCAAATATTATGACTGTTTCATCATACCCTTATATTTAGGTTATTCTGATGTATCTCCCTTATTTACCCTTACTGATCATCTAAGCTCACCCTTTCTTATGATTTATTTTCCAAGGTTATAAATATATGTATTATGTATGATGTGTATATTAAGGGATCTAGTTATGAAGAACATATTGGTAGATAATGTTTTTCACTTATGGATAGTTGATTATATAACTAAATGAACTAAAATAATATGATCTTTGGGTGTGTGTTTGTGTAATGTATTAAATATTACCTAAAAATGATGCAATGTATTTTTATGTTAGGCTTGGGTCTCTATAATCCTAATTTTTTTATAATAATGTGATTGATTTTAGAGAGAGAAATTCATGTTTGGGGGGGGGGGATAGAATGTAACTCCTTTAGAATTTATACCATTATAATTTATAGAATATTATTTTTCAAATATATTTAATTTCTTTGATATCTTATGTTATATGCAACACCGAGTTTTAAAGAATCATGAATTACTATTATGATTATTATTTAAACAATAATATTACAACCATGCTGTTAAAATTTGTGGTATAAATAAAAAACCACATTTTAAAAAATAATATTTTTTAGATAATTAAAATAGTTGATAAATTATTACTTTAATTTTGGTACAATCATTATATTCTTTAACGATACTTATTTTCTCAGAAAATGTATTTTATTTATTTTTTTGAACAAAAAATAAATAAATTTTATTGGTTCTAGAAAATTTATTTGAAAATTTGAAATTATTTTTTGGAATCAACATTTAAAAATTTTCTAGGGCTTAACTTTTGGTATTTTTCTAAAAAAATAATTTTTTGTTGAATAGGGAAAAATACAGGTGTTTTACGAAAATTAACATTCTATTCAAATAATTTGTAATGTTTGTTTTTTAAATTGATTTAAATGTTAAATTAGTTCAAATATATTAAAATTAAGCTAATTTGTGTGATTTTATTTAATTTTTTTTTTAATTTTGATATGAAAACATTTTATACCTATTAATGTTTTCCCTTTGGAAAATAGTTTTTTCCACAAGCCTATGAGAAAAATTTAAAATCAAATTCTATTACTTATATGAATTAAATTTGAGAAAATTTATTCCATATTTGGAATAAAAAAATTTTATACTATATAATAATTTTAGGTTTATTGTTTTCATAACGAATAGTGAAAACCCAAAAAATTAATTATTCTGACTATGTTAAAAATGAATTTACGAGTGATTAAACTAAAGAGATAAAGAATAAAATGAACTAATTTTCTTTTATAATTCATATTTTCTGGCCATATTTTGACCTTATAACTTATAGGGTTCAATTAAGGTCTATTTTGGAGTCCTGTGTCATTGGAAAAACGTGGTTATAGCTTTTTTATTTTCAAAATACCATTTTTACCCTCTCTCCCACTTTTAAAAGTCCACAGCCACACATCTTCACTTAAAACATCAAAAAACCCAATATTTTGGAATATCCCTGAAAAATTATTTTCCTTAATAACCTTATATAAACTTATATTCCTTGGTATTGTTATGAAACCTACATTTTATGGCTTTTGGTACAAACCTAAAGAGATTCTACGAAGATGTGGTAAAATTCTTAACCTTTCATTTTTTTAATTTATTCCTCCACCTCCTTAAAATCATATTAAAAAATGATGATATAAATACACCAAAATATACCATATACTATGAATTTATCATGTAAATTTCAAAACATATATCCATCAACTCATCCATAAAATGGGAAATGAATTCGTCGATTGTGTGTACTTCAAACTACCTTATCACGAAACGATGTATCTCATTTTCCATTACCTCCTCTCAAAGTTGGAAAAAATGATGGATTTAAATTATATATATTAAATTTATTAAATATTTAATATTATTTTGTTAAAATATCACATATACCTTTTAGTTTCCATTCTATGAAAATTTGATCACATTGCTCATGTGTCCGATGGACTACCTTCTCACCATGTGTTGTGATATTCTTAGTTATCCTTTACATGGAAGGTAATAAAGACATATTTAATTAATATATGTTATTTATATTAAATAATAATTACATTTAAAATTTTATATATTATATAACTTCATTTAATAACATATATATATATAATGTAAACAACATTAATGCATACGTACGACCCACAGTATCCTTTAACTATGTACTGCATTTTATCTCTCTGAATTTTGTGGATTAATTTAAATAAATATTCACTAAACATAAATGATACATGTATCATGGATAAAATTCTAAATATTATTAAACCATAGAAATAGTAAAAGGACCAGAAATTCTAAATCAAATCATACATGATAAAAAAGGTGTTATTACCTGAAAGATGAGTTTAAGAGAGGATTGTCAATGAACGGGAAAAAAAGTACAAACGTAGACCATATATTTTATGATATATATATTCATGGTAATATAATATATTTATAATAATCTTATATTTATTATTATGGAGTTTTTATTGTGTACGAAAAATTTTGAGAGTTACAATAAGGGATTTCTAGTCCCCCTTTTATTTAAGGGAGGCACATGCCATATTCACCACTCGTTTCTTCTTTGTAGTGCATATAATTCCCAATTATACATATTTTTATCATTAAAATCATTATTTTTATGATATTTAGAGAATAATATGGTGTTATTATTGAATGGTTATTATGATTCAGACCTCACCAATGTGGTAAAGCTTTAATGTAACTATTATTTTTCACGATATTGTTTAGGAACAAGTTACAAATGATAAATTTTGTCATCCAAATATCATTAAATTTGTGAATTTTATTATCATTTTGTTGTTTATAAATAATAAATGTTTTCCTATAATTTTCATCAACTTAATAACTAAATATTCTAATATAATTTATTTAATGAAATATATATTTACTTCTCTGTTCAGTGAAAAAGAATTTTCCTTCCATATCCATGTTTCTAAAAGTATTTTCAAGAAATTTTTTAATATTATTATATGAATTTTTAGATTACTTTTTACCTTATTTTAATATTTTAAAAAAATTAAAAGGAATTGTCACATCATTTTCCAAACATTTCCTATTTGGATTTTACTTAAAATCTGAAAGGAATGTTTTTTAAAGTTTATGACATGAATAGAATTTCTTAATGTGATTAACTCTCAATCATTAATAGTTTACTTTATTAGTATTAGAGGTGATTAAAGAAATGTATATTCACTTTTTTGGGAAATTTTTGTTTTTAAGTGACATTTTCAAGTCAAAAAGGGAATTTTTTTAAAATAAATATTCCTTGAGAACTTTCAAAATCATTTTCCAACAAAGATTACATATTTTTATGTTACTAATTCTTTATTGGGGATTTGATCTAATAATACCATCTTTATTATTTCTTTGGATGGTTTATTTTTATGATGAAAAGATGTCTATGAAACCAGCTTCTCTTCCATAGGTTATGTTATAATGAAATGTTAATGAAAATCAATTCTTTTCTTAGGATCACAAGTGATTAATATCTTATGAAGCCCAATTATTTCATGTGTTTTGATATTAGGAATATTTTATGAATTTCAATTCTATTCCTAGGTTTGGACATAAGGAATGTTTTATGATCTTGTGGAACAAATTTTTATGGTTTTCATTATGTAATTGTGGTTATTTTATAACCATGTATAGTGTTTAGTTAATATACAAGGATATTGGTTATGTTATATTCAAGGATAATTAATTTTGACAACCATATATGGAGGTCACATTATAACCAATGAATGTTAAGATATATATCTCCATCATATATGTTAGGTAAGGATAAATATCCCATGATATAGACATGAATACAAAGGGGAGTGAACCTAGTTCAATATGGGACACTGTCCAATATGATTGTCTTAGGAGATAACCTTGATTACTATGATGGCCTGGTGAGTGAACCCATTGAACTATAACAGCCTTGGAAATGATCTATGACTACTAAGTAAATTAATTTTTATTGTTGTGTGTATTCCACAAACCTATGTATTATGCTGATGTTATGATCTCTTATAATATGTACATTGACTCATTTTTGAATCATGTCAAATGAACATCCATGATTTATAGACTCACTCAATATTATGATACTTGATATTCATGCTATGGATTTAAAAAGTTAATCTCATTATCCAATATATGTATTCCTATATTATGATAATGTCATAATTGATATCTCTATTTTTTACCCTTACTGTGAATATAAAGACACTATTTATTTATTTTTACATACCCATGTAATGAAGAAATTTATTATGTATGATAAGTACTAGATAGATTCTAGTAATAAAGAACATAGTGGTAGAAAATGTATCCCACTTATGAATAAATTTTTTCTTATTTCATGTTTCTAAAGGAAGTAAACCCAACTGATTCTGGCATGAATCATTATATTATGTAATGTATTTTAATCTATTAATATATATAATATATGGGTAAAATTATTTTTTTAATAGTTGGTATCAGATAAAAGGATTATATAACCTTTAGAAATGTGATTGGGAAAACCTTCGTTAATATCCCATAGGATGAGTCTATGTATTGGACATCATCTTAATATTTTGGAAAAGAATATACTATATTTTTTATCGATAAAGACATAAATTACTTGATATTATAAGTGGATTTGGTTCCAAAACAGATATACATTGGTGTAAAAACTCTGCTAAATTCATATCATGGTTGACTCGAGCATTACATAGTACACCATAACAAACCTTATTTCACACGTAGTTTAAAACTCAATATTTTGTTTAATTCTCATTTTATTTAGAAACCATCATGAAAAATATTAAAATATAATGACCATGAAAACCAACATAAAACCTAAGGTGTAATATATTAAAAATAATATGACCTCATTTATAAATCCAATGAATGAATTATCACTCTAATAAAAAATTCTTGAGGATTATGCTGACCATTTTCATTTTACAAAGGGGTTAAAGATGGAGAAATTAAGATTGATTGGTGATAGGGATGATCAAATATTTGGGTATGTTAATTTATCATGGTTATATAAATTCCATTCACGATTAAAATGAATATTGAAATATTATTTTTTTACCTTCAATGATTATATTTTTAATTAGTAGTGAACACCCTTAATGGTATGATGAATAAATATCAAGTATATGATTCTTAGGTTGTTGGAATTTTTGAGAATTTCCTACCTAAAAATAATTCTATACTCTTAATAGTGTAATTTAATTTTATATTAGGCATTAATTTGATTCCTCTACCTCTCTCCCACATCTATTTTCAATGAATAGAAGTTACCCTTGATATATTAAAACAATATATGACCATATATCAGTTAGATGATAAATATAAATTTCTTATGAAAACTGAAATATATTTTATGATTCTTTATTCCCATAAAAAAGGGGTGTTTATCTAAAATTTTCTGAGAGAAAATCAACATAGATAATATTCCTATTATGTGATAGTTTTTAGGTCTTTTTGGAAGAGTTTCTTAGACTTCCACCAGAATATGAAGTTGAGTATTCAATATCACTCATACCTGAATCCACACCTATTTCAAAAACTCATTGTATAATAAAAATGATTGAGTTGTAGAAATTGAGGAATAAATTCCAAATGTAAATTGAAAAGTAATTCAATCACCCAAGTGTGTCACCTTTGAGTGAAAATATTATTTTTTAAGAAAGATGAACAAAATTGATTTTCTGTTGATTATAATGAGATGAACAAGATCAAAATCAAGGATAAGTATATTCTAACTCATATTGATGACTTCATTTACATATTTTTATATCTTAATAATCTTCCATGGTTGACCTTCATTACGGATAACATTAATTAAGGTTCATGAATGAAGATATACACAAGAATACAATATGTACAAGCTATGAATACTATGAGTATAACGTGATTATATTTGGTCTTATTAATCCCCGTATATATTTAAGGATTTGATGAATATTACCATTAATGACTACCTTGATTAGTCTGTGGTAGTATTTATAGTTTTCATTCTTACATATTCATAGATAATGAAAGTACATGTATGTAAGTGAACATTTTCCCAGACAAACCACTATGAATTTATTTTAATTATTTTATGGTTTAGTTGGATATTATCGATGGTTTTTGACAATTTTTCATGGCTATCTAATCCACTCCCCATGTTAAATTGAAAGATATATCAATTTCTCTAGATAAATTAATTTGAGGAAAATTTTGAGGAACTAAAGATAATATTAACCAGTGCAACAAAACTTTACTTCCCTTGTAGTGAATATGGGTTTTAAAACTATAGTGATGAATCTAATATGGTATAACGTACAATGACCTGGTTATAGCTTATTCCATATGAAAATTGTATGTTCATTAGAAAAATTAACTAATTCAGGATTTGTAGTTATCTAATGTGATTATTGTATTAAAGATATTGAGGAATTATCTTTACAGATAAAATTTTGATATATTCATTGGGTAAAAGTTTTGAAGTAAATATTTACAAATATGGATTCAAACATTCACCAGAGAAGATGGTTATATATTCTTAGAGATTAAAAATTCTCAATATGTTAACACCCATGGAAATTGAACAAGGTGGAATATTCTTTGAGTAGAAGGCATCATTCTATCATATCCATGACGAAGATCAAAATAGATCAAATATTTACGTATTTGAAAAGGATGGATATAGAAATCCTAAAGGAAAGAAACAAATATTATATTTCTCACATGAGTGTTCAACCATCTATATAAGTCAATATGAAATAGGCATATAAGGAATATATAGGTATATAGAAAAAGTTGAGAAATGTCCATGTTTTTATCGTTGATTTTCATTGAGTAATATGTTTTTTGAACCATGTTTTTGTCTCTAAAATACCTATTTTAAATATGGAGCTTCTAGATGAGGCTTATAGTTTTTCATTATCTATTCATCATGAATGTGTAAAGATGTATACGGATTTGAAAGAGTAATTATGGTTGTATAGAATAAAAAGAGATATTGTAGAGTTTATATCTTTGTTCGTGGTTTTTTAGTAAGTTATGGTTGGAAGGAAAAAATTTGAAGGGGATGTTTCAACAATTACTCATACCAGAAATAATATGTGGAATCAATCCCATGTAATTTATCATTGGACTTCCCTAAATGACTAAATTGAGTGACGGTAGTTGAGTTTTACTTGATCACCATCAAGATTTAGAATAATTCATTTATATTTGAGAATATCTCTCTCTGGATTAGTTTTCCAAGATATACATTAATGTAGTGGTAAGGTTTCATGGAGTACTACATTTTGTAATATATGATCTAGATCTAATATTTACCTTGAAATTCTATAGAAGTCTCCAACATACCCTAGATATGGTGGTATGTTTAATCATAGTGTATCATCCCCTGATAGATGTTCTATATGAGAAAAAAATTATAACTCTACAGGATATACTATGATCTTTTGATATGGATTTCAAAGATGGTTGGGATCAACACCTTCTAATAGTTTAATTTTCATACAACAATAGATTTCGCTCAGTAATTTACATGGAACCTTATAAATCCATATATGTAATGATGTGTAGAACCATAATGATTTGGCATGAAGATAGGGAAATAAATATATTAGTACCTGATCTAGATAATGATATGAAGAATGATTTTAGATCTATTCAGCAAAACAAATTCATGCAACACCACCCAACACAAGTTTTGCTAATAAATTCCAATGGGATCTAGAATTTGAAGATGGTGAGAATGTGTTTCTGCAAATTTCACCATGGAATATGGTTATGGGATTTGGAGGAAAGGAAAATCTTTTCCATTTTTATATTGGTCCCTTTTAAAATAATGATCATTTTTTGATGGTATATTATCGATAGACACATCCCCTGAATCACTATCAAGTCCCAGATGCCTTCCATATATCTCTCTTAAGGCTGTGCATACCTAATCCTTCACATGTATGAAAATTTGAGGTCATAGTTCATGAACACGATATTTATTATGAGGAATAACCAGTGTACAATCAGGATCATATGGATATTGTTCTATAAAACAAGACAACTCACATTGTGTATGTTTTGTGGCGAAATGACTAGATTTTTATGCTATGTGGGAACCTGAGTATATAATGATGCAGAAGTATCTTCTGTTGTTTGAACCAATGTAATAAAATTTATAGGCTGAAATGAATTTTTAGGCAGGTATAATGTAACACCATAATATTTTATAACCCTATATTTTTTTAAATATTTTTTTTAAAAGACTTAATTTCTTTGATATATTACATTACATGAAACATTGAGTTTTAACGAACCATGAAATATGATTAAGATTTTTATTTAAATAATAAAATTATAACCAAGAATTTAAACATGGTGGTATAAATAGTAATAATATCATTTTGAAAAATATTTATGATGTTATTAGATAAATAAATTATTTTGATAAATAAGTACTTAATTATTGGTAATGTTTTTATATGTTTTGAATATACATTTTCATCAATAAAATGAATTTTATTTATTTTTATAACCAAATAATAAAATTTATTTTAACAATTTATAGAAAATTTATTTCAAAAAAATGAACATCATTTTTTTAATAGTAATGTCAAAATTATCCTAGCCTAAATATTAGAGATATTTATGAAAAGATTAATTTTTTGTTGAAAAGTGAAAATAATGGTTTTTTTCAAAATCCGAATTTATTTTGAAAAATATGTAATGATAATTTCATAAAAATTATTTTAAAAGTAAAATCATATCCCATATATTGTTATTAATCCAATTTAGGTTATTTATATCAATTTCAATATGAATTTTTTATAAAATGTTTCAAATATTTTGAATCTTTTCTCTTCAGAAAAAGCATTATTTCAACAAGTCTACAAAATTAATATTAAATTATATACATTCATCACTATTATTTTAATTTAAAATAATGTATTAAATATTCTTAATTATAAAAAATTATATTATTCAATAAGTTCAAGTTAATTTTTTAATGAACAATGAAAATATTAAAAGTTAATTTTTATGGTTAAGGATAAAACAGGTTTACCTAGGGTATAAAATAAAATGATAAGATTTAGAAGACTAAATATTTTTTTAAAATTAATATTTAATGGAATTATTTTTACCTTATCACATATAAGGTTATATAATGAGTAATTTTGGAGACTTTTGGCCTATGAAAACCATTATTATAACTTTTTCTATTAAAAAATTTCAAGTGTGTCTTCTCCCATAGTTTTAAAATTCCACTGACACACCTCTCTTCATCACACATCCAAAACCCATTGTGTAAAAAATACCGACCCAAATAACCTCCTTAATTTTCTACCCTAATTAAATAAGCCTTATTTTTATTAAAAACTTCCATTTGAAGGATTTAGGTATAATTATAAATGTGTTCTTCGAAGAAGAGGCAAAATTCATACCCTTGTGTTTTGTTTTATTTATTATTCCACCTATGTGAAATCATAATAAAATATGATTATATAATAAAACAAGTATATAACATATAAATAGATTTTATTATGTTAGTTTTATGACATATATCCATATCCTCTTCCACCAAATGGGAAGTGAAACTATTGATCGTCTCTACGGCGGTCTGCCGCCTCACGAACTGTAGTATATAGTTTACCATCAACACATATTATTGTTGGATATAATGATGTATTTAATGTATATATTTAATATTATTTAAAATAATTTTACTTATTGAGTTATAATAGCACATATAACTAGTTAGTTTCCATTTTATGGGAATATGATAACGTCCCTCATGTTTACGGTGGACTACTTCCTTGCGAAGTGAAGTGATTTGTTTTACTTACACATATCAGGGAATGTAATAAGGATATGTTTAATTAATATATGTGACATATATTACATAATAATGAATCATAAATGGTGATATATTGTTATCGTAATTTTTTCATCTATTGAGAAAATGAAAACAACATTTATGCGTACATACATTTCACCGTCTCCATGAATGGTGTATTGCATTTTCGATCTCTAATTTCTATTGATTAATATAAATACATATGTATGGAATATATGTGATATTTATATCATGATTTACATTATGATTATTTCTTAATCATTATCAAATTAAAAGGACAAAAAATACCAAATCAAAACATACTTTAGAAATAATGTAGTTGTTACCCGAAACATGATTTTAATAGAGAATTGATAAAAAATGGGTAATAAAGGGGAATACATAAATACTATATAGTATGATATAAATAATTATGGTTCTAAAATATATGTGTAATAAACATATATTCATGTTTCTGGAGGTTTTATTATTTTTTAAAAAAGTGGAGATGAAAGCTAATAGATTTATTGTCTCTCTTTTATTTATAGGAAAGATATGCCATATTAACCAATCATGTCTTTTATGTGATGTATATAAACACTCTTTGACATGTTCTACCATGAATCAAATTATTTAAATGATATTTAGAGTTTCATTTTATGTTACTCATTAATGTGTCTTATGATTCAAGAATTACCAAAGTGGTAATTCTTTTATGTTACAATCACGTAGTTTATTGAAATAGTTTAGAAACAAGTTTCTAGTGATGAAATATTATGATATACCAAATACTAACATCATGATTTTTTTCACATCTAGTTATGTATAGATAATAAATGTTTTACTATCAATTTTATCATGTTATGAACTAATGTGGAAAACAAATTATTGAAATCGACTTTGTTTCTCTATTTGGTCGAACACCATTTTTCTTCCAAATCCATGTTTTTCAAAAATATTTTAAATAATGTGGTTAATATTAATATATTGATTTTTAAATTAATTTTTTCCATTTTTTTTAATTTTTTTAAAATGGTTTAATTTGAATCTTCATGTTATTTCAAAAATATGTCCAATTTGGATTTTACTAAAAAATAAAAGTAATATTTGATTTAACTTGCATGACATTATCAGAATTTACCATCATCAGGACTATTCATTATTTTAATGATTTGGTTGTATGTTTCAATGTTTAGTTTCAATGAAAATTATTTCCATTATGTTTCTCGAACTTTTAGTTTTTAATAGATAATTTTCATGTTGAAAAGGGTATTTCCAAAATAAAATTCTCCAAGTGGTCAATCAAATTAATTTTCCCTCTAATATGACTTAATTTTATGTTACATAATATTTACTAGTGATATTATCCAATTATACTGTATTTATTATATCATTGGATTGTTAATTTTTATAGTGGTTTTTTATGGAACCCATTTATAATATAAATGTTATTTGATGATTATATGTTTATGAAACCTATTTCATTTCATGAATTATGATAATAAAAACATTTTTTGAAACCAAATTCATTTCATGTGATCGGATATGATGAATATATTTTGAAACCAAAATATTTTCACGGGTTATGATATGATGAATGTTTAATAATCATGTGGAACACATTTTTATAGTCTTTGTATCTGATGGGGGTTATTTTCTAAACATGGATGGTGGTTACATTATAACCAAGGATAATGGTTATGTTTCAACAAAGGATGGTGGAAATTTTATAAGCAAGGATGGGTTGGAGATATATATCCCCCCATTGAACTACGTAATGATTAGTATATTATAAGATAAAAATTACTCGAATAAAAAGTGAACCCGGTTTAGAATGGGACTTTTTCCACTATGATAGTCTTTAATGAGAACCTTGACTACTAGGATGGTTAGTGGAGTGAAACCGTTCTACTATGATAGCCTTGTAAATAATAATTAACTATAATGAAAATGATTTTCTATCTTTATATATACCCCGTAATTCTATTTCTTATTCTAATTTTATCCACTCATGGATTGTGAAATTTTATACCTTTATGATTCATGTCTAACGAACTACCATGATTTTTATCATGACTTGTGATTATTATTTTTTATATAAATGGTATGGTATTAAAATGATACACTCACATTCTCATATACTTATTTTCTTGTTTTTCTTATGTGATCATTGATATCTCCCTTTTTAACAATACTAATAATTTTGTCTCCTCATTTATGATGTTTTCTCCAAATTTTATAAAGAAATATTTTATGAATGATAAGACTGAAATGGGAGCCAATTATGAAGAATGTCTTGGAAGAATATATAGTTAACTTATGAACCTGTTTTTTTACAAGTTCCCAAAGTTACTAGAGCCATCCAATTTTTTCATGGATCATTATGTTATGTAATTAATATTTTTCTATTAATATGAAATATTTAAGTGTTAAATTCTTGATAATTCATAAACAATATCAGCAAAAAGGTTTCTTTAATATTAATAAATTAGGATGAGAAAACATTAGGGAATATCCAATAACATTAGTCAAAGTATTGGATAAAATCATTATGTTTTGGTAAAGAAGAGATTTTGTTTTTTACCTAGAAATACGCTCTACTAGATTTCTGGGCTATACCCACAGGGATGTACCAATGGTTTTCAAAAAACACTGCTATAGACTAGACAACCCCAATAGTTTATCATAACCATTGTGATAGGATGTTTATAAGAATCCTATCATAATGGTTTGAAAAAACTATTGTGATTGATTTTATATATGCCAATACTTCTTAAAAACAATTTCCATTTCCCTTCTCTGTTTAAACCACATGGGCACCCCCTCCACCCATCGAGTTCTTTTCTCAAACCCTGGTAGGATAAGTCATTACACTTTAATCCCAAACCGTGTCATGAAGATATATCATCCCTTCTTGATTTCATTTAATTATTATTAAATATTAAATCAATTGCTTCCAAATAATTTATGTATTCGATCAACCATAAATTTCATATTTATTTCTAGTCTAAAACACCACAGAAAGATATTTTTATAGTCAGATTGTAATTTCTTTTGATTCTGATTAATCTGTTATTATTTAGGATTTCTTCTATTCAGTTCATGTCTATTTCGATTATTTCAGACCAATTTGGTTTGGTTCGGGTTTGTTCTATTAAATTGTTGATTGGTTCATTATTTTTTGTTCTTCTTTATTTGGGTTCTATTTAGTTTAGTAAAATCTCTAAATTTATATTTTAAATTTATATTGATACCACATTATTAGGTTTGGAACATGATCTTGTAATATGAGATTATCCAAAAAATTGCTATAGATTCATTCTTATGTTTATAAAACTTAGATAACATCACCAAATACTTCTATTTCATTTTCAGCAAGGGTAATAGATCCATGTTGATATTTAATTTTATTATGATCTATAAAATCCTATTCATATTCAATTTAAAAATTCAGTTAAGAAATAATTTATTAATTTTAATATTTATATATTTTTGAAATATTCATCCTATATTGATCCTTATTTTATCTTGGTGAAGATACTCATTACAATTCTTCGAGATATAATCAAATATCATTTTTTGATATTAAAATTAGTTTAAAACATATACTGAATCAAATTAATTATTATTATCATTGTTCACAAATATTTATTTTTATATATTCTCATTTGAAAATTATAGTTTAGTAAACTGAGGACATCATACAACTCATCTCATGTCATCTTCATCAAATAATTTCTTAATTAATTCATATAAAAGGAATAATTATTTTTTGATCTCTGAATCATGACATAAGAATCATTTGAAATAAATTCTTTATTAGGAATATAAAATATAGATAATTTTTCATTCAACTTTTGAATTAAAAATTTCCAAAAAGACATGAATCATATGGTAGTTTATATTACTTGTATGAAACATTAAATAATATTTTCAAATATCACTCAAATATAACATTAACTTAACATATACATCATTAAATCAGTCAAATGTTGTTGAATCCTTGAGTCCAATAAGGTCTTTTGAAGCTACATAATGACTGTTACATTTATTTAGATGACTCATACACATCTCCAATATTAGGAAAATTTAATACATCATTGTTATTATATATTATATTATTAAGCTAAACCAAATCGATCAACAAAACTAGAAAGGAAAATATTTGATGTAAACCAATCCAAAATGGCCCAACATGAATAGAATCAAGCTGTAGAAAATTGTGCCAAACCATATCAAACAACCCCGTTCCAAGTCAAATGGAATTTATTTTAACCAAAGCAAATAGAATTGATTTAAACGAAATGAAATAGAAATTAATTGAACCAAACTAACCCACATGTAATGAAACTCGCCCGAATTTAAAAAAAATGAATTGAACTAAACCATATGAACTTGATCTAAATATACAAAACACAAACTAAATCAAACTAGGCCAAATCAATAATTAATAACCTAGCATAACCCAACAAGAACTGAATTTAAATAAACCTAATCAACTCGAATTAATAAAAACAAATATAATTTAAATTCCAACCTTATTTATTTATATTCTATAATACAAGATATCATAATTAAATCCTTGACCCTTGATGGATTTGGAACATTATTTGATTCAATACTATATATACCATCATTAAATAACTTATTAATTAATTTAATAAAGGGTCTATTTGACAATGTGGAGAGACCACACATATTGCAATAAATATAAAAACATTTATAACACTAAGGGGGAATTTTTAAAAGACTAATTATCTTATAATTGAAGCAATTGGCTCTTCAAACACCACATAGTCATGACTTTGTAGGCCTGTACAGGTGTACCGATTTTCTACCTCACATATGGTGCCCTGTCTCATGGTAGGAACTACAAAAAATCTAATTAGAACATATACAAAAACTAATAAATTTATTTAATTTTTTGTAAATATTTATTAACTCACCGAGTGATTTTACTATATATAATATGGTTACCTACATATAGAAATATTTTATACATGAATTTACACTAAAAGAATTACATCAGTTTAAAAGTGAATACAATAAGACAAAAGATAAAAATGGTGATTATAAACACAATTTTGTGTAGTATAATGTATAGTTGTTACTCATTATTTTAATTGAATTAAAAATCATAGTCTTATATTTATATTATTTTTTTATATATATATAGTATTTTTTTGTATTTTATATTATGCTTCTAATATAAACTACAATATTAGTTATGGTTTCACATAAAGTGGACAATTATTGTTTATTTCAATATATTGTATATTAAAGTTTATTCATATTTAATTTATTTTATGATATGACATATCATTTTTTTTTACAGAATGGATAGAAGATGGATGTATTATACTGATCGGATCTCAAGAAATCTTCGCAAAAAGCTAATTAGATTTTACGATTTTTTATTTATTAATCCTTCAGATAGTGGTCAGATACACTTCCTATGTTTTAATTATGTTAGAAACCATTATTGAGTCATGAAGAAGTTTTCTACGATATAACCAAATATTTTTTTCAAACAAAGTAATATTTTTGTTATCACATTGGAGAGAAGACGTAATCTAAAAATTTTCAGATTCTAAATGAGAGGACTAGATTGGATAATTTATTTTATGACCAGTTTACATTTATTTATTATCTTGAGAAGCAAAGAATGCTAACTAAAGAAGAATTCGATATAAGAAAACATGATAAAATTAATTAAAATGATAATGTAAATAGAGTGATAATTTTGAATAAATCTTTTACATCTCTAGTATATCGACAATGTGGTAAAATGAAAAAATGGGATTTTTAATCAGACTATTTTATTGGAAAACCATGTATGAGATATCAAATTTATCCATGAATTGCATTCTTAACCGTTTTAAGGACTTACTTCCCGATGATTCAAGTATTCCATCAAACTATTATACAGCATGGATGTTAGTTGAGGAACATAGATTTACAAAAAAACAAAATTCATACTCTCCTAAAAGATTCCAACTTAATCTAGTTGGAAAATAATGGATGCAATGATTATATAAAATGTGTCACATCATGATGGAAGCCAAAAGATGATGTAAAACCATACAATTTTTCATTGAATGTAATGTGGCACTTTCCATTGATTCCTAGAATCCATAATCTTTTCATGTCTAATGAAATATCAATATAAGTAAATTGGAATGAGACCAAGAGAAAGAAAGAAAGCGATGATTTGGTTCAACATGTAGATGGTTTTTTATGGTTGAAATTTTATGCATGATATCCCTATTTCAAAGATGATGTGTTTAATGTGATCTTGGGTATATCATGTGAATGTTATAATCTGTTTGGTCATTTTATTACTTCGCACAATAGTTAACTGGTTTTCAAACACATTTATAATGTTCCTCCATGGATGTGTATGAAAAAACATTTCAATTTCATGTGTATACTCATATCTAGACCATATAATCCTTGAAATGATATATATTTATAAATTAAACCTTTTAAAAACTAGTTGAAACATATTTTTATTATGGGTGTGAACACATACGATTCATGTTCAAAATTCATATTTCAGAAGTAGGCTGCACTTATGTGGAAAATATTTGATTTTCATTCATATAAAATGACATCCAAAATTGAGCATGAAGAGAAAAGAATCGTTTACTATTTTTATGAAAAATAAACATGCCAAAAGACTTAAATACCTCTATAGCTTTAGTTTTAAGGGAAATTTATGATTCATGCTAGTGGATCATCCATATCGAAATAATCATCTAAGATTTGACAATACTATAGATACTAAGAATCTCCCTCATTATATATCTATAAATGATATTATTAATGAATTGAAATATTTCATTTATTCATTTGGGAAGGGTAAGATGAAATCTATAAAGAGGAAGAATGTTTCCAATAAAACCTTTTATAATTGGAATTAGAGAAGAAACTTCTTTGAGTTTCCTTATTGTTCATATAATTTGTCACGTCATTTATTAGATTCAAGGCACATTGAAATAAATATATTTAAAAACTTTCATTCCATTTTTCTAAATTTCTTGATAAATATGAAAGATGATTTAAAATAATTGTGTGAATTGTTGGAATAGAAAATAAGACCATAATTACATCTTCTGTGTACCAGTAAAAAATGGAATATTCAATGTGTTTCTTATATGACGACACCTGTAGGAAAAATTAATCTTGTAAGTAATATACACTTTCAAAGATCCAAAATGTTATTAAAGAAAAATATCAAAACAGGTCAACAGAAGATAGTTTAAGTTGACATCTTTGATGTCTCTTGATTATCACATGATTCTACATGAGTTTATTCTAATAAAAATCCATTATCTTTTTTTCCAAAAATGTTAGGGTGTTAGTTATTTGTTTATTCAATTTTTATAGAGATATTTGTGATAAAATTTGTCCAAGTCATTCGTAAAATATATGTTGACAAAAGAACCATTAATTTTTTGTGAGATAGATAAACTATTTCCTCCATCTTTTTTTACAAGAATACTACATCTGACTCTTAATCTTCCAATTAAAATAATTAATGAAAGACCAGTTTCTTTTTGTTGGATGTATCCCATTGAAACAAATATGTAAACATTTAATTCTTATCTCTAAAACATGTATCATCCTAAAGATTATATCATGAAAGGTTACTTGGATCAAGAATGTATGGATTTCTGTTCAATGTATTTTTCTAGTCTTACTAAGAGATATAACATACCAATGAGAGATAAAGAAGAATAGTATGAAGAAATTAAACCCATTTTCCCATCACATCCCAAAATATGGTGAATTTACAAATCATATACATAGACCATATTATTCCCTAAATAGTGGGAGATGTCACATAACACAGATTAGTATAGTTGTGATTAGTTCAATGAATACATCAAGTAAGTAAATTGAACATGTATATCATATCTCATCGCATGTAATTTTACATATATGTTATATTATTTGCATTTTTAAGTATGGAACATAAAAATGATAAATAGAAAGAATCATTATTTATCTTTGAGAAGTATAGATATTTTTCATACCAAAGAGTGTTTGGATTGGTTGAAATTAAAGTTAGAAATATTACTAAAATAAATTAACAAAATCATTATTTAATTGAGTTTAATATTAATTTCTATTTCAGGTAATGAGTTTCCCTACTCACTTATCATTGAAGAAATAAGATTGTTTTCTTTTCATCTTAATTTCATGGTTCTTGAATTAGAATCAATTACGATCAATGGGAACAAATCTATTGTCAGTAGACAAGGAATGAACATAAAAAAAGTTATTTTGTTTTGGTAACTACCAAAATAGATTGTTATTCTAATACATTGGATAACAGAAATCAATTTACAAGTGTATATTATTATGGAGTCAATGATAAAATACTAATATTGGATTATTACTCTCATGGTTGAGTCACTCTGATAAAATGAATGTGGTTTGATTCGAAGAAGAGGCATGGAACATTTTTTTGATGATTGTGGATTCCAAGTTATTAACATGAATCACACTATTTCTATAGATGAACCATATTTATTGGTATCAGTGGAAAAAATTATATGAAAAATAATCTTTGACCTAAATTGGAAGTGATTACTGAAGTAATCCTAAGACATATTTTTGATGATGGTGATGATTGAATTGACACCATCCTAATTCCCAAAGGCCCAGATCCATTTATCACTTATGATGGATCCAACAGTTCCATTTTCAGATATTATTGTGAACCAAAAGTTATGGTGGAAAATATACATAATTATCTATTCGTGTTCACAATTATTTTTGTTTAGTTTGACTTCGTATGTTAGGGTATGTACTATTCAAATTTCATTACTATTGATTGCAAATATTTTTTATCCAACATGACCTTCACATGAATTTTCCATTTTTTCAACTTAAATATTTCATTGAGTTTCATTATCTAAAATTAAATTCTTCTGTATTCAAACCAACTAAACAAAACAAGACCAAAACAGTTAGGTTATAATGAAAAGATGAATTGAATTGGGCATATTAAACAAATTAATATGAAAATAAAAAACAACGAAATTAATGACCTAAAAATGGAAAAATGAAATAACCCAAAATATTTTCCAATGGCCAAGGAAAATAAAAATGAAAAAAATGACCTAACCAATTGACCAAAATTAACCAACTAACCTATGATAAAAAAATAGACAGATGACATAATCAATAGAACAAAATGAACCAAATGACCTAAAAATGAATTGTATAGAATAGGAAATAGAATATAACTATATCATACCCATGGTAAACATGGTAATTTGAACATATTAATTTTTTTCACATGTATTTTATGTTTTTATATTCATTCCACTAAATATAATTATTTTCTGTTATATCACTATGTATCCAATATTTGGTTTGACAATTGGTATTCCTTAATTATTCCAAGTCTCAACTTCTTTCTTGTTGGAATTACGCATTAGTTATGGATTTAGAATTAATTATATATTTGTTTTCAAATGTAGGAAATTAAATACATTGAAGATATACAATGAAAAAAAAATATTAAAAACATTAATTTTCATCTGAGACATATGGGTAACCCTTCTTTGGGTCTAGTTGGGAGTATTTGATTTAAAATATATTTATAAATAACATATAATGTCATGTTATGAATTTTTCTGTGAACTTTTAACTAGATTTCATTACCTAGAATACAGATATTATATGATCATCCTAGTGGTTATAGTGCTTAGGATGACAATACAAGGGGGGTTAGATCTATATACTCCACTCGGTGTACAAAATAACACCCCATTCTGCCCCTTGAAATAACATCTACAACACCTTTTAATATCATTGTGTCATTAGAGATACTAGGGATACATAGGCCGAAAATTTTTTCACACCTTTTTTATATGAGCCTCCTCTCTCATCATTCCCTTTTAGGTAAATGGTTTTTAATCCTCATCCATATTATGAATTTTTACTCACATCTATGCTATATTATTTTCCTTCTACTTATCCCTAATATTATACATTAATTCATCTTCAACATCTCCCCTGACACATTTTGAGCCTCCATATAATACATTGTTCTCCACTCTATCATTATGTGATGACTTTCCTTAAGTTACTGGTGATCCAGTGACACCAACTTACTAGACTACCTCAAGTATATTTATAGAACCCTAGTAAATTTTATTTACAATAATTTATTTTCATTATAAGATGTATTGATATAATATTTATTTTCTTTAAAATTTAGATCTTTTGATAGGTGGAATGGGTGTACATGCATGTGTGTAGTTTGGAACTGCCACACATAGATGATGGTGGTTTACAACGAGGGCCACAAAATGATTGAAAAAATTGGATTAAAATGTTGGAGTTTATGATGAAGCATTCCAAATACATGGACATCATTCTAATAAGTACACTCTCCAAGAGACACCTACCAAATAAAGTAAAGGATAATTATTTGGTTCTTGAATGTGAATGAAAATTAATTTTATTTAATGGTATATTACTATTTTATCTATATGAAATAATATTTTGGTGTCATTTTTGTTATAATTTGGCTAACGATGATACTGTGAGGATAACTCAACTCAAGGAATTAGGTGAGCTATGGAGAGAATATAAGCATGAGTTTTATAGTGGAATGTGTTACAGAGTTTGTATATATTTATAAGCTACACTGTTCATTAATGTTTTTCTAGCACAATATTATCAAGAAATCATTTCTCACTGTATGAGTACTGAGTTTGAGGTATTAATAAAATTTGTCAGTTTTGAATGAATATTGTCGTAATTTTTATTAATACTTTTATTTTTATTATTGACAATTATTTTTTTGGAAGTATCAAGAAAAAATAAATAAAACAATGATGCTACAAAATACTGCCACACTTTTGGGTAGAATATGAAGTCAGACCATGAGAGGAAGCAGGTACGACACTCATTTATAATTATTCTTTAGGACTTTCACAGTATTTTTTCCTCCATATTTTATTCTATTTATAATTGGGATATACAAACAATGACGTACTCATTAGTTTGTTATTGTCATTATTTAGTGAGTACTAAAATTTTAGGATTAGTAGTGTCATGTTTGTGAGCATTTCATGAGCCTATATTACCAAAAATCATTTTATTAAATATCTATTCTTTTAATATGTAATATAACCATTATAGATTAGTGAATAATCATAAGTCTTGTGGGATCATATTTATTTTTATAGAGGTATCCTACCCATGAGGCATATACATGGAATGTATTATTTCATATGATGAACATACAGTTGTGGGAAGAATTGAAATAACATGATTGGTGATAAGAAGAATAGAGTGTAGAGGAAATAGGGATGGGATTAGTAATTTTGTGGGTCCATATTAATATTTCAACATATAGTTACATTAATTACATTAGTTAAATTTTTTGAAATAACCAAATATGGATCCTAAAAAATCAATATAATTTTGAAATAATACACTTTCAAATTATATAATGATATCATACAATAAATAGATTTGTTTTTTTATTTTCTCATTATAGTGTGAGATAATCAAAAATGTCATATCTATTTTAGATTCTATTTTCTCACATATACATCCCATATCTATATATTTTTACTAAAATCATTCACCTTGAATCGAATTTCAGTTTTTTATACTTATGACTTATAAGATCATCACCAAAATCATTTGATAATTTTCGTTATATTGATTAGAAATTCTGAATCTAAAATATTTTCATTTCATACTTCCAACTATTAAAAGGTGATCCCTTTTACCCTTTTTCATATAATATTTTTTAAATAAATCTTGGATTCTTTATTCTCATAGTATCATTAATTCATGAAGATAGAACATTTTTTAAATTTTCTTAGTTAATTTTATCTTCAAAATATAAATTCTAAGACTCAAATTTAAAACTTCAGAATTAACAAAATGTTACTATATATAATGTCTGCCACAGATAGAAATTTTATAAGTGGACTTGGGGAGAATTACTACATATAGATATAGAATTCCTAAATTTCTCAAAACAAATCAACAGCATACATAGTACCCCAAATTGTTACTCCCATTCATGAAATTCATTTATGATGCATCATTAAAAGTGGAATTCTGATTAATAATAAAATGTTCAAGTCTTAGTCACATGTAGAATAAAATAAAGTGATGAACTTGTTACCAATGACTCTCAAACTTATTAAGATCGACTGAATCCTTCGTCTTTATGATTCTAAACACAATACATTTTATCTTTCTTATTTATTTACACAGGGATGTGTTCTACCCTTTTGTTCTTCCACTATCACTATGCTCTAGTAATTCAATGGGGGTGTGGGGGAGGGGGGGTTATACCACATTATTCATATCAAATTTCTATCAACCAAATAACTATTTGTTTACTGGGGATAATTTAATATAGAAAAAATGAGTTCATTTTGAACAAAAATGATATTTCATAACAAATCATAATGTTATAGTAACTATAAACATGAATTTCATGTACTGTACTACATTGTTTTTAGGAAGTTTAAAAAACATGCACAGGATGTGAATAAATAGATTAAAAATTCTAAGTGTAATTAAATATATTCTTCAATTTTTTATAATAAATAGCCCTTGATAACCATATTAAATAGTTATATAAAATAATGATAAAAAAAATAGATGTCAAACCTCATAATTAGATTCTATAAAGTATGTCTAGAATTGTAGATTTAACAAAAGTAGATAATTATTTGGAAAGAACAATTTATTAAATCTAACCCTCAAGATATTCTCTTCCAACATCATCATCATGAAATTTTTATTGAAATAATCCTAATGAATTATTGATACTAATTTGTGATTGAAAAAAATTGAAAATTATTAGGCATTGTGTTATAAGTATACACCAGGATTCTAATTAAAATATTCTCAACATTGAATATTAATTCCAATATTATAGTATAAAATCATTCAAAAATTATACATTCCATGATATATAACATTTAATTCCCTCTTTTTTAGGATTACCATTCATATATTAGATTTTGGAGAGTCTCTAAGAACACTACAATTGTAAATATTATGCATTGTTAGGTGAAGAACATGGATTTTTTCCACTAATAGTGTTTGACACATGATATATAGTCATATTTTTATATATTAAAAATGATATACTCTTGGGTTTCATAAGGAGAAAATACATTTAATATTTCTACCATTATTCATAAACTGTAGGTTTTTCATTTCTACTTCATTTAGAATTTAGATCCATCTGATTTTAGTTATGAAATTTATAATTAAAGGTCTATTTTAAATAATGGTTTTATAAATTCAATTTCTTTTCAAAGGGGGATTTTTAATATTGAAGGATGTGTACCTCGAGAAAAAGTATTTTTTGAAGAAGAAAAAATAAAGATAGTGTCAAGCTAAAAAACAAAAATAGTTAAATATGGTATGTTTTTCTTCATTGATTTCAAATTTTAATATCTATTTTTAACCTAATAGTCTATTTATATTTTTAACAGTGTACTTTGGAGGCCTTTGATGACTAGGAAGATGAATAATTTGGAAAAAACGATCAATTACATCTCATTTTGGGAGATGACCACTGTTGTAGAGTATGTTGTCGATTAAGGAAGTATATATTCCAAATGAGATATTGTTCCAATTAATGTTCTAGTACTGGTAGAACCATTTTGTAAAAAACAAATACAAGAGCAGCAAGACAATGGTTGAGGAAGTAGAGGGAAAAAAGATCATAGAGAAGTGTAAAAGGAATCAAAGGGCCGAAAATGAATTTATGAAACTGATGGAAGTATTATATCCAACCAATTCACCATATATTGTCACATATTGTGATTAATATTGTTTAATGGTTACTAAAATATATATTTCACTGGATAATGGACCAATTGTTGGTTGGGATGATTTCTTTCCTAGTGATTTTGATGGAGATAGAGTGGACGATGATAAGGAAAAGTGTGGGGAATATAGTTAGGAAGAGGATGTGGAAGAGGGTGAGGATGTGGATAAGGATGATGCTAATGTTGAGGAAGATGATTAATGGGATGATAGAGATGTTGATGAGGGAAAGATTGATCCCTTAAATTCTTGAATGAAATTTATAACATTTTAGTTTTATTGAGTTTTTTTGAAAGAATATATGTGCTATTTTGAGAAGAAGATGGAGACTGGAGTGGGGGCCCTATCGGGCGGCGGCACGCAAGGAGAAAACCCTAGTTTAGGGTGGAGGAGGGATGTTTGAACCTTCGCCGAGGTGGTTGAAGGTGAAAAATCGTGCTCTGATTTGAAGAAGGAAGAGATTATCTCTCCAAATGTATTCAAGCATCGAGTTTTAACTGCAATTTCCTTTTAAAAGGCTGAGATAATCTCATTTGCCTCTGATCTTCATTTTTCCTTGCTCAGAAAATTTTCAAAGCATCGTCCCTCGCTCTTGTTCTTGCGTACGACGTTAGAAAGGATTGTATTTGTTGCTTTTAGCATTGGTTTTTTAAACACCTAGAATGTGTTGTTTATATTTGCATCAGTTTCTGATTATTATCATTTTTGGATGCATGGTTCCTGGTCTTTTGGGAGAGCAATTATGATGGTTCATAAGTGGTCTCCAGATTTTGTTTCGAGCTTTGAATCCCCCATTGTTCCCATATGGTTAGCCTTCCCTGACCTGCTGACTCACCTATTTAACAAAAGGGCCCTATTCTCAATTTCCATGCTTTTTGGAACTCCTATTAAATTAGATTTTTCCACATTGAATCTCTCTTGGCCCTCGATTGCTAGGGTTTGTACTGAAATTGACTTATCCAAGGATTTTCCCTCTTATTTTTTGATCCAAAATGGTGAGAATGGATTTATTCAGGATTTGGTTTTTGAAAACCTTCCACAATTTTGTAAAAAATGTTCCAAAGCAGGTCACTACTATAATGAATGTGCGAAGTCATCAGCGCACACGCAAACACTTTATAAGTCAACTTGGGTTGAAAAACAGAAGCCTAGTATGCAAGATAGTAAAATTGTTTCTGTCAAGGGTGCTGATCAGGTGGTTTTTGTTGATTATGTTGATACTAGAACCTCTAACTTAGTGCCTAGAGATAATTTGAAGGATAATCACATTGCTGAAAATCAATTTGAGGCATTATCCATGGATTTCTTAGAGGATACACCCCAGACTTCTGTTCTTAATCAGGTTACATTACAGGAACTTGTTGGGGTTGTAATGGAAAAAGGGAGAGTTACTACCCCTACTTCAAATACTAATAAAGTCCTTATCTCGAATCAAGATAGCACAAAATCTAGAAAAGAAAATGAAGTTGGAAGAGATCTTGAGTCCTCTGATCATAATGATACTCCGGGAGAGATTGAAGATACCCCTCTAAATTCTTTGAAAAAAATAGGTAAATATCCATTGGTGGATGAGGATGGTTTCATCACCCCACATCCAAGAAAGACTAGAAGACGCAAAGATTACTCCAACACTGAACGCACAATTGTGACAAGATCAGTGAATGCTTCCAAGTCTGAACCTGTCAAAGCCCCTCAGGAAAAAATTCTCGTTGATAATTCCAAACCTCAACAAGAAAAAGACCCTCAAGAAAACTCTCAGGTTCCGGCCTCTCGTACTTTATTGTACTACTTTAATCATATTTTTGACAAACATGAGCTACAAGAGTGGATTAAATATATGGATAGGAAACAAGAAATTTCCCTTAAAGAGTTTCAGGACTATATGATATCAGCTGGAGAGTATCTTAGTATAAAAGAATCCATCTCCACTAAAAAATCGAAGATGAGAATCAAATCATCCTAATTCTGGAAGTTCTTTCTCCTTTTCTTTGATTCTGTTCTTTTGATATTCTGCTTTAGCATCTGGTGAAGCTGCTGCTTAGCTGTTTTGTTTGATGGATTTGTTTGACTACTATTTCTTTAGTTGTTGGCCCTCAATATGTCTCTGATCTAGTTGAGGGTGTGGATTAATCTGCTCTGATCTGAAGAGATGGCTGGATTTTTTGGTTCATCTTTCTTGGATAATCTTACTGCATAAATGTTTCAGGAAAAATATGCTTTAATGGTTTTTTCTATATTGTTGTGACTCATGTTGCAGCATTCTTTATTTGAAAATGATTCTACTTGAAGTCTCTGTCCTGAAGCTCTATCTGGATGCTTGCCATGTTCTTGTTCCTACATGATGTTCTGATCTTATCTTTGGTTGGATATGCATTGGTTTCTATGATTTGGTTATGAATGTTTCAGTTGTTGGACAGACCTCTGGTTTCTACCAGTTTTCCATTCATTAATGCTCTGAACTAGATTTCTGGATGGTCGTTTTTTGCCTCTCTACAGATGGTTTCTGTTTCTATTCAAGGACTTGAATGCTTTTCAGTTATGATGTCATGAATTCAGTGTTTACTCTTTGGATTATTGATCATCAAGGGAGAATATTGATGACTTATTGGGATGATGGACGGACTGCACAGTCTCTATGATGTTTACAAAGGCTGGCATTGGAGGATCAACATACTCTTGATGGAAGGAAATTCTTCTCCCTTGCTGAACTGCTTTGTGATGGTTGGGCAATATCATCATGCCCAAGAGGTATTGTACTTGTTTCTACTAGATGTTGCAGAGGTGTTTTCAGTAGTTTATAGCAGGTTCTCAAAGTTAGATGCTGGATGGTTTTTCTATAGTTTTTTGGTCTTGCATTGTATTTTTTTTGTTTTGATAACTCTGAGTGGGTGTAAGCACTTTACACCTTAAGATTTATTTGTAGATTTCTTATGATTTAATAAATTCCCCTGGCATGAAGTGGTTCCACCAGTTTATGTCAACCTTCCTAAAAACAAATATGTGCTATTTTGAATGTTTTATATCCCTTCATGAATTTATTTATTTTTTTTATTATGTTATTGTTAGATTTATATTTTTTGGTGATTTTTTTTAGGTAATTGACTAAGGTGGGGTGATTCTGTGGCTTATGGTATCCATTTGGGATGTTTTGTTTGATTTTTGCATGGTTTTAGGTTTTATTAGTTTGTTTCTAGGATCTGTGGGCACGGTTTGGGTTCTATAGGTCTTAGAATTTGGGGGTCTATATCAATAGCTAGAAAACCATTTTTATAATCCGATACCAATAGTTTACTTGGAACAATTGATATATTTCTATACAAATGGTTCAATGTAAGCTGTCGGTTAAATAAAAAATCTAGTGACCATATACCAATGGTTATCAAGAAACCATTTGGATAGGATTTTCCTAATAAGAATATAACCAATTTTTGTGAGAACAATTGGTATAGTCTATACCAACTATACCAATGGTTTCAAATCACTTTTATAGGGTTGAATTCCAATAGTTACATCTTTTTAAGATACTAAAAGTGGAATTTGTTCTAGCATCAATATACCTAGGGAAAATATCATTGAAAAAATAATGTTATCCTTGACTCGATTGTGTCCTTGTACACAAAAATGGGCCTAAATGTGAACCTAGATTGACAATACTAGGGTTTATTATTTGGTTAATTTATATTTTCCTTATGAACCATCATTATGTATTTGAATATATGATGATCATGAATAACCTTGGTAAAACATAAGGTTTCATAGATTGAAAAGAAGGTTTCCTGATACAGAAATCATATGAATGATGTTTCACTCTAATGAAAGATGACTAATGGTTATGCTATCAATTGCGATTTTACTAAGTAATTTGGGATATAAAAATTATTTTTTAGTAGAGATAGGTTTCCTCAAATATTGAGGTATCTGATTTTATCATAATTATATAAATTATCTTATATGATGAAAGGAATCTTGTGATGATAATTAATAAATAAAATTGTTATATATAATAAATTATTAGTATATACCCCTAATTGTATGATGATTTGATTTCAATTATATGCTTCTTGTTTAAGTTTACAACAATATGATTCCTAAAAATATTTTCATTCTCCCTTTGGATGAATTTTATGTTATCTTTTTCATGGAATGGAATTATTTACATAAATCTCACATCAATTATCAAATAAGTTATGTGACATTTAATAAATTAAACATACCTATGATAGAATATCATTTCAATGATTTATATGAAATTTCAATGATAATACCATCCATTCTATTAGTCATGCTTCCCATTCAAAATGGTTATTTTTTTCTTAGATGGTTTGGGAGATAATATACATTGATAAAATTCATTTTATACAAGAGTGTTTTTATATATTTATAGAATATATTTCTAGACATACACAAAAAAATTATATTGATTTTTAATTAGAACTTATACCTAGTGCCACACCTATTTCAAAGACTCCCTATAGAATGGTCTTGATTGAGTTACATAAATCGAAGAAGAATATCAAGGAGATCCTTGAAAAATGATTCATTACCCAAAGTGTATCACCTAGGGGTGAAACTATTTTTTTTAAGAATAAAGATGGATTTATGTGACTCTGCATTGATTTTTGGGAGAAGAATAATATAACTATCAAGAAACAATCTCTTCTACCTCATATTGGTGACATGTTTGATCAGCTGCACATAGATCTATACTATTCTATGATTGACCATCTTTCTGGATATCACTAATTCAGGTTAAAAAATAAGGTTATACCCAAGACAATAATTCCATAAAATGTATGGACAATATGACTATATAGTTATTCCTTCGTGTCTTATTAATTCACCCTTATATCTTCATGGATTTAAGGAATGCTATCTTAAGATATTACATTGATTAGTTTTTCATAGTCTTTATAGATGATATTATAATATATTCAAAGAGAAATAAAGTTCATCAAGATCACATGATGATTGTGTTAAAGAATCTGTAGAATGATAAACATTAATAAAAAATTAAAAAAAATAGTGTTTTATAAAAAAGGATTCGTTTTTAAGTCATGTAATCTCAAGAAATGGAATTTCGGTGGATCCATCAATGTTGGATTCTCTTAAACATTGGCCGATACAAACCATTGTGGAAAGGGTATGATGTTTTATTGGTATTTTGGATATTATATATATTTTTGGGATAATTTATCATGTTTATTTAATCCAATAACAATATTAACACAGAAAGAATATATGTTCTCCTAGATTAATAAATATGAGGGAATTTTCAAGGAACTAAATAGAATATTAGTCAGTGTACCTATCATTGTATTAACCAGTAGTAGAAAAGGGTTTCTAAACGATAATGACACATCTAATATAATATTGGGATTCATTATCATATATAATTACATAAATTTAGGTTATTCCTCACTCTAGTTGAAGGTTCATGACCAAAATTACCAAATCATGATTTTTAGTTAGCTGCAACCAAATTTTAATTAATGATATAGAGGAAATATCATTATGTAGAAAATTATGATATAAATACCGATAAATATATATATATATATATATATATATGTATATTCATTATAACGACCCATACTTTACATACATTTTTATTACGTCAAAATTCAAGTACACTTATTACAACATATAACAAAACCATGAAAGGACCGTATAGGTATAGTGTCTTTAGAAACTGGGAAACATAAACAACTGTTTCATAAAGCATCAACATTGTCTCCCATTTATTTCATCATATCTAGAGTCCCTTTTGGCATATCCTACTTAATAACCTTATTCCTAACCTATGGAAAGAAAACATACAAAAGGGTGAGCTCAAATTCCCAGTAAGGGTAAACAAAAGAAAAATCACCACATCATATTCATAAGAACATATCATTTTTGAAATCATAACCTGCAAAAGAAATCATAATTTCATAACATGGGATAAATCATATTAGTGAAATGTAATCCCAATAATCATAACTTAAAACATGAAACTTTGTGGCATACACACATAATCAAAGAAAATCATTTCTTAGTAGTCAAGACTCATTGCCAAGACTATCTTAGTGGACAAAGTCCTTTTCTGAACCGAGTTCACTCCTCATTTCAGTCATGTTTCACTGAACCAGTTTAACCTGTCGTTCCAGCCATGTCTATCTCATGAGATATAAATCTTTACCCAATGAATTGGAGGGAGATATAGGTCCCACCCATCTCATAATGATACCATTCTTATGTGTTCTGCAAATCATAAATCATACATCATAGCATAACCCATGTAATAAAAATGGGATTCTTAATCATCATGCCATCATAACATAATCCATATAAGACAAAAGGACATAATAAAAATAATTCCATCATAACATAATCAAAAAAATGTAAAAATAGGGATAGAAACAGAACCCTATATTATCTTATATGGAAAATAATTTTGATAAAACACTTGATCACCATTCTTGAGGAAAATATCCTTTCTACTTGAAAAACATTTTCCTTTATTAACATGTCATATAATTTTGAAATAAAAGAAGTTGATTAAAAATAAAATTGAAAACTTGTAAAGGAATCTTTATGGAAATAATTTTCTAAAAATCCATTCATGCCATATAAGATAAAAAACATTATTCTCGTACTTTGGCCGGAAAACTCAAAAAGTACCTCGTATGAAAAACGACAAAAGATTCATTTCATATCTTTTACTAAAAACTGACCAAAGGATAAAATTGAATTTAAAAAATTTGTAGGAGGATAGAAATAATATTACATATTGAAGAAACATTTATGTGGATGATAAATATTCCCCAGTAAATTCTGAAATATAAACAATCTCGGATAAAAATTGAGATTGTGAGATTTTCCCTTACCTTAGGTCCAATTTGCTTCGTAAGTGTCTGAACCTCCTGTATAATGATTTAAATAATGTACTTGACTTATTCCAGAATCATAATTATTTTTATGATATCATATATGGTCATATTATTAGCTTCTTATTAGTAATATTTCATCGCTACTTGTTATTCGGGTGTTTATTACTTTTTGTTCTTATGCGTGTTTTGTCGAATAAATTCTTATTCTTTTTTTAGGTTATAGATACCTCATTTCCATAATGGTATTAGTGTAATATATATCATATTAATTCATTAAATTCATTTATATAATAATTATGCAATGAAGATCATGTAGAATGAGTCGCATCACATCGTGGAGACGGTATTCCATGCGTACGCACGAGCGATGATATCGTTCCCATGATCGTGGAATTATATTGGAGTGTATGTATAATATTTCAGAATCAATATCACTTTAAAATAATCATATATATTTATTCTTTACACCATTATACCCATCCAATTAAGGTGGTGGTGGAAAATAGATTACACCACGACGTGGAGACGGTATTCCTTACGTACGCACGCACGGTGATTTCATTTTCCGTAGGATGGATAGATGGTGAAATAGGGTTATTTCATACTTATAATAACATATCATTATATGAGTGATACTGATGTTATTAATTCATAATGAAACAACTAAATAATAATATGTGGAAAAAGAAATAAAGTTGAAAGAATCGGTAACGGACATTACCTCTTCTTTGAAGCGCCTCTTTGAGACCTCCTTTTAGGGCACTAACATTGGTCTTTGACGAAAACCAGGACCTCTAGGATGTTTTTTGGGAAATGGAAAAGATAATTTGTCATGGTTTGGCCGAGCTTGAAGTCTCAAAGGGGTTTGAGGAAGAGAGTGAGGAGGTACCCTTTTATAAGAGAGTAGAGGGTCACCTTTGGAAAAACTAAAAATATTATTTTATTATAAAGTCATATTCGGTTTTTAATAGCTCAAAATTGATTTATTTCGAAGCTAAGGTGGGTATGGGTCGAAATCCTCTCATCCAATAGAATTTAGACAAGTTTAGGGTTCTATTTTAACCTTATCATTTAGATTTAACTTTAAGTTAAATAATTTTACTTTTACCGTGTCTTTTTGTTTTCTTACACTATGAGGTTAATAAACTTACTATAACAAGACAAACGAACCCCAAGTTTTTTATTATTAATATATATAACCTTATCTATGTTATTTGGCCAAACCATAGATTTTTAAAAAAAAATACCATTTAATAATATAATATTTGTGGTAAAAACTATTTTATGTCAATTTTGAAACTATTTGGTAATTGATTTTTGTGAAAATCATAACAAAAGGATAAGTTCGAAAAAAGTTAATTAAATCAATACTAAAATGTCATATTAACAAATAAAATTATTGTAATTCATAAAAAGTCCAAAATTACATTTATTTGGGTATTTATGACATCAATTATGTCAATATTTCATTAATAATATATTTACTGCATCATCACTGTGTCATAAATAAATTAAGTTATTTAAAGTATAAAAATTACAAATAAAATACCATTATGTAGGAAATAATTTTAGATTTATAATTAATATTTATAGTCGAATTTATCTAATGTATAACCCTATATTAAAAATGATTTAGTTATTAAACTTTGATTTTAACTATTTTAACCCTTCTTTAAATAAATTAATAATAAATGTCATAATCTAATCCAAGTGGGCCTAACTGGACATCTTTTAATCCTAAGGTTGTTTTTGGTCTAATTACACTTATAAAATAGAATTAGGACATGTGTTAGGGTAATAATAATATCTATTTTACCCTTAATTACCCGATTTACTTTTAACCGTGGTAAAAAAAAGTAAAAAGCTACTATTCACCAAAAATTATTTTAATCTCATTGAACCACATTTTAGTCCTTGATATTAACCATGTCTCTCGGATTTTTGAAATTCTACTCACAAAATCGGTAAAATTAAGTTTTATGTGAATTTGAAAATTCTCCTAGGAGGTGGGTAAAAGACGGTGAAAAGTTCGATAAATTTTTATATATCTAAAATTTTTATAAAATGAATCCAATGAATTGCATTGAACATATATAGGTATTATGTATCAATTTTGACCTAAAATAAACTTAAATAAAATAAATAATTATTTAAATGAAAAGTCGGTTTTTAAATAGTAACCCAGTGTTTTCACTATTCATCAAAAATTGTAAGTTTTCAGAAAAATACCAAAATTTCATCCTAGGCTAATTTTGATATTACGAATACAAAAATGAAGTCCATTTTGAAAAATAAAATTTACAAAATTTCTAAAAGTGGGTATTACTATTCATAACGGCAAGTTTTAATAATATTTTAATAGCATATCGTTGTTTAGTGAAACTCGGTATTGCGTACGATGCAAGCTATCGAGGAAGGTCACGGTTGTGAGTAAAGCCAGCCAAGATAGTGTTGTGTGTAGTGAAATATTCCTTCGATGATTTATATAAAAACAAAATATTTCTTATAAAGGTATCGGGTGTTACATTCTACCCCCCTTAAAATGAATTTCACCCTCGAAATTCATCACTTTGTAACAAACAGATGAGGATACCTCTCCCTTATCATATCCTCAAGCCTCCATGTAGCTTATTCTAATTGGTGGTTCCTCCATAAAACTTTCACCAAGCGAGTGGTCTTGTTCCATATGACTTTTTGGCTACGATAAAGAATATCTATCGGCTGTTCATCATAAGAAATATCTTGTTCCAGTGGTACAACTTCTGAGCTGAGTACATGTGAAGGATCAGGTATGTACTTTCTCAGGAGAGATACATGGAACACATCGTGAACTTGAGAGAGATTCGGCAGAAGCGCCAATCGGTAAGCTACCTTCCCAACACGATCCAATATTTCTAAAGGACCGATATACCTAGGGCTCAACTTTTCCTTCTTTCCAAATCTCATTACTCTCTTCCAAGGAGATATTCGTAAGAACACTTTATCACCCACTTCAAACTGTAAGTCTTTTCTTCGGTTGTCGGCATAACTTTTTTGTCGACTCTAAGCTGCTCTTATGTTTTGTTGAATAGATCTGACCTTTTCTGCCATCTCATCAACAAGATCAGGTCCTAATAGCTTTCTTTCCCCATCTTCATCCCAACAAGTTGGAGTCTTGAATTTCTTTCCTTAGAGAGCTTCATAAGGAGCCATCTGAATACTAGAGTGAAAGATATTATTATAAGAAAATTCCACCAAAGGTAGGTGTTGATCCCAACCACCTTTTAAATCCATAGAGCAATCTCTCAACATATCTTCGAGAGTTTGAATCGTCCTCTCAGACTGACCGTCTGTCTGAGGATGATAAGCAGTGCTGAAACTCAACTCTATATCTAGAGTATTCTGATGACTTCTCCAGAACTTTGAGGTAAACCTCAGATCTCGATCAGATATAGTGGAAAGTGGTACTCCATTAAATCTTACCACTTCCTTTACATATATCATGGCAAGCTGATCTAGAGAGAAATACTTTCTAATAGTAATGAAGTGTTCCGACTTTGTATGATGATCAACTATGACCCAGATAGAATTATTTCCTTTTGATGTTTTAGGAAGTCCAGTGACAAAGTCCATAGTGATGTTTTCACATTTCCATTTGGGTATGGGTAATGGTTGTAACATCCCCTTAGATCATTGTCTCTCAAATTTAACTTGCTAAAAACCAAGCATCGAGAGACATATTCAGCAACATCTCTTTTCATGCCATCCCACCAGAAGTACTCTTTCAGGTCCCTATAAATCTTTGTGCTTCCAGGATGAATAGAGAATGAAGAACTATGAGCCTCATCCACCAGCTCCTTCTTTAATTAGGTGATGGGAGGAACACAAACTCGATTCTAGAACCTTATTATTCCATCACAATCAAGGTTGAATTCAGGAACATTTCTCACCTTCTTTTGTAACTCTACATCTTCTTTCTATGCATATTTAATCTTCACATGTATATATGGTTGAACATTCATTTGAGAAAGATATGCTTTTCCCCCTTCCATTATAATTCCAAGATCCATACTTTGTAAATCCATAAATATTCGATCTTTTATGATCCTCATCATGGATAAAGTGGCATGGTCTTGTCGACTTAATGTGTCTGCCACCTTGTTTGCTTTCACAGGGTGGTAATGAATTGAGCAGTCGTAATCCTTAATCAGCTTCAACCATCTTTTTTGGTGCATATTCAGCTCCTTTTGTGTGTGAATATACTTTAAACTATTATGATCCTTATAAATATCACACCTTTCTCCATAAAGATAATGCCTCCATATCTTTAATATAAAGATTATCGCAGCTAACTCCAAATCATGAGTTGTGTAATTTTACTCATGGATTTTCAACTATCGTGAGGCATAAGCTATCACAATATCATTTTGCATAAGAACACATCCCAGCCCCTTCTTGGATGCATCACTGTAGATCACAAACCTTTCTCCATTACAAGGAAGTGTGAGTACAGGTGCACTGGATAACCTTATTTTCAACTCCTTGAAATTCTCTTCACATTCCTCCGTCCAAACAAACTTAACTCCTTTCCAAGTAAACTTGGTGATTGGATTAGATAATCGTGAAAATAATTCACAAAACGTCGATAATATCCAGCCAAACCAAGAAAACTTCGAATCTTGGTTACTGTTGTTGGTCTCGACCATCTTTCGATAACCACTTTTTTTCTGGATCCATATATATCCCCTATTATGAGATTATGTGACCCAAAAATGAAACTTTTTTAAGCAAAAATTCACACTTGGTAAATTTGGCATAAAGCTTATCCTTTCTCAGGGTCTTCAATATAATTCTCAAGTGATATTCATGTTCTTCCTTTCTGATTGAATATACAAGAATATCATCTATAAAGACTACCAAAAACTGATCAAGATAGTCTCTAAAGACTCTATTCATCAGATCCATGAAGATAGCAGGGGCATTATTAAGACCAAATGGAATCACTATAAATTCATAGTGTCCATACCTTGTACAGAAATACATCTTTGGTATATCCTCCCCTTTGACCCTTAATTGATGATACCCTGAACGAAGATCAATCTTGGAAAAGTATTGATCTCCGCATAGTTGGTCAAATAAGTCATCAATGCATGGGAGAGGATATTTTTTCTTGATGGTGATCTTGTTAAGTTCTCGATAATCAATGCAGAGTCTCATTGATCCATATTTCTTGTTAACAAACAGAATAGGTTCTCCCCAAGGTGACGCACTAGGGCATATGAATCACTTATCAAGATTCTCTTGGAGTTTCTTCTTCAATTCCTGCAACTCAATTGGGGCCATTCTATAAGGTGTCTTTGAAATAGGTAAAGCACCGGGTACAAGTTCTATTGAAAACTCAACTTCATGATTTGGTGGAAGACCCGGTAATTCCTCAGGAAAGACATCATCAAACTTGTGTACAATGGGAATATATTTACTCGTCAGTTTCTCACCAACTATTTGAGATAAATAACCTTAATTTAGTGGAATCAAGACCCATAAGATGGAAGAAATTTCCACGGGAATGTTATGTTCATCCTTGCATCGATAGACGATCATAGATTGATTTGGAATATGAAATGTGACTTCCCTTAGTTGGAAATTGATATGAGCTCCATATAAAGAAAGCCAATCCATGCCAAGAATCACATCAAATTCCACTATAAGAAGGATCACATGATTTTTAGGAAGCACTTTCCCACAAACTTGAATTGGATAAGAATTGTAAACTTGTTATGTGACTGTTGTGCCATTAGGAGTTGTCACAGCCAACTCAGCATCTAATTATTGAGGTAATATGGCGATACCCTTAGAAAATTATTTAGAAATAAAAGAGTGGGTGGATCCAGAATCAAATAAAACATTTTCTACTTTAGAGTGGATGGTAAGTTTACCTTTCACCACTTCTTTATCATACTCCACATCACTGATAGAAATTGCATCTGAATTTCCTTTTTCTTTAGACTTAAGAGTTTGTTGACGTCAATCATCATCAAAAACCATTGGATTAGGGAATTTATTAGCATAATTCCCCATTTCGTGGCACTTGTAACATTGAAGTGTAAAAGGTGCACTCTGTGTAGCCTTTTCTTTGTTCGCATCACTAGACATATTCTTCCCATCATTGCAGCATTTGAATGCCCGATGACCTTCCTTTCCACATTTGAAACATTTATTTGTCCCTTTAAGACAACTCCCTCCATGTTTCTTTACACACTTTGAGCATAAGGGAAAACTCATCTTCTTTTCAGTGTGCTCTTTATATTTTCCTTTGAATTCTATTTTCCTCTTCTTATCAAACCCATATGACTGATGGGTTACTCCAATCTCCATATCAACTTTGAGAGCACATCGAACAATTTCCTCATAGCTATTGAAGTCCCTTATGGCTAACACCCTTCGAAGACTTGGTTTTAATCCACTAAAGAATCAATCGATCTTACTCTCAGGTTGGATAATAATCCCCGAAGCGTACCTTGTAAGTCTTGTAAAATTTGCTTCATAGGTACCAACAGATTCATCATCCTTTTGCTTCAGTTAAATAAACTCCTTCTCCATCTTTGTTCAATGAATACGAGGGAAGTACTTATTGAAAAATAAGTTCTTGAACTCTTCCCATTCCATGGACTCAATTTCATCCCTCTTCCTTGTATTCTTGATAAGATTCCACCATTGATCAGCTTCACCTTCGAAACAATAAACTGCTAAGATGACTTTATCATGTTCATAACATTGATGAACTGAAAATATATTTTCTGTAGTACTGATCCATTGTTCAGCCACTAATGGATCAGTAGACCCGCTGAATGAGGGTGGACGCTGCCGCATGAAGGATTCGACAGAATGTTTGTCCTTCATTTTCTCGTTTGGAAGTCCTGCATGATTCATAGCTTGAGAAAGTTGTGTGAGCATGGCTACAAGATTTTGCATTCCAGCTCCCATAATGTTTGGTTGCTCATGGGGACAATCATTGCATTGCTCGTCGCATTCCGCATTAACACGGTTCCATCAGGTTCCAGCCATTGACTAAAACCAAGAAGAATAGTGTGAGCAACACGAATTATAATAGGAAAAACACATAATCAAGAATAAAATTTCACACTTAAGGTCTTATCATAGGTTTTTCATGGCCATTTCTAAAACACTAAGATTTTGTTCTATGCTTAGACATATCCATAGGTTTCTTACTAAGGCTTTCACATCCTAGTTTCCAAAGGTTGATTATACCTTTCCTCTGATACAAACTATAATGACCCATATTTTACATACATTGTTAATACTTCAAAATTGATGTACACTTATTACAACATATAACAAAACCATAAAAAGAACATATAGGTATAGTGTCTTTAGAAATTGGGAAACATAAATAACTAGTTCATAAATCATATACATTGTCTCCCATTTATTTCATCATATCTAGAGTCCCTTTTGGCATATCCTACTTAATAACCTTATTCCTGACCTGGGGAAAGAAAACATACAAAAGGGTGAGCTCAAAAGCCTAGTAAGGGTAAACAAAAGAAAAATCAATCACATCATATTCATAAGAACATAAAATTTTTGAAATCTTAACCTAAAAAATAGATCATAATTTCATAACCTGGGATAAATCATAGTAGTGAAATGTAATCCCAATAATCATAACTTAAAACATGAAACTTTGTGGCATACACAAATAATCATAGAAAATCATTTCTTAGTAGTCAAGACTCATTTCCAAGACTATATTAGTGGACAAAGTCCTTTTCTGAACCGAGTTCACTCCTCGTTTCAGTCCTGTTTCACTAAACCGGTTTAACCTGTCGTTCTAGCCATGTCTATCTCATGAGATATAAATCTTTACCAAATGCATTGGAGGGAGACATAAGTCACACCCATCTCATAATGATACCATTCTTATGTGTACCACAAATCATAAATCATACATCATATCATAACCCGTGTAATAAAAATGGGATTCGTAATCATCATGCCATCATAACATAATCCATATAAGATAAAAGGACATCATAAAAATTCTTCCTCCATAACATAATAAAAACAATGTAAAAATAGGGATAGAAATAGAACCCTATATTATCTTATATGGAAAATAATTTTGATAAAACACTTGAACTCCATTTTTGAGAAAAATATCCTTTCTACTTCAAAAACATTTTCCTTTCTAAACATGTCATATAATTTTGAACTAAAACAAGTTGCTTAAAAATAAACTTGAAAACATGTAAAGGAAGCTTCATGGAAATAATGTTCTAAAAATCCATTAAATCTTTATATGTTAAAATAAACATTCTTCTCGTACTTTGGCTGAAAAAGTCAAAAAGTACCTCGTACAAAAAACGACAAAAGATTCCTTTTATATATTTTTTTAAAAACTGGAAAAAGAGTAAAATTGGATTTAACCAATTGTAGGAGGATAGAAATAATATTAAATTTTGAAGAAACATCGATTTAGGTGATAAATATTCCCCAGTAAATTCTGAAATATAAACAATCTTGGATAAAAATTGAGATTGCTAGATTTTCCCTTACCTTAGGTCTGATTTGCTTCGTAAGTGTCTGAACCTCCTGTATAATGTTTTAAATAATGTCATTGAATTATTCCAGATAATAATTATATTTATTTTATCATAAATGGTCATATTATTAGCTTCTTATTAGTAATATTTCATTGCTACTTGTTATTCGGGTGTTTATTACTTTTTGTTCTTATGCGTGTTTTGTCAAATAAATTATTACTATTCATTTTAGGTTATAGATACCTCATTTAAGAATGGTCTTAGTGTAATATATATCATATTAATTCATTCGATTCATTTATATAATCATTATTCAGTGAATATCATATAGAACGATTCGCATCACATCGTGGAGACGGTATTCCGTACGTACGCACGAGCGATGATATCGTTCACATGATTGTGGAATTGTATTGGATTTTATGTATACTATTTCATAATAAATATTAATTTAAAATAATCATATAAATTTATTATTTACACCATTATACCAATCCATGTAAGGTGGTGGTGGAAAATAGATTACACCACGGCGTGGAGACGATATTCCGTACGTACGCACGCGCGGTGATTTCGTTTTCCGTAGGATGGATAGATGGTGAAATAGGGTTGTTTCATACATGAAATATCAGTATATGATTGATACTGATGTTATTACTTCATAATGAAACAACTAAAGAAGAAGAAGTTTAATAAGAAATAAATTTGAATGAATCGGTAACGGACATTATATCTTCTTTGAAGGGCCTCTTTGAGACCTCCTTTTAGGGCACTAAAATTGGTATTTGAAGAAAACCAGGACCTCTAAGATGGTTCTAGGGAAATGGAAAAGAGAATTTATCAGGGGTTTTCTGAGCTTGAAGGCTCAAAGTGGTGTGAGGAAGAGAGGGAGGAGTTGCCCTTTTATAAGAGAGGAGAGGAGCACCTTTGGAAAAACTAAAAATATTATTTTATTATAAAGTCATATTCGGTTTTTAATAGCTCCAAATTGATTTATTTCTAAGCTAAGGTGGTGATGGGTCTAAATCCTCTCATATAATAGAATTTATAAAAGTTTAGGGTTCTATTTTAACCATATCATTTAGAGTTAACATTAAGTTAAATAATTTTACTTTTATCGTGTCTTTTTGTTTTCTTACACTATAAGATTAGTAAACATACTATAATAAGACAAACGAACACCAAGTTGATTATTATTAATATATATAACATTATCTAAGGAATTGGGCCAAACATTATATTTTTAGGAATAAAATAACAATTAATAATATAATATTTGTTTTAAAAACTATTTTATGTCAATTTTGACACTATTTGGTAATTGATTTTTTGGAAAATCATAACAGAAATGTTGGATCAAACAAAGTTAATTAACTCAATAATACTATGTCATAGTAACATTGAAAATTATTTTAATTCATAAAAAGTCTCCAATTACATTTATTTGGGTATTTATACATCAATTATGTCAATATTTCATTAATAATATAATTACTGCATCATCATTGTGTCATACATAAATTAAATTATTTAAAGTCTAAAAATTTCAAATAAAATACTATTATGTAGGTAATCCTTTTATCATTTTAATTAATATTTATAATTGAATTTATATTATGTATAACCCTATATTAAAAATTATTTAGTTATTAAACTTTGATTTTAACTATTTTAACCCTTCTTTAAATAAATTAATAATAACTGTCCTACTCTAATCCAAGTGGGACTAAATGGTCATATTTTATTCCTAAGGTTTTTTTGGTCGAATTACACTTATCCAAGAGAATTAGGACATGTGTTAGGGTAATAATAATATCATTTTTACCCTTAATTACCCTATTTACTTTTAACCGTGGTAAAAAAAAGTAAAAAGTTACTATTCACCAAAAATTATTTTCATCTCATTGAACCATATTTTAGCCTTTGATATTAACCATGTCTCTTGGATTTTCGAAATACCACTCACAGAAGTGGTAAAATTAATTTTTATGTGAATTTGGAAATTTTCCTAGGAGGTGGGTAAAAGAAGGTGAAAAGTTCGATAAAATTTTTATATATCTAAAATTATTATAAAATGACTCCAATGAATTGCATTGAAATTATATAGGTATTATGTATCAATTTTTACCTAAAAAAATTTTAAATAAAATAAATAATTATTTAAATAAAAAGTCGGTTTTTAAATAGTAACTTAGTGTTTTCACTATTCATAAAAAATTGACAGTTTTTAGAAAAATACCAAAATTTCACCCTAGGATAATTTCAATATTCCGAATACAAAAATGAAGTCCATTATGAAAACTAAAATTTAAAATATTTAAAAAAGTGGGTATTACTATTCATAACGGCTAGTTTTAATAATATTTTAATAGCATATCGTTGTTTAGTGAAACTCGGTATTGCGTACGATGCAAGCTATCGAAGAAGGTCGCGATTTTGTGTAAAGAAATCCAATCTAGTGTTGTGTGTAGTGAAAGATTCCTTTTATTATTTATATAAAAACATAATATTTCTCATAAAAGTCTCGGCTGTTACATTCATACACACATAGTTGAACATGAACCGTAAAATATTATTAGATCTGATTGGAGATTGTGACTCATCAATATATTGCCACCCTTGGAAAGTGAACTAGGTGACTGATTCATTGAGTTTAAAGGATTATTATAGATTATTAATGATAAGGATCATAATAGATCTAATATTTCATGATTTTTAGAGAATGGATATAGAAATCCTAATGGAAGGGAATACATATTATCTATTTTAAATGAGTGCTCAAACATCTATATAAGAAAATATTAAAGAGACATACAATGATGATATAGAGATTTAGAAGAATGAATGAAATGTTTTTGAGCCTAACCTTAATTTTTATTGAGTAATAATATTTAGAAGTTGTGTTTATGTCCCCATAATTCCAATTTTAGAGGAGCTGTTAGAGGATGCTTACATTTCTTCATTCTCTATTCATATTGAAAGTAAAAATATTTATAGATATTTGAATGAGTATTTATAGAGGGATGGAATTAAGAGACGTATTGTAGACATTGTATCTCGATTCTTGGTATATCAACAAGATATGGTTTATAGACTAATTTCAACCAAGATATTATAATTGTTACCCATACCATAATGGAAATTAGAAAACACCAAAATTGATTTTTTCATTTCACCTCCCAAAACAACTAAATGGAATTATGCTCGATGGATTTTAGTTAATCACCTTATAAATTCCTCAGACTTATATTTTATCAGTGAATATTTATCTATAGATCATTTTTATAGGATATACATTAATGAAGAGGTAAGGTTGCATGGAGTATGACATTCTATTATGCGTGATCGAGATCAAAGGTCTTTCTTGATTTTTGGGAAAAGTATTTATCAAGACTTAGATACATAGATATGTTATGTCACTATGTATCATCCTATAAAAAAATGGCATGTTTGAGAGAAAAAAATAAAACATGAGAGGTTACACTGAGATATTTTCTATTGATTTAAAAAAAAATTTGTATCAACCCATTCCCCTAGTTAAATTTTCTAACAATAAGATATTTTAATCAATTATTATGATGTATCATTATGATGAACTATAGGGAAATATGTTTAGAAATCTAATTTTTTAAGATTAAGTTGGGGAAATAGTTCTATTTGGACATGAGTAAGCATAACAAATGAAAAAGACGAATAGATTCATTAAACATCAGATTTAGTTAGCGCAATTTTGTTAAAGTGATCTAGAATTTAATGTTGGTGAGAATGTGTTTCTATGTAATTCACCTTGGAAGAATGTTTCAAAATTTATAAATAAGGGGAAACTAAGACCACGGTATATTATTTCATAGGAAAATAAGGATCATAATGTTATGGTATATTTTTTATTGGTATTTCCAATCAAGCTCTCTCAAGTCCATGATGGGTTATATTTATCACTCCAAAGGAATTACATACTTAATCCACCACATGTATTGAACATATAGGTCATAATAGAGGATAATGAAAATTATTATGATTAATAACAACTGAGGATTCAGGATTATACAATGAATGTTCTATGAAACAATTCCTCTCACCTGGTAAATTTTTTTGGTGAAACTACAAGCTTTAGGATTTTATGTGGGAACCTAAGGAAAAAATGTGGTAGAAGTATCCTTATTTATTTGTACGAAAGGGATGAAAATTTTAGTCTTAAATTCATTTTATGGTGGGTATAATGTGACACATGAATATTTTATGTGCTAGTATTTTATAAAAAATTGTGAGGTAGATTTTATTTCATTAATATCTTAGATTACACACACCAATGAGATTAAATTAATTATGAAATACTAGAAAGATTATTAGTTAAACAAGATTATTATTATTAATATTTTAAACTTTGTTGATATTAATAGTTTTTTTTTGAAAAATAACTATGATGGATTTAGATTATGAAAATATATTGATAAATAAGTACTTCATTTTTGGTAATGTCTTTATATGCTTCAAATATACCATTTTCTCAAAAAAAAATTATTTTAATTGATTAATATGAGAAAATAATAAAATTATTATTTTCACATCAATAAAATTTATAAAAAAATTAGATATTAATTTTTGGAATCCAAAAGTGAAAATTAGATTTGGTTGATGTTTTGGAACTATTCTGAAAAGATTAATTTTTTCATGAATCATGAGAAATCCTAATTTTTTTAAAATGGATTTTCATTTAAATAATTTATAAGGTTAATTTATATTGTAAAATGGTTTTTAATTTAAAATATATTTAATTATATTATTATTAGTCAAATTTAGATGATTTTAATCAATTTTAAAATTAATTTATTTTAAAAAAACATTTTAAACATTTGAATGTTTTTTCTTTGGAACACTATTTTTTTAAAAGCATATATGGGATTACAATTAAATTAAATTATTCAAAATATATGAATTGAACTTGAAAAAAAATTGATTTATTATATTGAATCAAATAAATTTATAATATATAATATGTTTTACTTAATTTTTTGTCACAATGAATAGTAAAAACAATAAAAATTAATTGCATCATTTAATGTTATAATTGATTTAGTAGGGGTTAAACTAAAATGATAAGAGTTAAAGGGACATAAAATAAGTTCAATTAATATTTTATTTCCACATTGATACCTTATAACATGTTAGGTTATATAATTTTCCTTTTTGGAGACTTCAGGAATATGAAAAATGTTTGCATAATTAAATCTTCTGAAAGATACCAAATGTGTCCTCTCCCCCACTTAAAAAAGTCAACAACACCCCTCTCCACATAACACTTCAGAAACCATTTATTTCATTAAATTATAACAAATATATCTTCTTTAAAGACCTAATCTCGTTATATACTCTTAAAAATTATTATTAAACCCTCCTATAAAGGATTTACATATAATTATAAAGAGTTTCTCTATATAAGAGATAAATTTTTTAGCCTTGTATTTTAAATAATTTCAACCCCCACTTCTTTTAATGATTATTAAACCATAATAAGATAATAAAATTAGTTTATAAAATAAAATTATTTTTTATTTTATTAATTTAATAACTTATATTTATATCGTATTCCATTAAATGGAAAATTAAATTGTAGATCATGTGTACAACATATTATCGCCTCACAAAAAAATATAATTGTTTTCAATAACTGCCTATGAAGTTTATATATAATGTTGGATTTAAAGTATATATATTATATCTATGAAATAAACATAATTTTGGAGTAAAAATATCACATATAACTTCATTCATTCTATTCTATGATAATATGATAATGCCACTAATGATTACGCCTCACTATCGTCTCACATAGCAACGTGATTAATTAGTCACTTATGATCTATATAGAAGGTAATAAAGAACAAATTAATTAATATATTATATATATGATTTTATAATGAATCATTAAAGGTGATATATTATTTAACTTCATTGTGTTCAATCATTTTAGAAAATGGAAATATAGTTCATGTTTACGTTGGACCTACAGTTTTTATTAATGATGTATTTCATTTTTTATATCTAAGTTTTTAAAATTACCCTAAATGAATATATAATGAATATATGTAATATTAATATCATGTTTAAAATTTTGGATATAATGGTACCATGGTCAATGTAATAGGTACGAAAATACCCAATCAAAGCATACATGAAAAACAAAGTAGTTGATAACTAAATTGTGCTTTTAACAATGAATTGTTAATAAACAGAAAATGAAATATCATAAGTAAAACTTATATGGTATGATATATGTATTTAGGGAAATTAAATATATGTATAATAATAATATTTTTATTATATAGAAGGTACAAATGCGTACGAAGGAACTCAATACTTAAGGTAATGGACATTTAGTCTCTCTTTTATTTCATGGAGACAGATGGCACATTCATTACTCGTTTGTTCTATGTGACGTATATAAATCCCATTTTAAACTTTTTATAATTAATATAACTATTTTTATGATATTTAATGTATCAGTTTATGTTATTATTTTATGTTTCATACCATTCAAAATTAATCAAAGTCTTAAAGGTTTTATATTACAATCGCATTTTTTGATAGGATTGTTTATAAATAAAATTACATTGGTGAAATATTGTTATCTACTTATCAAAAGTTTCATAAATATTATTTTACTATTTTAATGCATATAGAATTAATGTTTTCTTACCATTTTCATCTTTTTATGAACTAAATAGATCAAAATATTTTTTAATAAAACCAACTTTCTATCTCTCTTTGATTGAAAACAACTTTTCATCTATCTAAATGATTTGATAAAAAAATAATGTTTTTAATATCATTATATTAAATTTTAATTTAATTTTTTCCATTTTTGACTTTAAAAAATTAAATGAAATATTCTTGTGTTTTTAAAACAAGTTATATTAGGGTTTTACGAAATAATAAAAGGAATGTTTGGTTTAATGTGTACAACATATACTTAATTTTCCGTAGTCATGACCAATCAGTGTTTTAAATAATTTTCCATATATTTCATAGCTTATCCTAAAAGAAAATTAATTTTATTATTTTTTTATGATTTATTTCTGAAAAGGTACCTTTCAAATAAAAAAGGGTATTTTTCATAAGAAATATTCAAAGTGATTTGTCAAAATCATATTCTATTTAAATTAACATTCTTTTATGTTAGAAAAAATTTATTTAGGATATGATCCGATGATAAAATATTCATTAATTATTTGTATGGTTTGTCTTTATGAGGAAATTATTTTTGGGAAACTAGATTCTTTCATTTTTTTATGCAATGATGATATGTTTACAAAACCCATTTCTTTCCATGAGTTTTAATATGATGAATTATTTATTGGACCCAATTATTTTTAGGGGTTTTGATATGAGGAATATTTTTATGAAACCCAATTATTTTCATGGGTTTCAATATTTTGAATTTTTTATGAAAATCATTTCTTCTCATTGGTTCTGATATGATAAATGTCTTTTGATTTTGTATCACATAACAATATGTTTATAATTTTCTAATAGTGGTTATGTAATAAATAAGAATGGTGGTTATGTTATAACCAAGGATAGTGGTTATAGTATAACGAAGCACGATGTTCATGTTATTACCGAAGAATGGTGCAACGTATATCTACCTCTAATGTATTGGATGAAAATTGATATCTCATGAGATAAACTACATTGGAATGTGGAGGGAACCCAGTTCAGTAAGGGATTATGTCTACTATGATTCTTATAAGAGAGAACCTTAACAACTATAATGATCTGAGGAGTGAAACCATTCCACTATGATATCCTTGAAAATTATCCTTGAATACTATGTTAATGGTTTTCTGAGCTTATGTGTATGAGAAAACACAATTCCTTATTCAAATGTGATTACCTCTTTGATTACTTGCTTTAATTCGTTTATCATTCATAAATTATGAACTACCTAGAATTATTTCATGAATCGAGATTACAATCATTGATATATATGGTATGGTTATCAAATGTTAAGCTCATGTTCTCATTCACTTATTATTATATTATGCTTATATAATCATTGATATCTAACATATTTACCCATTATGAGCATATGGGATCACCCTTCATTATTTTTTCTTCCATAGGTTATAAAGAAATTATTTATGTATGATACATATAATAAGGGATCTAGTTTTTTATAACTTACTCAGAGAATATTTTGTTCACTAAAGAACTAGTTTTTTATGATTATATGATTCCAAATAGAATTAGACTTAAATGATTCTCGCATGCACTGTAATGTAATCTAATGAATTTTATCCTATTATGAAGTAATATCTATTTGTGAAATTACTATGTTTTTATTGGAAAGGATTAATATTCATATGTAATTTATAAGATTTTATAGCTAATTTTATGATCTAGGGTTTTTATGCTCCCTTTTTTCTATATTAGTTGAATGTATTTTTTAGTGCCTAAAACACATATATGTGAAGTGTGAGTTGGTATTTTTATTTGATAAAAATTCTCTAGTTACATATTTCATTGGTATAACTCAAAATTTTAATGTTGCAGGTGGCAAGATCCATTTTTTTCCAATTGTGTTAGTGGGAATAGATTTTGAAGATTTTTTTGGTTTATTTGATCCTGAGGAACTCTTTTTGAATGATTATTTGAAGTTAAAGAGATCAATGTCCTTTAATTTTTGTTATGTATAACTCCTTAAATATTCAAGGAGATTCTAGAAACATGATAGAACAATGGAATGTACGGTAAATATAAATTTAAAAAATATGAGTGGAAAAGTATATATATTTAATGTTTTTAAAAATATTAATATATATTAGTTCATATATATAATGATGAACTATATTATAAAAAATAATTTTTTATTGATGTTAGGAAATTAAACGCATCATGTTCTAATTATTTATTTGTAAAATAGACTTATTTCATTTTTTTCTTATTCATGTCGAGATCATATTTTAATAAAATTAATTCAATGAATTAAAGGTTAGAGTTTTCCCAATATATTATTAAAAATAATGACACGTTTTTTATTACCCAATAATTTATCTCTATCTATGATGTTCCTCCTACACAATTTTTGATTACACACATCCATCTTAAAAGTTCACATTATATTTATCTTGAAAATGGAAAAAAACCATAAAATGGTAGTGAAATCGTGATAGGAAATCACATGATGACTTTAAGTAATAAATCCAAGAATCTTTTGGCTATTTTTATCCGATAATTCTCATTATTTACAAGAATATTAATGGTGGTATTTATTATTTAAATGATTATTTGATTAATATTTTCCTCTAAGTTGTGTATTCTATATGAAACTCTCTTCTTGATATTGGATAGCATTTATTTTATTAACAGATCTTTGGGGTCCATTATTAACTTCTTGTATCAATGATTTTACATTGCAAGATGTGTACTCTTATAAGTGGTAGAGGAGTCTGGTATGTTGTTTCTATAAGGAAATTAAAACATTTCTGATTTTTTAATGGGATTTAAAATCTATAACAAGTAAGTTTTTCTGGTATTATTTTCCCATATTACCATATAAATTTCCATCTATATGAAAATAATATATTTTAAATAAAGTTAATAAAAATTAATTTTATGTTCATTATATTAATATGTATGTTTTACCATTTTTTTCTATGATATAACATTAAAACAATTATTGCTATTATAAATTAATAATATCTTAAATGAATCTCTTGAATATATAGACTTTTCTAAAAAATATATAGTATTTCAATCATTTATTCAATCCCTAAAGTGATGGATTAGATGGTAATATAAATTTGACACTATGAATTTTTCCCTTGTTTTTAATAGATTATCATTTTTAAGGAATCCAAACTTTATTCATTACCATATATCATTTTATATATTTACAATGATACATTTTATTCATAGATTTTAAAAAATATATATATTGAAATTATAGATAAATTTAGTGGAAAATGTCAATCATTTTATATGTATATGCATTATAATAATTCTCTAGTCGAACATGGAAAATAAATTTACTAAAATTTTAGTTCAAAGAGAATGGTAATGGGAAGTTTGAGTATTTTTTCCTTTTATACAAGATGTTGATTTCCTGATAGAACAAGAAATTTTTTTTACATAAGTTATTCCTAGACTATGTAAGAAAATATGACGAGTCAAAGGTATTTTAATAATTTTTTTATAGAACAAAATACCTTTTCAATTGGTTTTTTTCAAAACAATTATGGAATTATGATGATTATAAAAACAAATATACTCTTTTGGAGTTATCTACTTTTCCAAATATTTTGTAAATATAGAATTATATTTTTAATATTACCACTGTATATAATTGATTATATTTTAAAATTATATGGTATTGATGGAAATTACTAGTGGAAAATTTCTAATAAGTTAGATGACCAATTTTTTTATAAAATTAATATGTTCCTTTTGATTCTGTAAAATTCATTTCATATAAATTCCTAAAAACCCCCACTCAAAATATAATTTCTATAATTAGTAATTTTTGTAAAATTATATATATTGATTAATCACATTGGATCATTAATAAATTTGGAAACATGGGTTTCATTAATTTGGTTTTAAAAAGGTGGAATTTGTGATATAATTTGATTAGAATAGTGTAACAATTTGAATATTTTCAATATTTATTGTGAACTAGTTCTTCTTGTAGTTATTGTTTTTATATAATATTACCTTATTTTTTTAAATTTCATTAGTATTTTCTGTGTGATTGTAATTTTTTGTTTTTTATGCTAATATAAAATAATTTTTATATATTTTAATAAACTATACTCTTATAAGTAACTTTTTTTATTTATGGATGCATTAGTGTTGGGAACCCTTTTAGTGAATATGAGATATCAATCCCCAACATTTTCATGACTCTTTGAATTTTTTTTATCTATGATTATGGTTATAAATTGGATATTTCACATGTGTTTAGGAGTATATATTGTGTTTACACTTACCTATATATGTAGTATCCAATGTTCACCATTCATGTGTTGTACTATGTTATAAACCAAGATCTAATGTTCTCATTTTCATGTTAACAACTTTGGACCATTCCTATAATATTAAATTTTCCCAAAATTTCATGTATATGGCATTTCCTATTTTAAGGTTCATGTTATGACACAAATACAAAAAAATAAGAAGTCAATATATAACATTCCAATCAAAATATTATTTAAAGTTCCATGTTTGTTAACATAATCCTTCGTTTTTGAATCTATCATAGTATTTACATGATTAAATGTTCTACATTTAATTATCATCAATTCTATATGTTATTTATACATTTTTTAGTGGAAAATGAAGACCAATTTATCATTTTATCAATGGAAATCCCAAATATAAATATATATATATATATATATATATTGGGTATTTTCATGTGCATTCAACAAAATTATTATATTTTGTTGTGTTTTGGAAATAATAAAATTTAAATTGGATGAATATTTTTTTATAAATAATATACATAATAAAAGATGTGATTTGTTGGAAGAATAAAATTAAACTACATGATTTTTTTTATATTCTTTTCTTATTATTTATGAATTAGTAGAAAAAATTAAGTGCTTTTTTACCATTAGTGAGTTTTTGTGTTCTATTTACATTTTCATTGGTTTTTGATTATTAATTATTCTCCCATATCACATGGCCTAACATCCATTTAATGGAACTTATAAATCATGTTTCCTTATATTATTTTTTATCTATAAATGAATTTCTATATTACCATTATATGATATCTCAAACTAATGTAATTTTATTTCTTTTATAGTTTACAAAGGTCCATCATTTTTAATTTAATTATATTTATTTTATGTTTGTAACCTTTCTCTATTCAAAATTATTTACTTCTTTCTCTTGGGGTAGAATAATATTAAATTTTTTAGTTACATTTATGATAATTCATTGAATTGTGAGTGGTTCGGTGGCCAATATACATTATAGTGTAACTAATTTTTCCATTATTGTAAAACTCCCTATAATGCAAGGAGTTCTTTATGAAAGAGAGGGAAAATATTCATATATAATGGAAAAAATATAATCTCAAGTTAGTTTGATTCTCATTAATTGTTTTTATATAAAATTTATCCTAGATTTTAAAATCTTTCAAAAATTTGTTTTCACAATTTATATGGTTTAAAAAGTCTGATTTATAAATAAATTAATTTTTTGTTTTATTTTTATTTGGATTGCTATTTTTTTGTGAGTAAAACAGTTTATTAATAGTAAAACTATGAGTGATATTTTAATTAATCTTAATCTTTAAATATTTAATTCATTTAATTTATTGAGCCTAAAATATTGTAATAATGATTCCCAATTTAACCTTTTAGGAATTATGTTATTTAAGATCATTCTAGAATGTCTATATATATTGATATTTTTTCAATGAGGAATTTTTTTTAGGAATTTCGATAACATGTCCCAAAAGGAACCATTATTTTCCACAATATCAATAATGTGGTGCCACTAAGAGTACTTGGAATCAATCCTATAGTCTAAATAATGTATATTTATTATACAAAACCCAAATACCAAATATGGTGAGTGTGTAATCTTTGATTTGGTTTTTCATATTATTTTATTATTTTATTATCTATTAATTCATAGATTATGTAAATTTTGAAAGAAAATTTTAAAATAAAAACAAAATATTTTTAAAAACCAAATGCATTATTCTCATGTTCTTTTGAAAATTAAAATATTTCAATATATAATTTCTTTATTTTATTTTTTAAATTAAAATATCCAAAATATTTTCAACAAATATTAAAATAAAAAAATTAAAATATGATAATATTTTTACTGTATTGATAATTGTTTTACATTTTCATAATTATCTATATCCTTTTATAACTATATAATGAACAATATATAGGATTTTGAGTCTAATTGCTTACATGAATTTTGATTCTCATGTCAGGATTTGACCATCACACTATCATAATACATAATCAAGTTCATTTCTTTTCTCATTTCCCATTATTACATAAAATAATAATTTAATGAGTTATTTATCTTAGGAATCCTTTATATTTTTTATAAAAGGTAATTTTAGGTTTCTAGTGACTATAATTTCAGGGATATGAAGTTACTTCTAAGGTTTTTTATAGTATTGATATTTATTCCTTATAGAATTGAAATATGTTAGGTCTATAAGTGTGATAGAAAGGAAAGGGAAGGAAAAAAATAATCCATAATATTGAACCAGTATATGTCACTGACCCAAGAGTTACAATAAGAAAAAAGGAGATAATAGAAGATAAAGAAGCACTAAATGGAAGAAGAACACTCTCTGGAGGCTCGGCAAAATCATCCAAAGGACTAACCTACCAATTAAAATATATAATGAAAAAATTATATTATATCTTCAACTACCAAAAACACCTATGAATACCCCATAACTACAGAAACCTTTTAAAGAGGAAATGAACAACACTTTCCCATAATTAGATTCTAATACTAATTCCCACACACAGGTTACCCCCACAACTAGTGGATATTTATTAACACTTTCCTCCTTTATGAAAAACATAATTGTATTCAATATTAATGATAAAAATATAAGTTCCATGCCTTTTATTTTAAAATAAAGAATTAGAAATACAGGATATAGGATATGGACGATTTGCATAAAACAATCTTATGGAGATAGCTTCCCTGAGAAAGAATTCTAGAATCAAAGCCTTATAGAACATCTGCCAATGGTACAACCCTCTATATTTAACCACCCCTCAATGGTACTAGTGTGGAATTAGGTGGGAGGTGAACACCGGGTCACCCTTTTGTTTTTTTTTACTTACAACTGGGGTGTAGCATATGTGGGTAAATAATATAGGAGTTAGTTTGATCAGTTAATGGATTCTGGGGAATTGACTGATAGGAAAAAGTGATTCAATTCTCCTAATTTCCAAAGAGTGTAGAATTTTAGTCATGAGATGTTTGAGAAATTTTGATCTATAGTATTATTTCTTAATTACATGTGAAAATTATTCATTATTAATAGATATCTACAAAATGGGTTAAAACTAATGGTTTGGGAGTCTATGGAATCTCATGGGATGGAGGAGAAGGAGATGAATCTTTTAGAGGGGAAATGGGGAAAGAGTGTTTTAAAAACTGATGAATTAAGGGATATATAGCTATTAGGAATGTCAACTAGGGTGTTTGTAAAGTAAAACTCTCCAAATTTACACACTATGTTATGAAAGGTATGATAAAAAACATACCTCATTATATACTACTAAATAATGGTGTAAGCCGTAATTTTGTTTTGAACGATTTATTATGGTAAATTTCCTTACAATTTGTTTAGACCAAACTATTTCAAGTCTAATAATGTGATAGAACCGATCAATATATAATGATATACACATTATTTTCATGTGATGAATGAGATCGACAACCAGATTGGGATGATTTTGGAAAAAATGGGTTAATAGGAAAATTAATATCATTATTTCTAGTTCGATAATCATAGTAAGTATGAAATATAAGGTATAGAATATTTATGTGGATTATAGGGCCCTTAATAGGATCGCAGTGACTACTAGACACATAATACCAGTAATTATAGAGGTCATTTATGATCTCTATAGAGATGAATTTTATTCAATGATTGAATAAAACTATGGTGTTCACCAAGTATATATTAACCTAATAGATTCTGGTAAAATGGCCTTCAAAACACATGATGGGAATTAACAATATTTTTTTAATTCCATTTGCTTTAATGAAACCCCTAACATCATTTCATGACACGATGAATTAGATCTTGTATGAGTTACTTTATAAGGAGTTGTTTTTCAAAATGATAACCTAATCTATATAGGTGACTAAGAAATACATTTGGAAATGGTACAAAAAGATTCAATTAATGCCTACAAAATGAATCAATGAATATTGAATGAAATATTTATTTGGGTTCAATCTTGTTGGATATTTGGGCCATGTCATATCTTTCTAGGGAGCTTTTGTGGACCCAACCAAGTTAATTATAGTATAATAGTTGAGAGTGTCGGAATATTAAAACAAGGGTATAATATTTCTTATTTTAATAGGTTATTATAGGATATTCATCCAATAATATGAGAAAATTTCATGAACCCTAAAGATATAAAATTATATTGGTTCTGTAGGAAGACTGAGGCATTGAATTATTTTACAATACTCAATAACATGTTGACTACAATAAAATTTCTAAGATATTTTTATTTTTTAATAAATAATTTGGCCTTAGAATTATAAATAGAGAAATAGAGTAGATACTTAATGGTAATATGACTTTTTTGTATACATACCATCAGATATTGAAACACCCTATTTAGCTAATGGATTGTGATAGTTAATAAAAAAATTTGGAAGGATAAACTCTTGGGATAATATTTTTAATGTTATTAACAATAGTGTAGGTATAGTATTGTTGTAGATTATCTATTTTGTGAATTTCAAGGGGAAACTATCAGTATTTATCTGTGTGAAAACCTCACAGGTCATATCTATAACACACTAGAGAAGATACAGCTCAATATATATATTTACAGCTAGTTATTCATTGGTTTCGACATGATACATAATAAAAACTAAGTTATATTTTTTTTGATAGATTTTTGTTATTTAAGAACCTATTGGTTATTCCAAAATCCTCAATATTAATTCCAAATTTTCATCTACATTACCAGTCTTCCCAATTTGGAGGAGATTTGGAAATCATAGAAACTTATAATAGTCTTGTGAATGGGGTATATTATGACGATATTTCTTGTGATGTGCTCCCAATGTAGAAATGTGATTTCTATCAAGGTAGGATATTTGAGGCATTAAGTCCCACACGATTGTTAAAACCTATTCCCCTTCCCCAATTAATTTAGGATGAATTCTATAGATTTAATCTATGGATCTTTTATATCATATGGATTTGATATCATGTTTTTAGGATTTTACCACCAAAAGAAAGTATGAACATTGAATTCCTTTGAGACTCCCTTATACAAATTTAAAAATTTACACAAAATTTATAAAATAGTTGTTTCAGATTCACGATGTCACAAAGTCAATTTTTAGTGACAAAGAACCCATATTAAATAGTGGTTTGTGTGAATTTCATATATTGGAGGGCACCACAGAGAATATGACTCATTCTTATCATCCAAAGAGTGATAGAAAAACTGAAGTTGTCAATCACTTCCTAGAAATTTATTTTCTAAATATTTATACTGATCATCCAAAACCATTTATGATATGGTTTTCATTGGAGGACTATAGTTACAGTACCTATTTCCATGATTCAATTAGAAATACCCATTTTGTGATTTCCTACATAACAACTTTACCTATAACTCAAAAATTACATATATAGATAGGCTATTATTGAGTCTATTGTTACAATATTAGAATATCGGGTTGAATCCATGTAGAGGATCATGGAAATCCAGCATAGATTATAAATATTGATGGAGGAGATGAAAAATAGTTATTTTTGGGTAGTGAGCTATGCTATTGGTGATATTATTTGCGTTAATTTGTGACCCAATGAACTAGGGTTTCAAAAACGAGACCCATGTTGGTAGCTTGGTGTTGTGGACCTATTCCCAAAATACAGAAAGTTTTCATGGTGAATTACAACCTCAATATAATATTTAATAATAGATTCCATCTTATATTTCAGCAAGCCTAATAAGAGTCATTATTTGTGAAGAAAAGCGTGTGTAAAATGTTTCTAATTGATTTCCTCGAGGAGGGAGTCACACCAGCTGCTCTCTTGGATACCAAAATATAGAATCACACTATGATGTGGTTATTTCACTAGTAGTTCAACCCAGATCAAGATATTTTATCTGAATCATTTTATGTTATATGTTCCCAGTTCCCCCACTCCCACAATGTTGGGAATGTGGAAATACTAGAGAGTGGATTTGATGTAGATGATGTTGAAAATAGAACATCAAGACACCCTCTTATTTTATTTTCCAATTTGGGAAGTGGATCATGTACCTCCTAAACATGTGGGGTGGGCGTCTGTTTGGTAAATGATGTTTAGTATGTGATATAATAATAACCCATGATATTTTGAGGCTAGGAATATAAATCCGTAAATAGTACTATGGGAGAGGGGGTATGAATATATATAGGTTGTTAGGGAGTTATCCTTAACAAGTAAGAAATTTCACTTATTGTTGGAGGTAGTACAAGAGTAGTACCTACAGGTAATATGGTACTTTTATACAAACAATGTGACACAAGTAATAAACTATTGATTATAAAATCTATTATTCTGATTCTTTTTATGATAAATATCCAATTACTCCCCCATAAATTTATTTTTTTCTTATATTCCCCTAACAAAACAATACAGACCTAAAAAATTTACCCCTTAACTAAATAGACCCCCTAGGTTCTGTTCTAGCAGTAATCACCCCATAAAACAATCTTTTCCTTAATACTGAAGAAATAGATAAACCTCTGGACCCCACATAGCTTATCTATCATCTTCAGTGACATTATTTTTTCTCCCAACAAAACAACCAATAGTTTTGTATCGACACACCGATGCAGGGGAGGAAGTGATTCCCACACCACAAGAACATGAATTTTCTCTAACAATCCTGCCATTATTAGTTTTTTTGGTTTTGAACGCCCCACCCATGGGTGGGTTGGGTTGGACCATCTCAAAAATCTCTATTTTCAGTAGTCACACCATGTCTGACTAGTTGGGGAGTGAACCCATCCATTGGGTGTGACCATGAACGTTTGGGTGGCTTTTGAATTTCATCTTTTCGGATCCTTTTATATTTTTTCCACCCATTATTAAGAATCCACGTGAATATTCCTCCCTTTATATAAAGCGCATCATGTCAAGATATCCACTCATCTTGTAGCTAAGTATTGAGATTATGAATGTGAACCAAGCATATGATGTATTCATGAAATCCATGCACTAAATAGAAAAATTATTTTAGATTGGTTCTGAGAGGTAGAAGATACACCAAATATTCTAACTATTTGATATAATACTAAACTTGTACCTCCATCTGGACAGCCAAGATTTCTTAATATAGATTATAAATATCAAATCATCATCGAAATTATTTACTAAGTAATCTGATTCAGCGCTAATTTGGTTGCTTCCATAGTATGATTAAATTTAAAATACATATCCATATGCTTGATCTAGCGACTTTGGTTTCTTCAAAAAAACATGGTAACTTCTAGTCAATTATCTATCTGATGCAAGTCAACCATCTAAATGTGAGGAATCATATCTTTTGTTGAAACCCTATAATGGGCCACTAGGTCATTTGACACCTGCTTTCAGAAGTCTCCCTGATGGAATTACATATGATGAAAAGTATTTTGTTTTCATCAATGGATATACCTCACCAGCTAGGTATACTTACCAATTTTTCACATGAATATAGAGAGTGAGTGGTGGATTATATCATGTTATCTTGTTATCAACTTGTAGAATTCCCCATGTCCTTTCACGATCTCTTTGTAAAATTATCCCTAGTCATTCCACTCTAGATCCCATCCATGTTGTGATAAATTGAATGCCTCTATGGTGAAAATAATGGTGGATAGAGTATACTCTAACCACCCCAGTATTTATTATTCACTATCAGCATGGTTTTGATGGTATGTTTCCATTATTTCTTTTCCCGTTTAGAAAATACAGCTGTGGGGGAAAGGTGGTAGTGAACCTCCTATGTACGGTGTTGTAGACATAATTATGTGGTTAAAAATATCATAGACAAAATGAATCTATGAAATAAGTAGACACAATACCATGTTGTCTGACCCATGAGTGTAAATCTGATAGTGTTAACCGTTCTTCAGTGAAGAATCCATAGTGTGGGCTTCCACTTTAAGAGATGAAACCATCTATGTGAGGTTTTTTATAGTTTATGTGAGTAGTGTAAACTATCATTAAAGTGAATTATATGGTGAATGAAAATGAGATAGGTTGACCAAGTAATAAAAATGGGGGAATCAGATCTTTTATTAAGAAATAGAGGAGAAATAAATACATGCTAGATGAGGAGGATGATGAATGGAAAAGGCACTTCGGAAGGTATCCTACATAACAAAAAATCCAAAATATAATCCTCACGGATGATCTAACAAGGAATCATCACTTTCTTATCCTTAGTTTCTCATTATCCTTCCCTCTATTTTTAACATCCTCTCTATTATACCAATTACTCACCCCCTCAAATAAATTTTTTGTAACACCCCGAGCTTCCACGATACGCTTCTCATTCAATAATACAATAGCTTGCATTGTACGCAACTTCGAGTTCTAAAACATCGCGAAAAATCAAAGTAGCCGTTATGAATAGTAATAACCACTTTTTAAAATTATAGAAATTTTATATTTCAAAATGGACTTCATTTTTGTATTCCTAATATTGAAATTAGCCTATGTTGAATTTTTTGTAATTTTCTGAGAACTTCAATATTTTTATGAATAGTGAAAAATACTTAAAACAACTTTTTTAATCAAAATAATTCATAGTGATAAATTATACTATTGAGTGGTTTTAGAGTATAATTAGAATATATTTTTACCATTTTATCCAATGGTGGTCATTAGAATTAATTTAACATTGAAATTGGACATAAACAATTGCCAATCTTTTGATATAAATTGTTTCTTAAAAACACGCTATTTGTTGTGACAGCGGGAATTAATTATAAAATTAATTAATGAAACTAATATGTTTGGAATTTTGTAAAATAGACATCATTTTTTAATTAGTAATATCAATTATAGCTTAGGGTGAAATTTTGGCCTTATTCTGAAAAACTTCAATTTTTGATGAATAGTGAAACCACTAAGTGGTAGTTAAATAACTGATTTTTCGTTTAAATGAAATATTACCACTTCTGTGATTTGATTTTCAAAAATCCGACATACATGGTTGTCATTAAGAAGTAAAATGTGGTTCAATGAGATCAAAATAATTTTTTTGGTGAATAGTAACTTTTAAGTTCTTAATCGCGATTAGAGGTAATTAGTGTAGTTTAAGGTAAAAACAATGTTTTATTAATATGATATGAGCTTGACACTTGTCCTACTCCTATTGGATGAGTCATGGCCGACCAAGACAACCCATGGGTCAACTTGGGGACCCCATGGAGCCACTTTAGTTGGAAAATGACATTAATATATATTTATTTAATGTTGAAATTAAATTGACACAAACATGAGTTGTTTTACTAAAACAGTTTTTAAGTGGGGTTACACAAGTCCAAATTTTGATTATAAATATTCATTAGAAAGCTAAAACGATTTACTACATCATAGTATTTTTTTTATAATTTGTAGACATTAAATAAATTAAATTATTTATGACATCATGATGATGTAGTGATGACCTCATTATTTAACGATTTAAATAAAATGGGAAGATAATGCAAAATCCAAGGCTTACACTTGTCCAAAGCCAATTGGATGAGGAGATTTCGAACCCTTATCACCTTAGCCTCGAATTATATAAGTTTGGGACCTTTAGAATCCGAAAAGGATTGTGAAATAATGTAACATTTCAATCTTTCCAAAAGTGCCCCTCCTCTCCACTTATAAAAGGCCCCCACCTCTCCCACCTCATTTACACTTTCAAGCCATTTGGCTCGGCCAACCTATGCCCAAATACTCTCCCAACTTCCCCCTCTTACTCCTAGAATCCTCACTTTGGGCAGAACTCTTCCCAAAGAAGCCTTTGGCTCAAATAAAAAAGAGTTACCCGATTTTGAGGTAATGTATTTTCTAATGTTGTTTTGTTTTATTTTTCTTCTCCAACCCCCTAAACTCTTTTTATTCATTTCTTTTGTAACAACACCAGTATCCTCAATATACTAGGATGTTGTTATAAGAAGGATTCGAGCTACACTTACACACACCTACATCTAATGGTTAAAGAACATACGGTTTCTGGGGATGGCGAATTTCTGCATCACGAAACGATGATTGTTCATAACTCATATAACACCTTCAAAGGTGGCCATTAAGATGTCACTATATTTATATATGATATATAATGTGTTTATGTTTTACTTATGCTTCTGTATTTCTCATTTATGGCTTACTTTATGATTTCCATTATGGGTAAAACGCGATAATTTCATTTTAGGAACTGCGGACTACCGCCCCCTCAAAATGATTTGAATCGTTAATGCCATATGTGGGATGTATAAAGGATGGATTAAATGGTATTATACACTATATTATACTGTAATTATATTATACATTTATATCATTATGATTTAGTTCCATTAAATATGAAATTGAAATGAAAGTAGCGTTCATGCGTACGTACGGCTTACCGTCTCCATGAACGGTGCATTTCATTTCTTACCTCTAAATGTTACGTAATATTATAAATGAATGTATATACTGGATATATAAGATATATGTGACATCTAAATCATGAATATAATTCTGGATATAATGGATATTTCACCACATAAACAACTTGTAATTATAAGAAGCTTATTGTTGGCTCAAGTACCAAAGATCGACAAAACGACCGTTATTAACTTAAATAATTACATAATGTTCATATCATTGTAATAAGTGATATAATAAGGATAATGAAATTGAAAATGGTTCTTAATAAGGTATATATTAACTCTAGTTTATTATTCAGGAGGTTAAAGAACGGTTGAGTCAAGTCAGACACGAGGTAAGGGAATTTCTTAACCCAACTTCCTTTCTTTGGGTTAATCTCCTACTTTCAAATTATGTCATGATGTTATTATGTCCTATTTTGTATTTTTACTTTCTTTATGTGTACCTATAGTGAATACACATAATAGATCTATTTTATTTTAAAAATGATCTTTTTAAGGACTTCGTCTCAATCTCCTTTCATTGAGGCATATTTGGTTTTATACACAACCTTCTTTTATACGATGTATAAACCCCTTTGACTTTTACGTTTATTCAAAAGGAATCTTTTTTATACGAAGCGTTTTGCTAAACGACAAAAGGGAATGTTTTTCTTTCCGTACTTATGCGGCGACAATGACTTCTCCGCCGCCGTGACCATTATTTGGGTTTCGGCTTCCTCTACAAGCCATCATTTTCTTTTTTAATGAAAAATAAATACAAAGTTTTAACATTCTTTTATTTTGGTATTGAAAATGGTTTTGAAAGCGTTTTTATTATATCAATGTGTTGTATTGATATCTTGTGATTGAAATGTGGAAATGTTATGTTTCCTTTATGCATGTTTTATGTGATACGATTATGTTATGGTTTATGATATGTTTAAACCTATTCATATGAGGAATGTATTGGACTTAATATGTGACGGGTGGAGCCCGCTATAGCTCCTCGATGCATCGGTAGGTCTCATGAGACAACTAGACGTGGAATTGGCCGAGGCCCTTTCCCAATTTGATTTATGGTTTTGGCCGAGGCCTTAATCATTTTAGACGTCTTGGACGAGGCCTTGACAAAATGTTTCAGAATGTCCGGCATTATACATTCCCTCATTATGAAAGTGGTTATTGGTATTGCATGTGATTATTCGACCAATAGAATATCCATGTGAAGAAGTAAATGGCATTATCTCATTTTACTTTTGCCATATTATGTTGATGTTCAAGTTTAAAAGGCTTTTGTTTTAGTTATACATTGCCTTAAATGTTTATGTTTATTTACGAAAGCTTCCGAAATATTGTTATCCTTACTGAGCATCTGAGCTCACCCCTTTCAATGTTTTAATATTTTCCAGGATGTGAAGAAGTATTTTATGAATGACCTGCAGGGATAGTCAGAAGAGGATATGAGTGTGGACTATGGAGACTTTGTTATTGTAGTTTTTCACTTTATGATGTAATGTAACGTTTACGAATGTATCTAGTGTTTCCAAGGCTACTAAACTAATCGGTCTTTCGAGACATGATCTTTTGTGATCATGCCAATGTTATGAAGTAATGCACCGACTCTGTGTAGCTGGGGTCGGGGCGTTACAGTTGGTATCAGAGGCAGTTTAGTACTAACCTTGGAAGATAGATTTAGATAAACTCTGATTAGAGCACATAGCCCAAAGATAGACTTTGAGGATTAGTATAGAAGAACTTCCTAGAATTTTGGTATTATAGAGATGTTATGACTTTTCCGAGCAATACATCCCTGTCTGGATACGAGCAGGTAGAGGCGGCTCTGGCACAGATGTACCTAGGGGTAAAACCCGAAAACACCGCTTTGAGCTAGACTCGAACGGGAACTGGTGCACGACAACGGGCCTTGCTGCACTCTTGGTTACGACACTCCCGGGGGATATGCTTAGGATAATTCTCATTTTATTTACAAACCACTATGTAGGGTTATGAGTATATAATTTCTCAAAGAAAACATTTCTTTTTATGATTATGGATTATATCCATAAATAGTTCAATTTATGTTAAGTGTTTTATAAGTATGGAATTATGTATTTTGATTCATAAACTAATCTAGTTTATGCCATTGTTTAGAAATGGCGCCTAGTGGAAGGAATGGAAACCGTATCAATGCACGAACTCCATGTAGGGATTGCCCTCCTGATCAAGATAATTATTGTGGATCTGGAGATACAACTGGTGCTGATCCACTTATTACCATACTGGGACAACTCACTCAGGTTATGAATAATAACCTTACTCGTATGGAGCACCCTGATCCGCAACGTGGAGGATCAATGCTAGATCATTTCATGAGGCAACAACCACCAACCTTTAATGGGAGTACAAATCCCTTAGTAGCCGAGCAATGGATAAATTCCCTAGAGAAAATATTTCAGGCTTTGGGGAGTAGTGAAAGGGAGAAGGTTGTCATGGCAGTTTACCGCCTCACTGGAGATGCCGATCAGTGGTGGTCGCTGATTCGAAACACAAAGGAAGATGATGACGTATCGAATATGGAATGGAGGGAGTTCAAAGAGCTTTTCTTAGAAAAATACTTTCCTCGTGACCATCGAGAAGATATGGAAAGGCAATTTCTGAGTCTGAGGCAGAAGGAGGATGAGAATGTCGCAAAGTATGAGGCTAACTTTACAAGGTTAGCAAGGTATGCTGCAGATTACATACGTAACCCAAGGAGTAAGATTGATCGTTTCTTTGATGGGTTAAAACCATTTCTCCGTCGAGCTTTGGTATCACAATCCTTTTCATCATACGAAGATATTGTCTCGTGTGCTATCAAGACAGAAAAGGAATTCTCTAAGTCTTATGACAACAAAGTAAAGCAAGAGAAGAAGAGAACGGTGGAACAAGAGACAGATAAAGGGAAAAATGGAAAGAAGGATTTTCCATTATGTGATAATTGTGGGAAGAATCACCCTGGTACTTGCCTAAAAGGAATGGGAGTTTGTTATAAATGTGGAGAAAAGGGTCACCAGGCTTGAGATTGCAAGGGAAAGAAAGAGGGTGTCAAAGTTGAATGCTAAAATTGTAGAGAAATGGGTCATTATGCAAATGAATGTCCTAAGCGTCAGGGAAATATACCTCAGAAAAGGCCAAGGGATCAAGGACAATCTTATGCTGTTACTACAGTTGAAGCAGAATAACTAATGTATTGGTGCTTTTGGACTCAAGGATTATATTCTGGTTATAAGAATCATGTAATATATATATAAGGATTGTACTGCAGTACTTGTTAATTTCAGTATGGTTTTAATATGATTAAGGTAATCATATTTTTAGTATGTGACAATAAGAGAAACTTTTCTTTGTTTGCGGAATCTGATGTTACAATTGATTTTGGAATTTAGAGACCTTTTAGAGAAAGTCTGGATGAAGGTATTTTGGATAACTATAAAGGTTGGAGTGGATTAAGTTGAAATTTGGATAGTATTGTTTAAGGTTAAAAAATTTATGAAGATTATTTTTGGAATAGTATAGTACTATATTTTTAGGAAAAGGACAACCTGCAGGGTGGGGAATAACCCGTCGCGTCGGACAATGCTGCAGGAATCGAACCCACAACCATAGTGCGACAAGCCTTTATTTCCTACCACTAGCCTACAGGAAGTCCCTGGTTATTACAAAATAGTTTTACTAATCTAAATGGTATGTGTTAACATTTGGAACCTTATACAATTAGGATAAATAGAATATTTTTGAGTTCCGTTACCATTTGGAGTAAAAGTTGGGTTTGTGGTAAAAATTTATTAACGAATGAAAGTATACATAACAAGTATGTATATTCCCTTACGTTCTTAGTAAATCTCATAAATAAATTCCTCAACATTATAAAAGGTAACTTAAAACAAAAATGTTGTCGGTTAACTTTTCCAACTGGGGATTCAATGACCGTTTAACCAATCACAAGTTTGTGATTCTCTTATGGTTAAACATTCTCCTAATCCTGTTTTCTATAACTCTCCATCAGACCTTGATGGTTTGTTTTTCTTCCATATCCATATTTTCATAGAATCCTAGAATGGGCTATATCGGGTGACCTTTGTACTTATCCTGCTTTCTTTTAATGTTATATATTTATTAACCTTATTTCCGATGTGGGTTTTCCACAAAGGTATTTTCTATTTTCAGCCTTTTATTATCAAAGAAAAATTTCAAATTGCGAGGACGCAATTTATTGAAGGAGGGGAGAATGTAACACCCCGAGCTTCCACGATACGCTTCTCATTCAATAATACAATAGCTTGCATTGTACGCAACTTCGAGTTCTAAAACATCGCGAAAAATCAAAGTAGCCGTTATGAATAGTAATAACCACTTTTTAAAATTATAGAAATTTTATATTTCAAAATGGACTTCATTTTTGTATTCCTAATATTGAAATTAGCCTATGTTGAATTTTTTGTAATTTTCTGAGAACATCAATATTTTTATGAATAGTGAAAAATACTTAAAACAAATTTTTTAATCAAAATAATTCATAGTGATAAATTATACTATTTAGTGGTTTTAGAGTATAATTAGAATATATTTTTACCATTTTATCCAATGGTGGTCATTAGAATTAATTTAACATTGAAATTGGACATAAACAATTGCCAATCTTTTGATATAAATTGTTTCTTAAAAACACGCTATTTGTTGTGACAGCGGGAATTAATTATAAAATTAATTAATGCAACTAATATGTTTGGAATTTTGTAAAATAGACATCATTTTTGAATTCATAATATCAATTATAGCTTAGGGTGAAATTTTGGCCTTATTCTGAAAAACTTCAATTTTTGATGAATAGTGAAACCACTAAGTGGTAGTTAAATAACTGATTTTTCGTTTAAATGAAATATTACCACTTCTGTGATTTGATTTTCAAAAATCCGACATACATGGTTGTCATTAAGAAGTAAAATGTGGTTCAATGAGATCAAAATAATTTTTTTGGTGAATAGTAACTTTTAAGTTCTTAATCGCGATTAGAGGTAATTAGTGTAGTTTAAGGTAAAAACAATGTTTTATTAATATTATATGAGCTTGACACTTGTCCTACTCCTATTGGATGAGTCATGGCCGACCAAGACAACCCATGGGTCAACTTGGGGACCCCATGGAGCCACATTAGTTGGAAAATGACATTAATATATATTTATTTAATGTTGAAATTAAATTGACACAAACATGAGTTGTTTTACTAAAACAGTTTTTAAGTGGGGTTACACAAGTCCAAATTTTGATTATAAATATTAATTAGAAATCTAAAAAGATTTCCTACATCATAGTATTTTTTTTATAATTTGTAGACATTAAATAAATTAAATTATTTATGACATCATGATGATGTAGTGATGACCTCATTATTTAACGATTTAAATAAAATGGGAAGATAATGCAAAATCCAAGGCTTACACTTGTCCAAAGCCAATTGGATGAGGAGATTTCGAACCCTTATCACCTTAGCCTCGAATTATATAAGTGTGGGACCTTTAGAATCCGAAAAGCATTGTGAAATAATGTAACATTTCAATCTTTCCAAAAGTGCCCCTCCTCTCCACTTATAAAAGGCCCCCACCTCTCCCACCTCATTTACACTTTCAAGCCATTTGGCTCGGCCAACCTCTGCCCAAATACTCTCCCAACTTCCCCCTCTTACTCCTAGAATCCTCACTTTGGGCAGAGCTCTTCCCAAGGAAGCCTTTGGCTCAAATCAAAAAGAGTTACCCGATTTTGAGGTAATGTATTTTCTAATGTTGTTTTGTTTTATTTTTCTTCTCCAACCCCCTAAACTCTTTTTATTCCTTTCTTTTGTAACAACACCAGTATCCTCAATATACTAGGATTTTGTTATAAGAAGGATTCGAGCTACACTTACACACACATACATCTAATGGTTAAAGAACATACGGTTTCTGGGGATGGCGAATTTCTGCATCACGAAACGATGATTGTTCAACACTCATATAACACCTTCAAAGGTGGCCATTAAGATGTCACTATATTAATATATGATATATAATGTGTTTATGTTTTACTTATGCTTCTGTATTTCTCATTTATGGCTTACTTTATGATTTCCATTATGGGTAAAACGCGATAATTTCATTTTAGGAAGTGCGGACTACCGCCCCCTCAAAATGATTTGAATCGTTAATGCCATATGTGGGATGTATAAAGGATGGAGTAAATGGTATTATACACTATATTATACTGGAATTATATTATACATTTATATCATTATGATTTAGTTCCATTAAATATGAAATTGAAATGAAAGTAGCGTTCATGCGTACGTACGGCTTACCGTCTCCATGAACGGTGCATTTCATTTCTTACCTCTAAATGTTACGTAATATTATAAATGAATGTATATACTGGATATATAAGATATATGTGACATCTAAATCATGAATATAATTCTGGATATAATGGATATTTCACCACATAAACAACTTGTAATTATAAGAAGCTTATTGTTGACTCAAGTACCAAAGATCGACAAAACGACCGTTATTAACTTAAATAATTACATAATGTTCATATCATTGTAATAAGTGATATAATAAGGATAATGAAATTGAAAATGGTTCTTAATAAGGTATATATTAACTCTAGTTTATTATTCAGGAGGTTAAAGAACGGTTGAGTCAAGTCAGACACGAGGTAAGGGAATTTCTTAACCCAACTTCCATTCTTTGGGTTAATCTCCTACTTTCAAATTATGTCATGATGTTATTATGTCCTATTTTGTATTTTTACTTTCTTTATGTGTACCTATAGTGAATACACATAATAGATCTATTTTATTTTAAAAATGATCTTTTTAAGGACTTCGTCTCAATCTCCTTTCATTGAGGCATATTTGGTTTTATACACAACCTTCTTTTATACGATGTATAAACCCCTTTGACTTTTACGTTTATTCAAAAGGAATCTTTTTTATACGAAGCGTTTTGCTAAACGACAAAAGGGAATGTTTTTCCTTCCGTACTTATGCGGCGACAATGACTTCTCCGCCGCCGTGACCATTATTTGAGTTTCGGCTTCCTCTACAAGCCATCATTTTCTTTTTTAATGAAAAATAAATACAAAGTTTTAACATTCTTTTATTTTGGTATTGAAAATGGTTTTGAAAGCGTTTTTATTATATCAATGTGTTGTATTGATATCTTGTGATTGAAATGTGGAAATGTTATGTTTCCTTTATGCATGTTTTATGTGATACGATTATGTTATGGTTTATGATATGTTTAAACCTATTCATATGAGGAATGTATTGGACTTAATATGTGACGGGTGGAGCCCGCTATAGCTCCTCGATGCATCGGTAGGTCTCATGAGACAACTAGACGTGGAATTGGCCGAGTCCCTTTCCCAATTTGATTTATGGTTTTGGCCGAGGCCTTAATCATTTTAGACGTCTTGGCCGAGGCCTTGACAAAATGTTTCAGAATGTCCGGCATTATACATTCCCTCATTATGAAAGTGGTTATTGGTATTGCATGTGATTATTCGACCAGTAGAATATCCATGTGAAGAAGTAAATGGCATTATCTCATTTTACTTTTGCCATATTATGTTGATGTTCAAGTTTAAAAGGCTTTTGTTTTAGTTATACATTGCCTTAAATGTTTATGTTTATTTACGAAAGCTTCCGAAATATTGTTATCCTTACTGAGCATCTGAGCTCACCCCTTTCAATGTTTTAATATTTTCCAGGATGTGAAGAAGTATTTTATGAATGACCTGCAGGGATAGTCAGAAGAGGATATGAGTGTGGACTATGGAGACTTTGTTATTGTAGTTTTTCACTTTATGATGTAATGTAACGTTTACGAATGTATCTAGTGTTTCCAAGGCTACTAAACTAATCGGTCTTTCGAGACTTGATCTTTTGTGATCATGCCAATGTTACGAAGTAATGCACCGACTCTGGGTAGCTGGGGTCGGGGCGTTACATTTTTAATTCCCCCAAATCCTCCCTAAGAAAACAAACACCACACACCTTTTCCCCTTATCCAAAGAGGCCCAATTGCAAATTTATTCTCATTAAATCATTAAAATCATGAAAAATATTCCATATCACAAAAACTATAACCCCACCCTTTGTAAATTTTAGCATTAAATCCATAAAACTAGAAATTTTAACTATCTAGTCCAGTAATGTGGTGGAACAATCTTTTTATAATGTTAGTGGAAGGGTTTTTACCAACTCATGTATAATGAATAATTTTAAAATAAATCACTAGTATTACCCAAACGGGACTACTAGACTCTTGAATCGACCAGCAAATCTGAAAAAAATTAGATCCAATTATTTTAAAGCCACAAAAATGATAATTACTAACTAAATATAAATCCAACACTAAAATTAAAGCACATATATATAATGATAAAATAAAAATAAAATATTTATATAAATTAGTAATAATATATATTTATGAATTGACATAATATTGTTGAATGGTGAGATTTATGAGTGGAAAAGTAGACCTAATATGAGAGTACATAAATAAATTTGCTGGTATCTTAAATTAATTTTAATATATATATATGTTTTTTAATGATTCTATAAGTCATATCAATAATGTCATGAATTGACTTCAATTTTATTATAAATTTATTTTTTTCCATATACATGATTTTTTTATTTAGTTAACCTATTCTAATCTATTTATTATTATTATTGTGGGTGTAGTTATATTTTTTTCTTGGCTAGTCATTATTATTCATGGGTTTTCTATTTTAACATTTTCGCTAATTGTACTTTTTTAATTGCATTAGGAATCATGTTATATTATTAATCCTTAGAAAGTAAAGTTCCCTTTAGCAGATTTTTTCCCTTGATCATTAGTGGGATTCCTATTGTTGTTATAATGTTTTAAAGTTAATCTATGATGTTAGGACTTAATGCCTTTTTCTTTGTAGTTTCCCAAGATTGAAGATCATTTCCTTTTTATTTTTTAGGTAGCCTATTTCTTAGGTGAAGAGTTTTCTATGTCCATGATAGATTCTGGTAGAGACTATTTTAGAGTTTTCTTTTTTACAATGCTTATTCTATATATTTTTTTCTTACTATTAATTTTATTTCACTTTATTTTTTTAAGTTTCTTTCTCTATGAACTTTTGATATGTTTTATTTATACTTGATTTGTGATAGTATGGATACATCCTTATATGTTGATATTTTGTAGGCACATATGATATGATCTCAGGACCTCTATTTGGATATTATTTTCAAGTCCAGATTTCCTCGTTAACATCGTCTAAAAGAGAGACTTAGGTAAGTGTAGGTATTACCTTTATAGTGCATTATTTTTTAAGTAGTTTAATTATAATAAATTTTTCCAGATTTAAGATATCATTAAATATGGGTAACGTTAGTCACATTTGAAACATGTAATGGATTTTTGGATAGATAGTGTGACTATGATCATATAATTGTTTCACACTGTATGTTTTTCCTGTTTAGGATAATATTACAAAGTTTATGTTGTTTAGGTGGTTCAAAATAATCTTTTTATTTATTGTTTTAATTTTTAATATATAGGTGAATAATTATGTTGATTATTAAATCCATTTTACAGTTAATTTCGAAGTTAAATATTTTATGTTTTAGGTTTTCCATTTTTGTCTTGTTAATTAAATTCAGATTTTATATACTTGTTTCCATTATTTAATTTTATAATAGAATTTATTATTGACCCCCACATATCATGTTTTAATCCCTACAAAGGTGTAATTTCAATTCCTTTACCCTTACATGAGGTCTCTTAACCCTTATCTTAGTTTTGGGTACCCATGTGTGGGTCTAGGTTTCTTTTCCCTTACCCATACATATTTTATCGGGTAACCTTATTTAAGCATTTAGTTTCAATATTTATACTTAAATAACTCTATAGGTATCCTTATCTCGGCCTTAGTTTCTTTATTTTACCCTTACATAAGGTCCCCTGACCTTTATATATCCTTGTTTGTGTACCCTTACGCAGTGAATATTAACCCTCTCATACTGGTGGTTTTCTAGGACCCATACATATCAGTCTTAAAACCCAAACCCAATTTTTTTCATATTTATGAGGATGTTAGAGATTATTCAATTTAATACTTAAATTTCTCTCATTTTGTTACATGATTACACCAGCCTTCATATATTGAGGGTATATCATTCATTATTCTTCTAGATTGAAGAAAACAATTGGGATAATCAATTTTTTGTCTTCTTCATAGAGAGCTTCTTAGTTATGTTAAGAGATTGAGAGGATATAAAAGCTTAAATTGAGATCTCGAGTGCCCGTATATTCATAGATCACTAGGGGAGAGATTTTATATTTGCTAGTTTGTAGATTTTCTCCATGTATCCTAGAGTGGATACATCCCATGGTGGATAGTGGCATGCCATATTCAATGATAGTGAATCTCGAGTGTGATTATCTTGATGATGTCTCCATATATTATTTTATAATGGGAGGAGAATTCATTTCATGAAGAGTTCGTGAATTTTCAACATGGATCCAAGATCTGTTGCAACAAATAATAGATCATGACATGCCCACATTCAATGGTGTTGGATATGTACAATGAGGATCTTAATGATGTCTCCCTTATTGGACATTACATCAAAGGAATTAGCAGCTAGTTCAAAAATTCTTTTTTTACATTGGTAAAATTGATCTCCAGTAAGGGGATTTCAGTCCTCCTTATCGTTTTATTGTGATTTTTGTGGGTTCTTGTATGTTTTTGTTTCATCATGTTGATGTTTTATTGTATCCATTTACACTCTAGATCTGATTTTATTTTTATTAAATTCCTCTCTATAACATAGTTGAAAACCCATGATGATCCTATCGTTAGCCAATTTTCTAAAGTTTGTAAATCTTATTGACCTTTTAATTAATTCTTTCTATTGTTATTCAACTTGAAAATCGATTAATGATAACTGATTCTAGAATATAATTCAATTGTTCTAGCTTATTATGCAAATATTTTTTATTTTTTATTCATTCATAATAAATCTATTTTGAGTTTTTTATCATGTATTATCATTGTTTTTAATTCACTATTACTACATTTGTTTATTATGGAATTTTATATATGTAAATATGGAATTCATTTTTCACTATATCATTTACCTTTTGAAGAATCATGCTTTATAGAAATTTATTTCTTTTATAATGATCATTTATACAATCTCTCGGGTGGTTTAATTTACACTCTCAGTGTGAAATTTTCCATTTTCACTTTATAGTGTTTTTTCACAGTCTCTATATTTTTCATTTCAATTGATTCATTATTGATGTTTGGAATTTAAATTTTAACCTTCAGTTCTCTCTTTATCACCATTGATGTTATAAAATGAAAATAAATTTTCTGTAACATTTTGTATTTTCGAAGAAAAATACCCAAGATGTTCATCCAACAAGGTCATTTGCTCTATTTGGATTTAATTTTATAGTATGTTGTTTTATTGGTCCTTCCTTGATTGTCCAAGTTTTATTTTCCTATTATAACCATATAGATTCCATTGGCTGGTTCTAACTATGTTTATCTCTAGTATCATGGTATTAAAGGGTTCCATGTGAAAGTGGTATGGATTTCATAGTTGATTAGCAATGAGTTAATAGAAGGATCATGTGTCTTTAGTGTTTTTTTCTTATGATTTGAGCTTAAACTAGCTCTATTTTTTTCATACACATCCTTTAGGATTGATGGCTCCAGGTATAAAACAATTGAAAGTTTATTATATAGAATTGTGTAGTTTATGGGTGGAGTGTTATAGTTTTATTATTGGATGTTCACCAACATCATAGGTTTTCTATTTGACCATTTTAATGGTTTTATTCTAGTTTCTTTGTGTTTATAAAAATATCATATTAGTAAACCTAAGACTAGGAAATTCTCTTTAGCGGCAGGTTTTTTCCTAGATCTTTAGCTGGTTTCCCACCTTTGTTTTCATGTTTTATAATTGTCCTATATTATTAAAACATATCATTTATTTCAATAAACATTCCATTGTTTGAAGACCTATCCTTTTTTATTTTGATTAAGGAGTCTTCTCTTTAGTATTTGAGTCTTCTAAGTCCACAATAGATTCTGGTCGATACTTTTTTGAAAAAATTTCTAGGTTTGTTCTCTATATTGTTTTCCTTTCTATTATCCACATAGTTGAACATTTATTTTATGGATTTGAGTTCTCTATGAACATATGATATGTTTTACTCTACCAATTATTATGTGAGGATTTATAATCATTTTTAATTGTTCTATAGGAACAGATGAGATTTTCTAGGGACCTTTATTATAATGTGATCTGTTTTTAGAGATTTCCACAATAACATTTCATTCGTGAGAGACTCAGGTAAGTGAATGTATAACCATTATCAAGTGGTATTTTTGGAATTTTTAAATTCTAATAATGTTTATAATCTTTAGTATATCACTTAATTTAGGCAGCCAAAGTCTCAATTGCAACATGTTAGAGACAAATGGACTGGTAGTTGAATAAGGTTGTATTACTCTTTAACCCTATCAGTATTTTCTATTTAGGATGATATTCACATGTTGATTAAGTTTAAGTGGTTAAATATAATCATATGGTCTAGGTTTTTAATTTTCAAGGTAATGATGCCTGATAATGTTTCATATTAAATACATTAAGAATTTAATTTACAAGGTGGAGATTTATTTTTTGGGGTCCCATTTTTGTGTTGTTAACTTAAATAAGATTTAATATATTTCATTCCTTTGTTTGTACTCCCATTCTCTTTACAATATAATCCTATATATCTTTTTTCACATATATGATTCTTTATTCCTTTACATTACCCTTAGGTAAAGTCCCTTCACCTTTACATATCTATCTTGTAGCCTTACTTAAGACCTTCATTACCCTTATGTATGTTTTGGGTACCCTAAATGAGTATTGGTTTCTTTTAATTTTACCTTATGTAATTTCTTGGGTAACCATATTTATTCCTTTGGTTTTTTCTTTACTCCAACAAAACTCACTAGGTTTTCTTATGTAGGCCTCGGTATTTTTATTTTACCTTTACATATCTTTGACCTTTATGTTTATTGGTTCTGTAGCCTTACATAGTCGGTCAATACCCTCAAGAAGTGGTGTTTTACCAAGACACTTACACATTAGTCTTATAAACCGTATAAGGTTTTATTTGATGATTTATCATTATATTCAGGCTTGTTCATTTACATCCTTCCATTTCTATCATTTTTTTGTGCTATTGAAATAACCATCATTTCACGAGGGTATATCATTCCTTCATATTCTAGATTTCAGATATGTATTTCAATAATTAATTAATCAGGTTGCTCATATAGAGACTCACATATATGTATAGGGAGAGATGTATAAGCTCAAAGGGGAAGCTCTAGTGTCCCCTGATTATTATATCACCGGAGGAGGAGTCATATGTCGTTAGGTTCGTGGATTTTCCAATATGATCTCATATTTTATGTGACCCATAGTGTCTCAATGAATGTTTTATTTAATTATGTGGTATCTATAATTTATGATCTTGTGTATTTCATCATTGTCTTCAGTAGCTGGTTCAACAATTCCCCCTTGAAAATTTTTAAACAGAGACCCTATAAGGGTGTATCAGAACACCTTTGTTTGATTATTTTATGAATCTCTATTTTTCATGTGCATGTTGTATTATTTTCCTATCATGTATTTCTATATTCTCACTTTAATTATATTCCTCTTATTTTCAAAGTAGAAATCTCGCGATGATCCTTCCACTGTACACGTAGTCCAATTAAACAAAGTACATAAATCTGCATGTCCTTTAATTGAATTCATTCCATATTTGTTCAAATTATATATTGGAAAAAAGATCATTTCTCTTATAATTTAATTCAATTATGTGATCTTATTATGTATTCATTTTTCCTTTGAATTTATTTATTTGAAATCTTTTTTGAGTTTTTTACTCTATTTATATCATTGGGCTCTACTAAATTTCTCATAAGATATATTTATCTATTCTATAATTCTATGTATTAATATTTGAATTCATTCCTCATTATATAAATTTTTTTGATGAATTATTTTTTTCATAACTTGATTATATTGTAATTTGGATTTATGAAATATTTTAGTTGGTGTAATTTCCCATGCTAGTGTGCATTTTTCCACTATTATTGTCCACAATTTTTTTCACTCTCACCATGTTTTCCAGTTCATCTGATTTATTCCCGATGTTTGAAATTTTAATTTGAACATCTCATTCTCTATTCAGATTAAATGATAAAGTAATTAAAATTAGTTGTTGTTGTGTGATTTTTTATTTTGAAAATAAAAACATCTAATATGTTCCTCTTCATAGTTATATGTGTGCTACCTCAAAGAAGATCACCCTGCAACAATGTAGTATCATGAATAATGATTTAAAATTATTTTTGTTTAATTATAAATCCATCATGTATGGTTATAATATCCACTATGCTAATATTGTGACTTGTTCACTAGCTTGTAATGTTTTTTTTTTATTTTCCGAAACACAATACTGAAGAAGTTCTTCCTCATGGTTAAATATGGAATTCCTTTTGGAGAAAAACCCATAAAAAGTGGTATTATAGGTAAAATGAGTTTAGTTTTTTGTTTCAAAAATTAGATAATTAATTGTTCATTATTTTAAAGATATTTTACATTATAGTAATTATTTTATGTTCATTTATCTTGGTCATTTTATCACTATGTCTTTAATATTAGAATATGTTTTTTTCTTGTTGTTTCCTTCCATTCCCATTTTATATTTTATTTCCTAAACTATATAGGATCCTTGGGTAGGTGACGAATACGTGTGTCCCTCATTTTATTATCTAAAATGGTCCTCTATGAGGTTATCTAGTGTTCCAATTGTGGTTAACATTGATGTGTTAGTAGGATAATTTTTATCTAGTTTCTGTTATTTTCAAATGATTTGATATTATATTTTCTCTATTATGTTACTCCTTGTCCTTTAGGGATGTTGTCTCTTGGTATGGAATTGTAGTGAGTTTATTTTTTTGAAATAGGTTGTTTGTGAGTGCAATTTTCTTGTTTTATACTTGGTTGATCACCATGCTTCTTAGATTTTTGGTATGAACATTTTAGTGGAGTTTTTTTAGTTTCCTATTGTTAGAAAATGTGTGCTCTTATTTTGTATAATACCAGTTAATTCCATTTAGTTTCTTCTTTTCACAAAGTTATATAGTTGGTTTTCTGCCTTTGTTCATGAATTTTAATGCTTTCTTTGGATGTTATGACTTTTCACTTAGGGCCAAGAAAATTCTATTTGTTTAAGGTTCTCTCTTTTGTCATTTTTTATTGTATTCTTCTTGTTGGGAGAGTTTTATGAATTTGTGATAGATACCGGTGGATAAAATTTTGGAATATTAATTTTACTATTTGTGTTCTCAATTTTTTTTCCTTTTATATTTTTTAATATTTCACTTATTATTATAGAGTTTTATTCTCAGTGAGATTTTGATATGTCTTTTCTACCATGTTTCCTATAGGAAGAGGTACTACTCTATTTTTTGGTGTTGTATATGCTTAGATGATCTATTTTAGAGACCTTTTTAAAAAAGTTATTTTCCTGTCTAAATTTCCTCATTGGATTCATCTCGGACAATAACTTAGGTTACTTCAGGTATGGACGTTATCATGTGGGTAATTCATAATTTTCTAAATAGGATCATATTTAGTATAATTTATAAATCATTCAATTTGGGAAGCATGTGTCACAATTGATACATGTTAGGGGGAGTTGATCATATATTATCTATAACTATATAACCATATATGTGTTTCTAGTTTAGGATGAAATTCCTAAGTTGAGGTTTATTAGTTAGTGAAGAATCAAATTTGGGTTTAGGAATATCATTTTCATAGTGGAGATATATAATAATATTGTGTGTTAAATCCACTCTTTATTTAATTTCTATGGTATAAATTTTTGTTGGGTTTCTATTTGAAAAGTTAAATTGGGAATTAATACATTTCCTTCCATTGACTCATCCTCTCCTAGTATTAATTATCAACCATAATGTATATTATTCATACCCCAAAATGTGTCTATTTTTCTTGCCTATACCCTTACACAAATTCACATGACCATTATGTATCTCTCTTATAACCATAAATAATTACTTCTTTACCCTTATAGAAGTTTGGGTAGCATTATAAGTGTCTTGGTTTCTTTTCCTTTACCCTAATATATACTATTGGGCACCCATTATCACAAACCAAATCTAGTCGCCATCAAAAATGGCACCCAACTCAGCCCATAGAAAGGCCCCGAGGGCGTTCCCGATCCCCACGGGCCTAAACAAGTTCTAGGATATCACAAAATGGTATTTAGGAATTATTTACCTGAGTTTTTAAACATAAAACAACAAAAAATCCAAAATAAAAAATCTGGATTTTTCAAAAAAACAGTATTTTATTAAAATTAAGAATTGAATTAAAAAATTGAAAACAATTCTCAAAGACTATAACAAATTAAGAAACCCAAAATGGAAAACCCAAGAACCTCCACATAGAAAGGGGAACCTCCCTTGAGCCATCTCCATGACACTTCTCCTAGAAGGAACACTAGAAACCTGAACCATGGGCGCAAAAAGCATTACCCAACCCTTTGACAAAATAACCAAGTCTACTTAACACCAAAGGTGTAAGTAGGGTGTGATCCAAATCCCTCTAGAATGTTACCACTAAAATATTTCATCTGATAAACATTCAAGGAAGAAAAAAAGTGCATGTTTTCGTAAACATGAAATAGTAATAAGAATTTTAAAGAGATGAAACTTTAAATAAAAATAGCTTTCAGGTGGGATACTTTTTAGAATCAACAAATTTAAATATATTGTAAAAGAAAAGTAATTTTCCAACAAAAAATACCTTATTCCTATGGTAAAAATAAATTATCTAATGATCACAAGCAACAGAAAATAACCCCTAGGCACTAGCTCGTTGTGGGTCTCGGGTACCTCGTATCTCGATGAAAATAACTATAAAAATATATGTTCTCATGCACAGGAGCCACTATTAGGGATCATACCCATAACATAGTGGTCCCCATTCATCATCATCATCATCGCAGTTTAGTTAGTGTGGACCTCGTCAAACTTACTACATTAAACTGGGGAGAAACCCTCTAGGATCACCAGTGTACTAGTACATGTCCACCCACATAGATACTCGGGTTTTCCCTCTTGTGCTCAAACAAGTTACACAATCCATGAAATAAAATTTGCACATAAAAATTCTAGTTCCATGTCACACAGACACCAAACAGCCAACATACATGTCACATAATACTCCTTTCACAATTAAATATTCATTTTTTCACATCATGCTCACACAAAACAGCCCACAAACGTGTTTCATGGCTTTCTACAATTTTTTAAATCATTTTAGGAATTTATAAAACATTTTAAAAATGTATGACATCAAAAATAACCATTATACCCTTCAAAATCCACTCCTAAGTGAATAGACTCTCCAAAACATAACATATACAAACTTTTACCACTTTTTAACTCAATAAATCACTTACAATTTTCATAAAACAATCCCATGGGGTTTATCCATGTTTTCCACACAAAATTCATTTCAAACCCCACTTTCAAGGACCAAATCACCCCAATACCAATAAAAATAAATGTTGATTCCCTAGAAAAATTTATTAAACCACATTCATATGTAATCAAATTACCTCAAATAATATAACAAAAGATTTACATGGAAAACACACATTTTCAAGAAAATATGCAACTTTGAAACTAAACACTTAATCAATACTTCAAAAAATGGTCAATGAACCTAAAATAATGTAAGAGGATAATGGTAAAAATATGAATGAAGCAATGCTAACTCATATTAGGATGCTTACACATGGAACCAGCTACCTTTTTTTTGTCAAAACACCAATTCGTTGTTTGAAACATCAATTACACCACCTTTTCACCAAGAGGGAGTGAAATCCAACCTAAAATCCCAATATTTGACCAAAAAGACACCAAATCAAACCCTAGGTATGAACCCTAACTTCTAGACATTTTCGAACCTCATGAAATAGGGAGGAAACCCTAAGGAGAACAAAGGAAATGAATAGAGAAACACTTACTTGAAGAAATATTTAATAAAACGACTCAAATACACCCGTATATGAATTTCCAAACAACCAAAAATTTATCTGTGGTTCGAATAAGGCTGACTAGGTCATTTATTAACTGGAATGGTGGAAAAACAGTAAAAATATAAGGTCTTATGAATTACATAAGTTACCTCTTCAAATCTAGGAAATTTGATAAATCCATAGAAGTTTCTCCCAAATTCAAGATGAATATGAGCTCTAAATATGGGGAGGATAAAATCGGGGAGTTCCTTGCGTATTTGGTCTTGGGTGAGAGTAGGAATCAATAAAAACCATTAAAAATCTAATGATATATTAAACAATTCATAAAAAATTTATAGAAGAAAATGGGATTTCGTGCTGGTCCAATACCTTAATAAAAAACCCAAATCCATCATGATTATTGATTCTTATGAAGTCCAAATGGATATGGTAGTTTTTATATACCATAGAATGCTAAATTGGAATTGGAATGGGTGTAAAATGTTTAAAAATGAAAGAGTTATAAAAGAAAAAAATTTGGTTTTTAAATCTTGAAATGGGCTCTCAGTTTCTCCAAAATCATGAAAACTGAACCTTTCCTCCAAACAATATATGGGAAACCCCAAAAAAAGAAATAATTGAAATTAAATGAAAAATACCTTCAAAATAATTCATATATGTGACACCCATATTAAATAATTTTGTTTCCATATTTACCCTTATGAAACTCCCTAGGTACCCTTATGTGTGTCATGGTTGTTCTATTTTACCCATAAGTAAGGTCCCTTAACCTTTATGTATCCTTGTTTAGGTACCCATACAAAGTGGGTTCATTCCCTAAAAAAACAGTGGATATCCAAGACCATTATATATCAGTTTTATAAAACTTTTGTGGTTTTATTTTCATATTTTTTAAGATATCTTGGTTCATCCATTTTCCAACTTCCATTCCACACATTTTCATCCACTATTCTAATAACCCTCATATCTTGAGGGTATATGATTCTACATTACTATAACTTGAAAATTTATATTTCTGAAATAAAGAATCATATTTTTTGTGGAGATCCTCTTAACTAAGCTAATTGAGAGGGAGTGAGGGAGAAAACCTTGATGTGAGAGCTCAGGTGGCCCCTAATTCATGGGTCACTAGGGGACAATCCATCTATTGGTTGGCCCATGGATTTTCCCTCAAATAACATAGTTTCTATAACACATGGTGGAATTTTTTATTCTATTACTCTCTTTAAACAGAGGAAACACTGTAATTATATGTTCATAGGCATTTTTTCAAAGAAGGTAAATCCACTTATTCATTAACTACTTTCTTTCCATCTATATTCGACCTTTAAATCATTAAACCATTGTTACTTATGTTATTCATTTATCATGTATCAATTTTATTTTTTAGATAAATATTCTTCAAAATAATATGTTATAATGTGAAATTGTACTAGATTTGACGTGGGTAAATTTTCACTACCAGTGTGCATTTTTCTAATGTCAGTGGCCATTTTTTTATAGTCTTCATCTTTTTTATTTCAAGTGATTTATCCATGATATATGGAATTATAATTTGATCCTGTCATTCTATACTTATTAGTTATCATATTACGTATTGAAAATTAATTATTTTTGTTTGGATTCAGATCTTGTGAAGAAAAATCCTAGTAAGGACCTCCTAGTAGTTGTATGTGGATTGACTCAATGCATCACACACCTCAACAAAGTTGTATCAAGAATTTGCATGTACATATTTTTATTTTGGTTTTATAAGAAATATTTCAAGTCTCTTTGTAATAACCACTTTTAGTATGACCTTATTCACTTCCTTTTAATCATTTTGAATATCTTTTGGTTCATACATCAATGTGAAGCTTTTGTTCTCCATTTATTGGTTTTCATGTAACTAGAAAATCGAATTTTATTAATGGATTTTACATTTCATGAACTAAAATACACATGAAATTATTATTCATGGTTAGATGTCGAATTCCTTTGGCCTCACACCATATAGAAATTTGGTATCATAAGGAAATTAGGTTTAATTTTTTGTGTCTACAATTATGAATCGATTTTTTCGATTTTTTTTAAATGATTTGTTCATGGATTTTACATTGTAGAATGGTTTTTTCAGCTAGGTCATTTTCTATCTATGGATGTAATTTTGAAATCTCTTGTTTTATGTTTTCCCTTTATCTTCCCTTTATTGTTTTCATATCTAAATCTTATAAATGAATTTGTTAGGTGATACCTTTGTGTGTCTATAGATTAGTGGTGGAAATGGGTTTTGTGAGCGGATAGCCGATTTTTTCGAGTTACTTCGTAGTGATGTATAGGAAGGGCCTCTTTTATCATGTGTCTTAAATTTTCCTATGATTTGAGATTATGTGACCACTATTGTGTTCCTCTACGTCCTTTAGGCATGTTGGCCCTATGTATCGACTTGTAGTGATTTTAGTGTTTGAGTTTGGGTATTTTGTTGGTTTATTTATCTTTTTTTTCCTAATCCCCAAAATTCATTATCATTCTATTTGACCCTTTTAGAAATTTTTTATTGGTTTCCATGTGTTAGTAATTGTGTTCTAATTGTAAGATAAATATTGGATAGACCCTTTTGTGTAATATTATCCCCTAGTTATTTAGTTGGTTTCCACGCATTCTATTCATGTTTTATAGCTATCATAAAACGATAGTTCCACATGCTTATATACATACAATTTAAATTTGTTTAAGGATCTCTTATTTTGGATTTTGTTTAGGCAGTCTTCTCCTTTAGTTGAGAATTTTCTGAGTATGTGATCAGTTTAGGTTGAGACTCTTTTAATATTTTCATTTTGATTTTCATGTTATCCTTATTGTTTTCCATTATATTATTTTTATTATTGTTCATTTTTTACATAATTTTGTTCTATGTGAAAATATTATAGGTTTATTTATATCATGTTTTGTGTGGGGATGGATACAGATCTTTCTATTAATGTTCTTATGAAACAAATAAGATTTTTTAGGGTCCTTTGTTAGTATTTGATTTATGGTTCTAGTTTTCCTCATTGTCATCATCTAATAGGGAGACATAATTATGTAAAGGAATGACCTATATTATTTGGGTTGTTCATAAAATTTTAATTCTTAGAATATTTATGATCTTTAAGATAAATATTTTGTGTTTCATGTGCCACAGTTTATACATGATAGGATCATATAAATAGATTGTATGACTAAGGTTTCACTACAGTTTTACCCTATAGGGTTTTCCTATTTATGTTCATATTCAAAATTATATTATTTTTAGGTGGTTGGGAACAGTCATGTGGTTTAGGGATTAAATTTTCTAGGTGGAGATGTCGATTGACGTTGCATATTAAATGATTTATGTATTTAACTTTAATGTTAGCAATTTTGTTCTTTTCATTTCCAATTTTTTGTTAATTAAATACTGATTTAATATATTTAATTTTTTTATTTCATATTATACTAGTCTTTATTATTAACCCTTATATAGCATGGTTTTACCCCTATGTGAGTCTCAATTATTTTCCTTTACCCCTATATGTTGTCAATTAACTATTATGTGTCCATCTAGTACCCTTACATAAGTCCCTCTTTACAGATACATGACTTTGGGTACCATTATGTGAGTCTTGATCTATTTTTAGTTAAACATGTGTAAATGTTTTGGTGAGCATACATAAGTATATGGTTGATGTCTTTACCCTTATGTAGCTCCCTTGTCTCTTTTATCCAGGTCTCAATAGTAATGGATTACCATTATAGAAAGTCCCTTAACCTTTATGCAACCCTGGTTGTGTACCCTTACATAGAGGATTTGTATCCTCACCCAATGATGGGTTTCTAGGACCCTTATGTAGCAGTTTTATAACACTTATATTGTTCTAATTTCAGATTTATTAATCTGTTTGAATCATTCATTTGTTGCACTCCATTTCTCTTGTTTTTTTATTTCATTACAATAAGCTTCATCTCTTGATCACATATATTTTAATATTATTCAATTTTGAGGATATATATTTTAATAAATAATAAATTTCCTTGCTTGTGGAGAGCCTCTCAGATACACCAAGAGAGAGAGAAAAAAATAGATAGAGAATAAATATAATGATTGAAAGTTTTCTCAGATGAATTTTTTTAAAAATTAGTTTATATAGTATAAAACACAAATATATCATATATAACCCACTAAAAACATTACTCTCATAAATTAAGAATGAAATAAGTGTAATTTATAGAACATAAGAATCCTATTCCAATGGGATAGTAACCCGGCTGTTGGAATAGTAATATGATCATTACGAATAAAAATATTGCCAATAGAAGAGTATCTACACCTACGAAATTGGAAATTAAATTTACATATCTTATAAATGAAAATATAATATAAATTTATCCTGGTATAAGTGAATAAATATTTTAAAAAAATGATAAATTAAGTGTTTTTGTTTTTTTAAACTAAATGACTATTTACACTTTTATAATTAATATAATGATTTAGAAGAAAATTTATATTAATAAAATTGATTCATAAGTTAATATTTTGTTGTATTATAATTATATGAAAATTTTATTATACCTTAATTAAATTTTCAATGGTTCATAAAAGCTATTACAACATTAAAATTTTTATTTTTTTTGAATAAATGGTGATTTAATTTAAATATTAAATCTCTCAGGTATATAGAAATTTATTTTCATAAAATTGGAATCCATCGGTGAAATATAAAAATCTAAAAATGGTAAGGGTGTTTTTTGTAATATTTCTAAAATAGACTAATTTTTTGGGAACATTAAAATATAGTATCTTTTGGTATATGATAAATACATGAATTGTTTAGTCATGGATGGAGTATGGCTGATTTAATAACCAATTTTTGGGAAATGTCATGAACCATTTACGTTATTTAGTCATATTAAGAAACACTATTGATATTATTGGTCAAAAAAATAAAATATTGAATATGATAATCAAAAACACCCCACTCATCCCCTATAAATACTACCCATCACCACCCCTTCACCTTACACATTGAAATATTTTTATCTTGAATAAATTCAATCCAATTAACTTTACAAGACTATTTCCCATGTCTAGTTGATCATGGTCTCATCAAAATTCGAAATCCAAGTTCCTTAAGGATGTTCTAAAGGAGTATATATTGAAAAGGTAAAGTCATCAACTTTTCCATTTTAATTTCCTTTCTTTTCTTATACTCTCCCCACCTACACTATGAAATGATTAATTATGGTTCCAATATCTTATATATAACAAAATATTAGTGTGTAAATGGAATATCCCTCAACCAATCTTATCTCTTCTCTTTTTATTCTAAAGGAGTCTTTTTACATTATCAACATATAGGGTGGTCATAAAAAATTATTGTCATTAAACTATATTATAATATCTATATTATAACATTTTCAATTTTTTGGAACTAATTTATTGATATATTATTAAATTAAATGAAACTAGTTCTTGATGGTCAGAAAAAACCACCAAAAATAAACTAAACTTTTAACTTTAGTGTTTTATCATATATTCCTACTCATACCAGCAAACCCAATTATATATGGGACCAATAAAAAATCAATAATATCATTAATATCATATAATTTCAATTCTGAAAAATTATTTATATTTTACTATAACTTCAATAATTATACATAATTAAACTGACAACGATGCCATAAAAATGTACACTCTGAGAATGATGAGACTATACTCTATAAGTCATAAAAATGGATATAAATGGACTTAATATAATTATAATAAATCCAATAAATTTATAAGAGTTTCATAATTATTTAATTAATGAATATATGTTTCTATCCAGTGTAATAATTGAATGTACCAAACACATTCAGACATAAGGTATGGGGATTCTCATACCCAACTCTTTTTCTTTCGGTTATCCATCATCCAAAATTTCATTGGTTTAAATACTCCACTAATTTTATTTCAATATAATTTCATTGTTCATCCCTTTTATTTTTGGGGTTTAAATTTTTCCATTTTTATTTTATAACAAATACCAAGATTTTTCATAAGAACACTTCTTTAAAAAACACATATAGACTCCTCTTGAGTAACTTCTTCTTTGATCAAAATGATGATTCTTATACCAAATATATTTTTTCCCTTTTATATATGGAAACAACAAATTTATTCATGAGATCATTATTGATGAAATCCTTATGAAACCCATTCCTTTACATGGGTTACTTCAGGACGTTGATTGATATATGTTCTATGTGGCATGCATGGTTATGTAAATTTTATAATATGATTGGTGGGACTATAATTATTTATCCCTCCAACAAATTGGGAAATATGAGTTATCTCATCTAATAATTTGTATTATTCATGAACATCATGATAAATTTGTTCACAATAATGATTTAATGATTATTCACATATGTTATGTGTGAACATTAATCAATACTTATTCATTACTATGTGTTGTATTCGACAAATAAGACATGACGTTTCATTTATATTCATTTCCATATTCCATGCCTTTATCACTTATTTTTATCATGTTATTGATGGTGATCCTATTATGATGTTTTAATGATGATGACTATTCTCCTTCATTCTATATTCATTAATGACCTGTATTCATCCTCTTACTATAATTTTAGATCACCCCTTTATTTTATGTATATATTCAAGTGATGACATGTAGTTATAAGAAGACGAGAATTATATAGACAATGATAAATATTTTAAATAACTGTTTGTGTTTTATTATTGTGCATGTTATGTATGTGCCAATTTTTCCCAAGTCAATAAACCTTTGTATCAAAGATTATAATACGGTTATGTTGTTTATCTTTAAAATGATATCATATTTATGTAAAAAAATGTAGGGTCTCAAATAGTTGGTATTACAACATGATTTAGTTATTTCATGAATTAGGATTAAAGAGTCCTAGTGAAAGCCCATATGATAATACTAAATATATGAAAATTTATATTTATAAAAATGATTAACATTTGGATCCCATATGATATTATTTTATTATTAAAGCTGTTAAAGGATAAATTATTCATTATTTTTTACTTACTTTATTTTTCAAGCCGTTAAAATTTTAGAAAATAGTTGGAAAGTATGAGAAACTCTACCAATAACCCATGTGAGGGAAAATGAAATGATTATCCAAATGGCATCCGCAATGCAATCCGGGGTGGATTTCCTAAATTTATGGGGATTTATTTTTAAATATCTTAGTTTATGAAAAATAACTTGAACCACATGAAATGTACACCTCCACCTTAGAATGAGAATATAGGAATTGATTCATTTATAAGGAAATAAATACCAATGTTTTATGGATCCTCTGATTCACATATTGTGGAAATATTGTTTAACTCAATAAGGAAGATATTTTATGTGTGCCACTATTCAAAGGAGTAGAAGGTGACTATGTATATCTGTCTTTTAGATGGAGAATAGGGTCATTCGTGGTAATTGTAGACTTACACCAAGACGAATGATGAAATGGAAGAGATGGTATGGGTATACTTTATGAAAACATTTCTTAATAAATATTTCCCTCAAACTCTTAAAAAAATATGGAGAGAGAATTTGTAGAGAAAAAGAAAATGGAAGGTGAATCTATCACAGATTACACATAAAACATCACAAGTCTTGAAATATAGATCTTGGGTTTTTTATCAACAATGATACCAAAATAGATAGATTATTTTGTTATTTAAAACTAAACCGTAGAAAGGATGTATCTATATAATACATTGGGAGTTATGAATAAGCTATTTGATGTGCTATCAAAGAAGAGATAGAGTTCCAAAAATGGTCCCATTATTATGGAGATAAAAAGGTAATAACAGATTTTCTTGATGGGGGGTCAAATGAAAAAGGATTAATGAGGATTGAACCCAAACATATCAAAAATGTGGGAAGAAACCTCATGGAAATTTCCTCAAAGGTATAAGAAAATGCTTTAAATTTTGGAGATAAGGTATCCAAACTCCTGAATGTCAAAGAGACATGAAGAAGCTGTCCAACTTGATGGAGGAACGGATAGCACCAACTATGGTTAAATGCATCAACTATAGAGAGAAAGGGAACTATATGAACGAGTGCACTAAATAAATACTCCTTGAGGGTAATCAGTATTAGATTCCATAAAAGATGATGGAGAAATGGAAATATCATTCCATCATTACTACTTATTTGGAGTAAGAAATAGAATTATTACAAGGTACAATTCATATTCACTCAATGATGACAAAGGTCTTATTTGATTCTAGTTCTATTCATTCCATTATATCCTGCATTTACTATAGAACTATTTAATTGAATCCACAATACACTAAAGTTGATATTTCTATAAAAACAACATGTGGTATTATCATTTAAATCCAAGTGATGGTGTATTCTCTTATTGGCATATGTTGGAAGCTTCTTCCATCCAATTTCGTAATACTTCCATTTGTGAAATTCGATGATATACTAGGCATAAATTAATTATCATTATATTGATCATACATAAACTATAAGGGAAAAGAAAATATTGTTTCATATTATAAACCATCTATTTCTCCTCTATAAATTCAATGAAGATCATGAATTTCCTTTGGTAAATCACTTATTAGTGTGGGTGTTGAAACCTTGTGAATAAGTATAACTAGCCCAAATAGTGGCATTATAATAAAGTATCAACCAAGAGGAAATTACCATTTCGAGGGAATACACTAATGTATTTCCAAATAAATTACTCCTACATCCCTCAGACCTTTAGGTTCATTTATCAAATTTAACATATATAATCGAATCCACAAATATTTTCAAATTTTCCTATATCTATCCCCTGTCAAATTAGAAGGTTCAAAGAATCATCTCCAAGAAAATTTTGAAAAACAGTTTTACACCCTAGTAAAACCCCTTAGGGAGTTCCAGTGATCTTCAAAAATAAACAAGATGGATCCATATAGCTATGTATCAATTACCAGGAGCTCAATAATATCACCATAAATAACGTATATCATCTTCCAAGGATTTAGGACTTGTTCGATCAACTATAAGAAGCTCAATACATCCAAAAGGTGGATAATATTTCTCAATATCATCAACAGAAGGTGCAGAAGGAATACATTTAGAAGACTACTTTCCAATCAAGGTATGGTAACTATGAGATTCTAGTTATTCTCTTCATACTTACCAACTCCCCTGTAATCTTCACGGAATTTCTTAATAGTGTATGTAGATTCTACGTTGTAAAAATAATGGTAGTTTTAATTGATGATATTCTCATCTACAAAAAGAGAATAAAGGAGCATGAAGAATGTTTAAGGTTTGTTTTGGCGACATGAAGGTGGAAAAATTGTATTCTCTGTTTATAAATTGTGACTTTTGGATGTAGTAGGACACATTCTTGGGGAATGTGATCACAACTAATACAATATCTATTAACTCCTAAAATGGATATAATGGAATGACCAATACCCACTTAGGTCATGAAAATCTGTACTTTTATTAGATTACAAGGGTTATCATAATGTTTTGTGACAAATTTATCATTATTTTATATCCTTATAACTATGTTAACAAGGAAGGGGGTAAATTCTCTCTAGATGGATGATTGTGAGGAAAGATTGAAGGGGGTAAAGAAGAGGCTAATCACTACTTCTGTACTTACGCTACCAAAAAGTGTATAATGGTTTATTATATACAGTGATTCTTAAAATAATTTATTGGTTTTAGTACTAATGAATAATAATATGTTATATCCGCTGGATCACAAAATTTAAATATCCATTATCATAACTACCTAACGCGTGATCTGGAGTTAGTAGCTGTGATTTTTGCGTTATAAATATGTTCGAACAACCTCTATGTTAAGAATTTTGACATATATACATATAAAAAGAGTATAAAATATTTATTCATACATAAGGGAATTAACATGCATCGAATAAAATGGATAGAACTAATCAATGACAATGATGTTTCTATTTATCTCTTTCCAAGAAAGGTGAATAAGGGAGCTGATGATCTTAGTAGAAAAGAACCTTCAAATTTATCCTTGATAAAAATAGAGAAACAATATATCTTAGTGGATATGAGAAGTATGGATTTGGAAATCATAAAGGTAGGTAATAAATCCAAGCTTTCCCATTTTACTTCCCAACCATCTATATAAGAGAAGATAAAGGATGCACAAAGGGGTGATCATGAGTTATAAAAGAAGGCAGAATCCATAAAGAAAGGGAGGCTATATGATTTCAACATAAATTAGGATGGTATCATCTGATTTTGAACTAGAATTTGTGTTCCTGAATCACCTAAGATAAAGAAGGGTATATTGGACTATTCAAATAGAACATATTTCTCCATCTATCCTTTAAGGACAATGATGTACCGTGATCTTGAATATCACTTATATTGTGACAACATAAATAATGAGATTGAGAAGTATATCCAAAGGTGCTTGATATATCATAAAGTTAAAAAAACCACAACAAAAGTACAAAGGGATGAGGAAATAATTTTTTATACCCATATATAAATGGGAGAATGTCATTATGTACTCTGTCACTAATCTCCCAAAAATACCAAAACAAAATAATTCAATATGGGTTTTGGAGGAACGACTGATCATGAATTCCCACATTATTGCTATCTGTGATGATTTCTCACTTGAAAACATTTCCAAGATATATGTGAAAGAATTAGTGAGGCTACATGGGCTTCCACGTTCGATCATATATAATCATGATCCAATGTAAAAATTTAAATTTTGGATAATTAATAAACATGATTTGAGTACTAAATTTAGTGTCACCATATCATATCACCCCCAAAAAATGGCCAATCTGAAAAGACTGTTCATATGTTTGAGGAAATACTGGGAGCTTCTCAATGGAATTCAAAGATGGATGGGATCAGTATCTCCCATTGGTTGAGTTCTCATACAAAAACATTTTCCACTCGAGTATTCATATGGATCCATATAAATATCTACATGGGATGTAATATAGAACTCTAACCAATTGGGATGATGTTGGGAATGAATTCTAATTAGACCTGACTTGTGTACGAAATGATAGAGAATGTTAAATCCATCAAATTACATATAAATTATTCTAAAATTCAAAAAAAATATAAATTGTTACAAATGTTTATGGGATTTGGAGTTTGAATATTTAGAAAAACTCTTCCCTAAAATATCAAAAAGGAATAAATCCATGCAGTTTTGAAAGAAAGAAATGCTTATATAAAGGTAAATTTCCCCTTTAAGATCCTCAATATCATAGGATCAATTTCCTATCATCATGTACTTCCCCCAAATATGAATCAATTTCATGACGTGTCCCATCTATCCCTCCTGAGAAGGGAGATACCTGACCCCTCTCATTTACTGAATTTGGAGGTGGTACAACTGATGAAAAATCTCCCATATGAGAAGCTACTACTGATGATCCTAGACTATAGAAAAAACATTATATGAAAAGAGAGAAAACACCATGTAAATGTGCTGTGAAGGAACCATAAGTATGAATAAATAACTTGTTGAATTGAATAAACAATGAAACAAAATTGGCCTCATCCATTCTCAACTAAGAATATGAGTTGAAATTTTAGGCATGAAATTTCTTAATGAAGGAAGAATTTATTGACAAAAACTTTCATAAATGTAATTTACCTTCTTAATACTATTTTATATAGAACAAGGCACATGAATGAATTATAGAACCTAATAAAAACATTATTCTCATAAAGTAATAATAAAATAAGTGTTATTTGTAGAAATTAAGAAATCTATACCAATGTAATAGTAAACTGATTATTTGAATAGTAATACAGATAATAGAATTGTAACCTCGTCTATGAAAGTAGAAATTAAATTTAGGTATCTACAATTGAAAATATGATATAATTATATTATGGTATAAGTAAATATATATTTTAAAAACGATAAATTAAGTTCTAGTGTTTTGGTAAAATGTAAATGATAATTTAAAGTTTTATAATTAATATAATGATTTAAAAGATAAATTATTTTCATAAAATAGATTCATAAATTAATTTTATGTTCTAATATAATTACAAGATAATTTTATGTGACCTTAATTGGTTTTTAAATGGTTTATAAAAGCGATTATAATATTATAATCATTATTTATTTAATAAGTGATTTTTTATTTAAGAATTAAATTCCTCATATTTAGAAAATTAGTTTAATAAAATAGAGTCTATTTTTAAAATATATTCATTAATAAATAGTTAGGGTGATTTTTTTGGATTCTACTAAAATAGTTTTTTATGAATATTAAAATACAATAATTTAGAATATAAGCTAAATACGTGATTTTTTGTGTCATGGATGATGTATGGCTGATATAATAACCCATTTGGTTGAACTATAAAACACCATATACTATATTTAGTCATATTGACCAACATTATTGATAGTATTGATCTATAATAATAATCTAGTGAATATAAAAATTAAAAACACCCCACTCCTCCTTTATAAATACCTCCTCCACCACACCTTCTCCTCACACTTTAAAATCCTGGTAGATTGTAGAAATTATTCCCAAATAACATCCCATGCCTAATCCCCACATCTAGGGGATTTTAGACTCAAAAAAATACTAAACTCACGTGCCTTAAAGAGGTTCTCAAGTATAGGTCATTCAATAGATAAAATCTAGAATTATTCTCTTTTAATTTATATTCTTTTCTTATATTCACCTCACAGACCCTATCCAAAGAGGCGTGATAAATACAATATCATATATATATATTGTAATTTTATTATGTTAAAATAATATAAATCATCAATTATCTTCTCTTCTCCTTTTAATGTAAAAAAGAAAACATCGTTTGTGATGTCTCGATTCACTACCTTCAGGGATGATGAGATTTCATTCTCCAAAACCGCCTTTAAGGATGGTCATAAAACCATTATCATGATTAAAACAGGTTGTAATATTTATATTATAAATTTATTAATTTCATGTAACTAATTAATAAAAAAATATTGAATGAAACAAAACTAGTTCTTAATGGATGGAAAAAACATCCAAAAATAAACTAAACATTAACAGTTATTGTTTTATCAAATGAATTATCCACATACACAAAAAAATGATACATGAGACCAACTAATTGACTACAATTAAATTAATATCATATAATTTCATTTCTGGAAAATTTTTAAAATTTTACATGAATATCCATATTCAAACACAAGTAAACCGACCATGAATCCAAAAAAACATACTCTCCAAGAATGAAGAGATTAAGCTTTATAAATCATATAAATGGATATAAAAAACTTAATAAAATTATAATAAATAAAATAAATATATTTGAGGTTTTGAATTATTTAATTATTAAATCTAGCAAGATTATCGAAGGTATTATGTGAAATTGTAGAATTAATTCAAATATAAGGTAAGGGTATTCTCAAACACGACTCATTTTCCATGGGATATCCCTCTTCCATGATTTCATTGGTACAAATATTTCACTAATTTTCTTTAAGTATCATTTTATTTTTATTACCTTTTTATTTTAGAGATATAAATGTTTCTAACATGATGTTACGAAAAATAAAATTATCTTCTATAAGATCTCTTCCTTACAAAACACATCTTGACTCCCCTAGATTTATTTCTTCTTTGAATTTAATTAGCATTCTTATACAAAATATTTTCTTAATTACTTTTCAATTTGTGATCACCATGTTTATTCACAAAATCATGATTGTTAAACTACTTTTGAAACATGTTCCATTACATGGGTTCTATAATTACATTGATTGATATACATTCTATGTGACATTAATGATTATATTAATGTTATAATATGATGGGTAGGCCCAATATTATGTAGACCTCCAACACATTGGGTAATATGAGGTATCTCATGATACAATATGTGTTATGTGCAATCATGATTCCAGATTTATTCAAAATAATGATGTTAAAATTATGCACATATGTTATGCATGAACATGATTCTAGATTTCTTTATAATTATTCATGGTATTTGACCACTAAAAAATGATTTCTCATTTTTATGAATTTCCACAATCCATTCCATTATAAAATGGTTCCCTCATATTGTGGATGATGATCATATGATGATTTCATAATGATGATGATGATGCTCCCTAATGTCATATTGATTCATGTCAATTATTTATCCATTTACTAGGATTTTAGATCAACCATTTCTTTGATGTATATCCCCAACTTAATATATTTTATATGGAGAACATGATATTTATAGGGGTAAAGAAGATGATTAGAAATTAATTTTTCTGTTTTATTATTGTTCGCATTATGTATGTGCTTAATTTTCCCAAGACACAAAACATTTGGATCCAAGATTATAGAAAAAATATTCTCTTTATCATTAAAATGATGTAATATCTATGTAAGAAAAGTATGTTATCTATAATGACAGGGAGATAGGGTAGAGAGTGAAGCTCAAAGGGATAGCTTTGGTGGCCCCTAATTCTAGATTGCAAGAGGAGAAGGCATTTTTCGGCTTCTTCATTGATTTTCCCCCGGAATCTCAGATTTATTGTGACCCTTGGTGGATCATGGAGTTTTTTATTCCATGATGGTGAATCAGGATAGATATGACCTTGAGGATTTCCCTATAAAGGGTGCATCACTCTTCATTAGGTTTTGTTTTCCATTTTGTTGTGGGTTCTTGTGTGTTTCTAGTTTCATCATGTGCAAGTTTAATTGTTTCCTTACCCAGTATTTATAAGGAATAATTTCTTATATATTTTTATATTTCTCATAGTGTAAGGCTCATGATGATCCTAAAGCAGGATAATGGGCTAAAGAACATAAATATTCTTCTAGGTTTACTTTTTTCTTTATTCCTTTACTCAACCGGTAAATCTCAAAACAACTATCGATTCTAGAATTAAATTCAATTTTCCCATTTTATTGTGTATGATCTATATCATTTTAACTTATTTATAATGAATCTATTTTATGTTTGTGTCTATGAGGTCTTATAATTATATATTTCTCACATTCTTTCTTCCTATAATTGTTTGATTAAAATTATATTTATGTACATCAAGTATTCATTTCTTATTTTGGATATTTTTTATAGAATCTAATTAATTTTAATTATGTTTTTTCCTTGAGAAATCAATTACCATTATTTATATTGTAATTTGCACCACCAATGTTCATTTTTCCATTTTCACTATCCGATGATTTTTTCACTATCTCTATATTTTTTATTTTACATTATTTGTTCTAGATGTTTTTAATTTTAATTTGAACCTTTTGTTATTTTTTATTAGTTTACATGTTATAAACAAAAAATTATTTACTCTTTTAAATGTTTATATTTTTCAAAGAAAAAAACCAGCAATTTCCTCCCAATTTGTGTGTGTGGGATACCTTCAGGTCGCACAACCAACAACAAAGTGGTATTAAGAATCTGTATTTTGAAATTCGTAATACTATTTTATGAGAAATAATGATCATCTTGTTTAAATAAAAATTAGAAATGTTACTTTTTCACTACAATGAAATCATTTTGTATTTCATAATTTTTCAAATGTAATGTGACACTTCTATTAACTGTTTATCAGTTTTCATATCATAAACATAAAACAAATTACTATTTTTCAATTTCAAATTTTGTGAACCAAAATACCTAAGAAGTTCCTCCTCGTATTTAAATCTGTACAACCATCAGTAGAACACCCCAACCAATTTTATCATAGTTTAATTGTTTTTAACATTTTTTTTCTAAAATTATAAATTGATTTGTTCAATATATTAAATGATTTTTTTAGTTTCCTTTGCATCAAAGCATCCTTTTTGTGTTCATTAGACAAGGTCTTTTTCTCTATTTGGATGTAATTCAAAAATATGTTGAGTTATTTTTTCCATCCTCTCCCATATTTTATTTTCATATATGGATCATATACACACCTATAGCAGGTCCTACATATGTGTGTCTCTAATTTTAGGGTGGTGAAGTGTTTTTTGTGTTGTTAAAAGGGTGTTTAAGATCTGTTTGATGTTACTTGTTTTCATGATCTTATGTACCTAGTGTCTATAATTTTCCTTGTATTTGAGATTATGTTAGCTCAAATATGTTCCTATATTTCATTTAAAGACAATGGCTCTTTTTAGGGATCTGTATCTAGTTTCTTGCTTAGGATTCAGTAGTTTTGGGTTTATTTATCTTGTTTTCTACCTGGATGATCACCATTGTTTTTGTTTCATTGTTTTAGAAAACATGGGACATTATAATTCTTATAATATGACATAGACATTATTTGTTTTGTTTTCACCTAGTTCTTTAGTTGGTTTTGTACCATTATTATCTTGTTTTAGATCATTCCTATGAAGTGCAGACTACTCGCATTAGTCCCTACAGTTTAGCTTTTTTTAGGATCTCTGTTGGGCAAAAATCCCTCAAGGTAACATTCAAGTATTTTTGGGTTGATTGTGTTTGTTGACAAATTAGGTTTCCATGGATAATTTCCGAGTTCTAGAGAATTTGTTGACATTCCATGTTGACAAAGAACGATGACAAAGGAAAGGACGATCTGGAGGCGGTGATGCTTCGCGATTACATCAAGCTTCGCGAATGGCAGAGGCTGAAGCACATCGCGGCGGTGAAGGGCTTCGCGAGGGAGCTTCACGGAGAAGGCGCGAAGGAATGTTGGGCTTCGCGAGGGAGCTTCGCGGCAAAGTCGCGAAGGTATGTTGACGGTGATTCTTCGCGACTACGTCAAGCTCCGTGAACGGAATATTGTCGTGGAGCTTCGCGATTTGGACAGAATTCCGGCAGAAACTTTGGAGCTTCGCGATTTGAGATGACGTGGCATTGACTTCGCGTGGAATGGACGAGGGTCGATGGAATCGCCTATAAATAGAGGCCAACCCCTTCGAGTGAAGCAGAGATCATTTTCATAGAAGATCATTCGCTCTCGATTTGCGAAGGTGGTTCGCGAAGGCAGTGTGCTTCGCGAAAGGGGAGCTTCGCGGTGGCTATTGTTGCTCCACGAAAGTTGTGTGCTCTGCGTTGGCTCATTGAGCTTCACGAGAGAAGTTTCTTTGCAATGAGTTGAGCTTCGCGGGAGTTCTTCGCGAGAGAGCTTCACGAGAGAGCTTCGCGAAAAGGCAGAAGCTTCGTGAAGGCTTGTTGAGCTTCGTGAAATTGGGAGCCTAGCGAAGTTGAGTGCTTTGCGGAGGCCTTTACAAAGGTAGTTTGCCCAGTGTTCAGAGGAAGAGAGGTATTCATCTACGAGTGAAAGTTGAACTTCAACAGAGCATCTACATATAGAGAACGATGCATTCCTTAATGGAAATGAAGAGATCTACAGGTCTATAAACTGTGATTGGATTCCCTTCACAGAGCAGTGAGCTTAGGAAGAGGAAGAAGGTGATCCTCTCCACCGGCAGTGAGCCAGAGAGAGAGAAACAGGGAGTGACCCTTGGTAAAGCAGTGATCTGACACTAAACATTGTAAAGGCAGTGACCCTGGGCATAGAAGTGATCTAGCCCGAACATTGTAATCCACAGCTAGTGAAGTTTAGTGGAATTGGTACGACCGGAAACATGTCGGCGTATGCTCCTTGGACATAGCCCAGTGAGGGTGAACCAAGTATAAATCTCTGTGTATGCCTGCTAATTTGCCTGCATTGCATTTAAAGCATCAGCATCAGATAAAGGAGAAAGTAAGTGATCATAACATACACACAAGTGAAAACAAAGAGACCCTTGTAACAAAGAGGTCAAGATCCAGCGGGGTAGGAAGAACTTTGAAAAAGAATATCCATACCCTAATTCACCCCCCCTCTCAGGGTATATATGCCCCTATTGGTCCTAACAATCTCTCATTTTGGATTTTATTTTGGTATTATTCTCTTTTGGTGTAGATTTTTCTAATTTTGTGATAGAATCATATGGAGATTCTTTTATGTTTTTTTCTATGATTATTCTATCTGTTGTTTTCTATGATTGTATATGCAATATTTTATTTTTTTATTATTTTTATTCTCTTTAAATTTCATATACTTTTTTTATTTCATGTCTTGGTTGGGGATAAATACTTCTCTATTGGTGTTCTGAAGGCACAAATGAACTATTTTTTAGGCCTCTATTAGCATGGGATTTACTAGTCTAGATTTTTTTACTTGCATTGTCTTAGAGAGAGACTTAGGTAAGTGAAGGTGTATACTTTATCAAGTAGGAGGTTTATAATTTTTAAATTTTAGCATGTTTAGAATATTTAAGATATCTTTTAATTTGGGAAGTGTTTTTCACTATTAATACATTATAGGGGATACTGGATCGATATTATAACTATGGGCATATAGTTATTTTACCCTATAGTTGTTTCTTGTTTAGGATGATATTCCCTTGTTGATGATGTTTATGTAGTTAACGATCACCATGTGGGTTACGGTTTTAATTTTCCAGGAAGTGATGTTTGATGCTGTTTAATATTAAGTCTATAATGCATTTTATTTCCACTATGGGTATTTTTGGTTTTGGAATTTTACATTGTTGTAATTAATTAAAAGTGGATTAAATATATTTCATTCTATTTTTTCATTCTCTCATAGTTTTTATCATTGACCTTATATAGATTTTTTTTACCCATATGTGATTCTTATTTTCTTCCCTTTACTTGTACATGTGGTTAATTTTCCATCACTTATTTCTCAGGATTCCTTATAAATGTACATATTTACCCTTACATGATATTTGGGTACCCTTACATGGGTCTTGGTTTCGTTTCCTTTATCCTTATTTATGTTCTTGGGGACCCTTACATGGGAAATGGTAGTTATAGTTTACCCGTATGTAAGGTACCTGGATCATTGTTTATCATTGTTTTTATATGCTTATAAAGTAGGTATGTTCCACACATACTGGTGATTTTTCAGGACCATTAAAAATCATTATTATAACCCTATCATGGTTATGTTTGTGGATTTATTAGGCCTTTGTGGCCCATTCATTTATAGCCTTCAATTGCTCTCATTTTGTTTCACTATTTCCACAACCTTACTATATTTAGTGTATATATTTCATTATTTTCCTATATTAAAGATATTGACATGAAGAATTTAATAATCAAATTGGTTTTGGTGATCCTTCTATCTATTCTGAGAGAGAGAGAGAGAGAGATAGAGTGTGTGTGTGTGTGTGTGGCTTGATGGGTGATCTCTAGTTGCCCCAATTTATTAGATCCCTAGAGGTGAAGCCCTTTGTTAGATAGTTCATGGATTTTCCCTTAGATGATGGAGTTTCATTGACCAATTGTGACCCATAGCATGATTTCCTTGATAACGGTGAGTCTTGAAAACAATGATCTTGAAGATTTTACACTTTCATACTTCACATCGTTGACTTCAGCAACTTGTTAACCATTTCTTACATGTCTCCCATTTTTTCATGTGCATGTTTTATTTTTTCCTTGTCCATTATTTCTCTAGTATTATTTCCTTGTATTATACTCTGTTACATAATTGAAATTAAATGATGATCTTGCCCTGTGAACATATGCCAATTGTCTAAAAAACATAAATCTCTATGTCCTATTACTTTTTCTACCTTTATTTGGCCTATAAATCACTTGACAACCACTACTTCTAGAAATTAATTCAATTATTCTATCTTATTTTGTTTTTATTCAGGATTATGAATTTATTTATATCAACCATATTGTGATTTTTTATCAACATTTATCATTGTATAATTCTTCATTTATTTGTGGTTTCATTTTTATTGTTCGTTAATTGAATGTATCTACTTGAGAAATTTCTTTTTCACTATGTTGAATATATTTTGTATAATCATGTTATCCATAATTGTGTACCTTTTATAATGATAATTTATGAAATATTTGAGGTGACTTAATTTCCACTTCTAGTTTGTATTTTTCCATTGCCACTATCAAATTTTGTTTTTCACAATATCCATCATTTTAAGTTCATTGGTTTTATTCCAGATGTTTTGAATTTCAATTTGAAATAGTATTTCTTTATTTATCTATTTTCGTGTTATTAAATGAAAATTAATTATTGTTTTTAGATTTTGTAATCTATGAATAAATTCAACCAATATGTTCCTCATCTCAGTTGTATGTGGACTACCTCCTGGCAACACACACCACAACAAAGTGTCATAAAAATTATCATGTACTTATTTGGATTTATCGTTTATATTAATTCGTACAAGTCTTATTGTGTCACGACCTGTCCTCAGGGCCCATGCCGTGACTACCCCAAGCCCGCCTTCCATAGGCCAGGGGCTGGGGACTAGCACCAAAGGCGTAAATCCCGATAACTGGGAAGGCATTGCCTTTATAAAAGTAAACAAAACACCACAGAGTACAAGAGGAAGTAAAACACTAAGTACAAAGAGAAGTGTTGAAAGGTAAATGGGCCAGAATAGAAACCCAAAAGAAAGTAAAACTACAACTGAACAAGTACAACAGAAAAAGACAACAACTGGAAGGACGGAAGCGGCTCCTGGGTCTTCCTCCTCGGGTCCTACCTGAAGGGTAGGTACAGATGGTGCATCTCCTGGATCGTCCACCACGGATCCTACCAGAAGGGTAGGTACAGATAGCCTCCACAATTCTCTCGACCGTTAACCTCCTCTGAGTGTCGTCTCGCCGTGAAGTCCACCTCCGGATACTGACTCGTCGTGTAGTCCACCTCCGGGTACTGACTCGTCGTGTAGTCCACCTCTGGGTACCATCCAGTCCTCGAACACTCGGCCTCCGTCAGCACTGCCTGTCATCTGCAACCAACACAACGAGGTGCGGGCATAAACCGTGCAGGGGTGAGTATAACGATACTTAGTAGGGACCCCTAGACCCTCAAGGTCTCACTAAAACCAACAAGGATAAACACAAAGAAGATCTCAACAGATAACCTCTACTTAGGTATATGCCCATACATATAGCTAAGTTATTAAGTAACCCATCTCAATCATTAAGGAAACACAAGGGTCATGAAACCAACAGATAACTACTAACCCGGTATATGCCCATACATATACCTAAGTTATCAAGTAACCCATCTCAATCATGAGGAAACACAAAGTTCATAGAGTCAGCTCAAACCGGGATTTTTATTATCGAAACTGTAACTGCTGAAGAGCTCCGTCTCTGGAGTGTACAGTGGTCCTATCACGACTCCGAGGTACTGCTCACTGACCTAAGACTGCTGAGGTACTCCTCCTATCGAGTACTATGGGCCTGCTGCTATAACCAAGCGCCTCCCACCATGGGTCTGCTGCTACAACCAAGCACTCCCCCTCATAGCCTCAAGAGGTACTCCTTCTGTTGAGTACCGCGGGTCTGCCGCTATAACCAAAAGCTCCTCCGCCGTGGGTCTACCGCTATAACCAAGCACTCCCCCTCATAGCCTCCGGAGGTACTCCTTCTGTTGAGTACCGTGGGTCTGCCGCTACAACCAAGCGCTCCTCCTTCATGGGTCTGCCGCTACAACCAAGCGCTCTCCACTGGGCTATCTTAAACACACCGAGTCGATCGGTCAAGCAGTCGTCAGGTCTCAGCCGGCTACACTGTCTTCGTACTTCGCACGCTTGTCTCCAGGAGGGTCCACTCCACAATCTACTGGTCGATACCACAAGTATCAAAAAGTTCCACTAAGAAGTATCTCAAAGGACCGCCTCGTCACAGGGGTCCCAACACATCAGACGGCGCGTCAATCGGACACCCGGTCTGTGAGTTATTAGCCTTTTCATCCCAGGGGCCCGGTTGGTCTCGTGTACGAACCAACCTGTCCGTATCTCAACTGTACCCCAACTCTCATAGGGTAAACATAAAGGGACCATTTCTCAACGTGATCTCCAACGCCGCAGACGGTTCGTCAAACGGACGTCTGGTCTGAAAGATATCATCTTTTCCGCTCCAAGGGCCTGGTTGGGTTTTCGGTGCAATCCAACCCGGCCATACTCCAACTGCGTCCAAAACTCAGGTGGGGCATGCCAAAAGTTCCGTCTCAAGAAGAGGAAAACAACGAGATAGACGACGCATCAATCGGACGCCCGGTCTGTGAGTTATTGGCTTTTCGTTCTAGGGGCCTGGTTGGTTTCGTGTGTGAACCAACCCGACCACACCCCGACGGCATCCAAACCTCGAGCGGAGTAAGACAAAAGATCTGTCTTACTTAGTGGAATCCATCAATGTCGACCGCACGTCAATCGGATGTCCGGAGCTCAAGATATGAGTGTTTCCGCTCCGAGGGCCCGGTTGGTTTCGTGTACGAACCAACCCGGCCGAACCCAAAGTATTCCGGAACCTTGGGTGTAGTATACCGAAATGACCATCTCGATCCAAGGATCGTATCGCCGCTAAGGGCTCGTCGTTCAGAGGCCCGTAACTCAAGTTATAAGCAAAAGACCGAAAAGGTCCGGAAACGGGGGGTCTGGGCCCGGTCCGACCCGGCCCAACCCCCCCACCCCCCCCCCCCCCGGGTCGGCCTGAACCGGGTCGACCCGGGTCCGGGTCCGACCTGGTTTGGTGTGACCCGACCCGGCCAGGGCGGCCCGGCTCGGCCTTGGCGCGACCCAACCGGTCGGCTCGGCTCGGCTGAGCGGGCGGATCCCGGGGCGGGGGGCGCGCTGCCCCCACGTGTCATCACCGCAGCCCCCGCCGGGGTCCGCCCTGCGGTCAGCAGACGCGGCAATGCCGCGTCCCGTGTGCACCGAACCCGCTAGGCCGCGGGTCCACTGGCGCCGGCGACCCGTGCCGCCGGTGGCTTCCGCGGGCCACCGGATTTGCTCCGGTGGTCTGATTTCCTTCCCGTTTGCGCTGAAGCTCCCCCCGGGTCCCGTTCTTCACTGCGGAAACAACGGATCGTCCCTGCGGCATGTTTTGTCATCGCCTACCAATCCGCGCATCAACGGATAACTGCGGAGGGTTGTCGAGCCGTGTTTGTTTGGCCCGCACCCTCCGCGTTAGATTATAACAGTCGGGAGAAATAATCAATACAAAGAAAACATAACAAAATAACAATTTTAATAAATTAAAATTGTTCATATGAAACCGGGTTCTTTGTTTTGAATGGAAACATCCATAGAGTAAAATCATTCCCAATAAAACCCCTGCAGATTTCCCACAATCAAGAATACCCATCCAGCAACCAATCATCCCGCAGATCAACTTAACATTGAGTTGATCCGCGTTCTTTATTTTCAAAAGGAAACATCCGAGGAAAAAGGGTATTATTATCCTAATTTAAAAACCCTACCTCAATGTCGTCGTCGAGTGTGAGTTCGTCCCGAAAGTTGTCTGTCGTGGGAGAAAAGGATCATCGCGTCGCGGGAGGAGAATCGTCGGCGTCGCATCGTCGATCTCCGTGGGTTTGGCATTCTTCGTCGCCCTTCGTCGGAGGCCGGCGTTCTTCGCGTTCTTCGTGTTCTCCACGTTCTTCGCGAAGGAGGATGAAGATCTTTAGAGATTCTTCAAAGGTTAACACAACAACCAGATAATAAAATAAGTCCTCATCTTATTTTATTTTCAATTAATGAATTTGAAAAAAAACAAAGGTAAGTAACGAACAATTAATTCAAAGAATTAATTGTAAAACATAACTACCCAATTAAATAGAGGTGTTAAGAAATTAAGGAAACGCGTCGGTTGACTTCGTTTAATAGGGGGTGTGAGTGCATTACTTAAGAAGAAAAGAAACGGTGGGGCTCGTGTGGGCCCCACCTCACAAATATCCTACCAAGTGGGTAGGATATTTTTAATTGCACCCTATCTGCTTCAACCCAGCTTAAGTATCTTAACGTGGTCTTTAAGCGGCTTTAAGTGAAATAAAATAAAATTGTCGTACAACTTTATTTTATTTCTTAACTTAAACCCCAAAAATTAAAAACCACAACCGAGTAAACGCAATTCCAGAAAAGGCGTTTCTAAGCAAATATCGGCGTTGTGATTCCATCGGTGCCCTCAGAATTTAATTCCGAGCACCGGTTCAGAAGTTATAAAAACTCGCTCGTTCGTTCACTGAACGTACCTGAGCTAAACTTCGGAAAAAGATTCTAGGCACACCGGGCCTCGGAATCAGGCGCCGTTAGAAATTGCGTTCTTGTAAAATCTCAAAGAAAATTTAGAAAAAAATTTACCTTGAATTTTACGGGTCTTTACATTACTCCCACCTTAGGGCTTTACGTCCTCGTAAAGCTTTAACACAAACTAGGGTTACAAAAGTGGTACTGAGCATGCATCTGAGCCTTCCACTCCCATGTGCTCACATGGAGGTTCCCGTACAGCCCAAGAAAGTGCACCCAAGGAATCGACCATCCTCATAGGATCCGCTCCTCTCAATCCTCAATCCCTACAAGAACCTCCGTGAAAGACACTCCATCGCCATTGTCCAGCTTCTCATGGTCGATGATATGTGAAGGGTCGAGTGCGTATCTCCTCAGTTGAGATACGTGGAAATCTTCGTGCACCTGGTGCAACTGAGGTGGATGGGTCAAGTGGTAAACCACCCCGCCTACACAACTGAGGACCTAGAAAGGTCCATTGAACCTCAGAGATAACTTGCTGCCTTGGCCAAAACTTCGTAAACCTCATCGAGGTGAGACCCGTATAAGGACGTGATCGTAATTCTCGAACTCAGAGGTCTCCAACTCCTGTTTAGAATAGAAACATAAAACAAATGCTTCCACGAAGGTAAGGTTGACCGACTTAAGAGTGATCGGTCGCACCCTCCTGTGCATGAGTTTATCATGTGTTGCCTGGGGTTTCCTTTTCACCGACCAAGGAAAACCCATCCCGACGTCATAGTTAAACCATAACCTTTTTGCCTGATACCGTCAATTTGTGTATGAACTGTGATTGCCCAGTCCATACTCAAACCAACGTCGTAAGGCCTCGACGTTGCCACCAAGAGATCCCAACCAAAACTCTCGCCTCAAGGGTCTGACCACACCGTCGGTGTAAGTGTGATTATCGAGTCTCCTCCCAAGGTATCTCTAGATGTGAGGGTCAAGTCCACGGCTTACCGGAAACTCTAGGGCTGGAACAAGATTTTTGAAAGCGAGGAATGATTCATATCGACACCTGTTACTACAGCAGCTAATAGTGGACACAAACTGTCCCTTGAATCATTTTTAGAGCCATTGGGTCACTCTCCTTGACCGCATGCAACCGCACTCTTCCTCCGCCCTCCAGCTCCCTGAGCCTGGCGGGGATAACTAAGGCGGGTGGTTGTAGCATGTTAAGATGTACACCACCTCATGCTTCTCTTCTAGCTCTGCCTCCACGTCTGCTGCTTTGCAGACAGATCTCTCCTTTATTCTTCCTCTTATGGAAACATTTAACATGCCCGAGTCTCCAAGACTAGTGTCAGTTTCCTGTTTCTTACTGCACTATGCAGTCTTCATCCGCTCCTGGATGATCTGCACCTTCTTTTCCTACGATCTGAAAGAGCTGCTAAAATTTCTCCTTTGCCGAAAAGAGAAACTCGGTCTCATCCCCTGGATGAACCACGCCCATTGCCTAATACAGTCATTCCTGACATGAATGATGTATTCATGTCATGGATGACGTCATAAGTCTTTGACGTAACTACCAAGAGATCCAACTGTCACTCTCGCCTCCAAGGGTCGAGTCATACTGTCGGCATCAGTGTGAGGTCACTGGGTCTCCTCCAGTAGAAATCTCGAAAGTGAGGGTCAAGTCAACAGTCTTAACCAGGACCACTCAGTATCAACCAAACAAAAGGACAGGAAATCAAACATCACAAAGATAAGTGTCTTTTTATTATTGCAGCTCATAGTACAAAGACACGAATACAACAACAACATGGAACTAGAAGTACATGGAACATATCCACTAGTTCCTCTCCTGTCCACCTCCTCCCGGAGCTCTACTGCCTTGTCCACTGCTCGGCTGTTGCTCAAGTACCTGCCGCTGCTTCTTCCATGGTGGCTCCTCCAAAGCCTGTGGATCATCTGTACGAGGAGTCGGACAGTCACGTGCCAGGTGACCCTTCCTGCCACATTCATAACACTTCCTACTCCTCGTACGGCTGGCTCTAGTCCTCTTGGACCTCTACATCATCTTTCTACTACCCACAGATGACTCGGCTACTGATCGAAAACCCTTCGGAAAAGTCAGAAGCTCATGTACACGCTCGTGGTGTAGAGCTACTAGAACAAACTCCACCTTGAAGAAGGTCTCGAATTCATCCCATGTGAAGGCCATCCCATTTCAAAACTGGAACAAGTGGCTCCACCACCTGCCTGCTGCTGCCTGAAGAAGGCTGGCAACAAAGATCACCATGAAGTCTGCCGGTGTCCCCACTAGCTTGAAGACTCTCATTACAGCCTCCAGCCAATCTCCAGCCGCCTGCGGGTCCGTCTCTCCCCGGAACCTGGGTGGTCTCTGGCGCTGCAACTCGTGCAGTGCGCTCAAGTGGCATGCATCACCTACTGCTGGGGCTGGTGGCATCGGTGGCCCAACGTAAGGTAGTATCGATGGTGCCTCCGTTGGTTCCTCAACTGCAAAAGGGCCCTGTACCGAAGCCTAGTCGCTAGACAGGCTGTCAGTACGCACATCCTTCTGGGCTCTAGCTGGTCGTCCGAGAAAAGGCATCCTGACGGAAACAACGTGACACGGTCAAATGATTATACCTGGTGAGCTGACCTGGTTTGAGATGATATTTAGAAAAACTTTTGGAAATACACACGCAATCAGTGTTTTCGTGCACAAAGTCGGAATTCAGTTGTCAGGGTCCTAGTGTATGGATATGTCAGCCACCCGCACCAACACTGGACTCCCTGAACTAAAAACCACACTCGGTACTCTTAACACTGTTGCTTCACAGAAAGAAAATATCACAGTTATAAGTTCTGCGGTAGAACCGACTCCTCTGATACCAATTTGTCACGACCCGACTTCGGGGCCCATGCCGTGACTACCCCAAGCCCGCCTTCCAAAGGCCAGGGGCTAGCAACTAGCACCAAAGGCGTAAATCCCAATAACTGGGAATGCATTGCCTTTATAAAAGTAAACAAAACACCACAGAGTACAAGCGGAAGTAAAACACTATGTACAAAGAGAAGTGATGAAAGGTAAATGGGCCAGAATACAGATCCAAAAGAAAATAAAACTACAACTGAACAAGTACAACAGAAAAAGACAACAGGTGGAAGGACAGAAGCGGCTCCTGGGTCGTCCTCCTCGGGTCCTACCTGAAGGGTAGGTACAGATGGCGCAGCTCCTGGATCGTCCACCACGGATCCTACCAGAAGGGTAGGTACAGATAGCCTCCAAAACGCTCTCGCCGGTCAACCTCCTCTGAGTTTCGTCTCACCGTGATTTCCACCTCCAGATAATGACTCGTCGTGTAGTCCACCTCCGGGTACTGACTCGTCGTGTTTTCCACCTCCGGGTACCATCTAGTCCTCGAACACTCGGCCTCCGTCAGCACTGCCCGTCGTCTGCAACCAACACAACGAGGTGCGGGCATAGCCCGTGCAGGGGTGAGTATAACAATACTCAGTAGGGACCCCGAGACGCTCAAGGTCTCACTAAAACCAACAAGGATAACCACAAAGAAGATCTCAATAGATAACCTCTACTTAGGTATATGCCCATACATATACCTAAGTTATTAAGTAACCCATCTCAATCATGAGGAAACACAAGGGTCATGAAACCAACGGATAACTACTACCTAGGTATATGACCATACATATACCTAAGTTATCAAGTAACCCATATCAATCATGAGGAAACAAAATGGTCATATACTCAGCTCAAACCAGGATTTTTATTATCGAAACTATAACTGCTGAAGAGCTCCGTCTCTGGAGTGTACAGTGGTCATGTCAGGACTCCGACGTAATGCTCACTGACCTAAGACTGCTGAGGTACTTCTCCTGTCGAGTACTGTGGACATGCTGCTACAACCAAGCGCTTCCCACCATGGGTCTACCGCTACAACCAAGCGCTCCCCCTCATAGTCTCAAGAGGTACTCCTTCTGTTGAGTACCGTGGGTCTGCCGCTACAACCAAGCGCTCCTCCACCTTGGGTTTTCCACTACAACCAAGCGCTCCCCCTCATAGCCTCCAGAGGTACTCCTTCTGCTGAGTACTGTGGGTCTGCCGCTACAACCAAGCGCTCCTCCACCGTGGGTCTTCCGCTACAACCAAGTGCTCCCCACTAGGAAATCTGAAACACACCGAGTCGATCGGTCAAGCAGTCGTCAGGTCTCAGCCGGCTACATGGTCTCCGTACTTTGCACGCTCATCTCCAGGAGGGTCCGCTCCACAAGCTACTAGCCGATACCCCAATTATCACAAAGTTCCATGAAGAAGTATCTCAAAGACCGCCTCATCACAGGGGTCTCAACACAACAGACGGCGCGTCAATCGGACGCCCGGTCTGTGAGTTATTAGCCTTTTCATCCCAGGGGACCGGTTGGTCTCGTGTGCGAACCAACCCAGCCGTATCTCAACTATACCCCAACTCCCATAGGGTAAACTTAAAGGGACCGTTTCTCAACTTGATCACCAACGCCGCAGATGGTTCGTCAAACGGACGTCTGGTCTGAAAGATATCAGCTTTTCCGCTCCATGGGCCCGGTTGGATTTCAGGTGCAATCCAACCTAGACATACTCCAACTATGTCCAAAACTCGGGTGGGTCATTCCAAAAGTTCCATCTCAACAAGAGGAAAACAACGAGACAGACGGCGGGTCAATCGGACGCCCGGTCTGTGAGTTATTGGCTTTTTCAGTCCAGGGGCTCGGTTGGTTTCGTGTGAGAACCAACCCGACCGCACCTCGACGACATCCAAACCTCAAGAAGAGTAAGCCAAAAGATCCTTCTTACTTAGAGGAATCCATCAAAGTTGACAGCACATCAATCGGACGTCCGGAGCTCAAGATATGATCGTTTCCGCTCCGAGGGCCCGGTTGGTTTCGTGTACGAACGAACCCGGCTGAACCCAAAGTATTTTGGAACATTGGGTGTAGTATACCGAAATGACCGTCTCGATCCAAGGATCTCATTGCCACTGACGGTGCATCATTCGAAGGCTCGTAGCTCAAGGTATGAGCAAAAGACCGGAAATGTCCGGAAACATGGGGGTCTGGGCCCTGTCCGACCCGACCCAACCCCACCCCCCCCCCCCCCCCCCGGGTCTGCCCAAACCGGGTCCGGGTCCGACCCGGTTTGGCGCGACCCATCCCGGCCAGGGCGTCCCGTCCCAGCCTGGGCACGACCCGGCCGGTCAGGTCGGCTCGGCCCGGCCCGGCTTGGCCGAGCGGGCAGATCCCAGGGCGGGGGGCGCGCTTCCCCTGCGTGTCATCACCGTAGCCCCCGCGGGGGGCCGCCCTACGGTCAGCGGACGCGGAAATGCCGCATCTCGTGTGCGCCGGACCAGCGCGGCCACGGGTCCGTGGGCGCCGCCGCCGCCGCGGGCCACCGGAGTTTCTTCGGTGGTCCGATTTCCTTCTCGTCTGCACCGAAGCTCCTCCAGGGTCCCGTTCTTCACTGCGGAAACAACGGATTGTCCCTGCGGCATGTTTTGTCGTCGCCCGCCAATCCGCGCATCAACGAAGAACTGTGGAGGGTTTTCGGGCTATGTTTTTTTGGCCCGCACCCTCCATGTTAGATTAAAATAGTCGGGAGAAATAATCAATACATAGAAAACATAACAAAATAACAATTCTAATAAATTAAAATTATTCTTATGAAACCGGGTTCTTTGTTTTGAACGGAAACATCCATGGAGTAAAATCATTCCCAATAAAACCCCTACAGATTTCCCGCAATCAAGAATACCCATCCCGCAACCAAACTACTCGCGGATCAACTTAACATTGAGTTGATCCGCGTTCTTTATTTTCAAAAGGAAACATCTGAGGAAAAAGGGTATTATTATCCTCAATTAAAACCCTACGTCAACGTCATCGTCGAGTGTGAGTTCGTCACGGAAGTTGTCCATCGCGGGAGAAAAGGATCGTCGTGTCGCAGGAGGAGAATCGTCGGCGTCGCGTCGTCGATCTCCGTGGGTTTGGCGTTCTTCGTCTCCCTTCGTCGGAGGTCGGCGTTCTTCGCGTTCTTCACGTTCTTCACGAAGGAGAATGAAGATCTTTAGAGATTCTCCAAAGGTTAACACAACAACTAGATAATAAAATAAGTCCGCATCTTATTTTATTTTCAACTAAAGAATTTGAAAAAAAAACAAAGGTAAGTAACGAACAATTAATTCAAAGAATTAATTGTAAAACTTAACTGCCCAATTAAATAGTGGCATTAAGAAATTAGGGAAATGCGTCGGTTGACTTCGTTTAATAGGGAGTGTGGGTGCGTTACTTAAGAAGAAAAGAAACGGTGGGGCTCGTGTAGGCCCCACCTCACAAATATCCTACCAAGTGGGTAGGATAATTTGAATTGCACCCTATCCGCTTCAACCCAGCTTAAGTAGCTTAAATTGGTCTTTAAGCGGCTTTAAGTGAAATAAAATAAAATTGTCGTACAACTTTATTTTATTTCTTAACTTAAACCCCAAAAATTAAAAACCACAACCGAGAAAACGCAACTCCGGAAGAGGTGTTTCTAAGAAAGTATCGGCGCTGCGATTCCATCAGTTCCCTCTGAATTTAATTCCGAGCACCGGTTCAGAAGTTAGAAAAACCCGCTCATTCGTTCACTGAACGTACCCGAGCTAAACTTCGGAAAAAGATTCTGGGCACACTGGGCCTCAGAATCAGGCGCCGTCAGAAACTGCATTCTTGTAAAATCCCAATGAAAATTTAGAAAAAAAATTCCCTTGAATTTTACGGGTCTTTACATTTTGTTATAGCCACCACTAGTGCGACTTTTTTATATTATGTAACCATTTAATATTTCCTTGTTTTTTCATTGAAATGTGAACCTTCTATTCTTTTTTATCATTTTTAACGTTATAGGGTAAAAATAGATTATTTTTTCATTTTTAGAATTTTATGAACTAAAATATTCAACATGTTCCACCTTGATGATAAATATAGACCAAATCCAGTAGTTCACCATGTAACAAAGATGTATTAAAGGGAAAATCTGTTTAATTTTTCATCGTAAATATTCTAAATTGAATGTCGATTTCATTAAATGAATTGATAGTGTATTTACACTAAAACATGCTTTATAACTCATTCATCTTTGTCATTTTCTCTTTATGGATGTAATTTTAACATCTATTGTTTTATTTTTTACATTATCTTACCTATTTTTTTCTATACGAGCCTTATATACATGGAAGGTGTGACATGTGTGTGTCTCGGGTTTTGGGGTAATAAAGGGTTCTATGTGAGGTAGGAATATGTTTTGGAGCTTGTTAGCAGTTAGGTGTTGGCATGACCTCTTGTATATAGTGTATATCATTCTAAAAGTTGAGATTATGTTAGCTCAATTGTGTACCTCCACATCCTTTAGAACCTTTTTTGGTCATTTTAATGATGTTTAACATGTTCAATGTTTTGCCTTTGGTTGTTTGTCGATGCATTTCTCTTATTTTCTTCACAGCTTATCACTATGATTCTTTTGTTTTCATTTTGAATCTTTCAAAATCTTTGTTTTGGTTTCCTAGTGTTAGGAATTATATTCCATTAGTATTTATAATACTAAGAAATTCCCTTTAGTGTCTTGTTTTCCATTAGTTTTTTAGCCATCACACCACCTTTGTTCTTCTATATAAGGGTTGTTATATGATGTTTGGAATTTTCACCTCTATCATTGGGGTTTCCCTTTGTTTGAGGACCTCTAATTTTGGGTTTTCATGCAACATTCTCCTTTGATGGAGAGTTTTATGATTTTGTGATAGATTCTTGTGGAGTTTCTTTTAGTGTTTTATTTTTTTATTCTTGTTCTCGATATTTTTTACCTTGTTTCTATTAACATTATTTAACTTTTTTATTGAGATTCATTATTTTTGAACTTATGATATGTTTTTTTAAGAAATATTTTTCACGAGGATGGATACTTACCTATTTATTGGTATTATTTAGGACCATATGTTATATTTCATTAATCAATAATTTTCATCTCTAGATTTATCATTCACATCATTTTAGAGAGTCACTCATTCGTAAGGTTTTGACCATCTGAAGCAAGTTTTTAATGATTGTTAAACCTAATACAAATGGTTTTTTTCATTCTTACTATACCAAACAATGAATTGGTATGCAGCCTATTTGAACATGTAAAAAATTAATGCATGAATTATTTTTTCATTTTATATGATTTAAAAAAAATACATGGTTGGTTTTGAGTTTTGAAACTTCAACAAGAGTTTCTTTTTACCATCAAACTATTAAAATTAAACATTATCCATTTTTTGAAAACTCTATGTTTGATTGACATACGGTATATTCCTATATTCCAAAAATTAAAAGAAGGATTTTATTTTATGATTTAATGAAAATCCATGGTTATTTACTTGGTTTTGAGTATATAGATTTTTTATGAATATTTTTAATTACAGAAATGTTTTTAGATCATTCTATCATCATGGTATATTGGAATGGGATGCAGTATATTCACACATGTCCCGAATTAAATGGTGGTAGTTTTTATGTAATTTCATGACAGTAAATTTCCATTTTAAAGGTCTTAAAATTTTAAAGAACATTTAAAAAATTCACATGTAATTTAATAGTCATTTTCCTATTATTTCATGATAATATGAGGTTGTTTGGTAGGTTTTAACCATTCAGAACATGATATTTAATTTTAAATCCATAAAAAACAAATTTAATCATTTTAAAACATTCTTTAACATTGTATTTTGGTCTCGTAAAACATAGTAAAAATTAACAAGAGCTCATTATCATGTGGTTTCATGACCACTCGAGGTCGTTTTCTATGTTTCGACACATTGAAGCGCATTTTAAAAAAAATTATATCTAATAAGATTGATTTTTTTACCATTCCAACCACACCACATGTTTGATTGATGTTTGGTCTATCAATACATTTCAAAAATTGATCATCCATTATTGTCAGGTGATTTCATAAAAAAACAAGGTTTTTCAAGTTTTTCACTATTTGATGCCTTTTTTACTTAAATCAATAAAAATAAAAATTTAATCATACTATGAAAACTGCAAGTTTGATTGAAATGTAGTATATTCATTCATGACAGTAGTTATTGGGATTTAATGATAATCATTTGTTTTTTTCAAGGTTTGGACCCATTAGTGCGTGTTTTTAATGACTTTTAAATCTAAAAAACTACTTTTTTAGTTATCCTAACAACATTGCCTACACTACACAGCATATTAACTATATGTCTATTAATGATGTAAAATAATAATCAAACTTATTTTTTTTCATTCTGAAAACACCACATTTCTATTAAGTCTATGATTACAATTCAAAAATTGATTAATGAACACATTCCAATAATTTCATGTAAATCTGATGCTTTTTCCTAGGGTTGACTTTTTTGACTCGGGTTTTTAGAGTTCAAAATCAATAAAAATGTAGTTTTAGTCATTCTCACCCACTCCGCCAAAATGTGTTTTTAGCGATGGTTTTTTCGTTTAGCGACATTTTTTTAAAAACATCATAGAATGATTTAGAGGTGGTTTAAACCGCCGCTAAATCATTTTTATTTTTATTTTTGATTTTTTTCAAATTTCTTTAAATTTTTTAATTTTTTTTAATTTATTTATTCTTTTTAATTTTTTCAATTTTTTTTAAATTTTTTTATATTAGTAATTGATTTATTATTTTTTTTTTATTTTCATAATATATATATATATATATTTATTTATTTATTTATTATAATTATTTTTATATTTTCTTAATTTATTTATTTCTTTCTTTCTTTATTTCTTTATTTCTTTATTTCTTTATTTATTTCTTTATTTCTTTATTATTATTATTACTATTATATTTTTGTTGTTTATTTATTTATATATATATATATATATATATTTATTCATTATTACCACGCTCATGCCCATCTTCATGCGCAAGTCTATGTACATGCCCATGCCCATGCCATATATAGAAATTCTCTATTGGGTGAGATTTGAACCCCTTACCTCTTGCTTATTTTCCAAAGATTTTACCACTCTTGTAGACTCTTTATGTTGTAAATAAATTGAATTTAATATACTTATAGAAATATATATTAATTGTAAAACAATTAATACATAACAAATAGATACACAATAAAAAAATATTAATGAATTATTATAAATCAATAATTAATAAGTAATAATATATAATATATAATCTATATTACATATTATATATTGTATATTGTATATTGCATAAAATATAAGATATAAGATATAATATATAATATATAATATATAATATATAATATATAATATATAATATATAATACATAATATCTAATATCTAATATCTAATATTTAATACATAATATATAATATATAATATATAATACATAATACATAATACATAATATATAATATATAATATATAATATATAATATATAATATATAGTATATAATATATAGTATATAGTATAATAGAAACGCCAAGTCAGAGTCAAGCCTCTGACCATTTATTAATTAATGAAAAAGCATTAAAGAAGTACAGCAACTCAGAAAAAACAACTACATATCATAGAAGTCATACCCATCACCACCTCCACTATGAATTGTTTCCTCTGCAGTAGCTGATTCCCACTCTGAGATTTCATAGTGCTTAAGAACGTTGCCATATTTCTTTCTAAGATTCAACTTCTCCAAGGCTAGAAACTCCTTTGAGGACTGCCTAACCCAACTTTCCTTCCCAATAGAAGACCTGGTAGACACCAGCCTTGGAAGATAAGAATACTCTTTCTTCTGTCTTCGTCTTAGTGGGTCAGTCCTAGCATCCTCATCCCCCCTACAACTTCATCCTTTCACCCTAAACAACATCACTATAGGATGGCTGGACCACACCACTATCCTTTTACTTATCACTATCCAAGATGTCTCCCCACTTTCCCAATATTTTTATCTCTTGATAACCCTCCTCCAATCCACATTCTTGCTGAACCTGACTGTTAGCATTAACAATAGAAAGGTAGTGTGGCTGATCCACAAGGTTCTGCATAACCCCTTCCCTGGTTGCAGCATCTTTCTGGGAAAAGGTAAGATATAAGATGATACCTTCCTGCCTTACAGCAGCATCCTCTTCAAGCAATTCCTCCTCATTTTCCAGACCTAGGAATCAATTGTCCGTAGAGACTATGGTCACCATTCCTCCATCTTCATCATCATACCCTTCTTGAACACAGGCATCCACATCCCCTGAGACAAGAACAACTGTGTCCAAAAGATGTTCATTCACAAGCTCTGGTCGCAAGGAATTTCAAGCCAAAGAATTCCCCACTATATCTGCATTTACAAGACCAAGGTCAAACCTTAAGTGATCAAAAACATACTTAACTATCAAGTCTCGTGGCCTATTTTCCACCTTTTTTATATGATTACCTTGCACTATGATCTCAGTGCCAGTATGCCCACCGTCCTCAGCCATATCCTGTTTAGTGGAAAACGCTTGCTCAAAGCCTTTTGCAGGATCACACCATGTACTCCTAGACTGGTCCTTCACCAACTTCAAAGCTGAACCCAAAGAATCACAGCCATCAGTACCCAGACCCAAAACCCCCGGAGTAGCTCCAACCAAACCTTTACTGCAACAAATCGATTTTGTCTACCCAAAACATGCACAGTTGACACAAAACAACATCCATGATTCAAATCTTGCATCCTGCTTCCACCGAACCTCTTTCTCATCTATGATCCAGACACAATTCACAAGCAGCCTCACAACATCAATCTCCACACAAATCTGTGGACATATAGAATGACAAACGAAATTCATCCATCGATCAGAACACAAATATCAACCAATAATGTTCCCAATAGCTCTCAAAATAGAGGGATTTTGAAATAAGAGTAGAAGACCTGGGAGACTCACCCATGTTTCCATCATCAAGGGATCACGCCGCATGTGAAAGTCGAAGCTCCATCGAAACAAGTAAAATGGAATTCTGTTGCAACTTCGAGGGCATTTATACCAGGCGGTGATCAATAACATATGATATATTATATATAACATATAATATATAAGTATTGTATAAATAATAAATTAATTAAAAAATAATTAATATATGATAAATAGAAAACAAATTAATAATAAATTAATAAATAGTACATAAATAAAGAAATAAATCATAAATTATAAATTATAAATTATAAATTATAAATTATAAATAGTAAATAGTAGATAATTAATAATTAGTGATTAATAATTAATAGTTAAAAATAAATAATAATTAATAATCAATAATTAATAATTAATATTTAATATTTAATATTTTATAAATAATTGCCAAATTATTAGTAAATTATTAATAAATAATTAATTAATATTTATTAAATAATTATTATGGAATAAATAAATAAATAAGTAAGTAAATAATAAACAAATAATAAATTCTTATTTAGTAAATTAAAAATAAATTAATAAATAAAAAAATACATAAATAAATAGATAACTAAATAAATAATTTATTATTATTAATTAATTAATAATTAATAATAACTAATAGTTGATAATTCACAATTATAAAATTAATAATTATTAATTAATATTTAATATTTAATATTTAATATTCAATATTCAATATTCAATATTTAATATTTAATAAATAATTAATATTTGATTAATATTTAATTCATAAATAATCAATAAATAATAATTAAAGAATAAATTAATAAATAATAAATGAATAATAAACTAATAATAATTTAATGTTTAGAAAATTAAAAATAAATTAACAAATAATTACGAATAAAGAATAAAGAATAAAGAATAAAGAACAAAGAATAAACAATAAACAATAAATAATAAACAATGTATAATAAATAAATAAATATATAAATAAATAAATTGATAAATAATTAATACTAACTAATAACTAAAAATTGATAATTAATAATTCTTAATTATTATTTAATAATTAATAATTAATATCCAATATTTAACATTTTACATTCAATATTTAATAATTATGGAATAATTAACTATTAATTATTTATTTATTTAGGAATATGAAATAAATAATAAAATAATCAACTAATAATAAACTAATAATTAATAATTAATAATTTATTAATAAATAATTTAAAAATAAATTAATAATTAATGTGTACATAATAACTAAATAATAAATAAATAAATATTAAATAAAGAATAAATAAATAATAGTTATATAAATACATAAATAAATATTAAATAATAGATAAATAAATAAATATTATTTAAGTAATAATTTGTAAATAATTAATAAATAAATAAATATTAAATAAATAAATAAATCATAAAACATTAAAAACTTCCAAAAATCCTAAAAACACTAAAATGACCATAAAATATGATACAAGACTCCTTTTCTAGTGACATAACTTTTAAAATAAAAAATCAAAAAATGATCTTTGATATGATATGGGGTACCAGCCGAATAGACACCAGGATCGAAAGTTACAACAGTTTGAATTTTAAGAAATCTGTGTCTACAACAAAAACCTCTATTTTAGAGGCCTTCTATGACTTTCTGGGAAAATAAAACGGCAAACAATAATCATAAAGTTGGTACCAAACCTAAGTGGTATAGATCTCATCGCGGACTTCTATTTGATATCTGATAGAGCCCAAACGGACACCCGGATAAAACGTTATTGTCGTATGAAGTTTGAGTTTGATTTTTGACTTTTGAATTTCGAATATATTTTTTTCCTTTGATTATCACATGATTTAAATATCACTTAGTTTTTTATCATTTGATAAACATTGAGTTGACTGGTTGAGGAGATGAAATGGAATCTTAGATCCGAAGTTATGACCGTCTCATGCTGAAGTTTGTTCTTCTACTTATTGAAGATTTGTTTTCAATTTAAAAATATAAGTAACTAATAATTATAAATATTAATTAATGGACACATTAAAATAATTTAAAATTATAAATAATAAACTATATTTGATTATAAATAATTAAAAATTAAAAATAAATAATAAGTAATAAATAAATATTTTCTAAAAAATTATCTTAAATTTTGAGGCGGTTTTGAAAAAACCAATGCTAAAAAAATAATTTTTTATATGATATTTTAAAAAAATTAAAAAAAAATTAGCATCGGTTTTTTCAAGACGATTTTAAAAACCACCGCTAAAACACTATTTTCTTTTAGTGTTCTTTCATAAAATTTGAATCCATCCATTTTTGCTACATACCCATCCTATTAGGATTCAAGATATTCATTTTGTATAAAAAACAAATAAATACACATAACGTTTTCATAATAAAAGGATAAGGTTATAGAAAATTCTAAAAAATTTTATTATCTTCTTAAGAAGAAATTCATGCACACTTTAGACACTCAAATAAGAAATTAAAATATAAGTTATAATGAAAAAAAGGATAGAATTTATCTAAATTGGAATGTCAGTATCCTTCTTATGAGAAATTTTTATATTGATAACGTCCTCATAAAATTAGAATTTTATTGTATGGAAAAAAGTATGGTGGTGTGTGGTACCATTAAAGTAGGAAATTGGTGATGGATTAAAGATTTGAAGAAGAAATTTCTTGGATAAAGCTAAATTCCAATAAGGGTAACCCACATGGGATGATATACAGCATGATTTTATTTCCCATTTTATAGATTTTAATCTAAAATAAATAATAATGATCATATTAAACTAGTTAAGTTGAAGGAATATCAACAATTGAATGTTATAATTTATGATTACTAAAAAAATCATATTACAAAAGGGTAACATGGAGATAATGATCTGTGGTGGTTGAAGTAAAACCAAAAACATTTACTGCCAGACTTGAACAATTAAAAACACCCAAACATGAGTATCCAACCCCTTTAGAAATCATGCAGAAATAAAGAACCCAGAAATAATAAGCTACATCAAACCAAGGTAATCTCAATCCTCATGGTCTTGATTATGTAGGACAGGTCAGGCCACTAAGGTGGGTGAATGGGTTTGTATGGTATGTGGGAAAAATAATAACCAAAACAATGAAATAATGTAATATTGGCTAAAGAGAAGTATACATCATCACAAACCATAGGTTTTAAGAGGGACAATTCTTTTGATAAGTTTCAAGGGGTCAATGATAGAGGTCAAATTATATGATAACTTTAACAGTGTGAAGGATTTGTGTTCTGTTAGTTTTGAATTTGTAAGTTTGAAGGGGTCAGTGCTTTTTTAAATGTTGACAAAGGCTATCTCAAATAAAATACCCAAATATTAAACATATATATATATATAATACGAATAAATTTTAAAAAAAAGGTAAAAAAAATTAACATTATTAATGAATATATAATCTTAAATCCATGAATGTTAAAAATGAATGAAATTATATAATTAAAAATGAATAGACTTCAAACGTATTAGAAAAATGTATAAGTTTTATTAATTATATAAATTATTTAAAAAACTAAAAATGAATATATATTAAAATAAAGATGAATTCATCTTAAATATAAAAATTATATATTAAAAAATCAAATGTTAATGAAAAAATATGTATAAATAAATATTAAAAATGAATAAATTACGAAAAAAATTAAAAAATAAGTGTCACTATAATAAGTGAATAAATAATATTAAATGAATGAATTTTAATAAAGAGTAGAATTGATTAATTAAAAAATAAATAGATTAAAAAGATATTAAAAAAGGAATGAGTGTAATTAATTATATGGATTATTAAAAAAATTAAAAGTAAATTTATTTTAATATAAAAATGAATTCATATTAATTATAAAAATTACATGTTCCATATTAAAAATATTAAATAGTAATTTATAGACATGTATCAATAAATTTAAAAAATAGATAAAATTACAAAAATATTAAACATATAAAAATTAACAAAGAATAAATTTCAGTAATAATAAAAAATAATTAATATTTTTTATGAATAAATAATATTAAAATGAATAATCTATGAAAAATTATTTAAAAATTTTAAAATAGTATATATTAAATAAAAATATAAAGATAAACTAAATTTTCTAATTAAAAACCTAATATATTATGTTAGCAAATAAAATAATAAAATAAAAATTAAAAATTGAGTCAGTTATATAAAAATTATGTCTTTGTGTGGGTTTCAATATAAAATTTCATTAAATACTTAAATTTAGTATACCCTTACTTAACCTTAGTTTACCATTACATAAATTTAATTTCCCCCTTAATTAACTTCATTTTTCCGTTAAATAAAATTAGTTTCATATTTCTTAACATTTTTTAAACCTTAGTTATCGTTAGTTTACCACTACGTAGCTTTAGTTTACCCTTACATTACTTTGTTTATCCCTTACATAACAGTGTTTTACCCCTAGTTAAATTTATTTTTACCCTTAATTATCTTTGTTTTACCATTACATAACTTTAGTTTACACCTACTTAAATTTTTTTTGGCCTTACATAACTTTAGTTACCCTTTTATAACTTTAGTTTTTCCCTGACATAACTTTTTTCAACCCTTTCTTAACTTTATTTTACCCATACTTTACATTTTTTAATCCATAATTAAGTTTAGTTTACCCCCTATATAACATTAATTGTACCCATAATTAACTATATTTTACCCTTAATTAACTTTAGTTTTACCCTTATTAAGCTTTTTATACTATTACTTAACTTTATTTTCCCCTTACTTTCTTGTTTACCCTTTACTAACTTAACTTTACCCATATATAAATTTAGTTTACACTTACTTGGATTTTTATACCCTTACTTAACATTTTTTTACGCTTAATTAACTTTTTTTTAACCTTACATAACATTATTTTACCATTACATAACATTATTTTACCCTTACATCACTTTGTTTTACCCTTACTTAACTTCAGTTTACCCTTACATAACTTTGTTTTACCCTCACTTAACATTCATTTACCCTTATTTAACATTATTTTTATCTTTAATTATCTTTCTTTTATATTTAATTATCTTTATTTTGGTGTTAATTAACATTTTACCCTTATTTGACTTTAGTTTACCTTTAATTATCTTTAGTTTACTCACACTTAACTTTTTCTTAACCTTACATAACATTGTTTTACCCTTACTTAAATTTATTTTACCATTACTTACCTTTAGTTTACCCTTACATAAATTTAGTTTAACCTTACATAACCTTAGTTTTACCCTTAATTAAAAAAATTTACTCTTAATTATCTTTACATTAAACTTACAAAACTTTCTAACCATTAAATAACTTTGTTTTACCCTTAACTTTTTTTACAATTATCTACCTTTAATTTACTATTAAATAACTTTTGTTTAACATTACATAACTTTTTTTACCCTTAATTATCGTTATTTTAACCATAATTAACTATGTTTTACACTTACTTATCATTTTTCCCTTACTTAACTTTAGTTTACCCTTACAAAACTTTATTTTACCATTAAATAACTTTGTTTTAACTTAGCTTAACATGGTTTTACTCATATTTAACTTTATTTTACCATCACATAACATTTTTTAACCATTAATTAACATTAGTTTATCCATGCATAACTTTTTCCACCATTAATTATTTTTATTTTTACCCATACTTAATTTTGTTGTAATCATACATAAATTTAATTTAACTTTACTTAACTTTGTTTTAGCCTTAATTAAATTTATTTTACTATTAATTAACTTTGTATTACCCTTACTTAAATTTATTTTACCATTACATAGTATTAGCTTATCCATACATAACATCAGTTAACCCATACATAAATTTAGTTTTACCCTTATTTAACTGTTTTTACTCTTAATTAACTTTATTTTAGCCTTAGATAACTTTGTTTTACCCTTACATAGTTATAGTTTAACCTTACATAACATTAGTTTACCCTTAATTAACTTTTTTTACTCTTACTTAACTTTAGTTCGCCCTTTCTTAAATTTATTTCACCCTTGCTTAACATTATTTTACACATACATTACTTTAGTTTACACTTACATAACTTTGTTTATGCTTACTTAACATTTAGAAACACCAGCCTACCATTATTTATCTTATATAAAATTCATTTTACATTTATACTACCGAATCCAGAAAGATAACACAATTTTGATATCTGTCAAAATAAAAAAATGAAATTTTATAATATGTAACATCTATTACTCGTATTTAATTTGTTAATATTTCTAATTAATATTAATTTATAATTATAAACCACTTTTACTAGATATATGACTTATTAAATGTAAATACAAATTTTTTATACAAGTCAGATTAAATGAAACATTATATATTGGTATATATATATATATCAATATGAATATATTTATATTTTTAAAATATTAGATTTATTTATGGATAATTATGTTTAAAAATAAAAAATTGAATAAATTACAAATATATTAAAGAATAAATATTAAGAATGATTATATTAATAAAATAAAGTAAAAAACATTAACATTATTAATGAAAGAATAATATTAAATGAAGGAATGTTAAAATGTGGGAAATTTAATTAAAATAATAATCGATCAAAAAATAATAAAAGAATGAGTAAGAGTAATTAATTAGATAAATTTTAAATAATTACAAATGATTACATAAAATGAAAATTAATACATATGTTAATAAAAAAAATTATAATTGTATTACAAACTTTAAATGTAAAAAACTATTTATAAATAAATATTAAAAATTAAAAAAACTGAAAAATTATTTGCAAAATAATAATTAAAAATGAATATATTAGAAAAAAAAATTATTTTTTTTATGAGATAATTAAAAAATATTAAATTAAAATATATATAGATATATTAAAAACCACAAATAGTATATATATATATATTAAAAAACAATATAAAAAATTAATAAAATTTAACAATTAAAAACATAAAATATTAAATATTGAATATCTTTAAATAAAAAACAAAAATGATAATATACACTATCTATTAAAAGTGTATCTTTGTCACTAAAATTTAAATTAATTTTAAATTTATTGGGTGAAAATATTACATGGGATATTAAGTGTAAATACATATTTCATCAATATCTTTAATTAATAATTATATATTCATTAGTTGATATATATGTCAAATTGAAAAAAAATTGACACTGACATAACGAAATGTTATTCAAAGTTTATAAATATTAATTATTCAATATTTTTAGTAAATATTAATTTTTACATAACTTTTAAATTATTTTATATAATTATATGAACTATAAATACAAAATTATATATATAAATATATTTAAGATATATATATCAATATAGAAATATTTCTATATTAAATATTATACTTAATAATATATATATTTTTAATTATTTGATATGTCATTTTTTATTAAATATATTATATATCAAGTTCAAATGTATCCTTAGTCATATATAAATCATATTTTAAAAAATATCATATCTATTTCAATATTAATATATTTATATATTAATATATGATTTTTAATGGTGTTATTATTTTTATATAGAATAAATATTTTGTCAATGCATTTTAGCGCAAATAAAGGTCACCCATTATCAGTGTTAAAAAAGGGTTACTGAAGGTTTCTTTTATCAGTGCTACAAAAGCACTGATGAAGGGGGTTCATTTATCAATTATTTCTTTATTGTTGATAAAGGTGACCTTTATCATCACTTTTTAGCATTTTTATTATACATTTTGTAGTATCGTACCTTCATCTCTGCTCTAACGTGGGTAGAAACTGTAGTACTTATAGTGGCTTGTCTTCTGGTGGGATCTTTAAACTAGAATCCCATCAGTGTTTTTTTAATATCTCATACTAGTTGAGTTATCTCTTAAAAATCTTTGGTTTTTTGTACTATAGTCTCACCAGTTCTTCAATTTCATCCCTCCCATCAGTGAATAAGCCTTAAACATCCACTGGATTTTGATGTAGTTATCAATCATCCTTGTTTTTCATCTTGTCTGAACTCACTGATCTTTTGTAAAATCAGTACAGTTAAGCTTTATCACCTTCAAATATATGTACTTTTCATGTTTTGATAATTCATTTCTATTCAACTTATAATATCTCCATCAAATTATTGGTGTACTAAATGTTTGGTCTCACACTCCAAAAATAATGTAATATGGTTTTAATCTGATCTATTTTGGACACCTGAATACACAATTAAATTCACACACAACTACACTTTTTATTGTGGTTTTTTTTAAGTTCCAAATTAATACATTCATGCATATTACATACATGTGCATCAAAAAGAATATTCTCAACTTCTTTTAAATAAATGTATCATGTGACACTACTAACTATTCATGTAACTCACTACTCTATAGTATCTTTCTTCTTGAAGTACTACCAATGAACATGTAAAAACATAATGATTTATATATGAACATAATGTAATATTATAAGTGGCATTTCTTGTATAGTTCCTCCGGCTGGAGTGACTACTGAGAGGGGGTGAATCAGTTTTTTTACTTTTAAAAATATTTTCTCTTTTGAATTCAACCTCTTTAAAATGTTTAGGTTCTCAATACAATTAATTATATCTCACAGTCTCACATTTCATGCAGCAATAATATGAGAGATAACATGACAAAATATTTACACGGTTATGTACAAATAATTACTCCTTCCCATATTGGTTATTCCACAGAACATGGATTATCCACTATAACACTATAAATGATTATAATAGATAATGAAACAACTAGTAATACACCCGAATAATCAATCATAAATTCTATCATAGTTATGCCCCCAGTAATCAAATTCTTCTGCTTTGGTTAGTTATACCCCCAAACCTACTCTCCTTCTCCAAACTCCGTCTAAGATACTTCTTCTTCTATGACTCTAATTGAGAGAATCCTTCTGTTCAAAGAACCATCCAGAAGACTTCACCAACTCCCGACACCAATTAAAATAATTTACCTTTATTAAAGGATCTATCCACTCTTGTTTTATCTTTTATCTTCCTCCATATATTTTCATATCTAACTTTCTTTTTTTACTTTTCAATTATCTTTAACAACCACATGTCTGGTCTTTTGGTCTTTGTCAATAATATCTAATCACTTATGTCTGAACAATTTCCTCAGTGCAACTATGATCAGGCTGATTATTACTTATTTTATATTATTGGACTCACTTAATTAGTGAAAGAGATGCACAAAAACACTTTGGTATTATTCTACTCAAGAATAATATTACACAAACTCATATAAATTTATAAATATTCATGATTTTCAAGGAATATGGAACACTAGAACATTCTTTTATGATCTTTATTGTTATGTTCTTCCTTGATTGTTTCTTATGGTGTTCTGGTATCATCTCAAGGGCTCAATTATACACTATCTACTATCTTGTGAGAATATAATGAATGTTATTCCTTCTTCACATATTCTTGGTTGTTCTTGAAAACCTTCACATTAAATATCTCCTTCACGTAATTAGGTAGTAAAAACTAACGATGGTTACCAATAACTCACTATCCATATATTCTTTGCGAAACATAATGTAGGTGACACTATCTCAGAGTGTATAAATCAATTCTCACAAGCTATAAAGGTTACACAAACGAGTATCATGTTCTATAATAGTTTCACAAAATTTGGTTCTTAGTGAAGTACATTGAGTCCTCTTTCCACAAGTAAAAGACCCCTGGGATTTACTCTTCTACATCACATAATAATATTGTGAGGAGGGATTCATCTTCAAGAAACATTTTTTTCATAGTGCTCTGATTCTTCGAAAACTGTAGCCTCTCAAATATGATAGGCATCATTATCTCTTCAACTAGGTCCGTCGATATATATAGAAATTTTTCCACCACCTCTCCTATGATAATTAAGCCTTGACTACGCCTCTGATTTTTAAGCCATAACTCAATATTTTAATATACTGAATCTTGTGGTATTTCTCAAATAGGTTATGATGGAAAGCATCGTACATTCTCTTACATGATTTGAAAGGGATCCTCACATTAATGGGATGTGATTTCAGGATTTATATATTTAATACATGATCTCATCATATACCAATGGATGACAATTTCTTTATATCATCATTGGAAGTGTAATCTTCTTCGAATAGACGCATTCAGTTTTCATGCATGCAAGGTGAAGATGCATGCATTATAATTTTTGAGATCACCAACCTCATTTGTCATTCTGGATATGGATAGAAGAATGATCTTTGATCACTAAAATTTGATCATGGAGCACTGAATGTGAATAATGTAGTACCCCCCTCCCCCATCGAGAGGTAAGAGATGATGACACTCCTTTGATCAAAAAAATGAGATTGGACTCATCAGACAACCTATGTTTTATCCATATTAATTTAAAAGGATATGAACAGTATATAAGTACACATGTACCTCATCAGACATTCACTATGTCTAGTCCATGATATATCAATAATCATGTGCCGCTTGTTTGATCGATCCAACTGATGTGGAATTTTTCTCCCTTCATTCCCAAATCATTTTTGTTAAATATTTACCTTTTTATTATTAAAATATTATATTTTGGTTCAATAATTAACAATTCTTTTCATTTTTGTTTTAAATTGTAAATATTATGATTTATTGTTAAAATTTTGTTTTTAGTGTTTTATTTAGTAATTAAGAATAATTTATAATGTATTAATTAATAATGTTGTAATTAATTTTTTTTCTTTGGTCGCTGTTTAAATTTTAATTTTAAATTTTCTACTATTTTAATTTTTTTATTACTTTATTTGTGTTTTTAAAAATAACAATATCAATTTATTAATTCTTTCCCATTTTCCATTTATTCCTCATTTTATTGTTTTTCTAATGAAATTTTTATCAAATTTTTCCTTTTTTATTTAACTATGTAATTTATTTTCACTCTATATATACTTAATTTTATTTTATTCTATTATTTTCTATTTTTAGATTAATTCTCCTATTCAATTTCTTTGTTATTCAATTTTTTAAATAAATAAATATAACTGTTTCAAAATATTAAATAATTAAATTAATTTTAACAATTTAATCATTTTCTATAAATATTTTTTAAATACTATTCAATATTTAATTATAATATAATTATATATTTAATTTATTAGTTCTGTAAATTAATTAATTATTTTATTTTTAGCAAAATGAATTTTAATATTTTTATTATTTTCAATTAATTTATTATGTTATCAAATTTTAATTTGTATTAATAAATTATTGAATAATTCTTATTTAAGATTATTTTAATTTTAACAATTTTTATACGGGAATTAAAATTTTGAATTCATTTTTTTAATTAATTAATTGATTAACTTTCATTTGTTTTTCTTTTTTCAAGTTCTCTCTCACCCATCACCAGCAAACCACCCAATGCCATCATTTTTTACCCACCATCAGCTTTTTCCACCATTAGACCCAAAAGTGTCTCCTCCCCCATTTTTGGACCGAATAATGGATCACAACCCACAATTTCCACACCTCCAAGGGTGGAACGACATCCCAAGGCCTACCCCTTCTCCCTATATGGAACCCTCTATCACCTTCTATATTTTTAGAAACCCAAGGGCAGATCATTAGCCATAGTTATTCTGACCCACTGATGTCCAGTTCTCAAGAGCAGCAACAACTACACAATAGTTCCAAATATGACAAAAATGATTCAGTAATCATACATCGAAGAAACAAGACAACTTGAACCAACCCACTGACCACCACTATCAATCTTAAAGAAAAAAACCTCAAAATTTCAAAAATCAACACCAACTAAACCTATAACTCGTGACCACCGAGGAAGAATCTGATCCACCCAATGTTACCAAATCCCTCCACTATCGCACAATCTGCAACTTGCCAAAATTTGAGCTTCCAACCACCATCTGAAGCCAATATCACAATGATGTCAAGACCTCCCCCCTACTCTCTTCTGTGCCAATCCATCCCTTTTCCCTGTTCAAACCTAATCCCCTTTCCCCTCTGTTTTCTCAACACCCCCTTACATTTCTCATTGATTTATTTATATAATATATAATAATACATAATATATATATATATAATAACATAAACTTATAATTATTTTTATTTTTATTTTTATTTTTGTTTTTTATAATAATTACTATTGTTTATACAATATCATATAAATAATAATTTTTATTAATTTTTTTGTTGATTTATTTTTCAATGAGTTTTTTATTAAGTGTTATAAAAATTATAAAATTTTTTAATTGCTTCATATTAAAAAAAATTTAAACTCAAAGTGTAGTACATATTTCATAATTTTAAAATAAATTATAAATATTAGTAATTAATTAATTTTCTATATGTTTTTCAATTTATCTATTAATTTTAGTAATAAAAAATAGATATATGTGAATATTTTGATATTTTACTTTAATAAGTATTTTTCTATGAAAATACATTTCACATTTTATATAATAACAATTAAATTTTTTATTTTATACAACCTTTTTTGTATATTTTTGTCATTTTTTATTTAATATTGGTATAATTTATTTTTTTAATTTATTTTTTTGGAATGACTTGTTTCTTCTTATTCTTGACTTTTGTTCTGATTAGTTGAATGTTTCAGGAATTAGGTTACTTTGCTGGCAGGATGTGTTGCACGACACAAGTCGAGGAGTTAAGAATTCAGTTGAGGTAAGTCAAGAATGGGAAGACCACATTAGGTAGAGAGAGGCTAGAGAAACGTGGTTTCTCCTAGGATGGACTTATCTGAGAACCTTCCCAACAACATTCCACAAAGAGATCAAGACACATCATTACTCCTAGGGTGGGGCACATTTCCAGAGGATCCATAGATCCATCTCTCATACAATCTATAACATCATCATATCATTCACCATACATTCACTGGAGTATAAAATATGAATATTGGCAATCAATCTAGGAGTAAAAGTTTGGAGAAAGAGGTAGAAGAGGGGTGAAATATCACCAGATATACTCTTTCATCTATTTCTTTTATTATTTTAATTTTTTCTTTTATTCTTAGCATGCATAGTTAAATTTAATATGGGGGAATCATATAGTTATGTTTTGAAATTCATATTATAGTATACTCCTAATTTCTGCAATGCCATCGTTGCCCTTTTATCTCAGAGATCTCATTTCATTCTTGATGATCATCATTTTCTTCACTATACTAAATACCAATATGTGATGATAATGATCACCTTTCCTTTTAATATTAATCAAAGTACTAAAAATGGAAAATATTAATGTTCTCTTTTCCATTGAGAAAATTTTCAATTCCTAAGTGATGATTGAAATATCATTTCAATAGAAATATAATAGAGTTTTGTTGATCCACTAAAGTGAGATTTTAGTATATTAACACCATTTTCTCTCAGCACTAATTCAATTACACATAGTTGGAGTATGAAAAAAAATATTATATTAAATTCATTACATTGTGATTTCCTTATTCTCATCCACTAATTTTCTCTTTTTATTTTTTTAATTTCTCTCACTGCACCCCAAAATCATTCTATTTTCACCTATATCATTTTTTTTATTTTGTTGTTTTTTTATTGTTTTCTGGTTTTTTTGGTATACACAATCATTATTCATTCCCTATAGTGCCTAATCCTGAGAGACCTAGGCTTATGGAGTTATAAATTTATATTGTGTTATGAAATCCATCTAACATCAGATTTTGTCCTAGGTCTATAAATTATGAGATCAAACGATCTAATTTCTCTCAACTCCCCACTTTTAATGATCTAACATTAGAATACTCTCTTGAGTTTATTAGAAATTTTTATGGTATTGTCCAACAATTTCCTTTGAGAAATCTATGTGAAGAGGAGTTGAGGTTCATGTTGATTTCATTGTGTCTTTACGGGGCTAGGGCCTGGTTTTAAAATCTGGAGGATGCAATCTTTTCCGACCTTGGATGAGGTCTATAATGCCTTTGTTTCAAAATTTTACCCCAGGAACACCACCAATGAGGTTTGGAATATGATCACCATCTTTTTCCATAATGAGGGATATATTATTAATGAGGTAAGGGACATGTTCAAATGTATTCTTAGGGAAAGTTACAATCATTAGTTATCTACCCATTTTCTCATGGACGCTTTTTACAATGCTCTCACCCCTTATAACTAGAACCTAGTATACCAATATTGTGGGGTGACTTCTCTAATTTCACTGAGGATGAATCTAAACAACCATTTGATAAGATGGATCAAAATTTCCAACACAAGTGCACTAGGAAGAGATTCATCTATATAGTTGAGACCAATACCCATGTTGCTACTGTTAATGGAGAAGTTCTAAGTGAGTAGTGTTGTTACCGTGGGATGTTTGGTCGCACTCAAAAATTTTATCCCAACTTTGATATCATTTTTTAATCTAATGAAAGTGTTCAATTTATGGATTACAGGTCTAGGAAACAAGGGGTCCATGGTCCCTTCTCTAATCAATACAATAATGGATATAAAAATTAACCTAAACTCTCATGGAGAGAGTAAGATTTAATCGAATACCCTACCGACCCAAACTAATAGTCACAACCTATATCATATAATTCAAATCAATATAGAGCTAAACCATCAAATACCCAAGGGTAACTTAAGAGAATTCTAAAAATGATTCTAGGTGAGATTTATTATATAAAAAGAATACAAATTCTAGAATTAAAAGTCCAAGAATTCATATGTGCTAAATGGTTAGGTAATTTGGAGGAAAAGATAAAGGAAAAATGTTGGTTCCGGACACAACAGAAGTGTTTGGTGGTGGGTGATATGTTCAAATTTTCATTTATTAATTGTTTCCTGAATCTAGGAGTGAGGATCTTGCACATAATATTTATAATTAATCAATTTAATATATGAAGAAATAAATTCCTAGTCTTAGTAACTTTATCCGTTGATGATTTTTGATCATCTGAAAATGCCTTTCTAGTTTTGCATCACTACACTTTCAAGGGACCAAGGGAATAATCCCTCTAGTAGTGATTTACACATGCTTCAATTGTCTCCAAGAAACACCACACCTTCTCTGGGTGCTAGCCCGGCGAATTGAATGTCTTGAGTTGTTTGTTATTGATTGATCATTCTTCGGTCTTGAAGAAATTCTCTCTTCAGTTTCTCATTCTTAAGTGAGAGAGAGGTGGAGGAGTTGAGAGAGAATTCTTTGTGTGCAAAACTACTCTATAACCAATGATGGAATTGGTTTCAAATGAATTACAAAATATACATAGCCCTCTATTTATAGAGCTGGGATATTGGTTACAAAATTTAATTTCATAATAGCCATTAAATATAATTATAATCATTAATAAAATTCCATGACACATAATAATATAAAATTATTATTATTATTTTTTTCACCACCATGCACAAAATGGATAAATTATATTTACCGACTCGTAAATAATTATTTTATCACCAGACATGGTTTGGGTTTGATCAAATTTCTCTTGTCTTTATTGGACACCCAGATAAATATTTTATTCTATTAAATTAATATTTTATTCACAAAATAGTAAATAAATATTTATTAAATATTTAATAAAATAAATAAATATGTTTTATTCACAATCTAGTGAATAAATATTTATTTAATTTAAGTGATTAATATAACATGAATAAAATTATGCCTCGTTTCTTAGAATAATATTTATTCCATTAATTAATTTCAAATATAATTTAATCAGTACCACTAGAAACACATTGCCTGTGACCCTCTAGGAATTTTTTCTTATTGTAATTTGGAGGGCATGCCTAATATCCAAAATTACTGTCTAGAAATGGGTCAAGTCACCCATGAAAAAAAAACTTAAATTCACAATGAATACAACAACATATGAACTCTGACAAGGTAATATAATCCTTTTGTCACCTAATCTCATAAAAAAGGTTTAATGACTGTGTCATCAACCTATATGACTAATACATCAATATTTAACTATGTGAAATAAATTACTTGTTACACTATGTCAATAGTATTTAGAGAGATGATTCAATTCCAATTAAAGGGTTGAGATAACAACTTTGATAAATATGGAAGCGATAAATCCTTTTTCCACTTATCCATTAATAACATGTCATTCACGATGCACCCAACATACCCTACTTCCCGAAAACATATGGAATGTCATTTTTCATTAGCAAATCTAAGTGCACAATTCATGACATGCATTAATGACTGACATAAAGTTTAAGGACAAAAACACACTCTCACAGATAGAAATATCTGATGACACCAAAATATGAGGAATTCTTACTCGAAAGTATGTTATCATAATCTTCTATCTTTGAGATTATCAAGTGAAAACTTCATGAGAATAAGTCTTATCTTCTTACGAGTACTCGCACCTGATGGTCAATATACTATATTTCCCATCGTATTATCTTATCCAATGGAAGGACTATATTAAGAATATTATCATTGCACTTCAACGTTCTCATTATAGCTAAGAACTACTATGATCTTATCAAAGGGGCAAATATTCTGGAACATTATTACGTTATGGTCATGTAGAACAATCAATAATACGTAATAATTTGTTTAATATAATATATAATACATAAAATATTCATGTAATCAAAGTACAAAGAGTTGGTTCTGGGACACTAACTCTAACAAACTCCCAATTGGACTATAGCCAACTGCCTATAACTTTTAATCTACTAGACCTCACATGATAATCATGTTTTTGTGGATTCAAGTCATTAGTCAAGGGTTTTTCCGTGTTGTTTCCATGGAAATATTGTTCACTTCAAATTCACCTCTCGGAGAAAAATACCTAAAGAGATGATACTTCTAAACTATGTGCTTTGTCCGCTGATGTGACCTTTTCTCTTTTACGAGATCCACCATTGTAGTATTATCACAATAGAGTGTAATGGGATCATTACTGCAAGGTTCCATGTCAATCTCTTAGATGAAACAGTGAATACAAACTACTTTTTTAGTTTCCTCATATTCTGCAATTTTTTCAAACTCTACTGTAGAATCTACAACCACAACCTTCTTTCAGCACTTCCAGCTCACATTACCTCCATTCAGAGTGAAGATGTATCTCGTTTGTGAATTTGTTTCATCTTGATCAGTCTAGAAACTAGCATCTCCATATCGTATGATGGCTAGTTAATCATATACTTTATAAAATAGGAACATATCCTTAGTTTACCTTAGATACTTTAAGATTGTCTTGACTTCCATCTAATGGAAGACACTAGATCAGCTCAATATCTTCCTACTGTACATAATACATAGGTGACATCTAGACTAGTACATAGCATAACATACCTGACTATACAAATCACTGATTTGTATGGAATCATTTCCATTCTATTTATTTTCTAATGGGTATTAGGACACATTTTCATTGAATGATGAATGCCATGAGATGCTAGAAACAATCCCATCTTGGATTTTTCTATAGTGAATCTCATTAGTATCTAGTCAATTTATGTACTTTTACTTAGTCTGAGAAACCTATTGGATCTATAAAGATGGATCTTGATCGAAAGAATATATGTCGCATCACCAAAGTCTTTCACGGAAAATAATTTATTCATCCAGGCCTTATCAGGCTGTAATACTGGAATTTTATTTCCAATAAGTAATATGTCATCAAAATGTACTATTAAGAAAATTACTACACTCGCACTAAAATGTTTGTGGACACAAGGATAACATTCATTCTTTCAAAAACCAATTTCCAATATGGTTTCATAAAAGTGAATGTTCTATGACATGGATGATTTCATTAATCCATAAATGGATTTTTACCACATTAATATCTTATTAGAATCCTTTGGATTAAAAAACCCTTCAGTTTGTGTCATGTAGAAATCTTCCTAAAGGTTCCCGTTAAAGAAGGATATTTTGACATCCATTTTCCAAATCTCATTGTCTGAGTAAGACATAGTGGAAATTTGAGTTATGATGTATTTCATTATTGAAACTGGTGAAAAGGAATCATTGTAGTCCATACCATAACCCTGACTTAAACCCTTTTTCAACCATTCATGCATTATAGGCACTAACGCTTCCTTCCGGGTATATTTTCTTCTTGAATACCCATTTGAAACCAATATTATTTACATCCACTAGAGGATCTACTAAAATCCATTGTTGGTTTTGTAAAATAGAATCTATTTCCGAATTCCTGGATTCTTTCCACTTGGAAACATCTATGTCACTTATATCTTTCTTATAGGTTAGAGTATAATTATTAACAACTAATAATGAGTCACCATCCTCAGTAATAATAAGACCATACCATTCTGATTCTATAACCTCTCTTTTACTCAAACCTAGAACTTGTGACTCTAGAACAGTTTCTTCTTCCATAGGGCTTTGTGGAATTTGATCTTGTACCAACTCTTATGTGCCATGATCCTCGACTTCATCGATGTTTATCATTCTCCCACTTTCTCTTTTGGATAAGTGATCCCTCTCAAGGAAGATAGCGTTTATTTCCACAATAACCATTTTTTCTATGGTGTCGTATATGTAATATCCCCAGGTTTCCATGGAGTATCCAATAAAGGTAAACTTTGTGCCTCGGGGTGAAATTTTGATACCTAATTAGTCCTTAATAAACACTTCACTTCCCTGCACATGAAAATTTGATAACATGGTTTTTATTCCACACAAGAATTCATATGGAATGATATTTATCAATTTACTTGGTACTTGGTTTATTAATTGTGTTTTTATTTGTAACTTATATCCCCAAAAGGATAATGGAACACTTTCATGTCCCATCATAGATCTCCCCATGTTCAATAAGGTGATTTTTCTCGTATCTATTACACTATTCCACTGAGGCATGTTAGTAGGATTGAGTTGGGATAGTATCCCAAACACCCATAAGTAATTAATGAAGTCTTTATTAAGATATACTCCACCTTGGTCTGAGTAGAGTTTCTTAATCTTCCTACCAAGATGGTTCTCAACTTCATTCTTCTATTCCTTGAATTTATTAAAAGAATATGACTATTACCACATTAAAAAAATATATCCATAGCTACATAAATCATTGGTAAAAGTTATGAAGTATGAGTAACCAACCCATCATTCCATAAGAAAGGTCTCATATACATCGGTATGAACTATTTCAAGAATCTCTTTATCCCTTTCACCTTTCTCACTAAATTAAGCTTTAGTTATTTTTTCCTGTAAAAGTTTGTTACATACACCAAGTGGTTTTAGTTATAATGAATCTAAATATCCATATACATGTAATTTTGTCAATAATTTTTCATTTACATGACCTAGATGGTGATTCCAATGTTCGGTGTGGTATGAGTCTTGAGAAGTAACTTCGTTATCGATTTCCATTACCTGGTTTACGTAATCCAGCATGAAAAGACTGTTATGTAAATGTTCCTTACCATAACAATTGATATATTTATAAAAGAAGCAACGTCCATTTCCAAATTTGAAAATAAATCTATCTATATCTAGTATGGATACAGAAATAATGTTTTTGGAAACTTAAGGCACATAATAACAACCCTTTAGAACCAGGATCATTCTAGTCAGCAATGTGGGGTGGTAGTCCCTAATAGCTACAATAGAAAGTTTATCTTTTTTGGATGCTCATTGATCTACCTCGCCTCAGTCAATTTTTTATAATCTATATGGTTCTTGTATATTAATTCATATGTAAGAACCAAAAGTTTTTTCTAATACCATATTTTTTGAAATATACAAATTGAACTCGATAACAAACTCACCTAAAGATTACCATTAGTTCTTTAAGTGGGTTCAGTTTTTCTTCTAGTGTCCCTTCTTGCCCCATGAAAAATAGACAACATCCTATTCCCTTGCCTCACCTTTGATCTTATTCTTCTTGGAAGTGCGTGATGAAGATTTGGGCTTAAAGATGTTTTTTTTCCATTTCCATTATATCTAAATAAAGATATATTTTTTTCCTATTTCATTATTTATCTACTTAGAGAAGGAAGATAAGATGATCTGGAAGATATTTCTCAATGTTTTTCATATTAAAATTCACAACAAAACTAGGGAAGATCTTAGGGAGTGATGCTAGAATGATACGAGTGCTAAATTATTTGTATTTTTTAAACACTAGAGCCTATATCTACTCAAGGTAGACAATTATCTTGAGTACGTGAGGTCTAGAAGGGTAACTCTCTCTAATATTACTATGAAAGAGCGCCCTAGAAATCCCAATCCATTCATATCTATCTCTCTCATTGTAAATTCCACATAGGTTCCCAATCATGCTATACACATCCATTTTTTGTGAGAATTCATGAGTTCACTAGACATAGATGAAAAAATCAAACATCTAACATTAACTATAGAATTAATATCTTTTTCATAGACTATGAACTCTTCATCACTTGCCTCTTGAGTAGGAGGATTAGGCATTGAGTATTCTAGCAAGTAATATTCCCATTCACAGCATAGAACAACCCAGGGGTGTCTAAACCAATCCTGTAAGTTTCTTCTAGTGATTATATTGTCTTTATCCAACATTTATCATTGGGATAGTGAGTTTTTCATTGTATTCTACAACTAAAAGTGTATATTATTAGTACTTTTCTTGATTACATATATTGTATGAAATAATTATTTGATTATTTTAAATCTCACACTATTTTATCAAGTCCCAATAACTCTCACCATTAAACTTGGGATGTCTAGTTTCTAGAACATTATAGTGGAAAGGATCTATATTACCCTTCTAATAACCCTAAAAAGTGGGTTTCAAACTATTTTGAAGGTATTTAGGAAGGTTAGTCTTCACCAATTGCGAGTTTACATCTCCTTGATCCATTGAGTGGACTCCCCAATCCAGAAATATTGACATAGATTTTCTCAACACTTGCCTCCAAATTACACCATGTCTAGAATGGGATACACCTCTTGATGTAAAATGGTTAATTCAAGTTGAAATATTCATAATAAATCCTCTTATAAAAGTAATTTTCCCAAAAAGGGTTGTTCAAACACTTAATTCTAATGTGTTTAGTTTATAATAAAAAAACCGAAGGATTAGTCTCACCTAATAATATATTTAGGGATATTATTTTATTATTCGTAATTTTTTATCTTGTTTTGTATTTTACATGTCTTGTAAATATTTAAGTAGATGTTTACTTAATTAATTAATAATGTTTAGATAAAAAATTTATGCGTATTCAATTTTACATAAATTCCTTATTTTAATATTAATTTAATCCTTTATGTGATCACAATATTGAATCAATAAATATAATTTTAATGAATTAGATAGAAAATAAATAAATGACCTGATCATGAGCATATCTAATGGTAGATTTAATAAGTGTACATTAAATAAACCTATGACCTACAGGAAATAACTTATTATGTCGAACATCGCATGAGTTACAGCATTCCATGTGTCCACCTATGTATCACCAAGTTTGCATAATTATGGTTTTGTCTTGAACTATCCCCACATGCCTTGAGATACTCCATCAATTAAAAATATTTATTAATCACTTATAGGTAAAGGAAAAAAAGGATTTGTTAAAGGGAATTGTATAAATATCCTTGGACATGTTGTTCCTACATAATAATGGTGGGAGGGATGACTCGCAAACCATATTTTAATTTAATATTAAAGAATTTCCAAGCCATGAAATAAATCTAATTAAATAAATTACAACACATACATAGGTCTTGGTCAAGCTCATAGATGGACACACATACAATGAATACATAAAAGTAAATTACTAGTTTTCATTAATTCATTATTTTATTATTTAAGAGAAATTTGCTTTCATTAATTAACCAATAAATCAATTAATTAATTAATTCCCTTTCATTTTATTAATAATACCATATCATTTAGAGATACCCATAATTAATTGTATACATAGAAAATAAAAGGAAGAGCCAATAATGTCATATTAATTACAACAAATTAATTGATCATTTTAAAAATTATTTAAAACCATTATTTAAATTTTCAAACACACAACAATGTGAAAATAAATAAAATATGTTTCTAACTATGAAATTTCAAACTTAATGTAATTTTAATTTTTTCCATTAATGGGACACTATACAAAGTGTACATACAGCTACACACCATATACCTTGGTTTTCGTATATCCAAGTCACGCGCTTGGGGCTTCTGTGTGTTGACTCGGCCAGACAACATAGTTTGTGCAAGACAATTACACACCCTGTATATAATTTTCATGTTCTAGGTTGGCATGGTCAACACGCGGTGTGTAATAAAAGAAATGTGTGTGATTAATTACTCATCACATATTGATACATTGCTCATGGAAATACAGTGTCTACTTTTGCTACACATCGAGTAACCCAATTTTACCAGCCAATGATTTGGAACTTCCAAATGCTATCTTTGGTCATTCTTCATTTGTTTTTAAACCTTTAAGAAAATGAAACATTGAATAAACATGATTAATAAATTGATATCATGTAAATTCAAATAAGATTAAATAATGAATAACATGAAATAAAACCTAACCAAAACTGCACATAGATCAAAAATCTAATAAATAATTATAAATTTAAATGTGACCACTATAATACCATTTGATGGTTCTAGGAGTAGCGGAAGTGTGTGGGGGTGAGTGATATATTAAAATTTTCTTTAAATAATCGTTTCCTAAAACCTAGAGTAAGGATTTTTAACCTCTTATTTATAATTAATTTATTTAATACCGGAATAAGTAAATACATTGGCTTAGGAAATAACTTCATTCATGATTGTTGATCATCAAAAAAGGCACTTCCTGATTGCCTTCCTTGTACTTGTGTTGATCCATTGGTATAATACCTCTAGTGATGATCCACATGTGCTTTAATGGTCTTTGAGAAATGCCGCTCAATATACATGTGCTAGTGTGGATAGTTCAATGTCTTGCATTGTTCATTCTGTATCGCTCGTTCTTCAGTCTTGAAGGAATTATTTCTTGGATTTATCTTTCTTGAGAGGGTTAAAGGAGGAATATTTGAGAGAGAATTCATTGTGCGCAAGAATTTTTTATTCCCAACCTGGGAATTGGTTTCAAATGAATTACCCAATCAACGTTGTCATTTATTTATAGATATGGGATTTAGGTTATAAATTTTAACTGCATAATAGCCATTAAAAATAATTATAACCATTAATTAAATCTCATTCCACATAATAATAATAAAAGCATTATTATTTTTTGGTGTTCCAGCTTATGAAAAATAGATAAATAATATCCATTGACTCATTAATGATTTTTTATCACTGGACACGGTCTTGGTAAGTTTGAACACCTCTTGTATTTATTGAACACCTGAATAAATATTTTATTATATTAAATAAATATTTTATTCCAAAACTAGTAAATAAATATTTATTAAATAATCAATAAAATAAAAATATATATTTTATTCACAACTTGGTGGAAAATTATTTATTTAATTTATGGGATCAATATAACATAAATAAAATTTTTCCTCGGTCTTGATAATAATATGTATTCCATTAATTAAATTAAAATAGAATTTAATCGAGACCACCAGAAACACATGGTATGTTACCCTCTAGGATTATTTCTCATTGTCATTAGGGTGGCTATCATAAAGTCCAATATTATTATCTAGAAACACTTCAAGGAACCCAATATAAATAACTTGAAGTCGAAATAATGACAACTACATATTATTGATCACTATGTAATATAATCCCTTTGTCACGTAATCTCATCAAGCAGGTTGCATGATGGTGTAATAAACAAATATGATTGATACATAATTCTTTTACTATCTGAAATAAACTCTTAATTACACCATGACCATGGAATTTTGGGTGATAGTTCTATTTCAATTATAGGACTAAGATATCAACTTCCATAAATATTCAAGGGACAAATCCTTTCTTGACTTATCCATTAATAACATGACATTCATGACTCACCCAACGTACCCTACTTTCCTCCGACATATAGAATGATAGTTTTTATTATAAAATCTAAGTGTGTGAGTCATGAAATGAATTAATGATAATCTTAAAGTCTAAATACCATTACACATGCTCATAGATATGTATATCTGATGACACCAAAACAGGCATAATTCCCACTGACGGGTCTATTCTCATAATCTCCTATCTTGGAGATTACCAAGTGTGAACTTCATGAGAAGAAGTCTCATATGCTTACAAGTACAATCACTTAATGGTATATATACTATGTGTCCCATCGTAGTATGTTATACAACAGTATAACTATATTATGAAAATTTTCATAGTATTTCAAGGTTTTCATCATAGTGGGGAACTATAATGTCCTTATCAATGCGAAAAATACTCTTGGACATTATTAAATTATGGTCATGAGGAATAATTAACAATATGTAAAAATTTATTGAATTTAATATTTAATACATCAAATATTTATTTAATCAAAGTAAAATATTTGGTTATAGGACACCAACACTAACAGAAACTACCCACAAAAACTAAATCAACCCCAAGAAAAATGTGATGATATTAATAATCAGGTTGGGCCTTGAAATTCAAGATCTAGTGAGGGAACAATCTAGAAAATGGGAAATTGATGCTAAATCTAAAACAAGAACAATTAATCTGGAAAATCACCAATTTGGAAATCTAGATATACCTAAATAATCTAAAAAAATGATAACCCTTTACATAAAATATCTCTATAGAAAATAAAAATAAAATTTAAATTCATTAAAGAGGGAAAAAACAGAGGTTTGAGGATGATGGTTATAACCCACCTGTTTTGAATAATTTTCCCTCCCATCCCACTTCCACAGTGGCTAAAAAAGTGAACCAAACCTGATTACCATAGGTTCCTCCAGATATTTTAGAGCTTTAATGTTAACATTCCATTTGTAGAAGGTTCGAACAAAATCCATTCAAAACTAAAATTTAAAAGAGGTTCTTAATTAACAAGAGGGATTGGGGTGAGAGATTAATAATGAGTTTAAATGAGGAGTGTAGTGCTATAGTTTAAAAAAAATATTCCTCCTAAACTAAAATATCTATGTGGTTTTGTCATTTCTTGTTAAATTGGTCGAATTGAAGTGATAAGGATATTTTGTTATTTAGTAGCTGGAATCAATCTTATTCCTTGTACTTAGTTCCAAAATTTCGTCTATATGGGGTTGAAACCATCATCAGTGACACAACAGTTAGCTGTTAGGTCACTTGCCTACCCTTAAAGGGGGTAGATGATTTTTTTGGATGATATATGGAAACCTTCCTTTCCCATTGAATTCTTGATTATTCCCATGGTGTGTGAAAGTAGTGTTCTAATCATTTTAAGAAGAATATTATTGTCCACTGTTGGATCTGTTCAAGATTTTTCAATGTGTAAGTTGACCCTTCATGATAATGAAGATCAAGAGGTATTTAAAGTCAACAAAGAGTCTCAACATGAGGTTAATTTTATGTTAATTGATATTTTTGATGAGTTTTTTAGATCTGAGATTAGAAGGGAAAATCATCATACCTTTTTTTATTTAATCACTCAATCTATCTGTGAACATTTTCAAGTTAATTATATTGACTCAAAATCTACACAAGAGCTAGAAAGGTTGGAAAGAGTTGAGAAACAAATTAGAAATTACATTTCTCAAAACCATGAAGTGATTACACCCTCAAAAAGATATCTTGATGATTATGTTTCTCAATATTGTAAAAAATTTCATCCCACTCATATTCCCAACCCTTTTGTTTCTTTCAATTCTATCACACCTGATAGAATTAAATCTATTTTTTGTAATATTTCTACTAAAAGTGAAATTTTTAGAGATGAGGATAAGTCTTGATTCAGTTCTGTTCATCTAAAATTTGAAGGTGAGTCTTCTGGATTATTTAAGAGAGATTTAAAGGATTTTGTGAATTGTTTTCCAAATATGGACTATAGGTCTACACCTTCTTCCTTTCACCAATTTGATGAAGAAAATGTTTTCCATGATTTTGAGTGATTGTTAAAAAAAATTGATTATTCTCCCCCTACTACACCTATGTATGAAAGCATTGTAAGTCATATTATAATTGAAAATGACCCACCTATAGCAACTAATGTTTCCCTTTTTTAACCTGTTAATGAAATAAGTATAGGGGAGAATGTGAGGGAGCCCATTTAGAGTGAGGCTAGTCAACATGGATATCATTCTAAAATGTTTCCTATTTTATTTCATTATTGGATTAAAATTTTGGGTTTTGAAGCTACTGGTTAAAGGAGTATTATTCCTTGAGTATAGGAATTTTCAGAAATAATACTTCATACAACTGAGTTGCATAAGGTTCTGTGTGAACATATTGAATTGTACAAAGGAAAAATTAAGGGTTTAAGAACAATTGAATCATACCCACATAATGTTCACTGTAAGAAGACAATAAGGGATGAAGTTAGGCAAGGGACTTTAAATCTATTAATATATTTGAATCAACCCATGGTTCTATTTTTTTTCAATTTTCATTGTTTTTATAAAATGATTCTTACTCAGTAGTGCCTCTCTCTAGATTTGTGATTATTTATTATTGATATTATCATTAACATATTTTTTTCTCTAGTTTTGATGGATTCTTGTTTAAAATTTTTAGTTTCCAATTGACTTGTAGTGTAGGTGGTCTGGTGTTCTCTATTAGTTTTGAGAATTATATACAAGTGGAAGCCTCATTTGGAACATCCATGCTAAAAAGGAATCTGTTGTTTAAATAAAAATGGAAAACACCTCCCTCAACATTACTTTGGTGAATTTGAATACTACTTTTCTTTTCTACTTTCTCATTTCAATATGTCAATTTTTTAAGAACATCAACTTATTAGCCAAATTACTATTTCATTTGGTTAAAGAGAGGTTACAATCATGTTTTCCAATATTGAAAATAGAATCTACATACCTCGGGAGTAGCTATTATACTTCTTTCAAACTATATTTTTGTTTCAATGATTTTATTTCTAATTAGCTATTTTAAATTTTTTACTCATGTTTTGTCTTTCCAATTATTTTTTCTACTACTCATTTTGCAACTGTATATTATTTTATACTAATATTAGGAAAATCATTCATAAACTCAACTACTTTATTTAATTTTTTTTAAATAGTATTCTATGATTAATTTTATAGTGGTGGTTGGTCGTATCTATTGTTTATGATTTTTTTATTATTTTTGTTGTTGTGAAAAACAACCTTTTGAATATTCTTATAACCCCTCCAAAATTCATTTTCATTGATGAATTTATAAAATCCTTTTTAATATTTTAAATTTTCCCCCACCATGAGCCTCATAATTGGAGAAAATTCTATAAATTATGTTTAGGGGAGAATTCTTCAGTCAACACAAGTGTACTTCTTGGTTAACATAGAAATAACCCTTAATTATTTCCAAATTTCCTCCCAATTAAATACTTTTTGTTTTTTACAGAGTGAAAAAACCTAAACAAAAGAAATAAAGAAAAAAAATAAATTACAAAAAAAATTAAAACAAGACAAAATATATAAAAAAATTACAACTTTCGTAGGTGATAAATGAATTCTAAGTTGAGGGCTTCAATGAGTCAAAAATTGTTATAAATGTATGATTTCTAAGTATTTCATCCTACTGTCTTTGTGGAGTTTCACTTTAGGAACGAGTAAATTGAGTGTGATGGGAGATACCTCTGTATATTTTTTATTTTATCTTGAGAAAACCAGAAATATGAACTTGAACCTATGGGACACTCACATTTATAGAAAACACTTTAGGGAGCCAACTCTAATGATGATCATATAATTCCATTGAATCTAGAGTAAAATGGGCAAATGTGATCCCACTATGAGTAACTAAGACAAGGTCTCTAAGTGTGTTTTATTAAATAAATAAAATATATTCTGAAATTCAATACTTGATATGCACAGTTCATTGTATAAGAAATATGGATAGAAAAAATAAATATATTTCATTTTAAAAAATGGGATCATTTAGGTGAGGGGGATTTTGAACCCAAATAAAGAAGAAGATAGTTGGTTTATTTAATTATCTTCTGAGTTGAATCACTAAAGTGTCAAAAAAATAATGGATTTTCATTTAGAGAAACCTAAGGGATTGTAAAAAATTTGCGGTGTCTTTAGTTAAATTTTTAATTCCACTTTTATCAAACATATTGAACCCCTGGAACTAGAACCCAATATGAATAAAAATAAGAAAGTTTTTCCCATTCACATAGGAGGAAGTAATTTTCAAGCAGTATAGGGATTTTTTATCTCCAATGAATTGGAGTCACTTAAAACATTGGTAGGGTGGTCCTTTTTTATGTTTATGTCTTTTTGTAATTAAATAAAAGACATTAAATTTCATGGGAGTGTAATTGATTAAGTGTTGGGGGGTTTATGTGGCCATTTTTCCTTCTCTTTACCATATCAGTTTCGTTAAATAATTGTTTTTTATTATTAAAATATTTTATTTTTTTTATAATAAATAATTTTTTTATTTGTATAATAAATTGTTTAAATTATGATTTATTATTAAAAATATGTTTTCCCATGCTTTTTTAGTCATTTAAACAGTTTAAAATGTATTAAATATTTTTTAAATTAATTTTTTTCTTTGATTTTCATTTAATTTTTCATTTTTCATTTCACTTTATTTCAATTCTTTTATTACTTTATTTTTTGTGTTTTTATAAATAATAATTTCAATTTATTAATTCTTTCTGATTTTCTATTTATTCTTTATTATATTGTTTTTCTTATTAATAAATTTGGATTTTTATATTTTTTTATTTAAATGTTTAATTTATTTTCATTAGGTTTTTAATTATTTTTATTTTCTTATGTTATTTTTTATTTTTAGATTAATTCATCTATTCAACTATATTTTTATTCTATTTTGTAAAAAAACAAATATCACTTTTGTTTTTGAAACATTAAATAACAAATTAATTTTAAAACATTCATTATTTTCTGTAAATAATTTTTTATTACAATATAATATTTAACTATAATATAATTATTTATTTTATTTATTAGTTCAGTTAATTAATTATTTTTTTATTTTTTTCAAACTGACTTTTAATATTTTTTATTGCTTTAAATTATTTTTTATGTTATAATATATTAATTTTTATTAATTTTTTATTGAATAATTTTTAATTAATATTATTTCATTTTTAACAATGTCTAAATATGAATTATAATTTTAAATTCATTCGTTTTAATTAATTGCCTGATTTATCATTTTCTTTGTTTTTTTCTCGTGATCTCTCACCAACTGCCATCATTTTTACCCGCCATTTATTCACCCATTGATGGACCCAAAGGTGGCTCCCAACTAACTGTTTTCAACCTTCAATGGGGACTCCTAGGAGTCACCATTGCCAAACCTCCAACAATGGCATACTGACCCACCAAAAACCCCTTCTCACTGAACTCTACCCATTGTCACCTCCTCTCCAGTTTAGATACCCAACGGTAGCACATCAACCATTTTTCTTCTAACCAACCACTATCCAGTTCTCAAAAGTAGAAACCAAAACAAAAAAAATTAACAGAAATATAAATCCTCCAGAAATCACAAATCATATATAAAAGACAAATTGAACTAACGCACCGACCACCACCATCAAACATGATGTTGAAAAATAAAGGATTGAAATACCCCAAATCAATACTAGACGAACCTGTATCCCACAGTCATAGATGAAGAATCGGTTCCACCCACCGTTCACAAATATCTATATCGCCACATGATCCAAACTCACCAAAATCTCAGTAGCCAACCGCCATCTGAAGTTTCTACCATAGCGACACAGAGCCCTCCTTCCTCCTCTCATATGATCCATGCCATCCCATTATCCTTACTCGAACCCAATCCCCTATCCCCTCTGTTTTCTCGACACCACCCCCATTTCTAATTTATTTACTTATATAATATATAATAATACGTAATAATATATATATAATAAAAAATTTAATAAATATTATAATAACATAAACTTATAATTATTTTAATTTATTTTTTTTATTTTTATAGTAATTACTTGTATTTATACAATATCTTAAAAATAATAATTTTAATTAATTTTTTATTAATTTATGTTTCTTTGAGTAATTGTATTAATTAAAATATTTTTTTAATTTATTTTTTTAAAAAAATATTTTATTTTTGTAGTTTTTTGTAAACTCCCTATGTTGTATGTATTTAATAATTTTAGAATTAATTTTAAATATTAATAAATAAATAATTATTTGTATGTTTTTTTATTTATCTAATAATTTTAGTAATAATAAATAGGTTTCTGTGATTATTTTTAGTTTTTATTTTGATATGTATTTCTCTGTGTAAATATGTTTCTCATCCTGTATAATAAGAATTAACCTTTTATATTATAGAACTCATTTTTATATTTATATACGTTTTTATTTATTATTTTTATACTGCAATATGGAAATTTATTTATTTTTTAAGAAATGAATCATTTCTCATTCTTATTGACTTTTGTTCTGACTATTTGAGTGTTTTACGAATAAGGTTACTTTGCTAGCAGGACATGTTGTATGGCACAGGTTTATGATTTGGGGATTCAGTTGAGAATAGTTGAAAAGGGGAGGACCACATTAGGTAGAGAGAGGTTTGGGACACAATATTACTCATGGGGGTGGACTTATTCATGAACCACCTATTCCACAATACATAAATTCATCAAGACACATCATCACTCCCACAGTGGGGCTCATTTCATGAGGTTTCATCGATATATCTCCCATTCCAACATGACCATAATCAGATCATTCATCATCCATTCACTAGACGATAGAGACTGGAGATAGGAAACCAATCTCGGAGAAAAAAGTTTGATTAGGATCTTCCGGTGGGGAGTGTTGGGCAAAAATCCCTCAAGGTATCATTAAATCATTTTTTAGGTGACTGTGTTTGTTAAAAAAGTGGACATCTGTGCTGTGATTATTGACAAAGCAAACCATGATATACAATTTTTTTAACAAGTGGGATTTCGTGGCAGAATGTCGAGTTCAAGAGTTGTGGTCAACGAATCCATGTTTGATTCAAGAACGTCGACAAAGGAATGGATGATATGGAGGTGGTAAAAAAGAAAAAATACAAGGTGGCATCGTTTTCCAGTGTTCGCAAAATTTTTGGGCCTGAAAATCTACAAATGAAGAAAAGTGTTTTTTGGAAAAGGGACTTGTGCACCGTGTACTTGAAGGCTTGGAAACTTGCACGCCTGATGTTTTTCAAGATCAGAACATCAAAATGAGGCAAAGGAAAGAGGGTCGCGCAAGTATTGTTTTGGTCGCGCAAGTGACCTGAGCCTCGTGAAGATCCTTGCGCGCCAATGCCTAGGAGGCTTGGGAACTTGAGCGCATGTTGTTCTTCAAAACCAGAGCATGAGAACATGGCAATGTGAGAGGGAACCCAATTTTAGAAGTAAGTCATACAAGTGACTTGTAGGGGAAGAGACATGCGCGCCGAGACCTACGTGTTGAGGGGAGACATGCACACCACCCCGCAGAGTGTACAAATGCCTATAAATATAGGAACTCACCTCATCATTTTTTAGTGAGTTCAACACTTAGAAAAATCAAAGATCCCATCATGCAGATGTGGTGGTCGCGGAAGTGGTGTGTGTGGTCGTGCAAGTGGAGGTTGAGTGACAGTTGATAGTTGCACGCCCAAGGTGCTCTGGGCGAGGAAGGAAGAGAGTCGCACAGGTTTGGAGTTGAAGAAGGTTGTGCCGTGCAAGTGGTTGAGGTGGACCTAGGTGCTAGTTTTGACTTGCATGCCGAGACTTGTGTGCCGACTTAAAAAAGGGATCCAAGTAAGGTTGATTCCCCACAGTGATTTAGGGATGCGTGGATGTTGGAAGATTGCCCGATACCTTTGGTGAAAAGTGAGATTCATCTATAGGTAAAAGTTGGACTTCAATAGAGCATCTGCATACAACAGAGGATGCATTCATTAGTGATAATGAAGAGACCTACATGTATATAAACTGTGAGTAGATCCTTTCCCGAGTAGTGAGAAAATGAAGATGAAGAAGGTGATCCTCTCCATCGGTAGTGATCTAGAGAGAGAGAAACTGGGAGTGACCCTTGGGAAAGCAGTAAGCTGACCCTAAACCATGTAAAGGCAGTGAGCCTAGGATAGAGTGACTATTCTCGAACCTTTGTATCCACATCTAGTGAAGAATAGTGGAATTTGGTACGACCAGAAACTTGTCAGTGTATGCTCCTTGGACGTATCTCAGTGAGGGTGAACCATGTAAAAATCACTATGTCTGCCTGTTTACTTCCCTGCATTGCATTAAAAGCACCATCATTAGATAAAAAAGAAAATAAGTGATCATAATAAACACACAAGTGCAAAAAAGTGACCCTTGTAATAAAGAGGTCAAGATCTAGTAGGGCAGGAAGAACATTGAAAAAAAATATCCATTCCCCGATTCACCCCCCCCCCCCCTCTCAGGATATATAGGCCCCTATGGGTCCTAACAGGGAGCAATCATTCCACAAATACTCTTTCATCACTTTTTTCTGTTGTTTTCATTTATGTTTTCATTCTTATCATGCATAGTGAAATTTCATAGGGGTGTAAATTAGTTTTTTTAATTCATATATTGTTATAAACCCTTTTTTGTAATTGTATCAGTGCACTTTTAGCTCAGAGATCTCATTTCATTATTGAAGAGCATCATTTTCTTTATTATGCTATGTACTGACATATGAGGATAGAGATCATCTTATCTTTAAAATTTTAACCAATGTAATAAAAAAAGAAAAGAGTAATGTTATATTTTCCCTTGAAAATAATTTAAATTCATATGTGATGATAGAAAGATCATTTCTAAGGAAACATCAAAGAGCTTTGTTAGTCTACTAAAGAGAGATCTCAGTGGATCAACACCATTTTTCTCAGCACTAATTAAATTTTAGATAACTGGAGCATGAACATAAAATTTTTTATTCAATTAATGATATTTATATCTCCCTATTTTCATTAAATAATTTTCTATTTCCCTATTTTTTTATTTTTCTCACTACACATCTACTTCATTCCATTACCACCAACAGTATTTTTTTATAGTTTTTTTGTTTCTGTTGTTTTTTATGATTGTTTTCTTATTTTTATTTGGTCTGCACAACCATTAGTCCTTACCTATGGATTTATACCTTTTTTACCATAATAATAGAGTAAGTAGGATTTAAAAATATTAAATTTTCACGTACTCAAGGACTTGTGCAGTCCCTAACTATGGGGTTCAACACCCATTATACTTTCATAACATTATTCACAAACTGAGATAACATGGCTTAGTGACACTTATCAATCATGGGGTGTGAAAAAATAATTCATTTCCTATGATAAAAATGTATTAATGTAGTTAACCAATGTTTTCTTCATAGTACAGTACCCAAAAATCATGTTTTTCTCTTCAAATTTGAGAAATAAGTAAAGGTTTTTTTTAAAATTATTTTATTTTAAAAATAAATAATGTAATTAAAATAAAGGATGAACACCAATTATTTGAAAAAGTGATGGGTTAAGGGTAGGATCACATTTTTCATTGTCAACATAGTCCCAAAAATCATTACCCCCTTCTTCATATTGAATTATTAATTAAAGACTCCTCGATCGAGTTGTTAATCACCCCTGGTTGAAGGGAGAAATGGAAACCCCTCCAGTGGGCATGAAAATTAGTAAATCATTCCCAATACACTAAGTAAATCCCCAATCAGTAATTCATTATCCTTATAAATATAGAAACAAGTCCCATATTCCACATATGTGCCAAATATCCCAAGACACTCACCACCTAACACTATCTTCTCGATTGAGAAAAACTGCACTAGGGAGAGGGAGATTAATGAACTTCAACCAATGTGGTAAACAATGAATGAAACCAAAATATAAAATAAAATTTCATTAAGATAATTGGGGACCACTTAATATATAATCAATTAAAAATATAGTTTTAAATTTAATAATAGTCCTCAGAGATTACAAAAGGAAAACTCCCTCTTCCCTGATCACTCAAAAGTTTTACCCATCAATGTAAAGGGTAATAGTGTTCAATGGGGAAGAAGAGAAAATTATGAAAATAATAAAATAGAAAATAGAAAATATAGTACACATTATGGTTCCAATACTCTATAAAAACCCTCTTTCTCCTTATTTACCCAATTTTAATAGAAGTGGATTCAATTAATTATAGGGTGTGGTTCAAAAAAATTTCCCTCAAATTTATGTCGACTAGAAGATTGAGATTAGTTCTCATATTTAATGGTTGAATCGTAAGAATTTATCTTCATAAAAGTTGTTAAATTATCTCTTGGTAATTATCTCTAAAAATATCATATTCTTTGGAAAAGATTTAAAAAATTTATCCAAATTACTGAAGAAATCAATTTTTTGTCCAATGAGGCTTCTCAGCTTCCTCTACTTTAGTGCATTAAATGGATTCCTTAATGAATGACTTTATCCTTGAAATTTAATTTCTAAATGTGTCTCAGATTCCACATTCTAATCTAGTTGGAACCACCACATTATGAGTTATCCAATAAGTGATATACATCATTTAATTAGGTGGGTTGCATCCTATCATCCAGATAGATTTTTCAAATTGATTGATTTTTTGGTCTTACGGATTTCAAATTAGCTCTAAGCCGTGAAGAATTAGTTTCATACCACGATCAAGGAGAGATAGAAAAAATTAATCGCTCCAATTTTATCAAAGGTGTATAAATTATTCTTCAAATACATAAGTTCGAAATTTTTTAAAATTAAACAATTAAAGAATTTTCACATTTTAGCCCAAAATTCACCAAAAATGACAAAATAATAAAACTCATCTCAAAATTATTAATTAGAAAGGATTAAATCATTGAAAAACATATGAATAATTGTGAAAATTTTTTATTTATCAATTACCTCACACTTATCACTTAAACTCTTTGATAAGTAAACCTCACAATCAAATCAAAGAGAATTCAAAACAAGTAACCAAAAGATCCACCAATTTGAAAAAAAAAACAAAAGATACCATGTGTCATGACCCGACCCTACCCAGGCTCGAGCTGCAACTACCCCAAGCCCACCTCCATAGGCCAGGGGCTGGCGACCAGTGCCGAAGTCACAATAACTTGGGGAGGCCTTTTCTAATGTACCTATACACACACACGCAGTCCACTCAATGCAGAAGTGCAGAGTAAAAGAAACGACAAGTAATGTAATGTGAAGCTGCTATATATAAACCACAAAAGTACATCGAACTCTAACAGTACAAAGAAAGAGCTGAAGGTAAACTAAAAAGAAAAGGGAAAAAACACGCGCCCAACAAGAAAAGTGCCACAACCCAGAAACAGGTAAACAAAAGTAAAACTGCTGGGAGCGTCCCACACATGGAACCCGACTACGACCACCGCACGCGGTCCAAGCTCCCGAACCCCTAAGCTTCACTGAGGTCATGACCAACCTATCTATCATATGCAAGGGAACACCAAGTGTGGGAAAATCCCAAGAATGGGTGAGTATAAAAATACTCAGTAGGATACCCCGAAGGCTCGAGGGAGAAACAAAGAAGGGACTGGAGGGTGAGCAGTAGATCGAACAGGGAATAGTATAGGAGTATAACAAGGAGTGCAGTAGAGTAACAGTAGAGAGAGTCCAACTCAACCCAACAAGAGAAAGGAGGTAGACTCGTCCTGACACAAGGAGCTCGAAATGGTGAGAAGATGAACTTCTCGTTGTGTCTTCACTACTTATAGTAGGAGAGTAGACTCATCCAACCATGACAACCTAGACACGGAAAGCACATGTCATACCCCACGCATCTTCGCCTCTCCTGAAAGGAGAGTAACCAAGCCCAAGAAGTGGGTACTGAAACAAGATATATACATATATATATTCTCTCTCAAAAAACCTGAACAAGATCGTAAGGGGATCTCCATCCCATAGCACAGCCCAAGAAAGTGAGTATCCAACATTCCCAGAGATTAACACCATCAATGCCTGAATCCCGCACGTCTTCCCCAAACTCCAAGTCAAGGGGTTCAAATCACTGCACCTTGATATTATTTGCTTTGGGCGGCACTGACTTGCCCTTACGACTTTAGGGCATTTCTCAAGGACGAGTCTCGGTGGGTAAAGAGACCCTCATATATGAGAGTTCTAGGGAAAAGTCAAACCACACCTCATCAGGGCCCCGGAGTCGAGAGGGCCGCTCAAAGTCAAAGTTGTCACATCACTAACTCGTACAACCAAGGGTCCCGCTCTAGTAGTCACAGATAAAATCCATAGACTAGCCTCATAAGAAGGGATGAGTCTAAAATTCCAAAGGGCGTCTCACAGCGCAGCCCTGCTGGAGGGTAAATCATAATGCATCATCAGGCGACCCAAGGCCCAGTGACGCACGCCTGTCGTAGGGCGTGGCAAAACAATTTTTTCCTAAGTTAAAATGTAGTAATGTGGTTGACCTAGGATGTCTCCCGAAGAGGAGTGCACACAAAATGGGTTGTCACTAGTAATGTGGTTGACCTAGGATGTCTCCCGAAGAGGAGTGCACACAAAATGGGTTGTCACTTTAAAATGGGGGTAAAAATGTTGTGAACGGAAATTTGAAATTCAAATGATTGAAAAACAATGAAATTTAAAAGGGTGATTAGGTTGGGGTCGGTTTCCTAATTATAATGATATCCTTGTTCAATTTAATTCAAACCTCTTCTTCTTAGTTGATTAAAGTGAGTTTCAACAATCGTTTCCTCTCACTTCCTTGGTGAAATTATTATTGTGAGAGAAAACCTTACCAAGATCTTGGTTTGGTCAACTCTCCTTCCATGTGTAAAATAGTTGTATTGAATATCCTTAATTGAAATGGGCAATTCCCGATCGGGTTTTGTTTATCCCAAACAATCAAGAACATTCACTACACCTTTTACACGTACTGACGATCGTCGAGTACTTCACCACTAATTCCTGGTTTATTCCATCGTATATAAACCAGAAATTAGTGGAGGGAGATATTGATTATTTTACCAAGTCAAAAATAAATAACGGAATTAATATTCAAGAACGATCGCACTTGATTATAAAATCCGCTATAATAAATTGAAAACAACTTTGAAGAAGAAAGAAATTTATTCAATTGCATACAAGAACTCAAGCATTACAATGTAGAAAACCAACCCTTCCCCAATCACTCCAAAAGTTTACCCCACCATGGTAAGGGTAATAGAGTTTAATGGGGAAGAATAAGGCATTAAAAAACAATGAAAAAGAAAATAAATAAAAGAAAAAGATGAAAAGTTCTCCTTCTTGGTGTCCCAGAAGGAATGGGGTGGAAAAATGGATGCTTTGAGAGGGTGGAGCTCTCCTCCTTTTATAGCCAGAATTCTTCCCCCGAATGTCGACGCATTTTAGCCCCATTAAATGACATCTTCACGCATTGAGCCCTTCTTGAATGTTGTTCATAATTCCCTTGGCCGTGTCCCCTCAAACTTTCAGCGGATTATGACATGTATTCCGAGAGTTATGACCGTTGTACTATGAGCCTTTATTCTGTCCAGTCAGACTCTTCAAAACGAAATCCTCCGGATTAGGGTGATTTAATGGCCCCATAAATGGCCAATTCACTCGGTTCTTCCTTCATAAAAGATTCTCCAAAACTCCTTGCTCGTCCACCCACCGAATTTCACAATCTTTGGGCCCACAGTGGATGAGTTATGGATCCATCATCAAAAATAGGCAGAACTGAAAACAGTTTTCTTGAGCCAACTTGTGATCTTCTTTTGAGCTTCCATATGGCCGATTCAGATTTTAGTCCAAATATATTAAATGAATCCCTGGATGTCCAAAATCTGGAAAAGAAAGAATTTTTCAATTTGGATCAGTGTAGATAATGTTATTGCCAAACTAGCGAAATAATTTAAAACTGTTAAAAATCCAAAATGGCCAATTTTTACTATTCAGCTCAAAATAACACCATTATCAAAAAAATGAAACAATTCATCTTAGAGGAACAATTTTGTGGGTTTAAAACAATGATATTCAATATAAATTAATTGAAAATATTTTCTCTATCAATTCCCCCACACTTAGCACTTGGACTCCTGGACAAGTAAAAAATCAAATCAAATCAAATCCAAAACACATATCAATGAGATCAATCAAATCAATTTCAAGAAACCAAAAGATATCATGCCTCATCAAAAACTGTTATTTCAAGTTATCCATTTAAGATTTTAATATATTTCCACTTCATTTCTTATCCCATGCACACAAAACACATACCTCACATGAATTTTCTCTAATCTCACAAATGTAAAGGCTGAACAAGGCTTTTCTCATCCAAACTCACACAAGAGTCACCATAGGTTTGATAAATTCCTACTTCTCCACCCTATGTGAGTCAAGGACATGTGTTTCTCATGAGGACTTTTCAGGGTTGTTCTGTGGCTTCTGGTTGGTAGGATTTAGATGTTAAAAGTTCTGAGGCCGAAAAAGGAAGGCTTGACTCTTATTGAAGCAAAATTGCAAGATTCTAGTTTTTAGTCAAATATGGTCTCCTTCACTTCCCCTTTGTTGAAAATAGGCTCCATCATCATTCAATCAGCCCAACAGAAAACATTTCAGTCTTTTCAAACATGATTTTTTTTAAAGCTCCAGATAGGCACAGCTTTCTTTTTACATTGGAAGCTCCAGAAAGGCACAGCTTCTCTTGTCATAAAAGCTCCAGAAAAGGCACAGCTTTCAACAGAATAATTTTTCAGCATCACACACATCTCTTCCACAATTTATTTTCCACCCAAAGTATAACCAAATGAGGTATTACACCACAAGACATCTTCCCCCACACTTAAGTTCAACAAGATCATGCAATTTTACTTCAAGAGCAGGTATGATAGGGAAAATTGGCTTGTAATGTGGCTAACCTAACAGGAAATTCATGGATACTAGGGGCTACAATGAAGGATAAATGTAAAGGTGGGCCATAATGAAAAGGATTATTTTGAGAATGGGGCTTCAAACAAAATAAGTGCCTCAATCATTTAAAACACACGTACCCCAACCCTCAAGTTTTGAAAGGAATAAATCAAATTCTGGTTAAAGCAAGCATGGTCTGGTTCTCTCAAGAAATGAGGTGAAAGAAAAGAATATGACAAAAATGGTTTAGAAGCCTCACAGGAAAGTTATTTCAAAGATATAGACATCGAAATATGGCATGAGATTCAAAAATCAGTGTACTTTTCATGAATTTCCAAAAGATTTGAACTTTAAACAAAGTTATTTCAGCATTCATTTAAGATTGGTTTCATGAAATAGATTGGTTCACTCATTGACATGGGTTTCAAAAATGGTATTGATAATCTTTTCAGCTCCAAAGTTTCAGAAACACACCAAAAATTGAAAAATAAAAACACAAAAATTTGAAAACACACAATTTTTTTATTTTTTTTTTATTTTTGAAAACAAACATCAAATAAAAATCCTATACTACAAAGGTTCCCTTCCCCACACTTAAATGATGCAGTGTCCTCGATGCATTCAAGTGGATTTAACATGTAAGCCAATTTTCAAATTAATCACAACATCAAGAAAGTGTGAAAGAGAGGTACAACCTGATTTATTTGTAGTGCAACATTGATTTAACCTCCTATGTGTTTCACTCTAAAAACCTACAAATAAAATAACAATAGTAAATATAAGATATTTATTGAAAGAAATGGAAATAGAAATAGTATGAGAATAGAAGGATAAAACTTGGTTTAATCCCCCAAGTGGGCCATGGGTTTTGACTGCCTCCAGTGGGGCAGTTGTAATTGATTATCCCCAATCTGATGGTGGATGAGGTTTCTTTGATTTGAACCACCACATGTGGCTCCTCCCAGCTTGATGTTCATTGTTTTTATTGATGAGGACTCCATGAATAGAGTTCACCAGATCCACCCCCTTCACAATTTGGTACAACTTGTATAGTGGGGTTAGGATGAAGTAGGGAACCTCTTCTTCTTTTGTTCCTACTTGTGCAACCATCTTGTCTTCTAGTGCTGGATTCAAGGAGGCTTCAGCCTCTTGTCTGTTTTCCTCAGGCTCATCAACTTGGATCTCTTCATGATCGGGCTCTTCTTGTTGATATTCAATGACTTCAGGGAGCTCCAGAAGTTCCTCAACAGGTGCTGTGTTTTTCACATCATCCTCCAAGGTGTAATATGAGTTTGATGAATCTGAAAATCCAATAGATTTGGGAGAGATAGTCAAATTAGTTTCAGAAAATTTTAAATAATTTGATTTTAAGAATGTATCATCTCCCTGATTTGGTTCGACATTAATATCCTCTTCAATTGAATGTTCCTCTTGGAGTCGATCATCAATGGATGAAGGTAGGTAGTCAGGCTCCTCCACCTCATGTTTGGCATCAACTTCATGGATGTTTTTAGTGAAATTCGGGAAGACCAGTGGCACTTCCTTCTTGGCCTTGAATATTTTTAAGTCAACTTGTAGTTCATTGACCATGGCCATCAAATCTTCTGGTGTGATCCATGTTGCTATGCCTCTTTCCAACTGCTTGAACATTATCATTAGTGCATCAGCTCTTCGTTGGAGGGCCTCCTCAGTGTAGTCTTGTTCTTTCACCTGTGAGTAATTTTCATTCCATGTATAATAATAATCATTTGAATTCATTATGGAAAGATTTTTTTGTGTTTTTTTTAAGGAAAAAAAATGTCAAAAATTTACAAAAATATTTCGGCACTACCTCCCCGGCAACGGCGCCTAGTTTGACGCACGCCTGTCGTAGGGCGTGGCAAAACAATTTTTTCCTAAGTTAAAATGTAGTAATGTGGTTTACCTAGGATGTCTCCCGAAGAGGAGTGCACACAAAATGGGTTGTCACTTTAAAACGGGAGTAAAAATGTTGTGAACGGAAATTTGAAATTCAAATGATTGAAAAACAATGAAATTTAAAAGGGTGATTAGGTCGGGGTCGGTTTCCTAATTATAATGCTATCCTTGTTCAATTTAATTCAAACCTCTTCTTCTTAGTTGATTAAAGTGAGTTTCCACAATCGTTTCCTCTCACTTCCTTGGTGAAATTATTATTGTGAGAGAAACCCTTACCAAGATCTTGGTTTGGTCAACTCTCCTTCCATGTGTAAAATAGTTGTATTGAATATCCTTAATTGAAATGGGCAATTCCAGATCGGGTTTTGTTTATCCCAAACAATCAAGAACATTCACTACACCTTTTACACGTACTGATGATCGTCGAGTACTTCACCACTAATTCCTGGTTTATTCCATCGTATATAAACCAGAAATTAGTGGAGGGAGATATTGATTATTTTACCAATGCAAAAATAAATAACGGAATTAATATTCAATAATGATCGCACTTGATTATAAAATCCGCTATAATAAATTGAAAACAACTTTGAAGAAGAAAGAAATTTATTCAATTGCATACAAGAACTCAAGCATTACAATGTAGAAAACCAACCCTTCCCCAATCACTCCAAAAGTTTACCCCACCATGGTAAGGGTAATCGAGTTGAATGGTGAAGAAGAAGGCATTACAAAACAATGAAAAAGAAAATAAATAAAAGAAAAAGATGAAAAGTTCTTCTTCTTGGTGTCCCAGAAGGAATGGGGTGGAAAAATGGATGCTTTGAGAGGGTGGAGCTCTCCTCCTTTTATAGCCAGAATTCTTCCCCCGAATTTCGACGCGTTGTAGCCCCATTAAATGACATCTTCACGCGTTGAGCCCTTCTTGAATGTTGTTCATAATTCCCTTGGCCGTGTCCCCTAAAAATTTCAGGGGATTGTGACATGTATTCCGAGAGTTATGACCGTTGTACTATGAGCATTTATTCTGTCCAGTCAGACTCTTCAAAACGAAATCCTCCGGATTAGGGTGATTTAATGGCCCCATAAATGGCCAATTCACTCGCTTCTTCTTTCATAAAAGATGCTCCAAAACTCCTTGCGCGTCCACCCACCGAATTTCACAATCGTTGGGCCCACAGTGGATGAGTTATGGATCCAACATCAAAAATAGGCAGAACTGAAAACAGTTTTCTTGAGCCAACTTGTGAACTTCTTTTGAGCTTCCCTATGGCCGATTCAGATTTTATTCCAAATATATTAAATGAAGCCATGGATGTCTAAAAGCTGGAAAAGAAAGACTTTTTTAATTTGGATCTGTGTAGATAATTTTATGGCCAAACTACCGAAATAATTTAAAACTGTTAAAAATCCAAAATGGCCAATTTTTACTATTCAGCTCAAAATAACACCATTATCAAAAAAATGAAACAATTCATCTTAGAGGAACAATTTTGTGGGTTTAAAAGAATGATATTCAATATAAATTAATTGAAAATATTTGCTCTATCAATTCCCCCACACTTAGCACTTGGACTCCTGGACAAGTAAAAAATCAAATCAAATCAAATCCAAAACACATATCAATGAGATCAATCAAATCAATTTCAAGAAACCAAAAGATATCATGCCTCATCAAAAACTGTTATTTCAAGTTCTCCATTTAAGATTTTAATATATATCCACTTCATTTCTTATCCCATGCACACAAAACACATACCTCACATGAATTTTCTCTAATCTCACAAATGTAAAGGCTGAACAAGGCTTTTCTCATCCAAACTCACACAAGAGTCACCATAGGTTTGATAAATTCCTACTTCTCCACCCGATGTGAGTCAAGGACATTTGTTTCTCATGAGTACTTTTCAGGGTTGTTCTGTGGCTTCTGGTTGGTAGGATTTAGATGTTAAAAGTTCTGAGGCCGAAAAAGGAAGGCTTGACTCTTATTGAAGCAAAATTGCAAGATTCTAGTTTTCAGTCAAATATGGTCTCCTTCACTTCCCCTTTGTTGAAAATAGGCTCCATAATCATTCAATCAGCTCAACAAAAAACATTTCAATCTTTTCAAACATGATTTTTTTTAAAGCTCCAGATAGGCACAGCTTTCTTTTTACATTGGAAACTCCAGAAAGGCACAGCTTCTCTTGTCATAAAAGCTCCAGAAAAGGCACAGCTTTCAACAGAATAATTTTTCAGCATCACACACATCTCTTCCACAATTTATTTTCCACCCAAAGTATAACCAAATGAGGTAGTACACCACAAGACATCTTCCCCCACACTTAAGTTCAACAAGATCATGCAATTTTACTTCAAGAGCAGGTATGATAGGGAAAATTGGCTTGTAATGTGGCTAACCTAACAGGAAATTCATGGATACTAGGGGCTACAGTGAAGGATAAATGTAAAGGTGGGCCATAATGAAAAGGATTATTTTGAAAATGGGGCTTCAAACAAAATAAGTGCCTCAATCATTTAAAACACACGTACCCCAACCCTCAAGTTTTGAAAGGAATAAATCAAATTCTGGTTAAAGCAAGCATGGTCTGGTTCTCTCAAGAAATGAGGTGAAACAAAAGAATATGACAAAAATGGTTTAGAAGCCTCACAGGAAAGTTATTTCAAAGATATAGACAGTGAAATATGGCATGAGATTCAAAAATCAGTGTACTTTTCATGAATTTCCAAAGGATTTGAACTTTAAACAAAGTTATTTCAGCATTCATTTAAGATTGATTTCATGAAATAGATTGGTTCACTCATTGACATGGGTTTCAAAAATGGTATTGATAATCTTTTTAGCTCCAAAGTTTCAGAAACACACCAAAAATTGAAAAATAAACACACAAAAATTTGAAAACACACAATTTTTTTATTTTTTTTTTATTTTTGAAAACAAACATCAAATAAAAATCCTATACTATAAAGGTTCCCTTCCCCACACTTAAATGATGCAGTATCCTCGATGCATTCAAGTGGATTTAACATGTAAGCCAATTTTCAAATTAATCACAACATCAAGAAAGTGTGAAAGAGAGGTACAACCTGATTTATTTGTAGTGCAACATTGAGTTAACCTCCTATGTGTTTCACTCTAAAAACCTAAAAATAAAATAACAATAGTAAATATAAGATATTTATTGAAAGAAATGAAAATAGAAATAGTATGAGAATAGAAGGATAAAACTTGGTTTAATCCCCCAAGTGGGCCCTGGGTTTTGACTGCCTCCAGTGGGGCAGTTGTAATTGATTATCCTCAATCTGATGGTGGATGAGGTTTCTTTGATTTGAACCACCACATGTGGCTCCTCCCAGGTTGATGTTCATTGTTTTTATTGATGAGGACTCCATGAATAGAGTTCACCAGATCCACCCCCTTCACAATTTGGTACAACTTGTATGGTGGGGTTAGGATGAAGTAGGGAACCTCTTCTTCTTTTGTTGCTACTTGTGCAACCATCTTGTCTTCTAGTGCTGGCTTCAAGGAGGCTTCAGCCTCTTGTCTGTTTTCCTCAGGCTCATCAACTTGGATCTCTTCATGATCGGGCTCTTCTTGTTGATATTCAATGACTTCAGGGAGCTCCAGAAGTTCCTCAACAGGTGCTGTGTTTTTCACATCATCCTCCAAGGTGTAATATGAGTTTGATGAATCAGAAAATCCAATAGATTTGGGAGAGATAGTCAAATTAGTTTCAGAAAATTTTAAATAATTTGAGTTTAAGAATGTATCATCTCCCTGATTTGGTTCGACATTAATATCCTCTTCAATTGAATGTTCCTCTTGGAGTCGATCATCAATGGATGAAGGTAGGTAGTCAGGCTCCTCCACCTCATGTTTGGCATCAACTTCATGGATGTTTTTAGTGAAATTCGGGAAGACCAGTGGCACTTCCTTCTTGGCCTTGAATATTTTTAAGTCAACTTGTAGTTCATTGACCATGGCCATCAAATCTTCTGGTGTGATCCATGTTGCTATGCCTCTTTCCAACTGCATGAACATTATCATTAGTGCATCAGCTCTTCGTTGGAGGGCCTCCTCAGTGTAGTCTTGTTCTTGCACCTGTGAGTAATTTTCATTCCATGTAGAATAATAATCATTTTAATTCATTATGGAATGATTTTTTGGTGTTTTTTTAAGGAAAAAAAATGTCAAAAATTTACAAAAATATTGCGGCACTACCTCCCCGGCAACGGCGCCAAGTTTGACGCACGCCTGTCGTAGGGCGTGGCAAAACAATTTTTTCCTAAGTAAAAATGTAGTAATGTGGTTGACCTAGGATGTCTTCCGAAGAGGAGTGCACACAAAATGGGTTGTCACTTTAAAACGGGGGTAAAAATGTTGTGAACGGAAATTTGAAATTCAAATGATTGAAAAACAATGAAATTTAAAAGGGTGATTAGGTCGGGGTCGGTTTCCTAATTATAATGCTATCCTTGTTCAATTTAATTCAAACCTCTTCTTCTTAGTTGATTAAAGCGAGTTTCCACAATCGTTTCCTCTCACTTCCTTAGTGAAATTATTATTGTGAGAGAAAACCTTACCAAGATCTTGGTTTGGTCAACTCTCCTTCCATGTGTAAAATAGTTGTATTGAATATCCTTAATTCAAATGGGCAATTCTCGATCGGGTTTTTTTTATCCCAATCAATCAAGAACATTCACTACACCTTTTACACGTACTGACGATCGTCGAGTACTTCACCACTAATTCCTGGTTTATTCCATCGTATATAAACCAGAAATTAGTGGAGGGAGATATTGATTATTTTACCAAGGCAAAAATAAATAACGGAATTAATATTCAATAACGATCACACTTGATTATAAAATCCTCTATAATAAATTGAAAACAACTTTGAAGAAGAAAGAAATTTATTCAATTGCATACAAGAACTCAAGCATTACAATGTAGAAAACCAACCCTTCCCCAATCACTCCAAAAGTTTACCCCACCATGGTAAGGGTAATTGAGTTGAATGGGGAAGAAGAAGGCATTACAAAACAATGAAAAAGAAAATAAATAAAATAAAAAGATGAAAAGTTCTCCTTCTTGGTGTCCCAGAAGGAATGGGGTGGAAAAATGGATGCTTTGAGAGGGTGGAGCTCTCCTCCTTTTATATCTAGAATTCTTCCCCCGAATGTCGACGCGTTGTAGCCCCAATAAATGACATCTTCACACGTTGCGCCCTTCTTGAATGTTGTTCATAATTCCTTTGTCCGTGTCCCCTCTAAAGTTCAGCGGATTTTGACATGTATTCCGAGAGTTATGACCGTTTTACTATGACCATTTATTCTGTCCAGTCAGACTCTTCAAAACGAAATCCTCCGGATTAGGGTGATTTAATGGCCCCATAAATTGCCAATTCACTCGGTTCTTCCTTCATAAAATATGCTCCAAAACTCCTTGCGCGTCCACCCACCGAATTTCACAATCTTTGGGCCCACAGTGGATGAGTTATGGATCCAACATCACAAATAGGTAGAACTGAAAACAGTTTTCTTGAGCCAACTTTTGAACTTCTTTTGAGCTTCCCTATGGCCGATTCAGATTTTAGTCCAAATATATTAAATGAAGACCTGGATGTCTAAAAGCTGGAAAAGAAATAATATTTCAATTTGGATCAGTGTAGATAATGTTATGGCCAAACTACCAAAATAATTTAAAACTGTTAAAAATCCAAAATGGCCAATTTTTACTATTCAGCTCAAAATAACACCATTATCAAAAAAATGAAACAATTCATCTTAGAGGAACAATTTTGTGGGTTTAAAACAATTATATTCAATATAAATTAATTGAAAATATTTGCTCTATCACCCAGCCCTGCTGGAGGGTCGACCGGGAACAAGTAGAAAGGTGACCCACTGCCCAGTCTCTGCTAGAGGGTAGATCGTAATACATCATCAGGAAACCCACTGCCCAGCCCTGCTAGTGGGTAGACTCAGAACAAGTCGACAGGCGACCCACTGCCCAGTCTCTTCTGGAGGGTTGACCTAGAACAAATCGACAGGTGACCCACTGCCCAGTCTCTGCTGGATGGTAGACCTCGAAGAGGTCAACAGGCAACCCACTTCCCAGTCTCTACTGGAGGGTAGACCCAGAAAAAATCGATAGGCGACCCACTACCCAGTCCTGCTGGAAGGTAGACTCGGAATCGGTCTGATGGCTCTGCACCGCTACTGACCTCACCAGGTGCCACTAACAACGCCATCGTGAATTGGTTCGAAGTGCATCAAAAAGGGATCTCCGCTCAACACCCTCCCATGTTTCCACACATAAAATGATCTCAGAAGAGGCTCCACATGCCAAAACGGATTACACCAATGTAATCCTCGTATAAAAACATGCGAGATAGACTACTTACTCACTGAAAACGGGTTCCCAATGAAAAAGTTACCCAACACCGCTTCATGCCCAAACTGTATCTCGTGGGGCTCGTACCTCGGTCACGAGAGTGTTCGGGAAAACTGTGCCACTGCGATGCTCTCAGAAAAAACACGTTGAATCGACTATTCATACACCCCAAATAGACGACTAATGAAAAATTCATAGTATGTTGTTCAAAGCTTAAAAGACGGCTCATGGGGCTCATGCCTCAACTCTGGTTTCAATTCCTGGAACCACCCCGATTAATTTTTCCTCGATATCAGGGTCACAACGCTGTTGAATACATCTGAAACAGACTCTGGATGCAGAAGCTGCAACTCCCCGCGTTATATGAAAACGGGATCCCGTGGGGCCCACACCCCAGGCTTTAATTTTTGCGGGCGGATTGCACCATTGGAATCCCCTCGAAAAAACACTCTGAAACGAGTACTCAAACACCCCAAACGGATGACAGGTGAAAAAGTGGTGTTCCACCATAAAATTTGTGAACTAGACCCTGTGGGTCTCACACCTTTTCTCCAACCCGAATGCTTCAGAAAGCATCTCAAAAATTCTGCACAAGGACTGGGGTCACGCTGCTACTGACGGCGCGTCAATCGGACATCCCAAGCAGGAGTTAGGTCCGATGCAACCTTTAATTAATTAATTATTCACTTTGCATTTCGTGCCGGCGAGCAACGAAACCAACCCTCAAAGGTTCTAAACTAACCTTTGAGGGACCGTTTCATCTCTAGGGACATCGTGCCTCTGACGGCACGTGAAACGTACGTCCGGCTCGCGAGGTGCATCTGCTGTGAGATTTAAAGATAATTTAATATTATTAAACTAAAGCTCTCGGGTTACCCGCCTTCGGGCGCACAACCGAAAACCCTGAAACTCACATAAAAAGGTCCGCCTCATCGACACGGTCCCACAGCCGCAGACGGCGTGTCAAACGGACGCGCCGTTTAGGAGATACGGCCCCCCGATTGCAAGGGGTCCTAAAATGGGCCGGTCCAGACAGGTCGGCCCAGTCCAGACCACCGGTCCGCGGCCTGCTGGCCACGGCCCACCCAGTAGCACCAGACCAACTCTTCAGGTCCGGTTTTTACAAACCTACCAGCCTTTTGGCCGTTCTGTATGTTGTCACCCAACAGGACCCGTGAAGCGCATGTCATGGCTCCATCCGCTAGCCCGAGGTGTTGACCGCCTCGGGTTTCTCATGCCGACAGCGACAGGTCGAGTTCGCCCGCCGGCTCCGCTGAAGCCTTCCCTGCCTAGCTCCACCGCACACCGATCATCCAGACCCCTGTCCTCCACTCGACCACGTCATCTTCGGCACCTCGGTCCCCTGCTACGCCGTCGCCGCCTAGACCTGCCGACGCAGCCTCTCCGGCTTCGTCCTTGCTGCACCGGCCGAAGCTGGCACCTCCGGCCGCCCACCGCCCTGCCTACTTGGCTCTTCCGGCCAAGCTCCACCTTCGACCAGCTGCACCTATGACGACGCTCCGTCGCGCAACACACCACGCCTGTCGTGTGCAACCGCCTGCGGCTCGGCCACACCCACCTGAGCCGGCAACTCCGGCTCCTCCCGGCAAGCTGCTGCCGCCTTGTCCGAACCCCCGGCTGTACCCGCTGCCCGATGCCTATCCTCCGTCCACCGCCCTTTCTAGAGCCGGGACATACGACAGTCATCGCCACCGCTCCGGTGGCCCAATTCCAAAACTGAACGTGGGTTCGGGATCCTTGGGACGAGGCCTTCACAGCACCTGGCTCTGATCGTCGATCCGACGAGATTTGGAACGTCCGAAGTTTTGGACGAAGAACGCTCAAGAATGGTTTTTAGAATGGGGCTCAGACGATGGTCATGTTCATTTTACCATCATTCCCCAAATTCAAGAATTATAGAAAATAAATATTGAAATTGAAAGAAACACCAGAAATTGACAAAGGTGCGGCAATTTAGTAGAAATCCTTCGTCGGATTGCCCGTTCGCCGCTTGTCGATGTGCCCGCTCGATCCCGCTCCGATCAGCCGGAGTTCGTTCCTCAATATGAAAAAGAACAGTGAAGAATGCCAAAGAACAGAGAAGAATTCTAGAGAGAGAGAGAGAGAGAGTGGAAGAAAAGGGTCTTCTCTCAACAGTTATTGAATTTATAGAAATTCACTAAAACTCTCCCAACGGGTGCGGATTCTAAAACCTTCGTGCCCGCCTATTTTATCTCATACCTAGGAAAAACGACCCATTTTGAACTCAATGGAAGTCTTAGATTTTAATTTTGATACTTCATTCAAAAGTTATTCAGAATGAAAGTTAGTGATAAAAATCACTAAGTGGACATTCCAAAATGACGATTTTGCCCCTAGATGACATTTTTCACAGGAGGCACGCACTGGAGAAAATTACACCCCTCCTAGGGTAAACGGCACATACCGGACTCAATGGTGCCCTCAGTTTTCTCTTCTGAGCCACCATTTAAGAGATACTTGAGTTTAACCATTAAATGAATAAATTATTTATTTATTCATCTATTTAATGTTCCGTTAACGGGTGAGGGGTCCCAACGTCCCGCGTCGACAAGTTTTATGTCATTCCTAGGGTAAACACCCCATTCCAGACCCATATGTACACTCAAATTTAGGATATGAAGCATCGTTTAGGAGTTATCCCATTTATTTGGCATGCCCAGTGTGAACGCACTGAAAATTTAATTCCATCCACACCGGGGCTCAGAATCGCACATCGTCTGATCCCGCTGCTCTGGAAAAACATCAACAATATTCCAAAGTCTTTCGTTGAAAAAACTGGGTTCTTAAACCATTCCCTCCTTCAAGAATTTCATCCCCAAATAGAAAAACCAGGGAACAACTCAGAGTAATAATCCCACACATGGCTCTTCCGTACCTAGAAGAACTCTTACACAGCCCTGTGTCACTACACTCTGACCTAAGGGGCTGATCTGTTCATGTGAGGTCGGCCCTTGCTGATGACGGGCATTGGAGCATGCACGCATCTTCTCGGGTAAGTCACATGGGAGACGTCATGCACCCACTCCAGACATTGGGGTTAGGGCAAGGTGGTAGGGAACCTCACCATCTTTTCGCACATTATCAAACTGTCCAAAGGACCACATGGTTATCTCACCTCCCTGATAGAACCTCTACATCACATGACGCGACTGGAATCACCGCCCGCACCTGGAACAAGTCCCGGTGATTCCCTCTTTCAGAATATCCATATGGTGAAACACCCAAGGATATCTGGTCACGCAACGTTTCACAGTCGATGTCTCACAACCAAGACTCTCTTACACGCTTGTAATGTGAAGGAGTCGACACCATCGACTAAAGAAAAAGGTCCCACACCTTCTACATTAACAACACAGTGTTTCACCAACTCCCTGTGTCACCCTGGTAACATCTCAAACAAGGAGAAGGGAGAAAATCATTTCACACACATAGCATAGCAATTATACTGAAAAAAGTAGAACAGTTGTAGAGCATACCTCTTATCATCTCATGCTTTGCAGGATCATAGACATTCAAAGCTCGTGGTTTTCCTTGGTCCCAACTGTTAGCTCCCGGAGCCTGACGTGGACCGCCTAGTAGTGAAGGGAAGACCTCGTAAGGTTTTCCTCCACTTCCAGCTCCTCCCGCTCCTCTTCTAACACCACCTCTCTGGGCACTACTCTGATCACGACGATTCCTCTACCATGGTGGTGCACCTGCTGCTTGCCCGATATTCTCAGCATGCCTGGTCGAGCAGTCCCATGCCCAGTAACCTTGGCTATCGCATGCATAGCCCCGACACTCTCTTCAGGCAGCACTGGTGCCCTCCGGCGCCACTATGGTGTACAACCACACCCTTGAGTCCGGTTTTAAGAATTCCACCTGTGTTGAGGTTCTACTTGCCGACTCCCGCTAGCTGCGGTAGACGTCTCGGCTCTGTCGAGCTTGTTGCCACCACCATCTGTAGAGCATGACAAGAGGCTCTCTATCACCAGTGCCTGCTCAAGCACCCTGACATAAGTTGTAATGCCCAAGGGTACTATGACAGCATGAATCTATCTGTAGAGACCCTGCTCAATCTTTTGCGCTTGGAAGTTTCCATCATTGACCATGTCTGAGTAAAAGCGTGCACGATCTGCGAAAATAGCCGCGTACTCAGCCACCGTCATCCCTCCCTACTGAAACTACAGGAGATCCTGAATCCGAACGGAGCATAAGCAGGAGGGGCAATACTCCTCGTGAAAAAAAAAACTGAATGTCACCCCACGAAAGTGACGACTCATTAGGAAACCGAGTCACCAGACTCCACCACCTCCAAACTACTACGCGGAAAAGGTTGGCGGCCAAAGCCACCATAAAATCTGTCGGCGTCTGCACAAGCCTAAAAAGGCGAACAACTGTCTCGAGCCAAGCCTATGCTGCCTGAGGGTTTGGCTCACCACTGAACCTCAACGGTCTCTGTCGCTGGAACTCGCGAACTGCGCTCAACCTGCGCTCAAGCACTGTCTGTTCTGCCGAAGCTGTCTTCTACTCAATAGGTGGGGGTGCTGATACCAGACCACCCGGAGAAAGGGGCTCACATGATGGGTCTTCAACTAAGGCCTCGTATCTCACAGGGTCATCATCACGCACCAAATCTTGTATCCTGGCTGGCGGTCTCTGCAGAGGCATCCTGAATATTATCAAGGAATTCCGCCGTTAGATAAGCATATGGGTATATATCAATAATGAAATTAGGGAGCTGGCATAATAAGGACAGTCAAAGACTCAATCCTATGTGATTCACAAACCAATTTTCCCTGCAAAAAGTGTCTCAGCACGCCGAGTCGACAAGCGGATTATCAGGGTCCTAGTGAATGGATACGTCAACCGCTACACCATCACATGACTCCCTGGCCTGAGAGCCGCTCTCGAGACACGTTAACACTATTTCCCTAAATCCAAAAAAAATACTTTTTAGGGATGTCCGAACAATGTCCCATGGAACGAAACACCTTTGATACAACTTTTTCACGACATGACCCTACCCGGGCTCAAGCCGCAACTACCCCAAGCCCGCCTCCATTGGCCAGGGGCTGACAACCAGCGCCGAAGGCACAACAACTTGGGGAGGCCTTTACCTAAGTACATGTACACACACACATCCCACTCAATGCAGAAGTGCAGAGTAAAAGAAAATACAAGTAAAGTAAAGTGAAACTACTATATATAAACAAAAAAGTGCATCGACCTCTAATAGTACCAAGGAAGAGATGAAGGTAAACTAAAAAGAAAAGTGGAAAAACACATTCCCAACCAGAAAAGTGCCACAACCCGGCAACATGTAAACAATAGTAAAACATATGGGAGTGTCCCACACCTGGAATACGACTACGACCACTGCACGCGGTCCAATCTCCCGAACTCCTAAGCTCCGATGAAGTGACGACCAACCTGTCTGTCATCTGCAAGGTCACACCATGTGTGGGAAAATCCCAAGAAGGGGTGAGTATAAAAATACTCAATAGGATACCCCAAAATATTGAGGGAGAAACAATGGAGGTACCGAAGGGTGAGAAGTAGATCAGATAGGGAATAGTAAAGGATTACAACAAAGAGTTCATTAGAGTAACAGTAGAGAGAGTCCAGCTCAACCCAATAAGGGAAAGGAAGTAGACACTTCCATACACAAGGAGCTGAAAATGGTGAGAAGATGAACTGCTCGTTGAGTCTTCATAACCTATAGCAGGAGAGTAGACTCTTCCAACCATGAGAAGCTAGACATGGAATGCACATGGCATACCCCGCGAGTCTTCGCCTCTCCTGAAAGGAGAGTAACCAAGCCCAAGAAGTGGGTACTGAAACAAGGTATATACATATATATATATATATATATATATGCTCTGTCAAGAAACCCGAACATGATCGTAAGGGGATCTCCATCCCGTAGCACAGCCCAAGAAATTGAGTAGCCAATAGTCCCAGAAGTAAAGACCATCGATGCCCAACATCCCACACGTCTACCCCAAACTGCAATTCAAGAGGCTCAAATCACCACACCTTGATACTATCTACTTTTGACGACACTAACTCGTTCTCACGGTTTTAGGTTGCGTCTCAAGGATGCGTATCGGTGGGGAAAGCACTCCTCGTACTTGAGAGTTATGGGGAAAAGTCAAACCACTCCTCGTCACTTCCCCGAAGTCGAGAGGCCCGCTCAAAGTCAAAGTTGTCACATCACTAACCCGTACAACCAAGGGTCCCACTCTGGTAGTCACGGAGAAAACCCACAAACTAGCCTCATAAGAAGGGCTGAGTCTGAAATGCCAACGGGCGTCCCACTGCCCAGCCCTACTAGAGGGTAAATCATAATACATCATCAGGAGACCCACTGCCCAGCCCTGCTGAAGGGTAGACCTGGAAGAAGATGACAGGAGACCCACTGCCCAGTCTCTGCTAGAGGGTAGATCATAATACATCATCAAGAGACCCACTGCCTAGCACTGCTGGAGGGTAGACCCGGAACAAGTCAACAGGAGACCCACTTCCCAGTCTCTGCTAGATGGTAGTCCTCAAAGAAGTCGACAGGCGACCTACTTTCTAGTCTCTGCTAGAGGGTAGACCAAGAACAAATCGATAGGAGACCCACTACCCAGTCTCCGCGGGAGGGTAGACATCGAAGAAGTCGATAGGCGACCCATGGCCCAGTCTCTTCTGGAGGGTAGACCTCGAAGAAGTCGACAGGGGACCCACTGTCCAGTCTCTGTTGGAGGGTAGACCTTGAAGAAGACAAAAAGCGACCAACTACCCAGTCTCTGCTGGAGGGTAGACCCAGCAAAAATTGACAGGCAACCCACAGCCCAGTTCTACTCGAGGGTAGACCTGGAATCCATCTGATGGTTCTGCACCACTACTGACATCACCAGGTGTCACTAACAACTCCATCGTGCATTGGTTTGGAGTGCATCAAAAAGGGATCACCGCACAACACCCTCCCATGTTTCCACACTTAACATGATCTCAAAAGAGGCTCCACATGCCCAAACAGATTACACTGATGTAATCCTTGTAGAAAAACACACGAGATAGACTACTTAATCGCTCGAAATGGGTTCCTGATGAAAAAGTTACTGAACACCGCTTCATGCCCAAAATGCATATCGTGGGGCCCACACCTCAGTCTTGAGAGAGGTCAGGCAAACTGTGCCACCAAAATGCTCTCAGAAAAACATTTTGAATCGACAATTCATACGCCCCAAATGGACGTCAAATGAAAAAGTCATAGTACGATGTTCATAGCTTAAAAGACAGGTCGTGGGGGCCACACCTCAGCTCTGGTTTCAATGCCTGGAACCACCCTAGTTAATTTCGCGTCGATATCAGGGTCACTATGCCGCTGGCGGCGCCTAAAACAGACTCTGGATGCAGAAGCTGCAACTCACCCGCGTTATATGCATATTGGACTCCATGGGGCCCACACCTCGGGCTCGAATTTAGCTGGGTGGATTGCACCGTTGCAATCCCCTCGAAAAAACACTCAGAAACAAGTACTCAAACACCCCAAATGGATGACGTTTGAAAAAGTGGCGTTCCACCGTAAAACGTGTGAACTATTCCTTGTAGGGCCCGCACCTTGTCTCCAACCCGAATGCTTCAAAAAAGCATCTCAAAAAGCCTGTACGAGGACTGGGTTCACGCTACCGCTGATGGTACATCAATCGTACATCCCAAGCAGGAGTTAGGGCTGACGCAACATTTAATTAATTAATTTAATAATTAATTAATTATTCACTTTGCGTTTTTTGATGCCGAGCAACGAAACCAACCCGCAAAGGTTCCTACCCAACCATGGTTGGACTGTCTCAACTCTGGGGCCATCGCGCCTCTGACGGAACGTCAAACGGATGACGTCTCGCGGGGTGTGTCCGTTGCGAGCTTTAAAGATAATTTAATATTATTAAACTAAAGCTCTCAGTTTACCCGCCTTCGGGCGCATAACCGAAAAACCTTGAAACTGAAATAAAAAGGTCCGCCTCGTCGACCCGGTCCCACAGCCATAGAGGGCGCGTCAAATGGATGCGTCGTTTAGGAGATACGACCCCCCGAATGCAAGGGGTCCTAAAATGGGCCGGTCCAGACCGGCCGACCCGGTCCAGACTGCCATTCCGCGGACCACTGGCCGCAGGCGGCCCAGCAGCACCGGACCCGCTCTTCGGGTCTGGTTTTTACAAACCAACTGGCATTTTCTCCGGTATGCGTGTCATCGCCTAACAGGACTCGCGAAGCGTGGGCCCTGGCTCCCTCTATTGTCCTGAGGCACTGACCGCCTAGGGGTTTCGCCTGTCGACCGCGACAGGCCGCGGTCGCCCGCCTGCTCCACTGAAGCCTCCCCCGCCTGGCTCCGCTGCCCACCGGTCTTCCCGATGCCCATCCTCCACTCGACCACGCTGGCTTCGGATCCTTGGTCCCCTGCTACGTCGTAGCCGCAACTGCCTGGACCTACCGGCGCCGCCTCTCCGGCTCCGTCCTTGCTGCACCGGCTGAAGCCAGCTTCTCTAGCCGCTCACAGCCCTGTCTACTTGTCTCTTCTGGCCACGCTCCACCTTCGGTTGGCCGCAACTCCAACGACGCTCCTCCGCGCGACCCACCGCGGCCGCCGCGCACATCATCTGGTTGCTCGGCCGCACCCACTAAATCCCGCAACTCCGGATCCTCCCGGCTAGCCGCTGCCACCTTTTCCGAACCCCCGGCTGTACCCGATGCCTGACGCCCATCGTCAGGCCACCAACCTTGCCGGAGCCGAGACTTTCTACAGTCATCGCCACCGCTCCGATGGCCTGATTCCAAAACTTAATGTCGGTTCGGGATCCTCAGGATGAGGCCTTCACAGCACTTTCCTCTGATCGTCGATCCGACGAGATTTGGCGCGTCAGAAGTTTTGGACGAAGAACACTCAAGAACGTGTTTTAGAATGGGGCTCGGACGATGGTCGTGTTTGTTCAGCCATCGTTCCGCAATTCAAGAATTATAGAAAAAAATAATCAAATTGAAAGAAACACCAGAAATTGACGAAGGTGCGGTAATTTAGCATAAATCCTACGTCGGATAGCTCGTCTGCTGCTTGTCGATGCGCCCTCTCAATCCCGCTCTGATCCGATGGAGTCCGCTCCTCAATCCAGTGAAGAATAGAAAAGAATGCCGAAGAACTGATAAGAACGCTAGAGAGAGAGAGATGGACAGAGAGATAGAGGAAGAAAAGGGTCTTCCCTCAATACTTAGTGAATTTATAGAAATTCACTAAAACTCTCCCAATGGGTGCGGATTCCGAAACCTCCACACCCGCCAATTTTATCTCAAGCCTAGGCAAAATGTCCCATTTCAAACTCAACGGAAGTCTCTGATTTTGATTCCGAGACTTCGTTCGAAAGATATTCAGAATGAAATCCAGTGATAAAAATCACTAAGTGGACATTCCAAAATGACCATTTTTTCCCTTGGGTGACATTTTTCATTGGAGGCTCGTACTTGTGAAAATTACACCCCTCCTAGGGTAAACGAAGTGTTCCAGACTCAATGGTGACCTCAATTTTTCCATTTGAGCCACTATTTAAGAGATAAATTAGTGTAACCATTAAACCAATAAATTAATTATTTATTCATCCGTTTAATGTTCTGTTAAAGGGCGAGGGGTCCCAACATCCTACGCCGACATGTTTTATGTCGTTCCTAGAGTAAACACCCCATTCCAGACCCATACATACACTCAGATTTAGGATCTGAATCACCGTTTTGGAGTTATCACATTTATTTAGTGTGCCTAGTGTGAATGCACTGAAAATTTAATTTCGGCCACACTGGGGCTCGGAATCGCACGCCGTCTTAAGGCGCTGCTCTGGAATAACATTAATAATATTCCATAGCCTTTTGTAGAAAAAACCGTGTTATTACACCCTGTCTTCTCATAAACCATTATAGCAAGTTCTACATTCAGATAAGTCAATATATTTCTTCTTCAATTCTTCCCCAATGATCATAAAACAACTACCTCAGAAGAATTGTTTCCCATCTCACAAATGTCAATTTTTAACAATGATGTTCCCATCCAAAATCATGCAAGGGTCACTATAGGATTGATAAATTCCTACATCTTTATTCGATGTGAATTGGGTAAATGATTTTATAATGATGAAATTTTATGGTTTTTAGTTTATTTTTGTTGGTAGGATTCAAATTTCAAAAAATCTAAGTTGGATGAGGATGGTTTGGATCTTTTTGAAGAAACATTGCATGATTCTAATTCTCTCTCAATTATGGTCTCCTCCTCAATCCCCTCATCATAAAATCATATCTAGAACATCTTGGAAAATACCATGGACATCCCACTCCATCAAAATTATTTTATAAAAACATAAAATTTCTCTTCTTCCTATTTTCTGAATGCAATATATGGGAAAAACATTAGTTCTCCTTTGGAATCTCTGGAAAGGAATATTTTTTCTTAAAAGCTTCAGAAAGGAAGATCTTTCAAGAGAATGAATTTTTCAGTAGTAAAAATAACTCTTCAAATTTTTATTTTTCACCAAAAGTATTACCAAGTTAGTTATCAAACAAAAAAATAGATTCCCCCTTCCCTAAATAATAACTAGATTATAAAACTTTACTTCAAGAGTTGTTTTAATAGGGAAAATTGGAAATTAATGTGGATAAACTAAAAATATGATCATGTATTATAATGTATTCAAGGATTGAATATTAAGGGAAGGAAAAAATAAAAAGGCTTCTCTTGAAAGGTTTCATAAAAACCAAACAAACGCCTCAATAATTTAAGACACAAGTACCTCAAACCCTCATGTTTTGACAGAAGTAAATAAAATTTTGGTTCAAAAAATCATGGTTTGGTTCTCTTAATAATTTAGATGAATGTAAAGAATTTTAAAAATAGGGTTAATAATCCTCACATGAAATTGGTTTCAAATATAAATATGATGAGATATGGCATGGGATTTGAATATCAGATTAATTTTCATGAAATTCTCAATGAATTGAACTTAAAATAAATTCATTTTTAGAATTCATTTAAACTCGGTTTCATAGGATAAATTGGTTAACTATTTTAAATGGGTATAAAAAATGGAAAAGATAATCATTTGAGCTCACAAGTTTTAGGAACACACATAAATTGAAAAAGAAACACAAAAAATTAAAAAAAAACAATTTAAAAAAAATGATAAAAAATTGAATATCCTAGTCTATTAAGGTTACCTCCCCCAAACATAAATGATGAAATGTCCACAATTAATTCAAGTACATTTTACATTTAATAATATTTGATATTTAATCACATTAAGAAAGAAAGTGTAAAGGAAAGGTCTAACCAGATGTATTTTATTGATAAATAGTTTGATGGAGTGTGATCTCCTCCACTAGCTCTGATGGAATGGTCACTTGAATTTCTTCAGCATATGTCCATTAAAATTGAATGTATCATACTCTACATCCTTAATAATCTTTATAAAATAATAAGGATATGAATTAGTAGCTTTAAATGGACCTTCCAATCTAGAATGAAGTTAACCTAGCATCATTTTTAGTCTTTAGTTGAATAACAACATTGTATATCCAAGATGAAAGTATTTAGTTAAGATCATCTTATCATGATCCAATCTTTTTCTCTCTTTTTAAAACCTCAAATTTTCAAAATTTTCCCTTATAATTTCCTCTATCTCATATAACTGTAATATTCTCTCTTTCCAAGTGATTTCAAGATCCAAATTCATTTTCCTCACAACCCAATACGCCTTATGCTCTAATTTCATGGGAAGATGATTTTTTTTTAAAAATTAACATATATGGACTCATTCATATTGGGGTTCTTTAGGATACATTTTAATCACGTAATTTTTCCTCAACCCTTTGGTTCATATCCTTCCTATTCAATTTAAAAATACTTTTCCAAAATTCCTTTAATTTCCCTACTTGACATCTGAGCATGACCATTGGTTTTTGGATGATAGGGAGGGGATGTTTCGTGATGAACCGCATACTTATTCAATAAATCATCCATTATACTATTGAAAATTTAATTCCATTGATCATTGATTATGGATCTAGGCACTCCAAACCTAAAAAATATTTTAACCCTAACACAATCACACACAACTTTAGCATTGTCAGTCCTGCTGGCTTTTGCTTCCACCCATTTTGAAACATAATCAACTCTAAGAAAGATATTAGAATATCCAAATTAAATTTGGAAAGTGGACAAAAAATATATGCCCCATAAATCAGAAATTCAGCATAAATAATGTGAATTTTGGGGAATTTATTGTCTCTTTGAAATATTTCCAAAAAACTAACATTTTTTAAACCTTTTCAAAATTCATGAGCATCTTTAAAAAAAATTGTGCAAAAAATTATTGATTCTAAAACCTTTATTATTTTCATTTGAGGTTCAAAGTGGAGTCTATAATGTAGAATATGACAAAACTCAAAGGTAGAATCAATTTCACTTTCAATAAAACATATTATTATCACTTGGTAATTGGAAATATTCCAACGAAATAAATCATCGCAAATTTAATATCTCATTTTAGATTTCATTTTTTGAATTTTGATGGAATTTAAATGAGTTGGGACCAAATATGTTACAATATAATTGGCCATGTCAATATAAAAAATGCATTTATCATTCAATTAAGTCCAAATAACCACCTATAAGGTGACCACTCAGTGGTTATTTGTCTAGAATTTTAGCTTCATCAGTGTTGGGTAGTCTACTTAAGTGATCAACCAGTTTGTTATAAGATACCTTCTTAACTTTTATTTCTATGTTGAACTCCTGAAATAGTGGAATACATCACACTATCCCAGTTTTAGATTCATCCATCATCATTAAGTGCCTAATAGATTCATGATCAGAAAACAAAATGTCTTTAGTTCCAAGAAGATATGATTTAAATATTTATAAAGTAAATAAAACTGCAGAAAACTATTTTTATATGGTTGTGTAATTTAATTGAGACACATATTAGGTTCTCAATGAATATAAAATGACTTTTAGACTACCCTAAATTCACTAAAAGGGACATCTCCCACTACTTCGTTGGAAGCATCACAAAATAGCTTGAATAAATCTTCCCAATTTAGTGTTTGCATCATATGCGGTGTAAAACATATCCTCTTAAACTCATTAAAGGATTTCACACATGCACTATTTAAATAAAAAATAGAATATTTGAAAATTAATATAGATATATGGAGATAAATATTAATAGAATATTTGTTGAACCTCGTATAGAATCCAACATGTCCTAAAAATGATCGGACATGTTTCACAGAAGTCGTGTAAGGAAATTAATTTAACACTTCAATTTTATTTTTTGAAACTGCATTCCCAAGGAAAATTCCTCTCTCACACATGAAATTAAATGTTTAAAATTTTAAAATACGATTATTTTCAATACATGATTTCAAAAAGTTTTCCAATTTTTTCAAACAATTCTCAAAAGAATATCTAAAAACTGTGAATTCCCCTAAGAAAACCTCTAATAAATATTCAATGCGATCATAAAAAATACTTACCATGAACCTATAAAATTTAAAAGGAGAATTAAATATTCCAAATGATTTTTTTTATAAAAAATTGTTGAAGTGACATATAAAGGTACTCTTTTCTTGATCCCTAGGAGAAATATGTACCTGAAAATAACCTAAAAATCCATCCAAATGAATAATAATGATTTCTCCCCACAAATTTATATAACATATATCCTATGAAAGGATTATGGAAATGATCTTTTTGAGTGACATAAGTCAACTTATTAAAATCTATTCACACTCTCTTTCTTTTATGAATTCTCACTAGGATTAATTCATTTTTTCATTCCTCAATGGTTAGGCCAATTTTTTTAGAAATATAAGAATGGGGCAAACCAATTGTGAATTTTTAATGGGATATATGATACCAATATCCAAGATATTCTCAATGTCCTTCTTATCAACCTCCATCAAGGTGGGATTAATCCTCCATTGGGGATGTCTGATAGGTTTGGAATCTCCCTCAAGAACAATAATATGTAATCATATTTTTTGGCGTTATTCCTAGGCTATCACAAAATATCAACCCAATTTCTTGGGAATTATATCTCAAAATATATTTCATATATTTTTCTTTATTTTAAGATATATTATTATCAATTATCACAATTGATTCATCTCCCACCATAAGGTATACATATTTCAAATCATTGGGGAGTGGTTTTAATTCTAGATCAGAGGGATGCTTAAGGGTTGAAATTAAATTGAGGTTACCCACTTCCAAAGTTCGGACCCATACACCTAATAAATTATATTATTTTTTCATCATTTAAAAAATCATTAATGAAATAATATTTTACCTCTTCGTATAAAATGAAATCAAAAAATCCTACAATTTTGGAATCAACATGTTCTATGATATTTTCAAAGGAAAAATTATTTTTAAAGGATAATAATTCATGAAATATTCCCAATTATTCAATAGGTTCTATACCAATTTTATTTTACAGTGTACAAAGTGAGTGATAAACTGATGGGTGCCTCCGAGATTCAAAAATATTGAAGTAGAAAGAGTTATCTCTTAACTCCATGGTGAGTCTCCCTTTATGGACATTGATGATGGTTTTAGCCATATTTAAGAAATGATTCCCAAAAATTATGTGTTATTGTGAATATTTTATACATTATTCCATATGTATCACTAATAAATCATTTATGAATAAAAGATCTTTGAATTGAACAACGAAAACCTCAAGAGTACCAAGAAAAACTATGGATCTTTTTACAAGATTTACCAAAACTCTGTTGGGATTTAAGTATCCCATATGAAAATAAGTATATAAAAAGTGATTAAATACATTAATTGAATCACGTAGATCACATAAATCATTATATAAATACAAATATCAAATGGTTCAAGGAATTTAAAATGTCCTTAGACTATGAAATTTGGTTACCAATTGTGGTCTATTAAGGGTTAAGAGACTTCTTCCCTAGTTGATCCTCTCATTCCCATAAATTAACTTCTTCTTGGTTCAGATTTAGTTTAAAAATTTAGCATTATTTTTTATTGAGTATTCAATGAGGGGGATAATAATTTCCACCTTTTGGAAGGTTTCCATAATTTATTTTTGATGTGATTCTTCCTATAATCTCTTTGATTCAATAATCTTCAATAAAAATTGTTGGCGTATGTATTTTATCTCAATTGGTTTCCTTTAAAATGGTGTTTCTTGTTTCCTACTCCTCATCATATCCTTCTCCTCATCCCCATTATTTTATTTTTCTCGATGAATTTTCATAGAATCTTCTAAATTCTTGACTTCATTCTCCCTTATCCCAATTGGTCTTATTTTAGGTTCAAGGTAGATGGGGGAGGAGTTATTTTCCTCTTCCTTTTATTATTATGGTGAAATTATCCTTTGGATTTGGGAATATTTTAGATGGTAATTTCCTTGTATTTGTTGTCAAGAAGTCCATGAGACTATCGAACTTAATGGAAAAATATTTTATGGCATCTTACAATCCCCAAAAATCATACTTATACAATTTTTTTGAATTGGAGGTTGTGTATTGTTTTATTAATTATAATAGGTTCTATATACATTGGGTAGTTGGTTGTAGGAACTCTTGTTATAATATTTATTTTAATAAAATAGTGGTGGATTTTAGAATTGATGTTGGACTAGGGGTTGGTTTTAGGACTGATTTTAGTAAGAGGGTCTAGCCTGATTCTGTTGATTTATTGATAAATATTGAACTTGATTAGGATCCTAATATCCTTTTTTTTATAACTTCCTTGGATTAAAGGATGCTTCACAAAATTACAATCCTAGTATTTCATCACACTACACAGTCAAATGATATGGTGATGAACATAAACCACATACCTTTTCCATCGATTATTGTTCTCTCAAATTTTTTAGGGATATCTTTCTCACTAAATTTTTTTCTCATAAACCATAGATTCCTATTAAGGTGATGGATAATCTATTCTTACCTCATAAATTCCTCTTGTTCTAGTACCTCTTATACTAAACTTTTGTGATTTCTGGGAAAACATTGTAATCAAGACCCTTTCTTCTTCTAAAGACTTATTAACCAATGTGCTTCTTGATGATGCATATAGAAGGTTTATATAATTGTCGAGTAATCATTTATAAAATTGGACAAGAAATTAATTCCCCTCAATTTCATGTTGTGGGAATCTGGAACATATATTTTTAATTCATTCCAAGCACTGGTAAGGGGCTTATCTATATGACTACCCGATGTCGTAGATTTATTTTTTGAAGGTTGTACTTTTGGACATAGGAAATAATAATTTCATGAAGCATCTCACTAACTCATTCCACTCATTAAAATATCTTGGTTGTAGGATATAAAACCATTCTTTGTGACTCTTTCCAATGAAAATGGGAATTCCTTCTACTATACATACTCCTCAGCTACTCCTCGAGGTCTGAAAGACGAGAAGACATGTGTGAACTCTTTATTTTTTTTGGTAATTCTCATTCCAAGACATTAAATTTTAAAATTAATTCTATCATGTTAGGATTAATCTAAAAATAATTTTTAAACTCTTTCCTAGCATGTTGATTGTTTGGATTCAGGAATTTCTGTGCATATATGTCCCTAAGTGTTTAGATCTAGTTTTCGTCCATGATAATAGGCTCAGAGTGAACACTTTAAGTTTCACTTGAGTCTGTAAGAGAATTTCCCTAAAATTTAGATTGAAAATTATAGTTCCTAATTCTATTCAATGAATTTCATTCAATTTCATGATCTAGGGGTCAAGGGTCTGTGTTAGTGGTTCTAGTCATGCAATGTAAAAAATTATATTTTTGGCACCCCATCACCAGTAAAAGCATCTTGTTTTGACACATCTATGTCATGGGGTATGACAAAAATAAATATTTTATATGTTGAAAATATTTTAATGAGGTTATCCATTGTTTTCTAAAGGGAGGAGTGTGAAAAAATAATGTTTTTCACTTAAAATTAGAGAAATAATTGGATGTTTTTTTTGGAAATTTATTAATTTTAAAAATAAATAAAGTCATTAGAATAAAGGTTGACCACAAATTAGTGTACAGAGTGATGTGTTATGGGTGGGATAACCTTTTTCAATGTCATTGTGGTCATAAATATAATTATCCATCTCATCCTACTGAATGATAAATTTAATACTCCTCAATCGAGTTTCCAATAACCCTTAGTAGAAGGGGTAATATAAACCACTTGTGTGTGAATAAAAAGAAGTAAATAATCCTAAAACAACATATGAAATCGCCAATAGGTAATTATTTATCATTATAAATCTAGAAACAATTCACTTATTTCACACATGTTTTAGTGATCTATATACACTCACCACCTAACACAATTTGTTTGTTCAAAAGAAACTACACTAGTCATAAGGGGACTAAATAACATCAACCAAACCTATAAACAATGAATGAATCACAAACATAAAATAGAATCGCATTAATTGAATTTGGAACCATTGAAAATATAATCCATTAAATAGAAAAATAAGTGTTTTAAATTAAATCAAAAGTCTCTAACATTACAAAATAAAAAATCCCCCTTCCTCGATCACTCAAAATTTTTTCCCCTCCATTTGAAGGGCAATATAGTTAAATGAGGAAGAAAAGAAAATTAAGAAACTAATAAAATATAAAATAAAAAACAAAATCACTTAAAGGTTAAAATATTACATAAAACCCCCTATTTTTCCTTATTCAACACCATTTAATGGAAGTAGATGAAATATTTTTAGGTCCAGGGGTAGAAAATTTTCCATCTGGTTTCTTTATACTGAATGTTATAGGTTATTTCTCATTATAAATTGTAAAATCTCAGGATGTTTTATTCATAAAATATGATCCTAAATCTAATTTACATTTTCCCACAAAATATAATTTTTTTAAAAAGTTTCAAAATATTTATATCTACATTAATAAAGGAAAATATAATTATAACTGAAGAGTCTCATAATCTTTCTCCACATTGGAACATTAAATGGATTACTTAATGAGAGAATTCTCCATGAAATTTAATTTTAAAATGAGTATCAGATACCTCTTTTGAATCCAGCAAGAGTAACTACATTAGGAGGTCTGAAGGATGAGAAATACAACATTTAATGAGGTGGGGTCCATTCTATTAGCTAGATGTATTTTTCAACTTGATTAATTTTTCTAGTCTAGTGTATTTCAAATTAGATCTATGTTTGGAAGAATAAATTCCATCCCACTAAAAAAATAAGCCTATAAAAATAATCAATCCAACTGGATAAAAAATTCACATGTTATTCTTGAAATATAGAAGTGGCAAAAAACTATTAAAATTCTATAATTAAGAAATTTTAACATTTTATACCAAAATTCACCAAAAATACTAAAATGATACAAATTAGTTAAAATTTATTAATTATAAGGGACTAAATCATTAAATAATATATTAAGAATTATGAAAATAGTAGATCTATCACCAAGAACACAGAAAATAGCCCAACCCCATGTTCACTATACAAAGGAACTCTCTTTTGGGCCTTATAAATAAGCCCACCAATTTGGTTCCATGTAGCCTCATAGGGAATGATATCTCATGCAGTTTAACCTAGTTTCCATTAATTTTTTAGGGGATATATCTTGTGGGATTAAATGATTGGACTTCTTTTTTATTAAATTCCAATTCATATAAAATACTTATAATCTCTCTAAGTAAAACATAGTATTGTAACCATTCTCAAATATGATCACTCATATTATATTACCCCTCAAATTACTCATAAAAAATAAATATTCATTTATGTTTTTTAATTGAAACATTTGAATATTATTCATTTCCTAAAAAAATTCATTTTCATTGTCTTTCACTTGTTGTATGCAATGTACTCTCCCAAATACATGTCATTGAAATTTAAAGATTAGCTTCATTAACCATCCCAATATCCAAGGATATTTGTCTAATAATGGAATAAAATTACATACATTTAATCCAAAACAATTCTCTAATCATAATAAATTTATCCAACAACTTACCAAACACATATTAGTGCATCATTTAAAACAAATGCAACACTGGGCCCAACAATCTATCCCTTTATATTTTGATTCCAATAAATTCTAACATATTTAAAATTTAATATGTATGATCAACCCCCCCTGAAACTAAAATAAAATGGATTATTGGGGTACTTTCATATCATTTTTCTTTATGAAAACAAATTATTCTCCCTTATATGCAAATTCAATGATTACTTTTAAGAGATGGAAGATATTACATGGCTCTCTTATCAAATCACCTTTAATTAATCAACTATAAGTATACTCAGGCTATCAAAGTGTGGAGAAAATATATATATAAACAAGTATATCTATGTTTTACATAAAAATACCATGAATGTTAAATAATTCTCATAAATTTTCAATTATAATTTAAGGGGATTGAAATAATCAAAATTAACAATGAAATGTTAAATCTATCACATACATCAACAAAAAAATCACAAATTTCAGGTGGAAAAAATATATAACTTCCTTTGTATCACTTTATAATCTACCAAGAACCCCTCCCCTGTAGAGACCCGAAGCTTAACGTACATGGACATTACATTAAATTTGCGGAATACTTAGTACATAACAAAAAAACACACACACAAGGATCGTAATAGTTTAGTGTCTTTGGAAACTCAGAATATAATCTTCTAATCGTGGTGAAAGATCTTCAAAATCTCCCATAAAGATCTTCCTTTTTTTTACCTAAAACCTTTCTTTATATCCTGGGGAAAAGAAAACATAAAAGGGTGAGCTCAAATGCTCAGTAAGGGTAAACAAAAGAAATATCAATCACATCATATACATAAGCACATAACTTTTGGAAATCTTAACCTGCAAAAGAGATCATAATTTCATAACATGGGGTAAATCATGGCAGTGAAATGTAATCACAATAATCATAACTTAAAACATGAAACTTTGTGGCATTCACACATAATAATAGAGAATCATTTCTTGTTAGTCAAGACTCATTGCCAAGACTATCTTAGTGGACAAAGTCCCTTTCTGAATCGAGTAACCCTCGTTTCAGTCCTGTTTCACTGAACCGGTATAACCTACCGTTCCAGCCCTGTCTATCTCATGAGATATAAAATCTTTACCCAATGAATTGGAGGGAGATATAGGTCCCACCCATCTTAATATGAATTATTTCTTATGTGTGCCACATAATCATAAAACATACATCATCGCATAACACATGTAACAAAAATGTGATTCCTGAAACATCATGACATCATAAATCAATTCATATAAGATAAAGGAATTCATAAAAATAATTCCATCACAACATGACCAAATCAATGTAATAATAGGGATAAAAACAGAACCCTTTATTATCTTAGATGGAAAATAATTTTGATAAAACACTTGAACTCCATTCTTGAGGAAAATATCCTTTCTACTTCAAAAACATTTTTCCTTTCATAACATGTCATACGACTTTAAAATAAAAGAAGTTGATTAATAATAAACTTGAAAACTTGTAAAGGAAGCTTCTTGGAAATAATGTTTTAAAAATCCATTCATGCCGTATAAGTTAAAAAAAACATTCTTCGTACTTTTGTCGGAAAAGTCAAAAAGTACCTCGTACGAAAAATGACAAAAGATTCCTTTCATATTCTTTACTAAAAACTCACCGAAGGGTAAAATTGGAATTAAACTATTGTAAGTGAATGGAAATAATATTAAATATTGAGGAAACATGGATGTGGATGGTAAAATAAACCCCAGTAAATACCAAAGTATAAACAATCTCGGATAAAAATGAGATTGTGATATTTCCCTTACCTTAGGTCCGACTTGCTTTGTAAGTGTCTGAACCTCCTGTATAATGATTTAAATCATGTTATTGACTTATTCAAGAATCATATTCATTGTTATTATATCATATATGGTCCACTTATGACTTTATATTACCCGTTCTTTTGTAAATTCATGTTAAAGAAGCGTTTTGGGTAAAATCGTTTCATTTATCGTAGGTGTTTTGACTTGTTGTTCTTGACATCATTATTACTTATATCATGATTTACTCACTTCCAGAATATAAAATATGATTTATATATCATATATATTCAGTGTATATATATATATATATATAATAGGTAGATAAATAAAATGAAAAACACCGTTCATGGAGACGGTAGTCCGTACGTACGCATGAACGCTGTTTTCCTTTCCTTATTGTCTTGAAATGGAAGTAAGTATATGACATACATATGTATATATATACATAAATCCAGTAGCTTTATAATGTTATATATTTCATTATTATTTCTTATATATACATTATAATCATTCTTAAATGGTTAACATGGAGAATGAATCTCATCGCATCGTGGAGACGGTAGTCCGTACGTACGCACGTGCGATGATATCATTTCTATAAATATTGAATTGAATTGGAGTGGATCATACAATATATCAGAATGAATATGATGTTGTAATAACTATGTATAGTTATTCTTTACACCATTATACCCATCCATGTAAGGTGGTGGTGGAAAATAGATTACACCACGGCGTGGAGACGGTATTCCGTACGTACGCACGCGCGGTGATTTCTTTTTCCGTAGGATGGATAGATGGTGAAATAGGGTTGTTTCATACATATAATAACATATCAGTATATGAGTGATACTGATGTTATTACTTTATAATGAAACAACCTAAGAAGAAGAAGTGGAAGAAGAAATAAAGATGAAATAATTGGTAACGGTAATTACCTCTTCTTTGAAACGCCTCTTTGAATCCTCCACTTAAGGAACTAAGATTGGTCTTTGGAGAAGACCAGGACCTCTAGGATTATTCTAGGGAAGTGGAGAGGAGAAAATGGCAGGGGTTTGGCCGAGCTTGAGTGCTCAAATTGGTGTGAGGAGGAGGGGGAGGAGGTGTCCTTTTATAGGGGAGGAGAGGGGCACCTTAGGAATATCTCAAAATATTATTTTATATTAAAGTAAAAATCGGTTTATAATGGTTCCAAAGGGTCTTATTTCGAAGATAAGGTGGGTAGGGGTCGAAATCCCATCAACCAATAGGATTTAGACAAGTTTAGGGTATTATTTTAACCTTATCAATTAGATTTAACTCTAAGTTAAATAATTTAACTTTTACCGTGTCTTTTTGTTTTCTTTCACTATATGATTAATACACTGACTATAACATGCCAAAAGAACCCCAAATTGTTTATTATTAATATATATATCCTTATCTAAGTCATTTGGCCAAACCTTAGATTTTTACGAGTAAAATAACAATTAGTAATATAATATTTGATTTAAAAACTATTTTGTGTCAATTTTGACACTATTTGATATATGATTTTTGTGAAAGTCATAATAGAATTATATGTTCGAACCAAGTTTATTAAATAAACACTAATATATCATAATAACATAGAAAATTAGTGGAATTCATAAAAAATCTCAAATTACATTTATTTTGGTGTTTATAACATCAATTATGTCAATATTTCATTAATAAGATAATTACTGCATCATCGTTGTGTCATAAATAAATTAAATTATTTGATGTCTAAAAATTACAAATAAAATACCATCATGTAGGAAATCATTTTAGCTTTCTAATGAATATTTACAATCGAATTTATCTTATGTATAATCCCATATTAAAAATTATTTACTTATTAAACATTGATTTTAACTATTTTAACCTTTCGTTAAATAAATTAATAATAAATGTCCTAATCTAATCCAAGTGGGCCTAAATGGTCATATTTTATTCCTAAGTTTGTTTTTGGTCGAATTAAACTTGTCCAATAGAATTAGGACATGTGTTAGGGTAATAGTAATATCATATTTACCCTTAGTTACCCTATTTATTATTAACCGCAGTAAAAAAAGTAAAAAGTTACTATTCACCAAAATATTATTTTCATCTCATTGAACCACATTTTAGTCCTTGATATTAACCGTGTCTCTCAGATTTTCGAAATTCCATTCACAGAAGCTGTAAAATTAAGTTTTATGCAAAATTCAGTTTTTTAACTACCACTTAGTAGTTTCACTATTCATCAAAAATTGATGTTTTTCAGAACAATGCCAAAATTTCATCCTAAGCTATATTTCATATTCCGAATTCAAAAATGAAGTCTATTTTACCAAATTCATAACATAGAAGTTGCATTAAATAATTTTATAATTAAATCCCGCTATTAAAACAAATACCGTGTTTTTAAGAAACAATATCTATCAAAAGATTGACACTTGTTTATGTCTGGTTTAAATATGAAATTACATCCAATGACCAACATTGTATTAAATTGTAAAAATATATTCTAAATATACTTTAAAACCACTCAATTTAATGATTTATCACTATTAATTATTTAGATTAAAAAAGTTGTTTTTAATTATAATCTAGTAATTTTCACTATTCATCAGAATATGAAAGTTATCCGAAAAGTACCAAAATTTCACCTTAGGCTAAATTCGATATTCCGAATCCAAAAATGAAGTCCATTTTGAGAGCTAAAATTTCTAAAATTTAAAATGTGGTTATTACTATTCATAACGGCTAGTTTTAATAATATTTTAATAGCATATCGTTGTTTCGTGAAACTCAGTATTACGTACTACACACGCTATCGAGGAAGGTTTCGATTGCGTGTAATGCAAGGCAAGTCAAGGATGCGTGTTGTGCAAGCTCCTTTTTGTGTTGCGTACAACATAAGACATTAGTGAAATTAAAAATAATATTTTTCATAAATTCTTGGGCTGTTACATCCCCCCCCCCCACAATTTATATGATCAATAAAATTATGAATGAGTTATGAAAGTTTTATTGAAATAACTCATCTTACAATTTTATAGAACTATTATGGATTCCAATATTAAATGTATGGTGAAGATTTAACAAATTAATATCACTAATGAACATCATTAAGTGATAAATCCATCTCCCTAAATTACCTTAATGTCATTAAAAAACATAAATAGTAACAAGGAATGAGTAGGGAAATTCATTTTCATCAAGAGTAACATTCATCCCAAGAGCTTCCTCACAAACTAGACCATTATTTTCTCCCATTCTCAGTATGTGATGATTTATTTAGACTGATATTTATATTTTAAGTCTCATATCCCTTATTATCTTCTTTCTTCCCTAGAAATTACTCTCAGTGTGAAATTCATATTTCAATTTCAATCAAATGAGCATGTAATGCATCATGTGATTTCATTCTATTTTTAAATAGCTTAACCATCCCTGAAGACATGTCAAATATTTATTTGTTGTATTTCCTAAATTGTTTCACCTTTCAAACTAGATACTATCATTATTTATAATATAATATTCCACCTAAATTAATGTAATAAATATTTTTCCTTTATCATTAATAATTTTCTTGGTTTCCTCTATTTTATTATCCATTCTTAACTAACATGTCCAAACAACCAGGAATTCTTTTTTGACATTTTTTATATTTTTATAATCTCCATCAGACATGCCACTATTTTAATATTGAATAAAATTCCCTTTCTTGTTATATGAAATATCTTATGGTATTTTTTTCATGCATATCTAAACTTTTTGACCCATTAGATAACATCTACCACAATATTATTTTAATCCTTCATATCTATTTTTTCTTCGCAACTTGGATGATTTTCTAATCACATAATCGTTCTTTGAGAACTTGTTCTCATATTTTCACCATGATTCCACCTGGATTCATTCTTTTTAATATAAATTAAAAATTATATCGGTAAGGATGTGCATTATGACCCTACATTTCGCATTACCAGTAAAAACTTCTAAACTTATATCTTTAACCTTAATATGCATTTTTTCCATACACCTATTTTTGTTGAACTTATTCAACTTATTGGTAATTTTTCCTAAGAGGTAGTGATCTTCACGAATTATTTCTCATTTTCTTTGAAGTAGTAAATTATATCCCATTGTTCTTCTTGGAATTAATTGGTTTGAAAGTCTTCTTTTTCTATTTATATCCTAAATATGACTTGTCACCTTTTTTCTAGTGGTTTTCTATTATTTGGTGCATATATTCCCTTTTCTTCATATTTTTCTACATAAATTTAAGACTTATATTATTTTAATGCCTTTTTATTTCATTCAAAATTCCAATACCATGTGTCCAAATTTATAGCAATTCTAATAATATCCTAAGACCATTCTTCTCTACTTTGGTGGTGTAGACTTTTTATATTTTATATATTTTGAACATTTATTCTTTGGGTAAAACCACCAATATTTATTACATATATTGGACAATATCACTTTATTTTTCTTTTCACATACACACTTGATGTGGCAGGTTTATCAGTACATTTCCACATCTATAATTCCCCAGAGTTTGTTTTGAAACCTATATCCACACTTGAAACAACATTCATTCAAAAGATACTTTTTTGGGTTACATGATACCTTTTTCATAAAGGATAATACCATTTGATTATAGTATGTTCTCATTCAATTATTTGAGTCATAAAACATGATAAAAACTTTTTGGGTAACATCACTTTTTCTATATATATTTAAATTTTCATCTTGTGGTTATTCCTATGTTTTTAATATCACCTCCACCTTTTGAAAATTTATGTTGAGGGATTTCATCTACTCCCTAATTGATCTCATAATTTCTTCCCAATCATTTTATATCTTATTCATTATTTATTAATGTAATTTTCTTTATTCATGTATAGAATTTCCATGATCCTTTTACATGTTAGCTTTATATTCTAGTTTAGTGTCTTTGACAACCACATAAACTTTCAAATGCATGGAAATAATCTACAAATAAAATCTCAAAGATTTATTTCTCAAAAAAACATACTTGAAATTATTAAATATCTTTAGCAAATATTTTATTAAAAAGAAAAATCGTGTCATCCATTACATTAAAAAGTTTTTTGAGAGTGTTAGACATGGAAACCCTTTTATCCAATGCATCTTCCATAATATTATACTCTTCTTCTAGGTTTAATTTTTCTTTATGAAGAGACTTGAAACCTCCAAATATGAAATTTAAAAATTCATTGGGAATTTTCTTCATATTTTCCTTGAGGAAAAAATAAATACCACTAAGTTAACCTTAGTCATCTAGTCTAGAGTAGGCATAATCGTAAGAATCATAATAAATATAATTATTACAAGATATAAAACTTTGGTTACCTTCAATTGGTGGTGTTTTTCCTTTACTATAAGATTATTCATTATCATCCTTGCCTATATATTATTAATACTCTTATAAGTCTCAAAATAATTCTTAATCTATGTTTTCTCACTCACTTCTAGTAATATTGACTTCATAAACACTAACTTGGAAATTTAAAGGGATCCTTAGTGCTCATATACCACATTCAATGAGAAAGGTTGTATTAACCACTAAGAGGAACCTAAATCAGTTGTTTAATTTTTTACAAATTATTTCTTTTCTGTTAAACCTATTAAAATTTTTATGTTTCTTGATCTACTTAGTGATATCTAATAGTCTCACATTCTATGTTGGAATAATAAGAGAGATGAAAACACAATATATTTATTAGTTTTGATAGAAAGACGAAATCCTTTACATGTTTTTTATTCCCCCCAACATGGATTCTCCACTATCATACTATCCATGATTACAATGGATAAAGTATCTAATAGTTATAAAACCCAGTAGTCAATCCTCTTATTGATCCAGGATTTACCACCCAACAATCCAAATTTTCTTCCTTGCTAAGTAATACCCCAAACTTTCTTCTCATACACCCATATCCAACTAAGAGACTTCTTCTACTCTGGTTCCAACCGAGAGACTCCTTCTGCTACTAGAACCAACCAAAAGACTTCCACTTCTATAAAAAACAACCAAAATGCCTAAAATTTGTTGAAGTCTTGACCCAAAATAGGATGATGTTTGATCTTAAGACATGATCTTGTAAAATATTACTTGATGATGTACTCATCAAGTACTATTAACATCCCCAATTCATGTATATAGGTCTTGTACAATAATATTTGATCACCTGTGTATGGTCAGTTTCTTTTGTAAAACTATAATTGGGATGATTCACCCTTCTATTAAAATCCTGAACTCACATGATGTTAGAAAGATATGAACACAAATTATTTGGTATTATTCAAAGAAAGGGTAATCATCCCCAAACTGTAATCAATTTTACTTCATGCAAGAGATCCATATAATAAATTTTCGAAGAAAATTCATTTATGTTCTCTATTATTATGTGCTTCATTAATTATGTTTTAAGGTGTTTATGTATCTTCTCAAAGGATGAAGTATGAATAGTCCACTTTATTGTTCGAATATCATGCACGTGATTCCTTTTTCCCATATTCATGCATGTGCATAAAAACCATCATGAAATCTTTATCCTTAATGAAAGTAGGTATTGAAAACTAATGAGGCTTCGCAGTACCACACCGTCCATGCATTGTTTTTAAGAACAGTGTAGATGACACTATCTCATGGTGTATTAATAAGTTCATGCAAGCTATGTAGTTTTTGCATAGGATTATTTCATTTATAAATGGATGTTCAGATCAAGGTTATTCACAATGAACATTGAGTATACTCTCTACAAGTTGAATCCCTATATGATATCCTCTTCTCCTTTATGTAATAATATATTGAGGCGGGATTATTATTCATGAAACTATTTGTTTCGTGGTGATCTATTTCTATATAAACAAGAGACTCTAAAAAATGATCAGTAACACTACCTCTACAGCCATTACCCTAAGTATTTATAGATATTTATCCACCTCTCATCCTCTGATAATTAACCGCATCGTGGCTCATAGTTTTAAGCCATATCTCAGTATTTTATTAACATAATCCAACACACATTGCATATTTTATTTTATGATTTTGCGATGGATAATCATGATAATGGGATTTGATCGCTTGAATCCTAATTTTAAATCTCGATATCATTATATATGAATGGACTTTTATTTATTCTTATCATCCACTGTAGTATCATATTATTCAAATAGAGGCATTTGGTCTTCATGGATTCAAGGTGAATATTCATACAATATTATTTTCAAGCTCACTAGTCTTATGTCTAGCACTAGAGATGGCTAGAAAAATGATCATTGAGAACTGGTATGCCATTGTGGAGCACTGCTTGTAAATGATGTAAAATATCCTCATTAGGAGTTAGGAGATTATGGATCTCCTTCAATAAGAAGTCCAATATTTTAATAATCTAACATCTAATAATTTATCCATATAAATTTTAATGGGATGGAACGTACACGAGTGAGTTTATCCCATATCGTACATACACAATGTCTAGGCCATGATATATCAATAATTTTATGAACCTTGTTTGATCGAAATAGCTATGGGGTTTGACACAGATTAAAATTGAAAAAAATGGCTCACAAACCGGGTGGACATTCCTTGGACCACTAGAACTAGCCCAGACTGATTCTCCCTATACAGGAGTGCACTCTTATGTGCCTTATACATTGTTCCATTAACCTATCACCATGTGGACTCTATGGGAAGGCTTTCCCATGAGGTTGTCCCTCGGGACTCTTAAAAGTGGTCAAGGGATATCCCTTTTGGAGATTATACAATTTTCCTTCTTTATTATTAATTTACCTTTAATATATAATACTTATAATTTCTAAAAGTAAAGCATAGAATTCTGACCATTCTCAAAATTGATCTCACATGTTATATTCCTCCACAAATTCCTCATGAAAAATAAATATGGATTTATATTTTTTTCCTAGAAACATTTAAATGTTATTCACTTCATGAAAATAATAATTTTAATGGTATTCCACGTTTTTATGCAATTTTCTCTCCTAACAACATGAGATTAACATTTAAAGATCAAATTCAACAACCCTCAAAGTTACCATGTAGAATTTCCCAAGTGTGACATCTAATTACATAAAGTGAACTAATAACAATTCTCTAAGAATCATCACTTCATCAAAAAACATACCAAACACATATTGATAGTTAATTTATAATAAATGAAACACTAGGTCCAACATCATGTGAATTATTTCGAGTAACATTGTTCACAACACTGTGTATTTTCTTTTTCACATATGGTTTTATACATTGATACTTTTTTATTTGATCATAGAATAATATATGTAATACATTACTATGTCACATAAGAGTTGTATTCATATAATAATTATTAAAATAAGGTTTAATATTTGAACAAAAATAAGTTTTTGAAACCTTAAAAATATAATTTTTCGTCCCACATAAAGAAGAAAATCTCCAAGTGTGTCCATGATATGGGAATCACTGCCCAAATACTTTGCAACACGGTGTCACTACATGACAGTTAGTGTTTCATGCCATTAAAATTTCCCTGGAGTCCCACATCATGGCACAAAGGGGTTTTTGGAATGAATATAATTATTTGTGTCCCCAACTCCATTAATAAGTAATTTTCTAGCAAGAGTGATCTATAACATGCTAACCATTGGAAACAAAAATCTATGATGGTGGGACTCCCAAAGCAGACAATATTTTTGGTGGTAGGGACTACTTACTTACTTCTAAAAAGTGGTATCATATCTAAGGATTGCTTTAACCCCTGGTGTAATTTCTAAGGGAGAAATTTTTGGCCCCACATTAAGTAACAAATTCCATAGCATGCTCATGATTTGGACAAACCACCCTTCTTCATTGAAGCATGGTGTCACGATGTGACACATAATATGTCACACTGTGAAACATTCCCATGAGTGCCACATCAGGGATAAAATGGGATTAATACATGAATATATGTACCTCTATCCCCTTTCTCTTCAACATTACATTTCAATAAATGGTTACCTCTAAAAATTGGTATCATATCTGTGGATTTCTTCAACCCCTAGTTTAATTTCTATGGGATAAATTATTGTCCCCACGTTAAGTAACACATTCCATAGCATGCTTATGATGTGGGAAAAACCACCCTTATTCTTGGAAGCATGGTGTCATAATGTGACACATATTATGTCACACTATGAAACATTCCCATGAGTGCCACATCAGGGCTAAAGGGGATTTAGAAATGAATATATGTCCATCTATCCCCTTTCCCGTCAACATTACATTTCTATAAATGGTTATCTCTAACAATCTAACCCTAGGAAAAATAATTTCTTGGGAGTGGGAATCCAAAATATGACAATATTATTTGTGGTTAGGAAAAATAACTAGGTCATAACAGTAATGTGGATGTGAGGGCTTAGAAAATATTAGCACAAATTCATGGATACCTCTCGTAAATACAGATCTCCTTTAAGCCTCTATTTCATATTGTCAAATCTTTCTCTCTATATAATGTTGATTGACACCCAATAAATGATTTCATCATATGGTATTTGTATATGTAGTATAATAAAGATACTACACTACATGATCGCTTCTAGTTCACCTACTCACTTCTTCTTGTGTGCACCACCATATCTATCATGCTTCATGACTATATAAAATCACTATCTTCACATCTGAATCATTTTATATTCAAACTCACTTGTATGTGTGACTCTACCTCACTATATCATCACTATATTGGTTTCTAATGAATTAAAATAAATTTTCATTCATGAATTATATCATGTTTTTATCTCATGAAAATTGAAAACTTATCTCAATCAATAGATGCCTCATCGCGAAGAGATTTTCATGCATGCAGTAAACCCTTGAGTGTACTAGGTTGAAGATAACATCACCTAGATCAGATGATTGGATATGATATATCATATGGTACAATATATTTATGTAACTTTTTTTATTATAGAGTAACTGTAATCACATGCTTTAATCCCATGTTGACTATTTTTTATCCTGTAACCACTTAATAAAAAATCCTCCTAAACCGAATTCTTGAATAGTCATCAGGGTCGACACTTAGATAGATTATCACACTCACATATGGGGTGGTCCACACTTTCCTTCCCTCTTTCATGAAATCATGATCACATCATGAAAACTATTCATACCAATCATGGCTCCCCATGTAATAATTCCCCATATCCTTGCTCTACCACCACTAGAAAGATCAGTGAGCTCATACCCCTCTATGGTTGAGGAATCCTCCCACATGAGTGGGGTGGATGGCTAGTTGATTTTTATTATTAGGAGAAGTCACATAGTAAAAAACTAAGTATGAGATTCCACAAACCTCAAATATAATTCTCCATTTCATAAAATATGTTTTCCATGGAATTCTTAATTATTTTTCATTTTTTTAGGAAAAATATATTTTCATGGTCCTCAATCAAATCAAACTTCTCAATTTATTAACATAAATTCATAAAATCAAAATATTCATTACATTATCTAAATGTTATTCTAATTCAATAAAAGAATCATCAAATTATTCATGTTAAAGAAAAATATGCTATCTTTAAATTTTCATCATCACTTTTCTTAGTCATTAGTACTAGTTCAACAATATCCACATTTAAAAACATTGAATTTTTAAACCTCTCAACTTATTGAAAACAAATTTAGAATCATCATAATTCTAATTTCACTAAGCCTTTTCTGTATATAAATTATGTTGAAAACACATAAACTTATTATTGGTGTTATGATTTATTTTTTAATATTGAAATTCTATAAGTTCAAACATACTCCCAATTGCCTCTTAAACACCAATTATTTTCAAAAAATATCTCTATGGTAAAAAAATTCTTACGGGATAGAAAATATAACTTATTTCTTTTTATTGGGAATATTTAAAAAATAAACTATTTTTTATATAATATATTTTTTTATTTTTGTTTGGGACATTTTTATTTGAAAATAATTATTTGAAAAAATATACAACTGATGGGTGGTAGGAACTCATTCCCATATATTTTTAAAAATACTTAGATAAACACTTTATCCTCGATAAAGAGTTTTATCAAAATATTATTCTTAAAACATGTTATAAAAATTTATGAATCACATCCCATGTTTATTCATTTAATAATTTCATATGTATTTGTAAAAACTCTTTGTTATTGAACAAATTCTCTTATCACCTGATGGAAATGGGATAAAGATACACATATTTTACTTATATTCATTTGAGCTTGATAAAATCCTTTATAACCAAATCCTTGATATAGTAAATATTTACCTCATCTCATGAATATATACTACAAGCTCAATGAATTATTCCTATTATTCGGACCTCATATATATTTAAAACACTTAGTAAAATATAAATTTAGTATCACATACCCTTCAAAATCATAGAATTGATTTCTATAACATCCATATGTGACATGGATATTCCATGAATTTTCATTAAATCTTTCAGGTATATCTTGGGTAAATCATTCATATTAAAGTATTAATAATACTTATTGACAATTATAGGTTTCAGCAACCTTGATTTATTTCTTTAAGAAACACTATTAAACTTTTCAACCAATGTTTCTTCTTCTATTTTGATCTTTTTTTACTTTTACTATCCACAAAGTACTAGAATTCAAACATCTTATTTAAAATTCATCAATTCTCCATGCCTTGAGAATATCAAGTAGAATTTTCATGAATTAATTCACATTGTTGGAAAATTTTCACTAATGAAAATGGAATGAATTCACCAACTAGAGGAATAAATTTTAATCTCCCCCTAAATCATGTTATAGAAGTATAAAAATCATAACTATATGTATCAAAAATACCACATCTCATTTTATTTAAATAAAAATGGTTTTCATTCACTTTTAAATAGCTAAATGAGACAAAATATGCTTCTTATGACTAGTTTATTCAAGATAGAAGTATCCAATTAATCAATGAACAAACTCTATCTCCCCATTACTTGAAAAACAAATTCAGGCTATGATTCATTTCACTTGCTGACCTTTTTTATATTAACAACAATTTTAAATCATAAATTTGATATCATATATGTATCATAATAATATAATTAATTTATTTAACCATTAAATCTTCAAGGAAACCCTTAGTATCACTATATCATTTAACATATTCAATCATATTTAATATCATTTATCGTATCAAATCATATTGAGTATATGATACTAAAATGATTGGTGTTCCTAGTCATATTGAGAATATGATTAGAGAATAAAATTTCATTGGTCATTTTTCTTATAATTCCTTTGAAACTCTAAATGAATAAATTTATTCTTTCCTAATAATCTAGATTCAATTTTTGAACATCATCAATATGTGGTTACTAAGGAACGAACCGTTATAATACATATAATATTCCTTAATAACTTTTATTAAATTACCAATATTTCTCATGGACATTTCTTAAGTTAGCATTCTTAGGGGATACATACATAAATTTACTCATTTCCATGTATTAGTAATATTTTTTAGCTTGATGGTGAAGATTAAATTATCAAAAACATAATATTATATCATATGAGTATCATGTATTTTAAACCAATTAATAAGGGATTTTATTAAATGGGATATCACTAAAATGATGACCTATTTTAAAATCAATTTTACTAATTAGTAGGACAAGATCTATATTTCATGAAGAATTTCACGGGTTATGATGTTAATAATCCATGACTATAGAATATCACAGTTCATTTTTAAGTTTTGTATTACATGTGGTACATGAAATTGAATATTATATACATTTATATGGATATAAACTAAAATCTTTGGATGTTATAATGTGTGTGTGTTTTTTTGACATTTGAAACATAAAAAAATGGAACAGATTCAATAATGGGACATAGTTGAAAAAAACATATTTGGTCCTTAAAAACATTTAATCATTTGATTGATGTGCATATTGTATGTTTAGGAGAAAAGTCATCCAATAAAACTCAATTAATCGTCCAGTATTTTAGTAGAGGATCTTGAGGAAGAGGTATAAGAGACACAAAAAATTGGTTTTTATTAAACATGATGAATTTTATCATTGTTTTATAAAAACATCAAAAAGGGCCCCTTATCAACACTAAAAAAAATATTTGATAAAAGGTCACCTAAAAAAATCATATTGTCTTGGGAGGCCAGTGGGATTCGAACAAATGTTCTCTTAGTTGATGTACGGTTGAATAATATCTTAAATCAATGAAATCCCACTTCGTACCTATGTAATTAGGTCTTTCACTCCTTCTATATATCTATTTGTATTATTACATATATTATTTTATATTAAAAAAATGTTTTTATTTATTTAATTACAATTACATTAACACACATGCACAATTTATATATTTAAATAGTCAAGATATATATATATATATAAACATATATATATATATTTAAAATAAATATATTACAATATTATTATAAATAAACAATATTATTAATAATTTTTTCAAAGAACTCATATTTGAAGATAACATGTCATGAATTTTATTTTCTAAAATATATATTTTAATTTAAAATTCCAATTATTTCTTCTCCAAATTGGGGTTTTATTTTTTGAATTTATATTGATTTAAATTCATTCATTTCATATATTACACACATATAGAGGGATCAAACATAAATTATATTTATAACAATTATTTCAAAAAAATACTTTTCAAATTTAAATTTACTATGATTTTTTATATCAAAAATTATAAATATATTAAAACTTAACAATATAGATATTAGTATATGTTTAAATATAATTCAAATGCTGATTTTAAATTTTATTTTCCAAAATATATATTCTAATATTTAAAATTTTAAAAAAATTATGTTTAAAAATTATATTTCTTGGACATAATAATATTTTTAATTTAGTATTTATATATATTAAATATAATTAATATATGTTGATTTCTATCACAATAGAGTAAGGATTTAGATTCAAATAAGCTTTCAATATTTTATATATCGTTAATATTTAGAATTATTTCGTAGGGTTAGATATATATAACATATATTCACGAGTACAATAAAACATTATAAATAAATCCTCCTTATTTCAGGGGATTTGTGTTATCTCCCAGAGGAAACATTCATAGAGATTATCACCAGGACATTGCTCTGTACGGTCATTCGATCCCAAATTCTCTACCAAAAATTCAACTCACCAACATGGGAGTATGTGTTCGGCCAAAGCCTAACCCAAGAGATCAACACCACATCCATATTTATCTTTTACAATGAATCCTTTCATGGCCCCTCCTAGACCTTCATATCCACCTCTAATTCTGGTTTAAATTACATTGATGGTCTTAACCATGAACATGATGCAAGAAACCTTTCAACCTAGGTGACTTTCCCATGAGGGGAATGGAGTTCGTAGAAATGGTGGAGCCTGATCTTCTACTGTGTGGGGAAGTGGGGTCCCAGATCCTAGAGTTTTATGTTTGAAATCCCACTAAACTATAATGACGTAGGCTTCCAAATCCTATGGCATGGTTTCCCACTGTATCCATGTCTATGGTGGTGTTACGCTCCATCCCACCCTATTAAAAAATAATTCATTTCTCAAATATACATCACACACTCCAGAAGAAGGGGCCAAGGATCATTCAAGCCCTATGTTCTGAAGTCTTACACTCTTGAAAATGGTTATAGAGGTGACATAAGGGTGGGTTGTGGGTGCCTTGGTATATTTTTATCTTATGTGGAGATGATCCTATCATCTCTAGTGAAAACTTATTATATTGGATCCCCACCAAAAAACAATTCCTAGCCATTGACAACAATAGAAGGTGGAAACTAGTGATAAAGGGATGGAGGAAGATGATGTGGTGAACTACCAGGGGACCTTTTATCTTCCATTACCAGTGAGCTAAATGAAATGGTGTTGGGAACTAGAGTAGTTGGTATTGTATAGGGGCATTTGGGAATGGTGTGAAAGCTTGTGGGAGGAGGCTTCAAGTTGTGGGTTATAAAAGATCATGAGTGGATAATGGTAAGTATAACGGTGGGTGTTCAGAGTCTCTCCAGTGGGATTTCTATAGATGGGGATCATCATATATGAGGAGTGCATTAATGTGGGGTACTAAAATCTAGTGAACTGGAAGTGTCGGGTACTTAGGCAAGGCCTCTTGAACATTGGTGTCGAGTAGGTCTTCACCTTCTAATCTAACTTGAAAAACTACAGGTTGTGATCTTTAATCATTTTTCATTTCTATATTGAAGAAACCAAATATTGAAATTTAAGTGTGTGAAACTAGTCGACATCATCATTGTGATCGTGGAAATTTGAAGACCCAACCTTATCATTAATTAACATGTATTTAGAACTATTTCTACCACAATATATTGTATTAAAAAATTTTAATTAATCTTTTTTTCGTTAATTTTTTAGTTTATTTCATTGATTTTATTTATTTATTTATTTATTTCTTACATATTGAACCATATATTTTTATTCCTGTTATAAGGATTCTTAAACTTTTAGGGGTGTTAAAATATTATAATTTTATAATTAATTATTTTTTATAATTTTTTATTTCTTATATTTTAACATTGGACTCTAGAAACTCTTCTATGTATAGATTTTATATTTTCTTATCCACTATTGTGTATAATTTCAAAAGTAAATTAGTGTCATAGAAGGGAATCATTTTATCTAAACCATGAGAAATGAAAACATTTTCCCTCATTAAAATATTTAAATATATTCATATATTATATTTAAAATAATATAAACCATATAAATTGTGTATATATGTTGCATTGAAACCAGCATTCTAGAAAGAGATGTCCTTTGGAAGCCACATATGCAAAAATATAGTATATGAAAGGTGATAAACATTTTTTTTGTGTACTGGTGCATTTGAAACAGAGAATCATGACACTTCGTCCATGCATTGTCTACCTACATATCAAAAATAGTTACAACACACAAGAAAAACATATGAATGAAAACAAAAGTAAAGTAGATAAAATTTTAATATAATAATTAATTTGGTTTGGAACAAGTCCCACTCCATGATAAATTGAACAGGTTTAATCGAATAAAAATAAGAGGTTACGTCAAAATATGATTATATGGTCACCCCAATTCACAAGATAATAAAATTTTAATTTTCAAAATGACATTTATTGTAAAAGAAATCTCACTAATCCATTTATTGATGAGTTCCAAATTAGGGAACCAGTGGATTTAGTTCCATCACCATCTAATATCCATATAAGACCCTCTTCTTGATCATAGAAATGACCAACGACCTATTGATCACACCAAAAAAAAATTTTCATCTATTGAATAGTGCATTCATCCCAAAATCATCATACTACATGTACACTTACAGAAGATGATGATGTATTTAGTTTCGATCCAAATTCTGGTCCCAACTTTCCACCCTATCAAACTTCTCATCACACATTTGGTAGTTTCATCTTTTTGGATGTTATAGTAGTTATCCAAAAATCACATATCATAATAAGACTTACAATCTCTAACATGATAAACACTTTCAAGGATTTACCATAAATTATTCTAGGACACTATTCAACATGTTCTAAAATATAACTTTCTATCCATTTTTTAATCCTTGATCTCATAAATTCCAAACAATCTAAGCCTCACTAAAGTGAAGAACTAGTCCAAAGTTTCCTAAGTTATGAATTTAGATAGAATATCTATCATATTATCAATCACACTCACCTTATTTAGTTCCAACATTTCATATTAAATAATATTTAATATATGGGAGTAATTTATCTAAATGTGTTTCATCCATTAGTGAAACACTAAATTCTTTTCCAATTGAATCACACATTGGTCTTCATTTAATTTTTTTTTTATTTATTACTTTATTATGATTCACTATACTGGTTCCCTCAACAACACCACAATTAACCAAATTTTATAACCTTAACATACTTAGATTAATTCGTATAAAATGATACTAAAGGTTTAATTATTAATATATAGTTCATGATAGTGCTTTCAAAATAAAAACAAAAATCCATTGGTTCCCTTTCTTGAGTTTATATCTCTTCCAAAGTTAGAATGTGCAAACCATTGTAATGGATCATTTGTTTCAAAACATAGTCCCGGATCAACTAAACTATTTGGATATTATTAAACCCTATAAATAGATACATAGTGATTAATTCTTGGATTAAACAAGAACCTTCTAACTATACCAACCAAATGAGAAATATCAACCCTTTTACAGACAATGGTGTAGAAAAGAAATCCGAAAGGTGATTCATATTGAACCTTCTCCATTTACATAGCCTACTCATCCTTTTTATGTTCCTTATCCTTGGAAAATGTGAAGTGTCCTACTAGAGAGTGTGAATAGGTTTAGAATTTCTCATTCTTAATATATCATAATAATTTGGATGTACTCTAACTAGGATAAGAAAAATATTTTTAAAATCTATTATCTTTCAAAACTCATCCAAAAAATCCTTTTTGAGGAACCAGGATCCTTCATCTTTAATCTTTTAAAAAATAATTCCTTCAAATTCACCATCCTTTCCTTTATTAGCCAAGTTAAGTGAAATTCATCAACACAAATAGAAATCGTGAAAAACTACCATTGTAAAACACCTTCTGATTATAGCACTGATTCAAATTTCACTAAATTAACTCACATTCTTCCATGAAGGCATCAAACATCATGATCCACTATCTTAGTGACTGGTTAATCCCATACATACCTTGTTTTAACCTTCACATTAGATCTTCCATTCCATTCAATACTAAACCTTCTGATTACTACATGTATAAGTTTTCCTTTAAATCATCACAAAAGAATGTGGTATTGACATCAAGTTATTTATGAAATAGAACCTCCTTAGAAACAAATATTATCACCATATAAATCAGCATGTTCCTAAAAAAGAATAAAAATATCAATATAATTCAATCCTTCCAATTATTTAAACCCCTTTATAACCATATACAAATTATACCATTCCTTACCTTCTAATTCATCCTTTAGACAAACCCATTTTTCAGTACCCCCTTTCATTATGAAACTTCTATTAGATTTATTATATAAAAACATGAAAGAAATCTAATTATTTCTTCATTAATAACACTCAAAACAGGGATTTTATCAAAATACTTTCCTCATTCATTAATTTTGGTTATTTACTATATATAATTAGTAATTATTTCATTCCAGGATAAAACCATTTCATTGGTCTTCAATCTATAGTTGGAAACATTTTTCTTTATGGTTACACATTCATTCTAGACCTTGTGATTCTGAAAATCTACCTCGATCTTCCAAATTAATTTAAAAAATTTCTACATCATACCTTGGTACTTATGGAATCTAAATATATTATATTATGTAACTTAATTGTTCCTCTCAAACTTTTGTGCTCATTGAAAAATCAGGAATCGCTTTGACTTTGTTCAAATCAACCTTGACATGGTCCATATTTTCTTCCAACTGAATCTTTATCTTATTTCCAATCCTTCCATAGGATCACCTCATTAGAGATATAGTGGTTCTTTTAAAGTCTAATAACAATTATTAGAACATTATGAAGTAATTTAAAACCCTATTTCTATAATATCCTGAGAAAAATATGTGAAACTTTAGTATAAAATTGAAATTAAGAAAATATTTAAATATGTATTCTTTACATGGAAGAGCCACTACAAAATCATTGAATTCCATCACATGGGTTTGAGATAAATCACTAAGTGGAAAAAAGAAGCATCCCACCACCATAGTGTGTCCACAGGAAGTGCCTGAATCACATGTCATATTTGTGGGATTCTCATTTCTCCCAAAATGTGTTGGAATCTTAGCATGTAAAGGAAGAATTTGAAGAGATCTATGGATATTTAGGAGTTTTATCCAAGAATAATCAAAGAACAAATACTTCCATCACATGATAGTAATATATATAGTCAACTAAGGAAACTCCTTGGGTGTTATCTCATTAATCCATGCATTTTAATGCATGGATAAATTCCACGGTCATAAAATGAATTCATATCATGAATTAATTTTTTTCTACTGTTTCATCTCAGGAAAAAAATGATTCAATGATATATTCATAGAAAATTGAACTGTCCCAATGATAACTATTATCATAATTATTTTAAATTGTATTCCCCTTTTTGTATGAAAATTAAAATTTTCATTGAATACATCAAATATATATAAGGCTTTAGGGAATATCTCTATCAATATTCTAATTTCAAAAAATCCTAATAGAATTTATTCCATTTAACATTTTATTGTGTACTATACCATAACTCATGAAACCATATCCAAAACTCCTTTTGGATTTCTAAACAATTATTTTTAAAATTTATCATTAACTTCACATTATATCACATCATAAGTGATATTATGATAATACACATCCAAAACCACAATAAGATTAACTCTAGAAATATTTTGGAGTATCTATCTATGTCAAACTCAATACCCATTTAGTAAACCATGATATGTCACCCTATGTGCCTTTATAGAATTAACAACAAATACAGATCTCTAGATACATATATTTAAGTGAAACAATTCCTCTAGAAAATCCTCATTGATACTCAACATATAAAGGGATATAACTTGATCTATATAAAACATATTAATCACTATATTTTTACCCACCAACCTACATCATATGAAAATGTGAATTTTTATATTTTCATTTTTCCAAGACATTGAGTGACCATGGGACATGGAACATCATGTCAATCCTATATAGAAAACTAACATGTTCTTGATTCCATGAGTGTACAATGATCTAATTAATGAATACCTCACATGGAATTCAAAATTTTGTATAAGGAAATCTCATATACATTTTCCAGATATATATATATAATATCTTGGTGTGGCTACACACTTCGATAGTCTATCTCAATTGGGGGCCAAAATTTCAAACTCATCATATGTGAGGAAAAATCCCATATTTGTTAGGTTCCAAAAAAAGAAATGATGAACAACATACCCAACCACCCACATATTAGATAATTCAATATGTAGGATTCCATAAATAGGGAATCAATTTATAAAGGTTTAACACCACAAGATTCCATGGTACATTTCTGTTTGAATAATACGATAGCGTGCGAAGTATGCAACACCGAGTTCAAGCGCACCATGACCTATCAAACTAGCCGTTTTAAAAGCGGTGATGAATATTAATAACAAAAATTTGAATTTTATTTACCCCATATAATTTTAATATCCATATTATTTGTTTCTTAGACATAATATAAGAACAAATTGAATTTTTCATATAAAAAAGTATATTTCAGAAAATGCAATTTTAGCGCCTTTTAATGGAGAACCCTTTTTAAATTAAATTTTTGAAACTTTTATATATTAAATTTGACAAAATAAACTAATTCTTTAGAATTTGGACATAAAAAATTTAGTTTGGGTAAATTTTCATTGCTTTTTTGATAACTTTAATATTTTGATGAACAGTGAAAAATACTAAATTTTAATTAAAAACAACTTTTTTAATCAAACAAAATTTATAATGTTAAATTATAAATTTTAATGTTTTTGAAGCATAATTAGATTATATTTTATCATTTAATCCAATTCCAGTCTTTGGAAGTTATTTTACATTTAAATCGGATATAAACACATATCAATCTTTTGATAGTTTTTATTTATCAAAAACCAACTTTCTGGTTTTGACAACATGAATATTTTTTTAATTTAATTAATACAACTTCTATGTTTTGAATTTTTTAAAATAGACATAATTTTTGAATTGGTAATATCAAATTATTTTTGGGTAAAGTTTTGGTATTTTTCTAAAAACATTCAATTTTTTATGATTAGTGAAAAACACTACGTTATTGTTTAAAGTTTACTTTTTATTTTAATAATTATTTTAAATTTAAATTTTAATTAAAGTAAAATACATACATAATACCAATATTAGTCCAATTTAATTCATTTCAGTCATTTTACAATAAGAATAAATATATAAAATTTTATTGAACTTTTTATCGTCTTTTACTCACCTTCTATGCATATTTAAAAATTTGCATAAAACATAATTTTACCTATTATGTTAATTGAGTTTCAAAAATCTAAGAGACACGGTTGAAATTATTAATTAAAATGTGGTTCAATAGGATGAAAATATTTTTTGGTTAATAGTAACTTTTGAATTTTATTTACCACGGTTAAAAATAAATAGGGTAATTAAATGTAAAAATGATATTATAAATACCCTAAAACATGTATTAATTTTATTGGATAAGTGTATTTAGACCAAAATAAACCTTATGAATAATATATGATCCTTTGGGTCCACTTGGATGAGATTAGGACATTTATTATTATTTTATTTAAAGAAGAGTTAAAAGTGTTAAATTTAAAGTTTAATAACTAAATAATTTTTAATATAAGGTTATACATAAGATAAATTTTACTATAATATTCATTAGAAATATAAAATATTTCCTACATTTTGGTATTTTATTTATAATTTTTACACATTAAATAATTAAATTTATTCATGACACAATGATGATGTAGTAATTACCTTATTATTGAAAGATTAAAATAATTGATATTATAAATATTAATGTAATTGTAAATTGAGACTTTTGATGTATTCCACTAATTTTATAGGTTAATATGAAGTGTTATGGTTTATTAAATAAATATTTTGGAAGTTATAAAGTTTTTATAAATTTCAGAAAAACCGAACACTAAATAGTGTCAAAATTGACATAAATGAGTTTTTAAAACAAATACTATATTATTAATTGATATACTATTTCTAAAAAAAATAATATTTGGAAAAAGTACTTAGATAACGTTATTTATATCAATAATTAACCACTTGGTGTTCTCTTGTATTTTTATAGTAATTTTATTAACCATTTATTACAATAATACAATAATACATGGTAAAAGTTAAACTATTTAACTAAGAGTTAAATCTAAAAGATAAGGTTAGTATGGTGACCTAAACATCTCTAAAACCTATTTACTGAGATGTTTTTGACCCATACCCACCTTATCCTCTAATTAAAGCTTTTTTGAGCCATTATAAACAGAATATGAGTGTATAATAAAATAATATTTCAAGATTTTCCTAAAGTGACCATCACCTCTCTTATAAAAGGGTACTTCCCCTTCTCTCAAAATCACTCCTCCAATGCTATTTGGCTCGTCCAAACCCTGATAAAAAATTATCCCAAATACCCTAACTTAAATATAGAGGCCTTAAATTGATCATAATCCAATCTAAGGAGCCCTTTTGATCAAATCAAAAGGAAGCACCCGAAGAAGAGTTAATAATTTCATCACCTCTTTCAAAGTTCTTTTCTTCTTCCACTTCCTCTTTCTTTGTTGTTTACATATGAAAATAATAAATCTAGTCCCTAACACATAATATTATTTTATTATAAAAATGGTACAGCCATATTCATTATTCTATCCATCCTATGAATGATAAAGTCACCATACGTGCATACGTACGGCTTACCATCTCCACGTCGTGGTGTAGTTTGTTATTCAACACATCATCATTTGGATGGGTATAATAATGATTATAATTGATTTAAATAATAAATATAACATGTTAATGATTCTTTATATATGATATACCATCCATTTACAAATGATTTCACCATCAATAGAACAGTATTGTTGATCGTGCGTATGTACGGATTGTCGTCTCTACGAACACAGTGAGATTCATTCCCCAGCATAACCATTCAAGAATAATTTTCGTTTTATGATTAAAAATAATTTTTATGAACTTAATAACATTATTTATATGAATAAAATACATCCTATATATATCAAACATGACTTACGTAACAAAAAATATAAAGAAAAAAATCAATTAACACTTGAAACAGTGATACTAGTGAAATATTATTAACAAAGCTATATTAAAAGATCATATATGATATCATATTTATGTCTGTGGTTATTTTATAATTTAATAACAATTATTTAATCATTATATAATAGGTTAACCTACCCTCTACTAATAAAATGTACAATGTGGGGGGTTTTCATCTCACTTCTTATTCTCGTGAGATTCATGCTATATTGACAACATTTCCATTTATGTGGTGTATGTACAACCCATGATTGTATTATTTGTGTAATATAATTTAATTTATGGGTATTTAAATCTTCATTTTATGGTCCTTATTTCATGGGTGTATGTTTTTTAATTTACCAAATCGATAAGGGAATTTCAAATTTTAATTTCCACTCATATAGTTTTACGCAAACTTTGTTGATTATTTTACTCCAATATAATGTGTGAAATAACTATTTATTTATTTATGTATTAATTTTCACTCCTCCTTTTCTAGATATACTTTTTATACACATAATCACTCCATTTATAAATTCTCAAGTCATCAATATTAACTTTATAAGAGTAATATTAACTCAATTTCCATTCATTGTGTTAAACATCCAAGTCATTGGTGTTGTTTTTACAAGAATATGTGTTAATGTCCTCGGATTGATTTACACTGAATATCCAAAAATATTGAGTGTATTTATATTTTTTACTCAAAATTATTTCATTGATTTATCATTAACCTAATTATATGGTCTTTACAAGGTATTTCATCTTAATTTACATTCCATTGAGACTTTTTTTTTGTTATGTGCCAATTCACTTTTAAATTGTGTATATATTGTAATTGGACATAGTATATCATGAATACCTTTATTATAATGAAATTATAATGTTTTTATTACCTCAATTATTTTAATTCAAGCTTCTCCCATTTGGTTAGGAACTCTAACTAACGTATCATTTTAAGTGTTTTAAAGATTTATTATTCTAAATAATTTTCATTAATGTTTATGTTTTAAAAATGGTGTTAAGGATTTATTTATATGGACATGAATGTTTTAAAATTAAAATTACTTTTAGAAGTTTCAAAGTGGTACGGGAAACTTTGAATCAAAAATCTATTTTTAATAGATTATTCATAAATAGTGAGACTTTTAAATGTTTTCAAGAAAAAGGGGATATTTCTCTCAAATAGTTTTACCAATTATTTTCATCTATGTAATTATCCTTTATTATTCTTACTTAAGGAGGATTTAATATTATAAACTCTTTTATATTGTCTTTAATGAGTTATGTTTTACTGTGTATGTGTTATTTTTATACCATTCATGGTTTGTGGTTAAAATATTGACATTTTGAATACAAGTTTTAATATGAATGTTTTGATTTTGTTTCAAAATTTTCATATAAAGAATGCATTGGGCTTAGTAAGTGACCAGTGGAGCCTGCTATAGCTCTTACATGCATCGGTAGGTCTCATTAGACAAACTAGTGTCTTGGAATAAGGCCTTGACAAAATCATATTTTTAGTCTTGGAATTATGCCTTGACTATATGGTTATGATGTCCGGAATTATGCATTCCATCATTATGAAATAGATATTATTATTACATGAGATTATTCGACTAGTAGAATATCCATGTGAATAAGTAAATGGAATTATTTGATTTATCATTTCCATATTATGATGAAGTTTATGTTTTAAAGGCTTTTGTTGAAGTCTTGTATGTTGCCTTAAATTTTTATGATTATTTATGATATTTTCTGCTATATTGTTATCCTTACTGAGCATTTGAGCTCACCCCTTTATTATGATTTCTTTTTCCCATGATGTGAAGAATTATATTTTACTTGACTTGTAGTGATATGGTAAGGGATATGAGTTTGTTAATAGGGGACACATTTTTGTTGTTATTTTTATGACGTAATGTAAGAATTATGTATTAATCTAGTACTTCCAAGGCTACTAAACTAATCAATCTTTCGATACTTGATCTCTTGAGATCATTCCAATGTTATGTAATAATGCATTGACTCTGGGAAACTGGGTTCAGGGCGTTATATTTTCTATTATAGGAAGTTTTGTACAAACATTTAAAAATATATTTAGAAAAACTCTGATTAGAGAACATTACCCTAAGATAGACTTTGAGGATTAGTATAGAAAAACTTCATAGAATTTTGGTAATGTTGAAATTTTATGTATTTTCCAAGAAATAAATCACTGTCTAGATAAGAATAGGTAGATGTGGCTCTGGAACAGAGGTACCTAGGAGTGAAAAATCCAACAAGGATTTAGGGCATGACTCGGGGTATCCTGGTATATGACAACGGGCCTTGCTTCACTCTTAATTACGACACTTTCGAGGGATATGCTTAGGATAATTCACGTTTTCTTTAAAAACTGATTTGAATTTTTTTAATATGAGATTATAATAATTAACCTCGATTAATCCTATGGTGTTTTAGACTGAAAATAAGGTGTCATGATATTCTCTAAATGATTTTATGACTATTTTTACTCACACTCTGCTTTTTGATTTTAGTCAATGGATGGATTCCAAGGAATTCATAGTAACATTGAACATGATGTACAAGGTAGGAACATTGGTGGAAATGAGAAACAAAATGGAATGTTGATAATCATAAAAGATATCATGTTCATGAAGAATCAATTTTCCAAAAATATGATCGACAAAATATACATTAATCAACTCCTGAACTCAGCAAAGAAGATAAAGGCAGAGAATGATAAGAGATCTAGCAGTGGAGACCATGGAGAAATGAAAGATCATTTTCCATCATGTAGGAAATGTCGAAGGAGACACCCAGGAAAGTGTCTCAATGGAACAAAAAAAATGCATTATGTGTGGGAAATAAGGACATAAAGTAAATTATCGCTAATGAAAAATGAAGAGTACTATGGAATAAAATAAAAATGATCCTAAGAATCCGTTTATAGTCATTTTCCATAAATTTAGGGGACCTGGGCATTACCTGAGTGAATTTCCTATTCTATAGGATAAACTATAAGTCAAGAAAGAACCTATGTGGAAATAAATGGATGGAGAAATGTTTAAATGTATTAATGCTCTTTGTTGAGGGGAATACATTAGAAGAATTTTCTCTAGAATGTGTAACCCTACAGTTTCTTATATGAAAATTCTATTTGAGGATGAATTATCTTTTATTTTGGGGAAATAGTTTTAAAGAACCATCTGGGTTTATATTATACTTTAATTAGAGTGAATTATATATTATTACTTTTTGGGAGGAAAATGAAAATTTTGAGATAACATTTGTGGTTAAAATATGTTATGGGTATTTTTGAGGAATTTATCTCATTTTTGGTAATGTTACAAAATTATATAGATATTGAAAAAAGACAACACACATACCATGTGGTAACCCGTCTCGTCGAAAAAAAGCTACAATAATCGAACCTACAACCAAAGTGCAACTAGGATTTATTGTCTACAACAGGACTAAGTGAAGTCCCTGATTAGCATGACTAATTCTATTTACTTAAATGATTTTATGGATCAAGAATATGTTGATTTTGGGAAATTATTATTTATCCTTAGTATTGGAAAATGATTTGGTGATTAAGTGATAAATGTTATTTTGGAAGACTTTCTCTCTTTTGGGAACACTATACGCATAAGTAAAATAGATTACTATGGGATTTCATTTAAGGAGTAATGGTGGATTTTTTTTGGAAGATTGTATGTTTTTTTTTGGATTTATAGATATTTTGGATGTTTATGAAAAATGATTAATCTATCATAGGGAGTATGTGCATAGGTTAATTACCTTTAAGTATGTGACTTTGATATTAGTCAATGTTATTTGGAGATAAAGGATAAGATTTATCCTGGAAGACAATGTGATCAAATCCTTCTAAATTTTGGGTTTCAAACATAGTGTGGATTTTTTTAATAACATTAAGGATAATTGTTTTTTTTGAATGGTCCTTGTTGAAATATGGGTATTTTTTGTTTAATTTTGGAGATTAATTATAGTATTTATTTCTATAAAAGATTATCCTTTTTATGGATCATCTGATCTTGTACTAACCTTTTTAGTTTTGGTTGATTTCTAAAGATAAGGGAAATATATAGGTCATCATTTGTGGATTATGTGATCTTGTAGAAGTTGATTCTAGCACTTCAGGTGTGACCAAGCCATCTTGAATACTTATCTTTTAGAGTGAAAAATGAGTTTCTGGTAGAAATTAGTTAAAGGATAGAACTCTACTAATAAAGTATTATTTTTCTTATTCTATGAATAAAATAATTATTAAAATTTAGGGAGAATATCTTAAAACCAAAATTGTGTTATCCTAATACCTTGTGTTTTGTTGAAATGGCGATATTTTAAATCATCATAGATTTATGGATTTGAGACCCTCAATTTTCCATTCACTTGTTTCTGATTGATGACCACAATCACTACCTCTAAATATTTACATTTTTCCTCCAATTATAATTTCCACCAATATTCGCTAATTCAATATCTTAATTTTGTGGTTACTTTTTCTTTTCCCTTTCCCTCTTATTAAGACTAAATTTTATTAACCCTATTTTCGATGTGGGTTTTCCACAAAGGTGTCTTCTATTTTGTAACCTTTTATTTCCAAAGAACAATTTCAAATTGTGAGGATGCAATTTTTTGAAAGAGGGAAGAATGTAACACCACAAGCTTCCATGATACGTTTCTCTTTGAATAATATGATAGCATGTGAAGTACACAATAATGAGTTCAAGCGCACCATGACCTATCAAACTAGTCGTTTAAAAAGATGTTATGAATAGTAATAACTAAATTTTTAATTTTATAAAATCTATATAATTTTATCATCCATATCATGTGTTTCTTAGACATAATATAAGAACAAATTTAATTTTTCAGATAAGAGAAGTATTTTTTAGAAAAAAAAACTTTACCACTTTTTTATGGAGAACACTTTTTAAATCAAATACTTGACACTTTTATATATTCAATTTGACAAAATAAACTTATCCTTTAGAAGAAAGACATAAAAATTTAGTTTGGATAAATTTTCAGTACTTTTTTAATAACTTTCATATTTTGATGAATAGTGAAAAATACTAAATTTTAATTAAAAACAAATTTTTTAATCAAAATTATTTATAATTTTGAAATATACATTTTAACGGTTTTGAATTATAATTAGAATATATAATTTTATCAATTAGTCCAATTTTAGTCATTGGAAGTAATTTTAAATTTAAATTGGATATAAACACATATCAATCTTTTTATAGTTTTTACTTCTCAAAAATAAATTTTCTACTTTTGACAACAAGAATATTTTTTTAATTTAATAAATACATCATTTATTTTCTGAATTTGGTAAAATAGGCATCATTTTTTAATTTATAATAACAAAATTACATTTGGGTTAATTTTTGGTATTTTTTTGAAAACCTTCAATTTTTTATAAATAGTGAAAAACACTGCATTATTGTTTAAAGATGACTTTTTATTTAAAAAATTGTTTTTAATTAAAATTTATTTTAAAGTCAAAATAGATACATAATTCTTATATTAGTCCAATTTAATCCATTGAGGTCATTTTGTAATAATATTTGATATATAAAATTTTATTGAACTTTTTACCATCTTTTACTAACCTTCTAGGCACATTTTCAAATTTTCCTAAAACCTAATTTTACGGCTTCGGATAATTGAATTTTAGAAATCTGAGAGATATAGTTGACGTCATTAAGTAAAATTTTGTTCAATAGGATGAAAATATTTTTCGGTGAATAGTAACTTTTGAATTTTATTTACCACTTTTAAAAGTAAATAGGGTAATTAAAGGTAAAAATTATATTTTAATTACTCTAACACATGTCCTAATTCTATTGGATAAATTTATTTCGACCAAAAAGAACCTTAGGAATAAAATATGATCATTTTGGTCCACTTGGTTGAGATTAGGACATTTATTATTATTTTATTTAAAGAATAGTTAAAAGTGTCAAATTCAATGTTTAATAACTAAACCATTTTTAATATAAGTTTATACAAAAGATAAAGTCAACTATAAATATTAATTAGAAATCTAAAAATATTTCTTACATAATTCTATTTTATTTATAATTTTAGACATTAAATAATTATATCTATTTATGACATAGTGATGATGTAGTAATTACCTTATTATTGAAATATTAAATAAATTGATATTATAAATATTAATATAATTGTAAATTGAGACTTTTTATCTATTAAACTAATTTTCTAGGTTAATATTAAATTTTCGGGTGGATTGAATAAATTTTTTTCGAATATAATGTTCTTATGACTTTCACAAAACCCAAATACTAAATAGTGTCAAACTTGACGTAAATAAGTATTTAAAACAAATACTATATTATTAATTGATATTATATTCCTAAAAATATAAATTTAGGAAAAATTAATTATATAAGGTTATATATATCAATAAAGAACCACTTAGGGTTATCTTGGATTTTATAGTAAGTGTATTAACCATTTATTATAATAATACAAGAATACGTTTTAAAAGATAAACTATTAAACTAAGAGTTAAATATAAAGATAAGGTTAATATGGTGACCTAAACCTATCTAAAACCAAATTATTGAGAGGTTTACGACCCAAACCCACCATATCCTTGATATAAATCTTCTTAGAGCCATTATAAACCAAATATTATTGTATAAAAAATAACATTTCAAGCTTTTCATAAAGTGACCCTCACCTCTCTTATAAAAGGGTATTTCCTCTTCTCTCAAAATCACACCTCCAAATCCATTTGGATCTGAAAACCCCTACTAAAATATCCTCCCAACTACCCTCAATTAAACCTATTTTCATTAATTTGATCAGAATCCAACCTAAAGAGCTCTTTTGATCAAATCAAAAAGAAGTACCCGAAGAAGAGGTAATAATTTCATCACCTCTTTCAAAGTTATTTTATTCTTCCACATCATATTTCTTTTTTGTTTCCATACCAAAATAATAAATAAAGTACCTTATACAAACAATGATTTTATTATAAATATGGTACAACCATATTCAATATTCTATCCATCCTATGAATGATAAAGTCACCATACGTGCGTACGTGAGGCTTACCATCTCCATGTTGTGCCTCATCATTTGGATGGGTATAATAATGAGTATAATTGATGTAAATAATAAATATAACATGTTAATGATTATTTATATATGATATACCATCCAATTACATATTATTTCATCATCAATATAATGGTACTGTCGCACAAGCATACGTATAGATTACCGTCTCCACGAACGCGATGAGGTTCATTCCCCATCGTAATAATTCAAGAATAATTTTCATTTTATGATTAAAATTAATGTTTAAGAACTTAATATAATTATGGATATGAATCAAATACATCCTATCCATATCAAATATTACTTACATAATAAAACATGTAAAGGAAAACGAATCAATTAACACCCTAAACAATGATATTACTGAAATATTATTAACAAAGAAATATCAGAAGATCATATATGATATAATATTTATGTATGTGGTTATTTTATAATTTAATAACAATGATTTCACAATTATACAAAAGTTTAACCTACCCACTACTAAGGAAATGTACAAGGTAAGGGGTTTTCATCTCACTTCTTATTCTCGTGAGATTCATGATGTATTGACACTATTTCCTTTTGTGTGGTCTATATACAGCCCATGGTTGTATTATTTGTGTAATATAATTTAATTTAAGGGTATTTACATCTTCATTTTATGGTCCTTATTTCATAGAGTGTATTTTTCATAACATACCAAATCAGTAAGGAAATTTCTAATTTCAATTTCACTCATTGGGTTTTACGCAAACTTCTTTGATTATTTTACTCAAATATTATTTTTGAAATCACTATTTATTAATTTATGTAGGAACTTTCAGTCCCATTTGTCTAGATGTACTTTTGATACACATAATCACTCCCTCGATAAATTCTTAAGTCATCGATATGAACTTGGTAAGAGTAATCTTAACTCAATTTATATTCATTGAGTTAAACATCCAAGTCATTGGTGTTGTTTTTAAAAGAATATGTGTGAATGTCCACTGATATATTTACACTGAAAATCCAATAATATTTAGTGTATTTATATTTTTCACACATAATAATGTCATTGATTTATCTTTAACCTAAGGATATGGTCTTTACAAGGGATTTCATCTAAATTTACATTCCATTGAGACATATTATTTTGTATATTCCAATTCACTTTTATATTGTGTATAAACTGTACTTTGACATATTATGTCATTCCTTTATTCTCATTATATTATAAAGTTTTGATTACTTCAAATATTTTTATTCAATCGTCTCTCATTTGGTTAGGAACTCTAACTAAAATATCATTTTAAATGTTTTAATGATTTATTCTTCTAAATCATTCTATTTAATGTCCATGTTTTAAAAATGGTGTTAAGGATTAATTTATATGGACATGAATGATTTAAAATTAAAATTCCTTTTTAAATTTTAAAAGTGTTATGGGACACTTTGATTCAAAAATCTATTTTTAATAGCTTATTGATAAATAGTTATACTTTTAAACGTTTAAAAAAAGGGGATATTTCTCTCAAATAGTTTTACTGATTATTTTCATCTATTTCAATATCCTTCATTATTCTTGATTGTCATTGATTTATTATAATAAAATCTACCATATTGTATTTAATGAGTTATGTTGGAAATTTGATGTGTTATTCTTATATCATTCATGATTTATGGATAAAGTAATTACATTTAGTATGCTAGTTTTAATACGAATGTTTATGTTATGTTTAAACCTTTTCATACGAGGAATGAATTGGATTTAGTAAGTGACAGGTGGAGCCCACTATAGCTCCTCGATTCATCGGTAGGTATCATGAGACAAACTAGTGTGTTCAACAAGGCCTTGACAAAATGTTATTTGTAGTCTTCGCACGAGGCCTTGACTAGGTGGTTATGATGTCTGACATTATGCATTCCATCATTATGAGATTAGCTATTGATATTACATTTGATTATTATACGACAATAATATCCATGTGAATCAGTAAATGGAACTATTTGATTTATCATTTCCATATTATGCAGAAGTTTAAGTTTAAAAGTCTTGTGTTTTAGTCTTATACATTGCCTTAAATGTTTATTATTATTTATTATAGTTTCCATTATATTTTTATCATTACTGTGCATCTGAGCTCACCCCTTTCTTATGTTTTTTTCCCAGGATGTGAAGAGGTATATTATGCTTGACCTGCATGGATTTATTAAGTGATATGAGTGTGTTCAAAGGGGACACATTGTTTTTGTTTTTTTATGATGTAATGTAAAACTTATGTATGTATCTAGTATTTCCAAGGCTACTAAACTAATCGGTCTTTATAGACTTGATCTCTTGTGATCATGCCAATTTTATGTAATAATGCATCGACTCTGGGTACCTGGGGTTGTGGTGTTGCAACAGGTTCGCATACTAGTTATCATACAACCTCGGGTAGTGGGGACTCAAATATGAAACATGTTCCCCGGTATAAAAAATAAAATAGTATGACGCTCTCTGTTGTATACCTAGTAGTCCATACTATGAATAAAAATAATCATATTGTTTGATTTTTTATGTTATAGTATTCTATATCTATATACAATAATCCAACTCATAATATAGTTAGTATTTTTTCATAAAATATATTACTACATGACAAACATCATTTAGGGATAATCTTAAATTCATACTTTGTGAGGCTAATTATCATTACAATTCATGAAATGTATATCTATATATACATTTATGTATCCAACCTAACAAAATAAAAAAATGGTGGTTTCCTTTTTAATATTATAAATTTCAAGATTCATAATCTCTTTATAAATAGTTAACAAAACCAACATAAGAATTAGTTTATCATATGATATATGATAAACTTACAAATCAGCTTTATGTTTCCTACACTATCAGAAATTTGTAAACACATTACATCATATGTAATCCCTATCACATATTTATGTGACCATCTAATAGAACCCTCCCACAAAACTCTTTGGTGAGAGATACCTATGAAGTAAGCCAGTTTGAATAATGGTTAGACTTTGGAATCATATTCCTACCTATTTAAAATTTTTAAACATATTAAAAATTATTAAATTCATAGAAACAAGTGTTATGATATTATCATCTATTGTCTACTTATAAGAATTTATAAGTTAATCATATTCTTCCTAGGAACCATATTCAATAAAAAAGTTTCCATGGAATATTTTAAATTCATAAATTATAGTTTACTAGTCATCCTAAACTATTTCAGGATAAAGTGACAATACTTTTTTATTATAACTAATTTAAATATTTACATTTTTATTTACTCACATACCCTAACCTCTTTTAGGATATCAAATTTAATTTAATTTTCCTTTTGAATAGTTTAATTCTACAAGAAATAGTGTATTTTATTTTCATGATAACTATATGTTACTCTTTAAATTTTACTTTATCGTTCTATATCCTAAACTCTTTTAGAATATTGTCTAAAAACAATTTGTCTTCAAATAGGATAATAGTGGTATCCACATTTTAAATGGTAACTAGATTTAATACTTTACATTTCCCTTTACTATCACATATCACTACAAGAAAACTGGCATTTCACGACGGTTTCTTCGCAGCGGTTTTAAAAACCGCCGCGAAATAGCTTTCGGGTCGGTATTTCGCGGCGGTTTTAAAAACCACTGCGAAAAAACCACCGCGAAATGTGTAAAAAAAATTAATTTAATTTTTTTTTCAAGGATTAGCGGTGGTTCTTTTAAAAACCGCTGTGAAATAGGGGCAGTTTGCGTAAAACCGCCGCGAAATGAAAAAAAAACATGAGAACCTCGAAAATCACTAAAACGACCATAACTTTTGATCCGGTCGTCCGTTGGAGCGCCACGACCAGTCAAATCGAAGATCATGAAGGGATATAGAAGCATGTATAATCAAAACCATGAGATGGTCTAAGTTGAAGAAGATATAAGAGTTGTAAGAAAGTTGAAAAAAGTTCTCCAACTTCAAACGGCCATAACTTTCTCTCCAGGTGTCTGTTTGGGCTCTACGACATATCAAATCGAAGCCAGCAAAGAGAGCTACGCACAAGATGAACACAATCAAGCTTTTGTTGTGTTTTTCGGCCCCAAAATCCCTTCTAAGGCCTCCTAAACCTCATTTCCGGCACCATTGTCTCGTCGAACTTGTCTTAAAACGGACCTAACTTTTGATCCACGTGTCAGTTCGGACTCCTCAAACTTCCAGATCGTAGGTCATTCCATAAGCTTCGGTTTGACTAGTCATGGTGCCCACATGGACTCATGGATCATAATTTATGGCGTTTTTAGTGGGTATTGAGTTTGTTATGTTTTTCGATGCCTCGTTTCTAGCACCCGTTCCCCGTCAGCTTTTTTTTTAAACAGTCGTAACTTCCTATCCGTCATTCCATTCGGTCTCTTCCACCTATCAGCTCGAAGATCATTTCAGGATCTTTGATTTGACTGGTCGCGGATCTGGAACGGACTCTCAGATCATAAATTATCTCTGTTAATGTGAGTCCAATGTTTTTGTCACTTTATGACCGTTTTGACGAGTTTTAACGGTTGCTCCATTTATTACTATTTATTTCGGTTTCCAGGACTTGTTATCTTTATAAATGGTTTTTTGTGGGTTATTATGATGATTATGTTGAATTCTTAAGGGGTTTTCCAGAGTTTTCATGAGTTTTCATTCGTTCTCATTCTTTCTAATGCCTCATTCTTCATGTTTCTCCATCCGTTTTCATGCGTTTTCATGCGTTTTCATCCCTTATCACGTCTTTTCATACTTTTTCATGTGTTTCATTTATTATTTATTATTTATTATTTATTATTTATTATTTATAATATACTTTAATTTATTTATTATCTATTATTTTTTACTGGTGATTTATTATTTATTTATTATTTATTATTTATTATATATTATTTATTATTAATAATAATAAAATATTTTTATTATTATTATTATTATTTGTTACTGGTTATTTATTATTTATTATTTATGTTTATTTATTATTTATTATTTATTATTTATTATTTATTATTTATTATTTATTATTTATTATTTATTATTTATTATTTATTATTTATTATTTATTATTTATTATTTGTTATTTGTTATTTGTTATTTCTTATTTATTGTTTATTACTTATTATTTATTATTTATTATTTATTATTTATTATTTATTATTTATTATTTATTATTTATTATTTATTATTTATTATTTATATTTATTATTTGTTTATTATTATGTATTATTTGTTTGTTATTATTTATTGTTTATTAATATTTAATATTTATTATTATTTATTATTTATTATTTTGTATTATTACTTATTTATAATTATTTATTTTTATTATTTGTTATTTGTTATTTGTTATTTATTATTTATTATTTATTATTGTTTATTGTTTATTATTTATTATTTAATTATTTATTTTTTATTATTTATTATTAATAATTAAATATTATTATTAATAACAATATTTGTTACATGTTATTTATATTTTATTTTTTATTATTTATATTTATTTATTATTTATTATTTATTATTTATTATTTATTATTTATATTTATTTATTATTTATTATTTATTATTTATTATTTATTATTTATTATTTATTATTTATTATTTATTATTTATTATTTATATTTATTATTTGTTTATTATTATTTATTATTTGTTTATTATTATTTATTATTTGTTTATTATTATTTATTGTTTATTATTTATTATTATTTATTATTATTATTTATTATTTATTATTTATTATTCTTTATTCTTTATTATTATTTATTTATTATTTATTATTTATTATTCATTATTTATTATTTATCATTTATTATATATTATATATTATTTATTATTTATTATTTATTATTTCATATTTATTATTTCATATTTATTATTTATTATTTATTATTTATTATTTATTATTTATTATTTATTATTTATTATTTATTATTTATTATTTATTATTTATTATTTATTATTTATTATTTATTATTTATTATTTATTATTTATATTTATTATTTGTTTATTATTATTTATTATTTTTTTATTATTATTTATAGTTTCTTATTTATTATTTATTATTTATTATTAAATATTTTTTATTTCGTATTTATTATTTATTATTATTTATTATTATTTAATATTATTTATTATTTGTTTATTATTATTTATGGTTTATTATTTATTATTATTTATTCTTTTTATTTATTCTTTATTATTATTTATTATTTATTATTTATTGTTATTTATTTATTATTTATTATTTATTGTTATTTATTTATTATTTATTATTTATTGTTATTTATTTATTATTTATTATTTATTATTTATTATTTATTATTTATTATTTATTATTTATTATTTAATATTTATTATTTATTATTTATTATATATTATATATTATTTATTATTTGTTATTTGTTATTTGTTTTTTGTTTATTATTATTAATTATTTGTTTATTATTATTTTCATTTATTATTTTTATTTGTTATTTATTAATAATTTTGTTTTATTTTTTATGTGTTATTTATTATTTAATATTTACTATTAAATATTTTTTTATTTCGTATTTATTATTTATTATTATTTATTATTATTTATTATTATTTATTATTATTTATTTACTTTTATTTATTATTATTTATTATTATATATTATATATTATTTATTATTTATTATTTACTAATTATTATTTATTATTTATTATTTATTATTTATTATTTATTATTTATTATTTATTATTTATTATTTGTTATTTATTATTTATTATTTATTATTATTTATTATTATTTGTTTATTATTATTTATTATTTATTATTATTATTATTATTTATTATATTTATTAGTTATGTACTATTTGTTTTTTCAATTAATATATATAAGTATATTAAATTCTGTTTATTAACCACATGGCGAGCTTGCTGGAGTGGTAAAGTCTTTGAAAAATATGCAAGAGGTTAGGGGTTCAAATCTCACCAAACGGAGTATTTCTTTATATTGAATGGGCATGTGCATGGGATGTGAATGCATGGATAAATAAAGTAATACGAAATAAATAAAATAAATACGAAATAAATAAATAATGTAAATAAATAAATAAAATAAAATAAATAAATAAAATAAAATAAATAAATAAATAAAATAAAATAAATAAATAAATAAATAAATAAATAAAAAAATAAAAAAAAATAAAAAAAACGCCGCAAAACGTTCTGTGACGGTCTTGAAAACTGCCGTGAATAGTTTCCTGATGCACGATTTCGCGGTAGTTTTTCAAAACCACCGCCAATCTATTTAGTGGCGGTTTAAACTACCGCGAAACATAAAACCAAACTGCTGGTAAATGCCTTTTTTGCCGTACTGGATCCTAAAAAATAAGGATATTAATTGGAAAACACATTAACTTATTATTAGAGTTATCCATTGTTTGTTAATTTTTAACCTCTTTAAGTCTAGACATACTCTCACTCACCTCTTAAACACTCAATTCATTTCAGAATATCTTGATAAGATACATAATCTTTTAATATGAAAATATTAATTTATAAAAATATACCATAGATGGTTGGTAGGAACTTATCCTGACATATTTTAACAACTATTTGGATAAACAATTTATCTTAGATAATGACTTTTATCCAAATCTTCATCTAAAAACATTTTATATAAATTTATGAATGATAACATTTGTATTCATTTAATCATCTCATATTTATTCATGAAAATTGTTTTATCCGACATATTTTCCTATGACATAAGAGAAATGAGATAATTATAAAAATATTTTACTTAGATTCATCTAATCTTGATAAAATCCTTTATATTAAAACCCATGATCTAGTAACTATTAAATTCATATCAAGAATATAAACTACAAGCTCAATCAATACTTATTTTTATTTTTAACTCTAATATATTTATAACACTCAATAAAATAAAAAATTAATGTCACGTACACTTTAGAGTCAAGGAATTAATTTTTATAACATCCACACCTAAAATGGATATTCCATGGAGTTTCAAAAACTCTTTCATGTTTATCTAGGATTAATCAATCATATTGAATTACTACACTTCCTTCATGATAGCCATAGGTATCAATTATTGTGATTGTATTCTTGAAGAATCATTGGTGAACTTTTCAACCACCATTTATTTTTTAGGTTTGAACTTTTATCCACCTGTATTTCCGAAAAATTATAATAATCCAAACATCATATGCCCAGTTCATCCATTCTTAGAACTTTGATAATATTGAGTAAAAATTTAATAAATTGATTCACTTTTTATGAACAATTAATTAAATCGATGTAGTATGAATTACCAAACTAGAAAAATCCATTTTAACCTCCCCTTAACACATGTTATAGAACAGAACAAACCATAAATATGTGTATAAAAAACACCTCATCTCATTTTTTTAAAAAACTATTTATTATATACACTTTTCAATAGCTAAATGACATAAAATATTCATCTCATGATAATTTTATCCAAGATTTAATTATCCAAGTTATCATTGAATCAACTCTATTTCCCCATTATTTCAAAAAAATTCTTAAATTCTTTTCTCTTTTAGACCTTGTGTATAATTTCAACACTTTTAAATCATATAATTGATATCGTATATCTATCATAACAATAGTAATAATTTTTTTCATCCATTAAATATTTAAAGAATCCTTTAGTCTCACTATTTCATTATACTCATTCAATCATATTGAATATAATTTGATGTACCCAGTCAAATTGAGTATATGAGACTAAATAAATTATATACCCTATAATATTGAGTACATTAGTGGAGAATAATATTCCTTTGGTCATTTTTCATCCAATTACTTTAAAACCTTAAATGAATCACTCTATTCTTCTATATGAATTTGGATTCTATTATTGAAGAACTCTAATACTTAGTTATTGAGGTAGGAACTATTTTATCACATAAAATTTTCCTTAATAATTTTTCTTAAATTACCAATATTTATTAATTACTTCTTATAAGTTACTAGTCTTATAATATAATTACATTAATCAAATATTTTTCAAGTATTAATTACAAAGTTTATCTTGATGATTAAAATGATATTATCTTCAATAGAAGATTTTATCATTTGAGTATCATGTATTATAAACCATTTAATAAGGAATTTTATTAAATGGGCTCCAATTAAAATGGTGACCCCTTTTAAAATTCATCATATTTACTAGTTGGAAATGACCCATATTTAACCATGACTTACACTAGTTATCATGTAAATAATACCTGAATAGAATATATCAAAGTTTATTTTTTAGATCTGTATTATGTGTGGAACATGTAATTGAACATAATATTCATTTTAAATAATACTAAATAAAATATTGGGATGTTACAATGTGTGTGTGTGTGTTTTTCATTTAACACACACACACAAATTTTTTAATGGATTCATAAATGGAACGTAATTGTAAAAAAAGTATTATTGGTTCTTTAAAAAAAATAAAAATAAGATCGAATCCCATACTAAATCTTTTGGATTCAAATGGTCAAATAATATTCAACTGTTAAACCACTATTTTGGAATAGGATCTTGATGAGAGGATGAAGATTTGAAAAAAAAACTAGGTTTTTTTTAAATGAGAACTTGTATCATTTCTTTAATAAATCATCAACAAAGGATCCCTTTATCAACACTATAAATTTATTATTTGTAAAAGGTCACCTAAGAAAAAAATACAAATGTTCAGGGGATTTTGGTGGGGTTCAAACCCCCATGCTCTTAGTTGTGTAATGGTTGAATAATCACATAATCAATGATCTCATCCCCTCCTCTTTGTAGGTCTTTGTCTCCCCCCTCTCTCGGTTTAATGTTACAAATATTTTTTTTTTAATATATTATTATTTATTTATTTAATTTCAATTACATTAACACATACACAAAATTTATATATTTAAATAGTCAGGATATCTATATATATAAGAATATATTAAAATATTTTTATATATTATTAATATCAATAAATATATTAAAATATTATTAGATATTATAAATATTATTAATTATATTTTCATAGAACAAAATTTTTTAGATTATATGTTTTCAATTTTATTTTCTAAAATATAAATTATAATTTCATAATTCAATTATTTAATTTCCAAATTTGAGTTATTTTTTGAATTTATAATATTTTAAACTCGCCATTTTCATATACTACACACACAGAGGGGTCATACATAAGCTATATTTATAATAATTATTTCAATAATTTTTCCATTTCAAATTTTTATAATTATGATTTTATATATCATAAATAATAAATATATTGAAATACAAATATATATATTAGTATATATTTAAGCGTAATTAATATATAGATTGGAAACTCGATTTTATGAAATATGTATTATATTATTTCAATTCTCAATATTTTTTATATATATAATTTATATTTATATTCTTTGGAAATAAAAATATTACAAATTTAGTAAATACATATAGATTATAAATTTAGTCAATATATATTTATTACAATCTCAATCCAATAATAATCTTGATTCAACTCGACTTTCCATATTTTATAAACCCAAAAATTTACTAAGATTTTATAGAGTTCATGATATATAATATATTTTCATGACTACCACAAAATCTGTAATAAAAAGGCACATTAATATTTCAATGGATTCGTGTTAGATCACAAAGGAAACTATTATGGATATTTTGGCCAAGACGTCACTCTATGCGGTGTTCCGGTCCTATATTCGTTTTTGGTTCTGCAAATTAGCAATATGAGAGTCTGTGTTCTTCCAAAGGCTAACTAAAAAGAGGGACACAATATCCAACATCATATATTTGAAGGAATCCTTATGTCTCACCTCTTAAACCTTAATCTCTACCTATGATACTATTTGTAACTGTAGTGATGAAAATAAACAAGAATAGGATGTAGGTGGCCCTTCGACCTAGGATACTTTCCCATGATGGGATTGGTGTTTATATTTATGGGGAAGCAAGGATTATTATAACGTCTAGTTATGTTTTTTAGGTACTCCCTTCCTCATGTATGATTCATTATTCTTGTTTTCATGCATTTTGGGATTTCCAAGTATGGGGTTAATTTTTTGGTGGAAATGACCTAAAGTTAAGGGATTTATGTTTTTTTGAATTAATGGAGTCCATTTATAAATGTTTTGATAAATTTTATGGGTTATGTCAACATTTGGAGAACTTCCTGGGTGCTTTAGTGTTTTTCTGTTAATATATGGGTATTCTATTGTTAGTTGGGTAATTACACACTATGTATTTGTCACCAAGATTATGTCGTGAATATTCAAAGGGAAATAATGGTTTACTCACTGTTTATTTTGAATTCAAATCTTGTAATTGTCAATGGGAAAAAGTCATGAATTTGGTGCATTTCTTGAAAGGATTACATTTCATTTAAAGTATACACATCATGAAATGGTTAAAATCAGGTTTTTTATAAAATAGTGATGCATATTTTGGGTATTTTGGGTTTCTTTGATTACACAATGTGAAAAGGATGTTTCACAAACTGTAATTATCACTAGTTGTGGGTTTTAGGGCATTTTATGGGTGATTTTCATTTAATTCAATTGTGTAGAGTCTCTATTGTAAACTAAATCTCTCCTAGGTGATTCAAGAGATCAACACTTCTTCTAAATCACTAGTTCAGTGATTGATCATTGTGGTTGTTACACTTTATCTTCTTAGGTATGTAATCCTTCTGTTTTTTATTGAATTTTGGTATAAAGGAAGTAGTGGTTTTGTTGGTGTTCTAAATTCTTTATTGATTGTTGTTTGTTACATAACCTATTTATTTTCTTTTCATGTCGTTCCATTTGAAGGATGATCCATGGTTTGTAGTTCTCTATAGTTTAAGGTGGATATAGTTATAAATTTCTTACGGTATGTGGATCTATACCAGTGTTGCTAATTCTTGAGTAGCTATATGTTCTTGTTGAAATCTATTTTCATTGTTGAAAATGAGTTTTTACTAAATGTGCTCACTATTCTAAAAAAAATTAGACAAACATAGAACTTTGGGATCCTTGGGAGTGTTGGGAATGGTACATAGGTAACCCAGTGTGTGTGTGTGTAACCACTAAGGGTTATATTTTTATATTGATAGACTATGGAAACACTTGATATCAGTTGGATCCAATATTTTTTTATGTCTAGTACATATTCCTATAATCTAGGGACTAAATAGTGTAATTTTTTATTTATGGATTATTTTTCTCATGATGGTTTACTCCATTGATATTTTCCCACATGTTTATTTTACCTATTTTTCTATTAATACTCATATGTATTTATGAAAAATTATTTTAATTTTTTTTGTAAAAGTTTTGACTTGTGTATTCTTCATATTAGGTTCTATATAGATTCGTTGGGGGAATGCCACTAGGATCTATGCTCACACCCTACATTTTTCTTTGGGAGGTTGTAGACCTTTTTTTTCAAGACTCATGAAAGAGGAAGAGAATCATGAATCACATGAGGTTTTCTTGTCATTTTTTCATTTATAGTGGGATGGTTTGGAGGTGATGGTTGGTTACATGGATACTTGTTGATTTCTTCTTTTCATAATCTATGGTCTACCCTTTTTGGCATTGGATTTTATGGTTTTTCCTTGTATCTCTTTTATTCCACTTTTTGATCTAGTTTTATTTGTTTTTTGGTTATATACATGACTTTTTTCCATTATATTTAATGTAACTCCTTGAGATGGGCTAAATCGTGTGGCTTGTCTAGTTAAGGTAGGTTGGTCAGTGAAAATGTTTCTCTGTTAGGTGAATGGGCCCTAGATCCTTTATTTTATGTCTTTTATACCACCACATGGTAATGGTTCAAGATACCAAACCCTAGGATACAATTTCCCACTATATACGTGTCCATGGTAGTGCTCTTCTATAGAACTACCTATTAAAAAATCATTCATCTCTCAAATTCTGACCACAATCTCAAGAAGTAGGGTCTATATTTCTTACATGTCCTTAATTTTTAAGTATTAAACTCTTATGATTGGGACTGGAGGCAAATCAGGGGTCATTTGTAGCTTCCATGTTCTATTTTTATCAACCACTGAGACGATCCCTCTATCTCTTGTGGAAAAGTATTATATTGGACTCTCTCTAAAAGACAAGACCTATCCTTTGATACTAGCTAAATGTGGGATCTGGTGATGAAGGCGGGGGGGTGGAAGAATATGTGGTGGACTACTAGTGGACCTTTGAATTAAATTCCTAATGAGATTTTTACAATAACGTTGGGGGCACTAGTGGAGTATGGGGTGACAGTTCATGGTATGTGAGTGGGGGAGGTATTTGAGGTGTGTGTTATGAAATATTAAGTGGGGAAGGAATATGAAGTGGTGTGGTGGGTGATCGGAGTCCATCCTGTGGAATTATAAGGTATAGATATCGTTTTCCATGAGGATTTCATCAATGTGGGGTGTTGTAAATTGGTGAATGGGAAGGATCGGTTTCTAAGGCTAGGAATCCTAAACATTAGCGTCTGACAAGCCTTCATCCTTCAATATAATTTAGAACCTTATAGGCTATGATTCAAAATATTTTATCATTTTTTTGTTAAAAAATATAAATATTTATTTCCTAGTTTTTATAGATTGTTGGTATCATCATTGAGAATGTGAAAACTTTAAGATACATCGTTCTCATTATTTAATAGATATTCAAAAATATTTATACCCAAATATATTGTACAAAAAATTATTAATAAATCTTTTTCATTTAGATCATTTATTTTTTATTTGATTTTATTGATGTTTTTTTATTTATTTTCTGTTGTGTTATGTTTTGAAAAATTTATTTTTGTGTTTTTATGTGTAATCTTAAAATTTGTGGGGTGTTAAAATTTTAAAAAAAATTATTCATTAATTTTGAACTTTTTTTTATTTTTTATTTTTTAACATTGGTGTCCAGAGGTTCTTATATGTCTTCATTTTAAATTTTTGTGCCCATTATTACATTAAATTGTGGAAATTGACTAGTTTAACAGAAATGAATCATTTTAAAAAAACGATGATAAATGAAAAAAAATTCCTACCTTAAAATGTTTAAAAATATTTTATATTATATTTAAAATAATATAAACCATATTAAATATTATTATTTGGAGCACCTTAACTAGTATTCTTGAATGAGACAACCTTTAAAATCCATAAATGTGGAAATAAGATATATTAAAGGTATAAAACATCTAATTATATGAAGTAGTTCATACATAATAGAGAATCATCACACTCTAGCCATAAATTGTCCCCACATTGATTGAAAGGAATCGTAGTACACAACAAAAACTGAAGAAATAAAAAAAATACTAATGTAGTTAGTAAAGGAACAAAAAAATCGATTTGGATTAGAACAAGTCCAAATCCATGGGAGGATGAACAATTTTGATAGAATATAACAAAAAGGTTACATCAATACAAAATTCTATATGTACTCTAAATAAAAAGATAAGAAAAATTTAATAATGATAATGACATGTATTTTTCAATTGAACCCACAAATCTATTTATAAATGAGTTATGCAGTAGGTTACCAATATAGTTGGTTCCATCACCATCTGATCTTTATAGAATAGCATCTATTTGATCATAGCCTTGAAAAAAAACTTTTTAGTCGCACCATCTAAACTTCAAAAAATGTTGAATTGTGATTACATCCAAGTCTCTTCCTACCAAATCTACACTTCTGTAAGTTTTCAATTTTTCTAGTTTAATTATGATTTTTTCTCATATTTTACACACCATCCAACTTATCATCACACTTATAAAATTTAACCTTTATAAATGTTATAGTACTTATCCATAAATGACCTCTCAAACCAAGCATAACAATATCTAACTTGAAAATCATTTTAAAGGTTCCAATAGTAGGTCTTTCATGTTAATAGTAACCATGTTCTAAAACATCTATTTCCGTCCATTTTTACATGATCTCAAAGCCACCAATCCATCCAAGCCCCACTAAACCATGGAACCACATTATAAATTACTAAGTTATGACTTAAGTCAGCATATCAAATGAATCCTGATTCATACTAACCATCTGTAGTTCCAAAATGTTATAACCCATAAGATTTCATATAGAGTGTTAATTTATATATATTAGTACCATCCATCAGTAAAACAAGGGATTCTTGACCAATTAAATCACAACTTATTTTTCATAGAGAAATGTTTTGATTTATTACCTTGATATGATTCCCTCTAACTATTAATTTAACAACACAAACTTTTAAAAAGTTTTTTTAACCACAACATACTCTAATTCAGTGGTTTAAAATGATACTAAAGGTTGACGTATTGAAATCTAGTTCATGATAGTGCCACAAAATATAAACACAAATCTTGTGGTTATCTTCTTTGATTTTGTATCTAATCCTATTTTATCATACACAAAATATTTTAATAGATCTTTTATTTCAAAAGATAAATCCAGATCAACTAAACCACTGAGATACTGAAGAATCCACTAAACATCATCCATGTGATCCTTTCTTCGGTTCACTATGAACCTGACACATATTCCAAATTTGTTAAAAATATCATTCCTTGAATAAAAAATTTAAAGTGTTAAACATAAAAAAGATGATGATATAGAACCTTCACCGAGTATAAAGATTACTAATCCATTTTAGGTGCCTTCTCGGGAATAATATGAAGTTTCCAACTGGTGGGTGCTAACAAGTTTATACTTACACATTCTGAATCACTCTTAAACCATAATGGTGTACCCCAACTAATACAAGAATAATAATTTGAAACTCTAGTATATTCCAATACGCATCCCCAATATCCTCTTTAAGGAACCAATATCCATCATCTATAATATTACAATCGAATCAACCTTCTACTTCCCCTACATTTCTTTCATCAATCTAGCTAAATGCATGTCATCAATACATAGAAGAAACATGAATAAACTCCCTTTTCAAAAACCTTATGATTATATAAATGATCTTTATTTCACTAAAAAAATTCATTCTTTCATAAAGGAATAAAACATTAGGTTCCACTATCTTAGTGATTGCTTAATCTCATACATACCCTGTTTGAGATTTCACACTAGACCTTCAATTAAAATAAAAATGAAACTATATTATTACTCTATGTAGATCTCTTCTAAAAAATATTTATAATGTAAAATGGTTTTAAATAATGTTATTCAAGAAACAAAACTTCCATGGAAACCAGTTTGAAAAAAATATGAATCACCGAGTTCCTGAAAAAAGTGAGAAAATTTAACTAAAATCCCCTCCTTAATATTATTGAAATCCATTCATAACAAACCATTTCTTATAATACTTCTTACCATACACTCCCTCATTTTAACAAACCCATTTTGTTTATAGTACCATCTTTTCAAATAAAACTTCAGTTAGATTTCCTATATCTAAATCATTCAAGGAATCCAATTCTTGCTCCATTACTAACTGTCACTACAACAAGTACCTAAAAATTCTTTCCCCATCTAGTATCATTCTAATTTTATTGGATGTATTGAAAGATACTACTTTCATCATTTTGAATTTTGGGTTATCCACCATCTAAAAGTATAAATTATTTCATTCCAGAATAAAATGATTTCATTGTACTTATAACGATTGTTAGCTACCTTAATAATTATGTTTTCACTCCTTCTAGACACTATGATTCTAAAACTATGCCCCAATATTCCAAATTCCTTGAGAACACTAGAACATCATCCCTTGTTACTTACTAAACATAAACATATTCCATTTTTGAACTTAGTTTTAACTCTTGAAATTCTATGCTCACTAAAAAATTTGGAACAGGTTTGCCTCTTTTCAAATAAACCACAACATGTGTTGTTATGTTTCTCCCCAATACATCTTTATCCTTATTCTAATACATTCATGGGATCTATTAATTTAATATTTAATGGTCTTTAAGTTTTTAATAATAATTATTAAAACATGTGGAAGTGATTCAAAACCCTATTTCTTGGATCTCCCATGAAATATATATTAAATGGCATAATAAAAATGAAATGAATAACTGATTTATTTATGTATACCATAAAAAAAATATCCATGAAAAAATATTCTAATTCCATCACATGGGTTTGATATAAATAACTAAGTTTAAAAAAAATACCACCTCTATAGTGTATCCACAAGCTACACTTGAAGCACATATCATACATGTAAGATTCTCCTTTATCCCATGATGTGTAAGAATCTCAACATTAAAAGGAGGAAGAAGAAAATTCTTATGGATATTTATGAGTTTAATCTATGAATCATCAAATCACCCATACTACATTAAAATGGGAGTAATATATATTATCACTCGAGTAAATTCCATAGGTGTTGTCTTATTTATTCATGCATGGTAACTCATTGATAAATTCTATGGCCAGTAAATGAATTTATCTCGTGAATTCATTTCTTTCCAAGTGTTCCATATTATGAAATGTTCAATTAAATGATAGCCACATAGAAGATAAATACATCCAAATAATAAGTATTAAAATAAGTAGTATAAATGATATTCCCCATTCTGCATGAAAATCAAAATTTTCATCCAATCCATTTAATAAAAATATATATCATACATATATAAGGTTTTAGGGAATATCTCCATCAATCTTCCACTTTCACTAAATTGTAATAGACATTCTCATTTAAAATTATATGTTATCATATAATATAAATCATAATACCACATCCAAAACTCATTTTTGATATCTTTCATAACACTTTTGGAAGGTTGTCATTAACTTCACCTTATATCATATCATATGTGATACCTTGTGAAATCCCACACAAATCACTTTTGGATTAATTTTTAAAAACATTTAGAGCGTCTATATGAGTCAATATCAATCCCCATTTAGTCAACAAAAAAATGTGACCCTATGGGCCTTTATATCATTGAAAAAAATTTGAATCTTGGATCCATATATATAAGCAATGATAAGCCTCTAGAAAATCGTCATTATTACTCAAGCTATAAAGGTATCTGCTATGACCTCCATCAAAAACATGTTTCTCTATACTAATGTCCACCTGTATGAATCATATGTAAATGTTTTCTCATATTTTACCTTTTTCTAAGAAATTTAGTGACCATGGGACACATAAAATTATGTTAATCTTATATATCCAACTCATATATTTGGATTCTTTAAGTGCATACTAATCTTATAGATGAGTTTATCACATGTCCTTCATCCTTGTAGATAAGAGCATCACAAGTCCATTATCATAATATATATATATATAATATTGGTGTGAATACACACTCCCACAATCACTCATAATCGACGGACAAGTTGTCAATATCATCATACGAGAGGAAAAATACCATCATGGTTAAGCTCTAACCAACGACATGATCAATAACATACAAACCACACCCATATTTTCAGTGTTGATATTTAGACTTTTATAATTAGGGTATCAAATTATGATTTTTCTCATGATAGTTATCTCACTAATATAAGGAAGTGGGGACTAAAATATGATTCATGCACCCCTTGTATATCAAAGACATCTTTATGACATTCCATGTGGCATACCTAGAATGACATCCATTGCACACAAAGAATCATATTCATTATTTTTTGACCCATGAGCATATTATGTCTCTCTATAAAATAATCATAAACATATTAACCTTAATTTTTCATTATAACCTATAATACACCAAGAAGAACATCGGTTAAAGATAAACTCAAAGTCATACATTGAGAGGCCAATTATCATTACACTTTATGAAATATATATCTATATATTTTTATATATCCAACATGAAAAATGATTAAATTTAGGGTTCATTTTAATTTGATACATTTTACCAATCTTAAAATATTTAATAATATTTATCAATCCTAACATAATCACTTGTTTATATATCATATATGATAAACTACAATATCACCCATATTTTTTCTATACTTTCTTGGTTTTGTTAAAACATTACATCATATGTAATCTTTATCACTTCTCTATGTGTCCATCTAATATAACCATCCCACTAAACTCTTTAGTGATAAATATCTATGAAGTAATCCAATATGAATAATAGTGATACATAGGAATAATAATCCTAATTGTTAAACTTCCTTGATATATTCAAAGTTCATTACTTCCCAACATCAAATATTGGGATTTCAAATTTTTTTGTCTACCTAAAACTCTATCCATGTTCATTATCATCATCCTAGGTACCCTATTTCATAAATAATTTCCTTGGAATAATGTAACTACTTTTATTTTTTGTCACTAGTCCTCCAAAACAATTTTAAGATAAACTGAAAATAACTTTAATACAATAAAGAAATATAAATCTAACATATCTCTATGCCACCACACACAAAACCCTTTTAAGAAAAGTTATAAAACTTTGTTATGATAACTAATGTAACTCTTGGCATTTTTTATTACCTTTAGGATATCAAGTGAAATTCACTTTTCATTTTTCTAGAAAAATCCATCAAGAAATAGTTTCTTTAAAATTCATGATAACCAAATGTATCTCTTTAAATTTTTATTTATAATTAAAATATTCAACTCTTTTAGAATATTTATTGAAAAATGATTTATCTTAAACTTCTATAATACGGATTTACACTTTCCTAATGTTGACTAAATGTAATAATTTAAAGTTTTCTTTACCATCACATATCCTAAAAATTTTGGATATTAAGTGAAAAACACCTAAACTTATAATTGGTGTTATCCTTTATTTTTTTGATTTTTAATTTCTATATGTCTAAACATACTCCCACTAGCCTCTTAAACACTAAATTTTTTTAGAATATCTTGCTAAGATAGAAAAACATTTTTGTGTTTGGAAATAATATTTTATTTATTTAGTAGGAATATTTAACAAATGTCCTTTTTTCCACAAAATATTTTGGTATTTTGTGTGTTTAGAACAATTTTATTTGAAAATAATTATTTATTAAAATACATCACTGATGACTGGTAGGAACTCATTCCAACATATTTTAAAAAATATCTAGATAAAAAACTTTATCCTTGATAAAAAAAATTATCTAAATATTCTGCTTAGAAAATGTTATATAAATTGATGAATGATATATAATGTGTATGAATTTAGTCATCTTATACTTATTCCTAACAACTATTTATTATTTAACATATTATCTTATAATATAAGAGAAATTATATAAATATAAAAAAACTTAGACTTGGGTTTAATTAAGCTTGATAAAATCCTTTATATTCAAATCCATGAGGTTGTAACTATTTAATTCATTTCATGAATATAAACAACAACCTTAAGATATTTTTCCTTTTATTTTTAACACCAATATATTTATTCCACTTTGTAAAATATACATTTGGAATCACATTCCCTTCATAATCATAGAATTAATTTCTATAGCATCCATACATGAAATTGAATTCCCTTTGAGTTTCAAAAACTCTTTTAGGTATATCTTGGATATATCAGTAATATTGAATTATTTATATTCCTTCTTGAAAACCATAGGTCTCAATAACCTTGATTGGATTCTTGGAGAAAAAATGTTTAAATTTTCAACCACCTTTTCTTTTTTCAGTTTGAAATTTTACTCACTTGTGTTATCCATATAATACCAGAATCCAGAAATATTAATCACAGTTCATCCATTATAAACACTTTTATAATATCGACTAAATTTTTCATGAATTCATTAACTTTTTAAAATTATTTCTATTAATGACAATAGTACGGATTTCAAACTTTAATATGTTATTTTATTCTCCCCTTAAAGCGTGTTATTGAACTAAACAAATCATAAATATGTATATCAAAAATACCTCATATAATTTTATTTAAACAACTATTGTTAACATGATATTATAAAGATATAAATGAGATAAAATACACATATTATTATAAGTCTTTCCCTGCAAGAATTATATCGGTTATCAATGCAGCAACTACTTTTCCCCATTATTTGGAAAAAAAATCAGGAAACAATTATTTTATCTTTCTGGATTTCTATATATTTAGAACACTTATAAATCATACTCTTGATATCATATATCTATAATAATAATAATACTAATTTATATAATAATTAAATATTTAAGGAAAACTATACCCTCACCATGCAATTTAGAATATTTAATCATATTAAATATCATTTGATTTACACAATAATATTGAGTATATGAGACTAGAATAATTTATGTGCCTAATCATATTGAGTATTGATATCCCCACTATTCTAAATACCCTGAGATGGGGTAATTTATGGTATGAAATTTTAAAAACACTACCCATTTGGATCTTGTTTTTTTGTTTAACAAAACCACTTTCTCACTCTTTCTTATAGTAATGTATGAACATAAATGAAATCATGCATCAGAGACATGGATTTTACTTGGTTCCCCCCACTAGACTATGTCCAAGTAGAATACAATGGATATGTTTAATTGTACCAAATCCAAAGTCTCACTTTAAAATTACAAGGTTTGGGCTAAATCACTTATATATCTAGGATCACTTCCATTACCATGTTTAGGGTCATATAACTGCTTTCACAAGGGTTACTCTCTATGTCACTTTCTCTGGCTCACTACCTAGGGAAAGGGTCACCTTTTCAATCTTCCTTTTCTCACAACTATGTCAATAATCCACTCAAAGTTTATTGAAATGTAGTTCCCTTTATTATCAATAATCAATGCATCCTCAACAGTAGATAGATGATCTATTGAAGATCATATTTCCCATGTACTGTTATTTTGGATAAATTACTCTCACGAACTATTTTAGTCCCTCTACAAACTATCCAGCTTCCACTGTGAAATTTCTTTAGTCCTCCATGTATTGTGTTGAATTGCATGGTGTGAGTGCTTTTCAGACCACCTCTTCTTTTGTGGACAACATCTACTTATATAGACCACCTATTCTTTTGTAGATCGTCTCCTCTTTCGAAGACCATTGCTTCTTTTTCAAACCATCTTTTCTTCTATGGATTGTCATTCATTTTTCCATAAATTGTTTATTATTCATAGTCCCATTTTCTTTGCGAGATATTCATCCCTAAAAAACCCCTTTTAAGAACTGTTCACATGAACTACTTCACCCTTCATGTAATCCTCCATCACAAACCACTTCAGAATATTTTGAATTATTCCCATAGTGATGATATTTTCTAATGAAATTTTCTCTCTCTACTTAATGACCTAATTAGAGCAATTTATATATCCAAATAGATCTATAATAGTTGATAATCGGAATTACCCAAAACATCAATGTAGTATATACTTCAACAAAAACTGTGTTTTTTGGTCTAAAAACACTTTGAACCTCTACAATGATCTATGTATTCCCTAGATGAAAACCCATTACAGAAGCCATCATCACCACCTAATACTGCAAAAAACATGCCTCCCATTAACTAATGAGCCTCCTGTGAACTGTTATCTTCCCATAACTATTTTCACTACATGGTTCACGTAGAGCCCTTCATAGTCTTCATAGTGCTACTATGTGGAAATCATCCTTTGTTAATTTCCCATGGTCATTCCATGTACCTATTTTGCAGTCTATGAACTACGCTTCATGGTCTATGAACTATATTTTGTAGACTCCATTATTTAAAACTTTCCTTTTCCAAAATAACCAACTCTAGATTTTGAGACCCAAAAATTTGGAAATCACTGAGAAACAATGCCACCTTAAATATCTACTTCAGTAACACCAACCAAACTAATTCGTGATCATCTAGATTTTTCAACAAACACAATCACTCAAAAAACACCAAGAAGGCACCGTGAGGGATTTTTTTCCCAACAAGTACATTAGTGGAAACAAATATTACTTAGATAATTTTTCATAAACGGCCTTTAAAACCTTAAATGAGTCACTCTATGCTTCCATAATCATCAATATTCACTTTTTAGACAACTTTAACAAGTATTTATTGAGAAATGATCTATTTTATCACAAATAATTTTCCTTAGGAAATTTTTTAAAATTACAGATATTTTTTAAGAAATTTTCTTCAGTTATGAGCCTTAAGAGCTACAAACATTATTTCAATCCTTTTAAAGGATTATTTAAAAAAATTATTTTGATGGTGATGATTATATTATCTAGAGTATAAGATTTTATCCTATGAGTATCATGTGTTGTAAAACATTTAATTAGAGATTTTATTAAATAGGATACCACTAAAATGATGACCCCTTTTATATACCATCATATACATTCAACATCCAAGATCCATATCTCATCATTACTTACATTGGTTATCACATAAATAATCCATGAATATAGTATAAAATAGTTCATGTTTAATCTCTATATTGCATTTGGTATACACAATTGAACATAATATTACTTTGAAATAATATAAATCAAAATATAGTTATGTTACAATGTGTGTTTGTGTGTATTTAATTTTACAAAAAAACAAATTTTCTTTGTTTCAAAAATAGAACATAATTGTAAATTAACTTATTTGGTCCTTAAAAAACTAATAAAAATCAGATTAAAGTGCATATTGTATATTTTGTAGTCAAATAGTCCATTAAAACTCAATTATAAGACCAATGTTTTGAAATAGGAGCTTAATGAAGAGGTATAATAGTTGAAAAAACTAGGTTCTTATTAAACACAGGGAATTCTATCATTGATTTATAAAAATCACCAATAAATAGACCCTATCTTAACAATACCAATTGAATCATTGATAAAAGGTATCCAAAATAAAGCATATGGTCTAAGGAGTTTGGTGGGTTTTTAACAACAACACTATTATATGAGGAGTTGTTTAATAATCAATAGAATAAAAAACTCATAATATAAAACTATTCAAAAAAATTTACCTTTTGGTGTGAAAACAAATGTGCTATACGTGCCCCCAGAATTTGGATTTTCCTTGACTGTTGGTATGGCTCTGATCACTCCTACAACGATGGAACCTCCCCTATTTCCATTAGAGTTTCCACTCCTGGTCTCATTAACTTCTTCTAGGTCATTATATCCCTCATTGTGTGTAATTTTTCAAGGTCTTGTTTTGGTACTTTTTCCTAGACCTTTGTTCAAGGAGGTTCTACTTTAGTAAGCCTCCTCCGCTCGACCATCCTCCCCATCTCAGTTTCCATAAATAACTAGTCTATAGGTTATCGCTTTTTTAGTGGAGGTTTTTTATGTGCTTTCCCTTCTACATTCATTCATTTGAGTATGCTTTCGATCTAATAAATTGGAATCTAGTAGAAATATTTGGGGCGAAAAAGTTGTCTCTCAAGTCATTCCAGGTCTTCATTTGATCTTGGGGATTAGAATCTATGCCTACCATCTTAGTGATAAATAAATATTCATTCGTTATATTTATATCCTCCAAGCCTGATTTCATAAATTAATGGTCTTTTGGCCCAGATCTATTGGTCATTGTATCTTTAACTTTTATCGGTGATCCATGGAGGATTGTCTTGGCCCGGATTCCCCTCTGGTGGAAGTCTCGGCCCTTGTCCCCGGACTCCCTATTCCTTTATTCAACGTTTCCTTTATGAGTAGGATAGGGGACTCTATAAGGGAATTTTTTGTTATTATGAGTAATCTATTCTACTCTAGGAGTCTTCGGTGGCCTGGACATGTGTCTATAAGGACATCTCCCATCCTCCTCCATCCAAGAATCTCCTTCAAGTTAAAGGCTATTAGGATTAAAGATAATCAATCATTTATCCTAACCCTCCTTGTTATTGATTGAATTTTTACATCGAAGGTCATGGCATGTCATTATGTCATTGTCATTAGAATGATCTCTAAAAAAACACAATATTAGGCCCCCTTGATCTTCATCGAGCATCCTCCCCCATCATCCATTGACTTTCCTTCTACAGTCTCCCCAAATTTAGTGATTTCATGTACTTATAGAGAAATATATGTTACTACCACTCTCCCATAAAAATTACCTCTTCCCATTCATGAGTTAACCCCATACATATCATTCTTATTCTTTCAGCCTGAACCATTTCTTAGATCTGGTGCCTTTCAAACCTCACACGCCTCTCGCTTCTCATGCTACTAGGGTCCTGGTGATTACATTTTTTCTTGGTAATCTCTAGTTTCATGGAAAGTAAGTCATCTCCCATTTGGAATGGATCTCATCTATACAACTGGATCTATTCCTCAGTGTGCCATGTTCATTAGAGATACCAGATTTCTTACACTTTGAAGGCGGCTATTATTTATCACATGATCATGGGGTGGATCCTTGACCATCTAGTTCCCACATTCCAAGGGCTCTAAATGCTTCCCCATTTCCCACCACCAATCCCTACAATGTATTATCATATTTCACAAAGGAAGAAGTATTTATTCCCCCTTCCATTGACTAAATACCCTATGTAATTTTTATACGGTCTAATTCAAATATGGTCTCATCTTTCAATTCTCATCAGAATAAAAAATCATGCCACTCTAGGGGCCTAATCTAGGAACACGCATTTTTGAGTATCATTCTTACTATCTGGATCTCTTTAATCCTTGTTGCATGGGTGAAAATGTATTTCTATACCAAATAACTCTTGAGGGACACAGATTCAATCATTTCAGTTATAGAACCTAAAAAATATTCCACCAAGATTGTTGATTTCCCTCACAATATGGGTCTATATGACCTCATGCATGATGATACCATGAATAACCATATCTACTTATTTTGGTGAAACTCATTATCTATTGATCTAATATCATTATCTTATCAAAAAATCATGGTGAAGATCAGTTATGGAAATGTTTAATGATTTATCTCTTTCATCTATTCTAAGTTTTATTCAAGGCTAAGAGAGTATTTGTGGAAATATCTTGAAGGTTTTGATATAGGGATCATGAACTGGATTATTTTAGGTGACTTCAATGTTATCTTAGACCCATCAAATAATAAGGGTGGTGGGTTATGTCATTATAAATACATGAATATTTCTTTCCATTAATGGATCAAAAAGGCTATCTATAATTGGGGTTCTTAGGGGACAATTTTACCTGGTGTAACCATCAGAAGTGAGGCCATCATACTGGGTGTATTCTTGACCATTATATGGATAAGATTCATGTTATATATACTTAACCTAGGGATAGTTTCACTCACTTGGTTCATGAATTTTCAAGAACAATCTCCTTGTTTGGTTTGTTTAGCACCTGTTGAGGATTTTCAAAATAAATTTTTTCTTCTTGAAAAGTTGGATGGTGAATCCTGGTGATCAGTATGTGGTTCATGATTCATGGGGTAAGACCATGCATGAAATTTCATGTCTTGGTTTTCATAAAAACTCATGAGACAAATAGGTGATCTTTGGGACTAGATCAAGATCCATCCTTCAAGATTTAATTATTTGGAGAATGAGGAACTTGATATTGAGTGTGCAGAGACCAAGATTGAGGATTACTGGTATGATGATTTAGTCAGTGATCTATTTTTAATTAAGAAGATGTTTTTAGACATTATTCATGAATAGGAATGGGTGGCTCAATTGAATACCAAAAAAATATTCAAAATGATTGACAAAAATAAATCATTTTTTAGTCTTGTATCAAAGATAATAAATGGGGTGTGACTCCAAACATTCATATGAAGGATATATCATTCACTCAGGATATTATTATATTGGGAAATATGTTGTAAAATAATTTTAAACTATTACTGGTGGGTACTAATTCAAACATTCCAGATAGATATCTGAGGGGCCATTCCATTTTATGGGACGCCATTCCTAATGTGGTTTTGGAGCTTATCAACTCAGATCTTAAGAGAATTTCAAATGAGAGGGATATTTACGATATGATGGACACTCTTAACTAAGAAATTTCTCCTTGATTAGATGGGTTTCCAGATTCCTTTTACTTGGCCGCTTGGGTTCTTGTAAAACATAAACTTCTAGATATCACTCAGGATTTTTTTTCATGGGTGTAGTTTACCCATGGTGGCTTGTGCAACTACACTTTTCCTTATTCCTAAGTTGTGGGACCCTTAATTAAACACTATAGACTAATTAAGTAAGTTAAATTTTCCATAAAATATTCTTCATAGTGGATCAATAGAAGAAACACATCACACATTTAGGAGTGGGTTTCATATGAAAACATGGCTTTGTGTAGGAAAGGTTTACCCAAGATACCATTTACCTGGCTCAAGATATGATTGAATACATAAATATAATAACACTAGGATCCAGCATTGCAATAAAAAATTTCATGGACTAGGATTTTGACAGACTTGAATGGGTATTTATTTTGAAGGCCTTTTCTATCTTGGGGTTCTCCAGATGGGTTTTTGACTTAATTTTTGGTGTTTTAGATCACCTTGGTTTTCAGTGAATTTTATGGGTAAAATATGTGGTTTTTTCACATAATTTCATGGTATAAGATATAGAAATCCTCTTTCTCCAAGTCTCTTCATTCAAGATCAATATTCCTTTAGAAAACAAATGTCTACATACCTTCACAATTAAATTATTCTCCATTTTTAGTGAAGGATTAATTTTAATGTCACATCTCACCTCCTTTTTATTAATGACATGCTTATCTTTTGTAAAGTAAATGGGATATCTCTTCATGGAATCATCAAGTTATTTAAGTAATATTAAAAATAGTTTGGTCTAAGTATAAACTATGAAAATAGTGGTATTTACATTTATAAATTCTTTTTCTTAGCGTCATGCCAAAAATATTGAAGACATGTTTTGGATTAAAAGGAAATACAATCCAATATATTATCTAGAGGCTTCAATTTCTATATGAGTTCTTTTCATTCAACACTGCATGAGTCTGATGGCAAAAATAACTGGTTGAATCATTAACTAAAATATTCATTTCTTATCCTTTGGGTCCACATCTCATTGGTTACCTATATTCTTTGTTCCATACCAATTCATATGATATTAGTTCTCAAATTCCCATAGATGGTGGTATGTAACATTGAAAAAATCATGGTTTCAATTTTTATATGCTCATATGGATGGTCATTTCCATTTGGGGTCCTAGGTAAGAATGGCTACAATTTTGGAATCTGGAGGTATTGGTCTTAAAAAATTTATTGACACCATGAAAAAACTACAAGATAATTTTGTGTGGGAGTACCTAGAAGGTATATATTTATGGGGTATATTTTTTATTGAGAAATATGGTCATGTTTTGGATGAGATGAAATATAAGGTATATAAGATATGGATGATGCTGTGTGGGAACTTTCCAAAGATCCATAATTAGACTCGGTGGATTTTTTGGTGTGGTGAAATTAGATTCTAGAAGCAAAATTAGTGGGTGATATTCTAAGTTTTCGGAGATTCCCTACTCTTGACATTTCTCAAGCATACACTTTTCCTTCGTTCATCGTGGCCATGATCAACTAGCACCAACATGATGTATTTAACAGTATTCATCTTTCAACTGAGCTATATAATCTTTTGTTTGATGGTATATTGTCAAGGTATATCTCATTCAAGTTTTATCATCAGTCCACTCAGGATAATATTAAAATGGTACAAGTAAGGATTATCTAGTGTAATGATATCCCAACTAAATTTAACTTCCACATATTGCATATTTAGCACCACGTTGTTCCAACTGATGACATAATACAACACAAAGGGGTTCACATTACATCCAAATTATTTTGTTTTATAATCTCAAAATAAGAATCGGATAGTCACTTGTTCTTTGAAGGTAACAGGGAAAAGGTTGTGTTGAATGGATTTGGGTGTACTACTCGAATGGAGGTACTAGAGGGAAATTGTGAGGTATTTTTTCATTCCCAGCCTCATGGGGTAGAGACAAATGTTTTTTAAAGTAATTCAATGGCCATATTGATTATGGTTGGTCTATGGTGCATCTATACTGACAAGAATAAAACTAAGGAAAATGATCATAAAGTTATTGTTTAGCTATGCAAAAGTGGTCTAGGTTCTTAGCAGTTGATCTAGGTTCACTTTTGAGGCAGTGGGAGAATTCTTTTCCCTTGAGGATGGCCATGAATGGTAGAAGAATGGTTCCCCCTTTTCAAACTTCCACTCAATCGGGTAAATGGGTTCACTGTAAACCCCCTAGTAATGGCTTCAAACTCAATAGTTATGGATCCTACAATCTTAGGATCATGAGAGGGGGTGTTTCCCATGAATATAAAGTTTTGTTGATTATTTACTTTAGTAGACACTATGAAAAAGGTGAATCTCTTATGGAGAAGGCTAAGGATTTTCATAACAAGATATACATTTTTCTGTCAACTAACATTTGTCTCATTGATATTGAAACTGATTTTGATTTCATCTTCAACTCTCTATACTAGAGGTTCAATTCCCCCTACACCATCGTTTATCTCACTTGAAGATGCAAGGAACTCATTGGAGGATCCATCCTAAACCATACTTAGTGTGAAGGAAACTTAATTTCAAAAATCATTTCCTTAAAAGGTAACCAAAGTATATTAATCATTATTTATTCTAATCTATATTTTCATTCCTTGAAGTGTGTTAATTTTTTTAGGGGGATTCCCTTGTCCTCCACTACTTCAGGCTTCCTGGACATTGTTCTCTTGATTCATTCAATGCTTAGTAAAAAAATCCTACTTTGGCCAATGTACTCATCCCCCACCTCTACACCCCCCCTCCACTCTATAGGCCTTTCTCCCCCACTCCTTCTGTGTAATTTTACCAATATAATTTTATAGTACTAAATTAATATTTATTTATTTAATTTTAATTTTATTGACACTCACACATAATTTATATATTTAAATAGTCATGTTATATATATAATAATATATTAAAAATATATTTTTATATAACTATTTATAATAAATATATTAAAATATTATTATACAATAAAAATATTTTTTATTATATTTTCATAGAACTCATATTTTTTGATGACATGTTTTAAATTTTATTTTCAAAAATATAAACTATAATTTTGGGTTTTGATTATTTAATTTCCAAATTGGAGTTTTACTTCCTTCTATCAATGGATTCTTGTCAACTCCTAATGGAAACTATCATGGAGATTCTAACCAAGATGTTTACCTACACAATCAGTTGATCCTGGCATCTATATAGGGATTACAACTCAGTGATGTGGGAGTTCGTGTTCTCCCAAAGGCAAGTTCAAAAAAGAGAAATCATATCTAAAATCATCTTTTAGAACGAATCCTTCTATAATACCTTATAATATTTTATATCTTCCTCTAACATCATTGGAATCAATAGTGATGTATGTAATGAAGAACAAAATGCAAGCGGCCCTTTAAACTTGGAGTACATTCCCAGGAGGGGAGTGGAGTTTGTAGTGACGGAGGATCCTGGGATGTTGTATTGTCGGGCGGTAGGGCATCGGATCCTAGAGTAATACATTTGTAATCCTACAACATGGTAGTGTTTCATGCTTCCAAATACTAGGACATAGTTTCCCACTATATCTATGGCCATGTAGGTGCTTTACTCCATCCCACCCCATTGAAAAATCATTCAGCTCTCAAATCCTCATCGCACTATCAAGAATCATTTCCCAGAGTTCTTCCAAGACCACTAGCATGAATTCTTTGACTCTTGTGATTAGGAATTAATTCACCTTGGGGTGAGTTGCAGATACCTTGGGACATGTTTATTGTCAATGGATATAGGCCCACAACAACAAAACAAAATTTTACCAAATGTAAAAATGCATTTATCGGTCTAAAAAAGTTCTGATAATCGAGGTGCTAAAAAAAGGTGTCCCTTTTATCAGTGCTAAAAAAACCATAAATAAAGAACCATTTTATCGTCACTATGAAAACACTTATAAAATGGGTCTTTTATCAGTACTGATTAAAGGGTTCTTTATCAGATCTTTTTTTATCACTGATAAATTTTAAAAACAATTAAAATAAAAAATAAAAACAACTCTCCAAATCAAAGGGGATTTTAAAAATGCTTGACCCCCCCCCCCCCCGCCCCTTCAACGACACTATTAAAGCACCCCACCCGCACACCCCACCACTCATTCAGACCCTATCCCACCCCTAACCCTTTAACAACAATAGCACCCCCTGCACCAACCCACGCGCATGCCCCTGCCTCCCCTGAGAATCAAAATCAAGACATCTCCCCTACACGCCTATACACTTTACCATTCCAACATGTTTCATTGCTCTATATTTAATGATATATATATTTATTTATTTATATATTTAGTTATATTTATTCATATATTAATATATATATATATATATTAATATATATATACATATATAGTTATATTTATATATTTATTCATATATTAATATATATTTATATCTATTTATTTATATATATTTAGTTATTTTTTGTATCTGTATATTTATTCATATATTGATATATATTTATAAGATCAGTTTTGAATAAATTTCTAAAAAAAATTTATAAATAAATAAATACATATATACAACATACATACACATATATATATATTATATATGTGTATCTGTAAGTATGATTATAAATATATATTTACAAATATTATATATTAATAAGTATATACATATTATTAGAATATGTAGATAATATATATTAGTATGTTAATACAGACACACAAAAACACACACACACACATCATATGGGAATATAAATATTCATATATTATATTTTAAATAAAATCGATATTAGTTTTTTATTTAGATAATTCTTATATATTGAGAATTATATTTTATATGTAAATATGTTTAATTATTTATTTATAAAATTAAATTTTTATATATGTGAGTATATAAAAAAAATATGTATATATTGTTATATACTTGATTATAAATAATAGTACATTGTGAAAAATGTTAAAATTTTAAATCTAGGATATCGATATGAATGTAATCACCCAGAATAAATTCATTCTCCACTGAAGAGTGAAAATACGACTCCTAAAATGAAGATGAAATTCCATCAAATGTTAAAAATTGCGGTACCCCGATTAAATACTCAGTTTTGAAGGCCTTTTTTCCTTTTTTCCCTTGAAAAAAGTAATGTAGATTTTACCCTAACTCATTTTTGCATACACCTCATCGCAACCTCTGATTTGATATGTGGTAGAGCTCAAACGGACACCTAGATAAAAAGTTATTGTTTTTTTATGTTTGATTTATGTTTTCAACTTATTTTAAGTCTTATATTAATTTTTTTTATTTTTTTGTGCCTTGAAATTTTTACTAATGAATTATTACTCAATAATTATTTGAAAAAAATTAATTGATAATATTTTCTAAAATATTTTATAAGTCATTTTCACTACATATATTATATATTAAGTGAAAATGTCAAATTATACTTATCTAAAACATATTTAAAAATGAATAATATATTTATATAAATATAAATATCTTTATATATTTATATATCAATATATTATTTTTAATGAAATATTTTTTTTAAATATACCTTTTATGAGATCTAGTAAAAAAAGCACTGACAAAGACCCATTTTATCAGCGCTACTTAAAAACGCAAATAAAGGGGGGTCCTTTAACAGTGCTAAAAAATCATTGATAAAGGGGTACCTCTATCAGCACTAAAAATAGAGCTGATAAATGTGCTCTTTTAATAGTACTTTTTTAGCACTATTAAAAGTACCTTTTATTAGTGCTTTTTTGTGCCGTTAAAGGGTAGCGCTACGAAAACCAGTTTTTGTGGTATTGTCTGTCATCTATTGAAGCGGTATACTGTATTGGTTGCTCACTAATAGACAAGGAATGGCCATTAAATTCAGAGGAATTTGGACACCATTGATGAAGGGGGAAGTAGAATAATATGAAGTGGACTATTGTAGTACCTTTGGAATTTTGTTCCTGATGAGCTGCTTGCAGTGGTGTAGGGAGTTGGTCAAGCTGGTGGAGTATGAGGAGTAACTAGGCATGGTGCATGAGAGGGGGGAGGTCTATGAGGTACGGGTTATGAAAGATTGGGTGGGTAAGGAATGGGTAGCATCACGGTGGGTGATTGGAGTCCCTCTAATGTCTTTCTTAGGGATAGATATCATTGTGTATGAGGATTTCAATTCATTGACATGGGGTACTGCAATTAGGTGAATGTGAAGCATCGGGTGGCTGGGTTGGCCACCTAAAAATTGGAATTAGGTGGGTATTCACATCTCATTATGACTTGTAACCCTATAGGATATGATGGGGTTCCATTTTTAATTTGTTTTCTTAAATAAAAAACCAATGATTTTAGGTGTACTGTATATAGATGGTTGAAATCAATATTTAAATTTTGAAAATTTTAAGATCTGTCCTTCTCATGATTTAATAGATATTTAGAACAATTTCTAACCAAATATATTATTAAAAAATTTATTTACAAATCTTCCTCATTTAAATCATTTATTTTTTAGTTTATTTCCTTGATGTTGTTTTATTTCATTTTATTGTGTCGTGCTTTGAAATATATAGTTTTTTTTCTTGTTCCAAGGAATCTTAAAACTTTGTGGGTGTTAAAATTTTATAATTTTTTTCTTCAAATTTTTTGTAAATTTCTGATTTATTATTTTTTAACTTTGGTTCCAAGAGGTTCGTATGTGTCTAGATTGTATATTTTTTGTGTCCGCAATTAAATATAATTTTAGAAATATAGTATTGTCATAGAATTGAAAAACATCAAGAAAACCATGAGAAATAAAAAAAATTTCTTACATTAAATTATTTACATATATTCAAATATTATATTTTAAAAAATATATAACAATATATAAAAAGTGTATGTATGTTTCATTAGAACCAGCGTTCTATAATAGGAAAAGATTTGGAATCTATAAAGATGGTAATAATATATTTTCATGGCCTAAAACATCTAATGTTATAAAGGAGTATATCTAAAATAGGGAATCAGTACACTCTAGCCACATATTATACATAGATAGAATTGAAGAAATCACAACACACAACCAAAATAGAAGAAAACAGAAAAAAGTAAAAAAATTAACAAATAAACACAGTATTTAATTAAGTAGGGAACAAGTCTTACTCCATGGGAAACTGAACAACCTCAATAAAAAAGAAACAAGAGGTTAAATCAAAACAGGATTCTACAGTCACTCCAAATCACAAGATAAGAAAATTTTAATCATGAAAATGAAATGTATTGTTAAAATAACAACACAAATATATTTATAGATGAGTTACATAATAGGAAACAAATCAAGTTGGTTCCATAATCATCTAATCTTTATGGATAACCCTCTTCTTAATCATGGACATGACCAACAACTTGTTTATCACACCAATTAAACTTCTACATTTGGCTGATTTTGAATGTGTATGAGACTCGTCCTACCACATCTATACTTCTAGAAGTAGTCTATGACATTTTTTTAGTTTCGAGTTGTGTTCCAGGGTTTCCACACCATATGAATTCTCATCACACTTGTAGAAGTTTCCCCTTTCTTGAAGTTATGTTACATAGATAGAAAATGACTTCTCACACCTTTCTTAACGATATCAAACCTAAGAATCATTTTCAAAGGCTTACTAATAGGTTTTTTGGGCCACAGGTCATCATTTTCTGAAAAATATTTTTCTATCCATTTTTTCTTCCATGATATCATGACCACCAAGACATCCCGGCCCCACTAAAGAATAACAACCCTCCCTAATGTCGTGATATATCACTTAATTCATCATATCCATTGGATTATAACCCACTATAACCTTCCATAGTTCCAATATTTTTTCTTCCAAAATATTTCAGAGGAAGTGTTTCTTTAACATAATGTGTTCCATCAATTAGTGAAAACCCATGGTCTTTTCTAACCGAATCACACTTCAGTTGTCACGTGAAAAAATTTTGTTATAAGGCCTTGTTATGATTCCATCTAGTGATTCATTCAACAACACCAAATCTTTAGTAGAATATGTAATCACAACATACTCAACTTCAAAGTTATAAAATGATATTAATTCTTGTAGTATCGACATCTAGTTCATGATAGTACCTCCATAACTAAACACAAATCAACTGGTGTTATTCCTTGCGCATGTATCTCTTCCAGAGTTATAATATGAAACATTTATAATGGATTATTTTTTAGATAGAGTTCCATATAAAAAAACCTTTGAGATACTTTATAATCCACTAAACATCCACTTAATAATCCTTTCATGGATTCAACATGACCTTACTAACTATAAAAACTGTATGATAAATACCAGTCCATGTATAAACTATAGAATGTATCAAAATGACCAAAAGAAATTCATATAGAAACTTCAATATGTATGAAACCTGGTTATCCATTTTAGGTTTTTTATCCTTAAATAATATTAAGTATCCAACCATAGGGTTCTAACTTGTTTATAATCACTCATTCTAAATCACTCTAAAACCATCCAGATATACTTTGACTAAAAAAAATATTTTGAAACTCTAATATCTTTCGATCCTCATCCCCAACATTTGTTTTTAGGATTAATGATCCTTCTTATAGAATATTCAAAAAAATCATCCTCAATCTTCCATAGGCATTCCTTCACCAGTCAAATTAAGTGCACGAAATCAATATAGAGAAGTATCATAAAGAAACTCCCATTTTAAAACACCTTTGGATTATAGGAATAATCTTCATTGCACTGAAAGAATTTCCAATATTACCTGATTGAATAAAACATATGGTTCCACTATCTTTGTTCCTATTTAATCCTCTACATACCCCATTTTATATTGCACAATAGAACTTCCATTCCATTAAATATGAAACCATCCAATTACTTCATGTTTTTTTATTCCTCTAAATCATTATAACGTAAATTTTTCTGGAAGTTAAGTTATTTAAGAAACAAATCCTCTATAAAAACTAGGATGAGCACCATATGATTCGTTATGTTCCTAAAAAGGGGAAAATTTCACTAAAATACTATCTGTTCAATTATTTAAATACATTCATAACCAACTATGCCACATACCATTTATTACCTTCCACTTCCTCCTATAGAAAATCCCATTTTTATACTATATAATCATTACTTATGGAACTTCTATTAAATTTAGTGCATCAAAAATGTTTAAGGAATCAATTATTTCTTTATTAATAACTCTCATGGAAACTATTTTTTTAAACCACTTTCCTCTTTATATATTTTGGGTTCAACACCATCAATAAGTTGAAAATATTTCATTCCAGAATAAAACCACTGCATTGGTCTTTTGACTACAGTTGAATACCTTAATACTAAAGTTTAAACTCCTTCCAAACCTTGTACTTCTAACAATATACCTCTAGACTCCACATACATTGATCATTTTCATATATCAGAGCATTTTACTTAAGGAAGCTAAAACATTGTATTATGGAAAAACAATTATACCATTCAAAATTCTATACTCACTAAAAAATATAGAATCACTCACCCTAAGTTCAAATACACCAAGATATGTGTCTATTTTTCTCCCAAATAAAACTTTAGTCTGGTTTTGAACCTTTTATAGGATCTACACATTGGTGAGTTAAGGGTTTTTTCAGATCATGATAAAAATTATTAAAACATGTCAAATAAATTTAAAACCCTATTTCTAATATTTCCATGGTAAGATATATGAAACTAAGTAATAATATTGAAATGAATAACTATAGTAAATATGTGTACCTTACACTAGAGAACCACTTCAACACCTTCGAACACCATCACATAGGTTTGATCACCAAGTAGTAAACAAAAGAATCCCACCTCCAAAGTGATCCATAAGTTGTACCTGAATCACAAGTCGTACATACATGATTATCCTTTCTACCATGATGTGTTGGCATCACAGCTTGTAAATTTATAAGAAGAAAAAAGATATATATATTTTAGAGTTTATACTAGACATAATCAAATCACCCATACTATCATCGTGTGAAGGTAATATATATAAGCAACCATGGATACTTATTGGGTGTTATCTCAAGTATTCATGTGTTATAACACACAAATAAATTCCATGACCAATAAATAAATTCATCAAATTTATTTATTTATTCCCAAAACTTCCATATTATGAAATGGTTGATTAAAGGATAGTTGTGTAGAAGACCGAACTATCTAAATGATCATTAATTTCATAAGCAATATAAATGGAATTCCATTTTCTATGTGAAAATAAAAATTTCCATGTAACCCATAAAATATTTATATATCATACATATATAAGGACCTAGGGTATATCTCCGTCAATTTTACACTTTCAATAAAAACTAATATTCTTTGTTTCATTTCACCTTATATTGTATCATATAAAATAACTCATGAAAATGTATCCAGAACTCCAATTATATATCTAATAAAATAATTTTGGAAATATATCATTAATATCACATTATAACTCATTATATGTGATGCCTTGTGAATACCCATCTAAAACACTTTTGGGTTAACACTGAAACACTTTTACAGTACCTCTCTAAATCAAACTCAATATTCATCATGTTAACCAAAAAATGTGACCCTATAGAACTTTATAGTAATGAAAAAAATGCGTCTCTAGATCCATATATATATATATATATATATATATATATATATATATATCGTGGACTCTAAAAAATCCTCATTTAAACCCCAGTTATAAAGGGATTTTCTTTGATCACCATCAAACACATGTATCTATATACCAGTTTTCACCTATTTGCATCATATGAAAACATGAATTTCTTATTTTTTCCCATTTTCAGATAAATCGAGTCAAATTTGGACATCAAACATCATGTCAATCCCATATATCCAACCCATATTTCTCAATTCTATGATTTTAGACTGATATGATCAATGAATACATCACATTTAATTTATCCTTTAGGATAAGTACATCACATGTCCCTTATCCAAATTGAGATATTTATATATATATATATATAATCTCGATGTCTCCATACACACCCATATTTTATCACAATTGAGGGATTGGGTTTCATACTCATCATAAGAGAGGACAAATACCATCATGGTTAACCTCTAATCGATGACATGATCAACAACATACCCAACCACCCCTATATTAGCTAAGTCAATAGGTAGAGTTGTGTAAGTAGGATGTCAAAGTATAAAGGTTCTCATCCTAGGTATCTCACCAATCTCAGGTGGTGGGGACTCAAATATGATTTATGCACCCCTAGTATACCAAATATATCAATATGAAACTCCATTTGGTATACCCAGAATGTCATTTAATGCACATAAAGAATAATAGTCCTTTTTTATTCATCAATATCATATTATGTATCCTTATACAAGAATATTACTCAAGATACCCTTAATATTTCATCATAACATAATATTCTATAAATATCATCAGTTAGGGATAAATTAAAAGTCATACTATGAGAGTTCAATTAGTATTTCACTTTACAAAATGCATATTTATATATACATTCATGTAGATAACATGAAAAAATGATAAAATGGAGGTTTACTTTTAATATGATACATTTTACTATCCTTAAACTCTTTAATAATATTTAATAAAACTAATATAACCAATTTTTTATCATAAAATATATGATGGACTACTAGATCAGCCTTATGATTACTATAATTTTAGGGTTTTGTTAATAGATTACATCATATGTAATCACTACCACATCACTATGTGACCATCAGATAAAAACCTACCACTAATCTCTTAAGTGAGAAACATCTATGATATAAGACAATTGGAATAATTATGAGACTTAAGAATCATATTTCTAATTTTTCAACTTCTTAAACATATCTTAACCTCTTAACTTCATAGCGTCAAATGTTATGATGCCAACATCTATAGTCTACTTAGAAATCTTTCAATGTTCATAAACATTATCCTAAGAACCCCAATACAGGAAAAATTTTCCTTGAAATAATATGACTACTTACAATATTGTTTACCAGTCCTCCAAACTTATTTTAGTATAAAGTGATAATCACTTTAATAGAGTAACTAAATGTAACTCTTGCATTTAACTTTACAACCACATCTAAAACTCTTTTAGAAATTTATAACACATTTCTATAGTAACTAATTTAACCCTTTACATTTTTCTATACTTCCATACACTGAACTATGTTAGGATATCAAGGGTATTTTACTTTTCATTTTGACCATTAAAATCTTTCAAGAAATAGTGTCTTTCATTTTCATGATAAATAAATATAACACTTTGTATTTTTCTTTATAATTTCATATACAAACTATTTTAGAATATTTAGTGAAAAATACTTTACCTTAAATAGGTATAATAGAGATATCTTATTTTTAAAAGGTGACTATATACAATAATTTACATTTCTCTGTACTATTGCATATCCTGAACATTTTAGGATATTAAGTGGAAAACACTTTAACTTATGATTGATGTTATCCTTTATTTGTTAATTCTGAACTTATCTAAGTCCAAAAATACTCCCATTATCCTGTTAAACACTATATTCTTTTCATAATATCTTACTAAGAGACACAAACCCTTCTTATTAAGAAATAACATTTTTCCCTTCCAATGGGAATATTTAAAAAAATAAACTATTTTTTCTATAGTATATGTGGTATTATATGTGTTTAAATTTTTTTAATTTGAATGGATGAACTTATTAAAATATACCACTGATGGGTGTAAAGAACTCATTTGCATATATTTTATCAAATATTCTGGTAAACACTTTATCCAGGATAAATAATTTTATCCAAATATTATTCCAAAAACATGTTATAGAAATATATGAATCAAAAACCAAGTTTATTGATTTAATTATCTCATACTTATTCATAAAAATGCCTTTATATTTAATGTATTATACTATCACATAAGATAAATGAGATAAATATACACATCTTTAAATTATATTTATTTGATCTTGATAAAATCCTTTAAATTTAAATCCTTAATTTATTACTTCGTCTCATGAATATAAACTACAAGGTCAATCAATTATTATTTTTGATATTAAAATACATTATAGTTACAAAACTTTTTAAAATATACATCTTGTATAACATACCCTTTAAAATTGAATAATTAATTTCTACAACATCCATACCTAACATGGATATTTTATGAAGTTTCACAAACTTTTTTAGTTATATCTTATATAAATCATTCATATTGAATTAGTACTATTTTTTCTTAACAACCCAAGGTTTCAATGGCCATGATTAGCTTCTTGAAGAATCATTCTGAAACTTTTCAGCAGAATTTTCTGCTTATCAATTGAACTTTTACACACTTGTACACTCCACATATTACCAAAATCCAAAAATCATATATCTAATTCATCTATTCTCGACGTAATGAGAATATTGGGTAAAATATTTTTTAATTTATTCACTTTGTCATAACATTTACATAAATTAAAATACTATGAATTCCTTAACCATAATGATCCATTTCGGTCTCCCTTTAAAGGTTGTTATAGAATTAGAGAAATTATAACTATATGTATAAAAAACACCTCATTTTATTTTATTTAAACAATTTTTACATACATGATATTATAAAGAGATAGATGAGTAAGAATACACATCCTCTGATAAGTTTTTCCAAGATTTATGTATTCAAGTTATAAATGTAGTAACTCAATTTCCCCATTAAATGAAAACAATAATGCTTTAATTATTTTCCCTTTATAGAATTCTATATATTTTCAACACATGTAAATCATACAATCAATATCATATATCTATAATAAAAAATATAGTTGATTTCTATAACAATTAAATCATTAAATAAATCTTTAGTGTCACAGTGTCATTTGATCAAAAAATGGAACATAATTGTAAAAAAACATGTTTGGTCTTTAAAAACCGACTAAAATTAGATTGAAGTGCATATTCACTAATATAAAATTGGGTTTTAATAGAGCCACCCTTTAACAAAAGTAAAAAATAATGATAAATGGGGTACCTTTATCAGTGATAAAAAAGTGTTGATAAAGGGTACTTTTAACAGTTCTAAAAACATTGATAAAAGTACCCCTTTATCAATGCATTTTTTGGTAGCGCTGATAAAGGGGGTATTTATCAGTGCTTTTTCTACTAGCGCTAATAAAGGGTATATTTCAATATATATATATATATATATATATCATTAAAAACAATTTATTAATATATAATTATATCAATATATTTATATTAATATAAATATAATATATATATATTTTTTAAATATGTTTTAGATAAGTATAAATAGAAATTTACACTTAATATATAACATATTTAGTGAAAATATATAATAAAATAATTAAAAAATATTATTAATTAGTAATATTCTAATTATTATTTATTAATATTCAATTAATAACAATTTTAAGACACAAAAAACCAAAAAATAAATAAAAGATCTAAAATAAGTTAAAAACATAACTCAAACTTCAAACCGTCATAACTTTTGATCAGAGTTTTTTGTTTTAGCTCTATCACATATCTAATCGAACCATGCGACTATATATTTACCCCTAATTAGAAAGATAAACCTTTTTCACATTTTTTTAGGCCAAAAAAGGTTCAAAAGGCCTCCAAAACTAATTTTTTAGTCCAGGAACGATGATTTTTTAACATTTGATGGATTTTCATCCACGTTTAAGGGGTCTTGTTTCCCTTTTTCCATGAAGACTGAATTTCTTTTCAAGAATTACATTTATATTGATATTATTGTTTACAAATTTTATCATTTTTTATAATTTAATATTATTTATAATCAAATATATAACAATATATACCTATTTTTTATATATTCAGACATAAAAATTAACTTTTATAAATAAATAGTTAAACATATTTACATAATGTGTGCGTGTGTGTCTATATATTTGTGTGTGGATGTATTAAAAAACTAAGATATATTATCTATATATTCTAACATAAGTATATACATATTAATATATAATATATATATATATATAAACATGTATAGTTATACTTATAGATACACATATATATAATATATATATGTGTTTGTGTGTGTGTGTTGTATATATGAATTTATTTATTTATTTATAATCAAAAAAATATATTTTATAAATGTATTTAAAACTCATATTATAAATATATATTAATATATAAATAAATTTATGGATAAAAAAATATAACTAAGTATATATAAATAAATAGATATAAATAGATTTTAATATATGAATAAATATATAAATACATAAATATAACTATATGTTTATATATATATATATATATTAATATACAAATTAATATAACTATATATATAGATATATCATTAAATTGAGAATAAAGAAACAAAAAGGAGTGATAAAGGGTTTAGGCATGTTGTGGAGAGGCCTTGAGTTCGAACCTAGGGGAGACAGGGGTGCACGCACAGGTGAAATTGGGGCAAGCATTGTTAAAGGGTGGCCAGGTTTTAGGGGTGTGTGGGAAGGGGGGAAGAAGCATGTGGGTAGGGGGCTTCATAGCACTATTGAATGGGGTTCAAGCATTAAAACCCTTTGATTTTCAAAAATATTTCTAATTTTTTCTATAAAAAATAACATTTATCATTGTTTTTTTAAGTGATGATAAAAGGGGTTTTTATTTTGGAATCTTTTAGCACTGATAAAAGGGACCCAAACCCCCAATAGCTCCTCAATTATCAGTTCCTTCTTATCATTGATAAAGGCCTTTTTTAGTGCTGATAAAACCATTCTTTGTAGTATTGATTGTATGTTAACAGTAAAATGGTCCAATGATACTCAACCATTCAACCAATATATTGGAAAAGGAGACTGATTAAGAGGGAAAAAATAAATAAATAGGTTTTTATTAAACATGAGTACTTTTATCACAGATTTATAAAAATAAACAACAAAGGGGGGCGTCATCAACACTTGGAATTTTAGATTTGATTAATGGCCTCCTAAAAAATGCATCTTGTTTGGGGGGGTCTATGGGGTTTGAACCCCAAAGCACTTAGCTCAGGTGTAACACCTGAGACATTTATGAGAAATATTTTTTTTTATAAATCATCAATGGAATCTTTCACTACACACAACACTATCTTGGCTTTCTTTACACACAAGCGCGACCATCCTCGATAGCTTGTGTCGTACGCAATACCGAGTTTCACTAAACAACGATATGCTATTAAAATATTATTAAAACTAGCCATTATGAATATTAATACCCACTTTTTGAAATTTTGTAAATTTTATTTTTCAAAATGGACTTCATTTTTGGATTCAGAATATCGAAATTAGCCTAGGGTGAAATTTTGGTATTTTTCTGAAAACTTTCAATTTTTGATGAATAGTGAAAACACTGGGTTACTATTTAAAAACCAAATTTTTATTTAAATAATTATTTATTTTATTTATTCAATTCATTGGAGTCATTTTATAATAATTTTAGATATATATAAATTTTATTGAACTTTTCACCGTCTTTTACCCACCTCCTAGGAGAATTTCCAAATTCACATAATACTTAATTTTACCGCTTTTGTGAGTGGAATTTCAAAATTCCGAGACACACGATTAATATCAAGTACTAAAATGTGGTTCAATGAGAAGAAAATAATTTTTTGTGAATAGTAACTTTTTACTTTTTTACCACAGTTAAAAGTAAATTGGGTAATTAAGAGTTAAAATGATATTATTATTACCCTAACACATGTCCTAATTCTTTTGGATAAGTGTAATTCGACCAAAAACAACCTTAGTAATAAAATATGACCATCTAGGCAAACTTGGATTAGATTAGGACATTTATTATTAATTTATTTAAAGAAGGGTTAAAATAGTTAAAATCAAAGTTTAATAACTAAATCATTTTTAATATAGGGTTATACATAAGATAAATTCGAATATAAATATTCATTAGAAAGATAAAAAGAGTTCCTACATAATGGTATTTTATTTGTAATTTTTATACTTTAAAAAACTTGATTTATTTATGACACAATGATGATGCAGTAATTATATTATTAATGAAATATTGACAAAATTGATGTTATAAATACCAAAATAAATGTAATTTGAGACTCTTTCTAAATTCCAATAATTTCCTATGTTAATATGACATGTTAGTATTGATTTAATTAACTTGTTTCGAACTAGAATTTCTGTTATGATTTTCATAAAAATCAATTACCAAATAGTGTCAAAATTGAAATAAAATAGTTTTTAAAACAAATATTATATTATTAATTGTTATTTTATTCCTAAAAATAAGAGGTTCGGCAAAATGACTTAGATATGGTTATATATATTAATAATAAACAACTTGGGGTTCTTTTGTCTTGTTATAGAAAGTTTATTAACCTTATAGTGTAATAAAACAAGAAGACACGGTAAAAGTTAAATTATCTAACTTAAAGGTAAATCTAAATAATAAGGTTAAAATAGAAACCTAAACTTGTCTAAATTCTATTTTCTGAGATTATTTCGACCCATACCCACCTTATATTCTAAATAAATCAATTTGGAGCTATTAAAAACTGAATAGGACTTTATAATAAAGTAATATTTTTAGTTTTTCCAAAGGTACCCCTCTCCTCTCTTATAAAAGGGCACCTCCTCCCTCTCTTCCTCACACCACTTTGAGCCTTCAAGATCTTCCAACCCCGAAAAAATTATATTTTCCATTTCCCTAGAAACATCTTAGAGGTCCTGGTCTTCTTAAAATACCAATTTTAGTTCCCTAAAAGGAGGTCTCAAAGAGGCGCTTCAAAGAAGAGGTAATGTCCATTACCGATTCTTTCAACTTTATTTCTTCTTCCACTTCTTCTTCTTTAGTTATTTCATTATGAATTAATAACATCAGTATCACTCATATACCAATATTTTAATATAAGTATGAAACAACCCTATTTCACCATCTATCCATCCTACGGAAAACAAAATCACCACGCGTGCGTACGTACGGAATACCGTCTACACGTCGTGGTGTAATCTATTTTCCACCTCCACCTTACTTGGATGGGTATAACGGTGTAAATAATAAATATATATGATTATTTTAAAGTGATATTGATTCTGAAATAGTATACATACACTCCAATACAATTCTACGATCATGGGAACGATATCATCGCTCGTGCGTACGTACGGAATACCGTCCCCACGATGTGATGCGACTCGTTCTACATGATCTTCATTGCATAATGATTATATAAATGAATTTAATGAATAAATATGATATATATTACACTAATAACATTCTGGAAATGATGTATCTATAACCTAAAAAGAATAATAAGAATTTATTCGACAAAACATGCATAAGAACAAAAAGTAATAAACACCTGAATAACAAGTAGCAATGAAATATTACTACTAAGAAGCTAAAAATATGACCATATATGATATCATAAAAATAATTATGATTCTGGAATAAGTCAATGACATTATTTAAATCATTATACAGGATGTTCGGACACTTACGAAGCAAATCGGACCTAAGGTAAGGGAAAATCTCACAATCTCAATTTTTATCCGAGATTGTTTATATTTCAGAATTTACTGGGGAATATTTATCATCTGCATCCATGTTTCTTCAATATGTAATATTATTTCTATCATCCTACAATTTTTTAAATCCAATTTTACCCTTTGGTCAGTTTTTAGTAAAAGATATGAAAGTAATCTTTTGTCTTTTTTCGTACAAGGTACTTTTTGACTGTTTTGGACAAAGTACGGGAAGAATGTTTTTTTAAACTTATACGGCATGAATGGATTTTTTGAACATTATTTCCATGAATATTCCTTTAGAATTTTTCAAGTTTATTTTTAATCAACTTATTTTAGTTTAAAATTGAATGACATGTTAAGAAAGGAAAAATGTTTTTGAAATAGAAATTATATTTTCCTCAAGAATGGAGTTCAAGTGTTTTATCAAAATTATTTTCTATCTAAGATGATATAGGGTTATGTTTCTATCCCTATTATTAAATTTATTTGATTATGTTGTGATGGAATTATTTTTATGAATTCCTTCATCTTTTATGAATTGTTTTATGATGTCACGATGTTTAAGAATCCCATTTTTATTACATGGGTTATGAAAATGATGTATGATTTTTGATTTTGTGGAACACATAAGAATGGTGTCATTATAAGATCAGTGGGACATATATCTCCCTCCAATTCATTCAGTAATGATTTATATCTCATGAGATAGACATGGCTGGAATGAGAGGTTAATCCGGTTTAGTTAAACAGGACAGAAATGAGGAGCTAACTCGGTTCAGAAATGGACTTTGTCTGCTAAGATAGTCTTGGCAATGAGTCTTGACAACTAAGAAATGAATCACTATCATTATGTGTGTATTCCACAAAGTTTCATGTTTTAAGTTATGATTATTGGGATTACATTTCACTACTATGATTTATCCCATGTTATGAAATTATGATCACTTTTGCAGGTTAAGATTTCCTAAATGATATGTTCTTATGAATATGATGTGATTGATATTTCTTTTGTTTACCCTTATTGTGAATTTGAGCTCACCCATTTGTATGTTTTCTTTCCCCAGGTCAGGAATAAGGTTATTAATTAGGATATTCCAAAAAGGGACTCTAGATATGATGAAATAAATGGGAGACAACGTAGATGATTTATGAACCAGTTGTTTATGTTTCCCAGTTTCTAAAGACACTATACCTATACGGTCCTTTCAAGGTTTTGTTATATGTTGTAATAAGTGTAATTCAATTTTGAGGTATTAAAAATGTATGTAAAGTATGGGTCATTATAGTTGGTATCAGAGGAAAGGTATAGTCAACCTTTGGAAACTAGGATGTGAAATCCTTAGTAAGAAACCTAAGGATATTTCTAAGCATAGAACACAATCTTAGGGTTTTAGAAATGGACAAGAACAACCTTTGATAAGACCTTAAGTCTGAAATTTTATTCTTGATTATGTGTTTTTTCTATTATAATTAGTTTTTCTCACACTATTCTTCTTGGTTTTAGTCAACGGCTAGAACCCGAAGGAACGCGGTTAATGCGGAATGCGACGGGCAATGCAATGATTGTCCCCCTAAGCAACCAAACGTTATGGGAGATGGAATGCAAAATCTTGTATCTATGCTCACACAAATTTCTCAAGCTATGAATCATGCAGGACTTCCAAACGAGCAAAGGAAGGATCAACATTTTGTCAAATCCTTCATGCGGTAGCATCCACCCTCATTCAGCGGGTCTACTGATCCATTAGTGGCTGAACAATGGACCAGTACTACTGAAAAGATATTTTCCGTTCTCCAATGTTCTGAACATGATAAAGTCATCTTAACAGTTTATTGTTTGGAAGGTGAAGCTAATCAATGGTGGAATCTTATCAAGAATACGAGGCAGAGGGATGAAATTGAGTCCATGGAATGGGACGAGTTCAAGAACTTATTTTTCAATAAGTACTTCCCTCATATTCTCCAAACAAATATGGAGAAGGAGTTTCTTGAACTAAAGCAAAAGGATGATGAATCTATTGGTACCTACGAAGTAAATTTTACAAGACTTGCAAGGTACGCTTCTGGGATTATTATCCAACCTGAGAGTAATATCGATCAATTCTTTAGTGGCTTAAAACCAAGTCTTCTAAGGGCGTTAGCCATAAGGGACTTCAATAGTTACGAGGAAATCGTTCGATGTGCTCTCAAGGTTGAGATGGAGATTGGAGTAACCCATCAGTCATATGGGTTTGATATGAAGAGGAAAATGGAATTCAAAGGAAAATCTAAAGATAACAGTAAAAAGAAGATGAGTTTTCCATTATGCTCAAAGTGTGGAATGAAACATGGAGGGAGTTGTCTTAAAGGGACAAGAAAATGTTTCAAATGTGGAAAGGAAGGTCATCGGGCATTTGAATGCCGCAATGATGGGAAGAAGATGTCTAGTGATGCGAACAAAGAAAAGGCTACACAGAGTGCACCTCCTACACTTCAATGTTACAAGTACAAGGAAATGGGGCATTATGCTAATCAATTTGTTGATCCAAGGGTTGTTGATGATGATCGACGTCAACAAACTCTTAAGGCTAATGAAAAGGAATGCCACATGAAATTACTATCAGTGATGTGGACTACGATAACGAAGTGGTGAAAGGTACACTTACCATCCACTCTAAAGTAGCAAATGTTTTATTTGATTCTGGATCCACCCACTCTTTTATTTCTGAAGAATTTTCTATGGGTATCACCATATTACCTCAACAATTTGATGTTGAGTTAGCTGTGACAACCCCTAATGGCACAACAGTTTCATCAAAAGTTTATAATTCGTCTTCGATTGAAGTTTGTGGGAAAGTGCTTCCTGCAAATCTTTTGATCCTTCCTATAGTGGAATTTGATGTGATTCTTCGCATGGATTGGATTTCATTATATGGAGCTCATATCAATTTCCAAAGAAGGGAAGTAACATTTCATATTCCAAATCAATCTATGATCGTCTATGGATGCAAGGATGAACATAACCTTCCAGTATAAATTTCTTCCATCTTTTAGGTCTTGATTCTACTAAATGAAAGTTATTTATCTCAAATGGTTGATGAGAAACTCACAATTAAGAATATGCCCATTTTATGGGAGTTTGATGATGTCTTTCTGGAGGAATTACTGGTTCTTCCACCAAATCATGAAGTTTAGTTTTCAATAGAACTCGTACCAGGTGCTTTATCTATTTCAAAGACACCTTATAGAATGGCCCCAATTGAGTTGCAGGAATTGAAGAAGCAACTCCAAGAGAATCTTGATAAGGGATTCATACTCCCTAGTGCATCACCTTGGGGAGCACTTGTTCTGTCTGTTAAGAAGAAATATGGATCAATGAGACTCCGCATTGATTATCGAGAACTTAACAAGATCACTATCATGAAAAAATATCCTCTCTCATTCATTGATGACTTATTTGACCAACTACGCGGTGCTCAATACTTTTCCAAGTTTTTTCTTCGTTCAGGGTATTATCAATTAAGGTTCAAAAGGAAGGATATACTAAAGACGGCTTTCCGTACAAGTTATGGACACTAGGAATTTATAGTGATTCCATTTGGTCTTACTCATGCCCCTGATATCTTCATGGATCTAATGAATAGATTCTTTAGAGACTATCTTGATCAGTTTGTGGTATTCTTTATAGATGATATTCTTGTATATTCAATGAGCAAGGAAGAACATGAAGATAACTTGAGAATTATATTGAAGACCCTAAAAAAGGAGAATCTTTATGCCAAATTTACCAAGTGTGAATTTTGGCTTCAAAAGTTTCATTTTTGGGTCATATAATCTCAAAAGAGGGGATATCTGTGGATCCAGCAAAAATAGAGGTTATCGAAAGATGGTCGAGACCAACAACAGTAACCGAGATCCGAAGTTTTCTTGGTTTGGCTTGATATTATCGACGTTTTGTGAAAGATGTTTCACAATTATCTAATCCACTCACCAAGTTGACTCGGAAAGGAGTTAAGTTTGTTTGGACGGAGGAATGTGAAGATAATTTCAAGGAGTTGAAAAGAAGGTTATCAAGTACACCTGTACTCACACTTCCTCGTAGTGGAGAAAGGTTTGTGATCTATAGTGATGAATCCAAGAAGGGGATGGGGTGTGTTCTTATGCAAAATGATATGGTGATAGCTTATGCCTCACGACAGTTGAAAATCCATGAGCAAAATTACCCAACTCATGATTTGGAGTTAGTTGCGGTAATATTTGAATTAAAGATTTGGAGGCATTATCTTTATGAAGAATGGTGTGATATTTATACTGATCATAAAAGTTTAAAGTATATTCTCACACAAAAGGAGCTGAATATGTGCCAAAGAAGATGGTTGGAGATGATTAAGGATTATGACTACTCAATTCATTACCACCCTGGGAAAGCAAACAAGGTGGAAAATGCATTAAGTCGACAAAACCATGCTAGATTATCCATGATGAGGATCACAAAAGATCCAATATTTATGGATTTACAAGGGATGGATCTTGGAATTATAATGGAAGGGGAAAACTCGTATCTTTCTTAAATGAATGTTCAACCATCTATACATGTGAAGATTAAAGAGGCACAAAAAGAAGATGTAGAGTTACAAAAGAAGGTGAGAAATGTTCGTGAATTCAACCTTGATTGTGATGGGATAATAAAGTTCAGGAATCGGGTTTGTGTTCCTCCCATCCAAGAATTAAAGAAGGATCTACTGGATGAGGCTCATAGTTCTTCATTCTCTATTCATCCTAGAAGCACAATGATTTATAGGGACTTGAAAGAGTACTTCTGGTGGGATGGCATGAAAAGAGATGTTGTTGAATATGTCTCTCGATGTTTGGTTTGTCAGCAAGTTAAAACTGAGAGACAAAAGTCTAAGGGGATGTTACAACCATTACCCATACCAGAATGGAAATGGGAAAACATCACTATGGACTTTGTCACAGGACTTCCTAAAACATCCAAAGGCAATAATGCTATCTGGGTCATAGTTGATCATCTTATAAAGTCAGAACACTTCATTTCTATTAGAGAGGATTTATCTCTGGATCAGATTTCCATGATATATGTGAAGGAAGTGGTAAGATTGCATGGAGTAACACTTTCTATTATATCTGATCGGGATCCGAGGTTTACCTCGAAGTTCTGGCGAAGTCTTCAGCATACTCTGGATACAGAGTTGAGTTTCAGAACTGCTTATCATCCTCACACAGACGGTCAGTCTAAGAGAACAATTAAAACTTTAGAAGATATGTTAAGATCTTGCTCTATGGATTTCAAAGGTGGTTGGGATCAACACCTACCTTTGGTGGAATTTTCTTATAATAATAGCTTTCACTCCAGTATTCAGATGAATCCTTATGAAGCTCTCTGTGGAAAGAAATGCTGGACTCCATCTTGCTCGAATGAAGTTGGGGAAAGAAAGCTATTAGGACGAGATCTTGTTGATGAGATGGTAGAAAAGGTCAGATCTATTCAACAACACATTAGAGCTTCTCAGAGTCAAAAAAAGAGTTATGTTGACAACCGAAGAAAACACCTAGAGTTTGAAGTGGGTGATAAAGTGTTCTTATGAATATCTCCTTGTAAGAGAGTAATGAGATTTGGAAAGAAGGGAAATCTGTGCCCTAGATATATCGGTCCTTTCGAAATATTGAATCGTGTTTGGAAGGTACCTTACCGATTAACAATTCCACAGAATCTCTCTCAAGTTCACGATGTGTTTCATGTATCTCTCCTGAGAAAGTACATACCTTATCCTTCACATGTACTCAGCTCAGAAGTTGTACCGCTGGAGCAAGATCTTTCTTATGAAGAACAGCCGATAGATATTCTCGATCGTAGTGAAAAACTCCTACGGAACAAGACCACTCTCTTGGTGAAAGTTTTATGGAGGAACCACCAATTAGAAGAAGCTACATGGGAGCTTGAGGATATGATAAGGGAGAGGTATCCTCATCTGTTTGTTACAAAGTGACGAATTTCAATGGCGAAATTCATTTTAAGGGGGGTAGAATGTAACACCCAAGACTTTTATGAGAAATATTTTGTTTTTATATAAATCATCAAAGGAATTTTTCACTACACACAACACTAGCTTGGATTGCTTTACACACAATCATGACCTTCCTCGATAGCTTGTGTTGTACGCAATACTGAGTTTCACTAAACAACGATATGCTATTAAAATATTATTTAAACTAGCCGTTATGAATATTAATACCCTCTTTTTGAAATTTTGTAAGTTTTATTTTTCAAAATGGACTTCATTTTTTGATTCAGAATATCGAAATTAGCCTAGGGTGAAATTTTGGTATTTTTCTGAAAACATTCAATTTTTTGATGAATAGTGAAAACACTGGGTTACTATTTAAAAACCGACTTTTTATTTAAATAATTATTTTTTTTATTTATTCAATGCAATTCATTGGAGTCATTTTATAATAATTTTAGATATATAAAAATTTTATTGAACTTTTACCGTCTTTTACCCACCTCCTAGGAGAATTTCCAAATTCACATAAAACTTAATTTTACCACTTCTGTGAGTGGAATTTAAAAAATCTGAGAGACACGGTTAATATCAAGGACTAAAATGTGGTTCAATGAGATGAAAATAATTTTTGGTGAATAGTAAGTTTTTACTTTTTTTCCACGGATAAAAGTAAATAGGGTAATTAAGGGTAAAAATGATATTATTATTACCCTAACACATGTCCTAATTCTATTGGATAAGTGTGATTCGACCAAAAACAACCTTAGGATTAAAATATGACCATTTAGGCCCACTTGTATTAGATTAGGACATTTATTATTAATTTATTTAAAGAAGGGGTAAAATAGTTAAAATAAAAGTTTAATAAATAAATCATTTTTAATATAGGGTTATACATAAGATAAATTCGACTATAAATATTCATTAAAAATATAAAAATATTTCATACATAATGGTATTTTATTTGTAATTTTTAAACTTTAAATAATTTAATTTATTTATGACACAATGATGATGCATTAATTATATTATTAATGAAATATTGACATAATTGATGTTATAAATACCCAAATAAATTAAATTTGAGCCTTTTTATGAATTAAAATAATTTTATATGTTAATATGACATGTTAGTATCGATTTAATTTACTTTTTTCTAACTAATCTTTCTGTTATGATTTTTACAAAAATCAATTACCAAATAGTGTCAAAATTGACATAAAATAGTTTTTAAAACAAATATTATATTATTAATTGTAATTTTATTCCTAAAAATCTATGGTTTGGAAAAATGACTTACATAAGGTTATATATATTAATAATAAACAACTTGGGGTTCGTTTGGCTTGTTATAGTAAGTTTATTAACCTTATAGTGTAAGAGAAAAAGAAGACACGGTAAAAGTTAAATTATCTAACTTAAAGTTAAATCTAAATGATAAGGTTAAAATAGGAATCTAAACTTGTCTAAATTCTATTGGATGAGAGTATTTCGACCCATCCCCACCTTATCTTAGAAATAAATAAATTTGGAGCTATTAAAAACCTAATATGACTTTAGAATAAAATAATATTTTTCGTTTTTCCAAAGGTACCCCTCTCCTCTCTTATAAAAGGGCACCTCCTCCCTCTCTTCCTCACACCACTTTGAGCCTCCAAGATCGGCCAACCCCTGCCAAATTCTCTTTTCCATTTACCTATAAACATCCTATAGGTCTTGGTATTCTTAAAAGGCCAATTTTAGTGCCCTAAAAGGAGGTCTCAAAGAGGCGCTTCAAAGAAGAGGTAATGTTTGTTACCGATTCTTTCAACTTTATTTCTTCTTCCACTTATTCTTCATTAGTTTTTTCACTATGAATTAATAACATAAGTATCACTCATATACTGATATGTTATTATAAGTATGAAACAACCTTATTTCACCATCTATCCATCCTACGGAAAAAGAAATCACTGCGCGTGCGTACGTATGGAATACCGTCTCCACGCTGTGGTGTGATCTATTTTCAACCACCACCTTACTTGGATGGGTATAATGGTGTAAAGAATAAATATATATGATTATTGTAAAGTGATATTGATTATGAAATAATATACATACACTCCAATACAATTCCACGATCATGGGAACGATATCATCGCTCGTGCGTACGTACGGAATACCGTCTCCACGATGTGATGCGACTCGTTCTACATGATCTTCATTACATAATGATTATAAAAATGAATTGAATGAATTAATATGATATATATTACACTAATAAAATTCTGGAAATGAGTTATCTATAACCTAAAATGAAGAATACGAATTTATTCGACAAAACACGCATAAGAACAAAAAGTAATAAACACCCAAATAACAAGTAGCAATGCAATATTACTAATAATAAGCTAAGAATATGACCATATATAATATCATAAAAATAAGTAAGATTTTGGAATAATTCAATGACATTATTTAAATCATTATACAGGAGGTTCGGACACTTCCGATGCAAATCGAACCTAAGGTAAGGGAAAATCTCGCAATCTCAATTTTTATCCGAGATTATTTATATTTCAGAATTTACTGGGGAATATTTATCACCCACATCCATGTTTCTTCAATATGTAATATTATTTCTATCCTCCTACAATTTTTTAAATCCAATTTTACCCTTCATTCAGTTTTTAGTAAAAGACATGAAAGGAATCTTTTGTCATTTTTTGTACGAGGTACTTTTTGACTTTTCTGGCCAAAGTACGAGAAGAATGATTTTTTTTAACTTATATGGCATGAATGTATTTTTAAAACATTATTTCCATGAAGCTTCCTTTACAAGTTTTCAAGTTCATTTTTAATCAACTTTTTTAGTTTAAAATTGTATGACATGTTAAGAAAGGAAAAATGTTTTTGAAGTAAAAAGGATATTTTTCTCAAGAATGGAGTTCAAGTGTTTTATCAAAATTATTTTCTATCTAAGATAATATAGGGTTCTGTTTCTATCCCTATTATTACGTTGATTTGATTATGTTGTGATGGAATTATTTTTATGAATTCCTTTATCTTATATGAATTTTTTTATGATGTGACGATGTTTAAGAAACCCATTTTATTACATGGGTTATGCAAATGATGTATGATTTTTGATTTTGTGGCACACATAAGAATGGTATCATTATGAGATGGGTGGGACCTATATCTACCTCCAATGCATTGGGTAATTATTTATATCTCATGAGATAGACATGGCTTGAATGGAAGGTTAATCTGGTTCAGTGAAACAGGACTGAAACGAGGAGTGATCTCGGTTCAGAAATGGACTTTGTCCGCTAAGATAGTCTTGGCAATGAGTCTTGACTACTAAGAAATAATTCTATATGATTATGTGTGTATGCCACAAAGTTTCATGATTTAAGTTATGATTATTGGGATTACATTTTTTTACTATGATTTATCCCATGTTATGAAATTCTGATCTCTTTTGCAGGTTAAGATTTCCAAAATGATATGTTCTTATGAATATGATGTGATTGATATTTCTTTTGTTTACCCTTACTGAGCATTTGAGCTCACCCTTTTGTATGTCTTCTTTCCCCATGTCAGGAAAAAGGTTATTAAGTAGGATATTCCAAAAAGAGACTCTAGATATGATGAAATAAATCAGAGACAATGTAGATGATTTATGAACCAGTTGTTTATGTTTCCCAGTTTCTAAAGACACTATACCTATATGGTCCTTTCATGGTTTTGTTATATGTTGTAATAACTATACTTCAATTTTGATGTATTAACAATGTATGTAAAGTATGGGTCATTATATCAGGAATGGTTGAATAATATATCAAATCAATGAACTCATCCCTCCATTTACCCCTCTTTTTTTGTCTTTCTCTCCCTCTCTCTTTTTGTGTGTGTTGTTAGAAATATTAATTTATATTAATAAATTCTTGTTTATTTTTTTATTTCAATTACATTGAAATGTAGTATTTACATATTTTTAAGTAGACCTGATATATATATATATATATAAACATATATTAAAATAATTTATATTAATATATTAATATATAATAAAAATATAATAAATAATATTTTCTTAAAATTCATATCTGTAGATAATAAGATACAAATTTTAATTTTTAAAATATACATTATAATTTTAATTTTTGATTATTTTATTTCAAAATTGGGGTATTATTTTTTTGAATTTATAATATTTCAAATTCATCTGTTGCATATACTCTACATACACACACACACAAATAGAGTGAGATATCATTCATGAATTATACTTATAATAATTATTTCAAAAAAATTGCATTTCAAATTTTGATTTAATGTAATTTTATATATAAAAAATTATAAATATATTAAAATATAACAATATAGATATTGGTAAATATTTATATATAATTTATATGTATATTGGAGATTTTATTTACTAAAATAAATTTCCAAATATTTAAATTTATATTATTTTTATATTTAAAATTTATATTTATATTTCCTGGACCAAAAATTTAGTATGTATTTACAGATTATAAATTTAATGAATATATGTTGATTATGATCTCAATCGAGTAAAAATTTAGATTCATATGCTCTTTCCGTATTTGTCGCATCCCACAAATTTAAAAAAAATATTGGGTTTTGGAAATATAATATATATACAAGAGTACCAAAACCCTTCTGAGAAAAGAAATCCTTTTTATTTCAATGGATTTGTGTAAGAACCCAAATGAAACTGACATGGAGATTATTTCCAAGACATATCTATACATAGTCATTAAATCCACGTTTATCTATTAGGATTGCAACTCAATGTCGTGCGAGCCCATTTTCCACCAAAGGCTAACCCAAAAGAGAGACAATTTCTCCTGCTTCATCTTTCAAAACAACTCTATATGTGACACCACTTATATCTTCATCTCTTCCTCTGACACTGTTGGAAACTATTGTGATGATGTAACCAATAACACAATGTAGGATACCCTTTCAACCTATGTTAATTACCTAGGTGGGGAGGGGAGTTCATAGAGATGTAGGGGCCTCGGATGTTGCTCTGCCATGTGGTGTGGCCCTGGATCCTATAGTTTTATATATGAAACTCAACCACAATGTATTATAGGAGGTTTCAACCCCATAGGAAATGGTTTCCCGCTAAATTCATGCCCATGGAAGTAGTCCACTTCATTCCACCCCATTACAGAATCATTTAGCTCTCAAATACCAACTGTGTTATCAAGAATAAAGACCCAAAGTTCTTCGAATCTCTCCATTATAATGTCTTCAAACCTAGAGAATGAGCTTTAAGGTGCCTCATAGGAGATTTTTGGGTACCTTGGGACATTTTCATCATTTGGAGAGATGATCCCACGGTCTCTTGTAGTGGCATATTGCATTTGTTCCTCCCCAATAGACAAACACTTTCCTTTAATTTAAGTGGAAGGTGGACACTGGAAGTTATGGGGAAGCGGAATAATATGTGATAGGCTACTAGAGTTCCTTTCAACTATTATTCTTGGTGAGATTCTTATGATAGTGTTGGGCATCGGAGTAGTTAGTGGAGTTTGGTGGTGGTTTGGCATGGTGTGAAAGAGGGAGGATGAAGGTGTGGGTTATGAAATATTGGGAGGGGATGGAATGAAAAGTAGTGCGGAAAGGGATCAGAGTGTTGTGGGGAATCTTAATTATGAGCAGAAAATTTCTTTCCAAGATATTGTGATAAACAAAACAAAATATGGAAGTGATATAAGTAGTATAAATAAATAAAAATGTAGGCTTTTTAACATGGAAAACCCATCTCATGAAGATGATTAGAAAACCACTAGGAAATTCTTAAAAATATCCACCATGAATCAGATAATACAAAAAATTCAAGTAATGCCAAAACATAAATTACAATGATGGCATAGAAAAACCTGTGCGGAAACCACACACTGATAAGCCTATATCTTCTCTATAAAAATCCTCTTAATAACACCGTGTAACAAAAGATCAATTTGTAACAAAATTTCTCCCTTTTTTCATTGAAAAATCACTACCTTGGAGATCTTCATCCGAACTTACATCATCCTCATGACATATTGTTACATCTGATGGGTTTCTCTGTAATTATTTTACCACTATGATGTACCACCTATCATTAACCGGGACACGCCACCTGATCACCGCTATTAGTAATACTTTTAATACATGGACCCAACCATCAATTTTGATGTCTCTATAACACACATGTTAATGGTCGATGCGTCACACATGTTACCGCTGATGAGACAGTACCCATATTTCTCTCGGTGGACCTCATATTGAACACCTTTCCAAGAACATAGCCACGTGCACAATATAATTGTGTCGTCGTCATCAAGTTGCATGGGCCACCGCAAACTCGGAAACCCATTTTTGATTCTCTCTTATCAATTATATCATACAGGAACTCCCTAAAATATGTTACTGTATCCTCTTATATAGAAACCATTTCCATAATCACCAATTAATGTAGTAAACATCCCTTTTCTAAACATTAATACTAGAAACTAAATCTCTGTTAATATTGGGAGAAAATCCTCAATTAATGTTTCAATAAATCTATCCATTATTATAATTTTCTCTCTCCTCAATAAATGTGATGAACCCAAACAATCTCCCCCTTAAACACATTAATCAATGGAAATATCCAACAAACCTAGTTGAATTGAAAATTGGTCAGTATCACACCAACCATCATCATCTTTAAAAATCATGACAACATCATTTTTCACTTATAAAAAATATAAGATCCCCCAGAAAAAAGAAAACTAAATGCTGAAATCTTCATCACATATGTATCTACACCATCCTTCTGAAAAAGACCAGAACTAGAAACATATGTCTCCCCCATAGTGGTGATTACCACATAATCTAGAGTGCTTTCCAAAATTAATTGCTCCCCCTACTCAACAACCCATAAGTGGGCCTGTTCATCACCTCTATCAACCTTCTATAATTTACAAATCTTATTTTTATTAACATTGGAATCATTTATCCCCTCAAAAACATTCATAATTATGATGTTAAATTTAAAAGAACGAACCTTCACCTCTGATACCACTTGTTGGGGAGAATTCGGATTCTGATCTGAAAATTCCTTGCAAAAATATTTTGAGAAACCTGAAAAAATATGGAAGAGAGATAAAGAGAATAAATAAATCAACAAGTAGGACTTTTTAACTTGAAAAAATCCTCCCTTATGGAGGATTAAAAAACCTCATCGAAATTCCCCCAAATATTTACTATGAATCGTATAATACAAAGAATATAAGGAATGACCAAACATGAATTACAATTATGGTTAAAAAACCTATGTGAAAACCACACCCTGATACGCCTCCATCTTATCTCTAAAAATTATCTTGCCCGCACCATGTATCGAAAGATCAGTTCATGGCAAAAAATCACCCTTATATAGATGAAATATAACTACCTCAGAGATCCTCGTCCAAACAAGAGTCATCCTAGCACCATCTTGCGACAACCAATGGATTTATCTCTCATGATCTCACCACCATAATGTACTACATATCATTAATCGGGACATGCAACCTGATCACTACTATTAGGAAGACTTTTGATACATGTCACCATCATCAATTACATCATTGCTTCTCCACACCTATTAAACATAGATGCATATCACATGCTACCATTGATGCAGCAACCCCCTTCTTGCTCTCAGTGGACTGAATCTTGAACACCTTTCCAACAGCATCTCAACACGTACAAGATAATTATGCCATTGTCATCGTGTCACGTGGGACACCGCAAACTCAACAACCTCTTCCCGGTTCCCTCTTGATGGACATATCATGCTGGTACTCCCTAAAATATATTACTTCATCATCTTATATAGACACAAAGTCCATATTCACCATTTTGGGGAAAATCCTCAATTAATGTTTCAATAATTCTCTGAAATAATATAATTTTATCTCTCATCAATAAATGTGATGAATATGAACGCATATTCCCTATGGTAGTGTTCTTCAGGAGGTATATCACCATTTATGAGGTGTGTATCGACATGGGGTGTTGTAATCTGGTGAATGTGAATTTTAGAGTATTCAATCTGAGCCGCCTAAAAATTTGAATCTGGTGGGTCTTTATAACGACCCATACTTTACATACATTGTTAATACTACAAAATTGAAGCACACTTATTACAACTTATGACAAAACCACAAAGGACCGTATAGGTATAGTGTATTTAGAAACTGGGAAACATAAACAACTGGTTCATAAATCTTCTACAGTGTCTCCCATTTATTTCATCATATCTAGGGTCCCTTTTAGAATATTCTACTTAATATCCATCTTCCTGACCTGGGGAAAAGAAAACATAAAAGGGTGAGCTCAAATGCTCAGCAAGGGCAAATAAAGGAAATAAAAATCATATCATATCATTTTGAAAATCATAACCTGCAAAAGAGATCATAATACATGGAATAAATCATAGAAGTGAAAATGAGATCCCCATAATCCTAACATAAAACTTGAAACCTTGTGGCATGCACACATAATCATGTAAAATCATTTCTTGTTAGTCATTACTCATTTCCAAGACTATCTTAGCAGGCAAAGTCCATTTCTGAACCGAGTTCACTCCTCGTTTCAGTCCTGTATCATTGAACTGAAATAACCTTCCATTCCAGCCATGTCTATCTCATGAGATATAAATCTTTACCCAATGTATAGTAGGGAGATATATGTCCCGCCCATCTTATAATGAATCCTTTCTTATGTGTTCCACATAATCATAAATCATACATCATCGCATAACACATGTAACAAAAATGGGATTCTTGAAACATCATGACATCATAAAACAAACCATATAAGGTAAATAGCATCATAAAAATAATTCCCTCACAACATAATCAAATCAATGTAATAATAGGGATAAAAACAGAACCCTATATTATCGTAGATGGAAAATAATTTTGATAAAACATTTGAACTCCATTCTTGAGGAAAATATCCTTTCAACTTCAAAAACACTTTTCCTTTCTTAAAATCTCATAAAATTATAAAATAAAAGAAGTTGATTAAAAATAAACTTGAAAACTTGTAAAGGAAGCTTCTTGGAAATAATGTTTTAAAAATCCATTCATGCCGTATAAGTTAAAAAAACATTCTTCGTACTTTTGTCGGAAAAGTCAAAAAGTACCTCGTATGAAAAACGACAAAAGATTCCTTTCATATCTTTTACTAAAAACTCACCAAAGGGTAAAATAGGTTTTAAACAATTGTAGGTGGATGGAAATAATATTACATATTAAGGGAACATGGATGTGGATGATAAAATACACCCCAGTAAATACCAACGTATAAGCAATCTCGGATAAAAATGAGATTGTGATATTTCCCTTACCTTAGGTCCGACTTGCTTTGTAAGTGTCCGAACCCCCTGTATAATGATTTAAATAATTTTATTGACTTATTCCATAATCATACTTATTTTTATAATATCATATATGGTCATATTCTTAGCTTCTTAGTAGTAATATTTCATTGCTACTTGTTATTTGGGTGTTTATAACTTTTTGTTCTTATGCGTGTTTTTTCGAATAAATTCTTATTCTTATCTTTAGGTTATATATAACTCATTTCCAGAATGGTATTAGTGTATTATATATCATATTCATTCATTCAATTCATTTATATTATCATTATGAAATGAAGATCATGTAGAATGAGTCGCATCACTTCGTGGAGACGGTATTCCGTACGTACGCACGAGGGATGATATCGTTCCTATGATCGTGGAATTGTATTGGAGTATATATATATTATTTCAGTATCAATATTACTTTATAATAATCATAAATAGTTACTCATTTCACCATTATACCCATCCTTGTAAGGTGATGGTGGAAAATAGATTACACCACGGCGTGGAGACGGTATTCCGTACGTACGCACGCGCGGTGATTTCATTTTTCCGTAAGATGGATAGAAGGTGAATTAGGGTTGTTTCATATTTATAATAACATATCAGTATTTAAGTAATACTGATGTTATTACTTTATCATGAAACAACTAAAGAAGAAGAAGTTGAAGAAGAAAGAAATTGAAAAGATCGGTAATGGATATTACCTCTTCTTTGGAACGCCTCTTTGAATCCTCCACTTAGGGAACTAAGATTGGTCTTTGAAGAAGACCAGGACCTCTAGGATTATTCTAAAGAAGTGGAGAAGGGATTTTGGCAGGGGTTGACCAAGCTTGAGTTCTCAAATTGGTGTGAGGAGGAGGGGGAGGAGGTGCCCGTTTATAAGAGAGGAGAGGGGCACCTTAGGAATATCTCAAAATATTATTTTATATTAAAGTCAAAATCGGTTTATAATGGTTCCAAGGGGTCTTATTTCGAAGCTAAAGTGGTGATGGGTCGAAATCCTATCAACAAATAGGATTTAGACAAGTTTAGGTTATTATTTTAACCTTATAAATTATATTTAACTCTAAGTTAAATAATTTAACTTTTACCGTGTCTTTTTGTTTTCTTACACTATATGGTTAATAAACTTACTATACCATGCCCAAAGAACCCCAAATTGTTTATTATTAATATATATATCCTTATCTAAGTCATTTGGACGAACCTTAGATTTTTAGGAATAAAATAACAATTAATAATATAATATTTGATTTACAAACAATTTTGTGTCAATTTTGACACTATTTGATATATGAATTTTGTGAAAGTCATAACAGAATTATATGTTCAAACCAAGTTGCTTAAATCAACAATAATATATCATAGTAACCTAGAAAATTAGTGGAATTCATAAAAAGTCTCAAATTACATTTATTTTGGTGTTTATAACATTAATTATGTCAATATTTCATTAATAAGATAATTACTGCATCATCATTGTGTCATAAATAAATTAAATTATTTAATGTCTAAAAATTATAAATAAAATTCCATTATGTATTAAATCTTTTTATCTTTCTAATGAATATTTATAGTCGAATTTATCTTATGTATAACCCCATATTAAAAATGATTTACTTATTAAACTTTGATTTTAACTATTTTAACCCTTCTTTAAATAAATTAATAATAATTGTCCTAATCTAATCCAAGTGGGAAACATAAACAACTGGTTCATAAACAACTGGTTCATAAATCTTCTACAGTGTCTCCCATTTATTTCATCATATCTAGGGTCCCTTTTAGCATATTCTACTTAATATCCATCTTCCTGACCTGGGGAAAATAAAACATAAAAGGGTGAGCTCAAATGCTCAGTAAGGGAAAATAAAGGAAATAAAAATCATATCATATCTTTTTGAAAATCATAACCTGCAAAATAGATCATAATACATGGAATAAATCATAGAATTGAAAATGAGATCCCCATAATCCTAACATAAAACTTGAAACCTTGTGGCATGCACACATAATCATGGAAAATCATTTCTTGTTAGTCATGACTCATTGCCAAGACTATCTTAGCGGACAAAGTCCATTTATGAACCGAGTTCACTCCTCATTTCAGTCCTGTATCACTGAACCGAAATAACCTTCTATTCCAGCCATGTCTATCTCATGAGATATAAATCTTTACCCAATGCATTGGAGGGAGATATAGGTCCCACCCATCTTATAATGAATCCTTTCTTATGTGTGCCACATAATCATAAATCATACATCATCGCATAACACATGTAACAAAAATGGGATTCTTGAAACATCATGACATCATAAAACAAACCATATAAGTTAAATGACTTCATAAAAATAATTCCCTCACAAAATAATCAAATCAATGTAATAATAGGGATAAAAACAGAACCCTATATTATCTTAGATGTAAAATAATTTTGATAAAACATTTGAACTCCATTCTTGAGGAAAATATCCTTTCTACTTCAAAAACACTTTTCCTTTCTTAAAATGTCATAAAATTCTAAACTAAATGAAGTTGATTAAAAATAAACTTGAAAACTTGTAAAGGAAGCTTCTTGGAAATAATGTTTTAAAAATCCATTCATGCCGTATAAGTTAAAAAAACATTCTTCGTACTTTTGTCGGAAAAGTCAAAAAGTACCTCGTTTGAAAAATGAGAAAAGATTCCTTTCATATCTTTTAATAAAAATTAACCAAAGGGTAAAATAGGTTTTAAACAATTTTAGGTGGATGGAAATAATATTACATATTAAGGGAACATGGATGTGGATGATAAAATACACCCCAGTAAATACCAACGTATAAGCAATCTCGGATAAAAATGAGATTGTGATATTTCCCTTACCTTAAGTCCGACTTGCTTTGTAAGTGTCCGAACCTCCTGTATAATGATTTAAATAATGTTATTGAATTATTCCAGAATCATACTTATTTTTATGATATCATATATGGTCATATTCTTAGCTTCTTAGTAGTAATATTTCATTGCTACTTGTTATTCGGGTGTTTATAACTTTTTGTTCTTATGCGTGTTTTGTCAAATAAATTCTTATTATTATCTTTAGGTTATAGATACCTCATTTCCATAATGTTATTAGTGTATTATATATCATATTCCTTCATTCAATTCATTTATATAATCATTATGAAATGAAGATCATGTAGAACGAGTCGCATCACATCGTGGAGACGGTATTCCGTACGTACGCACGAGTGATGATATCATTCCTATGATCATGGAATTGTATTGGAGTATATATATATTATTTTAGTATCAATATTACTTTATAATAATCATAAATAGTTACTCATTTCACCATTATACCCATCCTTGTAAGGTGATGGTGGGAAATAGATTACACCACGGCGTGGAGACGGTATTCCGTACGTACGCACGCGCGGTGATTTCATTTTTCCGTAGGATGGATAGAAGGTGAATTAGGGTTGTTTCATATTTATAATAACATATCAGTATGTAAGTAATACTTATGTTATTACATTATCATGAAACAACTAAAGAAGAATAATTTGAAGAAGAAAGAAATTGAAAAGATCGGTAATGGATATTACCTCTTCTTTGGAACGCCTCTTTGAATCCTCTACTTAGGAAACTAAGATTGGTCTTTGAAGAAGACCAGGACCTCTAGGATTATTCTAGGGAAGTGGAGAAGGGATTTTGTCAGGGGTTGGCCGATCTTGAGTGCTGAAATTGGTGTGAGGAGGAGGGGGAGGAGGTTCCCTTTTATAAGAGAGGAGAGGGGCACCTTAGGAATATCTCAAAATATTATTTTATATTAAAGTCAAAATCGGTTTATAATGGTTCCAAAGGGTCTTATTTCGAAGCTAAAGTAGGGATGGGTCGAAATACTATCAACCAATAGGATTTAGACAAGTTTAGGTTATTATTTTAACCTTATCAATTAGATTTAACTCTAAGTTAAATAATTTATCTTTTACCGTGTCTTTTTGTTTTCTTACACTATATGGTTAATAAACTTACTATAACATGCCAAACGAACCCCAAATTGTTTATTATTAATATCTATATCCTTATCTAAGTCATTGTTCTGAACCTTATATTTTTAGGAATAAAATAACAATTAATAATATAATATTTGATTTAAAAACAATTTTGTGTCAATTTTGACACTATTTGATATATGAATTTTGTGAAAGTCATAACAGAATTATATGTTCGAACCAAGTTGCTTAAATAAACAATAATAAATCATAGTAACCTATAAAATTATTGGAATTCATAAAAAGTCTCAAATTACATTTATTTTGGTGTTTATAACATCAATTATGTCAATATATCATTAATAAGATAATTATTGCATCATCATTGTGTCATAAATAAATTTAATTATTTAATGTCTAAAAATTATAAATAAAATACCATTATGTATTAAATCTTTTTTATCTTTCTAATGAATATTTATAGTCGAATTTATATTATGTATAACCCCATATTAAAAATTATTTACTTATTAAACTTTGATTTTAACTATTTTAGCCCTTCTTAAAATAAATTAATAATAAATGTCCTAATCTAATCCAAGTGGGCCTAAATGGTCATATTATATTCATAAGGTTTTTTTTGGTCGAATTAAACTTATCCAAGAGAATTAGGACATGTGTTAGGGTAATATTAATATCATATTTACCCTTAGTTACCCTATTTACTATTAACCGCGGTAAAAAAAGTAAAAAGTTACTATTCACCAAAAAATTATTTTTATCTCATTGAACCACATTTTACTTACTGATATCAACCGTGTCTATTGGATTTTTGAAATTCCATTCACAGAAGCGGTAAAATTAAGTTTTATGCAAAATTCAATTTTTAACCTACCACTTAGTGGTTTCACTATTCATCAAAAATTAAAAGTTTTCAGAAAAATACCAAAATTTCACCCTAGGCTAATTTCGGTATTCCGAATCCAAAAATGAAGTCCATTTTAAAAAATAAAATTTTTAAAATTTCAAAAATTGGTTATTACTATTCATAATGGCTAGTTTTAATAATATTTTAATAGCATATTATTGTTTAGCGAAACTCATTTTTGTGTACGACGCAAGCTATCGAGGAAGGTCGCGATTGTGTGTAAAGTAAGCCAAGCTAGTGTGTAGTGAAAGATTACTTTGAAAACATAAAAACAAAATATTACTCATAAAAATCTCGGGTGTTACAGTCTTCACCTTCCTGTCTGATTAAAGATCCATATAGGATGTCATGTAGTTCTATTTTTCATTTTTATCATAGAAACCAAATATTGAAATTATAGTGTGTACAACTAGTCGGGATCTCCATTGATATTGTGATAATTTTAAGATCCATCCTTCTCGTAATTTTATAAATTTTCAAACAATTTCTCCTTCAATATATTGTATAAAATTTTAATAATAAATATTTATAGTTTTAATAATTTATTTTTTAGTGGATTTCATTGATGTCATTTTATTTCTTTTTTGTTGTGTTATATTTTGAAACATATTGTTTCAGTAATATTCCAAGGAATCTTAAATTTCTGAGGGTGATAAAATTTTAAAATTTTATTATATTCATTATTTTATTAATGTTTTTAGTTATTATTATTTAACTTTGGTGTCCAAGTGTATGTCAGTGTCTAAATTTTATATTTTCATGTCCACTATTACAAATACATTTGGAAATAAAGTGGTTTCATAGAAAGGATAAATTTTATCTAAACCAATTGAAATGAAAAAAAATCTTATCTTAAAATATTTTCATATATTCATAAATATTATTTTAAATAATATAAACTATATAAAATGTGTATTCATGTTGTTCTAGAACTGGTGTTCGAGAATGACAAAACCTCTGGATGCTAAAAATAACAAAAATAGGAGATCTGAAGGGTTTGAAATTTTTGATGCCCTGAGGCAGTGCATTCAAAACTGAGAGTCATCATACTCAGGACATGAATAATTCACACATACTTCAGAAGTAGTGAAAATAAAAAACCATGATGTAAGAATTAAATCCAAATAAAAGTAGTAAAGAAAGAAACACAGTAATTAATTTGGTTAATAACAATTCTTACTCTATGGGAAAATAAACAACTTCAATAAAATAGAAACAAGAGTTTACATAAAAATAGGATTCTACAGTCACTCTAAAGAACAAGAAAAGAAAATTTTAATCATGAAAATGGCATTTATTTTACAAGAGACCCACCCAATCTATTTAAATATGAGTTCAATGGTAGGGAACATGTCTAGTCCGTTTTATCTCTATATGATCTTTTTTGAAGATCCATATTCTTGATCATGACCACAACCAATAACTCATTGATCATACCAATTAAATTTTTGCATCCAATGAACAATGCATGTGTCTGAAACTCACCCTAACACATATACACTTTGGTAAGATTTTAATGTCATTGGTATAGTTTCAAATTATGATCCTAAAATGTTGAACTATCTGACTTCTCATCACACTTCTTCAATATTATCCTTTCTAGAAGTTACATTACATAGACAAGAAATGAAATTTCATTCCATACTTGACAATATCTAACTTGAGAATCATTTTCATGGCTTTACCAATAAGTCTTCCAAGATATTAGTCACCATGTTACAAATAATTTATTTCCATCCATTTTTTGTTTACATTATCTCTTAACAACCAAGCCATCTAATGGCCACTGAAGTATATCACCTCTCTAGAATTTCATGGTTTAGGACTTAAGGCATTACATCTATTGAATTCTGACACACACTCAACTTCTATAGTTCCAACATTTCATATTCCATAATCTTTCATATCAGGTGGAACTTCACCTAAATGTGTTTTATCTATAATTGAAACACTATATTCTTTCACAATTTAATAACACTTTGTTTTTCATAGAATTTTTTTTATTTATTTCCTTATACTGATTCTCTCTAATAGTTACCTCAACAGAACCATCTCTTTACCAAATTTTTTCACCATAACAAACTCAGATTCGATGGTTAATGATGATATTAAAGGATGAAGTCTTGATATCTAGTTCATGATTGTACCTATAAAATTTTTAAAAAAACCAATGTTTCTCTTCTTTGAGTCTGTATATCTTCCAATGTTAGCATTCCCAAAATATTTTAATCGGTCATCCATTTTAATATAGATTTATAGATCAACCGGACCTTTTAGATATTAGAGAATCCACTAAATAGCCACCTAGTGATCCTTTACTGGATTCACAATGAACCATCTAAATATACCAATCATAAGATAAATACCATTCCTTGTTCAAACTATGGCGTAAATAAAAACTCTAAAAGATGATACATATGAAACCTTCACCATCCATGCAGCCCCTTTATCCATTTAAGGATTCAACTCCTTAGAGAATTTGAAGTTTCTAACTAGTGGGGGATGATGGGTTTATAGGCTCTCATTATGAATCTCTATAACACCATATAAATGTACTCTAACTGAGAAAAGAATAATATTTTGAAACTCTATTATATTTTGATCCTCATCTCTAATATATTCTTTAAATAACTAGGATCCTTCATCTAGAATATTCTGAAAAAATAATTCTTAAACTTTACCATCCTTTCTTTCATTAATCCAGATAAGTTCATGTCATCAATATAGAGAAGAATCATCAAGAAAATCTCATTATCAAACACCATTAGATTATAGTAATGATCCATATTTAACAGAAAAATATTCCATTCTTCCATGAAGACATCAAAATTTAGGTTCCAATATCATGGAGCTTAATTAAGCACATACATACCCATTTGATCCTGCATATGATAAATTCCATTACACTCAATAAGAAGCCCTCTGATAACTCCATGTAGATCTCTTCCTCAAAATCATTGTAAAGAAAAGTGGTATTAACATCAAGTTTTTCAAAAAATAGAACCTCCATGGAAACAAAGTTGACCACCATATGAACCATCATGTTCCTAACAATAGGAGGGAAAATATAAAAAAAATAATATCCTTTAATTAATTGAAATCCCTTCATAAAAAACCATGCATTATACTATTTCTTATCATCCAATTGCTTCTTTTGAAAAAAACCAATTTTTTCCTAAAGTTCCATCTTGCCTTATGAAACATTTATGATATTTCTTGTATCAAAAGCATATAAGGAATTTTTTTAGTAATTCATTACTAACTCTAACTATAGTTAGTTTCTCATACTACTTTCCTCATTCCATATTTTGTGTTCCTCACTATCTATGTGTATAAAATATTTCATTAAACAATAATACCATTGAACTGGTCTTATAACTATATTTTATTTCCTTAATCCTCAAAGTTACACTCCTTCTGTACCATATTCTTCTAAAACTATTCATTAAGTCTACACCATCTCCCATGAATTATTCAGGAAAATAATAAATAAAATTAAAATAGAGGATTTTTTTAAGTATATGAACCTTACACCAAAGAGTCATTGAAATATCTTTTAGTTCAGTCACATGGGTTTGATAGAAACCACTAAGTGGAAAAAATCATCCCACCTCCGTATTGTATCCAAAGGTTATGCCTGAATCACATGTCAAACATGAGTGATTCTTCTTTCTCCCATGACGTTCTAGCATCTCATCATGCCAATTATGAATGAGAAAGAGCTAGGGGTATTTGGGAGTTTGGTCCAGACATTATCAAAGAACCCATATCACCGTCACATGATAGTAATATATATAATCACTTTATGATATTTTTTGGGTATTATATCACTTATTCGTTTGTTGTATTGTATAGATTAATGACATGCTAGTAAATGAATTCATCTCATGAATCCATTTCTTCCAAAGTATTTTATCTTATAAAATGGTTGATTAAATGAAATTTTCATAGAAGATTGAACTTACCTAAAGATAATTATTATCATAAATATTATGAATAATATTCTCATTTATGTATGTCAATAAAACATTGCATTCAAGCCATGAAATATATATATATATATATATATATATCATATATATAAATATATATAATTAATTAGGGAATATTTCTATCAACCTTACACTTTCACTAAATCCAAATAGAACATTTTTTATATTTCACCTTATACTATATCTTATATAATAACTAATGAAATTGTATCAAAAAGTCCTTTTTCATATCTTCCAAAACACTTTTGGAAATCTATATTTAACAACACTTTGTATCACATTATATATTATATATTGTAAACACCAATCCAAAAAACTTTTTTATTAACTCTAAAACCCTTTTAGGGTAGTTTAATGATTCAAACTCAATCCATATTCAGTCAACCCAAAAGTGTGGCCCTACATGAATTTTTATCATTAACAAAAAATATTAATCTCTAGATCCATATATGTAAGAAAATAGTTCCCTTTAGAAAATCATCATTACTACTCAATCTATAAAATGATCTGGCATGATCTCCATCAAAAACATGTATCCCAATACTTGTGGCCACCAGTATGCATCATGTGAAAATGTTCATTCTTATAATTTCCATTTTTCAAGACATAGAGTTACCAGGGGACATAGAAAATCATGTCAATACCATATAGATAACTCATATGTTTACAATTCTTGGATTATAGATTAGTTTTATTCGTGAATACATCACATGTCATTCATCCTTCTGGATTATCACATCATATGTCCCTTATCCATATATATATAATATCAATGTGTAGTCATACACTCCCATAGTCTATCTCAATTTAGGGCCTAGCTGTCACAATTTTCACACAATAGGATAAATACTATCTCATTTAAACACCAACCAACAACATAGTTGACAACATACCCAGCCACCCTTGTTTTACCTAAGTCAATATATAGAGTTACTTAAATAGGGTATCAAATTATAAAGTTTCTCATGCTAGGTATCCTGGAAACCTCATGTAGTGGGGACTCAAATATGATTAATGCACCCATATTATACCAACTAAATCTGTATGGAACTCAATGTGGTATAATTAGTAGGTCATCCAGTCTAAACAAATATTATTATTATTATTTTTATACCTCATGAGAATATCATGTGTCTATATACAACAAAATTACTCATGCAACCTTTATATTTATTTATAACAAATAGTACTCCATGATGAAAAATGTTGTGGGATAAACTTAAATTATTACCTAGAGAGTTTAATTATCATTACACTATAAAAGTTTTATATCTATATAAACATTTTTGTAAAAAAACATGGTAAAATGGTAAAATGGAGTTTTCCTTTTAATATTATCAATTTTAATATTCTTAAACTATTTAATAATATTTCACAAAACAAAAATAAGAACCGGTTTATCATATCATATATGATAAACTACAATATCAGCCATATGTTTTCTACACTTTATAGGGTTTACTAACACATTACATCATATATACTCCCTTTCACATATCTATGTGAACATATGATAAAACCCACTCACTAAACACTTTAGTGAAAAACATCTATGAAGTAATCTAGTTTGAATAATTGTGGGTCTTAGGAATCATATTCCCAACTTTTTGACTTTTTGAACACATTCAAACTTCCTAAAATCATAACCTCAAATTTTATGATGTTAAATTCGGTTTTAAAATTAAAAATATTTTTATTTTAATCATCATCATCCTAGGAAACCTATTCTATCAATAGTTTTCCTTGAAATACTATAATTACATACATTGTTGCTTACGATACATCTTAAACTATTATAGGTTAAAGTGACAGTCACATTAATATGAAAACTAGATGTTAAACTTATATTTCTATTTATGACAATATCCAAAACTCTTCTAATAAAAATTGATAACACTTTTTTTACAGTAAATAATATAAATCTTGACATTTTTATTTACCTCCATACCCCCAAACTCTTTTAAGATATCATGTGGAATTAACATTTCATTTCGGCTAGTACAATCCTTTAAGAGATATTGTTTTCATTTTCTAGATTACTAAATGAAACTATTTACATTTTCATTTTTCATTAAATAGCCTAATTTTTTTAGAATATTGTGTGGAAAAAAAATTATCCTAAACAGGTATATTAGTGATATCCACTATCTAAATGAAAAATAAATGTAACACTTTATATTTCTCATTACCATTTCATATTTTAAATATTTAAGGATATTAAGTGGAAAACACTTTAACTTATGATTGGTTTTATACTTTATTTACTAAATTTTAACTTATTTTAGTCTAAAAATACTCCCACTATCCTATTAATAAATATATTATTTTTAAATATCTTTCTAATATATACATACTTTTTTTGTTAGGAAATAACATTTATTTTTTTGGAAGAAATATTTTACAAATAAACTGTTGTTTCCATGTTATGTATGGTATTCTATGTGATTGGATCATTTTCATTTAAAAACTGTACTTTATTAAAATATACCACCAATGGGTGGAAGGACTTCATTCTTTAATATTTTAAAATATATTTAGATAAACACATTATCCTATATTAACACTTTTATTCATATATTCTACTTAGAACAAGTTATAAAAACTGATGAATCATAATCCATGCGTATTCATTAAATCATATCATTCTTATTCATGACAACCCTTTTTTATCGATCATGTTCCCTTACCATATAAGAAAAATTAGTTAAATATACACATGTATTACTTAGATTCATTTTAGTTTTATAAAATCATTTATATTCAAATCCTTGAACTATTAAATAATTACTTCATCTCCTGAATATAATGTATAAGATCAATCAATTATAACTTTAATATGAAACTTGTATATTTTTATAGTACTTTTTGAAATATACAATCGCTATAACATACCCTTAAAAATTGAAGAATTAATTTATATAAAATCTATACCTGACATGGATATTTCATAGAGTTTCTCAAAATATTTTAGGTATATCCTGGATAAATCAACCATATTGAATTATTACTCTGCCTTGTTGACAACCCTAGGTTTCAATGTCCTTGATTGAATTATTAAAGAAAAAATGTTCAACTTTTCAACCATCATTTCATCTTCCTATTTCAACTTTTACCCACTTTTATTATCCATAAAGTACCATAATCCATAAATTATATGCCCAATTCTTCCATTATGAAAAACTTTGAGAATATTGGGTAAATTTTCTGGAATTTATTCACTTTGTTGGAAAATTTCCATAAATGAAAATAGTATGAATCCCCTAACCATAATAATAAATTTTATTCTCCCCTTGAATAATGTTATAGAATTAAAAAATCATAATTATGTGTATCCAAAGAACATCACCTCAGTTTATTTAAACAATTATTGTTTACATGATATTCTGAAGAGATAAATAACATAAGATAGACATCATATGATGATTTTATCAGATTTTAAGTATCAATGTTATCAATTTATAAACTCCATTACCCCATTAAATGAAAATAAAATTTATGAATCGATTATTTTCTCTTAAATACCTTCTATGTAATTATTTCTGATGGATGACTGGTTAGCCTAATGTTTGATTACAGGGGATGAGTTTTGTGAAATCATCCATGTTGGGTTCACTATTTCAAAACTATTTCCATTGGGTTTATTTGTGGAACTAGAAACATCCTATAGTTTTATATCCATGTGCACCTACTTTTTAAAGCCATGTTCTCATTAGGGAGTTTGGAAAATGATGCTTAAGAAATCACATTGGTCAAGAGGATGGGAGGTCGAACTTGTGACACCCTTTTTTGGAGAATTGTTTCTAACGAGGGGACTCTCTTATATGATTATGATATATTCATGAATCATCTATAAGTATCTGTGGTTTTTAATCAATGGAGATATCTATATGTATCTGAGGTTCTCCATTGATGGTATCCTATTATATACTGATTAGAGATTATTTGGTCTTTATTATGATGATGCTTATTTTCAACCAAAAAATGGGCTTCTCTAGAGTGTACTGTAATATAGGGAGATGGGAGTTGTTTTCGTTTTGGGATCAGACCCACTAACATACATCCTACATATCCTTGTGAAAGGAATCAGAACAAACATGGTTTGATTCCACTTAATGGGAAACATCATATCTTTTAATTTCATGTGATAAGGACCTAACCATGCAATTTAGTGTCATGTACCAAGGACATCTAGGTGAAAGGTATCTAGTAATGGTTTGGTGGGGGACTTATACCGAATCATCCCAGGGAACCTAATAGGGATGTGAACTTATATATCAAATTATACCCAAATGGGAGTGTATCCCGGAGAAAATAAGGTTTTTTTGGGTGTTGCTTTTGGACCTCGAGCATTCTTCCTATGTATCCCATTTGGATTGGAATCAAAGCCCATGTAGTTTGGTTGTGAGGACACTCACCTATAGAGTCCCTCATATTTGTCTTATAGGGGAGTATATCTCTTTGAGAGGATTAATTTGGGGCTTATTCATGAGGAGGATTACCTATAATTGGTCCACGAGTGATGTCTCAACTAATGGATGTTTGGAGACTTATTCGAGTACTTCTCTTAGGAAAGAGGCCCGAAGGTGAGTATAGTGATATGGTTGGGGATTATACCATGTATGAGTCCTATAGGTTTGATTTTTTGGATTACTCATAAGGAGGATCTTCTATGGTTTGGTTATGATTGGGGATTATAGTGAATAAAATCCTCAGAGATAATTTGGGACTTGCACTTGGAATGATTCCCAGGATAATTTTGGTTTAGGATTACTCCTGAAGAGGATTGCCAAACGGTTTGGGATCATGTAGATATCATGAACGTCGTCATAATTTAATCCCAAATTAGTCATACTTGGTGTGAGAAACAAGAGGAAATGGATGATCTAAGGAACCACATGACCTTTTTTCCCTGAGGTTGTATACATGACTTTGAGGACCCACGTCTATAGAGGAACTCTGAAGGATGTAAAGATAAATATTTAGGAGAAGATCCTCTACCAAAATATGTATCTCACTTAGTGGATTTCATGATCATAGTTATCCACTAACCCACATGAGTCTTGATATTTCATGCTCGAATGTAAGAAACCAGAGTAACCAGAAGATCTGAAAAACCACACAATCCCTCTTCCACTGGTGGAAGAGGATAGGGTGATGACACATTCTTCCTGTCGCCATACCCTTACCAGAAGGGGGAGATAAAGAGCTCTAAAAATTCCCATATCCCCTCCCAATTTGTTGGCAGGTATAGATGAATGAATGGAGGAAGAGAGGTCATGTAAGAAATGATATAGTCTTAATCTAGGAGTAATTCCCTCAAAATGGTCCTACATAAAGGGAGGAGGATCCCATTCCATGTTGAATAGAAAATCAAGCATTATCCTCAACCTCCATGTCTAGAACTGGAGGTTCGGGGTCTTAGAAATGAGAAGGGGAGGAAATATTACTCACCCTTATTCTTGAGACTAGGGACTCCTTGATACCGTACTTGGGGTTGGGGTCCTCATGATCATAGTAATTCACATACACATGCACCCCGAGTACCCTAACCATCTGGTAGGACAAGTGTGGTAAACCTATGACCATATGAATGCATATCCAAATGGGAGACACACTAGTGTGCCTATTCCCATGGTTTTAAAAGTTTGGAGGCTTCAGAGGAGGATTCGACTTTATTCCTATAAAAAATGATCCAAAAGAAGTGGATCCCTATCATTAGTGTCTTGGAAGATGAATCAAAGGGGTAACTCACATAGGTCTTGATTAGAGAGAACATGTGCCTCACACAGGGCCTGGGAGGAAATGGAGGTGATTAGAGTTAGAGGGTGTAGGCCTATGTGATCTAGATATGCCTAAAGAGATTGAAAACCTAGGAAACAACACTTATTTGTGGGTTTATCATAGGCATGATGGGTCCCCTCATGTGTCCCTAGATGGGTCTCAGGAAAGTCCCCAATTAGGGTAGGGGCCTCACGCAGGTTGTTGTCCACTATAGGAGAAAGGTTCCTTATGCAGGTATCTTGTATTTCATTCCTTAACATGAATTTGATCTCCCTTTTACCTCTTAATTCAATCCAATATCAGGTTCTAGAGAGCTACCTATGGAATTTTTGGAGACCTAGGTGAAGAGGTTACCTGACCAGAGCTTGGGGGCCTCGTCTAATTTTCCAATTGTAAAAATGTGGAGCCCATGGTTTCTATTTATAGGAATAAATGGGACCCTATTCAACTGAGTTTTCTTGCATATGTCCTGGGAATAGATCCTAAAAGAAGGTGTCCCGCACTGGGTGGATTGCCTTTCTATACCACACAGGGGGTTGTGCAGGCCTCCTGACGCACATGGGTGTGCAAGAAATCCGGTTTAGGCAAGTCCCTTTCATTCTTTTTTGGGTTTCTTCACCTATTTAACATGTTAAAGTTGATATTAATAATCTTTACATCCCACTTGAAAAAAAGGAGTGTAAAAGAAATCCCCCACCCCTTAGGATTGGATCTGATTAAAAGAAGATGGTCTCGTATCGAGATAGAAATGGGGAAATATTATGAAGGGGTTTTGAGTCAACCATACAGGTAGTCGCTGCAGGTATATGCCATAGGCCAGGTGTGCACATCAAGGGAATTGTCCCAGAATGCAGCTCAATGGAATAGTTCTGGTTCATAGGCATGTGAGGAATATAAATACCTCTGGCCCCTTTTCTATTTTTTTCATTCTAGGTTGGTGATTTTTTTCTCTCGCCTCACAGGACATGTTCTCAACTCTCTTGCACTTCCATTTTTGAAAAGGTCTCCCAAATAATTTCTTATGGTATAACCACTTGGGTGATTATGCTATGTGAATTCCCATCAATATGTATCCTAAGAGAGGCTTTGGTTTGATGGGATTGTGCGATCATCTTGGTTTAGGGGAGATACACATGGCACCTGGTCAAAGGGACTTTTTGAGTTCTTTCCTTTGTAAAAAATTTAAATTCTTTATAGTCTAAATTTTTACTTCTCTATATCAATATTTTAATTTAATTAGAGAACTTGGTACCTTATTGTAGGTTTTCAATGGATTCCTTGATTTCTTTTACTGAAAAATCGGTTGCACGTTCCTCTGAGGTGATCCAAGATATCATGCCTGACTACTATGACATACTTGAGATTTATCTCCTAGATTTGGTGAAGTATTTGGAAATGTATCAACATGAGTGCCCATGAATAGATTTCCTAATGTTATATAATCATGAGCTTTTGAGGGTTTCCATTATACCTGGGGCTTGGATCAACTTCTCGAAGTCCTGGTTTGTGAAGCACACAAACTACCCTTCTACCAATATCTCCTCTAAGTGGGTTTGTATTAAGTATTGAATAGTCCCTACTAGTTGTATCATGCATCATAAAATCTACACTATGGATTTGAATCTACATATTAGGAATCATATCCTCATTGTTATGATTCAACATTCTACACACATCATATATAGATTAGACGCATGATCGGAAGGGGGAGTGGGATTTTCGCTCTAGAGGGGGAGTCAGGCTCAAGTGGATGTGGGAATACTGGGTACACCAAACTTGTGGATAATTCAAAAAAGAGTTTCAATATGTCTATATTTATGAGGCTATTGGGTAGGGAAAACTTATGTCCAAAATAACTCAAATATCATTTTTGATCTGTTGATCCGATGCAGATCTTAGATAAATTCCTTCCACTTGATGCTTAGTGAAGTTGGCATCAACCTGTAGAACATTTACAAAATTTTCCAAGATCCAATTCAAGGGGAGATTTATGATGATTTCATTCCACTAAATACAATGTGTGGAGATGTTTAATGGACACCACCATTGGCCCAAAAAAATTAAGATGGAAATGAAATTGAGGAACAAAGATCCTCACCCCAAGGGTGACATCCATCCTAAATGGGGATGAATGGGTTCCTAGAACCAGTAAGAAAATGTCCTATTTTCAAGCCCTCTACATTATGCCCCAGCATAGAGAATTAGGGTTCTCCCAAAATGTTCTTAACTACACTAGAGAAGTTCCAATATACCAATTGGGGTTATATGGTCAATTTGATGGTTTATATGAAGATTTGACTGGAAGGATTCCTTAATATGTGGCTAAGCCTTTATCTGCTTCTGGTATGTGATTCCAATGGCAGTGTGAGGCCAGGTATTTTTTTATCACATCCAAATTAGTATAGGGGAGGTACATAGGGTTAGATTCTTCTCTCTTGGTGAGGATTTATTGGTGTTTTATGTATACATACAATTGGAATTCCTTGTTTAGAATTTTAGGTCTCTTTCAAGTTCGTTGGGGGTGTATTACAGCACACTTTAGGTCATATATGGTGTTGAGCCTAGTTAAAATACCCAAAAAATTATTTTGTACACTTTTTTAGGTTTTTTCTGGAATTCAACATATAAACCCAACATATGACGATGTTTTGAGGATGGTAAATGTGTTGGTAGAATAAACTTATTTATTTTTGGTAACCCATCGATAGGGTTGTTTACCGGTGATGAAAAGGAAAATAATTACAAACTAAGTTTGTACATGGTAGTATTTAGGGGTAGAATTTTAGTGGCTCGTATTGACAGGATATCATCTGTGAGAATTATTAACCATATTTATTTTCTCTCTGGAATAAATGTCTTAAACAGTCAAGCATCTTCCCCCATATGCATGTTGGTCTTGAGATACATCTATTGGTATCCCTATAGTTATGTATCCATATGTCCATAGAAGTATCAAAAATTTCAATCAAACTTCTTCTGTCAGATGCATCAAGGAGGATAGATGATAGGTATGAAAAAGCATGGATCTCACCATACCCTTAGGGTGTTTTGAGAAAAGGTGTTTTTCAGGTCAAGGTTATGATGATTTCTATTCATGGTATGCATATTAAAAAGGCTCGAGATAAAGATGATGGTTTTGAAGCATTGGATCCTTCTAAGAGATCCTGGGAAAATACCACCAAGAATTTTATGGTTAAGAAGATAGAACCTCCTACGCAAAGATGTATAATCATCACCATTGGGATGAGACTAGTGTTTTGTCCCCTCATTCTTCTATGGGAGAAATGATTCCTAAAGAGTCTTCCAAATCGAAGGGTTTCTAGTCGTCCTTACATCATTCCCCATCAGAGCCAAGTTATGTGCAACCTTTAGCGATAGAAGCTTGGTAGAGCATAATTTGTGATGCTAAGGTTTCATGGATGTTTCTCCAAACCAGTATGTTAGTCTAAAATCTAATAGATATTAGATCACCCTCTTATCTCCACCCTAATAGTGATTTGGCCAAGGTGGGGAGGTATATTCAAGCGCTAGAGGCTTTAATATATGCAACTAATGATGACATCCTAGTCATAGAGAGACTATCTAACATTCTGGATTGAGTAGGTACCGAGGTAGTAGCTGGTCATCCAGAAGAGGAATGGGAAATCTATATTAACCCTTATAATGTATTTCTCTTTTCTCCCTTCACGTTTATGCTCTTTCTCCCTCTTTTATTAATCTTTAGGGGATTTTATTTTACATCTATAAGAAAAATAAGTAGAATAATGAGTAGTGATATAGGCACTCGATTCGTCGAGGTATGGTCCCATGAGCACCCCCATCAGGCAGTGGATGAGACCCTAGAATCCTAGGAACTGTCTCCAGGTTAGAAGACCAGGATGGATGACATGATGATATAAATTTCTTGATTGTCGCCTAAAGTGTCTATTTCCAAATGGGATGATATGGGCCTTTCACCATCTCAAGAGGGTAATCAAAGGAGGGAAATAAATTTTTCTTAACTCATACATTTTAGTAAGTCTCTATGTTGTCACCCGATATTATGACCTTCTTGACACACTCTTTTGATCGTTCTTGACTTTTGCAGAATCTATGTCACTTTCCTCCCTTAAGGGATATGACAATGGTCCTTTAAGGATCAAGTTGGATAACCTATGGGAGGAATGGGACTATTATGATGAATATTTAATTTTTACATATGAGGAATCAAGAGATGCAGTCATGTTAACCACCATTCCTTTATAGAGGGGAGAGGTACATGGTAATGTCAGATGAACCCCTATAGGTGTCATGTGTTATTTCTAAATTTCTTATTCTCAATATATTTCATATCTATTTCCTACACTGGGGGACCCTGTAAAAATCAACATAGGTCTCATTGTCACTTTGGAAGGGGCTGACAAGGATCAAAAATAGTATGATGAAGGTGTCTATGCTAACCTTGACTCTTTAGGGCCTAACAACATTATTCCTACTAAGATGTTGGTAGATGGGATCTATAGTGGAGATAATTCTAGTTTTGAGAAATGCATCTCAGATACCCCTATTAGGGAAGATTTTGTGAGAATTGACACCATATATCATGAAATTAAGAAATTAATTAATCCAGACATTAATATTCTAGGTTTCCTCGAGGAGTTTGGGGATTTCTGTAGGTAATTGGGTAGATGAGAGTTGTATCATTCTTGAATTTTTTTAACACATTTTTATTTCTTTTAATTTATTATTCACTTCAAAACTCAACTTGTTAAGATTTTTATATAGAGAATGTTTACAAAAAAATCACAAACAAGTCATTCATGTCCACCCTACTCCGGTTGCTGAGGGAGTGACGGGTGAGAATATCAATGTGGGGGATTATCAAGATCCTCTCATCCCAACTAATAATTAATCCGGGGAGTATGTTCCACATCAAGAGGTTCTTACTTTACGAATTCCAGTTGGGATTATCAAGGAGGTATTAATCACAATGTTCAGTCCGACAACAGGTGATTCCCATCAACTATTTTGGTCACTTCATTGCCTTTTATATTTGTTGACCTCCTAATGTTGATGAGAAGTGTCACATGTTATTTAGTTCCTTCATCTTTTTTGAAAAAGCCTACGATGGGGGGGGGATTCCATTCTAGTTCCACCAACATCATTAGGTCATGTTGAGGCTGTTTTAGAAGGAGTGGAACACGGAATCTCATTGAGTTTACTGATCCCACATTATGTCTCTCCCACCAAGAGCAGCTTTAAGTCTGATCTAGAGACACAAGAGGCTTTCCAAAATACATTCCTTTTTTGTAGTGGGATATTTGGAAGATAATCATAGAAATTCCCCTTGAATTTATTCCATCACGACTTCACCAAATTTCATTAAAACACTCCACGCTGGTATATAACATATTTAATTACCTCGAGATCCATAATACAATAAAAATAATAATATAGAAAGGGTAATAACATCAAATATCACAGAAGTTTGAGGCGTAGCAGGAGGGTTCATTTGAGGAACTTAAAGCTATTGTAATCCAGGGTGAGTTCATCCACTCCACGAAGGTGGGGGGGTACCAAAATCGCATCAATTCTAGGTTCATCCAAATAATTCACATCAAAGAATAATTAAATTTTGTAATAGAAGAGGTAGTCCATTTCCACTGATCCCTATTTGGGAATTTGTAAAAAAGAATAGATTTCATTGGTGTTGAGAAGAACAAGATTCATAAAGTTGGTGATGTTTCTACTACACAAAGCGTCGAGCGTCATCATGTCGCAGAAGTTTCTCGGGGTATAACACTACTTATCAAGGCCCAGGTTGAGGATAAACAGTAAAATTGAGCATAGAGACTCTTGAATTTGGATGTTCCCCTAAAATTTGAAACATTAATAAAGAGGATTTTTTCTCATTCACTTTTTCCTTCATTTATTTCTTTTTGGTACTCATAATAAAATTTTGAAAAATGACTTATTTGATTGAATGTTGTCGTGTTATAATTAAAATTTCTAGTACAAGAGATCACTCTAATTTTTTCGTAATCCATGGGTCCTAGTGAGAATAGTTTGACTATTGATAAAGTTATATAGGAAAACTTACAATCTTTTTGTCTTTTTATTTCATCACCCTAAATTTTTTTGACTGAGCCTATTATAAAGTAAATTAGTGGGTGATACTTGGATTTTCCTTAGACTCACCTTTTTGGGTTTTTATCCTAACATGTTTTGTGACTATTTATTTTCATTTCTCAAGTGTTTTTCTCTTTTTGTACTAGCTATACTAGTAAAACTGGTGTTTTAGGTCGAACATCTTTGAATGTAAGTTTTGAAATGATGACACAAAAAAGTATTGTTGGATAAAGATGTTTTGAAATTATTCAGATACCTAATGGGGAATTTTGAGCCATGATATTATGATTTATGAATCTAAAACATTATATTCGGGAATAGAGGAATTATCTCCTGAGGAAAAAGTTGCCTCTAGTTGACAAACCTGTTTTTCAGGTGAATTTATAAAAAGCCAACTGAGGCATGTTTCTGCATAGTCAATTATTGTAATCCCTAGGTGGGCATGCCTCTTTTGTGGGAGACTTATACATAGTAAAATGGGGAATTTTATAGCATAGTCAGATAAAGGAGTTTCCATGAATTATAATGTTATATTGTTAATAAATGAAGAAATTTTATAGAGATTTAGTTTTCTCAAAACCATGATGAGTGGTTTTTCCAAAGGAAGGTGTTTGAGAATAGAGGGGATATCTATATTGGAATTTTACATGGATGGGAAATTTCTCCTGCATGAATTTGGCATGTATGAAAGATGGTAAATTTTGTTGAAAAACTATTGCTGGGGGTAAGTACCACTTTTGACAAGGGTTAGAGTATCATGTAGTGTAATGTAATGTGACCAGGATATTGACCCTATAGTTTAACATCTTATGAAAAGTAATTGTTGTAATGTTTAATGTCTTATGACTAGGATGTTATTCTCTGTAGTTTTAAAGTTTTACGATAATGAAATTGTGTTCTACAGTTTGAATTCAAACAATAAAGACATTACACTATGTAGTTTAAAGTTGTACAATAATAACATTAAGCTATGAAGTTTAAAGTCATACAAAAAGGAAATTATGGGGATATAATTTTATGTCTTTAGCTTTTACCGAAAGTTTACTAGTTTTCCCCTTTCATGGTAATTTTTCTAAGAATGCTCCATCACATATAGGCATGAAAAAGGAAATTCCATAAGTTTCAATCTAATGTTTTCCAAATCCAAAGAGTGGAATGCGAAAAATGTCTTATGGTGATAGAAGAGGTCTCTCCGAAGGAATAAGTTACCATAGGTTAGAATGCCCATATCGTGGGATGAATTATGTAAAGATAACTAGATCATGTTAATGCATAGGAAAATAGTTTCATTATTCAGGTGATAGGCCCATTTTATTTTCAAAGTACGTAAATCCATCTAGGGTCTATTACAACATAGTCAGGGAAAGGAGCCCTCATGAATTAGGATATTCTATAACTGATGGATGAAGGAAGTTTATGGATATTTGGATTTCCCTGGGACTGGATTTTGGTTTGTGGAAGGAATTCACATGAATATGATCGATGAATTTTAAATTAAAATGGCCAAAGAATTTATGGAATGGGTTCCCTACACAGGTCTGAACCATGCACGGGAAATATGGTGCCTATTGTTTTAGGTTGTATGACTAGGATTGTAGCATTATAGAAACTATAGGTGATATATGGCCTACCAAGCCAATATTGTTCTCGCATAATTTAGAAATGAGGGAGGAAATTTTAGACCATGTTCTTACAGGTTTTCATATTTGGGGAAAGGATATGGGACAAATATGAAAGGAAATACCATAGACTAAATTTGAATCATGGGTTCTAACAAACTATCTTTACCACTGGATGACAACCCATTTTGTGAACTAATTTATGCAAATCCAATCATGGTGTTTTATAGAATAGTTTAATAGAGTCATCCTTTGGATGATAGGCCAATTTATGGGTGACTTATGAATAGTCAACTTGGGCGTGATACAACATATTCAGGAAAAAGAGTCCTCAGGTATTAGACACTATATGACTAGATGTTGAAGAGATTTTATGAAGATTTGTAAATGACCAAGATTATGATTATAATGTATGGAGGGTATATGTTCATGCATGATGGAATCTTTCAGGCCAATATTTCCCAATAAGTTTATATTCCCTTGCATACATATGACTCATATATTGAAGGGGCGTCTCTGTTTCCTCGGTGGACCCCCTAATGAGTAGAACCAAATTAAAATATCTTATATTGATTTTTATTCATGTGTAGGAGAAGGGGAATTTTTTTACCCTTTGGTTGGGAATGGGACATGAGGCCAATGTGTAACTGTGTATCTCACTGGGATGAGAATCAAGCCACATGTGAATCTTAAAACCCCTTGTATTTTAATTTCTTGTGGTGAACCCAAAGATGAAATGATGTGAAATAGGGGAGATTTTTTTGCTAGTCACGAGGATATAAATCTATGAATCACTACGTATCTCAATTGAATAAGTATCAAAACACACATACTTCATTAAGAAATCATTTAGTATTTTAACATGAAGATGAAATATGGTGTTCTTTTTTAATGTATTTCATTTGGGACCACAATATCACCAATGTGAATTGATATTCCATACATGTGATGGTAAATATTTTACCAAACTCCTAAGCCTACAAGAGATATGATCGGTGTGAGAAACAAGGAGAGGAAAAGTTTTCTTTCAAAATACAAATGAAACATAAATAAAATATAGGGTTATTTTTTTTAGTGGTTGGGCTAAGAGGTGTGATTCGAGAATTTCTACATATCTCATTGGGATGAGAATCAAGCCACATTTAGTTCTTAAATAATTGTGCAATTTAATGTCATGTATCGAATATGTAGTCTTCCTAAAGTGAGGGAAAATGGGGATCTAATATTCTCCATAATGATAGTTGTGCCCAAGACATAAGTTTTGTGCCTTTTTAGATATCTCATAGGGATGATAATCAAGCGAACATAGTTATGGAAAAACTTCCATGTGAAGGACTGATTCGTACACAGGGAAAAAGGGGTCTTATTTTTTCATTATGACTGGTCCAAGGATATGTGATCTGGGTGTCTCCATATATCTCATTGGAATGAGAATCAAGACACACATAGTTCCTGAAAGGTTACATGCGCCAGTCTAATTTGTACACAGAGAAAATGTTGGAATATTTTTTCCTTGTGGCTAGGCCAATCACATGAGGTTTGGGCATCATTGAATATCTCATTATAATGAGAATCATTCCACACAAATTTCTGTAAATATTTCCCTACATAGGTATGATTCATACATAGGGAAAATGGGGAATATTTTTTTGATGTGCCTAGACCCGAGATCAGAGATTTGAAAATCACTATGTATCTTATTGAAATGATAATCAATCCTCCCATAGTTCTTGAAAGATCATGAAGTTTATCTTCATACAATGATAACATGGACCATGATGATTTATGCCATGAAGTACGTATGTGACAATATTGGGAATTATACCTATAAAAATTGGCCCCAAGTTCCACTATAGGGTGGCAATGATGTGAGTGGGACTTATGAATTAAAGTTGCATATATTTTATTCCTCATATGTAGTTAAGAGGGCTTCTCAACCCACTTAGGGGCTAGATGGAAATGATTGGGACATACACCTATTATTTCAAACTATATTTAAGGAACCATGAATATTGTATCACTTCATGGTATTATTGGGATGTATTAATGTTGAATGATAGGGATGTTAATAATGCAATTTAATGTCATGTGGTGAGGGAAAATAGTGCCTTTTAGCTCTAGGTTATACAATACAAACCATATGACATGCAGTTTATTATCATGAAATGAGAATGATAGTGCCACATAGTTTAATATCATGTATCACAGACATTAATTTGTTCTTTTCAAGGTCATGTGATAAAGGAAGACAACACATTTTAACATCTTGCAGTTGGGATAAGATTTGTGTGGTTTCATGAAATATTTCTATTGGAATCTTCCATTTTTTGGGGTCATAATGATCACTCTATCCATTGAGATTAAGGAATAGGATTTTTTAGAGTTGACCTTTTGTATGGAGTAAGGTACCTCCCACTTTAGTTCATTCATTGGAGGCTTCTTTCTAGGTATCATCAGATTTATGATGACCAATAAAAATTTATCCTATGACGAATGAATAGAGGTGAACCTTCTTATTAATGTCTCATTCTATATGATTTTGATAGTCCTCCATGTGATCCATGGTATGAAATATTTTTTCATCCAATTTTTCTAATTCATCCATTCTTTTTTGTGATTTCTAATCTATAGATAACATATCTTAGATGGAAACACAGAGTAATGAAAATTGAACATCAATGGGATGGACTACTTCTATTTCATATACCAGTGAGTATAGGGTCTCCACTATAACAGTATGAGTTGAAGATTGGTAATCCCATAAGGAATGTCAGAGCTTTTCATACCAAGAGTTTTTATCATTATCCACCATTTTATAGAGTATGTTCTATAGGGACTTGTTAAAGGCCTCTATCTGTCCATTAACAACTACAAGATAGTGGGACTAATGGTAGTATTTGATATTGTATACTAGATATAGATTTCACTCCTTATCATAACAGAAATTAGTTACAATGTTTATTAGTTTTGTATGGTGAAAAACAAATCCACTAATGATATTTTCTTTCCAGAATATGACAATCCTTTTGGAACCAACTTCTCTGAGGGGTATTGCCTCAGGCCATTTTGATAAGAATGTGGTAGTATTTAAGATGTATTTGAAATACCTAGTCATAGATGGAGTGTATGACCCCACAACATTCATTCCCATTTGGAAATTGGTGAGGAGTATTTGTCATTATGTAGCAACTATGGGGGTTGATGGATGAATTTGGCATAAAGTTGGAATAAATAACATTTCTCGGTGAATTCTATGAAATCATGCCTCATTGAAGGTCATAAGTATCCAATCCATCAAATTTTATTGGAAATATTATATCCTGATTGATGGTAAGTGTTGTATCTATTGTGTACTAGATATGTGATGGTGGAAGTCTACTCTCTATTGATACACCTGAGTAGGAATCCATCAAATTCTTGTTTATAGATGACTTTCTAGTGATTCGGCCCATTATAAAGAGCGAAGTTGGTAGCTCGTCACCAGATTTTCTCTTTCCCCACTCTATCCAATGGGAGAAATCCATTATCAAGGAATTCCATGTTTAGAATCATCCACCTAGTGGTAGGAACATATGTTTTAGAGATAGGACTAACTTCATTAATCTCTTCTGTTCTAAATTGAACAAAAGGTGAAAACATTCAACGATGAGAAAGTTTGATGACCATTTAATCCCAGTTTTGATTCACTACTGTTGAAATTGCATATTTTAATTCATCTTCATTGGAATTTTTTAATAATGGGACATGAGTAAATGTTGTCTCTGAAGTGAATTCTGCCATTAACCCTTGCACAAAATCAAGAATGTGAATTCACTATTCTTTTCTTATGGAATAATCCCCATTGATTTTTCTAATTAACAAATCAGAGTTACCATTCACCTCCAGGTGTTCCATTGGTATTTGGAATTTCAATTATAGGCCTATAATAAGGGATTCATATTCTACTTCATTATTAGTACAGCATTATAATAATAATAAGTAGTAAGGTAAAATCGCCTTTCCAAGGGGGATAAGTACAATCCCTAACCCGACGTTGTTGAGTTTAGGGTCTTCCATTCTACTTCCTATTGGGATCCTAGATACACCATCAAAATATGTTTCCCATTTTTGGGGTACGTCTTGAATAGCGAATATCTATTCATCCATCAATTCAATATTTAACAACGTTGTTTCTATAGAAAAGTTCTCTATAAGGACGTTTTTCAAGGCCAAGCCTTTCATAGTTTTTTGAGGTACAAATTGAATATCAAATTTCTTAAGAATAAACACCCACCATACAAGATGTCTAGTTTTCATAGGATGAATGAGTTTGTATTTGAGTGGGTTATTGAGAGAGACCAAATAGACCTTGTGGTACTGGAGGTATAGCCTCTGTTTTTGAACTGAAAATATTAATGTCAAGCAATGCTTCGTGATATCTGAATAATGAGTCTCAACATTGATCATGGTTAAACTAAGATAATAAAGGTTGTTTTAATTCCCAAAATTTTTCTTTTATGTGAGGAAGGTTCTTAATGATACCTCCAAGGTTGTCACATATAGAATGAGTGGATTTACCTCAACATGTGGCATTAATACAAGTGGAATCAAGAGGTATTTCTTGATGTTGTCAAATTATTCCTGACATTCACTGGTGCACTGATATGTTTCCCCCCTTATTCATTAGTTTGGTGAAGGGTAAACACTTACTTCTAAGGTTGGATATGAATTCTTGAATGTAGTCAAAGTGTCCTTGAAGTTATCTCAACTCTTAAAGGTTTTGAGGCAGTGACATTATAAGAACAACTTTTTTTTTCTTAGGGTCAACTTTGAAGTCATGATGGAATTGGATAAAGCTAAGAAACATCCATGAGGTAACCCAAAAATCAAACATTAAGTTGTTCATATTCAGGATATATTTTCATAACTTTTTAAAGACAGTTTCTAGGTCATCCAGGTGGTAAGGGCATTACAAAGACATAACCACTATATTTTCAACAAATCATTCCAAAAACATTCCCACAAATGGTTTGAAGATGTGATGCATGTCATGTTGGTAAGTGGCACTGGCATTATTTAAGCCAAAGGGAATTGCCTGGTACTAGAATACTCACTGAGGGTCCCAGAAGAAGGTGTCATTTTCAGATTCTAGGGCCATCCAATATTTTTTGTATCCTAAATAGCCTTCCATGAAGGAGAGGGATTGATAACCATCTATTTCATTAATCAAGAGTTATGTTATTGGAACCGGGAAGTAATCTTTCAGACAGCGTCAATTGAGATCTATGAAACTGATGTAGACCCTAATTTTCCCATTTTTATTTTTTACCAATATGATATTGGCTATCCATTTCAAATACGGTACTTCCTGGATGAAGTTGGCCTTGATGATATTAGCTACTTCAACCTCAATATTTTAGGCATGATTTGGATGGGTCCTTATGTCCACCTTTCTGTATCCCTAATGATCTTCTAGAAAACCCAAGTTATGAGTGGCCACCACGGGTTCAAGGCATAAAATCTTCACGTAATTCTAGGATAAACTGTCTATGTTTCTATTTAGGAAAGAATTATATGCCTTTGTTTCTTTGGAATTAATTTATGAACTAATAAAAGTGGATTATGGATCTTCATTTATACCCAAATTTATTTAATTGATTTCATCAGTATTATTGGAGACAATTTCTTCAAATACTTGAGGGGAATCCCTGAGGTCTTCCTCTTTTTACTATTCCCAATTCTTTACATCTTCCGTCTTTTCCTAAAAAGTGGGTGATGGAGTAAGTCTCTCAAATTTAGGGGATGGGTCCATCATTTGGATATCCAGAAGGCGAGGAAACCATTTCTAGATCAATTGATTGCACAAGGCCTTTTGGAGCTCTAAAGGAAAGATGAGGGACTGAGAATGATCATCTTTATTTTCTTGAGTTGACATGATGACTTCTTCTAGACTAGTTCATGAAGCAGGGCTTTGTTGGAGCTCAGGGGAAGAAGTGAAGACATTTTCATCCAGGTTTTCATTACTTCTCGATGATTGGAAAAATTCCAAAATACTTCTCGGTTCAGTTTCCACAATTGAAATAATGGAATTCAATGGATGTGTGATCAAATTCAAACCCACCTCTTCAATTTGGTTGATGGGAAACACAAACTCTGCACCAATCTATTTTAAAGGGTTAGCTGGAATCATCTCTAGACCATTTAGGGCATTGATATGAGTGACATCATCAGCCATGGACTATTTCCCTCCCTTGTGGTAGAATCCTATGTTAATGTACTATGATTCACTAGATTTAAATGGGGCCTTTTTCCCATTAAATGTCCAAATTTTTACATTGATACAATATTTGAGACATTGGTGGTATGATGAGGGGATAGCCGCATACGGATGTTAGCATGGTCTTATTAGCAGAACATTGAAAGTTGTATCCTGTCGAATAGTCATGAATTCTAATTCAAAAATGAGATCTCTAAATTAAGTTCGGAGTTTGATTTCCCCAAGTGGATTTTTCTCATTATTATCACAACCCTATAACATTATAGTAGAGGGGGAAAAGTGAGATTCATTGAATCATAGATGATAGAGTGTTCATATTGAAATGAGGTTGACTTCTGAGCCATTTCCAATGAAGTCTCATTAGATATTCATGTAATTTATCTTAATAGATATATACAAGGGTCCAATGTTCCCCTGTAAGTGGAATCCTCATCCTGGCCTTTGAAACTGATGACTATGGGGAATTATATAGGGTCATTCTTTGTATAATAAACTTTGTCAGTAGTAACCTCAACATCAAATTCTTGACGTCTAGAAAATTCCTCTACTAAAACTTCTCAGAGGTATTTTAATATATTGAGATCATCCATGATTGATAACTTATCCAGGATTATGGATATATTCTTCAAAACATCATACTTTTGGTCCAACGGTCTATGCTTCCCAACATGTGTATTTTCTATCGTAGGTGGTTTAGGAGTTGGCGTACCTGATATAGATAGATCATCCTTTGTAATACGAGATGAAGATGCTTCTCCTCTTGGTGGATTAGGTCATCTAGGTCCACCTACACACTGAGGGTTATTAGTTTATGATGTATCCTTTAACCAATCTTCTAGGGTGATCGTGTTAAGGTGGAATCTATCATGTGTGGGGGAACATTCTTGTTGCAGTTGAGCTTACCAGAGATACCTTCCATGAGTTTTAAATGCATATATAGTTTTATCAAGGATGTAGTTTGAGTAGTGACTTATGGTCCAACCACATCTCCCCCTAAACCCTCGACTTTGATAGCCTCTTCCTCGAGTTCCTCAATAAAGTATAGGGAATTATGTTTCCTAGTCATTCTCATAATTCAATAAGGGACCCAGTAAGTGAATAATATTAATGGAACTGAATATTAACTCCATGTATAATGAAGATTTATTTTGGTGGGTTGACTCTTAATGTACCATTTGGCGAGGAGGGGCCCATGCTTCTGAGACTGTAGGCATGAAGTCCACAAAATTTAAATAAAACTTTATCCTTGAACAAGATTATCGTTCTGTGTTTTCTTCTTTATCTTCTAGACATGTTTATATTTTAGAAGAATAGACTTTGTAGGATTCTAACACTAAAGGGGTTTTCTGTGTCATGGAGGAATTGATCAATGGTACAACTGGCTATTTCAACTTTGCTCAGAGGATGGAATGAGTGGTCTTGATCATTTTTCTTACCATTGAGTCATATAACTTTTTCTTACTCTTGAACTTTAATTATTTTCAATCATTTTCTTTTTATGTATTAGTCGAAGAAACATATTCTACCTGAGTAGGTGAAATTTTCAGATTCACTTTCCCAGATTCAACCATCTTTTTCAATATTTATTTGAAAACAAAGCACTCCAGGATGTGGTTCTCCAATGCTTGGTGAAAATAAAAATATATCGAGAGATATTTATCACCTTATTTTAAAGGATTATTGCGTAGTGTAAACTTGGTCAAGTTTTTTTTCTAATTCAATAATGATGTAGTCAAGTACTTGTTCATTTAAAAAATAATAAAACTTATTTTTCATCCCCTAAAACTATTTCTGTGTCTTCTCTCTTTAATTAGGATGAAAGGATTGATGTTTTTATCCATGCTTGAGAGGTGGAGGCACATAATATGGTGTAGTATATAGAGTGGGAGTGAGTATAGTGGATTGCCTATGTATAATAGTAGAGGCATGTGGTTTTCTTGATCTCTATCCAGGAGATGATGGAATTACTCGGTCCTTGGATTTGGTCGGTGGGATTAATTGTTACATTTTTTTAGTTATTTCATCAAGGTCATGAAACCCCCCTGTATATTTCATAGGGATAAGCGGTGTGTGGAAATCAACGTGAATATTATCTATACTGATTTTCAATAAGTATTCCTGAGTAATCAGTATGTTTATGGATTATGTTAATCCTCTCCATCTAGTGATGAAATCCAAAACACTTTCATTATCTTATTGCTTGAAGCTTGAGTGGTTTAGGACTATTTTCTTTTGTAGCATGGAGCTAAAATGGAAGTTAAACATTAAAGGAGGTATTCCAACCCCATAATTTAATGATATAGAATGTTATTATACCATACAAATGTTGGTGTCGACAATGAATGTGTGAAACACCTCTGTTTCACTACCTCCTATTGTTCAGGGGTCCCCATCATGGGATCACAGTGAGAGACTAAATGCATAAAATGATTATTTTTCTCTCCTGATCCATTAAAAAATAGAAATGTATGATTCCTAATGTTTTGTGGGGAAATATTTGAATATACCCATTCAGGGTTATACTCCTTTTTTAGTTGTATCGGTGAACTTTGTTTTTCTAAGGTTTCCAATCGAGCCTGGAGTGGCTTAAGAGAATTCATACTTCCTTGTGGATGATTAGATGAGATGGATCTTGAATAGTGGCATCATCTGGTAGGTATAATTGTGGTGGAACTTCTAGTATCTTCCATGGGTAGCCTAAGGGGGAAGGCAGGTAAGGTTTCACCTGGATCATTTTTGGTTGTGAGCCCAATAGAGGGAACTCTCGATATGTTGTCACAATATCCAAATATGGTGGTGTTTGGTACCCTGTATTGAGTGGATGTTCTAGATATAATTTAGTTACTATGAAAATTCTTCTATGATGAGGTATTCTAGCTAATAGTGTGAGTTTAGGATATTTTTTAGAACATATGCACTAGGTAATCTTACTCGGAGTAGTTTTTTATTGAGTTTCCTCAATTTTTTCATCTCTTCCTCCTACTGAGAAAATATTTCCTCAAGTGAATGGGGATTTACCACTCTAGGATGGATGTTAGGCACAATCTAACCCTCACCCTTTTCCATGTTGGATGACTTTTGAGGGGGTAATGGTAGATTGTTCGAGGAAACACCCAAATTTTGGGAAAATCACTTGTTCCTACTATGCACACCTCATTAAATTGTTTCAGTGTTGACCACATTATGAACTAGAACTTCTTCCTCTTGTTCCTCCTCTGAATTGGCCTTATGTTCTATGGAATCTCTAATGGTATAGTTGATGAAATTTACTAATGTGTAATGCAATTTATTCATTATATCAATGTATTTTCATGAATTTTTATTTTTATTCCCTCTATGAGTACTTGTTCTATGCATTGATAATTCTCTAGGATCAATTTGTGGGGAAGAAATCCAAAGGGAATTTCTAGATAGTTTGGTCATAAATGTCCCTAATAAGGGTACTGGATCATAGAATGGGACGAACTGGGAGGATCCATTTTTTGACACTTTTCTTAATTAAGATAATAATGAATCGTATTGAGGATGGTCTTATTGAGGTGAAAAAGCCCCCATCCTTGGGGTATGGGGATTCTCTTATTTTACCTTCCCAAATTTTCGGGTCTTGTTTGCCGACCTCAAAGGTTGGGTTAAAAAATCCCCCAATCCTATGGGTTGGGGTTTCTCCTAAACCACCATGGATACTAATATCATGAATGACCATCTAATTATATGGATTGTTTTCCAAATATGTGTTGGGTGCATCATTTTTTATCCACCTATATCATCCACTTCTGAATACCATTACGCTATTTCTAAAATTTGTGTTATCTGGCAACTAACTTCCCCTAAGAGGGAGACTTACTTGATATTTTTAGATTCATGACATAGAAGTATTTCAATATCCTTCTCTCTTCTAGCCTAATATCTGTGAGAGTTAGTCTAGGACTTTTTTTTGAATCTTTGATTGTGAGTAGGTTTCATTTGTTGGATTCGAAATGAAACTATGACATTACATGATACCACTTCTGGAGATATTTTCATATTAGGGATTGTAGTGAAATATAATGCTTTGTGTGCACCCCATCCTCTGATATGAACACCATATGGGGTATCTTTGATCAACCATCACAATATTTCTAACACATTGAGGCATGTGTGCTGAAAGGATCCTTGTTGTTTCTCAAGGTTTGGATGTCGTACATCCAGGAGAGCTGCCAATTCAATTTTCAGTTGCTTCCCTTCCATTAATTTGATGTGAATTTGGTACTTACGATAGGGAATTTTTTACAATCCTATGTGATGAATATTTTTCCATATATTTAGGTGGATTTAGTGCGCATAGTATTCTGACTGTGCCTCTGGAATTCTGTATTGAGTAGTGATTAGAGGACATAACATGATTGATATGTCATTTTTTACACTTATTTTATCATTTTTATCATGAAGTATTCATGTTTCGCTAGAGGATCATCTACCTAGTTTGACCAGAGTGGATGCTTTAATGCCACTTTATAACAATAGGTGATATTTTTGGGCACTTCCTCTATTATTTTTGAAGGTAGGAAATCTGAAGGAGGTTCATAGAATAAACATCACCTTGGGTTGTCTTTTGGTTGATAAAGAATTACAATTTCTAGTGACAAGGAATCATAAATGACATCCCTTGTTTTCCCATGTGCTTGACAATAGGAGGGATTTCTCATCACTACATTTCCAAGGTAAATAACCTCTTAACTGCATGAAATAATACTATGAAGAGAACGTTCATTGAGAACACCATCATGTGGAGGACAACCGTGGTGTATTATAGAAAGGGGGAACCTCTTGATCCTAGATCTTTCATCCATGCAGAGGGCTTCCATGAATCTCATCTAAAGATAGGCTCTTGAGATTGATCAGATTAAGGTTATAAAGAAATAATTTATAGTGAATAATCAAGGGAGACCTTTAGAATTACTGTTAATATGCCCGTAATTTGGTAACAGGAGAGTATGATCTTGAAATACTATAGAAAATAATCCGATGGATCCATGAACTCCAACATTAAGTAGAGTGGGGGCGTATATTGGATATTTATTTTCCAGTTGTCTTTGTTGAGGATTATTCTTGTATTCTTTCCTATGATAGATTGGGGACACTTTCTGGGGGAGGTGGTTTTAATGGTAATGGGTTTGTTCCTACCTTGGAGTGTCCATTGGTCTAGGCTTATTACCTCTATTTAGAACATATGTATGTTCCTGATACGGTTGTCTATATATCATGGGGGAGTTTTCCACATGACTTCCTAGATAGGAGTATAGGTTTGTGTCTTATTTTGGGGTCACATGATGGAGAGACATACTATTTTTGGGGATTAATCTATGTTTTCATCCCTCTATCATTACTCTTTTCATCATTATGATTTCTTGGTAGGTCAGTAAAATGTGCGCCATGATTTCTGTCTACCCTTTTACAATTTTCATGATATTCCTGGTGACTTCAGCAACTGGAACAAGGATATATTCCAATTTAATATTTTAATAAGGGGTGTGTACCTACTCCTATCCTCCCTATCCTATTAGTGGATACTGAGAGTACTCATACGTTGGGGTAGAGAGTTGAATCATCCCCCTATTCATTGTTGGGACTTTCTGAATGACTTCTATGGGTGCTACCAGATGAGACTATTGGAAAGCTTAAATAATATAGGTAGGTGTGTGCACATTCTTATGGATTTCCAAAAAACATAGTTGGTGAATTTATTTGGGTGATTCTAGACGAGGATATTGGAAGGCAAGGTTATTGTGAAAATTTGTATGTTCCTACTCACTGTGTTGCGCCAAATTTGAACAACAAGCATCTATGGATGCTTCCAGGTGAGTCCATTGGCTAACTGAATTAGGGTGGGTAGGATTATGTTCCCTCTCATAGTTGGACACAAAATTTCATTTTTGGGATTCTTGGAGGTGGGTAAAGGTTTATTCCTTCCCCCGACTGACTGGTTTTTCCCCTGATAGGCCATCTTTCACACCCTAGTCTCGATTACCTAGGATAGATGGTTGGGGATTTAACCCTCATCATGTTGAGGGATCACTATCACATGTTGTTGATAGTGGATACTTCTAACAATATCTTGTTGGTAGGACTCCTCTGACTTCTAGATGAGTTCATAGATGGCCTCTTGATCCACCTTCCTAAGATAGGGGAGGGACTAGTGGTTGCATTCAGGGGATAAAATCCCAAAACAGTAGAAGACGGTGATAGGTGTTGTCTATTTTTGGACCACTAGACACCATTAGTTGGGAATTTAATGGGGCTTCATGAGATGGAGGGAATTTTGGGTGGTCTCCAGGGTCAGGATTGTACCATTATGACAGTACTCCTGAACCAAGGTATTTGAGACCCAGTGTAGAAGATGATGAGTTAGTGATGAAGTCTTTTCTTGGATGAAGACCTGTAATGAACAATAGTTAGGGAATATGATGGTTAAATCTAGATGTATTCTAATAGATTCAACAGATTACTGAGAGAAAGTGACTAAGATATTAATGACAAAACAAAAATAGTAAAACTCAGTCAAAGTAACATATCATTTGAACTAGCACGTGAATGATTGATTTTCTTGGTTGGACCTCTATATTTTTTATTAAAAAAGAGACCTAAAAGGTGGTTAATACTATCTTCTTGGTTAAGGATTCACATCCGGTTTACCATTTTTTTGATAGAGGATCAGTTGGCATGACGGTCGATTTCAGGGGGTTTATTTTTGTGTAATCATCCACATCAGGTGTACTATTTCATAATGGTTTCCAATTGGTTTATTCATGGAATCGAAAACATTCAACAGTTCTATATTAATTGGGAACTTATTTCCAATGGTAGGAGCTCATTTCGGAGTTTGGACAATGATTCTTAAGAACTCACATTCTTCGATAGGATGGGAGGTCAGGTTCATCAAACCCTTTTGTGGGGAATTGTTTCCTACTTTGGGACTCTCTTATTGTTTTAAAATTTGTTTATGAATCCTTTATTAATTCCAAAGTATTATGTAGATCACCCTTGAATGAACAGTCAATTATTATCATATATGGAGCTTAGAATCATCTGTATGTATCTAAGGTTCTTCATCACTAGAGATATCTTCTTGTATTTAAGGTTCTCCATTGATGGTATCCTCTTATATACTAATTATAGATTCATTATTTTTTATTATGATGATGCTTATTTTTAGCCACGTAGTGGGGTGTTCTGGAGTGTATCGTCATTCAGAGAGACGGGAGTTGTTTTTATGTTAGGATCAGACCCATGAATGGTCAACCTACATATCCTTGTAAAAGGAATCAGAACCCATGTAATTCAGTTCCACTTAATGGGACACATCATAACATTTAAGGTCATGTGATAAAGACCAAACCACGTAGTTTAGAATCATGTGACAAGTAAATATAAGCATAATGTTCCTAGTCAATGTTTGGTGATAGACTTATACTGAAGTATCCTAGGTAACCTAGAAGGGATATAAATTTTCATTTCAAATTAGACCCTACAGGGAGGGTGGCCCATAGAGAATAGGGACGATTTAGGGATTTCAGTTTGGACCTCAGGGATTCTTCATACATATCTCATTTATATGGGAATCAAATACCACATAATTTGATTGTGAGAACCCAAACCAATGGAGGCCCTCAAACTTATCTTACAAGGGAGTATGGCCCTTTGATAGTATTATGTTGGGGATTATTTAAGAGGAGGATTCCCTTTGAAGGGGGAGATGACGGATTTCTCGAATAATGGGGATTTGGAGGCTTGTTCAGGGATTACACCTAAGGAGGAGGCTCTAATTTGAGTATGGTGATATATTTGGAAATTATACTAGGTAGGAGGCCCAAAGTTTAGATTTTCGGGCTTAATCCTAAGGAAGATTCCCTAAAGTTTTGTTATTATTAGGGTGTATACTGAATTGGAGTCCCATTGAAGAGTTGGGAATTACACTAGGAATGATTCCCATGATAGTTTTGGTTGGTGCATACTCTTGAGGAGGATTAGGTTTGGTATCATGAATATGTGATGAAATCTATCAACCTCTAAAACCACATGAGTCTTTCTTACTGTGATGAACAAGAGGAAGTGGATGATATAAGAAACCACGTGATATTATTTTCTCTCAGGTTGGATACATGGTCATGAAGACCCATTCTTATGGAGGCACACTAAAGGAATGAAAGAGAAAGATTCAAGAGATGATCCTCCACCAAAACGTGCATCTGGTTGGTTGGATGTCACGGTCATGGATATCCTCTAAACCCACATGAGTAACAATGAGTCATTCTTGAATGTTAGAAATAAGAGGAAGAGAATATTCTAGAAAACCGCACAATACCTCTTTTGTTGGTGGAAGAGGGAAGGGTGACAATGTATCCTTCCCATAATCATACCCTAGACCCAAAATAATAGAGAAAGGGATATGAAAATTACCATCTCCCCTACCATATTGGTAATTGATATTGGAGTAAGGAACGAAGCAGAAGAAGTCAAGAAAGAAAGGCTACAGGATTACTCCAAGAGGGATGCCCTAAAATTGGAATTATAGAAATGGAGGGGGATATCATTCCATGTTTAATGGAAAATAAATAATGATCCTCATCCTCCCTTCCCAGAACTAGAGGCCTTGGGTCTTAGAAAAGAAAAGTAGATTAATCATTCCTCACCCTTATGCCTAATCATAGAGACTCCCTAAAAATTTCCACAGGGTCTGGGTTTTCTTGACTATAGAAATTAACTTACACATGCACCCCGAGGACCCTAATAATCTGGTAGGATAAGGGTAAGAATCCTTTGATCATATGAATGCTTATCCAAAGGGGAGACAAACTGGTGTGCCTTTACCCATTATTTTGAAAGTCCAAAGGCTTTGGTGGAGGTTTTTACTTGGTTCCTCCCAGACAAGGGATCTAAAGTAAGAAGAGCCTTACTATTGGTGGTTTGGGAGAGGACTCAGATGGGTGACTAACATAGGTACTAGCTTAGAGAGAAAAGGTGCATCACATAGGGCCTGGGAAGAACTATAGGTGCTTCTCAAAGGAGGTGTAGGGCTACATGATTTTGATATGACTCAAGGGATGGACCACCTAGTAAACAAAACTAGGGTGTGGATTTATCCTAGGAAATATGTGTCTCCTTAGGTGTCCCTGGATGGGTCTTGCATAGGTCATTGATTAAGGAAGGGGTGTCATGTATGTGGTTGTCTACTAGGGGAGAATGGGTCCTTGTGCAGATTACTTGTGTTTCAGATCCTGATAGGACGTTGATCTCCATTGTCCCCCTTAATTCTCTTTAAAATCATGTTTTTGAGAGATACCTAAGGATTTTTGGGAGACCTAGGTGAAGATGTTTTGAAATTATATATCGGGGTGCTTCTTTTGGTTTTCTAGTTGTGAAAATGAGGAGCCCTAGGGTTTTATTTATAGGAAAATAGGGGACCCTGGTTGAAGGAGTTTTCCCATGCAGGTCTTGAGAATAGATTCTCGACATAGGTGTCCCACATAGGGTGGTCTACCTTTCAGTAACACACAGGGGTTGCGCAGGCCTTCTAATGCACAAGGGTTTGTGTGTAGGCTGGTTTGGGAAAGTCCCTTTGATTCTTTTTTGGGGTTCTTCACCGATTTAAATTTTTTAAGGTTCTCTTCATAAAATTTTCTTCCCCTTGACAAAATCGAGTGTCAATAACATTTAAAAAAAATTTAAATCATACCATTGATATCATATATCTATTAGAACAATATGATTTGTTTCTATAACGAGTAAATTTTTATGTAAACTATTATTCTCACTATGTCATTTGTCATATTCAATCATATTTAATATCATTTTACATTCTCAATCGTTTTGGGTATATGAGACTAAAATCATTGATATAACCAATAATATTTAGTACATGAGTTGATGCTAAGAATAATTTGGTCGTTTTATATCTAATATATTTGAAAACATATATGAATCACTCTGATTTTGTATGTATCTATATTTTATTTTTGAACTACATTAACACTTGGTTACTAAGAAAAAAATTGCTTTGTCATATATAATTTCTCTTAAGAGGTTTTTGTAAATTCCAATCCAGCTTAAGAATTGTTCTTATGTTACCAATATTTTGAGCTAGTTACATTAATATATCCACCCATACTTTTAATAAAAAGATATTAAATATAAATAAATAAATATTCATTATATAACATGATGATACATACCATAATCGTATAGTTCTAGTAACTTTGGAAACTTGGAAACATAAACAACTGGTTTGTAATAGTTATACATCATCTCCCACTTAGATATTTTTAACAATCACCCTTCTCAGACATATCATATATAAAACTATTCTTCCTAACATAGGAAATGAAACATAATAAAGTGTGATATTTAATTCTCATTAAGGGTAAACAAGGGATATATTAATGATCATATAAGAATAACATGAGAAAAACGAATAAGAACCTGATTTTAATTGTAGAGACCCCAGCCCTAGTAGCCCGGAGTCGATGTCTAATTTATTATATTAGAATTACATATAAGGAATCATATCCTAAAGGCCTAAATAGTTTATTAGTATTGGTAAACTAGATACATACATGATTCCCAGGTTAAATTTTAAAACACAAATTACAACATAATTTTTTTTCATGGAAGACTTTATTCAATCTAGGATCTCTCTCCATATCAATCATAGTAAACATCATGGATTCATCGGGAAAGGGAAAACATAAAGGTGATATCAAATGATCTGTAAGGGTTAAGTATACTAGATGTTATCATGAATAAATAAGCATAATCAATATAGAAAGGTAAATAACTAAGCACACATTCCATTTGGATAATTGGATAAGGCATAATCAATATAGAAATGTAAATGGATAAAAACACATGTCATTTAATTAATAAACTAAGAATGAAATGCATACATATATTATATCATTGTGAAAATCTCTTAGATAATAATAAATGAAAAAATAATGCAGTAAATTCTAAATTATTGGATTCCATAATCGTAGACGTCATGATACCTCTAAGGTTAATAGCTTTTACAAGATGTTTTACTCTCCAGATAAAAACAAATTTAATGATGGCTTTAACTTCTTTGTCTCATGGTGCCTAGTGCTGCATTGATTGGATATATTATAATGGGAAGCACCCATCTATACAGGTCCAAATAATTCCTCATATATTTAATAATTGATTTAATTCAGGAATCAATATGCCTTAACATCAAATATAATTATTGATCAAAAGATACAGATTTACCAATATTTACCTTATTAATCAAATAAATTTCAAAGTAAATACCATATATAAAATTGAGATACAGTTTAAGCATAAATCAAATCAATGACAAATAATATGGATACTTAGGTGAAATTTAATTTCTAATGATAATAGGAAATTGAATATTTCACAGGGAAGTTAATGAAACAATGAAGTGAATGTCTATACTATCATTGGTCAAAATAATTATAAACCATCCAAAGTAAAAAATAAGGATGGTATAAACATATACCTATTACAGTAAGAATAAATTTCTATTGTCATTGATGAATATAAATACCATAAAAATATCATTAAAAACATTATTGAGGGGAATATTCTTTTCATTTTGAAAATCATTTTGAAAATCCATTTCTTTGAAAAACACTTTTAAAAACACTTTCTTCAAAATATATCATCATTAACTATAAAAGTAAACATAAAATAAATTATATTCATGATTGTAGGTAATTATATACATTTCTTAAAATTTGAAAAGAACATTCCTTTTTCACTGTTGAAATTTTAGTAACGTTCTTTGTTCAGAAAATTATAAGAATAGTCATTTCACATTTTTGATAAAATGAAAATGGGAATTATTTTAAAAATTACATAATATTCCATTAAAAAAATTAAAGAGTAAAAATGGTTTAAAATGACTTTGATAAATATTTTTCAAAAAGGTTAAAACAATTGGAATTTTTTTGAGATGACATGGTTTTGGAAGAAAACAAATTTTTGACCGAAGGGATAAATTAAGTTGTATATTCATAAAACATTTTCTCAATTAATTTATCTAAAAAAGAGTGAAAAAATGGTACTATTACATTCAAATATCATGAATAACCATATTATGATAAAATTAAATAGTTTATTAGTAAATAGTCCAATAATTTCCTTCAATTTAAATTCAAGAATAAATAATCTTGATTAAAGTGAGATTGTGAAGAAAACCCTTGAAAAGATAATAATTTTCAAGTGAGAATAAAAAAATAAATAAATTATGTTTATCAACTAAAAATAAAAATTTTAAATTTTAAATAAAACATAATGTAATAGAAATCAGTATACACATAATCTTAGAATATTAATAGTGAAGATGAAGTAATATAACCTAATGAAAAGGAATTGAGTTGTGAAATTATTTTCCACTTAGTAACTCTTAATTAAAATAACCTTGGATGAAATAATTAAAAATGAAATAGATATATCATGAATTATTAAGTAATCATGATATTACATGTAAAATGGGTAGTATATACACTATATAAAATAAATTAAGGTCATAACATTACAATATGACTCAATGAAATGAAATTGTGATGAAATCAATTACCTCATGCTTAATTTTAACTTAATGTTCATTAAACTCATTTATAGTGGTTTTAAACATGTTATTAAATTATTATATAATCATATTAATATTTATAATATCATATATTATCCTTTTATAACATCTTATTACTCGTTTATTAATAATATTTCATTTTTGTCATTGTTTCGGGTGTTAATTTCCATATTTTCTCATGGGTGATTGATCATTAAAGATCTGATTCTTGTAAATATTATATATTTATACTTCTAAATAATAATAATAATGAAATAATTATAATATTATTACATCAATTTCCCTTTTAAAATGAATCATTAATGATGGTTATGAAAATAAAGTATGTTATGATCATGGAAATGGTATGTTGTATGTATGCATGAGTAATGCTTCCATTTTTCAAAGATCATTATTGAAAGAAGGTAAGTATTATATTATATTTATATATTGATCATAATATTTTATATAACATATTATATAATTGAATATATCATTCATTTAGTGTGGTGATGAAAATAGAGTTTCATTTCATAGTAAAGGTGGCAATCCACACATAGACGAACGATGTTATTATCTTTACATGAGTGAAAAGGAATGAAATAAAATGATATATATTATATTTATTGAATGATAAATAAGTCATTAATATAATAATAATTTAATTTATATCACATATAATTATTATATTTATCATTATCACCTTCCATGTGATGCTTTAGTGAAAGAAGAATTCCATCTCTTTGTGAGGCGGTAGTCCGTCGTACACACAAGTGACATTATTATATCTCATACGAAATGGAAGTTAAAAACATATATATATTATAGTAAATAAAAAGGTATAAAACTTTTATTAACATCTTTTATATACCTTATATCCATTATTATACCCAACCTTTAGAGGTAGAAATGGAAAACGGAATGACATAGCTTCACGAGGCAATAGTCCATTGTACACATGAATGATGATTTTGTAACCCATTTGATGGAAGTTGAGATGGTTTTAGGTAATTAATTTTTCTGAAAAAATCATATATTTTTGTAATATAATTTTTTTATCATAATGGTTTAATAAAAATTTAATCAGGTGTATATAGAAATAAAATAAAGACCCTCGTTGAAGAACATTAACACTTCTTCATGTATCCTCTTTAGGTTTGCAGTAACGACTTAAAATGATATATTTATATCCAAAATAATACTTCTAAGATGAGGGGAGGTAATTTTTTATGTTATTATTGTCTTAAATATAGTGGAGTTAAGGTGTGAAGACTAGAGCATAAGGGGTGACCTTTTATAAGTAAGGGAGAGGACACACTTTGAATTTTTGAAAATAATTATGTGCTCCCACGTTTTTCATGTGTCAAAAGGGTAAAAAATGGACCATTATAGACCATAATACGTTTCAGGGTATAAATATTTCTATAAAATATTTTTTGGACAATTTTATAGGTCATTTATACCCTTATCGTTTTACATTAACCCCCCGGTAAACACATTTTCACCTTAACTACAATAATTAAATTTTACTGCATTTGCTATTGATTTTGGTAAAATTTTAATTTGAAATTCTTATAAACCATAAAATATTATGATTGAAAATATTTAACACAATTTTTAAAATTCAATTAACATAATTAGACAAATTTAATTTAAAAGTAATCCTGCATATGTGACGAGAAAGTGAGTTTTTAAAGTGGAAATGTTCAAAAGATTAAAAAGATTTTATATCTCAATTCAATATGAAAATGATTCCAATGAACTAAATTGAATTAATTGATATAAAATATAACTAATATTACATTAAAATTAATTCAAAATATAATTTAACATTTTAAATTAATTAAAATAAAAATCAATATTCAATTAAAATTCAGAATTTTCCACTATTAATCAAAAAATGAAACTTCTCCAAAACCTCCAAGAAATTGTCCCTATGATAATTTTGGATTTCTTATTTAAAAAATTAATTTTATTTTTTGATATAAATTTTCTAAAATTGGTAAAAATTAATTTTAAATTATGTGTGTAAAGCGCGACTAAACCATCTTTCAGAAAAAAATATTGTTTTTGGAAAAAAATTCTGTTTCTTTTAAATGATTCTTATATTATTTCTAATAAATCGATAATTAATAAACAAATATAATTCTGTATAATAACAATTTTTATAATACTATTAATACACTCCAATTTAGTATTTATTTTATAAATATTATATTAAATAATAATATTTAAATAATATATTGTTGTTTTGTAAAACTCAGTCTTGCATGTAACAAAAGATCAACATAGTGTAGTGTGTAATGAAAGATAAACTTAGTGTTGTTTATAATACACATTATTGAAAATTATTTTCATGTTATACAATCTTTGGGTTTTATAAAAAATATTTAAAAACATACCCTTCATATCATAAATCATAATCTTGAGTCATGGAATAAATCTTGGCAGTTTATAAGACAAAAATCCTAATGGAATCACAGAACATTATTTATGAGATCATAACTTTGGAATAATACATGGAATAGTGTCATAAAAAATTATCATATAAAATAATTTCATTAATATTCAAGGATTAATGACAAGACTATCATAGTTGAATGGGTTTACTCCCCAAACCATCATAGTAGACAAGGTTCAATACCAAGACTACCATAGTAAAAAAAGTCCCTTATTGAACTGGGTTCACTCCCAAATACAATCCTATTTGTCTCATGAGATATCAATATTTTCCCAACTAATTGGAGGGATATATATAGGTATCACCCATCACATAATTAAAAACATACATATTCGTTCCATAAGATCATAATGAATTTATCATATCGTAACCCTTGAAAAGAAATAGATTTCATAAACATTATATCATAGCACAAACCATGGAAAATAAATGGGTTTCATATACATATCATCATTTCATTATAGAATTACTCATGAAAAAAAATTAGTTTCTTAAACATCTTTTCATCATAAATATATACCATCTAGATAAAAAATAATGATTGTATCCTTAAATCATATCCCCAGTAAAGTATAAGTAAAATCAAGGGTTTTTATCATTGATTAATAGAAATACCTTTAAAATATTATTAAAACATTCTTGAGGAAAATAACTTTTTTATTCTGAAATCAATTATTTAGAAAAACTGTGAAATTATAATGGAAATAATTTTACTTTAAAATAATCATGTAAACCTTTGATGGATGATTCAAAAAAAATATTTGTCGTGACGGTGGGAAAATACGTTCATTCCATTAAATTAAAAAAGTATTCCTTTTATATTTTTTTAATAAATTCATGATGTAAATCATTTGTAAAATTACAAGAATACTTATTTCAAACAATTTTTAAAAAAATTTAAAAATGGTTAAACGTTATTTTAAACAATCACAGTAGAATAGTAAAAACTTTTTGGAAAACATTTTTAGAAAACCAGGATATGAGAGAGAAGTGAATTTTTATTGGAGAAAGAAATAAAGTAAATTTTTCTTAGAGACATATTATTAGTCTCTTAAGTACATAAGATGAGGAAAATTAAATAAAAACATTTATTTTACAATAATAACCACAGGATAAAAAAATTCTTAAGTTTATTCATAGGTAGCTCATATGATTTCATCATCATAAGCACAATCATAATTAATTCTGATAAACAATTAGATTTTGACATAAAACCCGTATCTCAAGTTTTTCTTTCTTATAAATCACTCCAACATCCGGTATAATAAATTTAAATTTATTATTATTCTATACTAGATTAATTTTTATACTTATAATATCATATATGATCCCTTTATAACATTTAAACACCCCCTTTTAAAAATTCCTCATTAAAATTAACATTTCTGGTGTTAACTGTTTCATTTATCATGAGAATTTCACTTCATTAGTTCTTATACTTATACATTTATCTTGGTCCCATCATCTAAATAATATTAATTTTGATATAAATATCATATATATTTATTATATAAATATTAATAGTCATCCATAAAATTTTTAGATAGAGAAATGAATTACACCATTCATTGAGATAGTAGGTCAATCTGACGCATTAAAGTTGTATTCATTTTTTTATGGATGGAATGAAAGAAAGGAAAATAATAATTAAAATTTATATAATCATTAAAATTTTATACATATAATATATATTTATTAAATATATCCATATTAACATACTTTTAAAATTGAAATTAAAAACAAATCACATCGCTTTGTGAAGGTGGTAGTTCATGCGTACGCAAAAGCGACATTATAATTCTCGAATAGAATAGAATATAAGTTGTTAGATGTGATATTATAATTAGATAAGTATAATTATTTCAAATATATTATATATATATAAACATTAAACCCTTCATAATACCCATTTGTAAATTATAGGGATGAAAAATGAATTATATTACTACGTGGTGACAGTAAGTCAAACATACACATGAGCGATCACATCACTTATAATTTGATCCGAAAGAGGTTTTATAATTATATTTTCATAAAAATAATAAAATTTAACAATATTTATAAAACTATATTAATTTTTAATGATAAATAACTCAGATTTAGTATATTTAAAGAAGAGTAGAAAAGAAATTGGTCGGCTAAAGTGATTACCTCTTCTTTGAAATGACTCCTTTAGATCTCATCTAAAAGGCTCTAGAGTTGGTCTTATGAGAATACCAGAACCCCTAGAATGTGTATAAGGAATTTTAGAAGATAAATTGGATTTTTTTAGTTGAGATATAATTCCCAATGTTGTGTAATGAGGTGAGGGAGGAGGTTCCCTTTTATAATTGAGGTAAGGGGTACTTTTGGAATTTTTCAAAATATTAAATAACAATAAATTCATTCTCAAGAAAAATGCCTCTAAATGGAAAATTATTAAAATATAAGAAAGTATAGAGTTTTAATCCCACCAACTAGTAGAATTTATACAATTTTTTGTGTCATTTTAAAAATTATCGTTTTGATTAACCCGTAGTTAACAAATTTTAAATTTAACTATGGTAACAACTTTTTCAATAATAAAAGGTTGTATTTTTAACATATAAGGTGAAAATTGGTCCTTAAATGGATAATTTATGACATTTTAGAAAATATAATAACCAAATTGTATTGATTAAATATTTATATGAATTTTAAATACTTTAAAAAAATATCATTTTGATAAAATATCATTATCATCAATTTTGACACAATTCAATTAATTTACTAAAAACACAAGAAGACAAAGTTTAAATTTGAATATAATATTTTAACACAATACTAATACTTCATATAAACCTATAAAATTCTTGGAACACTATAAATTACTAAAATTATATTACTTTAAATATTTTAAAAATCATTTATTTTATTTTTTCCATTAATTGAATATATAGTGTTTTTACGTTGTGTGAGAATTTACGTTAACTATATAATACCTAAAAAATAAAATAAAATTAAAATAATAAATATAATCTCAGTAGTCAAAAAAAATATTAATATTCATTCATAACCAGTTTTTCCCTTATGTGAACACATAATGGGTTTTTAAAACCTAGAGAGTGACATTTTGTAACATTCTTTAACTTAAAGAATATAAAAGTCATTTTTAGAGAATTTTTATCATTAAACAACTCAATTTGTATTCTAATGTTATCAGGGCCACATTCACTTCATCCAATAAAAATTAGGATGAAAATTTATGGCCTTATCAGTTATTTTTAATCTACATTAACTCGATTTACCCTTTATTGAGGTGATAAATTTTACCACAACTATTATTCATATTGACCTAAAATAAAAGCGTGATATTTACCAAATTTAAACCTCTAAATTATAAATATTTAACTCATTTTATCTAATTAAATACCTATAAATAGAACAATTTAATTTTAAAGAAAGTTCAAAAAATGAGACAAAATTGATTTCTTAGAAAAAAATACATTTTAAGCATTAAACTAATTAATTCTTATCTTACACCTAGAAATATAACATTTTAATGTTTAAAAATTTTGAATAATTAAATAATATATAAATGTTTTTGAAATAGTTTATTAATATAGATTAATTTAATTTATTAATAAAAATAGATTGCACGCCTAGAAAAAAAACAGAAAAAAACATCACTTTTATTTTCAAATATTATTATTAATTCTATGAATTTTATAAATAATGGATGTATTTTATAAATTTTTATACTGTATATTTTTTCAAAAAAATTTATTATTATTAATTGGTTCTAATATAATTCTTATGTGATAACAAATATATAATATTTTAATAATGTTACGTGGTTCGTCTAGAATCATTGTTGCATATAACAGAAGATATCAAAGAAATAAAATTATTTAAAGAAGAAAATTTCATAAAAATATGAGGGTCTTACAATTAAGATACTTATTTTCAAGGATTAATTTCGATATTTATCGTGATGGTGATGATGATATTATCTACAACAAAATATTTTATCATATGAGTATCATGTATTATATACCATTTAATATTGAATTTTATTAAATGAACTCCCACTAAAATGATAAACCCTTTTAAAATCAGTGATTTACATTAGAAGGCCAAGATCTATATTTCATTACAACTTATACTTATTATCACATTAAAAATACATGACTATAGTATATCACAATTAATTTATTTTCTCAGTATTTCATGAGGTACACGCAATTGAACATAATATTCATTTAAAAGAATATAAACTAAAATATTCATGTGTTACTGTGTGTGTGTTTGCATGTGTGTGTTTAATTTTACACAAAAACAAATTTTCATGGATTCATAAATTGAACATGATTGTAAAAAAACTTATTATGTCCTTTAAAACCAATAAAAATCAATTTAAAGCACATATTGTATGTTTAGGTGTCAAATGGTCAAACAAAACTCAACTATTGGAGCAATATTTTAGCATAGGAGCTTGATGAGGATGCAGTAGAGTCTCATTAACTAGGTTTTTATTACACACGTGTAATTATATCAATGCTTTATATGATGCATCAATTAAGTGACCCTTTATTAACACAAAAAAAATAGCTTCAATAAATGGTCACCTCAGCAGAAAAACGCATCTGGTCTAGGGATGTTGGTGAGGTTTGAACCACTACGCTCTTAGCTAATAAATGGTTGAATAATTTCTCAAGTTAATTAAATAACACCCTCCCTTTTCCCCCAATATATGGGTCTTTATCTCCCTCTCTCAATGTGTGTATTATTATAAATATTACATTATATTAAAATATTATTATTTATTTAATTAATTTCAATTACATTAACACACACACAATTTATATATTTAAATATCCATGATATATGTATAAACAAATATTAAAATATATTTGTATATAATTATTAATAATAAATATATGAATATATTAATATATATTAAAAATATTATAAATTATATTTTTATAGAATTCATATTTGTTGATAATAAGTTATAAATTTCATTCTCTAAAATATATATTTTAATTTAACATTTCAATTTTTTTCATTTAAAAAGTGGGTTTTTATTTTTTGAATTTATAATATTTTAAATTCATCTATTGTATATACTACACACACATAGATAGATTATATGGAAATTATACTTATAATAAATATCTCAATAAATTTTCCTTTTGATATTTTAATTTAATATGATATTATATATCAAGGATTATAAATATATTAAAATAAACTAAATATATATTAGTATATATCTATGTATATTTAATATGTAGATTGAAAATTTTAATTTCTAAAATATAAATTTTAATATTTCAAATTTCAATTATTTTTATAGTTAAAATTTATATTTATATTTTTTGGGGAATAAAATTAAGTTAATATATATACTTATAAATTTAATAAATATATGTTGATTACAATCTCAATCTAGTAAAAATATAGATTCAACTCCAATTTATATATATTTTATATCCTAAAAATATACAAAGATTTTTAGGTTTTGGGGTATATAATATAAATAGATGACTACCAAAACCCTTCTAAATAAAACTTCTTAATGTTATCAATGGATTCATGTTAAATCTGGAAGGAAACATCTAGGGAGATTCTGGCCAGGGCGTCTCTCCACACAGTCGGTCAGTCACAGATTCTTTATTGGGACTGTAACTCTGTGGTGTGGGTGTTCGTGTTCTCCCAAAGGCTAACCCAATAGAGTGAAATTTCCTCCAGCTTCATCTTTCAAAACAAATCCTTCAGTGACCCCTAATACACTTTCCTTCCTACATATAATGTTGATGGAATCTATTATAATATACATAACCAATAATTTTAAGTGGAAAACCCTTTCATCCTGGGTATCATTCCCATGAGGAGTGGATTTTTTTAGGGACAACATAGCCTAGGATACTAATCCATTAGGCAGTGGAGCCCTGAATACAAGATTTTTATGTTTATAATCCAACCAGATGGTAGTGGCGCAATATTAAAAACACTAGAACATATTTTACCACTATAGCCATGGCCATGGTGATCCAACATTCCTGCCCACCTCACTGTAAAATCTTTCATATATCAAAGCCCCACCACGTCCTTAAGAAGTAGGGTCCATAGTTCTTACAAGCCATTCATTTTGAAGTCTTTGACTCTCACAACTAGGTGTGGAGGATCCTCTAGGGAACGTTTTAGCTTACTTAGAACATGTTTATCATTTGTGGAGGCGATCCTTCCCTATCTTGCGTTGGTGTAATATATTGGATCCTCACCAATACACAATTTCTTCCCATTGACACCAGTGGATGGAGGACATCGAAAATGAATTTGAAGGTATATGAATATATGGTGGACTAATAGACGACCTTTGAACTACCATTCTTGATGAGCTACTTGCGATGGTGTTGGGTGCTTGAATGGATATTGGAGTATGGGGGAGGCTGAGCATAGTGTGGGATTGATGGGAGGGATTTAAGGTGTGGGATTGGTGGGAGGGATTTAAGGTGTGGGATATAAAATATTAGGAGAGGAAGTAATGGGATTTTGTGTACAGTGTTATCAGAGACCCTATAGTGGAATTATTCGGGATGAATATTACCATATATGAAGAGTTAATTGGCATGGGGTGCTACAATTTGGTGAATTGGAAGGATTGGCTACTCAGGATGGGTTTCTGGAACAATGGAATCTGATAAGTATTCACTTTCCATTCTGATACGAAACCCTATAATTTGTGATGTGGCATCATTTTTCATTTTTATCTAAATAAATGGAATATTTAAAGTTTAGTGTGAACAACTGGTTGAGGTCATCATTGATATTTTGAAAATTTAAAGACCTATTATTCTCATAATTTAACGTATAAAAAACAATTTCTATCCCAATATATGTTGGGGGAGAATCCCAACTTCATGCTGAAAATTTATTTCAAAAAATATCATAAGAACCCCATCGAAATATGGAAGTGATATAAGCATAATAAATAAATAAACATGAAATATTTTTTAATGTGAAAAAACAATCCTATGTGAAGGATTAAAAAACCACAGGGCAATTCCCAAATATCCACTATGAATCAAAGAATACAAGAATCCAAGTAATTCCCAAACTTGAATTACAAATGAGATAGTGTAGAAAACCTATGTGAAAATCACACCCCGATATGCCTCTAATTTCTCTATGATAAACATCATGCTGACTCTATGTATTAGAATATCAATATATGAAAAAACATTACCCTTCTATCGATTAAACGTCACTACCTCAGAGATCTTCACCCGAACATGCCTCAGCCTCACACAAGCTTGCGATACCCAAATGATTTATCGCTCTTGATCTATCCATCATGATGTACCACTGATATTCAACTAGGAAACCCCACATGATCACTTCAATCAATAATACTATTGATACATGGCCCAATCATTGATAACATTGGCGCTTCTTGACACTTATTCAACACCGACATGACGCACATGCTACCACTGATGTGGTATCCCCCTTTTTACTCTTAGTGGACTACATCTAGAGAAGCTCTCTCCTTTTGTTCTCCACCAGCCGCCTCTCTTTTTATAGGCTCCCATATTTCACATATCTTGAATGAAAAGGAAATGTGAAAATATATCTCAAAAAGATATCATGAGATCTCATGTATCTCATGCTGGCAGATACACAATTGAACGATCATGAATTTCCAAAAAAAATAGATCTTCACATATAAAAGATACTACAAGTAGGATGAACCCCAAAAATCACCCACTTCATCCCATGAATATAGATACCATCAAACAAACTCATTTGGACTAAAAAACTTCTTTGTATTTCACCAAGGATTATCCTCTGTAAAAAAAATGAGACACCCTTTTGGAGCTCTGGCAGAAACCTAACTGCTCCCCCTACAAAAGAAATCCAAATATTGAAGTCTTCATCATATCCATGTCTACAGCACCGATAATAGAATGAACAATATATGGTTCCCACAAAATTGTGATCACCACAAAATCTAGAGCACATGCAGAAAAAACTTTCTCCCCTGCTCAAAATCCCGATCACCTAGCGCATCACCACGATCTTCAAATTTTAATTATTTCTCTCGCTAGTCACACATTATAAAGAAAATAATTAGGTGTAAGATTAGGAAAAACTCCTTGAACCTGCTTTCCAAATATTATTTTGCCTCACGCATGCATGATCGATCCTCATTGAAGATTCCAAAAAATTCACCCCAAAAATTGCAAGCCCAAAAAATCACCTCAGATACCACTTGTTGGGGAGAATCCTGATTTCGAAATGAAAATTTCTTTCCAAAAATATCTTGAGAAACCTGTCAAAATATGGAAACAATATAAGTAGAATAAATAAATAAATGAGTAGGATTTTTTAATGTGAAAAAACCCTCCCTTGTGGAGGATTAAAAAAACCCCAGGGAAATTCACAAATATCCACTATGAATCAGATAATACAAGAATCGAAGTAATTCCTACACTATAATTACAAATAAGAGAGCATAAAAAACCTATGTGAAAACTACACTCTGATATGAATCTCCATTCTCTATGATAAACATCCTATTGAACCCATGTATCAAGAGATCAATCTATGACAAAAATTCACCCTTCTATCAACAAAACATTGCAACCTTGGAGATCTTCACCCAAACATGCGTTGGCCTTGCACCAGCTTGCGATACATGAAGGATTTCTCTCTCATGATATCACCATCATGATGTACCAACGATCTTCAACCGGGACATGCGTATTGATCAACGAAATCAAGAAGACTCTCGATACATGCTCTGATCATTGATCATGTCACTTCTGATTCACACTTGTTGAACACTGACACACCGCACATGATATCGCCGACGCAGTATCCCCCTTCGTTCTCTCGGTAGACTACATCTTGAGATACTCTCTCATTTTTTCACCACTAGATACTTCCCATTTTATAGGCTCCCATATTCCATATAACTTCATTAAAAAGTAAATATGAAAATATATCTCAAAAAAAGATATCATGAGATCTCCTGTATCTCATGCTGAAAGATACACAACAGAAGGATCTTAAATTTCCAAAAAATAGATCTTCAAATCTAAAAGATACTACATGTGGGCTGAACCCCAACAATATATTTTATAATAATTTATTAATAATTCCTTCTTGCATAGACAATTTATTTTTTATTTGATTTCATTGATTTTGTTTCATTTATTTTTTATTATTTTATGTTTTGAACCATATAGTCTTAGTGTGGTTCTGAGGTATCTTAAACTTTTTGGGTTGTTAATATTTAATAATTTTATTATTCATTATTTTTGTAATTTTTTTATTTATTATTTTTTAACTTTAGTGTCCAACGGTTTTTCAATGTTAAGATTTTAAATTTTCATGTACACTAATACATATAATTCTATAAATCGAATTATGAAATATATAAGGGAAATATTTTAAATAGACCATGAAAAATGGAAAATTTCATGTATTAAAATATTTACATATATTAATTTATTATATTTGAAATAATATATACCATATTAAGTTCCATGTATGTAGCATTGGAACTAATGTTTCGAAATGATAATGCCATTGGAAGCCATAAAGTCAAAAATAGGAGATCTGAAAGGTCCCAAACTTATGATTCCATGAAGCAGGGAATAAAAAATATAGAATCATCACACTACAAACACACATTATCCACACATAGATCCTAATAAATCAAAATACACAACCAAAATTGAATAAAGAAAAAAATTAAAGAAAAAAATAATAAACCTAGTAATTAATTTGGTTCAAAAATATACTACTCCCCAAGAAACTAAACAACATCAATAAAAGCGAAACAAGAGGTTACATTGTGATAAAATTATATAGTCACTATAATTTACCTGCTAATAAAGTTTTATTCATGATAATGATATGTATTGTAAAAGTGAACCCACTAATCTATTTATATCTAAGTTTCATAGTAGTTAACTGGTCAAGTTGGTTCCATCACCATATGATCTTTATGAATGAACTCTTATTGATCATAGACATGACCAACAACCCATTGATAACACCAACTAAACATCCATATCTATTTAAAACTACATGGATTATAAACTCATCCTATGACAAATGCACTTATGAAATAAGTCATTGTTGTTGGTTCAGTTCTAAATTCTGTTCCTAACATTCCACAACATCAAAAATCTAATCACACTTCTAGAAGTTTCTCCTTTTTAAAAGTTACAGTACTTGTCTAGAAATAACTTCCCATGCTAATATTAACAATATATAACTTTATAATAAATTTCAAGGCTTTACAAATAGGTCTTCTAGGCCACTAGTCATCATATTCTTAAACACCACTTTTCGTACCTTTTTTTCGATGATCTCATGACCACCTAGCCATTCAAGAATAACTGAAGCACAAAACCTCTCTATAATGTCTTGATTTATGAATTAATTTAGTATATCCATCATATTATCACTTGCACTCAACTTATATAGTTCCAACATTTCATCTTACATAAGCTTTAAAATGAATTGGTACTCTAGGTAAATGTGTTACATACATTAGTGAAACACCATATTATTGTCCAATTGAATCACACTTTGGTTTTCCCAAAAAAAAAACATTTTTGATTAATTTATTTATTCTGATGCTCTATAATTATTCCTTCATCAAAAACAAAAATTTCTTACCTTTTTAAACCACAATGTACTTATAATTATAGGTTTTAAATGATAGTAAAGGTATAAGTCTAAATATCTAATTCATGATAGTGCTTAGAAAAGTAAAAAAAATCCATTAGTGATCTTCCTTGAGTCTTTATCTATTCTAAAATTATCCTCTACAAAACATTATAATGGATCATCAATTTCAAAATATACATTTAGATCAACCTCACCTTTGAGATACTGTATAATCCACTAAATATCCTCTCAATTTTACTTTCATATATTCACTATGAACTGGATAACTATTCAAACCTCATGAAAAATACCAGGCCTTGTAAAGACTATGGAATACATCAAACATCCAAAATCATATTCATGTAAAATCTTCAAAATATATGCATCCTCCTCATCCATTTTAGGTTCCCTCTCCTTATATATTTGAAGTTTCCAAATAGTGGATGCTAATAGGTTTATAATTACTCATTATGAATCTCTCTAACACTTTATAGGTGTTCTTTAACTGAGATGATAATAATATTATGAAACTTTGGTCTCTTCTGATCCTCATCCTCAACATTCTCTTTAAGGAACCAAGACCCCTCATCTACAATATTTTGACCAAATCATACATCAACATCCTTATCCTTTCCTTCTCCCATCTATCTATATGTATCTCGTCAATATAGAAAAGAATAATGAAGGGACTATCATTTTCAAACACCTTCTGATTATGGAAATGATCAACATTTCATTAAAAAAACTTTCATTCTACCATGAAAGAATCAAACATCAGGTTCCACTATCTTGGTGCCTACATAAGCCCATAAATACTTCCATTTCTATTTCATGCCAGATATTCTATAACATTCAATAAGAAACCTTCTGATTACTTCATAGAGATCTCATCCTGTAACTCTTCATAAAGGAAAGCAGTCTTGACATCATGTTTTTCAAGAAATAGAACCTCCATGGAAACTACATTGAGAACCATGTGAATCAACTAGTTCCAAACAATATTAGAAAAAATCTCACTATAATCCACTCCTTTAAACTATTTAAATCCCTTCATAACCAAATGTTAGTTATACCATTTATGAATATCCACTTTCTCTTTTATATAAAACCATTTGTCTATAGTACCCTCTTGTCTTGTGAAACTTCTGTTAGCTTTCTTATATCAAAAAAATTAAAGGAATCCAATTCTTAATTTTTTTAAAACTCCCACTTCAATGAGTTTCTCAAACTAGTTACCACATTCTGGATTTTTTGGTTCTCCACCATCTATAAGAAGAAAATATTTCTTACCAAAATAAAACCATTGCAATCGTCTTCAAAGTATGGTTGATTTCTATAATCCTTAATGTTACACTCCTTCGAGACCCTATTCTTTTGAAACAATACCCTGAGCTTGAAAATTCATTGAGAATTATGGTACATCAAAATATAATTGTAAAGACCCGTAAAAATTCAAGGGAAATTTTTTCTTAATTTTCTTAAGAATTTTACAAGAGCGCGGTTTCAGACGGCACCTGATTCCGAGGCCCGGAGTGCCCGGAATTAATTTCCGAAGTTTGGCTCGGGTACGTTCAGTGGACGAACGAGCGGGAATTCCTAACTTCTGATCCGGTGCTCGGAATTGAAATCCGAGGGCACTGATGAAATCGCAGCGCCGATATTCGCTTAAAGGGACCTTTTCGGGAGTTGCGTTTGTTGCGGGTTGAAAGTTAGTTTTGGGGTTTTTAGTTTGAGTTAAATAAAATTTGTGTAGAACAAATTTTATTATAACTTGTTAAAACCTACCAAAGGGGGTTGGAAGTGGGACCCACACCCACTTAACCTCACTTGGGAGGATTAAGTGTGGTGGGGCCCACACGAACCCCTAAACCTTTCAAATTCTCCCAACTCCCTTAACGCCTCATTTATTGACTTGAGTTACTTATTTAATTATGGGAGTTAATCCTTTTGAATTTCAAACTTTTGAAATTCTAATGTGTTTTGTAATAATAAAATAAGATGTTGTCTTATTTTATTTTGGGTTATTTGTTTGTCTTCTTGAGAGGTGGAGAGCTCTTCTTCTTCTTCAACTCTGACGAAGAACTCGAAGAACGTTCATCTTGAAGAAGAACGCTCAAGCTCCGACGAAGAACGCCGCACCTCCATTCTTCGTTTACCATGTCAACGAAGGGGGCGCCACTTCTTCCTCGGACAACCTTCGTCGGCGTACAAGTTTCGCCAACGACGTGTCTCTTCGAACGCATCCCTTCGTCATCGGATTTGACGAACGGCTACCGCGACGCCCGACCTCCGCGACGTCGTCTTCCGCGTAACGTTCAAAATCTTCGAACCTTATACCCGAGGTAGGGGTTGATGATTTCTTTTTGGTTTACTTATTTTATTCTTGATCGTGAATTTAGCAAATCTAACGTGTGGCTTGAATTATTTAAAGTTGCGTTATTATTTTAACGTGAGGGGGCCGGACCGCACGAACACGGCCGAAACCCCCTCCATCGTTCTTGTTTATTCTTGCGGGTGGAAGCAAGTGGCGTGGTGCCGTCGCACCACGCGGATAATCGTGCTTTTATTTTACGCGGCGCTGTCGCGCCACACCGAGGTAGAATCTTCAAGAACGCGACGCCGTCGCGCCGCGTTGACAGGAATCAAGGCACGGCGAAAGGGGCGCGGTGCCGTCGCACCGCGCCGGACGACGAACTCTGCGGCTGGTTCCGGGCCGCGGCGGGACGAGGAGACCGCGGCCGGTTCCGGGCCGCGGTGGAAGAGAAGACCGGCGGCCGGGCCGCCGGCGTCGGAAGCCGAAGGGGGGACCGGAATTTCCGGTCCCGTTAGAGAAAACCGGCCGGCCAGCTGGCCGGTCGGATACCATTAAAACCGGGGGAATTAATCCATCGGCCACCTCATAAAAACCCCCCTCTTTATGAGGGGGCGGTTCTTTGAAGGAGGGGGGCAGCCGGCCCCCCGGTTCCGCACCAGCAGGCCCCCCACGTGGGGGGGGGGGGGGGGCGTTTTTAAAAATAAAACGGTGCGGCTATGCCGCGCCGCCAGATGAAGAGCGGGGGCTTGTTCCCCCGCGTGCAGCCACCTCGCGGCGCCAGGCCGCCGCGGCCCGCCGCGCTGCCGCGCCGCCGCCGCCGGCCGCCCAGGGGGGGGGGGGTCGGGTCGGGTCGGCCCGGACCCGGAACCCCCCGTTTCGAACCAGAATCGGTTTTTGGGCCATATATTGAGCCTCGGACCTCCGAATGACGAACCGTCTGCGGCAACGCGATCCTTGGATCGAGACGGTCGTTTCGGTATATCGAACTCAAGGTTTCGGTTTACTTTGAGTTCGGCCGGGTTGGTTCGTTCACGAAACCAACCGGGCCTTCGGAGCGGAAACGCTCATATCTTGAGCTACGAACGTCTGATTGACGCGCCGTCAGTCGCGTTGTGTTCCTCTTAGTGAGACGGATCATTTGGCATACTCTGCCCGAGGTTTGGACGCAGGTGGAGTACGGTCGGGTTGGTTTAGCCTTAAAAACCAACCGGGCCCCGGAGACGAAAATGCCAATAACTCTCAGACCGGGCGTCCGATCGACGCGCCGTCTGTTGCGTTGAGTTCCTATTGACGATACGGAACTTTTGGATACATCAACTCTGGTCTTTGTGACAGTTGATGTATCAACCTCTCGGCTCGTGGAGCGGACCCTCCGAACGAGCTAGCTGTGTGCGGGAACCCTAGTGCTGGCTGCGACTGCTACAACTGCTACTACTGCTACGACTGCTACTGTGACTGCGACGACAACAGTACAGAGATCCTGTGTGGATTCGACGACGACAGTACAGAGATCCTGTGTGGATTCGACGACGACGACTACAGCACTCAGCGATCCTACGTGGATCAGTGCTACAGGTCCTGTGTGGGCCCGATCCTGTGTGGGTCTTTGCGGGGGTTAGTTACCTATCGATCCTTCGTGGGTCCGACGACTTAGATGGATCAGTGATCATCTTTATCGTCCTTGAAGAAGTATACCTGTGTGAGCTGAATCCTATTGCTTTCCTGTGTGGATTGTGTCGTGCAATCCTGTGTGGATTACGTTTTGCTTTCCTGTGTGGAATACGTTTACTATCCTGTGTGGACTGAGTTGTACTTGGGCTCGGAGGTTGGAGCGTATTTGAATTGATGACTTAGGTATATGTATGGGCATATACCTAAGCAGTGTCGGTTGTTACTTCGTGATTGTACATTTCTTCGTGGTTTATCCTTTGTGGATTTTGAGAGACCTTCAGGGGTCTCGGGGTCCCTACTGAGTAGCTTATACTCACTCCTGCACGGGCTTTGCCCGCACTAGGTTGTGTTGGTTGCAGACGACGGACAGCGTTGACCTTAGCTAAGGCTTGCAGAGCGGGACGGTACCCGGAGGTGGACCACTGGGCGGGACGTGCACGGAGCGGACAGCGGGACCCGTGGAGCAGAGGAGCTATCTGTACCCACCCTTCAGGTGGGATTTCCAGTGGACAGCTCGGAGTAGCGGCTTTTACTTTTCAGTTGTTGTTTTTCCCTTTTCGAGTTGTACTTTACTTTCAGTTTGGGTTTGTATTCTGGCTCATTTAACTTTCCGCACTTTCAGTCGTACTCTGCTTTGTTTAGTGTTTACTTTCCGCTTGTTTACTTTGTGGTGTGTGTTTACTTTTCAAAGGCAATGCCTTCCCTTTTTACCGGGATTTACGCCTTGGTGCTAGTCGCCAGCCCCTGGCCTATGGAAGGCGGGCTTGGGGTAGTCACGGCACGGAACCCGAGGGCGGGTCGTGACAAATTGGTATCAGAGGAGTTCGGTTCTACCGCAAACTCTGATCTTTTCTATGTGAAGCAATAATGTTTAGCGTATTGAGTGTGGTTATCAGTCCAGTGAGTCCAGTGTTGGTGCGGCGGCCGACGTATCCGTACACCAGGACCCTGACTTCTGATTTCCGACTTAATGCACGAAAACATTGATTGCGTGTGTGTTTCAATGTTTTCTTTGTGATTACTTATATCAGCTCACCAGGTATACTGTTCTGACCGTGGCGCACCTGTTTCCTTTTCAGGATGGCCCCACGACGGCAGCCAGCTAGGGTTCCGAGAGTCGAGTGTGACGACAGCCCACCGAGCGACGAGGCCTCGGTGCAGGGCCCTTTACCAGTAGTGGCACCGGCGGTAGCTTTACCTGCCGATCCCCCGATGCTTCCAGCAGCAGCCGCTGACGATGCACGTCGCCTCAGCGCACTGCATGAGTTTCAGCGCCAGCGACCGCCCAGGTTTCACGGGGAGACGGATCCCCAGGCAGCAGAGGACTGGCTAGAGGCGGTGGTTCGAGTGTTTAGCCTAGTGAGGACACCAGCAGACCTCATGGTGATCCTCGCTGTGAGCATACTACATGCAGCAGCAGGACGATGGTGGAGCTTGATGCTCCAGGTGCACGATGAGGCATCTCTACTTTGGACGGACTTTGAGAGCCTCTTCTGCTCGGAGTTCGTCCCAGCCACCCTTCATGCGGTGCGTATCCAGGAGCTTCTACAGCTGCGGCAGGGCAGCATGACGGTCGCTCAGTACTCGGCGAGATTTACCGATCTCTCGCGCTACTCGACCGACATGGTACGGGACCCATTCTTCCGGGCCCGGACCTTCGAGCAGGGTTTGAGACACGAGGTCAGGGCATCGCTGATCTCCCTCAGCATACCGACTCAGACAGGAGTACTGGAGCGGGCCCTTCTGATCGAGAGCTTCCTTGCTGAGTCTACACCAGCACAGCGACCCACCGCAGGGCGGCACGTGGCAGAGTCATCTGCAGCAGGCAGTCGACGGATGACTCAGGGGTCCAGACAGACCAGAACTTCGGGCAGACGATCTCAGGGCACTGGCTCAGCAGTGTGGGGCACACAGCGTGGAGCCAGTCTTACGAGAGGCAGACAGTGCTACTCGTGCGGCGGGCAGGGCCACATGGCTCGCGACTGCCCGACCCGCCGTGCCAAGGAGCAGCAGTCAGTTGATGGACCACCGAGGCAGAGGCAGAGGGTCGACCGTGGCGGTCCGCAGGGAGGAGGCGGACGAGCCAGAGGAGCTGGACGAGCAGCCGGTGGTGGCCGACGCATTGAGGCTCTGCCACCACCACCACTAGGAGGTCCACCCCGACCACAGGGAGCTGGCGGGCAGCGACAGGCACAGCTCCAGGCAGCAGAGGCCTACGACCACGGCGCACCCGAGATGATTCGAGGTACTATCTGTGTCTACTCTACCCTTGCTGCAGTTCTTATAGACACAGGAGCGAGTCACTCTTTCATAGCCGCTGCCCTTGTTCGGAGATCGGAGATTTTGATAGAGCCGTTGGCTCGATCCTTACGGCTAGAGACTCCTACGGGAGCAGACTCGACGATTACGCACTGGTGCCGGCAGTGTGAGCATACTCTAGGAGGTGAGAGCTTCGGCTGGGATCTTCTTGTAGCAGCGTCGAGGCCTTACGATGTCATCTTGGGCATGGATTGGCTATCTACGGTCCATGCACAGATTGACTGTTTTAGGCGCAAGGTGCGTTGTGTACGCACCGACGGGAGCAGGTTCACCTTCACCGGCGAGAAGGGAGCCTTAGCAGCACAGGATGGACTTTCGCGGAGGAGAGGACAGCCCATCACTCATCAGTTGGCTAGCCTTATCCTCGGAGCAGTTGACGTGCGGAGTCCTGGTTTTCCTGCAGTGGTGGATCAGTTTGCGGACGTTTTTCCCGACGACGTTCCAGGGCTACCTCCTCGCAGAAAGGTAGACTTTTATATTGACTTGTACCCCGGGACAGCCCCGATATCCACTCCAGCATATCGGATGGCCCCCGCCGAGCTTCGAGAGCTACGGGTACAGTTGGAGGACTTGCAGGGCAAGGGGTTCATCCGACCCAGTGTTTCACCCTGGGCTTCCCCGATTTTGTTCGCCAAGAAAGCGGACGGGAGCTTGCGACTTTGTGTTGACTATCGTCGCCTGATCCAGGTGACAGTGAGGAACATGTATCCGCTACCGAGGATTGATGACCTCTTTGATCAGCTCAAGGGAGCACGGTGGTTTTCGAAGATAGACCTCAGGTCAGGCTATCATCAGCTCAGAGTCAGAGACGAGGATGTGCAGAAGACAGCCTTCAGATGTCGGTATGGCCACTATGAGTTCTTGGTTATGCCTTTTGGTGTAACCAATGCTCCAGCAGTGTTCATGGATCTCATGAACAGGATCTTTCAGCCATACCTCGATCGGTTTGTCGTGGTCTTCATCGACGACATTCTGATTTACTCTACGACAGAGGAGGAGCACGCCTATCACTTGCGAGTTGTTCTTGACACACTCCGAGAGCACCAGCTTTATGGTAAGCTCTCGAAGTGCCAGTTCTGGATACGTGAGGTCCACTTCTTGGGACACGTTATCTCTGAGGTGGGAGTTGCAGTGGATCCTGTGAAGATTGAGGCTATGTTAGCATGGGAGCCACCCAAGAGCGTGACTGAGGTTCGGAGTTTCTTGGGACTAGCTGGATATTATCGGAGATTCGTGCCAGACTTCTCTAGAGTTGCGGCATCACTCACGGATTTGACAAAGAAGGGGAAACCCTTCGTATGGACAGACAGATATCAGCAGAGCTTCCAGGAGCTGAGACAGAGATTGACCTGCGCACCTATCTTGAGGTTGCCTGAGGAGGGAGTAGGGTACGTAGTCTACTGCGATGCATCATGGACCGGACTCGGATGTGTTCTGATGCAGGAGCGGGCCGTGATCGCCTATGGATCACGTTAGTTGAGGCCGCATGAGCAGAACTACGCTACCCATGACCTGGAGTTAGCAGCAGTGGTCTTCGCTATGAAGACATGGCGACACTATCTGATGGGCGAGCGCTTTACAGTCTTTTCCGATCATCAGAGTCTCAGGTATATCTTCTCGCAGAAGGACCTGAACCTGAGACAGCGACGATGGCTCGAGTTCCTCCAGGACTATGACTTTGAGATAGTCTATACTCCTGGGAAGGGGAACGTAGTAGCCGATTCCCTCAGCAGGAGGACGGGCATTCAGCTACTTGAGGAGGCGACAGAGCAGCTAGCCTCTTTGCAGATATCCTTCGTGGATAGAGATGGAGCAGCCTTTCTTCAGTCTCTCACAGTCACCCCTCCACTACTGCAGCGAGTCAGGGAGGCACAGCGTGGGGACGCTGACTGTGAGACACGGCGTGCACAGATATCCTCGGGACAGGCACCTGATGGTTTCTCCCTTGGAGCAGAGCACGACATCCTTTTTAGAGGACGTACCATGGTACCAGTCGCATTGCGAGAGGAAGTGCTGAGGGAGTTTCACACTTCACCTTTAGCGGTACATCCTGGAGTGGCGAAGATGTACCAGGACCTCAGACGACAGCACTGGTGGCCGGGTATGAAGAAGGTTGTAGCAGAGTTCGTTTCTCGATGCCTCACCTGTCAGCAGGTGAAGGCAGAGCATCAGGTACCAGCAGGCTTGGTACAGCCCTTGGAGGTTCCGGAGTGGAAGTGGGACGACATATCTATGGACTTCGTGACTGGAATTCCACGCACTTCCAGAGGTCACGACTCCATCTGGGTGATTGTTGACCGACTCACCAAGTCGGCACACTTCTTACCCATCAGAGAGCAGGGCTCAGTTGAGAGCTTGGGACGTCTCTACGTTCAGGAGATTGTGCGGCTCCACGGCGTGCCATCATCTATCGTTTCTGATCGAGATGCCCGCTTTACTTCCCGGCTTTGGAAGGGGTTACAGGAGGCGTTCGGGACGCAGCTACGTCTTAGCACAGCTTTTCACCCTCAGACGGATGGTCAGACGGAGAGGACCATTCAGACACTCGAGGACATGCTCCGTGCCTGTGTCCTCGACTTTGGTCGTAGCTGGGAGGACCACCTACCCTTGGTGGAGTTCGCGTACAACAACAGCTACCACTCCACCATCGGGATGGCACCGTACGAGGCGTTGTACGGCCGACCATGTAGATCTCCTTTGTGCTGGACAGACCCTGGGGAGTCAGCACTGGTGGGACCGGAGATGGTCCAGGCCACGACAGAGAAGGTCCAGGTCATCCAGGAGCGGATGAGGACAGCTCAGAGCCGGCAGAAGTCATATGCTGACAGGAGGCGGAGGCCACTGGAGTTCGAGGATGGCGACCATGTCTTCTTGCGGGTCTCACCTCGACGTGGTATTCGGAGATTTGGCCGTGGCGGCAAGTTATCTCCGCGCTTCATCGGACCTTTCCAGATTCTCAGCAGGATTGGCGAGGTGGCTTATCGCCTGGCCCTACCACCTCAGTTGCACCGGGTGCACGACGTCTTCCACGTATCTCAGCTGAGGAGATACGTGCATGACCCGACGCACATCATTGACCATGGGGAGCTTGACGTTGACGATGGGGCGACTTTTACGGAGGTCCCGGTGGAGATAGAGGATCGACAGGAGCGGGTCCTGCGTGGGCGATCGATTCCTCTTGTGTGCATCAGATGGCAACACGGGAATCTCCAGGAGAGCACATGGGAGCGGGAGGCTCAGATGCGTGCTCAGTACCCTCATTTGTTTCCCTAGTTTTTGATGTATCTTTACGGGGACGTAAAGCCCTGAGGTGGGAGTAATGTAAAGAACCGTAAAAATTCAAGGGATATTTTTTCTTAATTTTCTTAAGAATTTTACAAGAGCGCGGTTTCAGACGGAACCTGATTCCGAGGCCCGGAGTGCCCGGAATTAATTTCCGAAGTTTGGCTCGGGTACGTTCAGTGGACGAACGAGCGGGAATTCCTAACTTTTGATCCGGTGCTCGGAATTGAAATCCGAGGGCACCGATGAACTCGCTGTGCCGATATTCGCTTAAAGAGACCTTTTCAGGAGTTGCGTTTGTTGCGGGTTGAAAGTTAGTTTTGGGGTTTTTAGTTTGAGTTAAATAAAATTTGTGTAGAACAAATTTTATTATAACTTGTTAAAACCTACCAAAGGGGGTTGGAAGTGGGACCCACACCCACTTAACCTCCCTTGGGAGGATTAAGTGTGGTGGGGCCCACACGAACCCCTAAACCTTTCAAATTCTCCCAACTCCCTTAACGCCTCATTTATTGACTTGAGTTACTTATTTAATTATTGGAGTTAATCCTTTTGAATTTCAAACTTTTGAAATTCTAATGTGTTTTGTAATAATAAAATAAGATGTTGTCTTATTTTATTTTGGGTTATTTGTTTGTCTTCTTGAGAGGTGGAGAGCTCTTCTTCTTCTTCAACTCTGACGAAGAACTCGAAGAACGTTCATCTTGAAGAAGAACGCTCAAGCTCCGATGAAGAACGCCGCACCTCCATTCTTCGTTTACCGTGTCAACGAAGGGGGCGCCACTTCTTCCTCGGACAACCTTCGTCGGCGTACAAGTTTCGCCAACGACGTGTCTCTTCGAACGCATCCCTTCGTCATCGGATTTGACGAACGGCTACCGCGACGCCCGACCTCCGCGACGTCGTCTTCCGCGGAACGTTCACAATCTTCGAACCTTATACCCGAGGTAGGGGTTGTTGATTTCTTTTTGGTTTCCTTATTTTATTCTTGATCGTGAATTTAGCAAGTCTAACGTGTGGCTTGAATTATTTAAAGTTGCGTTATTATTTTAATGTGAGGGGGCCGGACCGCAGGAACACGGCCGAAACCCCCTCCATCGTTCTTGTTTATTCTTGCGGGTGGAAGCAAGTGGCGTGGTGCCGTCGCACCACGCGGATAATCGTGCTTTTATTTTACGCGGCGCCGTCGCGCCACACCGAGGTAGAATCTTCAAGAACGCGACGCCGTCGCGCCGCGTTGAAAGGAATCAAGGCACGGCAAAAGGGGCGCGGTGCCGTCGCACCGCGCCGGACGACGAACACCACGGCCAGTTCCGGGCCGCGGCGGGATGAGGAGACCGCGGCCGGTTCCGGGCCGCGGCGGAAGAGAAGACCGGCGGCCGGGCCGCCGGCGTCGGAAGCCGAAGGGGGGACCGGAATTTCCGGTCCCGTTAGAGAAAACCGGCCGGCCAGCTGGCCGGCCGGATACCATTAAAACTGGGGGAATTAATCCCCCGGCCACCTCATAAAAACCCCCCTCTTTATGAGGGGGGCGGTTCTTTGAAGGAGGGGGGCAGCCGGCCCCCCCCGGTTCCGCACCAGCAGGCCCCCCACGTGGGGGGGGGGCGTTTTTAAAAATAAAACAGCGCGGCTATGCCGCGCCGCCAGATGAAGAGCGGGGGCTTGTTCCCCCGCATGAAGCCACCTCGCGGCGCCAGGCCGCCGCGGCCCGCCGCGCCGCCCGGGGGGGGGGGGGGTCGGGCCGGGTCAGCCCGGACCCGGACCCCCCCGTTTCGAACCAGAATCGGTTTTTGGGCCATATCTTGAGCCTCGGACCTCCGAATGACGAACCGTCTGCGGCAACGCGATCCTTGGATCGAGACGGTCTTTTCAGTATATCGCACTCAAGGTTTCGGTTTACTTTGAGTCCGGCCGGGTTGGTTCGTTCACGAAACCAACCGGGCCTTCGGAGCGGAAACGCTCATATCTTGAGCTACGAACGTCCGATTGACGCGCCGTCAGTCGCGTTGTGTTCCTCTTAGTGAGACAGATCTTTTGGCATACTCCGCCCGAGGTTTGGACGCAGGTGGAGTACGGTCGGGTTGGTTTAGCCTTAAAAACCAACCGGGCCCCGGAGACGAAAATGCCAATAACTCTTAGACCGGGCGTCCGATCGACGCGCCGTCTGTTGCGTTGAGTTCCTATTGACGATACGGAACTTTTGGATACATCAACTCTAGTCTTTGTGACAGTTGATGTATCAGCCTCTCGGCTCGTGGAGCGGACCCTCCGAACGAGCTAGCTGTGTGCGGGAACCCTAGTGCTGGCTGCGACTGCTACAACTGCTACTACTGCTACGACTGCTACTGTGACTGCGACGACGACAGTACAGAGATCCTGGGTGGATTCGACGACGACAGTACAGAGATCCTGTGTGGATTCGACGACGACGACTACAGCACTCAGCGATCCTACGTGGATCACTGCTACAGGTCCTGTGTGGGCCCGATCCTGTGTGGGTCCGCGCTCAGCGGTTCTGTGTGAGCCAGCGCCTACAGGTCCTGTGTGGGCCCGATCCTGTGTGGGTCTTTGCGGGGGTTAGTTACCTATCGATCCTTCGTGGGTCCGGCGACTTAGATGGATCAATGATCATCTTTATCGTCCTTGAAGAAGTATACCTGTGTGAGCTGAATCCTATTGCTTTCCTGTGTGGATTGTGTCGTGCAATCCTGTGTGGATTACGTTTTGCTTTCCTGTGTGGAATACGTTTACTATCCTGTGTGGACTGAGTTGTACTTGGGCTCGGAGGTTGGAGCGTATTTGAATTGATGACTTAGGTATATGTATGGGCATATACCTAAGCAGTGTCGGTTGTTACTTCGTGATTGTACATTTCTTCGTGGTTTATCCTTTGTGAATTTTGAGAGACCTTCAGGGGTCTCGGGGTCCCTACTAAGTAGCTTATACTCACCCCTGCACGGGATTTTCCCGCACTACGTTGTGTTGGTTGCAGACGACGGACAGCGTTGACCTTATCTGAGGCTTGCAGAGCGGGACGGTACCCGGAGGTGGACCACTGGGCGGGACGTGCACGGAGCGGATGGCGGGACCCGTGGAGCAGAGGAGCTATCTGTACCCACCCTTCAGGTGGGATTTCCAGTGGACAGCTCGGAGTAGCGGCTTTTACTTTTCAGTTGTTGTTTTTCCCTTTTCGAGTTGTACTTTACTTTCAGTTTGGGTTTGTATTCTGGCCCATTTACCTTTCCGCACTTTCAGTCGTACTCTGTTTTGTTTAGTGTTTACTTTCCGCTTGTTTACTCTGTGGTGTGTTTACTTTTCAAAGGCAATGCCTTCCCTTTTTACCGGGATTTACGCCTTGGTGCTAGTCGCCAGCCCCTGGCCTATGGAAGGCGGGCTTGGGGTAGTCACGGCATGGACCCCGAGGGCGGGTCGTGACAATAATACTTATGACATTAGAATATATTCCCTTATAGATCCTAATTATACCTCTCAAAATTATATGCTCATTGAAAAATCTATTACCACTCAACCTTTATTGAACTCATCCTCGACATGTGAAAGTACTTTTTTCCGATCTACATCATTATCCTTATTCCAGTCCTATCATATGATCTCTTTGTTAAAGATTGGATGGTTTCGTATGAGTCTAATAACAATTATTATAATATGTAGAAGTGATTCAAAATCCTATTTTTAGAATCTCCCATGAAATATATATGAAACTATGTAATAAACATGAAATGAGGAACTATTGTAAATGTGTGTACCTTATATTGAAGAGCCAATGAATCATATTTCAATTTCATAAAATGGTTTTGAGAGAAATCCTTAAGAGGAAAACAAAATCATCCCACCTCTATAGTGTATCAATGGGTTTTTTTGGAATCACATATCATACAAGTTACATTCTCCTTTGTCCCATGATTTGTAGCATCTCAACATGAAAAGAAAGAAGAAGAAACGAGTTTTTGGTATTTGGGAGTTTATCACATGAAAAATCAAAGAACATATACATACATTGCATAATAGAAATGTACATATAATAACACAATAACACTACTTCGGTGTTATTTTATTTATTCATTTGGTCTAGTGTAAGGAAAAATAGAATGAATTATAAATGAATTTATCCCATGAATACATTTCTTCCCAAAATTTCTTATTATGAAATGGTTGATTAAATGGTGCCTGTATAGAAGATCGAACCTTCAAAATGATAACTATTATCATAAGAAGTATAAACGATATTCCCCTTCCTACATGAAAATCAAAATTTTCTTGAAATAAATCAAATATTATATATAATCCTTTAGGTCATATATTCATCAATATTTTTCTTAAACTAAATCCTAATAGACTTTTTACATTTCACCTTATACTATATCACATAAAATACCTCGTGATACCATATCTAACACTCCTTTTTGATATCTTCCAAAACACTTTTGGAAAGTTATAATTAACTTCACTTTATATCACATCATATGTGATGCCCTATAAATTCCCATAAAGACACTTTTGGATTAAATATAAAAAAATTAGACTATATCTCTGAGTCAAATTCAATCACCGTTCAGTTTAACACAAAATGTGATCCTATGGTACTTTATAGTATAGATAAAAAATGATTCTTTATATCAAACACATATATCCCTATACAAGTTTCCACTAGTCATCATCATATGAAAATTTGAATTGTCATATTTTTTTCTTTATCCAATACATCAAGTGACCATGGGACATAGAACATCATGTAAATCCCATATAGAAAACTCATATGTTATTCATTATTTGAGTGTAGACTGATCTTATCGACAAATACATGACATGTAATTCATCATTTTGGATAATCAAATTACATTTGCATTCTACATATAGATATGTATAATATATAGGTTCTGACACACACCCCCATGGTATATCTTAATCGATGATCTAGATGTCATACTCATCATATGATATGACATATCCCATCTTGGTTAAGCTCCAACTCATGACATGATCAACAACATACCCAACCACCCCCATATTAGCTAATTCAATATGTAGACATGTGCACGTAGGATATCAAAGTATAAAGGTTATCATGCTATTTATATCTCTAACTGTAGGTAGTGGGGACTCAAATATGATACATGCACCCCTAGTATAAAAAATACGTCTATATGAAAATCCATGTAGTATATCAAGTAGTTCATCTAGTGCACACAAACAATCATATTCTTTGTTTTTCCCTCACGATCAATTCTATATATATATATAAGAATCCTAGTCATGGTAACCTTATCATTTCATTATAACCTACAATACTCCATGATAAACATTAGTTAAGTACAAACTAAAGGATATAGTTTGAGAGGTTAATTATCATTGAACTTCAAGAAATGTATATCTATATAAACATTTATATGTCCAATGTGAAAAATATAAAATAGAGGATGAATTTTTAAGTGATTCATTTTAATATTTTCAAACTCTTTAATAACATTTAACAAAAACAATATAATTATTGATTTATCATATCATATATGATATAATTACAGAGAAGCCTAATGTTTTCCACGCATTTTGGGTATTTTTAACACATTTAATCATATATACACCATGTCACATCTCTATGTGACCATATAATAAAACCCTCCCACAAAACTCTTTATTAAGAATCATATATGAAGTAATACAATTTGAATAATGTTGAGACTTAGGAATCATATTCCTAAATTCTAAAACTTTTTGAAAAAATTAAAACTTCTTGACTTCACAACATCAAATGTTATGATGTAAACATAGAAATCCTTCTAAGTTCATCATCATCATCCTAGGAACCATATTTTATCAAATTTTTCCCTTGAAATAATGTAACTACATAAATTATTATTTATCAGTCCTCCTAATATATTTTTTCATAAAGTGGAAATAACGTTAATATGATAACAAAATGTAACTTTTATATTTCTCTTTACTAACACATATTAAAATATTTTACCAAAAATTGATAACACTTTTTTTGGTAACTCATGTTACTCTTAACATTAGTCTTTACTTTCATACCCTAAACTCTTTTAGGATATCATGTATAATTCAGATTTCATTTCGACCGGTATAATCCTTTAGGAAATAGTATTCTTTATTTTCATGATAACTATATATAATTATTTACATTTTTATTTATAATTATATATCCAAAGCAATTTTATAATATTGAGAGAAAAACACTTTTTCTTAAACTGGTATATTATAGATATCTACTTTATAAATATTAACTAAATGTAACACATTACAATTCTCTTTACCATCATATTTCCAAAATATTTTAGGATATTAAGTGTAAAACCATTTAACTTATAATTTTTATTATCCTTTATTTTTTAATTTTGACCTTCTATATGCCCAAACAAACTCCCACTAGCCTCTTCAACACTATATTGTTTTCATAATGTCTTGTTAAGATACACAAACCCTTTTTTAGAAAATAAAATTTATTTATTTCCAGTATGAAGATTCAATAAAAAAATATTTTTTACATATCATATATGGTATTATATATGTTTGGAAAATTTTCATTTTAAAATAATAATTTATTAAAATATAACATTGATGGTTGTCCAGAACTCATTCCCACATATCTTAAGAAAAATTTAGACAAACACTTTATCCTGGATAAACAATTTTACCCAAATTACTTTCTCAAATCATGTTATAGAAATATAATAATAATTAACCTTTTATTCATTTAATAATCACATAATTATTAATAACAACTCTTTTTTTCAAACATATTATCTTATAACTTAAAATAAATGATATAAAGAGACACATATTTTACAAAGGTTCATTTGTGCTTGATAAAATACTTTATATTAAAATCATTGATGTAGAAACTATTTATATCATATCATGAATATAAAATATATGCTTAATCAATTATTCATTTTATTTTGAACTAATTTATGTTTATAACACTTTCTAACATATACATTTAGTGTCACATACCATTCGAAATTGAACAATTAATTACAATAACATGCACACATGACAGGGATATTCCATGGAGTTTCACAAAATAATTTTGGTTATATCTTAGATAAATAATCCTTATTGAATTATTACCCTTCCATCTTGAAATCCTTGGGTTTCAATGCCCTTGACTGGATCCTTGAAGAATCGTTTTTGAAGTTTTCAACGAATTTTTCTTATTCTCATTTTAACTTTTACCCACTTTTATTATTCATAATATACTAGAATCCAAAAAACATATACCTAGTTCATCTATTCTCAACAATTTTATAATATCAGGTAAAATTTTTCTTGAATTAATTTAAATTTTCAGAACAATTCAAAAAATTAAAATAGAATGAATTCCCAAACCAAAACAAGCAATTTTAGTCTCCCCTTAAAGCAAGTTATATAACTGATCAAATCATAACTATGTGTATCAAAAATAAATCATCACATTTTATTTAAAAAACTATTTGTCACATTACCTTCTCAATAACTATATGAGATAAAATACAAATATTATATTAAGTTTATCCAATCTTTAATTATCCCAGTTATCAATGTAGAAACTCCATTTCCCCATTACTTGAAAACAATATTCAAGATTAAATTATTTTCTATTTCTAACCTTATATATGTTAACAAAACTTTTAAATCACACATTCAATATCCTATATCTATTAAAAAATATAATTTATATATATAACCATTGAATCTTGAAGGAAACATTTAGTCTCAGAAATTCATTTAGCATATTCAATCATATTGAATATAATTTTATATACCTAATCATATTGAGTATATGAGACTAAAATCATTGATATTCCTAATCATATTGAGTACATGAGTAGAGACTATGATTCCTTTGGTCATTTTTCATATAATTCCTTCCAAACCTTAAATCAATCACACTATGATTCAATAAGAATCTAGATTCACTTGTTGAACAAATTAAACACTTTCTTACTGAAGAACAAACTATTATATCACATAGAATATTCCTTAATAACTTTTCTTAAATTACCAATATTTCTTATAAACTATTCTTAAGTTACCAATATTAAGAGCTAATTTAATTAATCTACACTTTTTCAAGTATTAATTAAAAATTTTAGCATGATTATGATGATGATATTATCTATAACAAAATCTTGTATCAGATGAGTATCATGTATTATAAACCCTTTAGTAAGTAATTTTATTAAATGGGGCTCCACGAAAATGATAGCGTCTTTTAAAATACATTATATCCATTAGAGGTCCATGATCCGTATTTCACTAAAACTTAAACAAGTTATCATGTAAAAAAAATCTCTGACTATAATATATTAAAGTTTATTTTTAACATCAATATTTCAGGTGGCATGCACAATCGACCATATGATTAATTTAAATAAATAAACTAAAATATTGGGATGTTAAAATGTGTGTGTGTGTGTTTAATTTTACATTCATAAAAAAAAAATATGGAATCATAAATGAAACATAATTGTTAAAAAACTTATTTTGTCCTTAAAAACCCAATGAAATTTATATTGAATTATACACTATATGTTTGGGAGTTAAATAGTCTAATAAAACTCAACTATTCAACACATATTTTGGAAGATGAGTTTGATGAATAGTGACAAGAGTCACAACAACTAGGTTTTTTATTAAACATGAGGAGTTATATCATTTATTTATAAAATGAATTAATAAAGTTCCCCTTTATCAACACTAAAAAATTTATCTTTGATGCAAGATCACCCAAATAAGAAATGCATCTTCTCTTGGGAGTTTTCTGGGGTTTGAACCCCTATTCTCTTAGATGCGGAATTTTTGAATAATATCTCAAATTAATGAAATCACCCCCCCCCCTATGTTTCCCTCTTTATAGGTATTTTACTACATCTCTTTCTATGTATTGTTACAAATATTATTTTCTATTAATAAATTGTTATTTATTTATTTATTTAGAATTACATTAACAATAAAAAACACCCAATTTATATATTTAAATAGTCATGATATATATATATAAACATATATTAAAATATATTTATATCTAAATATTTACAATAAATATGATAAAATATTTTTATATATTAAAAAAATTATTAATTATATTTTCATAGAACTCATATTTGCGATAATATGTCATAAATTTTATTTTCTAATATATATATATTTTATAATTTCATATTTAAATTATTTCATCTCCAAATTAGAGTATTATTTTTTGAATTTATAATATTCTAAATTCATCCATTATATATATTACACCCACAATGAGGGACCATAAATAAATTATAGTTATAATAATTATTAAAATAAATTTTCCTTTTAAAGTTTTCATTTACTAGGATTTTATTTATTATAAATTATAAATACATAAAAATATGACTATATATATATTCATGTATATTTAAATATAATTCATATGTAGATTGGAAATTTTATATTCTAAAATATATATTCTAATATTTCAAATTTCAATTATTTTTATATTTAAAACATATATTAATATTATTTGGACATTATAATATTTTAAATTTAGTATATATATAGATAGATAGATTATAAATTTAATGAATAGTTTTTTTTATTAAAATATTAATCCACTAAGAATCTGTATTCAAATTGACTTTACATATTTAATATATTCTAAAAAATTACTATGATTTTTTGGGATAGGGAAATATAATATATATACACAAATACCACAACCAATCTAAGATAAAGATTACTTATTATTTCAATGGATTCATGTCATATCCAAAAGGATACCATTATGAATATTCTATTCAGGACATCTCTCTCCATGGTTGGTCAGTCATAGATTCCCTACCAAGACTGTTACTCAGTTTTGTGGGATTCTATGTTCTCCCAAGGCTATCCAAAAAAAAGTGACACAGTCTCCATCTTCATCTTTTAGAAAAACTCCTAACATAACACCTCATACACCTTAATAGATACCTAAAATGATAGTGGAAAATAATGTGATGTACATAACCAAGAACATGATTCAAGTGACCCTTTAGACCAAGATTACATTCCCAGGAGGTGAGTGAAGTTCGTAATGTCGGTAGAGCCTAGAGTGCTACTTTATCAAGAAACAGGGCCACAGATCCCAAAGTTTTATATCTTAAATCCATCCTCATGTTAGTTTCATAATCTTTCAAACCCTAGGAAATGTTTTTCACTATATCCATGGCCATAGAAGGGCTCCACTACATCTCTTCCCACTACAAAATTATTCATCTCTCAAATACCCATCATGATTTCAAAAAGTATGGACCATACTTCTTCCAATACCTATACTATAAAGTCTTCGACTCCCATGACTGGGCATAGAGTCACAACAAGGAATGTTTTGGGTACTTTGGGACATGTTTATCATCCACATATATGAGCCCTGAATCTCTTATGGTAGTGTACTATATTAGATCCTCTCTGAAAAGTAATTCTTAACCTTTGAATCCAACAAAAGTGGAGACTGGTGATGAATGGGTAGGGGGAATAAGATGTGGTGGACCACTATAAGACCTTTGATCATATGTTCCTAATGATATATATGTAATAGTGTTTCACCCAAGAGAATCTATTGGAGAACAAGGGAGGTTGGTTGTGGTGTGCGAGTGAGGGTATGGATTCAAGGTTAAGGTTATGAAAGATCAGGAGGGGAAGGAATGGTAAGCAGAAAAGTGGGTGATCATAGTACATATAACGTAGTTATTTGGGGTGGATATCACTATCTACATGTAGTGAATTGACATTGGGTTTTGTAATCAAGTGAAAGGGAAGTGTTGGGTGCTCAGACTTGGTTTCCTGAACATTGGATTCCAGTGGATCTTCACATTTGGGCTTGATTCAAAACCCTATAGGTTTCAATTCTGTTTTGTTTTTAATTTTTGTATTAAAAAAATATTGGAAGCGTATTTTGTATAATTTTTTGATATAATCATTGACATTCTTAAATTTTAAAGATCCATCCATCAAATAATTAAATTTATATTCAGAAAAATATCAACCAGAATATATTGTAGAAAATTTTATTAATAAATAATTTTATTAATTTCATTTATCTTTTTAGTTGATTTCCTTGACTTTATTTTTTTCTTACATTTTTAACCATATAGTTTTAGTGATGATTTTAGGCATACTAAAATTTTGTGGATGTTATCATTTTATTTTTTATTTTTTTTGAAATTTTTTATTTCTTATTTTTTATCTTTGGTGTTTAGTGGCTCGTCTAAGTATATATTTTATATTTTCATGCCCAAGTTACATATAATTATAGAAATAAAGTAGTGGTATATAAGGTAAAATTGTAACTAAACCCAAAGAAATGAAAAAAAATTACTACCTTAAAATATTTACATATATATATATTATATTTAATATAATATAAACTGTATAAAATGTTTATATGTGTTGTGATGAAACTAGAATTCTAGAATGAGACAACCATTAGAAGCCACAATGTTTGAAATAGGAGATCTAAAAGGTCTGAAACTTCTAATTTCATGATGTAGTCCATCCAAAATAGAGAATCATCATACTCCAACCATTCATTATATACACATTGATCAGAATCAGCAGTAACATAAAGACAAACTGGAAGAAAGTAAAAAAAATAAGTCAATAAAGAAAAATAGTGATTAATTTGGTTCAAACCAAGTTCTGCTCCTGATGAAACTGAATAACTTCAATAGAATAGAGACTAGAGGTTACATCAAAAGAAGATTCTATAGTTACTCCAAATCATAAGATAAGAAAATTTTAATAATGAAAATGACTTGTATTGTGCAATTGACCACAACAATATATTTATAGATGAGTTCTATAGTAGGGAACCAGTCTAGTTGGTTCCATAACCATCTGGTCTTTATGGATGACCCTATACATGATCATGACCATTAGAAACAACTTGTTGATCAAACCAACTGAAATTCTGCATTAGGTTAATATTTCATGTTAATGCAACTCATCCTACCATATCTACCCTTCTAGAGGTTTAAGATGATATTCATTTGATCTTTAATTTGGGTACTAACTTGTAGAAGAATTCAATATAACATCACACTTCTAGAAGTTTCTACTTTCTGGAAGTTACAGTACTTATGCAAAAAATGACTTCTCATTCCATGATTTACAATCTCTAAATTGAGAATTATTTTCAAGGCTTTACCAACATGTATTCTAGGAAACTAGTCACCATGTTCAAAAACATCGCTTTATTTTCATTTTTTGATTCTGTTATCTCACTACTGCCAATCAATACAAGCCCCACTGAAGCACAACACCACTCAAAATATTCTATATTTATTACTTAAGTTAGCATATCCATCAGATTATGACTCACAATCACCTTCTATAATTCCAACATTTTATCTTCCAAAACATTTTAGATGAAATGAAACTTTAGATGAATGTGTTTCTTTCATTAGTGAAATAAGGAATTATTGTCCAATTGAATCAAACATTGGTTTTTATGGAAAACATTTCACTTTTTTACCTTATTTTGATTCCCTCTAATTATTCCTCTAGTAACACAAACTCTTTCCCATATCTTTTAACCACAACATACTCAGCTTTAGTGGTTGAAAATGATACTAAAGGTTAAATTTTAAATATAAAATTCATGATATTTCCTCCAAAATTAAACATAAATATAATCATTCTATTCCTTGAGTCTATATCTCATCCAAATATAGCATCTCCAAACCGTTGTAGTGGATCAACCATTACAAAAATGAGTTAAAAATAAATTATACCTTTGAGATACTATAGAATCCAATAACAAGTCTCTCAATGATCCGTTCTTAGATTCACTAGGAACTAGATAACTATACCAACTACATGAGAAATATGAGGCCTTGTACAAGGTATGGAATACATCATATATACCAAAGTTTAGGAATATATAACCTTCAACATGTATACATCCACATCATCTATTTTAGGTTCCATCCCCTTGTATAATTTCATGTTCCAAACCAGAGGGTGCTAATAGTTTTAGACTCACTCATTCTGAATCTCTCTAATACCATATGGATGTACTTTGAGTGAGATAATAATAATATTTTGACACTTTAGTCTATTCGGATCCTTATCTCCAACATATTCTTTAATTAATGAAGATCCTTCATCTAGAATCTTCTAAAAAAATAATCCCTAAACTTCCCTAGTCATTGCTTCATTGATCTAACTAAGTTAACTTAATCAATATAGAGAATAATTATGAAGAAACACCCATTGTCTAGAACCTTTTGATCATAGAAATGATCCACATTATACTAAATGAACTTTCATTTTTTCATGAAGGAATCCAACACCAGGTTAAACTATATGAGTGTCTTCATAAGCCCATATTTTCCCCATTTGATCTTAAAAACCAAACCATATATTCCACTAAATATCAATCCTTCTAATTACTCCATGTAGATATCTTCCTCTAAATCATCATAAATGAAAGCGTTCTTTACATCAGGTTTTTCAAGAAAAATAACATTTATGGAAACTGGGTTGAGCGCCATATGAATCATAATGTGCCTAATAATAAGAGATAAAACCTCACAAAAATACACTAATATAAATTATTTAAATCCCTTTATAAACAACTATGCCTTCTAAATTTTCTTACCATCCACTTCCTCCATTATAAAAAACCATTTTTTTCCATACCACCTTACCTTGTGAAACTTATGTTAGCTTTATTGAGTCAAAAACATGAAAGGAATCCAATTTTTTGCTTCATTACTAAATATCACTGTAATGAACTGTACAAACTACTTTACTCATTTTATATTTTGGGTTATACACCATCTATAAGTAGAAGTATTTCATTCTAGAATAAAAACATTATATTTTTATTCTAACTATAGTTGACTTCTATAATCTTAGAGGTTTCACTCCTTCTAGACCATGTTCTTTTGAAACTTTTACCTGAGAATACACATTCATTGGGAATTATGGAATATTGGGCCTTAGTACTTATTCAAACTAAACTTATTCGGTTATAAAACTTGTTTTTATCGCACAAACTTCTGTTCTCACTAAAAAATATAGAACCAGACGACCTATTTTAAAATCAACCTTGACATGTATCAGTTTTTTCTCCTAACTGCATCTTTACCCTTATTCCAATCCTTCCATTTGATCTTCTAATAAAATAGTGAAGGGTTTTTTAAGAGTCTAATAAAAATTATAATCATTTTAAAATCCTATTTCTAGATCTCCCTTAAAATATATATGAAACTACATAACAATATTGAAATTAAGAACTATTTTAAATGTATGTACCATACACTAAATATACATTGTAACATATTTGAATTCCATTACATGGGTTTGAGAGAAACTGATAAGTGGAAAACAAAATCATCCCACATTTTTAGTTTATCTACAATTTTTTCTTGAATCACATTTCATAAATGTAGGATTTTTCTTTCTCCCATGATGTGCTAGTATCTCTGTATGAAGAAAAAGAAGAATAAGAGAGAAAAGGATATTTGGGAGTTTTTTCTAGGCATAAAAAAACACCCATACTACCATTATAATATAGTAATATATATAATCATACAAGGACACTCATTTGGTGCTGTATCACTTATTAAAGCATTGTAACCATGGATAAATTTCATGTCTAGTAAAGGCATTCATCTCATGAATTAATTTCTTTCCAAGTATTTCATATTGTGAAATACTTTATTAAATGATATTAGTGTAGAAGATTGAATTTTCCAAATGATAAATATTTTCATAAGTAGTATAAAATATATTACCAATTCTGTATAAAAATTAAAATTTTCACAAATGACATCAAATATATATAAGGTGTTAGAGAATATCTCCATCAATCTTCCACTTTCAGTAAATAATAATAGACTACATTCCATTTCACCTTATATTGTATCATATACATTAACTCATGAATCCATATCCAAAAAAAACTTTTGGATATATTCCAAATACACTTTTTGAAATCTATCATTAAATTCACCTCACATCACATCATATTTGATACCTTGTGAATACCCATCCCAAACACATTTGGATTTATTATAAGACACTTTTAGAGTATCTATTTGAGTCAAACTCATTCCTGACTCAGTCAACCACAAAGTAAAACCTTGCAGTCCATTAGAGTATTGAAAACAAATATGAATCGCTGAATCCATATATGTAAGTAAAGAGAAGCCTCTAGAAAATCCTCATTACTACTGAAGTTATAATTGTATCTAATGTAATATCTATCAAACACATGTGTATATATATAACTTTTTCCACCAGTATATGTCATATGAAAATGTGCATTCTCATATTTTTCTTTTTTCCAAGACATCATGAATCCATGGGATAAAAAACTTCATTTTGATCCCATATAGCCAACTCATTTTTCTGAATTCTTTGAGTGTAGATTAGTCTGACTGATGAATACATCACATGTCATTTATCCTTATGGATAGTCATATCACATGTCTCATATCCATATAGATATATATAATATCTATGTGTGGTCACACACACTTGTGGTCTATCTCAATTGATGGCCCAGATGTCATACTCACCATATGAGAGGAAAAATCTCATCTTTGTTAAGCTCAAACTGATGACATGGTCAATAACATACCCAACCCCATCCATATAAACTAAGTTAATATATAGACTTACTAAGTTAGGTAATAATGTATGAAGGTTATAATTTTAGGAATCTCACAAACCTTAGGCAGTGGGGACTCAAATATGATCCCCACGCACCTAGTATACCAAAGTCATATGTATAACACTCCTTGTGGTATACCTAGTAGGTAATATAGAGAACATAAATAATCTTCTTCTTTGTTTTTTATCTTTGGATAAAATTATATATCTCTATAAAAGAACCCTAATCATGATAACCTTAACATTTATTCATAGCCTATAATAATCCATGATGAACATTAGCTATGGATAAAATAATAGTCATGATTTTAGAGCATAATTATACTTACAATTAATGAAATGTATATCTATATATAAATTTATGTAGAAAATGTGGAAAAATTATAATGTAGAGGTTTCATATTAATATAATTTGTTTTAATGTTATTAAAAACTTTAAGAATATTTAACAAAACTGGAATAAACACTGGTTCATCATATCATATATGATAAACTGCCATATCATCCATATGTTTTCTACACTTTATAGGTTTCATTAACATAATAAATCATATGTAATACCTATAACATATCTATGTGACCATCAAATAAAACTCTCCCACTAAAATCATTAGTGAGAAAAATATATGAAGTAATCTAGTTTGAATAATGGTGAGAAGTTGGAATCATATTCTTAACTATTCAACTTATTGAACATATTCTAACATATTAACTTCACCATATAAAATATTATGATATAAACTCTGTTTTTCTAATTAGAACTCTTTCTAGGTTAAACATTATCATCCCAGGAACCCTATTTAATCAAAAATTTTCTTGAAAATATGTACCAACTTACATTATTTTTTAATAATATTCATAAACTATTTTAGGATAAAGTTACAATCACTTTAATATGATAACTAAATGTAACTATTAAATATCTCTTTACTGCCACATCCTAAACTCTTTAACAACAAAGTTATAACAGTTTTTTTATGTTCATTGATGTAACTATATACATTTTTATTTATTGTTATAACCTAAAATCTTTTAGGATCTCAAGTGAAATTCACTTTTCAATTTGACTATTACAACCCTTTATGAAATAATTCCTTTTATTTTAATAATAACTAAATGTAACACTTTACATATTTCTTTATCATCACATATCCGAAAATATTTAGGAATATTGAGTCAAAAAACATTATCTTAAACTAGTATTATAAAGATACCACTTTATAAATGGTAACTAAATGTAACATTTTTCATTTATATTTACTGCAAAGTATCCTAAACATTTTAGGATATTAATTTGAAAAAAATAACCTTTGATTTTTTATCTTTTATTTGTTAATTTTAAACTTCTATAATTCCAACCATTCTCCCACTAGCATCTTAAACCCCATATTATTTTCATAATATCTAGTTAAGATATACAAACCCCTTTGTGTTAGGAAATAACATTTTTTTCTTTCTAGTGGGAATATTTAACAAGTAAACTATTATTTCCATATCACATATGGTATTCTATGTGTTAATAGAATTTTCAATTAAAGGAATACTTTATTAAAATATAACACTAATGGGTTATAGGAACTCATACCCACATATTTTAACTAATATTTGGATAAACACATTATCCATGATAACAACGTTTATCCAAATATTCCTATAAAAACATATTATAGAAATTTATGAATCATAAACCATGTGTATTAATTTAATCATATCATAAATATTTGTGAAAACTATTTTTTATCAAACAGATTTTATTATCATATAATAGAAATGAAATGTAGATACACATATTTTACCTAGATTCTTTTGATCTTGATAAAAATCATTATATTTAAATCATTGATGTAATAACTATTTACTTCAACTCATGAATTTAAACTACAAGATCAATTAATTATTCATTTTATTTTAAGATCCTAAATATATTACAATAATTTGTGATATATACATTCAGTAACACATACCCTTCATAATTGAATAATTAATTTCTATAACATTTATACATGACAAGGATATTCCATGGAGTTTCAAAAACTCCTTCAGGTATTTCTTGGATAAATCAATCATAATGAATTATTACTCTTCCTTCCTAAAAACCCTTGGTTTCAATGACCATGATTGGATTCTTGAAAATTCATTTTTGAATATTTCAACCAAATTTAATTCTTTGGGTTTTCACATTGACCTACTTATATAATTCACATGGTACCAGAATCTAGACATTATGTGCATAGTTCATCTATTCTCAACACTTTGACAATATTGGGAAAACTTTTCTTGAATTCATTAACTTTATTAGAATATTTATATTAATTACAATAGTATGAATTACCTAACCATAAAAATGAATTTTATTCACCACTTAAATCATGTTATATAACTGAAAAAAGTATAACTATGTGTGTCAAAAACGCCTCATCTTATTTCATTTATACAAATATTGTTTACATTCTCTTCTCAATAAAAAAATGATATAAAATACACATCTTATGAAAAGTTTATTCAAGATTTCAGTATACAATTTATCAATACAGCAACTCCAATTCCCCATTACATGAAAAAAAATATCAAGCTTCAATTATTTTTTATTTCTAGTCTTCTGAATATTTAGAAAACTTGTAAATAATATAGTCGATATTGTATATCTACCAGAACAATATAATTTATTTCTATAGACATTAAATATTTAAGGTAACCTTTAGTCTCGTAAATTAATTTAGAATATTCAATCATATTGAATATAATTTTACATGCCTAATCATTTTAATAATATGATACTAAAATAATTGATTTACTCAATAATACTTAGTATATGAGTGGACACTATGATTCCTTTTCTAATTTCACATCTAATGCCTTTGAAACCATAAATGAATCACTCTATGATTCCATAATAATATATATTTATTTTTTAAACAACTTCAACACTTTTTTACTAAGGAAATATTCTATCCCATAGAATTTTCCTTAATAACTTTTCATAAATTACCAATCATGATTAACTACTTTCTTAAGTTACTAAACTTAAGATAAACTTACATTAAGCTACTCCTTTTTAAAGAATTAATAAAAAAATTTAATCTTGATGGTGATGATGATATTTCCTACAATATAGGCTTTTATCAGATGAGTATAATGTATTATAATTCGTTTAATATAATCATTTATTAAATAGGATCCCACTAAAATAATGACCCCTTTTAAAATCCACCATATCCATAGTGGTCCAATATCCATATTTCACCTTTAATTACACAGTTTAGCACATAAATAATCGATTAATATAGTATTTTGTAGATATTTTTTAAGCTTGTTATTGCATGTGGTACATTCAATTGAACACAATATTCATTTAAAATAAAACAAACTAAAATCTTAGGTTGTTACAATGTGTGTATATGTGTGTTTTTTATTTGACACACACCCAAATTTACATGGATTAATAAATGTAATATAATTGTAAAAAAACTTATTTGGCTAATAAAAACTTAATAAAAATCATATTTAAGTACATATTGTATGTTTAGAAGTCAAATGGTCTGATAAAACTAAAATATTCAACCAATATTTTGGAAGAGGATTTGGATAAATAGGTAGATGAGTCACAAAAAATAGGTTTTTATTAAACATTAGTACATCTATCATTGATTTATAAACAATCCTAAAAAATGTATCCTCTTTATCAATACTAAAAAATTTATCTTTGGTTAAAGGTCAGCTAAACAAAAAATGTATCTGGTCTAGGGAATTCGAAGGGGTTCTTACTCCTATTATCTTAGCTATGAATAGTTTAATAATCTATAAGAATAATGAACTCATCCCCCCCCCCATCTACTCCCACCCTATATAGGCCTTTATCTTCCTCTATCATTATGTATTGTTATAAATTTGATTTCATATTAATAATTTCTTATTTATTTATTTAATTACAATTACATTAACACACACACAATTTATATATCAAAATGTCAAGATGTATGTATATATAAGCATATATTGAAAAAAATTTATATATGACTATTTACAATAAATTTATTATAATATTATGACATATTAAGAATATTATTAATTATATTTTCGTGGAACTCATATTTGTATATAATATGTTATAAATTTTTCTTTCAAAAATATATATTATAATTTAAAATTTTAATTATTTAATTTCCAAATTAGAGTTCTATTTTTTGAATTTATAATATTTTAAATTCACTCATTACAAATAATACACATGTAGAGAGAGATCCTACATATATTATATTTATAATAATTTTTTCACTAATTTCTTATCTTGAAATTTAAATTTATATGATTTGATATATCACGAGATATTGAATACATTCATCGTCATAGATCATAATGTAAGGAAGAAAATCATAATAATATTCCATGCTTGAGGACTTGACCCCATGACCTACCCCTCACCCCCCAAAACCCTTACCACTCCACCACCAATAGTGGGGCTTATATATCATAAATTATAAATATATTAAAATATAACTGTATATATTAATATATATTTAAATATAATTCATACATAAATTGGAAATTTTATTTTCTAAAATATATATTCTAATATTTCAAATTTCAATTATTTTTATATTTATAAATTTTATTTATATTTTGTATACTTAATAATATTTTAAATTTAGTAAATATATTTAAATTATAAATTTATTGAATATATGTTTATTAAAAACTTAATCTAGTAAGAAACTGGATTCAACTCGACCTTCCATATTTGATATCTCCCCATCATTTATAATTATTTTTCAGGGTTGATGATATATAATATATATACATGAGTTCCACAACCCTTCTAAGAAAAATCTTCCTAATTATTTCAATGGATCCATGTAAGATCCCAAATGAAACTATCATGGAGATTCTGTTGGAGTTGGTTCCCTAGAACGAACTACTTTTTACTTTAGATTACATGTATATTCAATGAAGTAAATATTAATTTAAATACCTTGTCACATATTGAGTTATGTTCTATATATCATTAATGTGATAACGTACTAGAGTATATATAACATTGATAAGGGAATCGTAGTTTCCCTCTATGATGATAATCTTGAAATGCCATGATGATATTTTTAAAAACAATTCTGCAGTCGATTGACATTCTATGACAGGTCACATAGAATACGGACTGTGCGGAGAGAGTAATCATAATAAGATGAGACATCATATCATGAATTTTTTCACTTGGTAATATCTAATATGGGAGATTATGAGAACTGGCCCAATAGTAGGAATTTTTAATGTTTTGGTGTCAATGGATATTCCTATATTTGAGTATGTGTAATGGTCCTTAGACTTTAATATTATCATTAATGCATGTCATGAATGATTCCCTTAGATGTATTTCATTAAACCAAGATGATAATAGTTTGTGGTGAAGTTGGATATGTTGGGTGCATTTTGAATGAAATGTTATTAATAGATAAGTCTATGAAGAATTTTTCTATTCAATCTTTATGAAATTTGATATATCGTCCCTTTAATTGGAATATAACCACCTCCTTAAATTCCATGTACAAAAAAAAGACATATCATTTATATAGGTTGATGAAATGGATGTGAAACCTTCTTAATAAGATATTGTGATAATGTTATTGTATTAAATAGAATGAATTTTTATGTTTTTATTATCAATATGACATTAACTTCTTTCTCATGGGTGGCTAGAACCATTGAAAAATAGAAATCTTATAAATTAATAAAGCTCACCTAGTAATAATGATAAAGAATCCTAGAGGGTCACACACTAATTATTTCCATTCATCTTTATTATTTTATATTTGAATTTAATTAATGGAATAAATATTAATCTCAAGACTAAGGAATAACTTTGTTCATTTTTTATCGATAGAAAATATTAAATGAATATTTATTCTCCAAACTATGGATAAGATATTTATTTTATTTATTTAATATTTAATAAAAATATGTTCACAAAATAATGAATAAAATATTTAATTAAATATTTATTAGTGTATTCCATAATCATTGAGAAGAATAAATGAACCAATATCATATCTGGTGACAAGTATTAATTTTTAAATCTACAAAATAATATTTATCATTGTGCTATGTAGAGCAAGATATAAAATAATAATAATATTATGATTATTATTATTGTTATGGATTCGGGATAAGAATAGTTTATTATATTTTTTAAGGCCTAGGATGCAACTGAATCATATTTTAACCTAAACCCTAGATCTATAAATAAATGGTTATGTATTTTGAATAGAATAATTCAAAAAATAAATAATTGGGAATTATTGCACATAATGGACTTCTTCGTCAAATTCCACATTCTCCCCACTCAAAAATGAGAATAAATATTTAAAGTATGAAGGATATTTTATTGATCAAGATGAAAAAAAGAAGATAATTTATCTACTAAGCTAGAACCCAATAATCAATCGGTTTTATTTGGAGATCAAAGGAGAATGTGTGGATCCCCACTAGAGGGATTCTAAACTTGGATCCACCCTGCACACAAATGGTAATACAAAAGGGTTGTTCATATGATAAACAACATCATTCATGTAATATCCTAAGATGAGGTAATCGTTTATTCAGATCATATTCAAATTAATTATAAATTTAACATGTAAAGATCCTCTCTCTGGATTTTCGATTATCTTACGTCAATATTTGGTGAAACAAATAATTGGTCATGAAATTTTCAAATAGTAAAATTTAGTGGATGATAAATAAAATAAAATAAAAATCCATTAATGTTATTCACCCACCAAGGTGCTTCCTTTATACACAAAACCTTCAGATTATGGATAGGATGTCTCTTTATAGGTCATTCTATCTCATCTTCTTTACTGAGACTACAAATCAGCGATGTGGGAGTTTTTGTTCTCCCAATGGACATCATAAAAGAAAAAAAAACATCTTCAACATCATATTTCAGAATGACACCCTTTGTGACACCTCCTACACCTTCATCTCTACATCTAAAGATGATGAAAACTACAGTGATGTAAATAACCAAGAACTCAATGCGTGTGACAATTTTGACTTGGGTTACTTCCTCGAGAGGGGAGTGATGTTCATAGTGATGTTGGATCCTATATTACTACATTTTTGGGAGGAGGGGTCCCAAATAAAAGTATATTATATCTTCAATCCCACCACATTGTAGTGCCACAAGCTTACAAACCCTAGGTTACGGTTTCACACTTTAACTATGTCTATGGTGATGCTATGCTCTATCCCACCCCACTAAAAAATCATTTAGCTCTCTAATCCTTGCAACATTCTCAATAATTTAGGCCTAGAGTACTTTAAAGTACTATATTGTTATGTCTTTTACTATCTTGACTGGTCATGGAGGTGAATAGGGGGTGAGATGTATCTAACTTGGGATGTGTTTATCTTCCATGAAGATGAGGTCATCATATCTTACATTGGTGTATTGTATTGGCTTATCACCAACAGAAAAATCATGGACTTTGGTGCCAGTGGAAGGTGGAAACCAGTGATGAAGGGTGAGGTGGAATAAGATGTTGTCATGCCCCAGCCCTAGACTGCCCCGAAGCCGATGTTATTTCATTAAAACATGGCTGGTAATTTTTTTTCTATAAAAACGAAAGATGATAAATTACACATCATGTGACACTAGAGAGGTTCCTTTGGTTTAGGTCCTAGAGAATCAAAAACGAATATTATAATTCCTTAAAAACTAGAAGGGAAAAGAATCTCCATAATTCTGCCACCAAACAGTGTAACTCAAATCTACTAAACCTAAAAAGTTTATGTTAAAATATAGTGTGAGCATATGAATGCCCAGTAAGGGATTTTAAAATAAAATAATGTATCAATTAAAACCTCTTGAAAACATTCATTTGAAATTAAACATAAAACGTTTTCCTAAGGAAATCTGTAATATTTGAATCATAACATTACATTTTTTCCAAGAATTATAAGTGAACATTTCAAGGAATAATAATAAGGTTTCAATGAAACTTATTCAAAACATATGCATGCTAATAAAAATATAGTGTGTGAAACATAAAAAGTAAGATTAATTCTAACTTTAATAGTTATGACATGAAAAAAATGTTGGTACCAAATTTACAACTGATTGTAATACATGATCATAGTTGTGCATAAAATAATAACTTCAATTTCTTCCATTACTAACTGTGAAACATAAACTGTCTGATAAATCTCTAAGTGTTGAAATAAACATTATGCCATAAGAATTTACTTTATCTTATTCTCTTAAGTATAGGCTCTTTAAACATTAATATTCTACTAGTCGAATTTCCACTTGGTTAATTAAATTTCATTGTCATAATGAGGGAATTGGAAATGCAGGATTGTGTCAAGGCCTCGTGTCAAGAATATAAAATTTGTGTCGAGGTCTTAACTAAGACCATAAATCAATTATGGAAAGTCCTAAACCAATTCCACATCTTGTTGTCTCATGAGACCTACCAATGCACTAAGGGGTTATAGTGGGCCCCACCTGACACTAAATAAGTCCAATGCATTCCTCATTTCTTTAAATCAAAGTGCTTCAAACCACTTTGATATATTAAATTACTCATAACTTATCATTACAAGTGTCACATATTACTTGTTTTCTCATTTCATATTATTCGAAGTGTCCCATACCACTTTGAATAATTTAATTTCTCATTTCATATTATTCAAAGTGTCCCATATCACTTTGAATAATTTAAATGATTTATTCCATAAAAGAAAATTTGATTTTTATTACATTCTTTGGAATTTAAATATTCAAAGTGATTCATGCATATAAGTGTTAATAATAATACAACTACATCATGGATATGGAAATAAATGAAACATATTATAGGAAAATTATAGCACATCTGAAAATAATTGGGACATAAAATTACAGGTTTTTCACATAAAATGATAATCCATAAAATCCTTATAATGAAAGTAAACGTTTTATATTCCAAAATGCATAATTCTAAAATTAAGAAAATTTTAATTTATATTTAAAACACATGCTAATAAATGGGAATATTTACCAAAACAAAACATAATGATACAAAACATTTATTGTGGCAGATTCAAGTGACCAGAGAAATAATTATTTCATGCAATGCATGCATTCATAAAAATACATTTAAACATATTTTTTTCTACAAGTGATTACCATGCATATGTATAAAATATTATTTAATCCTTAAAAAGAGGAGTTTATACACTTGGTTGATTATTGTTCTTGTATAAATTTGGGTTAAAAAGAAAATTGAATGAACTACATAAACACAAGGTGTATACATGAAATTTTCTCAACCAACACAAGGTTTAGAAAATCATTGTTAACATTTTACATCTCAAAAACATATTAAATCACCAAAAATTGGTTTTTATAAAAACTTAATCAGTTTATGATTAAAACCTAAAGTTATACATACATATAACCGTATATATATCTATATATAGTCCAATTAAACAAAACAACATTGAATACATACCATGTATAAGAAAAGTATGTTCGAAACATTAGAAAGACTTATGAAAAATCTGGTTTGTTACATATTGAACATAAGTAAATATATATATACTCACAATATATATATATATGTACAGGTTTTTAAATCTAAACTGTTATAACCCTTAATTACCACATGTTTTTCAAAAACATCAATTGTACATTGAAGTTCAATGTTAAGATACTTAAAAATTGTTCAAAAGGTGAGTTATATAAACTATATGACTATATATATATGACCATGTATACCAATATAAATATATAACAGTTTTGTACAAAATTATAATCCCATACATTTTAAAACACTACTCAAACTTCGAAACTCAACTTTTAGGAGTCTTAAAACTGTGCATAATAGAGGTTTATCTAAAACTATGTGATTATATATATATATAAATGAATATAAAAATTGTATAATAGGTTTCTCACAAGGAAGACAAGATATATTAAACCCCCACCTTGCTTAAAATCAATGTGGAGTCGAGGAGAGCTCACTGGAGACATGAGAGGAAGGAAAGACCGAGTGGTTAGGGTTGAAAATGAGGGTTATATAAACTGAATTATATATAAATTATATATAAAATATTATTAATTCCACTTGAATATAAAACTGAGACATCCTCAGTTTTAAATAAGACTGAGGGTGTCGGTCTTGTGGAAAACAATTGAGAAGAGGGTCCACCCGGGTTCACGAGTGTTGAAGAAAAAAAAAGGAAAGAGTAGCATGGTCTACTACTATAGTGCATGTTGGAGGAAGAAGAAATCGTGGAGGGGAAAACTAGGAAAGAAATGAATGGCCTAGATTAAGTGGGATCAGATAGGACGGCTAGGGTGAAACCAGGGTTTAAAAAAAGTAAACGACTTGGATTAGATCTTATTTGATCAGACGGTTGCAGATAATGCAACATTTTTAATAAATGTTTGAAAGGCCTTGATTAGATCTAGATGGATCGGACGGTTGATAAAAAATGCGTAGAGTAATCCGCGTCCACTAGGAATCGAGGATTGAACCGATCGGATGGCTCAGATCGCACGCGATGTGATCTAATAGTCCAAATCACATTTTTCCCAAAAAATCTATCCCACATCAAAACGAGGAGGCTTTCTATGCTCCATTATAAGCCTGGAGCTCCCAACCATAGCTCATATTACTCCCCCCCCCCTCCTCCTAGTACCACCCAGTACCGGGTTCTACTGGCGCGCTTTGTGCCCACCCTTACCGTTGTGCCACCCGGCACTATGGCGCACTCTAGTTCCCTTGCACTCGCACGCTTGGGCATGCTTAGGGCTTTCTATTCCCCTTGTTCACACAACATAGAACGCACCATGTGTGCACACCTCCCTAGACCATTTTCCAGGGGTTGTGGGTGAGATTCCCACCAAGGCCTTGAGTGGGTGCCCGCAAGGGTTCCCTCGGCTAGGTGGGGTACACACCCATTATTTTTTTTTCAAAGTAAAAGTCATGTTTATTATACAGAATATTATAAAAAAGAACATAATTTCATAAAATATGATCCCTTAATAGTTTAACACTTTGTTATATTAAAGTATACAAATACTTGAAACATTCAAGATGTTTTTATTCTTAAAAAATACATAGTAAGGACATTATTTGTAATGTTTAAAAATGAAAATTTAATATGACCATAGAAATTTGATATATAAAATAGAATACTATTAAGTTAAAAAAAATTTAAAGCATCATTATTCAATATTTAAAACATTTGAAACATTTAAAAACGTATTTGAAATACTTACCTAACTTTTGAAAAAATACTAAGTTTTATAAAATACACTCTTAAATTTAAAACCATTAGGTTAAAGATAAAACTTAAGATATTTTAAAAACATCGAAACAATTAATATTATTATGGAATTTTTATAGGTTTTATGAAAATTTATATAATGTATCTTAAATTTTTCTCTTAAATTATTTTGTTTTATGTAATGGTCTCTTTATTTTAAATTCCAACCACCATAAAAAGAAATAAATGGTCATATGTATCTCTAACGGTCACCTAAGGGAGGAAATGGTTAGATTATCTATAATACCTTATGAAAACATGAGTTAGGGTGCCCCAATTCAACACAATTTGGTGAAGATGGTTCACATCATTCCTCTGATGCTCAGTGCGGTTGTAGTGGCTCTACCCATACTGATGTTCATTGTGACAGATCTGAAGGACCCCTGCTATTTTCTTAGGTTCCTTATTGTATTGTGTGGTATCCCTATGATGTTAATAGGTTTCTAAATAGGTATTGTAGTTTAGTGAGGTTATTTGGTCTCGTTGTAATGTAATTATTTTTATGGTTTCATCGAATAAAGAAAGTCTTGTGTTTATTAACAAGTATCGTTTTAACAATATGGAAATTAAATAAATTAAAAACCATACAATAATGTTATTACCCAAGAAATAAGTTCGGGGTGTCACAGATGTGGTGGAATACTATAGGACCATTTATGTTTCATTTCTGATGAGCTTCTTATGACAATGTTGGGTGTTGGGGAAGCTAGTCAAGTACGGGGTGCGGTTAGGTATGGTGTGTGATTGGGGGGAGAGCTTCGAGGTGTGGGTTATGAAATATCATGAGGGGAAGGTATGAGAATAACTACGGTGGGTGATCTAAGTCCCTATAATTAAATTCTCAGGGATGGATATCATAGTCTATGAGGATTTCATCGATGTGGGGAGCACTAATCTGGTGAATGGGAAGAAATGAGTGCTCAAGATGGACCGTAAGAACATTGTCATCTGCTAGCTCTTCACATTTCAGTATGATTCTAAACCCTAGAGTTTGTGATGTAGCATCATTTTTCATTTTTTATTAAAAAACAAAAGATTTCATTTTTAGAATCTACTATTGGTTGAGATCATTTTTGAGATTTTGAAAATTTGAACATCCATCCTTCTCACAATTTAATAGATATTTAAAAAATTTTCTACCCCAATATATTGTAAGAAAATTTTTAAATAAATATTTATTATTTAGATCATTTATTTTATAGTTGATTTCAGGGATGTTATTTTATTTCATTTTTGTTGTATTAGGTTTTTAAATAAATAGTTTTAGTGTTGTTACTAGGAATTTTAAAAAATTTAGTGTGTTAAAATTTTTAAAAAATAATTATTCATTATTTTTGAAATTTTTTTATTTATTATTTATTAACTTTGGGGTCTATAGGTTCATTTTTATTAATCTTTTATATTTTGTGTGCACTACTACATGTAATTTTGGAAATTGAGTAGTGGCATAGAATGGTGACATTTTAACTAAACTATGAGAAATTAAAACCTTTTCCCAAATTAAATTATTTACATATATTCATATATTATATTTATAATAATATAAACAATATAAAATTTGTTTGTATGTTGCGTCATATATAGATTTTTGGAAGGATAAAACCAATGGAATCTATAAAGGCTAAAATAAAAGATCCAAAATGTCTAAAATGTTTGATGTCATGAAGTTGTGTATCTAGAAAAGAGAATTGTCACACCCCAACTAAAAATATTTCACACATATGTTAGAAGTAGTCACAACCCACAAAAAAACAGAATAAAAAACAAAAATCACTCAATAAATGAACATATAAATTAATTTTGTTTGGAACAACTCCTTCTCTACAGGAAACTAAACAACTTCAACATAAGATAAATAAGAGCGTACATCAAAATAGGATTTTATAGTCACTCTAAAACACAATATAAGACAAGTTTGATCTTGGTAATGATGTGTATTGTGTAGGTGACCCCAAAAATCTATTTATAGATGAGTTCCATATTATGTTACTGGTCTAGTTGGTCCAATCCCTATCTGATCGTTATGGATCACACTCTGATTGATCATGGCCATTACCAACAAGCTGTTGATCACACTAACTAAACATCCACATACTATGAACATTTCATGTGTCTCAAACTCATCCTACCACATCAAAACTTCTAGAAGCTATTGATTTCATTGGTTTAATTATAAATAATGGTCCTAACTTACCACACCATCTAAATTATCATCACACTTCTGTAAGATTATCATTTTTTTAAGTTATAGTACTTATCTAGAAAATGAATTATCACACCAAGTTTGACAATATCTAACTTGAGAATCATTTTTAGGCTTTACTAATAGGTATTATGAGCTAAAAACCACCATGTTCCAAAACATCTCATTTTATCCACTGTTACTTCCATGATCTTTGGAACACCAATCAATCCAAGCCCCACTGAATCACAGTACAGCTCCAAACATTCATGAGTTATGAATTCAGTTAGCATATCCATTAGATTATAACTCACACTTACCTTCCATAGTTCCAAAATTTCATCTTTTATAATATTTTAGATGAAGTGGTACTTTAGATAAATGTGTTTCATCCATTAGTGAAACTCATAATTCTTGTAAAATTGAATTACACTTTGTTTGTCACAAAAAACATTTTGATTTGTTGAAATATTATGATTCCGTCTAATTATTCCTTAAAAAACACAAAATCCTTCCCATATTTTGTAAAGAAAATATACTCAGTTTCAGTGGATTACAACGATATTTATGTTAAAAGTATAAACATCTTGTTCATGATAGTGCCTCCAAAATTAAACAAAAATCTAGTGGTGATCTTCCATGAGTCAGTATCTCTTCCAATTTTGGAATCCTAAAACCTTTGTAATGGATCATCCATTTCCAAATAGAGTTCCAGATCAACCGAAACTTTGAGATATTAATGAATCCACTAAACAACCTCCAATGATACTATTTTAGATTCACCGTGAACCTACTAACTATACAAACTGCATGATAAATACCATGCCTTGTACAAACTATGGTGTACCTAAGACATCCCAAATTTAATGTGTATATATCCTTCACCATGTACACATCCTCATAATCCATTTTAGGTGTATTCTCTTTGGGTAAGTTGAAGTTTCCACAAGAGGTTTCTAATAGGTTTATAATTTCTCATTCTGAATCTCTTTAAATTCGTTTGGATGTACTCCAACTAAGACAAGAACAATAATTTGAATTTATATTCTTTTCTAGTCCCCATCTACAATATCCTCTTTGAGGTACCAAGATCCTTCCCCTATAATATTCCATAAAATCAACCTTCACTTTCCATATCAATTGAAGTGAATGTATTCGACAAATAGATGAGTCATGAAGAAACTACCATTTTAAAACACATTTTCATTATAGAAATGATCTGTAATGCAGTAAAAAAGCTTCCATTATTACAAGAAGGAATCAAACTTTAGGTTTCACTATATTTGTACCTACTTAATTCCATTCATACCCTATTTTAGAACACACTCCAAACCTTCCATTCCATTCAAAACAAAAACATACAATCACTCCATTTAAATATCTTTCAGAAAATATTTTTAATAGAAATAGGTCTTGACATCAATTTTTTCAAGAAATATAACCTCCATGGAAACCAAGTTGATTACAAAATGAATCATCATGTGCCAAAAAATAGAAGAAAAAATTTCACAAAAATACACTCCTTTCAGTTATTAGAATCCCTTCATAAACAATAGTGTCTTATTTTATTTCTTACCATCCACTTCCTCCTTCAAACAAAACCATTTTTTCAATAGTTCCCTCTTTCCATGAAAAAAATTGCTTTATTGTATAAAAAGCATGAAAATAATAAAATTCTTACTTCATCAATAACTATCACTATAATGAGTTTCTCTAACTACTTTCCACCTTATGGATTTTGGGTTCTCCACCATCTATAAGAATAAAATATTACATTCCATAATAAAACCATTTCATTAGCCTTCTAACTATGGTTGAAAACCATAATCCTTAAGGTTACACTCCTTCCAAACATTTTCATCTAAAACTCTTACTTGATCATGAAAATTCCATGATAATTTTCTTAAATTATATCAAAGTACATATGGAACCTAAACCTCTTCCATTATAAAACTTAGTTGTACCTATAAAACTTTTCTTCTCACTGACAAATATGGAACCTCTCGGCCACTGTTCAAATAATCCTTAACAAGTTCCATTTTTTTCAACTGCATATTTATCCTTGTTAAAATTCTTCCATGTGATTTTCCCATTGAATAATGAACGTTTTTGAAAGATTTAAATAATAATTAATAAGACATGAGGAAGCGATTAAAAACCCTATTTCAAATGTCTCCCATGGAAGATATATGAAACCTCGTAATAAAATAAGATGATTAAATATTGTAAATATGCATACCTTACATTGAAGATCTTCACAAACAACTTTTAACATCATCACAAGGGTTTGAAAGAAACCACTGATTGGAAAAAAATCATCCAACCTTCATAGTTTATCCCTAGGCTATGCCTGAATCACATGTTGTATATACATGATTCTTCTTTCTACCACGATATGATAGAATCAAAACATGAAAAGGAATAATAATAAGAGATATATGCATATTTTTGAGTTTTAGATAGTTATAATCAAAGAACCCATAATTCCACCACATGGATGTAATATATATAATCACCTAAGGACACTCCTTTTGTGTTATATGAATTATTCATGCATTGTAATGCATGGATGAATTTCAAAGACAATAAATAAATTCATATCATTAATTAATTTCTTACCAATAATTTTATCTTATGAAATAGTTCATTAAATTATAACCACATAGAAGATCAAACCATCAAAATGATAACTATTATCATAAGCACTGTAAATGACATAACCCTTTCTGAATGCAAATCAAAATTTTCATTCAAGACATCAAATATATAATTATATATATAAGGATTTAGGTATGAACTCCATAAATATTACACTTTTACTAAATCCAAAAAAAATTTGTCATTTCACCTTATATCGTATCGTATACAATAACTCACGAAACCATATCCAAAACTCTTTTTGGATATATTATAAATCACATTTATAAATTTATCATTAACATAACCTTCTATAACATAATATGTGATGCCTTATGAATACACATCCAAAATTTTTTTGGATTCACTATAAAAAACTTTTACAGTGTCTCTATGAGTCATACTCAATCCCCATTCAGTCAACAGAAAAGTGTGTCCCTATTGGCTTTTAGAGCATCAAAAATAATAATAATCTCTTGATCTATATATGTAAGAAAATATCAGTATCTATCAAAGCATTATTTCTAAATAATCCATAAAGGGGTATTGCATGATCTCTTTCAAAAACATGTATATATATACTTTTATCCACCAATCTATATCATATGAAAACATGAATTATCATATTTTCTACTTTCAATGACATAGAGGGACTATGGGACATGGAACATCATGTAAAATCCATATATCCAACTCATCTGTTATCGATTCTATGAGTATAGACCATTATGATCAATGAATACATCACATATCATTCATCCATCTAGATTATCACATCATATATCCCTTATCTAGATAGATAAATATAATATCTAGGTGTATCCACACACTCCCATGGTCTATCTCAATGAAGGGACAATATGTCATACTCATCATATGAGAGGAAAAATAACAACTTGGTTAAGCTCTAATTGATAACATGATCAATAATATACCAAACCACCCCCATATTATCTAAGTCAATATGTAGACTTTCAAACGTAGGATATCAAAGTATGAAGGTTCTCGTTCTAGGTATCTCACCAACTTCAGGTAGTGGGGACTAAAATATTATTCATGAACCCATAGTATAACAAAGACAATTGTATGACAGTCTATGTTAGATGGTCATATTATATAAACAAATAATCTTGTTAATTTTTTGTGCATCATGAGCATATTATGTATCTCTATACAAGAATCCTACTCATGCTAACCTTAATATTTTATCATAACCAATATTAATCCATGAAAAAAATTGATTAGGGATAAATTCAAAGTTTTTCTTTCAGAGGTCAATTATCATTTCACATCATGAAATGTGTATCTATATATACATTTATGTAGACAACATGAAAATATGATAAAATGGAGGTTTCCATTTAATATGGTACATTTTATTATTCATAACCTCGTTATAAATATTTCACAAAACCAACATAACCACCGGTTTATCATATCATATACAGACCAAATGTTTTCTACACTTTCTTGGTTTTTTATCACATTACATCATATATAATCCCGGTCACATCTCTATGTGACCATATGATACCCACCACCACTAGACTCTAGTGATCAATGTAACATCTTGATACTTTAGAAATATATTTTTTTTTAATTAATTTAAATTTTTTGATAGCTCAAATTATACGAAACAGTGGTTTTAGCTTTTGTTATGCATAACAATGAGTTTATTTGGTATTTTGCATGATATGGAACACCGAGATTCAGTGAACCATGAAATAATTTTATTTCAAATATGAAAATTATAACCTAGTCATTAAATAGATGGGTATGAATAGTATTAAATACTTTATAAAAAAATTATATAAATTTCCTACTCAATATAAATTTATTTATAAATTCTTAGTAAATAATCAATAAATTTTTAGTAAAGTAATTATATTCCTCGAAAGTGTGTTTTGTTCAAAAAATGACTTTTATTTATTTTTATGGGAAACTATTATAATTAATTTAAATATATTTTAGAAAAATATTGGATAAAATGAACTTAATTTATGAAATAATCAAACTCAAATTAATTTATGGTGAAATTTTGGTATTTTTCAAAAAATAATGATTTTTTAGTGAATAGTGAAAAATAACAATTTTTTTATAAAACTATCATTTATTTTCAATAAATTAATTAATTTAAATTATCCATTATGTTTTAAATTAAAATTATTATCTTTATATATATTTAATTCACATAATTAATTTTTAATCAACTTTATATTTTATTTTAGTATAAGTTTTTTTTGTTTAAAAAATAGTTTTTTTCATAAAACAATTTTAAAGTGCATAATGTTTCTACCTTTTAATTAATTAAAATAATACTCTCTGATAATTATAAAATTAAATTTATATATTATATATCATAAAATTTAAATTAGATTCATATGATAATTATTATTAGACATATAGTGAATAAAATCATCTTGTGATTGAAAATACACTTCTTGAAAACATATTTTTCATCACATATGTGGGTTTTGTTTTGACTGAATGGCCCGAAGGCCTAAATTTTTTATTAAGTTTTTTGATAAAACTATTTTAAGGGGAAAGGGGGGAAACCTCATAGGACTCCACAAATTAAATACATTAACACAATCTTAATATAAAAGGGTCTCAATCATCCCAAGACAAGACTACGCAGAAAAACTCCTCCCCGGCATTGACATCAATATGGCACGCCTCCACCATGCATGACTGATCAGCAAGTTGTCCCATGCAGAAAAATGGGAATGGTACCGATGGTTATTCCATAACCTCTCAAACATCTGAATCTGAATAGCCATGCATGATGAATCCAACATACTCTAAATCCTCATCTGAAGTAATCATTGCAGAATGTCTGGGACAATCAACACCATACAAAAAAAAACCAACTGATACATAACAGCATTCTGAAAATATCCAAGGGATCTTACTATGTCCTAGTTCACCATAATCAGACAAAACCAACAGATCACCTAAACACCAGACCTCACTCTCTCAGAAAAATAACCCAACCATCACCTCCAACAAATCCAACCCCACCTCCTTCACCATGAAATTTTCCACAAATACTAACATCAAAACCAAATTAGCAGGACACATAAAACCAACCGAAGAGCACCCAAAATAGATCACGAACCGCATAAACGAACAACACATGAGGTGAAACCCAAATTTAAAAACAAAGGCAAGAGAAAGAGATCCAGAAACCATCACCAAAAATCTGGTCACCCTAACAAGACGCCGGAAGAATCATCACTCCAAGAAACCAAGCTAAACCCATCACCACCATCACTCGAAGAGATCATAGATCCGTCCAAAGCACACAACCAAAACATGACTGCACCCTCAGACAACATCAGACCAGAAATCGACCACATCACTCATCCATGGAGAAGCCGATTCAACCAAAGGTCGCGAACCTTGACGCCGCAGAAGCCCAATGATGGCTACCGCCCACGACGCTGCCAGAGCACCCACGAACCCTCGAAACAAGAAACTGCCCCTCGATGATGCGGAGAAATCGAGACCCAAGATGTCTTTATAGAAAGAGGATCATGGTCAAAGCCTCTGAGAGCCAAGGATGAATCCACAGCCGACCGAGGAGAGATGGCGGTGATAGGAACCCTAGCGTAGTGGTGGAGCCCCTTACGGGCACATCGTCATATGAATCCGGGTTTTGTTTTAAATTTTATTTTCCCACTTATGTAAATTGAATTTGATAAAATTGATTTCATATTTTTAATCAGTATATTTTATATTATCTAATAATTTAAACATAATTTTTTACCATAATGAATAGTGAAAATAGTAAATTTTATTTTCCATGGTTAAGATAAAAAAATGGGTTTACTGGGTTATACTAAACAATAAGGGTTAAGAATAACCCAAAACATTCCCAACACCCATTTCCAATCCATATTTCCACCTTATATCTTCTATATTCAATAATTTTCCACTTTTTATCCTTTTTTCATGTGAAATACATGGTTACACCTTTTTCTTTTTAGAAATTAAAAGTACGCCACTCACCCCACATATAAAGGTCCATACCCTCTCCTTTCCTTTTCACACTTCCAAAACCATTTGGTTCAGGAAATATCTACTAAAATAAATTCATTAATGATAGCTCATAGTCCATTGTTAATTCTTATAGGGCTACACAAATTTAATTATTTATTAAACTCGGACAATTTGACTAAAAATGTAGCATCTATAAATTCTGAGTGTCAAACCCATAGGGATGGTTCGTGTGTTCTAAATTAATTAATAAATTAGACTTGTGAATTATTTTTTGTTTGGATAAAATTTAAAGATAGAAATAAATATTTGGGGCTGAAATCAAGATAAGAGGCATTTCTGTTTCAGTGATTTTTAGGTACATGTAATAGGGATTTAATTGATAATAGATTTATTTAAATTTAGTGTTGGAATTGGGTCAGAAGGGATCCTTGGTCTGGGTACCCTACCCTAATAATCGGATCAAACCTTTCAAATGATCATATACTTGGTGAAAACACAAAACAAGATGGCCCAAAACCATATTTAAACATAACTATCTTAAGTTTTTTAATGTTCATACACAAAATAGATTACTTAATTGATGAAATTAATATAATATTCCTCAAAATTCAAGAAATGGTCACGTAACTACAAAAAGAGAATGAATTAGAACTAATAAAACTATTTGAAAAAATCCAAAACAAGATTAAAAATAGAAATAATTCCTAAAAATTGCATCCCCCTACAATAAAATCACCTAAAAAAAATAACTACTCTCTCATGCTAATAATGATGTGAATGAGCAGCATGGGTACACGAAAAAGAATGGTGGTGAAGAATAGTGGAGAATCTGGGCTCCATATCATCACTCTGTCATCTTGCAGTCATCCCTTCATGTATCTTAGCCACTTATGGTCCTAGAATGTCTTGGATGGGTGGTATAGGGGTGTATCTATAGAAAATACTATCAATATCCTCTGTTGTAATGTCTTTATTTTTCATCAAGTCGACACTTACACGACATTTAATGGAGTTTCACGTCATGTAATTTTTCAATCCTTAGGTATCGTGAATCTCAGCATAAATATTCATAAAACGGGTCCCAAAAAAATCCTGTCATGTAATTTTTTACACAATGTAACTTTTCCTTCACAGTGTGTAATGACGTCATGACTTTTCCTGTGTGTCCAATTCCTTTTGAAAAACTCACGATATGTAATTTCTTTACACGGTGTGTAATTGTTCTGCTCTAGAATTCCTAACTTCATTATTTCTTACAAATCTGGTGTCACGCCAGGAGCTTCTCTCATGGTGCGAAGTGTTTTTTGGCCCATAAATTCACCCATTTTGTTTGTTTTCCAAATATTCATTGAATCCTTCCATAAAACATAAAACAAGCAAAAAAAATTCAAAATTGGAAAGATTATTCATTTCAATACAAAATCAACATATTAAAACACTCAAAAATGTATTAATAAAATATATCATTATTTAATTAGCTTATATTATCGTAGAATCATTAGTTTTTTCATAAATCCAACCTAATAACCATTTTTTAAAAACAAACAGAAGTTGTCCGAAGAAGATGTAATGTCCCGAACCGAACGTGTTATTTTCTCTATTTTGTCACCTCCCTGAATTATTATTCTAAAATGATGATATAATAACACCATTATATACCTTATACTAAGATGTTATTATGTTAATTTCATTAGCTACATCAATCTCATCTTCCCTCAAATAGGAAACGAAACTGTCGATTGTGTGTACGGCAGACTACCGTCTCGCGAACCGATGTAGTTTGTTTTCCATCATAGTTTCTCACATATTTATATGATGATGAATTTAAGTAATATATTTTGTATTTTAAATATAAATATTATTCTATAAATATTATATCTCATATACCTTTTGACTATTTATTCTATAATGTATTCCATAATGTTGCTCGTGGGTATGGCGGACTACCACCTTACGAAGTGATGTGATTTGTTCTTCACTTACGCTTGATGTGGAAGGTAATAAGGATAAATTTAATGAATATATGTTAATTTTTTTACCTATAAATACTTATTTAAATTTAATATCACATTTAATATCTTACATTCTAACCCATCATAAAATAATAACATCACTCGTGTGTAAGACGGACTACCGCCTCCCAAACCAATGTGATATTTTTTTCATTTCTATTTTACTTAGATGGTAATAAGGATAGATTACAAGAATATATTATATATATATATGATAAATTTATAAAATATATCACATTATAAGGATTCAGTAAGCTTGATATATTATTTACCATTGTTATGTTTAGTCCATCGAGGAAATGGAAACAACATTTATGCATACATACGGCCTACTGTCTCCATTAATTGTGTAATTAATTTTCTATAAATAACTCTAATTGATTGATATAAATACATATATAATGAATATATATTATTAATATCATTTTTAACAATCTTAAAATGATATATCCATAGTCAATGTTGAAGGACCAAAAATACCAAACCAAAACATACAGGAAAAACGAAACAATTATAACTAGAAACATAACATTAAAAAGAAACTAATAATAAATGGGTAATAAAAGGGACTAATTATATCATATATTGTATTATATATATGAATATGTTTTTGTAATATATTTTTAAGAAACTTATATCTATTATATAATATTTTTGAATTTGTATGAAGTTGCGATTTACAGTAAGGGATTTCCATATCACTTTTTACTTCTATAAGACACATTCCATATTCACCAACTATTTATTTTATGTGGTATATAAGATTCATATCAATGTATTTTATGATTATTATCCAGAAAATTATTTTAATTTACATATCCATTTTATGATCTCTCTTTCACGGTGTTTTTGGTCTAACACAACCGAAGTGGCAAGTTACTTGTGTCTCGATTTTCCTTCTTTGAGACATGTGTTATGTTATACACCTATATTATTTAATATGGTGTATATAAAACCTATTTACCAATTGATATCAATAATTTACGTATTCTGGTGATATTTTAATTTTCATTTAATTTCATTCTTTCATGAGGCTTATGATCCAATGTTACCAAAGTGGTAATGATTTTATGTTACAATTTCATCATTTATTGGGATGGTATATGATTATGTTTTGGATGATAAATATAATGATCCACCTATAAATAAAATTTTAAATTTTCTTCTCCACTTTTTATGTCATGATAATACATTTTTTTCCTTTATTTTTTTTCTCTTTACGTACTGAAGAGTTCAAAAGAACATTTTTTAAGGAAAATCATCTTTATTTCCCTCTTTGGTCAAAACCCATTTTTATTCCAAAACCATATTTTCTAAAAATGTTCTTAAAAATATATTTAACATTATTAAAATGATTTATTAAATACATTTTTACCCATCTTTTAATTTTTATAAATTTTTTTGAATGGAATATTTATGTAATTTTCTAAATAATGTCTATATTTATTTTACCAAAAATGTGAAAGTAATTTTCATTTTAATGTGTATGATATGAACTGAATTCTCTGTCATTATGAAAATCATTTATTTGAATAGTAATTTATAATCTTTCAAGGTTATTTCTAAAGAAAAGGATTTTTAAAAAATTTTACGTTTAAAAAAAATCAATGCATAAATGATATTTTCAACAAGAAATTTTCAAAATGGTTTTTATAGATTACTTTTTTATTTTTCATGGTCATTTTAAAATAAAAGGATTTATAAAATATTTTAACAATTTTGAGTTTTAATATTTTATTTTTAAAGAAAAGTTATTTTCCTTAAAAAATGTTCCAAGTGATCTTTCAAAATCATATTCCATCTATGATTCTATCCTTTGATGCTACTTATACTTTACTGAGGATATGATCCAAGCATACCATTATTATTATTTCAATAGATTGTTTATTTTTATGATGAAAGTATTTTTACAAAACCCATTTCTCTTCCTTGGGTTATTCCATGATAAAATGCTTATGACACCCACTTATTTTAATAGGTTGTTCTTTTATTAAAATGATGAAATAATTGTGAAACACTTCTATTTCCTATAGGTTATGATATGATGAAATTTTTATGAAACTCATTTCATTTCATGGATTATGATATGATGAATTTTTTATGATCTTGGGGTACATGTACGTATGATTTTCAATATGTGTCATGTGGGACCCATATTTCCATAAAATTAATTGATTAAATATTTATATCTCATGAGATAAACATGACTAGAATAAGGAGTAAACCTAATTTTATAACGGAATTTGTATGCTATGATGTTATTGGGAGTTAACCTTAACAACTATGATTGTTTGGGTAGTGAACTCATTCCGCTTTGATTGTCTTGTAAGTGATCCTTAACTTATATTGAAATGATTTTTTATTCTTATGTGTATACGACAACATTATATCTTATTCCAATGTTATGCTATAATGGCTCATGTTCTTTTATTTCCTTATTATTCATGTCTTATGAATTGTCCATATTTATACCATGACTCAAGATTATGATCATTGATATAGAGGGTGTGTATTTCAAATATTATGCTCATGTTATCATACACTTATGTTCATGTCTTGCTTATATGATAATTTATATCTCAATTTCTTAACCTTACCAAGAATCTGGTCTCACCCTTTGTTATGTTTCTTTTCTCAAGGTTATGAAGAAAGGTTTTAAGTAGGTTATTTTTGTGAAGAGTATTAAAGGGGAAGATCTTTATGGGAGATGTTTAAGTTCTTTCACCACATTATAATATGTTTTACCTAGTATCCAAAGATACTAAACATTTACTATATAATCCCGACCCTTTCTAGAGATGTCTCAATCTTGTTTACAAGTACTCGTTTGCCTTGTTTTGGTTATACATTGGTTGAGGCATGTCTTGGGTGTGTTTGGGTGAAATTTGAATGTTTTTGGATAGGTTTTGGGTAGTGCATGGTTGGCACACAATTTTCCCAAACCGTGCGCCCTACCATAGAAAATCATGCTACCACAAAAATTTGGGCTTTCATAGTTGGTACATGGTTTTTCAAACCATGCACCCTCTTAGTAGAAACAATGTGACCTCTAAGTGAGTCACATGGTTTGGGAAAACTGCTTTGCCGATACAGAAAATTGTACATACATGATTTAATCCTATAAAAATTAGATTTAAATTTCCCAAACCCCCCCCCCCCCATAATTCACCCTAATTAGAAACAACTCATTCCTAAAGCTTTTATCTCATTTTTTTGGGATCCCAGACAGTTTCTAATGGCTTTTAGACTCCGTTCTTGGAAAATTGAAGCTCCATTTGATAGATCTTCACCTATCCTAGTAAAAAATTCTTATCCTGATTGGTTTACTCCCTCTCTCTCATCATTATCTGATTTTTTTTAAAGGTATTTTCTTGTATTGGTGATGTATCAAGATATCGGATTTAATATATTTTAATCTATTCAATTTTGGATCTATTTTTTGGATCTTGATCCTTTTCTTCATTGTGCAATTGAACGTTCTGCTTCAATTTGGGGATTTCCATGAGTGAGTGTCCATCAACTATCTTGAGGTAGGTGGTATAATTTGAAAATATCATAGTATTTATTTAATTATGTGTATATAATGGTGAAATTTAAATTTCTATTATTTGGAAATTGCATCTATGATTTTGTGGATTAAATGGAATTTCCTTGTGATAATTGAATGGGTTGAATTCGGGGCCATTGTGATTGTTTGAATTGGATTAATTAATTGGTTAATTAATTAGTGGAATGATGGGATTATGAAATTGATGGAATATTGGCATTATTTAATTTGTCAATTAAATTGAATTGTGTAATTTGTTAATTTATGGAATATTGAATTGGTTGATAATGGGAATTGAGGGATGCTTGACTTAACTATGAAGGGTTAATGGGTTATGTGAATAAATATCGATATATGTTATAATGATGAATTTTTCATATTATTACATGTGATTAAAGTGAATAATTACGATTGAATTTATAATTGAGATGGTATATCATTATGTGAATTGTTGGACAGAGGGTTAATATTTATTAACCTTGTTAAATGTGATATTTGTAATATATGTGATTGATTGAGAAATGAGTTATTGGACATGAAATTAAGCTCAAAATATCCATGGGGTGATATCCATGGAATTATAGACCCAAATTCATATATATGATTATTATTATTATTATAGTGGATATGGACTAATGCTTCAAATACCCTTGGGGTGTGGGACTCGGACTGATGCTCCAAATACCCACAGGGTGTTAGACACAATGTTCTACACCCATAAGATTGGCATTGGACTATGGTTCCAAATGAATGTTATATGAAATTTAATTAAATGGATAGTGTAAGCTGATGTAATAATTAATTATGAATTAAATATGTGTTGTGGTTCATAATATGGAACAGGTGAAGAATGTATAGAGGGTTTGGGTTTCCTTGGGAACTTGGGAATTTATGTAGTTAATTAAAGAATAATTAAAGGTGATAATTGTTTACTTTATGTATTTTACTTTATTATTTATATAAATGTATACACTTTTATTGATTGGATATTGTTTTAGATTTTGTTTTTGGTGACCTAATGAGTTGTACTCATATCTTACTCAGGCTTCCATATCAGTGCCTGAATAGACTTTATGTTTCCAAGTTAAGATAAGTGCAAGATCCCTATATTAGATGGCTATGTTGGGATGGAGCAATGATGAGAGTATAGGACTTGTTGTTGGGACCCACTAGGGGATATCGACGTATCTTTATTTTTGTTTGTCATTAGACACTTGAAACTTATTATAGCATGATATATCTATTGTTTTGGTTAGGATATTATATTCCTTTTTTGGTTTAACATTTGATATTGGTCTGTTTTAGTTACCAAATTAAATTTGGTTGTTCATTTGGATATTATTAATTTATTTTAATTATTTTTCATCTTTGATAAATTGGTTATAGTATCCTAGTGATTAATATTAAACCCTCGCTCTAGTTAGCATCCTAAGGCATACGGGGAGGTACTCCTAAGGTCAAGTGGCCAATTGGCCCGGGGCACCTATGTTTGGCACCCAAGTCAGGATTTCATAAATTTATATCAAAGATTCTTTTATTTTGTATTACCATTTGGGAAAAGTTCATATAAGACTACAAAGATTCATTACTTGGACATCATCTCATGCATTGAAGTATCTAACCCATGTACGGTAGAAAAAACAATTACCTGGGGTGGGATTCTTGTTATTGATGTGGGTTGTTATAGTTGGATGTTATTTCACCTTGAGTGATACACATATTATGTGATGTGATTATTATTATTTTTTTGATATTTTATAATATTTTATTCAGGTCATGGTATGGAATGAGAGTTGAGTATGCATGTATCATTCTAGGCCCTAAGGAAATATTGTGGTAGGCATCATTTTAAGAGTTCATGAGAAAAGAAGTTTTTGGGATGAGTAGGTTATATGAATGTTCTTTTCTAGATTATGTAAATTTGAACTTAAAAATGTTCATAATATGAATTGGAAACTGTAAAATGGTAAAAAATGTGGAAATTGGGTATATAATGAGAAACTTTAATATGAGAATGTGTTTTACCCTATGTGAACGATGACCAAGATGAGTGATGGTTAAGGGTAGTGATAGAACCTTGGTTTTGACCATGTGGCAGGGTTTAGAGGAATGAATTTTTATGGATTATTTGGAATCCCTATTATGTAAATGTGTTAATGTTGTGTAATATGTCTTGAGACGTCTATTTGGAATTATAGAGATATGACTCCATGGCGATGCTTCTTGATAGGATGAAAGGTGGTTATGGCTGGAGATGATCCTCCAACAGTGGAACCTGAGGAACCAATAGTGTTGGGCAAGGAATGTGAAGAGTATTAATATGATAAATTTTCTCATTTTATACATTTTATGGGAAGATACTCAGTGTGGGTTGTGAATAGTATGTCTGACTTGTTTTGGGAGTTTCAGTTGCATCACTCTATGACTTCCACCAGAGTGGGTTGACCTAAGGTAGTTGAGTTCTATATTGAGTCTATCCAGATGATTCTTGACCACTTAGATACTTCGAATTAGAGAAGATTAAATTTATCTACTTATTTTTTTCAAGGATCTGTGAAGCGATTGTGGAATATCTAGACACGTGATGGACAGTTGGAAAACATGATATGGAATGACTTCCAATAGATGTTCCTAGACAACTTTTATCCAGAGACTCTGAGATTGGATAGGGAATATGAGTTTTGGGGGATGAACTAAGAGATTATGTCTGTGATGGACTATGCTGGTTGATTTACCAACTTGCAGCACTTTTTTCTTGCACTGACAGGAGATGATACTGCTATGAAAAGACATTATAAGGATGGGCTTAAATCTGATATTAAGTCCTAGGTTAACAAGAGTGGGAATCTTTTTTATGAGAGTGTAGACCAATGTGGTGGTATGAAGAGTGGCTAAGGGGAAGGGTCAATTAATCAAGATCATACCTGAGTGCTCTACCACTAGTGTGGTAGGTCGGGTAACTTTCATAGGCATTTTCCCCAACCACAAATAGAGTGATTATATTTCGACAAGGTAGGACATCTATAGAGATTATATAGTAACCTGCGATAGATGGGTAATAAAGTGGGAGTTGGGAAGAATCAAATTGTTGGAAGGGGATCTTCATCCCCATATCATTCTGTAAGTTGGATTTTTACTGGTCGTGGGGGTCATGGAAGTGGATGAGATGCTTCTATGCCAGAGCACCCATATTAGTAGAGTGGTGCAGCTCAGGAGTCTCAAAACTCTCCATAGGAAGGAGGGCCGAGACAGTTGCATGTAGTTCATCTTACAGTTGTGGATAGAGAGTCTAGACCATAAATAGTTAGAGGTATTATTCTTTTATCTTCTATACTTTCTAGTTCATTATTTTATATTGGTGCCCCCTATACTTTTATAACTACACAACTTGTGAATGGGTAGAGTCTGATAGTGTATTTTATGATTGGGGTTATGATGATCGATACACCATTGGGAGTATAATTTATAGACATTTGTGTGTGTAAAGTTTGTTCTCTAAAGTATGGAGGGTATCACTTCAGTTATAATCTATACATTATGGATATGTCATCCTCTGAATTGATCATGGGTATGGACCAGTTAGTGGCATACTAAGCCCATATATATTTCTACCATAGAAGAGTGGGTTTTATGTCTCATTAGGGTGAAAATTATATTCATCGTGAATATCGGGATATCTAGGAAGGCTTTATGAGGATAGTTCATTAGTAATAAGGGGAGCTCACTACCCAGGTTGATAACCTTTTGTTGGGTGATGGGGGTTTAAAGCATGATGTATTTCCACCTGTAGTGGGTATGTTCCAATATGTGTTTCCTAAGGACTTATCAAAGCTACCACCTGAGAGTGATGTGTAATTTACAATTAATCTCATGTCTGGGGTTGATCCAATTTCTATTCCATCATACAGAATGGAAACAATTGAGCTTTAGGAGCTCAAAACTCAACTAGAATAGTTCATGGAAAAGGTATTTATCTATTTGAGTACATCACCTTGGTGAACTCGAATTTTGTTTTCAAAGAAGGATAATGGAAAATTGAACTTATGTTTGGATTACTAAAATTTAAACCATATAACATTGAAGAACTAGTATCCACTTCCATATATTGATGATATCTTTGACTAGTTAATAGGGGCTTGTGTCTTCTCTAAGATTGACATGAGATCAGGGTGTCATTAGTTTAGATTTTTACCTTATGATATACTGAGGACTGTGTTCAAAAGAATGTATAGAATATATGAGTTTTTCATGATTCCAATTGGGTTAATTAATTATCTTTCTGTATTTATGTCCTTTATGAACTCAATCTTCCACCTATACCTGGATTAATTTTTAGTAGTTTTTGTGGATGATATCTTGGTTTACTCCAAGACTCAAGAAGATGATGCCCAACATCTTAACATCATCCTGAGTACACCAAGGTAGAATCAACTATATGCCAATCTATCTAAATTTTAATTCTGGAATGATTAGGTACACTTATTGGGACACATCATCTTGGAGGAAGGTTTGTCCGTGGACCCAGAGAATGTTCATGCAGTGGTTTCTTAGAAGAATCCCAAAAATGTTTTCAATATATGTATTATTTTTCTATTATCAAGCTATTAATAGAGGATTATCCAAGACTATCCTCACTTGGAAGTGCCTATTTAGGGATTTACCATTAATGGAATAAAGTTCTAATGCTATGAATCATGTGAGAATGCTTTCTAGGAGTTAAAGAAGTGGTTGACTACCATGAAGATATTGATCCTACCCAATCTATGGGAGGAGTATATGGTGTTTCATGAAGCATATGGGGTCGAGATTAGAGTAATTTTTATGTAAGGTGGTCGATTGTTGGTGTATGGGTCATGGAAGTTATGTCTTCATGCATGAAACTACCCTATGCATGACCTCGAATTAACTGCACTGGATTATGCTTTGAAGTGTTGGTGGTATTATCTATTGGGTGAAAATTTTAATGTGTATACCGACCACAAGTGCTAAAGGTATATCTTATCACAGCGGGATTTGAATCTCTAGTAGTGGATGTGGGCTGAATATATGAATTTTTTTTATTTTGAGATTTCATATACACCTAGGATAAGAAACAATGTCGTTGATGCTTTAGGTAGGTACAATTAGACTTACGAAGTTCGGGAGTCCATTTTTGAGTGGAAGATTATGGATCTATTGGATGAGATGCTTTTATTGGTACATGTGATCCAGGAGTAAATGAATCTAATATCTGTATTAGTGGAGTCTAAAATTTTGACCTGGATTAGAGATAGGTAGTATGTGGATCTGAAGTGTTTGTCCTTATGATAAATCCTTGAAGGTAGTGAGACACATTTAGATATAACTATATATGAGGATGATATCATCTATGTATTGGGTCATGTAGTTATACCTATTTTCTTGCAAGAGGAGTTGATGTGTGAATTTCATGCCATGAAGTGGGTAGTACGTTTTGGTTTGACTAAAATGTACTATGACCTATATCGATAGTATTGGTCTCCAAACATTAAAAAGAATATTCTAGGGTTTGTGACACTATGTTACACCTATAAATAGGTTAATAAATAACGTCAATGACCTAGTGGTTTATTAAAATCATTTTCTATTACATAGTAGAAGTGGGACAATATTACAGTGGACTATAAGGTGGGCCTCTTGAGGAATCCTTTGAAGAATGATGCTAGTTCGGTGGTTTTGGACCAACTGATGAATGTAGTGCATTTCTTATCTATACAAGATACCTTCTCAGTAGATCAGTTGAGAGAATTATACATTTGAAAGATATTCCATCTGCACAAGGTTCTATGAAGCATAGTTTCATACTATGACTCACATTTTACTTTGTGCTTCTAGAAGGTTTTGTAGAAGGCACATGGTACACAGATTTTACTAAGTACGGTATTCTAACCATAGAAAGATTGGAATTTGAAATGTACTATACAATTTCTTGAGGATATTATTCATACATGTGTCCTAGATTTAGGTGGTTCTTGGGGGAATCACCTAGAATTAGTGGATTTCTCCTATAACAATTGTTATTAAGAAACTATATAGATTTCACCATATGAGGATCTTTATGGTAGTCCATTCAGATCACCTCTATGTGTCGATGGAGTCAACTGAGTTATATTTATTTGGAATGAGTCTCATGTTGGAGGTGTTGGAGCAGGTTACGCAGATTCAAAAATGTATGGTTGTGGATTAGATTAGGCATAAGTTTTATATTGATAGAAGTTGATGACCACTTGAGTTTGTAGTGGTTGATCTTGTGTTCCTTTAGGTGTCGTCTAGATTGGGTCACTATTGGATTTGGAGGTAGGTAATGTTGGTGCCCAAATTTGTTGGACTGTTTGAGGTTGTCGAGAGAATATATCTGGTGGCATATTGATTTTCTCTTCTACATAGGTATAGTGTTATTCATGATGTTTTTAATGTGTCACAACTTCTGTGGTATCACCATAACCCTTCTCATAAGATCTTTGTGGATGATGTTGAGCTTTAGATCAATGCATCCTATTAGGAGCATTTGATGTGTGTTGTGGATCACAGTGAGAGATTTTTGTTGGGAAATACCATTTAGATAGTTCATGTATTGTGGAAACATGGGTAGGTTTAGGAGGAAACATGAGATATATAAGAAGATATTCAGGCTTAGTGGCCTGATATTTTTTCCTCAAAATCTTAGAGATACTTCAGAATACATATCAAGGGTGGGATGTTATAAGGTGGGTAGATTTTAATATCCCTACCCTTTTAGAAGATGTATAGATCTCTTTTATAAGTACTATTTTCCCTTGTTTTGGTTATAATTTGGTCGATTCATGTGTTTGATGTGTTTGGGTGAAATTTGGATGTTTTTGGAGTGTTTTTGGAGTGGTTTTGGGAAGTTTATGGTTGGCGTACAGTTTTCCCAAACTATGTACCCTACCCCAAAAAACCATGCAACCCCAGATATAGGTGGGTTTAATGGTCTCCACATGGTTTTTCAAACCATTTTCCCTCTTAGTAGTAACTGTGTGACTGCTAATTGAGGTGCATGGTTATGTTACATGGTTTAGTAAAACTGTGCACCTCGTATAGGTAATCGTGAGTGCGTGGTTTAATCCTATGAAAATTAGTTTTATAATTAACAAACCCCCAACCTTCACCCTAATTTCACCCAAATAGACCATAAAGATCTTATCTCATTTTTCAAGGATCATGAACAGATTCAAAGTGATTTAGAACACTATTCTTGGAGAATAAAATATTTTTTTGACAGATCTGTATCTCTCCAGGTAAAATATTTTAATCCTAATTGGTTTCCTCATTCTCTCCAACCTTTCCATCATATTTTTAAGGGATTTTTTCCTCCTTTAGTGATGGATATATATTTTTATATATCTTAATCCATTCAATTTTTAATCTAAGTGTTGGATCTAGATATGGTTCTTCATTGTGAAATTGAATGGTCAGCTTTAATTTGGGGATTTCTATTGGTGAGTGTTTGTCAACGATCTTGAGGATGGAGGTATAATTTGAAAATCCCATAGTCTTGATTTAATTACATGTATGTAATTGTGAAATCTCAATTTCCATGATTGGTCAATTTCATCTAGAATTTATTTGATTAAATAGAATTTCCATGTGATAGTTGAATGGGTTGAATTAGGGGCAATTGTAATTGGTTGAATTTTATTAATTTATTGGTTAATTAATTAATAAGAATTATGTGATTATGGAATTGAGGAGATATTTGGATTATGAGATTGGATAACTAAATGGGATTGTGTAATTGGTTAATTGATGTAATATTTAATTGGTTGATAATTGGAATTGAGAGATGTTTGACTTAACTGTTAAGGGATAATGGGTTATGTGAATAAATGTTAACAGATAGTTTAATGGTGAATATTTCATATTATTCTATGTGATTAAAGTGAAAAATTGTGATTGATTTGATAATTTAAATGGTATATCATGATTCTAATTATTGGCTAGAGAGTAAATGTTTATTAACCATGTTAAATGTGATATGCGTGATATTTGTGATTGATTGAGAAATGATGTGTGGGACACAGAATGATGCTCTAAGTACCCATGAGGAGCTATACATGGAATTATAGACCCAAAAACATGCATGTGATTATTATTTTATGGGAAATGGACTGATTTTCCAAATACCCATGGGGTCTGGGACATGGAATGATGCTCTAAATAGCCATGGGGTGCTAGATATTATGTTCTATGCCCCTGAGATTGGAATTTGAATATGGTTCCAAATGAATGTGATATGAAATAGAATAATTGGATAATTAAATCTCATGTCATAATGAATTTTGAATTGAATATGTGATGTGGTTTAGACTCTATCATGGATGAAGTAGGTATTGACGGTTCGGGTGTCCTTAGGAACCCAGGAATTTATGTGGTTAATTAGGGAATAATAATATTTGATAATTGTTTAATTTATGAATTTTACTTTATTATTTATACAATTTTATACAATATTATTGACAAGATATTTTTTATACATAGTTGGTGGTGTTCTACTAAGTTGTGCTCACACCAAACTCGAGATGCCTGATCGGTACCCGAATAGACTTCATGTTTGTAGGATTTGATAAAGGGAGAGATCCCTATGTTAGATGGCTAGTTTGGGTTGGATAAAGGTTTAGGGAACTATATTTGGTGTTGGGGCCCACTACATGAATTCAATGTGCCTTTTTTTGGGTTTTTCATTAAACACTTAAAGATTATTATGGAATTAAATATATACTATTTTGGTCTGGTTATTGTATCTATATTTTGTCTTATCATGTGATATTAGTTTGTTTTAGTTATGGAATTTAGTTTTGTTATTCAATTGGATATTTTTTATTTATTTATATTTTTGTGTTTCTTTGATAAATAAAGGATAGTATCCTCATGATTTGTATGAGACCCTAACTGCTAATCGGAAGCCTCTGTCATATAGGGAGGCACACCTGAGGTCATGTAACCAACCAGCTCAGTGCGCCAGTGTGTGGAACCTTGGTCGGGACATCATACTTACAGTACTCATGAATGTGTCTATGTAATATATTGATTATTCATCTAAATTGTATAATATCTATATTTGAAAATATTGGGCCGTTATAGTTGGTATCATAGGATAGGTTTAGATAACCGTTGGAAACTAAGATGGTAAAACTTTAGTAAGAACCCTTAGGATAATCCTAAGTATAAGAGAACATCATATGTTATGGTAAAGAAAGAATTGATGTTTCTTAGAAATACATCTCTATATGGATATTACAAGTGGATTTTATTCTATAATAGAGTAACATATGGGTAATAACTCTAAAAAGGTGTGTCCGGATTGACTTGATCATTACCTGGTACACAGCAACATACCTTACTGCACACCTAGTTTGACACTCATGGGGGATATTCTTTGGTTAATCACATTTTGTTTATGAATGATCAAGAAGGATTTAAATAGATAATTATTATGGATGACTTAGGTTAAACCAAAGGTTTCATAGATTTAAAAGAAGTTGTATTGATTTAGATATCCTATAAATTATATTTCAGACAATATGGTTTCCCAATACGATTATTTTTTCTCACACTGAGATTTTTGGTTTAAGTAAATGGTGGGAACTAGAAGTAATTGGGATAAAATTTAATGTGATGGAAAATTTTCTAATGAATATCCAAATGGTATGATGACTAGAGTGAAGGATATTTTGATTATGCCTAATCTGTTATCATGGAACATGATTAACAACAAGAACCTTAACCAACTATCAGACTCGCCAAAGAAGATAAGGATAGATATCTATGAGTATTTGGGTAGTGTATACTATGGAGAAAAGAAGAATAGGTTTCCTATATGTCACAATTGTGGGAAGAATCACTCAAGGGAATGTCTCAAAGGGGTGGAAAGATGTTTTAGTCCTGGAAAAGAAGGAGACAAAGGAATTAATTTCTATGGAAAAAATAAAAAAAATTGTTAACGCAATGGATGAGAATAATGGTCTCCCTAAGGTATCATAAACTATTTAATTTTTTAAATGTGAAAAGTATGGGAACTATATGAATATATTTCTTAAGGGGAAATGTTGTGAAGAGAATCAGTAAGGTCTTATGAGTAATCATTTTGTTATTGATGATAAATATATTATGAATGACATATGAAAGGAATCATGTCTTATGGAATAAGATGAAGAAGCCTAGTCGGTGGATTAAGGATGAGGTGGAATAATTGAAGTGTTTATATATTGTAATTGTATAATTATGTTATATGAATCATGATATATATAAGGTTTGTTTATAAAAAAATAATTAACTATTTTCTAGAATATGTTGAATCGTACTGGTGACCAAAAAATTGATTTAACCAAAATCTGATATTTTAAGGAAACAAATGATTAAGGTAAGATAACCCTTAATATGTTCCTGATATTGAAAAAAATAGTGTTTAGTTTAGATAAAGAGATTATTGAAATGAATAAAGTAAATTGGATAGTATTTATGTCTTTTCAACTAATTAGTTATTTAATAAAAAGTAGTGGAGTTTATGGCATTTTGGATTCATGGTATATATTCAATAATATATGGATTTATTTAAGTAATTACAAGAGAGTGAATTTTTCAAAGCATGCATGTTTTCTTTATGGTTTTATGGTAATCCGTGTTATTGTCATATTTCTCAAGAATATAAGATAAAGGTATTCACATATTTGGTATTTGAAAATTAATAAATTCATTATGATATTTGTGGGATTAATGTTAAGTTAGTTTTGGAAACATAGTAACCTTCTTAAAAAATAATTTTTTAAGGGCCTTAAGGTAAACCATTTATGAAATAGTTTAAGTTTAACGCTAGATTATTTTTTAAAGATTAATGTGTCATTTCATTATATGAATATTTATCCATATTGGATAACTTATATAAACTATTTTGGTTTTGATTATAAATAGAGATAGAAGAAATTACTTTTCATTCTTTTATAGATCTTATGATCAATTAGTTCTTTAAGAATTAAAAAAATCATCTTTATTTCCTAGAGTAAGATATGACGTTGAAATTGATAAAGTCACAACCAAAGGAAGATATTGTTCATATCAAATGGAAAGAAATCCAGTAAATATATTTTCTCAGGATCCCTATCTTGATAGTGAAAGACTCCATCAACTTTAAGAAAAATATCTTGAGACAAAAATGCTAACCTATTAAGTTCATTTTGGATGGATCAATGACCTTTTAAATCATCATATAATTATGGATTTGTGGTGGTTAAATTTCTCATGAACTTATTTTCTATCACTCTTTATTACTCCTTGGGATTTATTTTTCTCTTCTAAATCTATATTTTAACTTACTGCCAATGTTCTCCCTATGTGGAAACCTAGTTATGTGTTACTTCATGGAACCTTTATGTTTCTAAATTTCCCTTTTTAAGGAATGTTTTATTATTCATTGTATACGATGTGGATTTATATGAAATAATTTTAAAATTTTAAACCATTGATGGCCAAGATGAATTTAGAGGATGAAATTAATTTTAAGGGGGCAGAATGTAACATCCTGAGATTTTATAAAATATATTTTCTTAAAATTAATTTAAATTTTTCAATATATTTATTTATATGAAACATACATTTTAGATTATTTTAGATGCAACAATGAGTTTCTTTGATATCATTCATGACATGTAACACTGAGTATCAGCAAACTGTAAAATAATATTATTTTAAATATGATTGTTACAACTTATCCATTAAATTGGTGAGTATGAATAGTAATAACAAACTTATGAAATATATATTTAAATTTCCTACTCTATATAAACATATTTATAAATTCTTATTAAATTATCAATAAATTCTTTGTAAAGTAATTATATTCCGCAACATGATGTTTTCTTCAAAAAATTGATTTTTATTTTTTTTCATGAGAAAATATTATAATTAATTTATAGAGATTTCATAAAATGTAATTGATAAAATGAAATTAATTTTTGAAATCATCATATAGAAATTAAATTATGCTAATTTTTTAGGATTTTTTGGAAAATGTTGATTTTGTTAATGAATAGTGAAAATACCAATTTTTTGTAAAACTATCATTTATTTTAAATAAATTAGGTAATTTAAATGCCATGTTATCTTTTAAAGTGATATAATTATTATTTAATTATATTTAATCCACTTATTTACTTTTAAATCAACTTTATATTGGATTTTATTATATTTTATTTTTGGGTTTAAAAAATAGGTTTTTCTGAAAACTCTTTTAAATTGAATAATGTTTATCCATATTAATTAATTAAAATAATTCATACTGATAAATATTTTAAATAAAATTTATATATTATATATCAATAAAATTTAATTTATATTCATATAATGATAATTATTATACATAGAGTTAATATAAAATCATTTTGTGCTTGAACAATACACTTCTTGAAAACCCACTTTTTCGTCACGCCAGTGTGTTTAGTTTTAAATTTAATTCGGTTAGTTTTTTGAAATTAATTTGATAAAATGGGTTTTATATTTGGAATTTGAATAATTTATATCATCTAATAAGTTCAACTTGTTTTTTGACCATAATGAACAGTGAAAATATTAAAAATTATTTACTCTAGTTAAGGTAAAAATGGAAATACCACGTGTTAAAATAAACATATAAGGGTTGAAATTACTCAAAATGTCACTACCCGGCCTGAAGAGGCCTGTTCCATTACTCCCCATTCCCACCTTCAATATTCTAGTGGTTGGAGACTAGTGTCGAGTAGGCATATCACATAGATTTGAGGCATTTTCTTAAGTTACATGTACGCACACACCCACAAACACCTCGATGAAATAGTGTAGATATATAAAAAGCTGGAAACTAAAAATTAATTCATATATCTCTCTCAAACAAGATTATAACAAAATTAATGAATTTGTAAAACTATAAAAACAAAAACTCGCCAAAAGAAAACTATAAAAGCATCCAAGTTACTCGGAAGGAGGGGATTGTTGTCAAATGAAACTATCGGAAAGCCCCTCAAACTAGCTCTGATAAACACCTCAGTCGGTCTAGCTCACTAAGCTATGCCTACCTAGAGTCCTCCAGGGAATCTATCTAAAATCTTGTGGTCCTCAAAAGACACATCACGTGTGGAATTTTTTTTTGGAAATGGTGAGTATAAAAATATTCAATAGTCTCCCCCAAAAACCCAAAATAAAAGGGAGAAACTAAAAGGAAATAGTCTGTTCAACATAGCTATAGGGAACCCAATAGACATAGAAACTTCATATCTAACCATCCTTGGATATACATGACTACTCATATCATTCCATAAGAGGTGAAAACCCAAACACATGACAACACCATAAGGACTCCCAAAATCACCTTGATATACTCATCTCAGACTCTAGGTCTCATGAGGTTTTGACCTAATAGTCGGTGATAAGATTCTACTTGAGGCTCTAATAGTAATACAAAACTAGGAGAGTTCACTCCATGATCCTAGCTATCCTAGATGGCACTTGTCAAAGATATACACACCATTGGGAAAAACAAACTAGGTCCATCTCTAGTTCCTAACACCAGAGGCCCTGTCATCACTAACTTGTGCCTTACACAAGGATATAAGAACCCAAGTAGAGAGGACCACCCCTCACCATTTAACACAGTTTAGGGAGTATTGCTCCATAATATCCACCACATGCATCCTCTCAAATGAGAAATATTAGAGGGACTCACACCTCACCACTACCCTATAGTCTAGGGAGTAGTAGCTCCTAACTAACTCTCAAAACCTCCTTCACTTCTATATAAAGGGCATGCACTGCAACCCATTAAGAGAGCACTGAATTCTAACCAGGTATTTCATGCAACAAGTCAAGGAGCATAATCCTCATAACTATACTCAATAGACATTGAATTACAACTCTAAAAGAGTACTTATTCCCCTATTCTGCTCAGATATAGGGGCGAAAACTCAAAGGATAGAGTACCCAAACCCTGGTATGATAGGGGAGTACCACTCTATGGCTAGTGGACCCGCACCCAGATCTGACAAGGGAGTAAAACTCTACCATCTTGATTACTATGGGAGACCCACACCCTGACATGATAGGGGAGTACCAACATCAAGCAAGAGGACCCGCTCCATGGTACATCAGTTATGTACTAACTCTTCCAGAAAAACATGTATAGAGGACCCACACCTTGGTATTGTAGGGGATTACCAACTCTAAGGATAGAGTACCCACACTATAACATGATATATGAGTACCCACCCAATCTATACATCGCGTCTAGAGGATCTGCACCCTGACAGAGCAGAGGATTACTAACTCCATGGGAAAAGGTCCCACACCCTGGTCTAATAGGGGATTACCTAATCTATTTGTCCAATGAGTATGGAGGGAATGAGCTTCAGCAAAGCAGAGGAGCACTATCCAACTAAACAAAAAAAATGGGGAACTCGTGCTCTAATCCATCAGGAGAGTACCAACCCAGGAAGAACTAACCAAACTTATAGAACCCCATCCCAAAACATGGGGATTCTCATCTCTAAAAAAGCATATAGGTAAGGGAAACCATCACCATATTGCCACAGGGGAGTACCCATCCTAGCATTTCTCTTTATAAACCACACTGATCTACAGCATCAGTCAAGCACTGCTGCATAAGTGTCTTGATAGAAATAATACACCATGTATCTAATAGGACAAAATGAATTCCACCATCAAAATCTACGTGGAAAACTAATCATGATAGGATACTTACAAGCCTGAATCTGAGTTCCATTGAAGTAGATACGGAAGACGGAAGATCTCAAGAATATCTCAAAGAAAGTACAAGGAATGCACTAGAGGCCACATGGTGCATGGACTCACCCAGGAACCTAGTCTTTTCTCCCATTTACATATTTTTTCAAGCCATTTAGTGGTATATAGAATGTACAACTCGCACACGGTGTGTTCCACTTCACCTGGTCCCTGGCCGTGTTTCCTCTTCCACAAGGATCGGCCAGTCGTGTCCCTTACATGTCGTGCATCCCATACTACATGACATGTTCAGACTAAATATCCACCTGGACATGTGGTTTTCCCATTCCCATGTATGTAACCCCAATTCTGTGTGCTTTAACATGGCCATGTACTTTCACATGGCTTCCCTAGGTTATGTCCTATTACCACACAAAAAGGGGTCACTACACGACATGTAACCCCAATACACAGTGTGTAGACCACAAAATTCATCTTCCAAAAATAGGAAGAGCTACACTATGTGTCTCAATAGAATACACACCATTTAGATGGTAATTCTAGTCGAGAATTACCCTCAAATTTTAGGTTCTGGGCATAGCGAAAGCATGTAATGGGTGGTGCCCAAATTTTATTTTTTCCATGATCAATTATTGATTCGAGATTTTACACAATGTTAAACATCGTGATAAATGGAATTAAATAAAAGAATATATAAAAAGTATAAAATGACAGAACTTGATAAAGGATCATCACATATTATTTATAATTAATTTAATTAAATAAAGAATTACCTTTGTTGGAGTTCTTTCTTTGTTGATGGATCTGACAACAGATTTGAGTTATAGCATCATTTCTTTGTAGGAATCAATTGTAGAATTTATCTAGTAGTGATCCACACATTTTCCATGAATCTTCAGACATCATTGATGGAATATTTGGGTGCTAACATGGTAGATCCTTGTGCTTGCGTCATCCACCTCAGATCACCTCGAGAATCGCTTCCAACGCATTCTTATGGATCTCTCTTGACTTGATAGTGGAAGGTGGAAGAATATTTCTCTCCATTATTGGGAGCATTCATGGACAATGGAGCTCTCTAGGTCTTGAGAGGATTCTCCAAATCCATTGTGCGCATCCAAAAAAAATGATTTGTCTTTTTGAAAAAATAAAACAACTAGGTTTATATATCGCTACGGTTAAAATAAAATAATCGAATAGGTGCCTTAATTTTTTATTTAATCCAAGAGAAAAAACCATGTCAAATAATAATAATATAATTATTTTTATTTCTCGATGTGAACTTAACTTTTAAATTAAAATTAAATATTATTTAATCAAATAATATTCAATATTAATTATTTACTCACTAGACCATTTAAAACTGGTATGTCATTACTCCACCATATTGATTAGACCTTGAATAATGACTATTTACATATTAAATAAATATTACTTCATTATTCCCCAATAAATAAATAATTATTATAATAACTAAATTGAAATTAAATATTTATTAAGTAGTCCGTTCAAATTATACTCTCCCGAATAACTGGTGACATGATATATGTAATCAAGAAAATATGAATAATTATTAAACCACATGTGGGAATAATATTTATTCAACTTTTGAAATAATAAATCATAATATATTATTTAACTGAGATTCTAGATACATTTAGTGTGGGACCCTCTCGGTCTCTTTGTTGGTGGCATTAGGAGAAGTAGCCTAAAATACAAGGTTAGAATCAGTAAAAGGAACAAATAGATAAAGAAGTTAATGTAGAAATGACATGTTTCCTCATACATAATATTATTGTGTAATATAATCCCTTTATCGTGATATCTCTAATCAAACAGTTTGAATATAGGTGCCATTAAACAATGTTCTCGATGTCTCTTTCTTTGATTTCCCATAAAATGAACTCGAACACCATTTCCATGGATTTATTTAGGCTATATCATTTAGCTCAAAGGGCCTAAGATATCAACTTCCATTAAAATAGAATGTAAAAATCATTTCTCTCATTATTCAATAATGCAATATTACTCGTGATGTTCCCAATGTATCCTACCTCACCGGGAACATATGTTCTCACCTTTTCTTTAATACTTATAAGTGTGTGACACATAATAATAACAAACAATAATATTAAATTTTAAGGACCAATGCACATTTCCATATATAATAACATCTAATGACACACATAAATGTGGATTTCCTATTAGTGGGTCTCGTTCTCATAATATCCTACTAGATATGGCCAAGGGATTAATCCATGAGAATGTGCCTCTAAGTCCTATATGTCTCCACCCCTAATATATTGTATCATTTGTGTCCCTAAAATGATATCATCTAGATATAGAACATATATTAATAAACCACTTATAACATCATGATTTTTCTTCAGCATTAAGTAGTATGTGATAATTTCCTAAGAGTAGTTGTCCCACCAAATGGTCATAGCCCTTCTCTGCTATGATTATAACCCAGAAGTGTTACGACACTATTCTTGAATATATGTTCTATAGAAAGATGATATCATTTTAGGGACACAAAATATGTAGGCTATCTGGGGTGGAGACTCCTAGGAATTTGAGGCACCTTATCCCCATGTATTCCCTTGGTGATGTCCAATAGGATATTATGATAACGAGACCCGACATTAGAAAATACACATTTATGTGTGTTATTAGATGTTCCTATAATTGTATGTGTGTATTGGTACTTATAATTTCATATTATGATTAATGAGTATTATGAGTCACACACTTTGATGTATTAATGAAAATTGTGATGAAAAATGTTTGCAGTGAGGTATGATATGTTGGGTGCATCATGAATAATATTACATTAATAAATAATGATGAAAAGGATTTTTCCCTCCTATTTTAAAATAAGTCGATATCATAGGACCTTTATAGAAATTATATAGCCTAAATAAATATATGGCAATGGTATTTGAAAGGCAAGTTCATTTTTTGGGAAATCAAAAAAAGATACATCGACCACTTTGGTTAATGGCACCCGCATGCAACCTGCTTGATTAGAGATATCACAATAAATGTATTATATTACACAGTAAGCATCCTTATGAGGTAACATGTCATTGTGGCATTAACTTATTTCTATATGGGTGCCTTGGCATGTTTCTAGATGCTAACCTTGGACTTTAGTCTACTTTGCCTAATGCCAGTGAGAAAGATGCCTATAGAGTCACACTGTAAGTGTATCCAGAATCTGAGTTATATAATTTATTATTATTTATTATTTAACAAGTTTAATAAATATTATTCCCACACATGGTTTAATAATTATTCATGTTTTCTTATTCGCATATATCCTAACAGCAATTATTCAATAGAGTATAATGTGAGTAGAATACTTAATAAATATTTATTTGTTATTTAATGAAACTTTTATTTATTTATTTATTGGATAATAATGTAGTTATATTTATTTAAAAAATATATAGTCATTATTCAAGGCCTGATAAATATTGTGGAGGAATGGGGGACCATGTTTAAATGGCATGATGAGAAAATAATATATACTGAATATTATTGGATTAAATAATATTTAATTTTAATTTACAAGTTAATCATATGTTGAGAAATAATATTATTATTATAATTATTATTTGACATGAGGTTTTTTCTAGGATTAAATAAATAATTAAGGGAACTTGTATAATTATTTTATTTTAACCCTAACGTTGTATAAACCCAATTATGTTATTTTCTCAAAAAAACCAATTCATTTGTTTTGGTTGTGCACAACGGATTTAAAGAATCCATTCAAGACCAAGAGAGATTACTTCTCCAAATACACTACTAATAACGGAGAGAGATACTCCTCCACCTCCCACTCTTATGTCAAGAGAGATCCAAGATAATTATTTGGAAGTGGTTCTCAAGGTGATCAAAAGAAGATGGTGCAAGGGCAAGGATATATCATCCTAGCATCTGGAGATTCCTTTGGTAACATTTGGATATTCTTGGAACACATTTGGATCACCTCTAGAGGGAATATATACTTGATTTCTACAATGAATCAATGCAAAAAATGTAGACTTGTTGTTCAATCCATCAATGAAGAAACAATTCCAACAAAGGTAATTCTTTATTTAATTAAATTAATTATAAATAATATGTGATGATCTTATCTCTAGTTCATGTGTCTTATCCCATATCTATATTCTTAAATTTAATTATATTGATCACAATTTTTAATATTTTGTAAAATCTCATATTAATCATCAATCATGGAAAAAAGAAAAGTTGGGCACCAAACATCGCATGATTCCACTACTCCCAAAACCTACAAGTGGCATTAGAGTGGTCAAATAATTATTTTTAATTTTTTAATGATCGTTGGTGATTTTTTCATTTTTAATTTAGTTTTTCAATTCAAGATTAATCATTCTTTTAATCTGAATTGTGAGATCTATTTCTTACTCCATTATTTCTTATAGATCTAATCAAATTGATTAATTTTAAGATTGAAATAAAATTGAGGATCTCATCTAGAGGTTCCAAGTATTCAGGCCAGATAACACAAGAGTACACACCATGTAATTAGAATTACACAATGTGTACTTGTGGTTAATGCATCAGGAATTAATTTGGTAATTAATTTAAATAGAGTTATTTGATTACACATGGTGTACTAAATACCTTACACCACATGTTGACCGGGCCATCCCAGCACATAGTCATCCGGATTACATGTGGTGTAGCCCACATACTTGACGTTTAGTCCCTTTGAGTCACAGATAGGTTGTGTATTACCATACATTTCTTACCTGACTAGTGATAGTGTAATTCAGATATCAAGTGGCATGTATCTCATTTTACATGCAGTGTACTCCATTTTTGAGGTATGTTTTACATGTTGAGTCCCTAGTAATTTACCTCAGATAGATGATGATATATGTACACACCTTATAGATCACTTGTAAACACTAAGTACTTATACCAAATTACAAATATTTTAAAATTTGTTTATTATATTATGTAAACCTTGATACATGTTCTCGTGTGTAGTCGTTAAGTTGATAGGAAACACCATGTGATGGGTTTTAATATTTATATATATATAAATATATATAAATGTTTTATTAATATTTTAATAATGTTCATATATGAATAACTAGTATGAGTCGTATTACAGTTGTTACTCAACATGCATTGAAGCATAACACAGGACTAAAAAATGAGGTAATTCATGTAATAGTACTCATAATGAAAGTATGTGATAATTCATGTATTACATATGTCACAAAAGGTAAAATTATATATGAGTATAATATATGTTTGGTAGATTTTAATGGGTATTCATTGTGTTTCCTCTAATTTACATTTATGTACACAGTTAATTTTAAATGAATTTATTTAATTTTTAAAAAAATATAATGGTTGATAATCTCAAGGAAATTAATATAATAATGAAGATAAAATAATTGAATAATTAAAGATAATAATTAATTGATTCAAGAGATATTTATCTTAAATAAGAATGATCAAGAATTGAATAGTACTTTTATTATATGTGTAATTCATTGCATGTATGTGGATGATCATGATCTAGATCATACCATTGTATTTGACTAGTTTCATTTAACTAATTATTAAATAAATTTTTTGTTCTTCATGCCTTATCTCCTCTTATTAGGTAAGGGCATGTGTTCCTATGGTTTCTTTTATGTAAACCCTTTTCCCCTCACCTTCATGTGAGTAAAATCATATATAATGGATGGAGCTCCCAAGCTAGTGGAGGTTGTTCAAGTTTGTAGCTAAGGTGAAACCGATCCAAGAGAGATACAAAGGCATACAAGTGGAAATCTATAATACAAACCTTAATTAGTTCAAGGTGTTCTTTACCTAGGTCAACGGTAAGTTTATCAACCGCTAGATAAACTAACCATTAGTAAAGATCATTATCATACCAATTTAATATTTTATTTATGTCTAGTTGTATGGTTATTTCATTATGGATTTTTCTCATGATCACATAATTAATGAATTAATGACATGTGAGATAGAACTAAAAAAATTGGATTATATAGAAATATTATCTAATATATGGTTAATCACTCAAGTAAACACACTTAATATTAACAAGAATGTGATAAAGATGATAATTGGAAATTTATTAATAAAGTGATAAAATCCCCCAATGAAATATTAATTCGGTATATCCTTCTACTACATTGATTAAAATCAAACCGTAGTTCAAAGTGCTTGACCTGCCAAATTTAGGGTACTTTAAATTATTGTTGAATTATAACATGAAGTTTCGGGTTGAAATAACTTAGTTAACATCAATGTTTGACTACCAAAGTAGGACATGGTGTAACTGAGAGGCAAAGGTTGAGGAAATCAAATTTAAGGAGTTCATGATTGGGGATCCCACTCAGAGGATCAAGGAACTGTGAGTTAATGTAGTAGGAATATGGAATGCCTACCTAAAACCATTCAAGAGGCTTGACCAACCAAATTTGGGGTAATTATAAAGGGAATATGGATCCTTTCCACTAGTATTTCCAAGAAATGGGATATTTTGAATCTAATGGTGAGGTCTATTTCGTTTTGATAAAATAGTGGAATGAAATCTTCCTATTTTATCAAAACCCATGGGTTTTGGACTACGGTTATATATTATACTTGATGTTTCCATGGGTTTTGATAAAATAGTGGCATGATATAAAAATTATGAAAACTTTTCACCAGATTCCATGTTTAAATCCATCAGAATTATACTTGTTATAGCATCTTACCATGACTATATTATTTGGTAGTTGGATGTCAACACTACATTTTTAATGGGAACCTTTAGGAAGATGTCTATATGACACAACCAGAAGGGTTTGTGACTCCGGGTGATGCCATGAAAATTTTCAAGTTTCATATATCCATTTATAGATTAAAGTAAAAATACATGTTAAGGAATATTCGATTTGATGAACCCATAAAATAATTTGGATCTATTAAGAATGAATTTGAGTAATGTGTTTATAAGAGGTTTAGTGGGAATGCGGTTGTTATCCATGTAGTATATTTTGATGACATTTTATTGATTAAAACCGACATACCAGTCTTACAATAAGTTAAGGACTGGTTAAAAAAGTATTTATCCATTAATTACTAAGGTGAAATAGCCTACATTCTAGGAATCGAGATCATTCGTGATACATCCAATAGGCTACTTGGACAAAGTGAAAGTATATATGTTGACTAGATACTAAATAGATTTAATATGGAATAATCCAAGAGGGGATTGGTTCCAATGTCACTTGGTTTACATATTTCTAGGAAAATGTTTCCTCACTCACAACAGGAGAAATAGAGAATGAATATGATCTCATACACTTCAATGATAGGATCAATCATGTATGTCATGTTATGTATTAGACTTGTTGTAACCTATGCATTGATCATGGTAGCCATATATCAGAAAGATCCAGGAGAATAGTATTGGACTACGATTAAGGATATCCTTAAGTATCTTAGAAGAAATAAGTATTTGTTTATGGTGTATGGAGGAGATGAGGGACATGAGCCTCAGCCTAGTTGGTAAGGACTCCTTAAGTGAATCCCAGACCCCTGGGATCAAATCCAGGCAGACGATAATTTTCGGGCACTGTATCAGTACTGTAGCAGTACTGTAGCGGGAACTGTAGAAGGCATTGTTTGGCACTATAGTAGCCAGAAATATTCCCCCGTTTGGGCCTTCAGGTCATCGATTTGGTCCCCGAGTCCTTTAAGGCCTTCAGGCCACCCAGGCCTTCAGGTCAGTTAGGCCTTCGGGCCACCTCAAGGCCTTCGGGCCACCTTAAGTGCAGATACAAACTAGACAACCTACAAGGAACAAACTTTCGAAGGAGGATAAGCAAGGAGCTTTAACCATAGAAGAATCTAAATGTATTACAATAATGAGAGGGTATGGAACCTGCCATCAGGACAAGCATACGAATGTACAGGAAACCCTAGACAAATAGCCATGAAAAGGTGGAGAGCTGATTTCAAGATGAAGATGCTAGGGAGGAGCAGTTCCAAGTAGTTAGTCTAGTTTGTATTTAATATTTGAATCCTACGGGAAAGGAATTTCTCTAAGGCCTATGATCCATTTAATACTTACACCTACGGGCCTTGTAAGGGTTCCACCTCACCCCTTGAAAGGTGGATTATCAAAATAAATAAAAAAATGAAGGCCTTCTGGCCATTGGAGGTGGAGGAGATGAGGAGCTAGTCATCAGGGGTTATAGTGATGATAGTATTTAGACAAATCAAAATGATATGAAGTTATAGTTGGGCTATTTTTTCTATCTCAACAGTGGATCTGTGAACTTAATGATTTCAAAGTAGCCATTTTTCTCTAATTCTACTGTGGAGTTTGAGTATATCATGGCTTCTTATGCAACCATGGAATCAATTTGGATTCAAACTTTTAACAAGATCGTTATGTGGTACCCTGTAGTAATACTGCAATAGTGTCTCTTTTAAAAGACCAAATTTCACACCAATGGATAAGAAAATATACTCTGAAAGTATAACCTATTAAGGGATTTTAATCAGAGGGGTGAAGTTGTAGTAAGTAGAGTACCCAAGGAAGAGAAAATGGTGACCCCTTGACTAAAGGTATATCTCAGCAGAAGCATGAGTATCATGTAAGAGATATTGGACTGAAGGTTTTTAGTAGTTTTTTATATTTCAATTGGGATTTTTCTAAAGGTTTAATAATAAATAATATTATATTATTTAATTGAGATTCTGGATACACATAGTGTGTGACCCTTTATGCATTTTTCTTAGAGGAATTAGGAAAAGGATCCTAAAGTCCATGGTTAGAATCTATAAACATGACATGGTAGCCATAGAGAAATAATTTAATGTCATAATTACATGTTTCCTCATATGGATTCTTACTGTGTAATATAATCCCTTTATTGTGATATATTAAATCATGTAGGTTGCATGCTAGTTCCATCAACCAAAGTGCACGATGTCTCTTTATTTAATTTCCCAGAAAATGAACTTTTCTATCAAAAAACCTAGATATGGATTTATTTAGGATATATAACTTCCATCAAAGGGTCCAAGATATCAACTTCCATTAAAATAGAAGGGGAAAATCCTTTCTCTCATTATTCATTAATGCTATATTACTCACAATGCACCCAATGTATCATACCTCATTGTGAACATCTATCATCACGATTTTCATCAATACATCTAAGTGTGTGACAAATAATAATCATTAATGATAATATTAAAGTATATTTACCAATATAGACATCCATAGATAGAAACATCTAATTACACACATAAATGTGGATTTTTACTGGCAGGTCTCATTCTCATAATATCCTACTGGATATCACTAAGGGCATATACCATGAGAAGGTGCCTCAAATTATTATGAGTCTTCACCCTTAATATCATGTATCATTTGTGTCCCTCAAATGATATCATTTTGCTATAGAAAATATATTAAAAAATAGTGTTTTATCACTTTTGGGTTCTCATCAAAACAGGGAACTTTCGTGACGTTTTAGTGTGACAGCTAATCTTACAACATTATCACATACTATGTCTCACAAAAGAATAATAATGATGTGATAAGTTGTATATTAATATTTAAAACAATGAATATATGTTATTATAAAGTACACATAATCTGGTTCTAGGGCACCAAATCCAACACAGATTCACCCAACTCACCCTGGTTTATCCAAAAACTGACAAATCAACCAAGCAGGGGTCACTAGAAATTGTAATTGGGATCTAAATACTTAAAAATAATAAAGAAGGGGTTTGGGATGAAATCTCAAAACTGCCTACCTAGAGGGTGAAACACTGAAGCTTTGGGTGTATAATGATGCTCGAATCATGCTGCTCCTTGATCTGATGATGATCGGCATCAAGAACTGAGATCTACAGCACCTCATTGCATTGATTCGAACTTGTTTTGGTCATATAAAAAAGAGGATATGATAGTTGGAAGGTTCCTCTATTCATTGTGTGCCCAAATGTGAGGGGAATGGGAATTAAGTTAAGAAATTAATTAAATTTTCATGTAATCAATAATTCCACAACACATCACCTCTCCAACTCACCTCCATCCAAAACTTCTGGCACTAACAACTTTATGTCATGCCTAGGTCAAACATGATGTTTTGAACTCAACTATAATCTCATAATTCTGATCCAAGACTCCACTCAAGATTTATTCATGTTTCAATAGAAACTTTGCGTGTGTGATAAAATATATTTAATATTTTTGAAATCAGTATGATGAGGCTCTTTGGGCCCCAGAATCATATGCTGACTCTGAGCCTAGATTTGGAAATATTCTTAGAAATATTCTAAAATCTTATTGGTCAAACCCAAGTCACTAAATTCTCCCAACCATTAAGGATTTTCATCCCTAAAAAGAGAAATCCTAGGCACAAGGGAAGAAACTGAGCTCTACACTGGAACTCCTATGCCAACGAGCTCACCTGGGGTTCCCATGCTACTTACAAGAACACACTCAAGGAACCCACTCAATCCAAAACACACTCACATCCAGCTCCAACTAGTTCAACATCGTGCAACAAAGCAGAACATGCCTCTTTAGCTATGACAGGTGGAAAATCACCAATCACCATGGTTCATCTACAGTCATGGGGTCTAGAGGTACACCACCTTGCTAACCTGACACAGACACGGACATAATCCAGTATTTTACATACACACTTGGATGAAATTCACAAAAACCTCCTTAGGATTATTTTGTTCAAGGTTGATGTCGAGCATGAGATGGTACCAATGAAAAAAATGGGGGCACCCAGATGTAAACACTAGGTCTTACTGGGCCCTTCGTTAGCGAAGCTCCAACTATAACACAGCACTCCAATACAGAAACTCCTCCACACCCACTAGTGGCATCCCAGCTATGTATGTATGGTAGACAACTAATCCACAATGCAAAAAATCATAGGTTCGAACTCTGCCACTATAGAACGGTTCTAATCAAGGCTCTCTGTAACATACCAAGAAAATAAAGAATAATAAATTTTCATAATTATTAATATTTCTGAATTAAATATTAATTTTAATAAAATGTGGTTTTTATGTTTTATGGCATACCTGATATGAAACAACGAGTTTCTCTGAAATTTTACATTGCACACAAGGCTGAGTCATACTGAAAAATAATAATATATTATTATTTTAAATGGTTGTTAATTCCTAGCCGTTGTAATGGAGGGAATGAACAAAACTAAATACAATATGATAATACATGTTTGTTAAATGTTTTTAAATTTATCCAATAACATTTAGAGGCTTAAAATGTTAATTAATCTAATTTTAAGCATAAATACTCTAATATTCATTAAAAGGTCAATTTACCTCCATTTAATAGAGAAACCTCTTTAAATATAGTTTTGGTCACTTTTATATATTCTATTTTAGAAATTAAAATTATTCTTTAGATCAAAACAACAAAATTTACTTTGGGTAAATTTGTGGTATTTTTCTGAAAAAAATCATTTTTTAATGAATAGTGAAAAATACTGTATTTTAATTCTAAAATACCTTTTAATATAATTTATTTATTTGGATAGATTATTTTTTCTATTAGTTTTAAAATTTAATGAGATTTTATTTTTACCATTTAATCCAGTTTTGATCATTGGAATTAATTTCACTTTGAAATTGGTCATAAACTAGTGTCAATCTTTTGATAGTTAATATTTCTTAAAAAAACGCTTTTTGTTTTGAAAATGGGAATTAATTTTAAATTAATTAATACAACTTCTATGTTTTTAATTTGGTAAAATAGACATCATTTTTGAATTTGGAATATCAAATATAGCTTAGGATTAACTTTTTGGTATTTTTCTTAATAACTTCAATTTTTGATGAATAGTGAAACCACTAAGTATTAGTTAAAAATTGACATTTTCATTTAAATGAAATTGTACCGCTTCTGGGATTTGAATTTTGAAAATATGACATACATTTTTTTTGTTAGTAAGTAAAATGTGGTTCAATAAGTTGAAAACAAATAGGTGAATAGTAATTTTTGACGTTTTTTTACCGCAGTTAAAGGTCAATAGGGTAATTCAAGGTAAAAAGAATATCATAATAATAAAATATTACATTAACACATGTCCTAACGTTATTGGATGAGTCATTTTTCGACCATTGGAATCCTTGGAGATATTTTGGGACCCCATGGAGCCACTTAAGAATGATAATGACACTTTATTTTAATTAACTAAAAGTAAATGAAAAAATAACATAAACAAATAACTTTTAGTAACTTAATTTTTACATAGGGTTATGTAAATTATCTTTTCAACTATAAATATTCTTGTTAAATCTAAAAATATTTCCTACATCATGGTATTTTTTATAATTTTTATACATAAAATAAATAAGATTATTTTTTACACAATAATGATGGAGTGTTTACCTCATTAACAAATGATTTAAATAAATAATATTATAAAGATTAAATAAATATACAAAACATGTAAAATTCTTGTTGGATGATTTTATTTCTACCATGAGTCATCTTATCATTGACTTTAATTAGTGTTTGACCTTTACAAATCTAAAATCATTATATAATAAAATAATATTTTCACACTTTCCTAAAGAGCCCCTCCTCCCCTTATAAAAATATATCACATCTAACCCATTACTCACACCTCTCAAGCCCCTTGGATCGTCCAAAACCTTCTAAAATAACCTCTCAAGATCCCTCTCTTCCACCTATAAGCCTTAAAATAGGCAGAAGGCACTTCAAGAAGTCCTTTTGGTTCAAACCAAAGGGATTTACCCAAAATAAAGGTAACAGTTTCTCTTAAATTCCTTTCTTTTATTTTACTTCTCCAACCCCTAAACTCTTTTTATTCATTATTTTTGTTACAAAATTAGATTCTTAATGTAATAGGGTGTTTTTATGAGAATTATTCAAACTACACTTACACACACCTCCATCTAATGGGTAAAGAACAAGATATTTCTCTGGATAGAAACCTAACACCTCAGAAAATGATGTTTGTTCAATTATCTACTACCGCCTCACATGGTGTCCATTATGATAGAACTGTATTTATATATGATATATATTATGTTTATGTTTTCTTTATGCTTCTATATTTTCCATTTATAGCATACCATTATGGTTTCCATTATAGGTAAACGAAATAATTTCATTTGAGGAAGTGCGGACTACCATCCCCTCAAAGTGATATGAATCATTAATGCCATATGTGGGATGTATAAAGGATGGAGTTAATGATATTATATATGATATTGTACTATAATTATAATATACGCATGTAATATTATGTTTTAATTCCATTAAAATATGAAATAGAAATGGAAGTAGCGTTCATGCGTATGTACGGCATACCGTCTCCATGAACGGTGCATTTCATTTCTTACCTGAAAAAGTTATGTACTATTATAAATACATGTATAAACTGGATATATATGATATATATGTTATCTAAATCATTAATATCATTCTGGATATAATGATCTTTTGACCACATGAACAACTTTTAATTATAAGAAGTCTATTTTTGAATCAAGTACCAAATATCGACAAAACGACCATTAATAACTTAAATGATTACATAATATTTATACATGGTAATAAGTGACTTAAAAGGAATGATAAACTTGAAAAATATTCTTAAGAAATTATAAATTAACTTTGGTTTAGTATTCATGATATTAAAGAACGAACGAGTCAAGTCGGACACAAGGTAAGGGACTTCGTCTCAATCTCCTTTCATTGAGGAATATTTTGTTTTATACACAACTTTCCTTTATATGGGGTATTAACCCATTTGGCTTTGACTTTTATTCAAAAATAATCTTTTCTCTACTAAGAATTTTACTAAATGACAAAATATAATGTTTCTTTTAATGTACGCAGAGACAATGATCTTTCCGTCGCCGTGAGTATTATTTTATCTATGGCTTCATTAAAAAGTAGTAATGTTTTCAAAAGGAAAATAAATACCATGTACTCTTTTACGTATTTTGGTATTGAAAATGGATTTGATAATGGATTTGTTATTTCAATGTATTTAAATGATATATTTTGATTGAAATATGCAAATTTTATCTTTCCATTGTGTTTATTTTATGTGTTATGAATATTTTATGGTTCATGGGAATTATTACGTATATGGGTGGTTCTGTGATAAACATAGGGCGGGTGAGCCTGAGATAGCTCTCCAATGCATTGGATAACATGATAGAGGTAAACGTGAATGTTTCTCCTAAAAGATTTAGATAATATAGTGTGATGGGTATTCCAAATCGGACTCCCTATGTAGTTGTGAATGCTACAACGTAAGTATGTTATGGATGCCACAAGTTACCTTTATGATTTTTGTTTACTATGTAAATATTTTGATTTTATGAGGTATGTTAAAAAGCTTATGTTATGTATGTATTGATGAAATAATGTTTTCTTTCATTGTTTTATAACCCTTATATATATTTTTATGCTCATCCCATGTTTTGAAATGTTTTTCACATGACTTAAAGATGAATAGGGTCAAGGATGGGATCAAGGAAAAGTCATGTCGTCTAAAACATGGGACTAGACATGGAGTCTTTTTTCAAAAGTTTTTATTTTATAAAAAAAATGGAAACGGGGTAGAAGGGTCTACCTTGTAATTTTTGAGATGTAATGTAATAGTTAGGGCCTAATTCTCTAATACTCTAAACTAGAAAAGATCCTCAATGTGAATTATTCATTTAATTCAAGATTATGTAATGTTGAAGGTTGGGTCCTTATAGATGGTATCAAAGATCGGTTTAGACAACTTTAGAAGTTATAATATTGTTAAATTAATGTCCATAAATTAATTTATGGTATGATTTAAGTGATATAGAATTTACATACTACTATGTTTCTTTGCCTAAGATATCTCTGTGTTTAGAATAGTTTCTCGTAGAGGAAATAGGTTAGCTATGATGGGACAACATTTGGAGGAAGACAACCTTCCAAATCAGAAACCTGAGATGGTCAGAATCGGAACTGAATAGTTTTTTGTAGTGATTGCACAGTTGACTCGGGCTATAAATGGTGGTGGTATCCATGAAAGAGATCTTCCAGATCAACCACAAAGGAACATGTCAGTAGAGGATCATTTCATGAGGCAACATCCCCCATAATTTGGAGGATCATCTGACTCTATGCTAGTAGAAGGGTGTATTAAAGAACTAGAGAATATTTTCAATGTTATGGGGTGTTCATAACATCAAAAGGTTAGTCTCACTGTTTACTGTTTTGAAAGTGATGTTGATCAGTGGTGGTCAATGGTGAGAAATATCGGGGATGGTGAGGAGATGGATGCTCTTGATTGGGATGAATTCAAAGATATGTTTCTTGAGAAATATTTTCCTATGGTGGTTCATATTAGGATAGAAAAACAATTCCTAGAATTGAGGCAAGAGGATGACTCAGTGGATTCTTATGAAGCAAAATTCACTCGACTGGCAAGGTATGCTCTAAATTTCATATGAGATCTTGATAGTAAAATCAACCATTTTTACTCAGGATTAAATCCAAAGTATCTATGGGCTTTATCTTCTCATGAGTTCAAAAGTTATGAAAAACTTGTTCGGTGTACGGAGAAGGTGGAAATGGAGTTTGTTGATGATCAGGTCTTCTTTAAAAAACAATAGATTAAGAGGTTGAGGTGGCAGATTAAAGGGAAAAAATATTTAAAAAATTTCTGATGGTAAGAAACATAAGTTTACAGTTTTTAACAATTATGGTAAAAATAATGTTGTGGAATATCTTTGGAATTCCGTTAAGTTCTACCGATGTGGTAAAATGGGACATAAAGCTCGTAATTGCATTGAAAATGATCAGGGTAATGGTGAGACAAAATCTAATTTACAGTCAGTAAAAAAATTTAAGTGAAATTAAATGTGTCATTATGCAAATGAGTGTCCAATGAAGAACTCAACTGAGGTAAAGTAGTCGAACTACAAGCAGAAAGGGGTGGTGAAGTCCTTTGCAACTACTTTAGCAGATGTTGGGCCATCAAATGAAGTAGTATCAGGTACATTGTTTGTTTGTTCAGATTATACCAATGTGTTGTTTGATTCGGGTTATACACATTCGTTCAATTATGATAAGTTTTCTAGTAAATTGGGAATTCCATATCAAGATATAAAACCTGAACTTATGGTAAAAACACTTGGAGGAAATGTTGAGAAAAAAATTATAAGAACCTTCATGTCCTTGTGTGCGGGAAGAATCTACCTACAAACCTTATTGTTTTTTCTCTTGTAGAGTTTGATGTTATTTTGGGTATGGACTGGTTTTCTATTTATCATGATAAGATTGAATATTAATCTAAAGAGGTTTATTTTTAGAAAGATTTTCAGTTTGTGTTCAAAAATGAACCCTTACTTTTAAAAACATATCATGAAGTTGAGGAATTAGTAAAAGATGGAAATTTACATTGTAATAATTGATGAAAACAAAGGAACTGTTCAGATTAATGATGTGTCAGTGGTAAATGAGTACCTTGATGTTTTTTTTGATGGTTTTACTAGTATTATACCTGATCAGGAAGTTGAATTTACTATTGACATAGTTCTTGATACTAGGACAATTTCAAAACCCCCTTATCGAATGGCTCAAATTGAACTTTTAAAGTTAAAGAAGCAATTGAAGGAGTTATTAAATAAAGGTTTCATTCGACCTAGCACATCACCATGGGGTGATCCTGTCTTGTTTGTTAAAAATAAACATGGTTCAATGAGACTTTTCATTGATTATAGAGCATTTAATAACATCACTGTTAAGAAAAAGTATCATTTTCCTCAAATCGATGGTTAGTTTGATCAGCTCCATGGAGCTCAGTATTTTTCAAAGTTTAATTTGAGGTCGGGGTACCAATAGTTGAAAGCAAAGGAAGAATACATTCTAAATACTGTGTTTCGTACTAGATATGACCATTATGAATTTGTAGTTATGCCTTTTCTGTTAAACAATGCACCTACTGTATTCATGGCTCTTATGAATAGAATTTTCTGTGAGTTCTTGGATAAGTTTCTGGTTGTGTTAATTGATGATAGTTTGGTTTATTATAAAAGTAAAGAGGAGCATGAAAGTCATTTAAGGGTTTTCTTGCAAACATTAAAAGAAAAGAAACTATTTTTGAAATTCAGCAAGTGTGAGTTTTGGTTACAGAAAATTTCTTTCCTTAGTCATATTGTTTCTAAAACATGGAATAACTATTAATCATGCTAAAACAAAAGTTGTTAAAGAATGGCCAAGACTCACCAATAAAACCAAGATTCGTATTTTGGAAATACCTTTTAGAAATAGTGATTTTGTAATTTATAGTGATGTTTCGTTGAAAGTAATTGCTTGTGTCCTTATGCAGAATAATTAGGTAATTACTTATGCTTCACATCAGTTGAAACCTCATGAATTAAATTACTCTACACATGATTGAGAATTAGCTGATGTTGTTTTTTCTTTAAAAATTTGGAGGCATCATTTGTATGGAGTAAAATGTGAAATATATACTGATCACAAAATTTTGAAGTATATATTCACTTAGAAAGAATTGAACATGAGAAAGAGGAGATGGTTGGAATTAAGCAAGGATTATTATATCACAGTCCTTTACCATCCAGAAAAAGAAAATAAAGTGGATGATGCTTTGAGTCGAAAAATTAATACTTCATTTACCATGATACGTTTGGAACAATATCCTTTGGTTTTTGATTTTATGAACTTTGGAATAGATGTTTTTGGTGCAAGAAATTCTTCTATTTTGTTTCAGGAGTCAGTGAAATCATCTCTATCAAACAGAATAAAACAAGTGTAGAAGGAAGACAGTGAGTTGTAGAAAAAGGTAGAGTTGGTTCAGAAGGGTAAGTTGCCTAAATTTAACATTTATAATGATTGTGTTTTTAGATTTCAAAAGATATTATGGGTGCCTTGTTATTCACAGTTGAAGAATGAGTTGTTATGTGAAGCTCATAGTTCTTTGTTTTCAGTTCCTCCTGGCAGTACTAAGATATACAGAGATCTTCAGAATTATTACTGGTGGGATGGAATGAAAAGTGATATTGTTGATTTTACTATGAAGTGTTTGACTTGTCTATTGGTTAAAGCAGAGCGGCAGTTACCGAAAGGGATGCTTCAGTCTTTACCGGTGCCAGAGTGGAAATGAGAAAATATATCCACTGACATTGTTGTGGGATTACCGAAGACATCTTGAGGTAATAATGCAATCTTGGTTATTATTGATCGATTGACTAAATCTTCTCATTTACTTCCTATTCGAGATACTTTGTCTCTAGATCAACTTTTTCGGTTTTATGTTAAAGAGATAGTCAGGTTGCATGGTGTTCCCCTCTCCATTATATCTGATCTTGATCCCAGGTTTACTTATAACTTTTGAAAAGGCCTTCAGAAGTTGTTGGGTACTGAATTAAATTTTAGTACAGATTTTCATCTGCAAAGAGATAGGTAGTCAAAACGAACAATTCAGACCTTGGAGTATATTCTATATTCTTCTTCACTAGATTACCAGGGAAGTTGGTACAAACATCTTTCTTTGGTTGAATTTTCATATAATAATATATTTCAGTCCAATATACAGATGTCTCTATTTGAGGAATTATAAGGGAAGCGGTGTCTAACTCCATTTTTTTGGGATGAAGTAGGCTAAAGGAAGTTGATGGGACTGGAATTGGTAGAATAGATGGCAGAAATAGTTTAGTTGATTCAGAAGCACATGAGAATAGCTCAGAGTAGGCAGAAAAGTTATATGGATAACTGGAGGAAGGATCTTTCTTTTGAGGTAGGTGATCAAGTCTTTGTCAAAGTTTCTCTAGGGAAAAGTGTGATGCGTTTTGGTAAGAAGGGAAAGTTGAGTCTGAGGTTCATTGGACCTTATGAAATCCTGGAGAAAGTTGGATCAGTTGCATACTAAGTGTTTTTACCTCCAATTTTGTCCCAGGTACACAATGTTTTACATGTTTCAATGTTGAGAAAGTATATTCCCAATCCATCTCATGTTTTAAGTCTAGATGTAGTTCAGTTGGAAGAGAATCTCTCTTATGAGGAATAATCAGTACAGATTATTGATCAAAGAGTGCAAGTGTTGCGAAATAAGGTAAGTCACCAGGTAATGGTTTTGTGTAAAACCCATATGGTTGAAGAGGAAACGTGGGAATCTGGAAATTATATGAGGGTTAAATACCCCCACTTATTTGATAAGTGAATAAAAATTGTGAGAACACAATTTTCAGAGGGGGGGAAGGATGTAGCATCCCAAGTAAATAAAGAATAATACATTTTCATAATTATTAATATTTTTGAATTAAATATTAATTATACTTTAAATAGGTTTCTATGATCGATGGAATACTCGATATGCAACAACGGGTTTCTTTGAAATCTTACATTGCACACAATGCTGAGTCATACTGAAAAATAATAATATATTATTATTTTAAATGATAGTTAATGCCTAGCCGTTGTAAAGGTAGGAATGAATAGAACTAACTAAAATATTATTATACATGTTTTTTAAATGTTTTTAAATTTATCCAATAAAATTTAGAGGCTTCAAATTTGAATTAATCTAATTGTAATCATAATTACTCTAATATTCTTTAAAAGGTCGATTTACCACCTTTTAATGGGTAACCCTCTTTAAATCTAGTTTTGGTCAATTTTATGTGTTATATTTTACAAAATAATATTATTCTTGAGAATTGGGACATTAAAATTTACTTTGGTTAAATTTTTGGTATTTTTCTGATAAAATTCATTTTTTAATGAATAGTGAAAAATATTGTATTTTAATTCAAAAATACCTTTTAATATAATTTTTTTATATGGATAGATTATCTTCTTAACTTTTTTTAAAGTGTAATTAAATTATATTTCTAACATTTAATCCAATTTTGGTCATTTTAATTAATTTCACTTTGAAATTGGACATAAACAAGTATAAATATTTTGATAATTAATATTTCTTAAGAACACGCTTTTTGTTTTGACAAAAAGTATTAATTTTAAATTAGTTAATCCAACTTCTATGTTTTGAATTTGGTAAAATAGACATAATTTTTTGATTTCAGGATATCAAATATATCTTAGGCTGAATGTTTGGTATTTTTCAGGAAAAACATCAATTTTTGATGAATAGTGAAACCACTAAGTAGTAGTTAAAAACTAACTTTTTCAATTAAATGAAATTTTACCGCTTCTGTGAATTGAATCTCGAAAATCCGACATACTTGGTTGTTATTAGTATGTAAAATGTGGTTCAATAAGATGAAAATATTTTTTGGTGAATAGTAACTTGTGACTTTTATTTACTGTGGTTAAAGGTAAATGGGATAATTCAAGGTAAAAAGGATATCATAATAATACAAAATTACCTTAACACTTTTCCTAAATTTATTGGATGAGTCATGGACAACCATCGTCATCTTTCAGCCTATTTTGGGACCCCAGGGAGCTACTTAAGAGTGATAATGACACTTTATTTTTAATTAACTTAAAGTAAAGTAAAAAATGACATAAACAAATATTTTTTAGAAAAATTAATTTTTACATAAAGTTATATAAGCTATTGTTTTGACTATAAATATTATTTGGAAAGGTAAAACTATTTCCTACATCATGGTATTTTTTTTTTATAATTTTATGACATCAAATAAGTAAAATTATTTTTTTGACAGAATAGTGATATAGTGTTTACCTCATTAATAAATAATTTAAATAAATAATATTATAAAGATTAAAACAATATCCAAAACCTTTCTAATTATTATTGGATTATTTTATTTAGACCATGATTCATCTTATATTCTACTTTAATTAGTTTTGGACCTTTAGAAACCGAAAATCATTATATAATAAAATAATATTTTCACACTTTCCTAAAGAGCCCCTCTACCCCCTTATAAAAAGCCCTCACCTCTAACCCATTACTCAAACCTCTCAATCCCCTTGTCTCATAAAACCCCTAACCAAATAATCTATCAAGATCCCTCTATTCCACCTATAAGCCTTAACTTATGTAGAAGGCACTTCAAGAAGTCCTTTTGGTTCAAACCAAATGGAGTTACCTGAACTAAAGGTAACAATTTCTCTTAAAAAAATTTCTTTCATTTTACTTCTCTAACCCCAAAACACTTTTTATTACTTTTTTTAATAATAATAAAAATATTATTAATATAATAGGATGTTTTTATGAGAATTATTTGAACTACATTTAATCACACCTCCATCTAATGTGTAGTGAACATTCAGTTTATGTTGATAGGAAACTAACATCTCACAAAATGATGATTATTCAATTATATTTGACCGCCTCACATGGTGTCCATTATGATGGCACTGTCTTTATATATGATATATATTATGTTTATGTTTTTTATGCTTCTTTATTTTTCATTTATACCATACCTTTATGGTTTCCATTATGGGTAAATGAGATAATTTCATTTGAGGAAGTGCGGACTACCACACCCTCAAAGTGATATGACTTGTTACTGCCATATGTGGGATGTATAAACGATTGAGTTAAAGATATTATATATGATATTATACTGTAATAATAATATACCTAGGTATAATTATGTTTTAATTCCATTAAAATTTGAAATATAAATGGAAGTAGCATTCATGCATACGTACAACTTACCGTCTCCATGAACGGTGCATTTCATTTCTTACCTCCAAATGTTATGTACTATTATAAATACATGTATATACTGGATATATATGATATATATGATATCTAAATCATGAAAATCATTCTTTATATAATGAACTTTTTACCACATGAAAAACATGTAATTATAAGTAGTCCACTTTTGACTCAAGTACCAAATATTGACAAAACAACCACTATTAACTTAAATGAGTACATAATGTTTATAACATGGTAATAATTGATTTAAAAGGAATGATAAACTTGAAAAATTTTATTAATCAAGTAGAAATTAACGTTATTTTATTATTCAGGATATTAAAGAACGAATAGGTCAAGTCGGACACTAGGTAAGGGACTTCGTCTCAATCTCCTTTCATTGAGGCATATTTTGTTTTATACACAACTTTATTTTATACAATTTATAAACCCCTTTTACTTTTACTTTTATTAAAAAGGAATATTTTCTCTACTAATCTTTTTACTAAATGACAAAAAATAATGTTTCTTTAAACGTACATGGTTACAACGACCTTTCCGCCGCCGCGAGTACTATTTGATCTATGGATTCCTAAACAAGATGTAATTTTTTTAAAAGGAAACTAAATACCATATACTCTTTTATGTATTTTGGTATTGAAAATGGTTTTGATAATGGATTTGTTATGCCAATATATTTAAATGATATATTGTTATTTAAATGTGGAAATGTTATCTTTCCTTTGTGTTTATTTTATGTGTTATGAATATGTTATGGTTCTTGGGAATTGTTACGTATACGGATGGTTCCATGATAAACCTAGAGTGGGTGAGCTCGAGATAGCTCTCCAATGCAATGGGTAACGTGACAGAGGTAAATGTGAATGTTTCTCCTAAGATATTTAGGTAATACACTGTGATGGGTATTCTAAATGTAACTCCCTACGTAGCTGTGAAAGCTACAACGCAAGTATGTTATGGATACCACAAATTTCCTTTATGATTTGTGTTTAATATGTAAATCTTATGATTTTATAAGTTATGTAAAAGAGCTTATAATATGTATGTATTGATGAACTAATGTTTTCTTTCTTTTTTTATAACCCTTAATGAACTTTTTATGCCCATCCCAAGTTTTGACATGTTTTTCATAGGACTTAAAGATGAATGGGGTCAAGGATGGGATCAAGGAAAAGTCATGTTGTCTAAAACATGGGACTAGACATGACTCTTTTTTCAAGATTTTTTATTTTATGAAAAAAATGGAAATTGAGTAGAAGTGTCTACCATGTAATTTTTGAGATGTAATGTAATAGTTATTGCCTAATTATCTAGAACTCTAAATCTAAATAGATTCTAAATGTGAATTATTCATTTAAGACAATATTATGTAATGTTTAAGGTCGGGTTCTTATACTATCCATTTAACATGGAATCTAAGCATAAGGTTTAAGTAAAAAAGATCTACTAGAAATTCCATGACCTAATCCAACACCCAATCGCCCAAATATTCCTGAAACATATAAGTAGAAAGAACTAATCAACCACACCTCATCAATGTCCTATTTGGGTGGAACTAAATTGCCCATATGGTTTTGATTTTATCACAAAAATGTATCATAGTGGGGAAATCATCCATCTTCTTGTGTGAGTCTAAAGCTACATCAAAATGTGCCATGTCCTCCCAAAGTATCTGTTCAAAGATGAAGTTAATCACATGATGGTAGTTATGAACAACAAAGGGTTGTACAAATGATCACACTAGGTCTTATTGGGACCTTTATCTACAAACTACCAACATGTCACCGAGCCCTAAATACAAAAGTTAGAGGGACTTTTCCACCACACTGTCATACTATCTGCTTTAGGCAGCAGTGTCTTTCCCGCATGGTTTTGATCACGTCAAAAAATGTGTCTTTATGGGGGAAGGATCCCTCTTTCTTGTTTATTCGAAGCTATGTAAAACAACACCAACACAAGGTTTTATCGATGCCATGCATCACCCTGTTTTAAACCTCAACAAATAAGAGGAAAGATAAAGAGTACCAAACAATAGTTTCTAGTAATAATACTACATAAAGTAGAAAAGAAATGGAGAAAACCTCTATTCATCCTCAGATCTTATATTTTAAAGGCCTATATGGGCTACTACTGTCCTTTCCTACATCCTCCATCTCTCTAATCTTGGCATGGACCACCTGGGGGTGGTGTTGTAAACACATCAAACCACCAGCCTCCAACTGCAACTTTCCCAGCACCTTTTCCATGTCCTCTATCTTGTAGAACTTCCTTCTCCAAATGATTCCTCTATCAAGTAGTCCCATCGACCAACACCCTCTTAATAGAATGGCGGGTTAGAAAATATCTATAAATATTTCCCTGACCATCACAAGCATAACACCACCTCTACTGTGGTTGACCTGATCAATGGAACTATTCATGTGCTACAGGCCCATGAGATGGAGCCTTGGCATGGTTATGCCTCCTGTTCTATGATCCTGTCATATGTTGTCTGTTAGCTGCTACAGATGCCTCAGACTCATGGCCAGAACTATAGGCCACATCTACCTATACCTATATAAGTAAGCTCTCTACTACCATATCTCTATCCAGTACCCATGCATAAGAGATAAGGCACAAGGGGACTACACTTTCTCAAACTTCTCCATAGAGGACATTCTCAAAGGTCTGAGCCCTGAAGAATGGGTATAACACCACATCAAGGGAGTGGCATGATAGGTCTGTGAACCTTTTCGATTACTCCACCATATTCATACTACCGTACTGAAGCCACAACAGCTTCTGGATATTCACTAACTCAACGTGGTTGGGTAAAACTCCTCCCTAAAGAGTTGCTCAAACTCTACCCAAGTGAGTGTCACCTCATCATGGGACTATGTCATTAAACTCCTTCATCGACCATCTAAACCCTATAGGAGGCTCACTTCAATAACCACCATCAGATCGGGAGGTTTCCTCACTTGGCATCAAACATGTATGATTTCCTCAAGCTAGTCATCAGCTTCCCAAGGGTCTAGATCACCCTAAAACCTTATAGGTTACTACCTCTAGAACATGGTAACGTACTCATCTTGTGTGCATCCTTGACCTAAACATTCAGAATAACCAGCTTCTCAATGGGTAGTTGATCAACTAGCAGACCACTTAGAGGAACCACTATAGAACCAGTCCCCCTACATTGAAGCCCTTTTATGGGGTGGATTGTCACCACAATCCATTTATGGAACCCTATCTGATTATATTCATAGAGTCATCCTGAAATATAATTCAATACATTTCATGGTCAAAGAATATATCTGGGGAATGACTGAAGAAGAAAAGGGAGAAACCAAAACCCAGTCCAATATGATGAATTTACCAGTATTTTCTTACAGCTAGTGTCCTAATGTACTGAGTCAAAATTTAGGTTATCAGAGCCTTGGTGAATGGATACGTCGGCTATCGCCCCAGCACTAGAACCTCTGGCCTGAGAGCTAAATTTAAAATATCTTAACAAAGTCTCTATGAAACCAAAAACAATCTCATCACACTAATCTCCCAAAGTATAACCCACTCTGATACCACTATGTCAAAACCCGAACTGATAGGGCATGGTCTGTAACTCCCCAAGCCCACGTCCAATATGCTTGGGGCTGGGGACTATCACCAACTAGGCACATCACATAGATGGGAGGCATTTTCCTGATGTACATTTACATAAAGGGTCCTCACCCATCTATGATGGGGTAGCACCACTCTGTGGCTATAGGAACCTCACCCAGGTCTGACAGGGGAGTACCACTCTTCCATGTTGATTAATATGGGGGACCTTCACCCAAACAAGATAGGGGAGTATAGACCCCAGGCTAGAGGACCTGATCCCTAGTACGTTAGAGGAGTACCAACTCTGCCGGAACAACACCTATCGAGTACCCTCACCCAGATATTATATGGAGTACAAAATCCAAGGTTAGAGTACCTACACCTAAACATTATAGGGGAGTACCCACTCTATCTATAAATAATATCTGGAGGACCCACACCCTAAAATGGTAGGGGAGTAACAATTCCATGGATAGAGAACCCTCACCATGGTCTAATAGGGGGTTACGTAATCTATCTAGCCAATGATTATGAAGGTACCACACCTTGGCATGGTAGGGTAGTGTTATCTAACTATACGAACAAAATGGGGAACCTACACCCTAATCTATTAGGGGAGTACCAACCCTTTAAGAACTACCCAAAGGTATAGAACACATTACCATAATGTGGGGAGTCCCATATATACCAAATAAAATAGGTAAGGGAAGCCCATACTATGATTCCATAGGGCAGTACCCATCCCAATGTCTCTATTTACAAACCACACTAATCTACAACATCAGTCAAGCACTGCTGCACAAGCTTCATACGTGAAACATGCCACCTCGTATATTGTATTCCAAAAATGAGTCCACCATCACATTCTATACATAAAACTAATCAGAATAGGCTACTCACAAGCTTGAATCTATGTTTTTGAGAAGGATATACTAAAGATGGAAGATCTTAATAAGATATCAAAGAAATTACATGGCGTGCACTAGAGGCCACATGGAGTGTGAACTCAACCATGAAGTAGTTCATGTCACCCATTCCCATGGTTTTACAAACCATGTAGGGGTTCATAGAATTTATATCTTATACATGGGGTGTTCCACTTCACCCAGCCCCTGGCCATGTTTCCTCTTCCATACAGCCTGGCCAGTCGTGTACCTTACAAGTCGTGTATCCCATACTACATGACTTGTTCAGGATAAATGGAAACATAGTTGTGTGGTTTTTTCATTAATCTTTCTAGAACCCTATGTTTGTGCAGTTTATCCATATACAGTTACACATCCATGTACATTAACATGGATTCTCCAATCCATGTCCTCTGGCCACATGACATGGGGTCATTACACGATGTGTAACCCCAGTAAACAATGTGTCGACCAAACAATTCATTTTCCCCAAATAGTAAGTGATACATGGTGTTTATAATATGACTACATGCCATGTGGAAGGTAATTACCATCATTAATTTCCTTAATATTTTCTTTATTCACCATGGTTTTCCCCAAAACTAATGGACCAACCTGGTATGGATCACTAGCAATTCCAATAGGGATCTAAAACCTTAAAGAAAAGAATAACAAAGGGGTTTTGGACCGTAACTAAAAAACTCCTACATCAAGGGTGAAACGAAAAAGATTAGGATGTAGAAAAACACCTGGATCATGTTGATCCTTGATTTGATGATGATTGGCATCAAGAACTGAGATTGGTATAACCATGTTAAGTTGATTTGGCCTCATCTGTATCCTCGCCAAAGGAGGAGAGGAGTGGAAGAAGGATACTTTATGTTTTGTGTATTCAAACTTGATGGGGAGTGGGATTAAGTAAATAAATTAATTAAATTTCCATTTAATAAATAATTTTACCACACATCACCTTTCCAACTTTCCTCCATCTAAAAATTCTGGTGTAGACAACTTCATGTGGAACCTAGGGTAAAAATGACATTCTGAACCCAACCACAGTCTCAGAATTCCGATCCAAGACTATTCTTGGGAGTTATTCATGTTTTAAATATAACATCACATTCACAAAAAATATATTTAATAATTTAAAATCACTACGTCAAGGCTCTCTGGGCCCTGGAATCCTATGTTGACTCAGTGCCTAGCTTCAGAAATATTGTTATAAATATTCCAAAGTATTACACGTTAAACCCAGGTCACTAAAAAACATGTAAAACACCCATTTTCTAGATATATATTGACCTTATCTTTTCTATCTCATAGAATGGCTCGTTTTGGATCCTTGTGGCATGTGAAAAATGTGGTTACACCTTTTTATTTAAATAAATTACAATTGTGACACTCACCTCGCTTATAAAGGTTCACCTACTCTCCCCTCATATTTACACTTTAAAAGACTTTGGTTTTTCCAATACCTAAAAAATCACAGCATTTATTCCCTCTGCTCATCTTATAATCCATATTTTTGTTATAAATTTAACCTAATAATCTTTTTGGGGGAAACCAAATAAGTTTTATGAAGAAGAGGTAACATCCCTAACCGATCATTTTATTTTAGTTATCCCTCCACCTTATTAAATTATAGTCGAACACTATAATATAAAAAACCAGTATATCCCATATACTTATATTTTATTATGTTAATTTAATTACCTAAATTCATTTCATCTTCCCTCAAATGGGAAATGAAATCGTCGATCATGTGTACGGTGGACTACCTCCTTACGAACTGATGTAGTTCTTTTTCCGTCACCATTTCTAAAAAATTTGTTATGAAGATGTTGTAAAGACCTGTAAATTTCAAGGAAAATTTTTTCTTAATTTTATTTGGAATTTTACAAGAAGATAGTTTCTAACGGCACCTGATTCTGAGGCCCGGTGTGCCCGAAATCATTTTCCGAAATTTAGCTCGGGTACGTTCAGTGAACCAACGAGCGGGTTTTTCTAACTTTTGAACCGGTTCTTGGAATCAATTTCTGAGGGCACCAATGAAACCACAGTGCCAATTTTTTCTTAAGGAGACCTTTTTTGAAGTTGCGTTTTATGCGGGTTGAGAGTTAATTTTTGGGGGGAATTAGAAGAAGTTAAATAAAATTGTGGAACACAATTTTATTTTATCAATGTTAGTTATTTCCTCCCAAGGGGAGTTAGAGGTGGGGCCCACACTCACATAACCTCCCATGAGAGGATATTGGTGGAGTGGGGCCCACACGTGCCCTAAACTTTTCATCTCCCCATAACTCCCTTGAACTCCCCCATTAACACCTTTTTCATTAAGTTTGTTAACTCTCCCCTTAATTAATTTGTGGAACCTCTCCATCTCCCATCCATTTATGTTGCCAACACTAATGCCATAGTTAATTCAATTTACATTTTGAATTAATTTGAAAATGCATGGAAATGTTACATAATGGGAGGGCCTTCTTATTTGTTTTTGGTTGGCAAATATTTTGGGTGGGGAAAACCTTTGGAGAATTTGGAGGAGAGTTCTTCTTACGACGAAGAACACCATCCTTCCACAAAGAACGACGACGTGTCTTCCTACCTCTTCACCACAACACATGAGGAGATGTCGCTTCCTCCTCAGACGCACACTGATGTTGTCTTCAAATCCTCTTTCTGTGAATCTGCTCTTGAAACCGAGGTAGGGGGTTTACGTGATTTTCCTTACGTAATTCTCTTCCGTCTTTTATCCGCGATATTTGGACCGTATGATATCAGTTAACGGGAGGAGGCCGGACCGCACAAACACCGCTGTCCCCCTCCCTTATTGTTTTTCTTCTTGTTGTGGATCGAATGAAATTGACGTGGTGCCGTCGCACCACGTGGGATCGAGCGGCAAGGATGCGCGACATCGTCACACTGCGCGGGATCGAGCGGCAAGAATGCGCGATGTCGTCATGCCGCACATTCAAATTTTAAACTCTCGTGCGTGGGTATTTGATTGCAAGGTGTTCGTATAATTTATTTTGGATAATTTATACCCTCGTCAATGATTAAAATCTTTTGTTTATTTTTTGGCAATAGATAACACCTAACACGGAGGATGCGGGACGAACAAACACGGCTCGACAACCCTCTGCAGCTTGTTAATCGATGTGCGGATCAACAGACAACGATGAAGCAGACCGCTATGGCGTTTGAATCCCCTCGCAGTGAAGGTCTGGTCCTGGGAGGACCGTTGGTGAAGACGGCAGGAGAAACGGACCACCAGAGCGTGTCCGGTGGTCCGCGGAAGGCGGTGGCGGCGCGTCGCGCCGGCGCGGCGACGACGCACCGCCGGCTTCAATCAGCGGCGAGGGGGGGAGCCGCGCACCCTTTTCCGTGGCTTCCACTCGGCCGCGCTGGCCGAGCCACGGCTGGCCGGTCGGGCCGGAAACGGGTCGGGTTGACCCTGTTCGGTCCGACCCAGGGGGGGTCGGGCCGGGTCGGTCCGGGCCCAGACCCCCCGTTTTCGGACCCTCATTGGTCTTTTGCACATATCTTGGGCTAATGACCTCCGATCGACGCACTGTCTATTGCGTAGCGATCCTTGGAACGAGATGCTCGTTTCGGTATATCGCACTCAAGGTTTCGAAATACTTTGGGTTCGGCCGGGTTGGTTCGGATACGAAGCCAACCGGGCCCTCGGAGCGGAAACGCTTATATATTGAGCTCCGGACGTCCGATTGACGTGCCGTAGACTTTGATGGATTCCTCTAAGTGAGAAGGATCTTTTGGCTTACTCCGCTTGAGGTTTGGATGCCGTCAGAGTACGGTCGGGTTGGTTCGCTCACGAAACCAACCGGGCCCCTGGAATGTAAAGGCCAATAACTCATAGACCGGGTGTCCGATTGACGCGCCGTCTATCTCGTTGAATTCCTCTTGATGAGACGGAACTTTTGGCATACTTCACCCGAGTTTTGGTTGTTGTTGGATAGTGTCCGGGTTGGATTGTACCCAAAATCCAACTAGGCCCTTGGAACGAAAAAGTTGTTATCTTTCAGACCTGATGTCCATTTGACGAACCATACGTGGAGTTGGTGATCTCGTTGAGAAACGGTCCCTATGAGTATACCCTATGAGAGTTCGGGGTACAGTTGAGATACGTCCGGGTTGGTTCGCTCACGAAACTAACCAGGCCCCTGGGACGAAAAGGCTAATAACTCACAGACCGAACGTCCGATTGACGCGCCGTATGTTGCGTTGAGAACCCTATGACGAGGAGGTCCTTTGAGATAATTCTTCATAGGACTTTGAGATACTTGGAGTATCGACCTGTAGCTCGTGGAGCGGACCCTCCTAGAGACGAGTGTGCGGAGTACGGAGACTGTGTAGCCATCTGAGACCTGACGACTGCTTGACCGACTTGACTTGGAGTGAGTCGACTAGCCCAGTGGACGGAGCACTACTTTGTTTGGGTGAAGACCCATGGCGGACGGAGCACTACCTGTGTGACAGTGCAGACCCGCGGTACTCATCTGAAGAGTACCTCAGCAGGCTACTAGGGGGTGTACACTACTGTGTTTGGGTGACATACCCCGGCGGGAAGCACTACTGTGTTTGGGTGGCTGACCCACGGTACTCGACAGGAGGAGTACCTCAGTAGTCTTAGGTTAGTGAGCAGTACCTCGGAGTCATGACAGGACCACTATACACTCCAGAGACGGAGCTCTTCAGCAGTTACGGTTTCGATAATGAAAATCCTGGTTTGAGCTGAGACTTTTGACCTTTGTGTTTACCTCATGATTGAGATGGTTCACTTGATAACTTAGGTATATGTATGGGCATATACCTGGGTAGTGGTTGTCTGTTGATTTCATGATCTTGATGTTTTCCTCATGGTTGAGATGGGTTACTTGATAACTTATGTATATACATGGGCATATACCTAAGTAGAGGTTATTTGTTGAGATATTCTTTATGGTTATCCTTGCTGGTTTTTAGTGAGACCTTGAGGGTCTCGGGGTCCTTACTGAGTATCGTTATACTCACCCCTGCACGGGCTATGCCCGCACCTCGTTGTGTTGGTTGCAGATGACGGGAAGTGCTGACGGAGGCCGAGTGTTCGAGGATTGGACGGTACCCAGAGGTGGACTACACGACGAGTCATTACCCGGAGGTTGACTACACGACGAGTCAGTATCTGGAGGTGGACTTCGCGACGAGACGACACACGAAGGAGGTTGACGGGCGAGAGCGTTGTGGAGGCTATCTGTACCTAGCCTTCAGGTAGGATCCGTGGTGGATGATCCAGGAGCTGCGCCATCTGTACCTACCCTTCAAGTAGGATCTGAGGAGGACGACCTAGGAGCCTCTTCCGTTCTTTCAGCTATTTTATTTTTCTGTTGTACTTTGTTCAATTGTATTTGTACTTTCATTTGGGTTTGTATTATGGCCCATTTACCTTTCATCACTTCTCTTTGTACTTCGTGTTTTACTTCCGCTTGTACTCTGTGGTGTTTTGTTTACTTTTATAAAGGCAATGTCTTCCCAATTATCGGGATTTACGCCTTTGGTGCTAGTCGCCAGCCCCTGGCCTATGGAAGGCGGGCTTGGGGTAGTCACAGCACGGGCCCCGAGGACGGGTCGTGACAAATTGGTATCAGAGGAGTCGGTTCTACTGCAGAACTTATAACTCTGATATTTTCTTTCTGTGAAGCAATAGTGTTAAGGGTACCGAGTGTGGTCTTCAGTTTAAGGAGTCCAGTGTTGGTGCGGGCGGCCGACGTATCCACACACCAGGACCCTGACAACTGAATTCCGACTTTGTGCACAAAAACATTGATTGCATGTGTGTTTCCAGAAGTTTTATTTAAATATCAGCTCAAACCAGGTCATCTCACCAGGTATAATCATTTGAATGTGTCATGTTGTTTCTTTCAGGATGCCTTTTCTCGGACGACCATCTAGAGCCCAGAGGCATGTGCGTACTGACAGCCTGTCGAGCGACGAGGATTTGGTACAGGTCCCTCTTGCAGTTGAGGAACCAGCGGAGGCACCAGCGGTACTACCATACGTTGGGCCACCGATGCCACCAGCCCCAGTAGTAGGAGATGCACGCCAATTAAGTGCACTGCATGAGTTCCAGCGCCAGAGGCCACCAAGGTTCTGGGGAGAGACGGACCCACAGGCGGCTGAGTTTTGGCTAGAGGTTGTGGTGAGAGTCTTCAGGCTAGTGGGGACGCCTGCAGACTTCATGGTGATCTTTGCTTCCAGCCTTCCTCAGCCAGCAACAGGCAGGTGGTGGAGCCACTTGTTCCAGTTTTGCGACGGGATGACCTTCGCATGGTAATACTTTGAGACCTTCTTCAGGGTGGAGTTTGTGCCAGTATCTCTACACCTCGAGCGTGTTCAGGAGATGCTGCCTTTGTCGCGTGTTTTTCGATCAGTAGCTGAGTCATCTGTGGGAAGTAGACAGATGATGTAGAGGTCCAGGAGGACCAGACCAGCAGTTGGGCGATCTCAGGTTTTAGGATCAGTGGTGCGGGGCACCCGGGGTGGGGACAGAGCTAGGCGTGCCAGAAACAGACAATGTTACTCATGCGGCGGAAAGGGTCACCTGGCACGTGACTGTCCGACTCCTCGTACAGTTGATCCGCAGGCTTTGGAGGAGCCACCAAGGCAGAAGCAGCGGGGGGTGCTTGAGCAACAGCCAAGTAGTGGAAAAGGCAGTAGAGCTCCGGGAGCAGGTAGACAGGAGCGGAACTAGTGGATACGTCTCTTGTACTTCTAGTTCCATGTTTTTGTTGTATTCATGTCTTTGTACTATGAGCTGAAATAATAAAAAAGACACTTATCATTGTTTTCTTTCCTGTCCTTTTGTTTGGTTGATACTGAGAGGTCCCGGTTAAAACTGTTGACTTGACCCTCACTTTCGAGATTTCTAATGTAGGAGACCTAGTGACCTCAAACTGATGCCAACAGTGTGACTCGACCCTTGGAGGCGAGAGTGACACTTGGATCTCTTGGTAGTTACGTCGAGGCCTTACGACATCATCCATGGCATGAGTGCATCATTCATGTCAGGATTGACTGTATTAGGAAATGGGCGTGGTTAATCCAGGGGATGAGACCGAGTTTCTCTTTTCGGCAAAGGAGAAATTTTAGAAGCTCTTTCAGATCATAGGCAAAGAAGGTGCAGATCATCCAGGAGCAGATGAAGACTGCACAGTGCGGTAAGAAACAGGAAACCAGCGCCAGTCTTAGAGACTCGAGCATGTTAACTGTTTCAAGAAGAGGAAGATTTAAGGCGAGATGAGTCTGTGAAGCAGCAGATGTTGAGGCAGATCTAGGAGAGCAGCATGAGGTGGTGTACATCTTAACATGCTATAACCACCCGCCTTAGTTATCCCCACCAGGATCAGGGAGCTGGAGGGCGGAGGAAGAGTGCGGCTGCATGCGGTCAAGGAGTGTGACCCAATGGATCTAAAAATGATTCAAGGGACAGTCTGTGTCCACTACTAGATACTGTAGTAATGGACGTCGATATGAATAATTCCTTGCTTTCACAAATCTTGTTCCAGACCTAGAGTTTCTGGTAAGCAGTGGACTTGACCCTCATGTCTAGAGATACCATGGGAGGAGACTCGATAATCACACTTACGCCGAAAGTGTGGTCATACCCTCGAGGTGAGAGTTTCGGTTGGAATCGCTTTGTGGCAGCGTCGAGGCCTTACAACGTTGGTTTGAGTATGGACTGGGAAATCACAGTTCATACACAAATTGACGGTATTAGGAAAAATGGTTGTGGTTTAACTACGACGTCGGAATGGGTTTTCCTTGGTCGGCGAAAAAAGGAACCCCTGGCAGCACAGGGTAACTCTTTCACAGGAGGGTGCGACCGATCACTCTTGAGTCGGTCAACCATACCCTCATGGCAGCAGTCATTTGAGTTTCAGTTCTAACAAGAATTGGAGACCTCTAGAGTTCGAGGATAATGATCACGTCCTTATACGGGTCTCACCTCGGCGAGGTTTACAAGGATGTGGCCAAGGCGGCAAGTTATCTCTGAGGTTCAACAGACCTTTCTAGGTCCTCAGCTGGGTAGGCGAGGTGGTTTACCGCTTGACCCATCAACCTCAGTTGCACCAGGTGAACGGCGTTTTCCAGGTATCTCAACTGAGGATATATGTGCTCGACCCTTCGCATATCATCGACCATGAGGAGCAGGACGATGATGATGGGGTTAATTCCACGGAGGTTCTAGTAGGGATCTAGGATCGACATGAGTGGATCCTACGAGGACGGTCGAATCCTCGGGTGCTCTTTATTTGGAAATACAGAATCTTCGGGTAAGCACATGAGAGCGGAAGCCTCAAATGCATGCTAAATACCGCTTTTGTGACCCTAGTTTGTGTTGAAGCTTTACGGGGACGTAAATCCCTGAGGTGGGAGTAATGTAAAGACCCGGAAATTTCAAGGAAATTTTTTTCTTAATTTTCTTTGGAATTTTACAAAAACGCAGTTTCTGACGGTGCCTGATTCCGAGGCCCGGTGTGCCCAGAATAATTTTCCGAAATTTAGCTCGGGTATGTTCAGTGAACCAACGAGTGGGTTTTTCTAACTTTTGAACCGGTGCTTGTAATCAAATTCTGAGGGCACCGATGAAACCGCAGCACCGGTTTTTGCTTAAGGAGACCTTTTCTGAAGTTGCGTTTTATGCGGGTTGAGAGTTATTTTTTGGGGGGAATTTGAAGAAGTTAAATAAAATTGTGGAACACAATTTCATTTTATCAATGTTAGTTATTTCCTCCCAAGGGGAGTTAGAGGTGGGTCCCACACTCACATAACCTCCCATGAGAGGATATTGGTGGAGTGGGGCCCACACGTGCCCTAAACTTTTCATCTCCCCATAACTCCCTTGAACTCCCCCATTAACACCTTTTTCATTAAGTTTGTTAACTCTCCCCATAATTAATTTGTGGAACCTCTCCATCTCCCATCCATTTATGTTTCCAACACTAATGCCATAATTAATTCAATTTACATTTTGAATTAATTTGAAAATGCATGGAAATGTTACATAATGGGAGGGCCTTCTTATTTTTTTTGGTTGGCAAATATTTTGGGTGGGGAAAACCTTTGGAGAATTTGGAGGAGAGTTCTTCTTAAGACGAAGAACACCATCCTTCCATGAAGAACGACGACGTGCCTTCCTTCCTCTTCACCGCAACACGTGAGGAGATGCCGCTTCCTCCTCAGATGCACTCTGACGTCATCTTCAAATCCTCTTTCTACGAATCCGCTCTTGAAACCGCGGTAGGGGTTTACGTGATTTTCTTTACGTAATTCTCTTCCGTCTTTTATCCGCGATATTTGGACCGCATGATATTAGTTAACGGGAGGAGGCCGGACCACACAAACACGGCCGTCCCCCTACCTTATTGTTTTTCTTATTGTTGCGGATCGAATGAAATTGACGCGGTGTCGTCGCACCGTGCGGGATCGAGCAGCAAGGATGTGCGACATCGTCACACCGCGCGGGATCGAGCGGCAAGAATGTGTGACGTCATCACGCCGCGCATTCAAATTTTAAACTCTCGTGCATGGGTATTTGATTGCAAGGTGTTGGTATATTTTATTTTGGATAATTTATACCCTCGTCAATGAATAAAATCATGTGTTTATTTTTTTCCAATTGATAACACCTAATGCGGAGGACGCGGGTCGAACAAACACGTCCCGACAACCATCCACAGCTTGTTAATCGATGTGCGGATCAACGGACGACGACGAAGCCGACCGCTATGGCATTTGAATCCATTTGCAGTAAAGGTCTGGTCCCGGGATGACCGTTGGCGAAGACGGCAGGAGAAACGGACCATCGTAGCATGTCCGGTGGTCCGCGGAAGGCGGTGGCGGCACACCACCGGAAGGCTGGCGACGGCGCACCGTCGGAAGGCTGGCAGTGGCGGTTCGCCGCCGGCTTCAATCAGCGGCGGGGGGGGGGGGGGGGGGGGGGAGCCGCGCACCCCGCTCCGCGGCTTCCGCTCGGCCGCGCTGGCCGCTCCGCGGCTGTCTGGTCGGGCCGGGCCGAGCCGGCCGGGCCGAGCCCAGCTGGGTCGGTCCGGGCCCAGACCCCCCGTTTTTAGACCCTCATTGGTTTTTTTCCCATATCATGGGCTACGGACCTCCGATCGACACACCGTCAGTTGCGTAGCGATCCTTGGAACGATACAGTTGTTTTGGTATATCGCACTCAAGGTTTCAAAATACTTTGGGTTTGGCCGGGTTGGTTCGGATACGAAACCAACCGGGCCCTCGGAGCGGAAATGCTTATATCTTGAGCTCTAGACGTCTGATTGACGTGGAGTCGAATTTGATGGATTCCTCTAAGTGAGACGGATATTTTGGCTTACTCCACTCGAGGTTTGGATGTCGTCGGAGTACGGTCGGGTTGGTTCACTCACGAAACCAACCGGGCCCCTGGACAAAAAATCCAATAACTCACAGACCGGGCGTCCGATTCACGCGCCGTCTGTCTCGTTGAATTCCTCTTGATGAGACAAAACTTTTGGCATACTTCACCCGAGATTTGGTTACTGTTGGATAGTGGCCGGGTTGGATGGTACCCGAAATCCAACCGGGCCCTTGGAACGGAAAAGCTGTTATCTTTCAGACCAGACGTCCGTTTAACGAACCGTCAGCGGTGTTGGTGATCTCGTTGAGAAACAGTCCCTATGAGTATACCCTATGAGAGTTCGGGGTGCAGTTGAGATATGGCTGGGTTCGTTCACTCACGAAACCAATCGGGCCCCTGGGACGAAAACGCTAATAACTCACAGACCGGGCGTCCGATTGACGCGCCGTCTGTTGCATTGAGACCCCTATGATGAGGCGGTCCTTTGAGATACTTTTTCGTGTGACTTTGAGATACATGGAGTATCGACCTGTATCTCATGGAGCGGACCCTCCCAGAGATGAGCGTGTGGAGTACGGAGACCGTGTAACCGACTGAGACCTGACGACTTCTTGACCGACTCGACTTGGAGTGAGTAGACTAACCCAGTGGACAGAGAACTACTTTGTTTGGGTGCAGACCCATGGAGGACTGATCACTACCTGTGTGACAGTGCAGACCCGCGATACTCGTCCGGAGAGTACCTCAGCTGGCTACTAGGGGGTGTGCACTACTGTGTTTGGGTGACATACCCCGATGGGAAGCACTACTGTGTTTGGGTGGCTGACCCGCGGTACTCGATAGGAGGAGTACCTCAGCAGTCTTAGGTTAGTGAGCAGTACCTCGGAGTCGTGACAGGACCACTGTACACTCCAGAGACGGAGCTCTTCAGCAGTTACGGTTTCGATAATGAAAATCCTGGTTTGAGATGAGACTTTTGACCTTTGTGTTTACCTCATGATTGAGATGGGTCACTTGATAACTTAGGTATATGTATGGGCATATACCTGGGTAGTGGTTATCCGTTGATTTCATGATCTTGGTGTTTTCCTCATGATTGAGATGGGTTACTTGATAACTTAGGTATATGCATGGGCATATACCTAAGTAGAGGTTATCTGTTGAGATCTTCTTTGTGGTTATCCTTGTTGATTTTTAGTGAGACCTTGAGGGTCTCAGGGTCCCTACTGAGTATCATTATACTCACCCATACACGGGCTATGCCCGCACCTCATTGTGTTGGTTACAGACGATGGGCAGTGCTGACGGAGGCCAAGTGTTCGAGGATTGGACGGTACCCGGAGGTGGACTACACGAGGAGTCAGTACCCGGAGGTGGACTACATGACAAGTCAGTATCCAGAGGTGGACTTTGCGACGAGACGACACACGGAGGAGGTTGACAGGCGAGAGCGTTGTGGAGGCAATCTGTACCTACCCTTTAGGTAGGATCCGTGGTGGACGATCCAGGAGATGCGCCATCTGTACCTTCCCTTCAGGTAGGATTCCAGGAGGACGACCCAGGAGCCGCTTCCGTTCTTCCAGCTGTTGTCTTTTTCTATTGTACTTTGTTCAATTGTAGTTGTACTTTCATTTGGGTTTGTATTCTGGACCATTTACCTTTCAACACTTCTCTTTGTACTTCATGTTTTACTTCCACTTGTACTCTGGGGTGTTTTGTTTACTTTTATAAAGGCATCGTCTTCCCAGTTATCGGGATTTACGCCTTTGGTGCTAGTCGCCAGCCCCTGGCCTATGGAAGGCGGGCTTGGGGTAGTCACGACACGGGCCCCGAGGATGGGTCGTGACAGATGTATTTAAAGTATATATATTATATTTTTAACATAATTATAATTCTATAATTATGATATCTCATATACCTTTTAAATTTCAATTTCTTGATGGATACAATAAAGATACTCATGTGTACAGTGGACTACCACCTCGCGAAGTGATGTGAATTGTTCTTAACTGACCCTTTATATGGGTAGTAATAAGGATAAAGTTGGTGAATATATATGATATATATTACCTAAAAATACTTATTTAAATTTATCTTCACATCTAACCTCTTACATTCCAACCCATCGAAATAAAATAACATTGCTCGTGTGTACAGCGGACTACCGCCTCGCGAACCAATTTGATGTGTTTTAAATTTTTGTTTTACTTAGATGGTAATATGGATATATTAAATTAATATATATATATATATATGAAATATATATGATATATATTAAATTTTAATGATTATATAAGGGTGATATATTATTTATCTTGTTTATGTTTCGTCTGTTGAGGAAATGGGAACAACATTCATGTGTATGTACAACATACCATCTCCATGAATGGTGTAACTCATTTTATATCTATAAATATAATAGATTACAATAAATAAATATATAATGAATATATAATATATTTATGTCATGTTTAAAATTATTTAAATTAAATAATTATAATGAATGTAAAAGGGCCAAAAACACTAAACCAAAACATACATGGAAAATAAAGCAGTTATTACCTGAAATGTAAAGTTAATAAGAAATTATTAATAAAGAAGTAATAAAAGGGTATAAGTATATCATATATAGTATTATATATATTAATATGGTTCTTTAACATATTTATTATAATCTTATATCTATTATATAAGAGTTACTAATGTGTACAAAGGAAGTCGAGACTTAAGGTAAGGGATTTCTATCTCTCTTTTTACTTCTATTAGACACATGACATATTCACCACTTATTTCTTTTATTTGGTGCATATACTGAAAATGAATGTATTTTATTATTATTATCCAAAAAATTATATTGATTTAAATATCAATTTTATCATCATTTTTTAATGGGTTTTATGGTTCAAAATATACCAAACTGGTAAGGTATTTTTGTCTCAATTTATCTTTTTTGAGACATGTGTTATGTTATGCACCTATATTATTTTATGAGGTGTATATACATACCCTTTGACATGTAATATCATGAATTTATTTATTTTCAAGATATTTTATGTTTTATTTAATTTTACTCATTCATGGTCCATATGATTCAATGTTGCCGAAGTGGTAAATATTTTATGTTACAATCTCATCAATTATTAGGATTGTTTATGATTATGTTTCTGATGTTAAACACTTATCATTTAACTATCAAGAAAATCAATAATTTTATGTAGGACCCTGGAGAACTCTAAGAGGGGGGATGAATCTGTGTGTCAAATTTTTCTTTTAATGTGTCAGATCTTGTTCCCATGTTGGTAGGGACTCGTTAAACCTATATAATGGATTATAGACATAATCAAACATTCACATGTAGAAAGAAAACACATTAGTTTTACTTAGTTAACCACTAAGGGATGGTCTAAGGAGAATACATCAAGAGTGTTTCAGTTGTACCAAAATCCACTAATCTTCACTAGTTGTGAAATACAATAGTTTAGACACAGTCACTTCATGCCAAGCATACTGTCTTTACAAGGTTTTAGAGATAGTACACAACATCCCTCAAAACACTTCTATCGACTCCCCCTAGCTCACTGCCTTGGGTGATGTCTTACTCAGTTTATTAACTTGATGGTATCTTCATTAGATTATTGTTTATGTCTTTCCCTATATAGCATGAGACTCTACTTGCATCAAATTCTTTAATTTATGCACTTGAAAGCACTAATCAAACAAACCATATATACAAAACTTTCTAGAAGCACACACTATAACTTGTGTGCAACACCTACTCTTCCGTGCAAGATTTGGGATTGTCGTGAAAGGTGACTTTCATGCAACCCTTATCTTTTTCACACCCCTTATCTTTTGAGAAACTACACTATATGTTTCACTTGGTCTTTAAAGACTAATGTAACACTTTTCACGCAATATTTTCTTGCAAAAACTCTTCTGCCCACAAATCTTTCATGCAGTAGAGGGACCTAATCTTTGTTATAAAGTTCTAAGTCTTGAATAGGGGTAGCTACATATTTATAGGATTCAAGGACCCTATTCCAAGATTCTCTCCGAGCATGGAAAACCATTTTTAATATCGCATTGGGTGCGTAATTATCTTCCCCACAAAACCAAATATTTCATGCAAAAAATATCTCTTTCAAGTGACTGTTTCCTTTGAAGTATTTTGATGAGATGATCCCGTAACATAACTTGTATGCAACATTAAAACCCACCATTAGTCTTTCAAACAAATTAATTTTCAAAATTAAATTCATCATTCTCCAGTTTTTGCACCAAAAAAATTGGAAAACACTAGGAAATGATGCCACCTTTAACAATATTTTCAGCTTGTATCTTAAGACCACTTTCCTTGAAAACACCCTGATCAACCCAGTATGGATTAAAAATAAACACGTCTATTTTCAGCTATAAAAATCCTTGGTTCTATTATTTTATTCTCCCTTTTTATGTCATGATAATACATGTAACAACCCAAGATTTTATAAGATATATTCGTTTTAATTTCTTTCATATCTTCTGTTGTACGCTACACCAAGATTATCTTGTGCTATACGCAACACTGTATTAGCTTTCAGTATACGCAACACTAATCTTGGATCGTGTTACACACAATTTCATGTTTGTTTGATAGTAGTTATTCTACGAAACATTGATTATATATATATATATTCAATGTATTTTTTTATACACAACAACAAAGAATTCTTTCACTACACGCAACCCTTACTTGGCTTTCCTAACACGCAATCGCGACCTTCCTCGATAGCGTGTGTTGTACGCAATATCAGGTTTCACTAAACAACGATATATGGTTATAATATTATTATGAACTAGACATTATGAATAATATTAACTAAATTATGATTTTTATAACATTATTATTCATCTTACACATTTTCTAGAACATGTTATAAGAACAAAATAAATGTTTTCGGGTAAAATAAGTATTTTTCAAAAAATGCAGTTTTGCCACCTTTTGATAGAAAACCCGCATTAAATATAGTTTTTGACATGTTTATAAGTTAAATTTTACAAAATAAAATTATTCTTTGGAATCATTATATAAAATTTTACCTTGGATAAATTTTTCATATTATTCTGATAACTTTCATATTTTAATGAATAGTAAAACATGCTGTATTTTAATTAAAAACAAATTTTTTCATCGTAATAATTTATGTGGTTAAATTATAATATTGAATGGTTTAAAAGTATAAATAGAATAAATTTTTACCATTTAATATAATTTATGTCATTAGCATTTATTTTACATTGAATTCGTAGGTTAAATAAATTCAATCTTTTGCAATGTTTTAAACAAAAACCTGTTTTCTTTCGACAACGGGATTAATTTTAATTTAATTTCTGCAACTTCTGTTTATTGAATTTGGAAAAATGGATTCCATATTTTCAATCAGTGGGTCCAAATGATATTAATTGACTACTTTTTATTTTTGGGCTTTATGAATAGTAACAATGGTAAATTTTATTTACCATAGTAAAAGGTAAATTAGGTAATTAAGGGTAAATATAATATTATAAAATTATCCTAATACTTCTCTTAATACAATTGGATGATTATATTTAGTCTTAAGTCATATTTGGGTCGATATAGAGTCCATTAGAACCCACTTGGAGGTGATTAAGACCTTTAGTTTATTTTATTTAAAGGAAAGTGAAATATGTCTCACTCAACTTTAATAATTAAAGTATTTTTAATATAAGTTTATACAGAATATAAAATCGTTTATAAATACTAATTTGAAAGATAAAATGTTTTTCTTTATCATGGTAATTTATTTGAAATTTTTAAGAGTTATTTAATTGCCTTATTATCTTATACATTAATGATACAGAAATTATTTATTTAGTGAAAAATCAATAATATAGTTTTTATTGAAATTGTAATACATATCAAAAGGCCCTAAAATCTTCACAAAACTTATTAGTAGTGTAAATATAAACCCTAATCATCAACTGGACGAATTTTTGACCATTTGGATCCTTATTAAGGCGATTATGACACTTATAATATTTTATTTTAAATGATTCCAAAGTTGTCACCTTCATAATTTAATAAAGATAACAATTTACATGTTGTTATAAGATGATAAATTTGAGTAAAATTATTATTATAAAATATTTGATATTTATCTTTATCATAGGATTTTATTTTTATTTTTTATGCAACAAATAAGTATATTAAATAATTATACAAAAATGTTGTACTAATTATTTTACTAAGAGATATACCAAATAAATGGTTCTAAAAATATTAAAATAAATATTATATGAACTATTTAATGTGCTCAACAAATTTTATAGACAAATTTGACATGATAGTAATCTATTAAATATTTTATTTTGAATATATCCTCTGTGTAGATATTATTTAAATTTAAATAAATGAATTGTATCAAAATTAACACTATTGTTATTTTATAAAAATAACATATTATTGAATTGTTTAAAAATCACAAAAATATTTAAAAATTATAAATTGAAATTTATATAGTCTAAAATATTATAAAGTATCCAATTATGGAAAATTAACAACACATAAGTGATTTTTTATAACCATTTAAAATTTAGAATTTTATTACCACTAATAAACTTAAATAGATTAAATAAGGATAAATCAAACTGATAAGGTTTAAAATAAGATCAAAACATTTCTAAATTCTATTGGTTGATGATATTACAACCCTATATCATCTAATATTCGAATTGAGTCAGTTTTTGTGGTTTTTATGTAGGTTTTGAATTTATATTAAACTAATATTTTTGAGGATTCCAAAGGTGCCCCTCTCCTCCCTTATAAAAGGGAACCTCCTCCCTCTCTACCTCACACCATTTTGAGCCGTGAATCTCAGCCAACCTCTGCCCATTTTACTTCCCCACTTCCCTAGAAACCTTATAGAGGTACTGGTATTCTCAAAACACCAACCCTAGTGCCCTAAGAAAAAGTTTAATGGAGGTGCATCGAAGAAGAGGTAATCTCTTCTACCGATTGTAACACCCCAGGATTTCATAGTGTGTTATTTCTTAAAAATAATTCAATAACTTGCACTACACGCAACACCGAGTTCAATCACACCATGACGTACAAAAAAAAAGCCATTAAAAGAGGTCATGAATAGTATTAACAACATTTTGAACTTTATATAATCCTTATAATTTTAGAATCCCTATTATGAGTTTCTTAGTCATAATGCAAGAACAGATTCATTTTCAGTATTGCACTTTTATCAACTTTAATAGTGAAACCTTTTTAAATAAAATATTTTAAACTACCTGAATAAATTGGGACATCAAAAAAATTTAAAATGAAACATCCCAAGCTTCCACGGTACGCTTTCCTTTGAATAAAATAGTAGCGTGTGTTGTACGCAACCTTGAGTTCTAACACACGCCACAACCAATCAAACTAGCCGTTATGAATAGTAATACCTACTTTTTGAAATTATATATATTTTATATTTTAAAATGGACTTCATTTTTGGATTCGGAATATCGAATTTAGCCTAAGGTGAAATTTTGGTACTTTTCGGATAACTTTCATATTTTGATGAATAGTGAAAATTACTAAATTTTAATTAAAAACAACTTTTTTAATCAAAATAATTAATAGTGATAAATTATGAATTTTAGTAGTTTTAAAGTATATTTAGAATATATTTTTGCCATTCAATTTAATTTTTGTCATTGGACATAATTTTACAATTAAACCGAACATAAACAAGTGTCAATCTTTTGATAGTTATTATCTATTAAAAACACGCCTTTTGTTTTGACAGCGGGAATTAATTTTAAATTAATTTCTGCCACCTCTGTGTTTTGAATTTAGAAAAATGGATTCCATATTTGGAATCAGGATGTTCAAATTGTGTAAATAGGTAACTTTTATTTTTAGACATTTTGAATAATTACTGCGGTAAATATTTTATTTACCATGGTTAAGGGTAAATCCGGTAAATAAGGGTTAAAAAATAATATTATAATAATACTAAATTACCCTAAAACGTGTCTTAACCCTATTGGTTGATACATGGTCGACCATGGGAATCTTTGGGTCTATTTTGGGACCCCATGGATCCACTTGTAAGTGATAATGACACATTATATTAATAAAGTTAAAATAAAAATAAAAATGGCATAAGCTTACATCTTTTAGAAGAACAATTTTTACATAGGGTTATACATGTTGGAATTTCGATTATAAATATTCATTAGAAAGCTAAAACGATTTCCTACATAATGATATTTTATTTATAATTTTTAAAAATTAAATATTATATTTTATTTATGACATAATGATGATGCAGTAATTACTATAATAGTGAAAAATTAAAATAAGTGATATTATAAATACCCAAATAAATATAATATGAAACTTTTAATGAATTAAACTAATTTTCTAGGATACTATGATATATTAGGATTGATTTAATTGGCTTTTTTCGAAGTAATCAATCTGTTATGAGTTTCACAAAAATCAACTAATGAATAGTGTCAAAATTGACATAAAAGAGTTCTTAAAACAAATATTATATTATTAATTGATATTAAATTCCTAAAAATCTAAGGTTCTGCCAAGAGACTTATATCATGATAGGATAATCATTAATGGACCACTTGGGGGTCGCTTGGATGTATATAGTAAGTTTATTAACCATATTATATAAAAATACAAAGAGACATTGTAAAAGTGAAACTAATTATCTTAGAGTTAATACTTAAAGATAAGGTTAATATAAGTACCCAAACCTGTCTAAATTCTATTGGATGAGTTGTTTTCGACCCATCCCCACCTCAACCTTTGAATAGTCAACTTTGGAGCCATTGGAAACCGAATATGAATTTATTATAAATTAATATTGCTAGCTTTTCCAAAGGTGCCCCTCACCCCTCTTATAAAAGGGCACTCCTCCTTCTCTTTTCCTCACACCTCTCAAGCCACTTGGCTCGTCCAAACTCTGCCCAACTAAGCTCCCCACATCCCTCTCATCCTCCTTGAAGCTTCCCCTTAGGCAGAAAGCATTTCAAGAAGTCCTTTGGTTCCAACCAAAGTGAGTTACCTATATTAAAGGTAACGATTTCTCTTAAATTATTTTCATTTATTTTGCTTCTTCAACACCCAAACTCTTTTTATTTCCTTTCTTTTGTAACAACACCAGTATCCTCAATATACTAGGATGTTGTTATAAGAAGGATTCAAACTACACATACACACAACTCCATCTAATGGATGATGAACATAATGTTTCTGTGGATGGCAAACTAACGCCTCACGAAACGATGATTGTTCAAATACATCTTACCGCCTCTCATGGTGGCCATTATGATGGCACTGTAATTAAATATGATATTAATGATATATATTTTATATATAAGCTTCTGTAATTCCATTTTATTTCATACCATTATTCGTTTCATGTTGTATATACATACGATAATTTCATTTGAGGAAGTGCGGACTACCGCCCCCTTAAAATGATATGACTCGTTCATACCACACATGGAACGTATAAAGGATGGTGTTAATGAACTTAAGTAACATGTATAAAATATTATATTATACTGGAATAGTAATATACCTATGTATCATCTGTATTTGATTCTTTTAAAATAAAAATTAAATGGAAGTAGCGTTCGTGCGTACGTACGGACTACCGTCTCCACGAACGCGATGAGATTCATTCTCCATCGTATCCATTCAAGTATAATTATCATTTGATGATTTTAAAATGATGTTTAAGGACTTTATACCATTCTGTATTTGAATAATATACAACTTATCCTTTACAAACATGTCTTACGTAACAAAACATACAAAAGCAAACAAGTAAGTTCACACCCGAAACAACGATAATACTAAGATTTTATTATCAAATCAATATTAAAAGATCATATATGATATCATATTAATGTATATCATTCTTGTATAATTTAATAACAATTATTTCACCATTATTCAGGAGGTTAACCTACCCCAACCAAGGAAAAGTACAAGGTAAGGGTTATTTCACAATCTCTTCATTATCCGAGGTTGTATTATACGTAATAATCTACTGGGATCTCTTTATCATCCACATCCATGTTTCTTCGAAATGTATTTCAAAACATTTTTACTATATACATGAATATGGGTTAAAGTCATTTATACCCTTGTTTGACTTTTTATAAGAGGTTTATAAAGGAATCTTTCCGTCGTTTTCAAAACAAGGTCCTTTTTAACCTTTTCGACAGAATTGAGGTAAGAATGTTTTTTTAACTTATACGGCGGGTGCGGTTATTTTCCGCCGTTATAAAATCGTCGAAGCTTTCCATACAATCTTATAAGAATATTTTCAAAGAAAATGTTTTATTTTATATGGATCTTAAATGGTTTCAAAATAAATGGAGATACTTCTTTAAAAAGAATTTTGATTTCATCTATGTCAACATCCTTTGATGGATTTTAAGATTATTTGAAGTTGATTTATTATAATACAAAACTTATATATTGTATTGAAGGTTTTGTGATATGTTTGAATGTGGATGTGCTATTTTATACCATTCATAGTTTATGGTGAAACTATTGACATTTCGTATGCTAGTTTTAATCCGAATGTTTATGTTATATTTCAAACTTTTCTTCAGATGAATGTGCTAAACAAGTATGTTCCGGGTTGGGGACCGGTAAAAGTAAGCCCTCCTGGTTGGGGACTGGTAAAAGTAAGCCCTCCAGGTTGGGGACTGGTTAAAGTAAGCCCTCCAGGTTAGGGACTGGTAAAAGTATGCCCTCCGGGTTGGTGTCCGGTTATTAGAGGCACTCCGGGTTAGTGTCCGGTTATTAGAGGCACTCCGGGTTGGTGTCCGGTTATTAGAGGCACTCCGGGTTGGGTTCCGGTTAGAAGTAACCCCTAGGTCTTGGGATGAGGCCTAGACAATGAAATTAACGTTTGACATTATGCATTCCAACATTATGAAAGTGGTTATTGATTTTTTTCATGTGATTATTCGATTAGTAGAATATCCATGTGAATAAGTAAATGGCATTATTTCATTTTTTTATGCCATACCATGTTGAATGTTCATGTTTAAAAGGCTTTTGTTTTAGTTATACATTGCCTTAAATGATTATTCTTATTTATGAAAGTTTCCGCTATATTGTTATCCTTACTGGGCATTTGAGCTCACCCCTTTTCTATGTTTTATTTTTCCCAGGTAGTGAAGAAGTAAATTATGAATGACTTGCAGGGATATTATGAGGGGTTAATAGTATGGATATGAAGACTTTGTTGTTGTAGTAGTTTTTTTTCACTTTGAAATGTAATGTAAAACTTTATGATTATATCTAGTGTTTCCAAGGCTACTAAACCAATCGGTCTTTCGGGATTTGATCTTTCTTGTGATCATGCCAATGTTACGAAGTAATGCACCGACTCTGGGTAGCTGGGGTCGGGGCGTTACAGTTGGTATCAGAGGAAGTTTAGTACAAACCTTGGAAGCTAGATTTAGATAAACTCTGATTAGAGCACGTAGACCTAAGATGAACTTTGGGGATTAGTATAGAAGAACTTCCTAGAATTTTGGTATTGTAGAGATTTTGTGAGTTTTCCGAGCAATACATCCCTGTCTGGATACGAGCAGGTAGAGGCGGCTCTGGCACAGATGTACCTAGGGGTAAAACCCGAAAACACCGCTTTGAGCTAGACTCGAACGGGAACTGGTGCACGACAACGGGCCTTGCTGCACTCTTGGTTACGACACTCCCGGGGGATATGCTTAGGATAACTCTCATTTTCTTTAAAAATCATTTTGAAGGGATTATGAGTATATACTTCCTCAAAGAAAACATTCTTATGATTATGGATTATATCCATAAATAGATCAATTTATGTTAAGTGTTTTATAAGTATGGGATTATGTATTTTGATTCATAAACTGACCTAGTTTATGCCATTGTCTAGAAATGGCGCCTAGTAGAAGGAATGAGAACTCCAGCAATGCACATGATCCAAAGAGAAAGAAGGATCATATCTTTCATGGTCATAAGCCAGAATTTATAAGAGATATAGTCTCCCATGTATTATCATCATATGAAGAAATAATATCATGTGTTGATAAGATAAGTAAAGAGTTTACTGAGTCCTATGGCTTTGAAGGGAAGCAAGAGAAGAAAAGGATGGAAGAGAGAAAGATGGATAAAGGGAAGAGGGAAAAGAAGAATTTTCCCATATGTGGTAACTGTGGAAAGAAACACCCTAGAAATTGCCTGAAAGGAATGGGAGTTTGTTATAAGTGTGGAGGAAAATGGCACAAAGTACGTGACTGCAAGGGTAAGAAAATGGTTTTAAATGTACAATGCTTCATTTGCAAGGAGTTTGGACACTACGCGAACCTATGTCCCAATCATCAGACTATGCCGCAAATGATGTTATTGGATAATAATCACGTTATGATACTACCACAGATAAAGAGGAATGATTAGAGTTCTTAAGTTGATTATGTCAATTGAGTGTTGTATCAACAATGTACTTGTTATAATAATTATGGAGTATATAAGGATTGTACTGCAGTACTATTTCATAAAGGACTTGAGATTGTGTGGAACAAAGAAAAGTGACTCAATAGCAGGATAAATTTTTGGAAAATATATGGTTGAGAGAATGATAAATCATAATATAGTTCTGATACTGAGGAAGTGATTTTAGAATAATACATGATTGATTTGGATAAATTATATTGGATATTATTGACTACCTTGAAGCTGATTAATGATTTGTATATTCCATCATTGTTGGGGTTTAAAACATTTTTGGATTAATGAAGTATATCCAGAATTCTATATGGAATAAGGGAACATGAATGTAATCAATAAGGAATATGGTAATACATGATGAAGGTATTAATATGCTATTACGGGGTAAAAAGGATCTATATTATGTTTACCTTCCTTATAAATGTTGGACTGTGAGTTTGGATAGAAGTATTTTGGATAGTTCTAGTTTGGATTATTTTGGATTTCCATAAAAGGACAACCCGGAGATCGGGCGGCAACCCGTCGCGTCCGGCAAGGCTGCGAGACTTGAACCCGCAACCGAAGGGCAACAAGGGTGTATCACCTACCACTGGCCCACGAGATGTCCTGGATTAAATAATGTAGTTTTTATTAAAAGATCTTTTAGATGAATTATAAATTCGTTTATTTTGGAACCCTATACGAATAGTGTAAATAGAATTTTTTTTACATTCTATTATCTTTTAGAGTGAAAGATGAGTATGTGGTAGAAATTTATTAATGGATAAAACTCTAATTATAAAGTAAGTATATCTCCATATGATCTTAGCCAATCTCATAAAAAATTCCTCAATATTAAGAAAAGTAAATTAGAACAAAAATGTTTTCCTAGATGGTACCTTAAATCATCACTAATTTATGGCTTTGGGATTGTTGGCCTTTTCATAGCCATGTTCTCTACCACTCTCCATCAGGTAATTGATGGTTAGATTTTTCTTCCATATCCATATTTTACTACATGGAACCCTAGTATGTGTTATTTTCAGTAATCTTCACACTTTCGACTCTTTATTTTAAATAAAGGCCTCATTAATTCATTTTTCGATGTGGGATTTCAACTAAGATATTTTGAAACGTCAAAAATGTGTTATCCTAATACCCTATGTTTTGTTGAACCGATGGTATTTCAAATCATCAAAGATTGATGAATTTAAGGACCTCAATTTTATACTTGTTTGTGATTGATGACCTCAATCACTACCTATAAATATTTACGTTTTCCCTCCAATTATATGTCTCAAATTGCCACCAATGTTCTACTAATCGAGATCATAATTTGGTGGTGACCCTTTCATTTCTCTTTTCCTCATATTAAGACTAAATTTTAGTAACCCAATTTCTGATGTGGGTTTTCCCACAAATATATTATCTATTTTCAACCTTTTATTTTTGAAGAACAATTTCAAATTGCGAGGACGCAATTTATTGAAGGAGGGGAGAATGTAACACCCCAGGATTTCATAGTGTGTTATTTCTTAAAAATAATTCAATAACTTGCACTACACGCAACACCGAGTTCAATCACACCATGACGTACAAAAAAAAAGACATTAAAAGAGGTCATGAATAGTATTAACAACATTTTGAACTTTATATAATCCTTATAATTTTAGAATCCCTATTATGAGTTTCTTAGTCATAATGCAAGAACAGATTCATTTTCAGTATTGCACTTTTATCAACTTTAATAGTGAAACCTTTTTAAATAAAATATTTTAAACTACCTGAATAAATTGGGACATCAAAAAAATTTAAAATGAAACATCCCAAGCTTCCACGGTACGCTTTCCTTTGAATAAAATAGTAGCGTGTGTTGTACGCAACCTTGAGTTCTAACACACGCCACAACCAATCAAACTAGCCGTTATGAATAGTAATACCTACTTTTTGAAATTATATATATTTTATATTTTAAAATGGACTTCATTTTTGGATTCGGAATATCGAATTTAGCCTAAGGTGAAATTTTGGTACTTTTCGGATAACTTTCATATTTTGATGAATAGTGAAAATTACTAAATTTTAATTAAAAACAACTTTTTTAATCAAAATAATTAATAGTGATAAATTATGAATTTTAGTAGTTTTAAAGTATATTTAGAATATATTTTTGCCATTCAATTTAATGTTTGTCATTGGACATAATTTTACAATTAAACCGAACATAAACAAGTGTCAATCTTTTGATAGTTATTATCTATTAAAAACACGCCTTTTGTTTTGACAGCGGGAATTAATTTTAAATTAATTTCTGCCACTTCTGTGTTTTGAATTTAGAAAAATGGATTCCATATTTGGAATCAGGATGTTCAAATTGTGTAAATAGGTAACTTTTATTTTTAGACATTTTGAATAATTACTGCGGTAAATATTTTATTTACCATGGTTAAGGGTAAATCCGGTAAATAAGGGTTAAAAAATAATATTATAATAATACTAAATTACCCTAAAACGTGTCTTAACCCTATTGGTTGATACATGGTCGACCATGGGAATCTTTGGGTCTATTTTGGGACCCCATGGATCCACTTGTAAGTGATAATGACACATTATATTAATAAAGTTAAAATAAAAATAAAAATGGCATAAGCTTACATCTTTTAGAAGAACAATTTTTACATAGGGTTATACATGTTGGAATTTCGATTATAAATATTCATTAGAAAGCTAAAACGATTTCCTACATAATTATATTTTATTTATAATTTTTAGAAATTAAATAATATATTTTATTTATGACATAATGATGATGCAGTAATTACTATAATAGTGAAAAATTAAAATAAGTGATATTATAAATACCCAAATAAATATAATATGAAACTTTTAATGAATTAAACTAATTTTCTAGGATACTATGATATATTAGGATTGATTTAATTGACTTTTTTCGAAGTAATAAATCTGTTATGAGTTTCACAAAAATCAACTAATGAATAGTGTCAAAATTGACATAAAAGAGTTCTTAAAACAAATATTATATTATTAATTGATATTAAATTCCTAAAAATCTAAGGTTCTGCCAAGAGACTTATATCATGATAGTATAATCATTAATGGACCACTTGGGGGTCGCTTGGATGTATATAGTAAGTTTATTAACCATATTATATAAAAATACAAAGAGACATTGTAAAAGTGAAACTAATTATCTTAGAGTTAATACTTAAAGATAAGGTTAATATAAGTACCCAAACCTGTCTAAATTCTATTGGATGAGTTGTTTTCGACCCATCCCCACCTCAACCTTTGAATAGTCAACTTTGGAGCCATTGGAAACCGAATATGAATTTATTATAAATTAATATTGCTAGCTTTTCCAAAGGTGCCCCTCACCCCTCTTATAAAAGGGCACTCCTCCTTCTCTTTTCCTCACACCTCTCAAGCCACTTGGCTCGTCCAAACTCTGCCCAACTAAGCTCCCCACATCCCTCTCATCCTCCTTGAAGCTTCCCCTTAGGCAGAAAGCATTTCAAGAAGTCCTTTGGTTCCAACCAAAGTGAGTTACCTAAATTAAAGGTAACGATTTCTCTTAAATTATTTTCATTTATTTTGCTTCTTCAACACCCAAACTCTTTTTATTTCCTTTCTTTTGTAACAACACCAGTATCCTCAATATACTAGGATGTTGTTATAAGAAGGATTCAAACTACACATACACACAACTCCATCTAATGGATGATGAACATAATGTTTCTGTGGATGGCAAACTAACGCCTCACGAAACGATGATTGTTCAAATACATCTTACCGCCTCTCATTGTGGCCATTATGATGGCACTGTAATTAAATATGATATTAATGATATATATTTTATATATAAGCTTCTGTAATTCCATTTTATTTCATACCATTATTCGTTTCATGTTGTATATACATACGATAATTTCATTTGAGGAAGTGCGGACTACCGCCCCCTTAAAATGATATGACTCGTTCATACCACACATGGAACGTATAAAGGATGGTGTTAATGAACTTAAGTAACATGTATAAAATATTATATTATACTGGAATAGTAATATACCTATGTATCATCTGTATTTGATTCTTTTAAAATAAAAATTAAATGGAAGTAGCGTTCGTGCGTACGTACGGACTACCGTCTCCACGAACGCGATGAGATTCATTCTCCATCGTATCCATTCAAGTATAATTATCATTTGATGATTTTAAAATGATGTTTAAGGACTTTATACCATTCTGTATTTGAATAATATACAACTTATCCTTTACAAACATGTCTTACGTAACAAAACATACAAAAGCAAACAAGTAAGTTCACACCCGAAACAACGATAATACTAAGATTTTATTATCAAATCAATATTAAAAGATCATATATGATATCATATTAATGTATATCATTCTTGTATAATTTAATAACAATTATTTCACCATTATTCAGGAGGTTAACCTACCCCAACCAAGGAAAAGTACAAGGTAAGGGTTATTTCACAATCTCTTCATTATCCGAGGTTGTATTATACGTAATAATCTACTGGGATCTCTTTATCATCCACATCCATGTTTCTTCGAAATGTATTTCAAAACATTTTTACTATATACATGAATATGGGTTAAAGTCATTTATACCCTTGTTTGACTTTTTATAAGAGGTTTATAAAGGAATCTTTCCGTCGTTTTCAAAACAAGGTCCTTTTTAACCTTTTCGACAGAATTGAGGTAAGAATGTTTTTTTAACTTATACGGCGGGTGCGGTTATTTTCCGCCGTTATAAAATCGTCGAAGCTTTCCATACAATCTTATAAGAATATTTTCAAAGAAAATGTTTTATTTTATATGGATCTTAAATGGTTTCAAAATAAATGGAGATACTTCTTTAAAAAGAATTTTGATTTCATCTATGTCAACATCCTTTGATGGATTTTAAGATTATTTGAAGTTGATTTATTATAATACAAAACTTATATATTGTATTGAAGGTTTTGTGATATGTTTGAATGTGGATGTGCTATTTTATACCATTCATAGTTTATGGTGAAACTATTGACATTTCGTATGCTAGTTTTAATCCGAATGTTTATGTTATATTTCAAACTTTTCTTCAGATGAATGTGCTAAACAAGTATGTTCCGGGTTGGGGACCGGTAAAAGTAAGCCCTCCAGGTTGGGGACTGGTAAAAGTAAGCCCTCCAGGTTGGGGACTGGTTAAAGTAAGCCCTCCAGGTTAGGGACTGGTAAAAGTATGCCCTCCGGGTTGGTGTCCGGTTATTAGAGGCACTCCGGGTTGGTGTCCGGTTATTAGAGGCACTCCGGGTTGGTGTCCGGTTATTAGAGGCACTCCGGGTTGGTGTCCGGTTATTAGAGGCACTCCGGGTTGGGTTCCGGTTAGAAGTAACCCCTAGGTCTTGGGATGAGGCCTAGACAATGAAATTAACGTTTGACATTATGCATTCCAACATTATGAAAGTGGTTATTGATTTTTTTCATGTGATTATTCGATTAGTAGAATATCCATGTGAATAAGTAAATGGCATTATTTCATTTTATTTATGCCATACCATGTTGAATGTTCATGTTTAAAAGGCTTTTGTTTTAGTTATACATTGCCTTAAATGATTATTCTTATTTATGAAAGTTTCCGCTATATTGTTATCCTTACTGGGCATTTGAGCTCACCCCTTTTCTATGTTTTATTTTTCCCAGGTAGTGAAGAAGTAAATTATGAATGACTTGCAGGGATATTATGAGGGGTTAATAGTATGGATATGAAGACTTTGTTGTTGTAGTAGTTTTTTTTTCACTTTGAAATGTAATGTAAAACTTTATGATTATATCTAGTGTTTCCAAGGCTACTAAACCAATCGGTCTTTCGAGATTTGATCTTTTTGTGATCATGCCAATGTTACGAAGTAATGCACCGACTCTGGGTAGCTGGGGTCGGGGCGTTACACCGATTCTTTCAAGCTTATTTATTCTTCAACTTCTTCTTATTTAGTTGTTTCATTATAAATTAATAACATCAGTATCACTAATATACTTATATGTTATTATAAATATGAAACAACCACATTTCACCTTCTATCCATCCTACGGAAAACGAAATCACCACGCGTGTGTACGTACGGAATACCGTCTCCACGCCGTGGTGTAATCTGTTTTTCCAACACCACCTTACTTGGATGGGTATAATGGTGTAAAGAATAACTATACATAGTTATTATAACATCATACTTATTCTGATGTATTGTATCATCCACTCCAATTCAATTCAATAATTATGGGAATGATATCATCCCTCGTGCGTACGCACGGACTACCGTCTCTATGACGCGATGAGATTCATTCTCAATGATTAACCATTCGTGAATGATTATAAAGTATATTTAATAATTAATCATGAAATATATGACATAATAATGATATTGTATTTATGTGTATATATATATATGTATTTCATCCAATTAATTCCATTCAATTCAATGAGGAAACGAAAAAAACGTGCATGTGTACGTACGGCCTACCGTCTCCATGAACGGTGTATTTCTTTTCATTTATTGATCTATTATATATATGTATATTCTGAATATATATTATATATAAATCATGTTTTATATTCTGTAATTAATTAATCATGATCTAAGTAATCATATGAATAAATTACAAGTCAAAACACGGACGACAAACGAAATGATTTTACCCAAAACGCTCTTTAACATTGAATTTACAAAAGAACGGGTAATATAAAGTCATAAGTTAACCATATATGATATCATAACAATGAATATGATTCTTTAATAACTCAATGACGTTATTTAAATCATTATACAAGAGGTTTGGATACGTACGAATCATATCGGACCTAAGGTAAGGGATAACTTTTCCAATCTCGTTCTTATCCGAGATTGTTTATTCGTAAGTATTTACTGGTGTTTTTTGTTATCATCCAAGTCCATGTTTTCTAAAAGTGTTTTTATGTATGTTTAATGTCTTTTTTACCCATTTTTTATTTTACTACATGGTATGTAAGTAATATTTCTTTTGTTTAATTTATGAGGTACTTTTTGACTTTTCCGACAAAATTACGAGAATAATGTTATTTTTAACTTGTACAGCGTGAACAGATTTTTACGGTTTCATAACACCTTATTTTCATGAAGCTTACTCTAAAATATTTAATGACTATTTTCAACAAGATCATTTTCTTTTAAAATTTCATGGAATTTTGTGCAAAGAAAATGATTTTGAAGAAGAAAGGATATTTTCCTCAAGAATTCATTTCAAGTGTTTTATCAAAACCATTTTACATCTAAGATGACATTATTTCATATGTGTATGTTTCAAGTTTAATGTCTCAATGATTTACATGGTTTCAATTTTCTTATTATGAAATGTCCATTTGTTTTATATGGATTATGAGATGATGGTGTGATGTTTATGAAACCCATTTTATTCATTGGGTTATGATGAATGTTTTATGTTTATTTTGTGGCACAAGTAAGAAAGATTTCATTATGAGATGGGTGGGACCTATATCTCCCTCCAATGCATTGGGTAAAGATTTATAACTCATGAGATAGACATGGATGGACTGGTAAGTTAATCTGGTTTAGTGTTATAGGACTGAAACGAGGTGTGAACTCGATTCATAAAGGGACCTTGTCCACTAAGATGGTCTTGGCAGCAATTCCATGGCTACCTTGGAAATAATAACTTGTGCTGAATGGTTTCCACAATTACATGTTTTATTCCCATTATATTTTATCATGGTTGATGTTCCATTATGATATATGCCTTAAGTACTTCCACGATTTATGTCTTTTCTCATGATTTTGATGTTTAAATTTCATGTTCAAGTTTTTTCTTTCAAATGTTTATGGATTGTTTTATGTTCTCTATGTTTACCCTTACTGAGCATTTGAGATCACCCTTTATATGTTTTCTTTTCCCCAGGATTTAAAGAAATTTTTTAGGTAAGAAAACCAAAATGGGAAGATCTTTATGGGAGATGTTGAAAATCTTTCACCATGATTAGAATATTATGTTCCGAGTTTCCAAAGACACTAAACTATTACTGTCCTTTGGTGTCTGTTTTTGTTATGTATTAAGTATTCCGCAAAATTAATGTAATGTCCATGTACATCAAGCTTCAGGTCCCTACAGTACATGTTTTTCCTTTATTTTCCTCTCTTTATACACTGAAGAGTTCAAAAATATATTTTTAAGAAAAAATCATCTTTATTTCTCTCTTCGATCGAAGCCCATTTTTCATCCAAAACCATGTTTTCTAAAAATGTTTTTAACATGATTCAAATGATATATTAAATACATTTTACCAATTTTTTACTTTCTAAAAAAGGTTTTAAAATAAATCTTCAAGTCATTTTCTAAAAAATTATTCTTTGTATTTTATTAAAAATGTGAAAGGAATCTTTATTTTAACATGTGATGCATGAATAGAATTATCCTCTATCATGACCAATAATTTCTTTTTTTCTTCATTTAAAATATTACAAGTTTATTTTCAAAGAAAATTATTTTGAAATTTTTTTATGTTTTAAAAATGGTTTTCCAAATAGGGAAGGATATTTTCTTTAAGAAATGATTAAATGATTTTTAAGGCATCCTTTATAATTTTTCCTGGTCATTTTAAAAGAAAAGTATTTCCATAATATTTTATGAATTTTTCATTTTAAAAAATTACATTTAAATAAAATTTATTTTCCTGAAGAAATGTTCCAATTGGTCTTTCAAAATAATTTTCTATCTAAGATGAAATCCTATGATGATACTTATTATTTATTAGGGATATGATCGTATAGTACCATTCCTATTCATTCCCTATATGGTTTATGTTTATGATAAAAATATGTTTAAGAAACTTGTTTCCCTTCCATGGGTTATTCCAGGATAAAAATGATTATGAAACCTTCTTTTTTAATGGGTTATGATATGATGAAATGATGAAATTATTATGAATCCTATCTCTTTTTCTCCGGGTTATGATATAATGAAATTTTTATGAAACCCATTTAATTTCATGGGTTATGATATTATGAGTGTTTTGTGATCTTATGGTGAAAATATGTATCTTTTGGATTATATGGTGGGTGGGACAAATATCTCTCTTCAATCCATTGGGTAATGATTTATATATCATGAGATAAACTTGACTAGAAAGGGGAGTGAACCTAATTCAGTAAGGGAATTTGTACATTATGATTGTATGGGGGTGAAACTTTATTATTATTATCGTTTGGGGAGTGAACCCATTTCACTATGATAGCCTTAGTAGTGATCATTGGATACTATGGAAATTATTTTCTATACTTATGTGTATTCCAAAATTCTATGTCTTCTTCCAATTTTATGCACTCATGGCTCATGTTATTTGGTTTACATAAGATTCATGTCTTATAAAATTCTCATATTTATGACATGACTATATATTATGATATTTGATATGTACGTTATGGTTTTTAAATGTTATGTGCACATTCTCATACACTTATTCTCATTTCATACTTATGTGATCATTGATATCTCACTTTATTTCCCTTAATGGGCATCTGAGCTCACCCTTTCTTATGTTTCCTTTTCCTAGGTTATGAAGAAAGTTTTTAAGTAGGGTGTATTTGTGAAGAGTACTAAAGGAGAAGTTCTTTATAAGATATGTTTATGATCTTTCACAAAATAAAAAATTGTGTACTTGATGAACCCGATTTGTGTATACATTTCCATATGCTCTATTAAAAAATGAGAACAAGTTTTCAGAAATTACCTACTTCTTAGGGAACATGTAAAGACCAGTAAATTTCAAGGAAAATTTTTTCTTAATTTTCTTTGGAATTTTACAAGAACGCAGTTTCTGACGGCACCTGATTCTGAGGCCCGGTGTGCCCGGAATCATTTTCCGAAGATTGCCTCGGGTACGTTCAGTGAACGGACGAGCGGGTTTTTCTAACTTTTGAACCGGTGCCCGGAATCGAATTCTGAGGGAACCGATGAAATCGCAGCGCCGGTATTCACTTAGAAACGCCTCTTCCGGAGTTGTGTTTTCTCGGGTGTGGTTTTTAATTTTCGGGCTTAAAGTTAAGAAATAAAATAATTTTGCGACAACTTTATTTTATTTCACTTAAGCCACTTGAAGCCACTTAAAGGCGGCTTGAACTGAGTTGAACCGGATAGGGTGCTATCCATGAATATCCGACCCCCTTGGTAGGATATTTGTGAGGTGGGGCCCGCACGAGCCCCACCGTTTCTTTTCTTCTTAAGTAACGCACCCGCACCCCCTATTAAAAGAAGTCAACCGTGCGTTTTTATGGTTAAGAAACGCCCCATTTAATTGGACTGTTAATTTGTTACAATTAATTCTTTGAGATTAATTGATTGTTTCTTTTATTTTGAAATTCAATTTCTTATATTGTGTTAATAAAATAAGACTTGGGCTTATTTTTTTTTTGGAGTCTTATCACGTTGGGAGGATTTGGGAGGCTTGAAGAACATCTTCTTCAACGACGAAGAACGTGAAGAACGAATCGGTCTCTGACGAAGAACGTCGTCACATCCTTCTTCCGAAGAACGACGACGGACCATCCCTCATTCTTCTTTCCACATCACAGGAAGGGAGATGCCGTTCCACCTCGGACAACCTCCGTCTTCGTCTACGAATCCTCTTCCGCGACACTGAACCGCGACGTGACATCGACGATCCCCTTCCCGCGGCGCTTTCTTCCGCGACGAGAAAATCCGCGACGAACCCTCGCTCGACGACGCTTGAGGTAGGCATTTTATATTTTGGAAATACCCCTCCTTATATTCCCGTGAACATTCTTTAAAAATTAAAGAACCAGAATCAAAGAAACAATTTTATTTTATTAAAATTGTTGGTTCATGTGTTGAACATTCTATTTTCTCCCGTTGTTTTTATCTAACGCGGAGGGTGCGGGTCAAACGAACACGGCCCGACAACCCTCCGCCGTTCTTCGTGTTTTTCGGGTTTGGCGGGCGACGAAGGAATGTGCCGCAATGGGTGTTTGATGATCCCGCAGTAAAGAACGGAACTCGGGAGGAACAACGGCGTAGAGGGGAAGGAAAACGGGCCCCCGGAGCGACTCCAGCGGCCCGCGGAAGCCGGTGGCGACACGGGTCGCCGGCGCGGCGGCGCCGGCGGACGGAGGCGGCGGCACCCCGCGGGTGTCCAGCGCAACACCCCGCGGGTGCCGCGGGGTTGTCACGCGGCACCCCGCGGGTGTCCAGCGCGACACCCAGCGGGTGCAGCGGGTGTCCAGCGCGACACCCCGCGGGTGCCGCGGGGTTGTCACGCGGCACCCCGCAGGTGCCGCGGGGGTGTCACGCGGGGCGGCGGCTTTCCCCCGCGTCGGCCGCTCGACCGAGCCGAGCCGGACCGGCCCTAACAAGGCCGGGCCGGGCCAACCGGGTCGGACCCGACCCGGTTCGGGCCAACCAGGGGGGGTCGGGCCGGGTTGGCCCGGGCCCGGACCCCTGTCTTCGGATGGACTTCGTTCAAATGGTCGTATCTTGAGCTACGGGCCTCCAAACGACCCGCCGTCAGCGAAAACGTGATCCTTGGATCGAGATGGCCGTTTCTGTACATCGCAGTCAAGGTTTCGGAATACTTTGAGATCGGCCGGGTTGGTTCGTACACGAAACCAACCGGGCCCTTGGAGCGGAAACGCTAATATCATGAGCTACGGACGTCCGATTGACGTGCCGTCAGTTTTGTTGAGTTCCTCTTTGTGAGACAGATCTTTTGGCATCCTCCGCTTGAGGTTTGGACGTAGGTGGAGTACGGTCAGGTTGGTTTTGCTTTAAAAACCAACCGGGCCCCTGGGACGAAAAAGCCAATAACTTACAGACAGGGCGTCCGATTGACGCGCCGTCTGTTGCGTTGAGACCCCTATGACGAGGTGGTCCTTTGAGATACTTCCTTGCGGGACTTTGTGATACTTGGAGTATCGACCAGTAGCTCGTGGAGCGGACCCTCCCGGAGGCGAGCGGGCGGAGCACGGAGACCGTGTAGCTGACTGAGACCCGACGACTGCTGATCAAACGACTCGGTGTGTTAAAGAGGTGCGCTTGGTTGTAGCAGCACATGGGAGCGCTTGGTTGTAGGGGCAGTCCCACGACAGAGGTGCGCTTGGTTGTAAGAGCACATGGGAGCGCTTGGTTGTAGCGGCAGACCCACGACAGAGGTGCGCTTGGTTGTAGTGGCACATGGGAGCGCTTGGTTGTAGCGGAAGACCCACGACAGAGGTGCGCTTGGTTGTAGCGGCACATGGGAGCGCTTGGTTGTAGCGGCAGACCCACGACAGAGGTGCGCTTGGTTGTAGCGGCACATGGGAGCGCTTGGTTGTAGCGGCAGACCCACGACAGTGGTGCGCTTGGTTGTAGCGGCACATGGGAGCGCTTGGTGGTAGCGGCCGGCCCGCAATACTCGATAGGTGGAGTACTACAGCAGTCTTAAGTTAGTGAGCAGTACCTCGAAGTCGTGACAGGACCACTGTACACTTCAGAGATGGGGCTCTTCAGCAGTTACGGTTTCGATAATGAAAATCCTGGTTTGAGCTGAGACTTTTGACCATGTGTTTATCTCATGATTGAGATGGGTCACTTGATAACTTAGGTATATGTACGGGCATATACCTGGGTAGTGGTTATCTGTTGATTTCATGATCCTTGTGATTCCTCATGATTGAGATGGGTTACTTGATAACTTAGGTATATGTATGGGCATATACCTAAGTAGAGGTTATCTGTTGAGATCTTTTTTTGTTGTTATCCTTGTTGGTTTTAGAGAGACCTTGAGGTTCTCGGGGTCCCTACTGAGTATCGTTATACTCACCCCTGCACGGGCTATGCCCGCACCTCGTTGTGTTGGTTGCAGATGACAGACAGTGCTGATGGAGGCCGAGTGTTTGAGGACTGGACGGTACCCGGAGGTGGACTACACGACGAGTCAGTACCTGGAGGTGGACCACTGGGCGAAACATGCTCGGAGCGGATGGCGGGACCCGAGGAGCAGTGGATCTATCTGTACCCATCCTTCAGGTGGGATTTTCAGTGGACAGCTCGGTGTTGCGGCTTTTACTTTACAGTTTCTGTTTTCCCTTTTGAGTTGTACTTTACTTTCAATTGGGTTTGTATACTAGCTCATTTACTTTTCCGCACTTCTTTTTGTACTTAGTGTTTTACTTCCGCTTGTACTCTGTGGTGTTTTGTTACTTTTACAAAGGCAATGCCTTCCCTTTTTCCGGGATTTACGCCTTGGTGCTAGTCGCCAGCCCCTGGCCTATGGAAGGCGGGCTTCGGGTAGTCACGGCAGGGGCCCCGAGGACGGGTTGTGACAAATTGGTATCAAAGGAGTTCGGTTCTACCGCGAACTCTGATCTTTTCTATGTGAAGCAATAATGTTTAGCGTATTGAGTGTGGTTATCAGTCCAGGGAGTCCAGTGTTGGTGCGGAGGCCGACGTATCCATACACCAGGACCCTGACTTCTGATTTCCGACTTAATGCACAAAAACGTTGATTGCATGTGTGTTTCAAGTTTTCTTTGTGATTACTTGTGTTAGCTCACCAGGTATACTGTCCTGACCGTGGTGCACTTGTTTCCTTTTCAGGATGGCCCCACGACGACAGCCATCTAGGATTCCGAGCGATGTGCGTGGAGAGAGCCCACCGAGCGTCGAGGACTCGGTACAGGGCCCTTTGACAGCTGAGGCACCGGCGGTACCTATACCCGCCGAGGCACCGATGCTACCAGCCCCAGCCGCTGACGATGCACGTCGCCTTAGTGCACTGCATGAGTTCCAGCGCCAGCGACCGCCCAGTTTCCGCGGGGAGACGGACCCTCAGGCCGCCGAGGACTGGCTGGAGGCAGTTGTTCGGGTTTTCAGATTAGTGAGGACACCAGCAGACCTCATGGTGATCCTCGCAGTGAGTCTCCTGCACGCGGAAGCAGGCAGATGGTGGAGCTTGATGCTCCAGGTGCACGACGAGGCGTCTCTCCTCTGGACGGACTTTGAGAGCATCTTCCGCTCCGAGTTCGTCCCAGCCACCCTCTGAGCGGTGCGCAACCAGGAGCTACTACAGCTGCGGCAGGGCAGCATGTCAGTGGCCCAGTACTCGGAGAGATTTACTGATCTCTCGCGCTACTCCACAGATATGGTATGAGACCCGTTCTTCCGGGCCCGGACAATCGAGCAGGGACTGAGGCATGAGATCAGGGCTTCGATGATCTCCCTCAACATTCCGACTCAGGCAGGGTTGTTAGAGCGAGCCCTCTTAGTGGAGAGTTTCCTTGCTGAGCAGTCTCCAGCAGTAGGACCCACCACTTGCCGGCATGCGACAGAGTCTTCTGCAGCGGGCAGTGGACAAATGACGCAGGGGTCCAAGAGGACTAGACCTACAGGTGGTCGACAGCATGACTCTGGATCGTTTTCGCAAGGCACTCGGGGTGGGCAACGACTTGCCATGAGAGGGCAGTGTTACTCCTACGGCGGGGTTGGTCACATGGCTCGTGACTGTCCGACCCGCCATACGGATGACCAGCAGACGAACGAAGGACCCCCCAGGCAGAGGCAGAGGTTCGACTGTGGCGGTCCGCAGGGAGGAGGCGGACTAGGCAGAGGAGCTGGCCGAGCAGCAGGTGGTGGGCGACACTTTGAGGCTCTGCCACCACCACCACCAGGTGGTCCACCCCGACCGCAGGGGACAAGAGGACATGGGAGAGCTCATCTTCAGGCAGTTGAGGCCTACGATCATGGGTCTCCGAGAGCAGATGGACAGGAGCGGGACTAGCTCCAGACCTGGAGACTTTTGTTCATGTTGCTTCTAGTTTTGTTGATGTATGTTTGTAGATGCTTTGTGTCTTTGTACTTGAGCTTCAGTAATAAAAGACACCTTTTCTTGTGGCATTTACTTCCATGTCCTCTCTTGTGTTGTTACTAAGAGATTCTAGTTTTGACTGTTGACTTGAACCTCACCCGTGAGACATCTACTGGAGGAGACCCAGTTATCACACACTGAAGCCGACAGTCTGAATCAACCCTTGGAGGCGAGAGTAACGTTTGGATCTCTTGGTAGTAGCGTCGAGGCCTTACAACATCATCCTTGGTATGGGTTAGTACCATCCATGTCGGGATTGACTGTTTTAGGCGAAGAACGTGGTTCATCCAGGGGATGAGACCAGATTTCTCTTATCGGAAAGGAAGAAATCATGGCAGCTCTAGTGGGACCAGAGGTGGTCTGGGCCACGATAGAGAAGGTCCAGGTGAGCACATGGGAGCGGAAGGCTCAGATGCGTGCTCAGTACCGCCTTTGTATCCCTAGTTTGTGTTGAAGCTTTACGGGGACGTAAAACCCTGTGGTGGGAGTAATGTAAAGACCAGTAAATTTCAAGGAAATTTTTTTCTTAATTTTCTTTGGAATTTTACAAGAACGCAGTTTCTGACGGCGCCTGATTCCGAGGCCCGGTGTGCCCGAAATCATTTTCCGAAGTTTGGCTCGGGTACGTTTAGTGAACGGACGAGCAGGTTTTTCTAACTTTTGAACCGGTGCCCGGAATCGAATTCTGAGGGCACCGATGAAATCGCAGCACCGGTATTTGCTAAGAAACGCCTCTTCTGGAGTTGCGTTTTCTCGGGTGTGGTTTTTAATTTTCGGACTTAAAGTTAAGAAATAAAATAATTTTGCGACAACTTTATTTTATTTCACTTAAGCAACTTGAAGCCACTTAAAGGCGGCTTGAACTGAGTTGAACCGGCTAGGGTGCTATCCAGGAATATCATACACCCTTGGTAGGATATTTGTGAGATGGGGCCCGCACGAGCCCCACCGTTTCTTTTCTTCTTAAGTAACGCACCCGCACCCCCTATTAAAAGAAGTCAACCATGCGTTTTTCTGGTTAAGAAACGCCCCATTTAATTGGGCTGTTAATTTGTTACAATTAATTCTTTGAGATTAATTGATCGTTTCTTTTCTTTTGAAATTCAATTTCTTATCTTGTGTTAATAAAATAATACTTGGGCTTATTTGATTTTTTTGGAGTCTTATCACGTTGGGAGGATTTGGGAGGCTTGAAGAACATCTTCTTCAATGACGAAGAACGTGAAGAACGAATCGGTCTCCGATGAAGAACGTCGTCACGTCCTTCTTCCGAAGAACGACGATGGGCCATCCCTCGTTCTTCTTTCCACATCAAAGGAAGGGAGACGCCATTCCACCTCGGACAACCTCCGTCTTCGTCTACGAATCCTCTTCCGCGACACTGAACCGCGACGTGACATCGACGATCCCCTTCCCGCGGCGCTTTCTTCTGCGACGAGAAAATCCGCGATGAACCCTCGCTCGACGACGCTTGAGGTAGGGATTTTATATTTTGGAAATACCCCTCCTTATATTCTCGTGAACATTCTTTAAAAATTAAAGAACCAGAATCAAAGAAACAATTTTATTTTATTAAAATTGTTGGTTCATGTGTTGAACATTCTATTTTCTCCCATTGTTTTTATCTAACGCGAAGGGTGCGGGTGAAACAAACACGGCTCGACAACCCTTCGCCGTTCTTCGTGTTTTGCGGGTTTGGAGGGCGACGACGGAACGTGCCGCAACGGATGTTTGATGATCCCGTAGTAATGAACGGAACCCGGGAGGAACAACGGCGCAGACGGGAAGGAAAACGGGCCACCGGAGCGACTCCGGCGGCCCACGGAAGCCGGTGGCGGCACGGGTCGCCGGCGCGGCGGCGCCGGCAGCCGGAGGCGGCGGCACCCCGCGGGTGTCCAGCGCGACACCCCGCGGGTGCCGCGGGTGTCCAGCGCGACACCCCGCGGGTGTCCAGCGCGACACCCAGCGGGTGCCGCGGGTGTCCAGCGCGACACCCCGCGGGTGCCGCGGGGTTGTCACGCGGCACCCCGCGGGTGTCGCGGGGTTGTCACGCGGCACCCCGCGGGTGTCTGGCCGACACCCCGCGGGTGCTGCGGGGGTGTCACGCGGGCGGCGGCTTTCCCCCGCGTCGGCCGCTCGGCCGAGCCGAGCCGGACCGGCCCTGGCCGGGCCGGGCCAACCGTGTCGGACCCGACCCGGTTCGGGCCATCCAGGGGGGTCGGGCCGGGTCGGCCCGGGCCCTGACCCCCGTCTTCGGACGGACTTCGTTCAAATGGTCGTATCTTGAGCTACGGGCCTCCAAACGACCCGCCGTCAGCGGCAACGCGATCCTTGGATCGAGACAGCCGTTTCGGTACATCGCACTCAAGGTTTCGGAATACTTTGAGATCGGCCGGGTTGGTTTGTACACGAAACCAACCGGGCCCTTGGAGCGGAAACGCTCATATCTTGAGCTACAGACGTCCGATTGACGTGCCATCAGTTTTGTTGAGTTCCTCTTTGTGAGACAGATCTTTTGGCATCCTCCGCCCGAGGTTTGGATGTAGGTGGAGTACAGTCGGGTTGGTTTTGCCTTAAAAACCAACCGGGCCCCTGGGACGAAAAAGCCAATAACTTACAGACCGGGCGTCCAATTGACGCGCCTTCTATTGCGTTGAGACCCCTATGACGAGGTGGTCCTTTGAGATACTTCCTTGCGGGACTTTGTGATACTTGGAGTATCGACCAGTAGCTCGTGGAGCGGACCCTCCCAGAGGCGAGCGGGCGGAGCACGGAGACCGTGTAGCTGACTGAGATCCGACGACTGCTGATCGAACGACTCGGTGTGTTACAGAGATGCGCTTGGTTGTAGCAGCACATGGGAGCGCTTGGTTGTAGCGGCAGACCCATGACAGAGGTGCGCTTGGTTGTAGCAGCACATGGGAGCGCTTGGTTGTAGCGGCAGACCCACGACAGAGGTGCGCTTGGTTGTAGCGGCACATGGGATCGCTTGGTTGTAGCGGCATACCCACGACAGAGGTGCGCTTGGTTGTAGCGGCACATGGGAGCGCTTGGTTGTAGCGGCAGACCCACGACAGAGGTGCGCTTGGTTGTAGCGGCACATGGGAGTGCTTGGTTGTAGCGGCAGACCCACGACAGTGGTGCGCTTGGTTGTAGCGGCACATGGGAGCGCTTGGTGGTAGCGGCCGGCCCGCAATACTCGATAGGTGGACTACTACAGCAGTCTTAAGTTAGTGAGCAGTACCTCGGAGTCGTGACAGGACCACTGTACACTTCAGAGATGGGGCTCTTCAGCAGTTACGGTTTCGATAATGAAAATCCTGGTTTGAGCTGAGACTTTTGACCTTGTGTTTACCTCATGATTGAGATGGGTCACTTTATAACTTAGGTATATGTATGGGCATATACCTAGGTAGTGGTTATCTGTTGATTTCATGATCCTTGTGATTCCTCATGATTGAGATGGGTTACTTGATAACTTAGGTATATGTATGGGCATATACCTAAGTAGAGGTTATCTGTTGAGATCTTTTTTTGTGGTTATCCTTGTTGGTTTTAGAGAGACCTTGAGGGTCTCGGGGTCTCTACTGATTATCGTTATACTCACCCCTGCACGGGCTATGCCCGCACCTCGTTGTGTTGGTTGTAGACGACAGACAGTGCTGATGGAGGCCGAGTGTTTGAGGACTGGACGGTACCCGGAGGTGGACTACACGACGAGTCAGTACTTGGAGGTGGACCACTGGGCGAGACGTGCTCGGAGCGGACGGTGGGACCCGAGGATCAGTGGAGCTATCTGTACCCATCCTTCAGGTGGGATTTCCAGTGGACAGCTCGGTGTTGCGGCTTTTACTTTATAGTTGTTGTTTTCCCTTTCGAGTTGTACTTTACTTTCAGTTGGGTTTGTATACTGGCTCATTTACTTTTCCGCACTTCTTTTTGTACTTAGTGTTTTACTTCCTCTTGTACTCTTTGGTGTTTTGTTACTTTTACAAAGGCAATGACTTCCCTTTTTCCGGGATTTACACCTTGGTGCTAGTCGCCAGCCCCTGGCCTATGGAAGGCGGGCTTGGGGTAGTCACAGCACGGGCCCCGAGGACGGGTTGTGACAGAACAAATACGTTGATTTGGGTGATCTTGTCCATTTTTTAGAGATTTATGGCCAAATACACAAAATGGGGAAGAACTGATCAAAAATTTACAACTACACATGGTGTACTTATATTCATGTCGTGTACATTCAATCTCAGGCACGGGTTGACCAGGACAAGTACATTCCCAAGTAACTAGAAGTCGTTAAACGTCGTGTTCACAATATACACGTCGTGTATACCATTCTAGAAGCAGTTGGTGGATGAGAAGATTCTACACGCCCATGTGGCTAGCTGAAGGGGACACGCTATGTGCCACTAAAACATGGTGTGTATACCTTTCTAGAAGCGGTTGGTGGCTGAAAATTGAAACTACATGCCATGTATGGCGGCATTACACACCGTGTACATTCACTTACCAGGTGGCATCGTGTTCCAGCTCAATGACGATGTGTTAGCCTACCTACCAGCGGAGAAAACAAAGGAAAAAATGCATTAACAAATGTATATGGAGTTTACTTTTTCCACACACTGTGTACATAGTTTTTCTATAAAATGAGGCCTTGGTCTCTAGACCGGGGGAGTGTGTGGTAGTATTGTGTGGAGAAAAGATTTGAAGTTACAAAGGAGAGATGCTCTATCATCATACTACTGTCATTCCACCATCTATCGGAGAATCATTTCCACCTCGATGTTTTAAGCACGATCACATCCGGTATCAAGAGCCTTGTGTTTATATTTACCTCCATGTGTAACTAAACACCCAGTGTGTTGGGGTTGTGGGAGATGATGGGTTGTAATTTTAATTAAGTTGCTATGAATTTGTTTTTTCTAATAATCTTTTCTTATTATTCTTAAACCACTTCATCTTATCACTAGAAATTCTGTACCAGACCAAGGGCAGAATTTTTAGGGATTCACAAGAAGAATATCGACGAATAATTTCATGACCATTGGAAGTATTCGTCGACTCAAAATGGACTAAACCAAATAAATATCTGTTAAACACAAACTATCAGAAAAAGGAGTTAGTTTCTTTAGCTCTAAGTATAATTTTTACTGGACCAAGGAAAATTTATTGCAAATTGAACCTAGAGTGTTGGGTTATCATGAACAACACAACCTCATAGGCAATTTGATTTAATAATCAAACTTCTCAAAAATATATAACCACAATGCATTTCTATCTTTATTTACATCAAAACCAATTTTCACATATTTTACTTTTATTATATTAAGTAATTGATTAAAATAATCTTAAAACCAATTATTATTTTTGTATCCAAAACAATCAACAAAAATTGACTTTAAATTCAGTAGCCTTCGCTAAAACAAAAATACAAGCTATGTTAACCCAGATAAAATAACTTCTTAATTATCTATGGATCAACCCCTTACCAGTGCTATACTTGTTAGGGTAAAAATAATTTGGGACACTGAAAACATACCTTCAATGAAATGACTCTCCACTACTCTCTAAAAACACTAAACTATTATGGTCCTCATACATGTGTTTTTGTAATGTATTGAGTATTCTTCTAAAAAGTTATAACATATATGTATGAAAATATTGGTTCATTATAATAAAAATATATGAAGTGTGCCAGTTTGAATAACTGTGGGATATAAATAGGATCCCATTTGAAAGATCTCATAACAAGTTGATCAATCTAGATATTACATGCTGCTGAAGTGATTTCTAGAGAGAGAGACATTATTGCTTTGTGCGTACTGAACACCTTGTTTATATTTCCTTTGTGAGACTTCGATTGTTGTTGTGTAAAATATATGACTTCTGGGGATCAGAAGACAAAGGTGCCGACTACCTTAAAGTTGAGGGCTTCCTTGCTGAGGAAGAGAGAGGTTCCAACTACCTTGAAGTTGAAGGCTTGTGGGGATATCAAGACATACTTCGATCTTCATATCGAGTTCATGCCCTGGGGTGGGTAATACATACTTTCTTGAAATTATTATCAAGGGGCCTTTATCCAAGGTTGTTGGATACCCTTCTCTTTGGGTTAAAAGATTTACTACTTGTTACTTTTTTTGTAACAAGTTTTCTGGTGCATTTTTAATTGTTGAGTAAAGTATAAATATCTAACTTGTACTCTGATTTAGTAAGATTCTATATGCTTTAAGGTAGAATCTTTATCTTTGTAAACTTTCATTAAGTTTCATTTTTTGAAACCATCTTTTCCGGAATCACTTTCTCGAAATCACATTTCCAAATTCTAGAAAGTGTGTAGAACTAGAGGTTTTGTGAATTACCTTGTTTAACCTTGTTAAACATAATCAAAGTTAAAAGTTCCAAAGGAATTTTTAAAGTATAAAATTCACCCCCACTTGTTTATTGATCATCATAAGATCTTATATTTGTTATTATAGAGTATATCATACTCCATAACATCTTAACAAATACATATTCCACTAGATTCTTAAAAACTTTTTTAATATCTTATTATGATTCACAAACCATATTATATTAGGAAATAACATTTATTTCCTTTCATTAATAATATTTAACAAATTAATTGTTGTTTCCATATCTTAAATTCTATTCTATTTGATTGGAAAAGTTTCATTTTAAAATAAGAATTTATTAAAATATACCACTGGTGATTGGTAGGAACTCATTCCTACACATTTAACAAATTTTTGGATACACACTTTTATCCAAATATTCTTCTCAAAACATGTTATATAAATTGATGAATCATAAACAATGTGTATTAATTTAATCATCTCACACTAATTTATAATAAATCTTTGTTACCAAACATCTTCTTTTATCACATAAGAGAAATGAGACTAACATACACATGTTTTACTTAGATTCATTTGATCATGGTAAAATATTTTATATTCAATTCCATAACGTAGTAACTAGTTACTTCATATCATGAATATAAAATATAAGCTCAATCAATTATTAATTTTATTTTGAACTTATTTATATTTATAAAACATTGTAAAATATAAATTCTGAATCACAAAACCTTCAAAATTAAAAATTTAATTTCTATAAAATACATAACTAACATGGATATTCTATTTAGTTTCAAAAACTCATTCTGGTATATATTAGATAAATCAATCATATTGAATTATTACACTTCCTTCATGAAAAACCAAGGTTTCAATGACCTTGAATGGATTCTTGAAGAAACATTTTTAAACTTTTAAACCAGATTTTCTTTTTCCAGTTTGAAATTTTACCCACTTTTACTATCCATACAGTACTAGAATCTAGGCAAAATATGCCCAGTTAATCAATTCTCAATACTTTTATAATATATATAAAACTTTTCTCGAATTAATTCACTTTTTCTAAACATTTCCATAAATGAAAATAGTATTAATTACCTAAACAGAACAAGCCATTTTGGTCTCCCCATAATTCAGGTTATAGAACTAAAAAATCATCGCTATATATATCAAAATAAACTTATCAAATTCTATTAAAACAATTATTATTTGTATGATCATCTCAAGAGATAAATGAGATAAAACAAAAAAAATTATAATAATTTTATCTAATATTAAAGTATCCAAGTTATTAATACAGTAACTCCATTTCCCCATTATTAGAAAAAAAATTCAAGCTTCAATTCATTTCACCTTATAACCTTCTATATATTTACAACCCTTGTAAATCATATAGTCCATATCATATATCTATCAGAATAATAGAATTTATTTCTATTACCCTTAAATATTTGAGTAAAACTTTAGTCTCACCATGCCATTTAGCATATTCAATCATATTGAATATCATTTTATGTACCCATTCATATTGAATATATCAGATTAAAATCATTGATGTACCTAATAATATTCTATATATGAGTTGAAACTAATATTCCTTTGGTTATTTTTAATCTAATTCCTTTGATTTATATAAGTAATCACTTAATGATTCTATAATAATCAATATTCACTTATTAAAAAACATCAGCACTTGGTTTCTAAAGAAGGAACTATTCTATCAAATTGAATTTTCCTTAATAACCTCTCTTAAATTAACAATATATCTTAAGAAATTTTCTTAAGTTACCTGTATTAAGAGCAACATACATTAAGATACTAGTTTTTCAAATTTTAATTAAAATGTTTATCTAGATGATGATGATGACATTATCTAAAATAGAAGATCTTATCATATTTGTATCTTGCGTTATAAACCATTTAATAAGGAATTTTGTTAAATGGGATCCCACTAAAATTATAAACCCTTTTAAAATCCATCATATCCATTACCGGGCCAAGTTCCATGTCTCACCATGAACTAGACTAGTTATCACACAAATAAGCTAGGATTATAGTATATTACAGTTCATTTTAAATCTTTTTATTTTATGTGGTATAGAAATAAAACGTAATATTTGTTAAAAATAATATACACTAAAATATAAGGGTTTTACAATGTGTGTGTGTGTGTGTTTCATTTGACACACAAACAAAATTGGCAAGGATTCATATATGGAACACTATTTAAAAACAAATTGGCAGTTAAAAAACAAATAAAAATCATATTAATGTATATATTGTATTTTTAGGAGTAAAATGGTCCAATAAAACTCATTACTAAACCAATATTTTTACAGCGGAGCTTTTGAAATAGGTAGACGAGTCAATAAAAAATAGTTTTTTATTAAACATGATGATTCTATCGTTAATTTATAAAAAGAATCCGCATAGGTCCCCTTTATCAATAATAAAAATTATAGCTTTTATAAAAGGTCACCTAAACAAAAAATGAATCTGGTATGTGGCATTCATTGGGGTTCGAACCCCTACACTCTTATATGAGGAATGGTTAAATAATCTCTCTCATTAACAAACTCATCTCCCCCACCCCCCTCTGTAGGTATTTCTATCCCTATATCTATGTGGGTGTATTGTTACAAATATTATTTTATATTAATAAATTTATTTTTATTTATGTAATTACAATTGAATTAACACACGTACAAAAGAGAAAATCTTCTTTTCTATGAATTTTTGTAATGGTTTTATTTCGATATTCTAGGTTTTATGTTGTCTCATGGATTCATTTCATATATACTGGGAGAAATACTTCAAGGATGTGATGAGTGAATCATCTGAAATCAAGAAGAAAATTTTGGACAACCTAGATTTCATGGGGGATTCACAAAAATATTTCTTTTCAATAAGTAAAATAATCTCCTTCACAGAGGCACTCTATGTATCGATACCTACATAGTTGATTTTCCCAAGCCTCCCATGTCAAAAAATGGAATATAGTTGTTGCTCGGTGGTCTCTAACCCTGAAACTATCCAGAAAGGGTTGATAGGTACATTTTCTTCATTATTCTATGCATCATTTATTCAATGGGGGATAATCCCTAGTCCAATACAGATATTAAATCTTGGATCTCACATTATTCGGAAAACTGTAACTAGAAATTGATTCTAATTGGAAGAGGATTCTTCCAAATTATTTTGGGAAGAAAAGAGGATCTTAACTCATCGTTGTAAATTGGGAGAAAACACTTGAAAATTAGAGTTTTGGGAATTTCTGAATGGGATATCAATTTTAATCCCTTTAATCAAAGGATTTGTATGTCTCAAATTTGGGTCAGGCTCTATGGTTTGAGTGGGGTATTTTGGAATCCAAAAATTCTAAATAGTTATGTTTAATTCATAGGAATCCATTTGAAACTAGATAAGTGTACACCAATTATATATCTGATATTTTATGTTTGGATTTTTGTGGATTCCAATTTAGAATCAACGATACCTGATGTGATTGACTTCATTGACAATGATCACAAAACTAAATTCAAGGTGGAGTATGAGTACATCCCCCATTTATATGATGTTTTTAGAATTATAGGAAATTCAATTATTAAATATAGGGTGGTCTAGAAATAGGTGAAAATATATACTAATTATAATTCCTAGAAATATACTAATAGTAAAAAAAATGAAAATCTATTTCCATATAGAAAGGTGATCCATCAAAGAAAAATAACTTTGAGAAATGGGTGAAATTCATACTAGACACTATCCCATATTAAAATGTTGAAACCATATGATCCTAGGATGATATTTTTAGGGAATAGGAAAATAATAATAATATCTATATTCTATATCCAGATTCATGCAAATTATTTGTTCCTATTACAAATGTGGTGGGAGATGATGCACTAGAGAGCATAGAAGATATTAGCATAGCCATTGAAATTGACCAAGACATTAAAAATCTTGTTAAATCTCTTTAAAATGATATTTATATTGAAATATATAATCATATTAGAGATTTAACATATTATCAACCCAAAAATATCAAAGAGATTATGATTTCTCATGAAGATAGTGTGACATATGGTAATTCGCATTATAAAGTCGACAAAACTCTCTGAATACTAATGAGAATGTCCCCACTGAGTCTATAGATCCCTATTTGATGGAAAACCACACTACTATAATTATAGATCACACAAATAACCATATACCAATATAATATGATGGTATTTCTAATGGTAAGTGTTGTGAACTGTGTTGCATTTGTTGTCAATAAGGTGTCAAGGATCGAATGGATGACAAGGAGTGTCAATATGTGAATGACAAAGGAAGTGATGGTGATGGTGATGTTGTCAATGAGATTTCAAGGATTGAATGGATGGAAAGGATTTTCAATATGTTAATGACAACGTGATGGTGATGATTGGAGATTGACCATGGTACTAAGAAGCATGTCACTTAGGGGAATAACTAAGTGGAATAGGAGGTAATGGTTGAAACATTCTCCATACAAAATCAGACGATTGTAGAGCTGATCTTAAGTTCAAAGAACATGTATCAAGAAGATACAATGTCACAACATTGTTACAAGTCCATGAATTGTCTTCACAATGCATGAGGAGAGAAAGGTGATCCATCCACAATCACTAAGTAGATGAGGAATGAAGAAAGGAGATCCATCCACATCACTAAGTGGATGAAGTGAAGAAGTTCCATCCATATCTACTAAGTGGATGAGGGATGAAGTGAAGGAGATCTGTCCATATTACTAAGTGGATGAAGTTAAGATGAACCATCCATAGTTACTATGTGGATGAAGTGGTCTGAAGAATACCATGCACTATCTCTTAGTGCATGAGTATTTTAAGATGATCCAACCTCATCTCTGATTGGATCATGGAAGAAAACTGAAGAAACATTTGATTCAAGAGCAACAGTTAAAGAAGAACCTTCGGGAATTCCCTCCTAAACTAGAGAATAAATGTTTAAGAGGAGATGAGGAATTCTAGTGAAGAAGAGGAGGTGAAGAAGAGTAGAATGGCATGAAGAAGACTTGTTCCTACTTGGTTATTTAACCAAGTATACAAGGTGAAGCTTCTGCAAAAAAATATGCCAACTATTGGGCCAGCCTTAGGGCCTCAACCCAAGGAACACATGGGACTAGGTCACCACGCCCATGGGGAAACCATAGGGGCCATCCCAATAGCGGACGGGCCGTGTGTAAGCCCGAGCCACGCGGAGGTCAAGCCCGCGCAGCGTGGGTGCCAAGGGCGCGCCCGTGAAGGAGCATAGTGGGCGCTAGAGTGCACCCGGAGGAGCATAGTGGGCACTAGAGCACGCCCGCAGGAGAACCAGTGCGGGGCGGAACCGGAGGGGGGAGAGGAGTAATCTGAGTAGAGAACGAGTGGCTTTGTTTGTTAAACTACGAGAAAGCCGCGGCGCATTTCGATGTGCGACGAGTTTTTAAAGACGCAGAGCTGATCTACACCGTCCATCTGATCCACGTGTAATCATGGCCGCTCATCTAATCTCGCTGTGCCGCGTTATAATCCCAGCCATCTGCGATCATTAAACGCCGATCCAATGGCCGAGGTGACAAACCGAGGTTGTCTTCAACCTCCGGACACCCGAGCTCCACCCGATGTGAACCATTCGCCGTTGCCACTGCCGATCCACCGTGATCGACTTCCTGACCACTGTTAAAGATCAAATCAAGTGCATGATGATTGTTTTGACGAACCGAATACATGAATGCATTAAATGTTGCATGCATGCAACGAGATGAAGAAATTCTAGGGAGCCTGAGGCAAATGAAGTAGCCGAGGGTGCACTACCCGTACGACGTACAATGAAAGGCTTCGCATGCATTTGTTAATGCATGCACATGATTCTCAAACCAATAACGAAGGATCCTGTGATTGAAAAGGAAAAAGGAAACAACCGAGATTTTCGGGATATCTCATCCGCGAAGATAATGGGCATTCAAGATTTAAACTACGCGGTTCTGTTTGCATTACTCACCTATAATAGGAGGAGTCGATGCCTCGTAAGAGGCTACTGATCATCTGAGAGAAGATCCACGAAGCTCTGAGCAACACAAAGTAAATCTCCGTGCACAACCTACACGGAAAAACAGCCCGGAGCAACCCAAGGCTCTGAGAGTTCCTTTCATGCTACCACTATGCGAAATAAGTAAGGAGGAGGCCACCCTACATGCTCCCATGCGCGACAGGGAAGAAGCCGGGCCTTGTGTGCTCGCTGCCCACAGCACTTGCGCGGTATCAAGTTGGCTTCACCCCGCACGCCCTCTGTGCCCGTGAACATGCACGACAAGAGGAAGTAACTGCGCCAACTGTGCGGTAGGAGGGAGCTGTCGCACCTACGCTGCAAAAGGAGTTTTCCGCGACACCCATGCAGTAGATTCTGCTGCACACTGCGTGCTTGAAGGCAGGAGGTGGCCTCGTCACTTTCGCAACCTCCTTTGAAGTGGGTTCGGGTGAAGTGAATCCCACACACCTTGTGTGTGTGTGTGTGCAAAGACACAAGAAGATCATATGGGTTGTGTGTGTGAGAAACAAGTGAAGAGGCCATTACCTTAGAGTGTTAACAAGTAGAGTGTGCACTCTTTGAAGAAGAAGAAGGGAAAAAAGTGTGTGCAAAGAAACAAGAAGTTCGTAGCCTTGTATGTGCACAAGTGAAGGGGGCCATACCTCTTGTGTGTGCCCACGTGAAGGAAGAAGATACATGCGTGTCCATTCATGTATGAATAAGTGAACAAGTGGGTGAACACCTTGAGAAGAAAGATTGAATGAGAAATTAACACTAAAGAACAATACACAATTTGGTGTGTGTGTGTGTGAAAGAATAAAAGAGTGTGACTCCAAGAAGAAGGTGTGTGTGCTATAAGAGATTACACCCATTGAGGGTTTTTCACACCAAGAAGAAAATGGGAGAGCATGCTTGCATGCATGCACATGCACACGTAAACAAAGTTTAATTCAGTGTGTGTGCATTTGAGAAGTCCAAGAACAAAGGTTCTTGAAGATATTTGTGATTCCATGCAAGTCATTCATGAAGATTTAGATGCCATGCAATCAGTGCATGAAGATTCATAGATGCCATGCACTCAATGTATGAAGTTTAATTAAAGAGAGACTGAAGCCAGACTGAAGTTAAAGATATCATTCATCAGAGTTTTCAGTAGTTGAGAAGACCAAGAAGATTGAGTGGTCATACTCAGTGCAAGAACATATTTCCCCATCAAGATTCTTGAAGACAGAGGCTGGGTCATCCTTAGAAGAAGGAGATAAAGCCTGAGCAAAGAAAAGGAGTCTTGGACACCAAAAGTGATCAGAAGAAGTGTGAAAGGCCAACAAACCTTACTCAAGGTTGTTGAAGACTCTTGAAGATCTTAAAGATGAAGAGATACTCATGTGACTCGAGGAGCCAGGAGAATACCCCCTATGAGACTCAGGGTGGAGAAGTCTTTTGCGTAAGCTGAAGCAGGACAGTGGGACTCTGGTAACACTGTGGGATGCAGTATAAAGACCCTCCTGTGGGAATCATGAGAGATACAGTGTGACTCTGTATCGACCATTGTAATTACTAACCGAATTATAGTAGAGAAACCATGTTGGGGCGTTTAACCAACATGGTAAGGACGTAGGCCTTTGGAGCCGAACCTTGTAAATCCTTGTGTCCCATGCCTTTACATTTACTACATCACTCGAGGAAAGGCTGATAGATACAAGAAGAGTGGATCGAGGCCTTAACAAGTCATAGAGGTTTAATTGATAAAGAATCAATTAGTAAAAAGTTTAAAAGGATCACTAATCCACCCCCTTCCCTTCTTAGTGATCACACTGTTCTGGGAACTTCAGTTGGTATCAGAGGGAGGTTACCTCTAAAATATCCAAGGGGGTCTTTATGAAGTGTATATTTGAAGAAATGAGTGAACAACCTCAAATGGAGATATCTTCCAAGACTCAGAAAAATAGAATTAAGAAATAGGTCAAGAAGATGAAGAAGAAGGTTGCTACTAATAGAGAAACACCTTCAATTGAAGGTAATGTGAAAGTAACTACAAATGACAATTCCTTTTATCACTCTTCTAATGAAGCCTGCTCTATATGTGATGATGATGGTACAATCAATGATCTTCTAAATTCACTAAAATATCTTCGGAAGATAGTCCCCAGGGAAGTGGCAATGTGTATTACTACAAGCATCCGTGATCTTCAAGAAGAAAAATTACAGCTAGAAGAAGAAGCCAATTCTATGGAAGATCAATTGGCAAGAAGGGTTGGCATAACCAACACTCTCAAAAAGCTGGTAAAGGCCAAAGATGAAACCATTTCCCTTTGCAGTGAAATAATTGATGATGTCACTGAAGAACTACAAAGAAGAATTTGTGAGAAAGAATTCTTTGAGATAGTGTTTAAAGAAGTTTTCCATGCACTAGAAAAGAGGCACAGATTCTCAATGGTTTTCAAAGATGGTCAACTAGAAGACAAATTAAAAGGGTAAAGGATCTTGAAAATTCGTTTCAAGAAATAAAGAAGGTGCATGAAGAACAGATGAAACAACTGAAATAGAATTGCGAAGGAAATCTAAGACTTGTTGAGGATGAGAAGAACTCTCTCAACATGAAATGCTTAGAACTAGAGGTGATATTGAAAAATCAGCAATCACCCAAAGCCGAAACCTCCCAGTCAGCTAGAAGAATAAATATTTCCACTAAAGTGTGCATTGAGAAGGATGATTCCAAAAGGACATCCTCTAATGAAAGGGAAACATCTACTATGAAGAAGTTACCATCCATACCATCTTGTACTCATGCTTCTAAATGTGTTTCCACAAAAAGTGAAAGATGGAAGATTAACTCTAAAAAAGTATGGATGAAGAAGATGAAGGAAGATAGCTCTCCTGAAAAAACACAGCAATTCAAGAGAAAGACCCAACAATCAGAAGAAGTCAAGAAGACAAGATTTGTAGGTCAATGTTGGTGATGCAATAGGTATGGGAATTCTGAAATGGATTGTTGGTACAATCCTCTTAATGAAAAATCACAAAGGAAGCCCATGCCAAGGGGGAGAAAGCTAGAGAATAATAAGAAACATCCATAGGTCCAGAAACATTTGTTTACTACAAACAAATTTGGAATGTTTGATAACCTCTGGGGTGTATGAACAAGTGGTCACAAGAATGATACATACCTATCTCCAAATGTTTCCAAAGCTGAAAAGTAGAGAAGATCACAGAACCTGGCTAACAAAGAAGAAGTATCCTTGGGAAGCTAGCAGAAGAAAGTTGAAAATGCTCCCAAGAAGATTTTGAAAACGAAAGAGAAGTCCCTGGATTCCAAATCCATGAAGGGTGATGCATCCAGAAGGACCACCAAGAAAAAATTCTTCTACTGTGGAAAGAAAGGTCATACCATGGATCTTTGTAAACAAGCCATGGAACTAAATAGAAGCAAACTGCACTCAACAGGACTATCAATCCAGAAGAAGAAGAAGGGATTGATTGAAAATAAGTTTCCTAATAAAGGTAACTTAAAAGCATCAAAGGAACCATGTGGAACAACCAAATATGAAACCTCACTTCCAAATGACATATTAATCATCTGGACAGAATATTTGGAAAGAATGAGAAAGGAAGAAACTGCAAATACCAAAGCTAGTGCAAAAGGAAAACAAAATATTTCACATGAAGATGAAGTTATGTGTGTGAGGTGAAATAAAGCTGGTCATATTAGTAATAAATGCATGACACTCATTCCAGCTCAAAAATAATTCTTCAAGATAATGAAGATTGCACCAGGAGATTCTAGTGCTCAGAAGGAACTTAGAAAGAGAGGAGTCACACAAAAAGAAGTTTAAGAGGTGTTAAGATCCACACCAGCACAAACATCATAGAAGATCAAATGTGCATGCGTGAAGAATGGAGAAAGTGTAACATCTCGGTTGAAAGAATCTTCTCAACCTTGTTGTTCAAACTGATGAACCAAAGAGGTTCCATCTTATTCCCTAATCACTGGTATATACATGTGCTTACATTTCAGGGAATTGAATATGATTATCACTCTCAAATTGAGAATGGTATGGACAGAATGGAGTGCACCCCTTGAGGGGGAGCCAATCTGTAGAAGATGATATTTTGAGATTCATATCATCTTGTGAAAAATGTTGGTATTCCAATCACACTTTCATCCCTTGTTTCTTAATTGTATTTAACATGTCAATTAAGGGGGAGTAATTTATTGAAGAAAAATGGATGAAAGGGGGAGATTTATCTTTGCACCTGAACTTTCTAATGAGTTTGGTGAAGTATGTGCAGGATTTATCAATTCATTGATATATCTAAAAAAATTAAACCCCTTGAAGCCTAAGCATGATCTCACATGTATAGTGAATTGTGGATAACATTGAATTCCTTGGTTACATCACTCTTGTTTTCTACACTGGGTTAGCCCATGTAGACTTAGAGATGATTTACTAAAGGATCTTTTCTAAATTGAACATGTTACATCATCCCTCTCTTAGTGATTTTCAAGAAGATGCTATTCAAAGGGAGGAAGTAATATTTTGAAGAGAACCACACCACACCTTTGCATTTGTTTTCCAACAAGGGGGAGAAAATCTTGGCACACATATTGACCCATTCATATGTGCTCTAGTGATATTGACAACAAATACAAAAGGGGATATTGATGTGCACTGTGTTGCATTTTTTGTCAATAAGGCATCAAGGATTGAATGGATGACAAGGAGTGTCAATATGTGAATGACAAAGGAAGTGATTGTGATGGTGATGTTGTCAATTAGATTTCAAGGATTGAATGGATGACAAGGAGTGTCAATATGTTAATGACAAGGTGATGGTGATGATTGGAGAATGACCATGGTACTAAGATGCATGTCACTTTGGAGAATCACTAAGTGGCATCAGAGGTAATGGTTGAAACATTCTCCATACAAAATCATACGATTATAGAGCTGATATTAAGTTAAAATAACTTGTATCAAGAAGATAAAATGTCACAACATTGTTACAAGTCCATGCATTGTCTTCACAATGCATGAGGAGAGAAAGGTGATCCATCCACAATCACTAAGTGGATGAGGAATGAAGAAAGGAGATCCATCCACATCACTAAGTGGATGAAGTGAAGAAGTTCCATCCATATCTACTAAGTGGATGAGGGATGAAGTGAAGGAGATCTATCCATCTTACGAAGTGGATGAAGTTAAGATGAACTATCCATAGCTACTAAGTGGATGAATTGGTCTGAAGAAGACCATGCACTATTTCTTAGTGCATGAGGATTTGAAGATGATCCAACCTCATATCTGATTGGATCATTGAAGAACACTGAAGAAACATTTGATTCAAGAGAAACAGTTGAATAATAACCTTTAGGAATTCCCTCTTAAAGTAGAGAATAAATGTTGAAGATGAGATGAGGAATTATATTGAAGAAGAGGAGATGAAGAAGAGGAGAATGGAATGAAGAAGATCTGTTCCTACTTGGTTATTTAACCAAGTATACAAGGTGGAGCTTATACAAAAAATATGGCAACTATTGGGCCAGCCTTAGGGCCTCAACCAGAGGCACATGTGGGACTAGATCACCACGCCCATGGGGAAACCGCAGGGGCCATCCCAATAGTAGCCGGGCCGTGTGTAAGCCCAAGCCACGCGGAGGTCAAGCCCTCGCAGTATGGACGCCAAGGGAACGCCCGTGAAGGAGCATAGTGGGCGCTAGAGCACGCCCAGAGGAGCATAGTAGGTGCTAGAGCGCGCCCGCAGGAGAACCGGTGTGAGGCTGCACCGAAGGGGGGAGAGGAGTAATCTGAGCTGAGAATGGGTGGCGCTGTTTATTAAACCGCAAGAAAGCTGCGGCGCATTTCGATGTGGGACGAGTTTTTAAAGACGCAGAACTGATCTGCACCGTCCATCTGATCCACGTGTAATCGTGGCCGCTCATCTAATATCGTCGCGCCACATTATAATCCCAGCCATCCACGGTCATTAAACGCTGATCCAATGGCCGAGGTGACAAACCGAGATTGTCTTCAACCTTCGGACACCCGAGCTCCACCCGACGTGAACCAGTCGTCGTCGCCTCTGCTGATCCACCGTGATCGACTTCCTGACCACTGTTGAAGCTTAATTCAAGTGCATGATGATCGTTTTGACGAACCGAATACATGCATGCATTAAAAGTTTCATGAATGCAATGAGATGAATAAATTCGAGGGAGCCCGAGGAAAACGAAGTTGTCGAGGGTGCACTACCCATTCGACGTACAAGGAAAGGCTTCGCATGAATTTGTTAACGCATGCATGTGATTCTCACACCAAGAACAACGTATCCCATGATTGAAAAAGAAAAAGGAAACAACCGAGATTTTCGGAATATCTCATCCGGGAAGATAATGGGCATTCAATATTTAGACTACGCGGTTCTGTTTGCAATCCTCGCCTATAACAGGAGGAGCCTATTCCTTGGAAGAGGCTGTTGATAATCTGAGAGAAGATTCGCGAAGCTTTGAGCAATGCGAAGTAAATCTCCATGCACAACCTGTCTGGCAGAACATCCCGGAGCCACCCGAGGCTCCGATAGTTCCATTCGTGCTACCCCTACACGAAAGAAGTAAGGAGGAGGCCACCCTACACGCTCCCCTATGCGACAGGGAATAAGCCGGGCCTTGCGCGCCCGCTGCCCGCAACACTTGTGCGGTAGCAAGTTGGCCGCACTCCGCATGCCCTCTATGCCCGCGAACTCGCATGGTAGGAGGAAGCCAACACGCCACCTACGCGGTAGGAGGGATCTGCCGCACCTGCACGGCAGAAGGAGTTCTCGCACCACCCACAAGGTAGAAGCTGCCACACGCTGCGTGCTTGAAGGAAGGAGGTGGCCGCATCACTTGGGTGCCCTCCATTGAAGTGGGTTCTGGTGATGTGAATCCCACACACCTTTTGTGTGTGTGTGCAATGAAACAAGATCATACGGGTTGTGTGTGTGAGAAACAAGTGAAGAGGCCATTACCTTAGAGTGTGCACACGTTGAAGAAGAAGAAGAGAACAAAGTGTGTGCAACGAAACAAGAAGGTCGTAGCCTTGTATGTGAACAAGTGAAGGAGGCCATACCTCTTGTGTGTGCCCAAGTGAAGGAATAAGATACATGCATATCCGTGCATGTATGAATAAGTGAACAAGTGGGTTAACACCTTGAGAATAAAGAGAGAATGAGAAATTCACACTAAAGAACAACACACAATTTGGTGTGTGTGAGAAAGAATAAAAGAGTGTGACTGCAAGAAGAAGGTGTGTGTGCTACAAGAGATTACACCCATTGAGGGTTTGTCACACCAAGAAGAAAAGGGAAGAGCATGCTTGCATGCATGAACATGTACATGTAAACAAAGTTTAAATCAGTGTGTGTGCATTTGAGAAGTCCTAGAACAAAGTTTCTTGAAGATATTTGAGATTTCATGCAAGTCATTCATGAAGATTGAGATCCATGCAATCAGTGCATGATGATTCAGAGATTCCATGAACTCAGTTCATGAAGTTGAATTAAAGAGAGACTAAAGCCAAACTGAAGTTAAAGACATCATTAATCTTAGTTTTCAGTAGTTGAGAAGACCAAGAAGATTGAGTGGTCATACTCAGTGCAAGAACATATTTCCCCATCAATATTCTTGAAGACAGAGGCTGGGTCATCCTTAGAATAACGAGATAAAGCCCGAGAAAAGAAGAGGAGTCCTGGAAACCAAAAGTGATCAGAAGAAGTGAAAAAGGCCAAAGACCTTACTCAAGGATTTTGAAGACTCTTGAAGATATTAAAGAAGAAGAGATACTCGTATGACTCGAGGAGCTAGGAAAAGACCCCCTGTGAGACTCAGGGTGGAGAATTCTTCGGTGGAAGCTGAAGCAGGCCAGTGGGACTCTGGTGACATTGTGGGATGTAGTATAAAGACCCTCCTATGGGAATCAGGAGAGATACAGTGTGACTCTGTATCGACCATTGTAATTACTAACCAAATTATAGTGTAGAAACCATGTTGGGGCGTTTAACCAACATGGCAAGGACGTAGGCCTTTGGAGCCGAACCTTGTAAATCCATGTGTCTTGTGCCTTTACATTTACTGCATCACTCAAGGAAAGGCTGAGAGATACAATAAGAGTAGATCGAGGCCTTAACAAGTCATAGAGGTTTAATTGATAAATAATCAATTAGTAAAAAGTTTAAAAGGATCACTGATTCACCCCCTCCCCCTCTCAGTGATCACACTGATTTTGGCACTTCAGTAAGTATCATCCTATTGATAATAAATTCAATGTTGTTGATAATACACCAATATTAAAGGAAGATGACATTAAAATAGTTATGATAATGTCCCAAATATGTCTATATAACACTCTATGAAGGATAAGAATATTTAAATCATTATGTATTTCATAAATTCCCTTATATAACTGGAGTATGGTGTAAGTTCCAAGGATAAGTCTTCTCCTGTAGATGAGTAATGAATTATTGTCGACAATACCCAAACATTAAAGGATATTGGGCATTGAAATAGTGATTCTATCTCAGATATTGAGCATAGGGATAATTATGATATACTAGATCTTGATATGAAAAAGGATAGTGCAATTAGGAAGTCCATAAGTAAGAATAAATCAGGAGGCAATAAAAATTGGGCTCTAACCCCAAACCCAAATATAAATAAGGAACCTCTTCTATAACTATAAGGGTATGTCCAACCCTGAAAAAAAAATTTCTCATAGGATTTTTATTAAAAATCATAAGCCTGGTATTCAAGGATATTTTGAACATAAAATGATCTTCTATTCAAGGATTCCCCCTCTAGAAAATATGGGATAACAATTGATTAAAATAAATCAGTCTTCCACAGAGATTAAAAGACTTTGTGTATTATCTCATTCAAGTCTATAAGGGATTTATTCTATAAATTCCACTGAAAAAATGATTACTCTTAGTTTTAATTATATGGGAATGAGTAATTTTTTTTTCTTTATATATGCCTATATAGTATATCAAGATCGGATGTATTTATAGAAGATCATGAAATCTTTGATTAGATCAATCAATGGGCCATGGAATCTACTTAGATACTTTAATGATATTCTCAATCCATATGAAAAGATAGGTATGATTAATTCTTATACCCCAACTAGAGAATTCAAAGCTTGTATTGATGGAAATAACCTCTATGAAGTGAATCTTTTAGGTTCCAAATATACCTAGCATAGAAAACACATTAATAAAATGGTATCCAGAAAATTGGATAGGGCCTGTATCAATGAAGTATCTCTTTATGTCCCGGCCTCCATATATTATAAAACCCTTTTAATAATAAATTCATATCATCTCCCAATCTTGGAAAATATTATTACAAGATATGTGAAACCAAATTTCCTTTTCGGATTTAAGAATCCTTGGATATTGAATCCTGAATCTAAAAATATGGTTTAAGATACATGGAGTTCTTATATTATATAGATGATTCCTTGTATTGTGTCCTAAAGTTTAAAATACTCAAGAATTATCTCATGTAATGGAGCATAGATTACTTTAGTTCTCTTTATAAGAAAGTTTCTCATCATAAATCCTCTCTTTAAATCGTTCAATAAAATAACACCTACAAATATTTTCCATATATATTGAGAAGGAAACTATGGTCTCCCATGATTTTAAAATCATTTTAAACCTCAAGGAATGAATGCAGATAGAAACATTTAAAATGAAATTGATCGTGTATAGTGATAGGAATTCCATGTTTTTCAACTCTCTTTAAAGGTCTAGAAAGGTCAGCAGACACTTAGTTATTCTCTATAATGTCAGGATATTTTAGATAGAAGGAAATATATAGGTGATCCTATCATATCCTTATAAAAGAACCTCTTTAATAGACCCACCACCATTTATTATTGGTTAGATAATATCATCCCCATGATTTTTAATCATGAGGATAATATAAATATTACTTTGATTCCTTTATATTTTGATATCAATGAAGCTATCTTTCATCTAAATATTGGTAGATCATCTAGCCCTGATGTCTTTACCAACAACTTTATATAAAAATTTTTGGGAGGTTATCCAATATGATTTTTGAAGAATTGTCACTCAATTTTTCAATTGTGGTAATCTCACATTGGGAATAAATGATAAATTATTTTCCCACATTCAAAAATTGGATAATTTAATTGAAATTCATCTATTTAGTCCAGTGTATCTTTTCAATATGATCCAAAAAATTATTTTTATGATTATTTATAATAAGATTCCCACCATTGATAACAAGATTGTATCCTCAAATTAGTTGGATTTCATTGAGGGAATTACCATACAAGATTGCCTCATCAATTCTATTAAATGTTTCAACCTACTCATAAAAATACACTAGGGGAGGTAACATCACATTGAAATTTGATTTAAAAAAAACGTTGATATGATAGAATGGTGTTTTATTTTTAAATTCCTTACCAGATTCAGTTTTGATGATACTTACATCAAATGGGCCAACATCCTTCTAAAATAAGCCAATATTTCAGTGCTTATCAATGCATCTCTGGAAGGATAATTCATATTTTCCAAATTTTTATACAAATTGATCCTATCTAATCCATTGTTTTCTCTATAGAAGAGGATGATCTAAGTTGACTTCTACTTAACATGGTAGAGAATCACAACATTAAACTCATCAATGATATCATATGCTTAGTTTCCCCCATACATTTATTATATGTTGATGACATTATACTAACTCAAGGAGACAATATAATCATAAATAATATCAATGATTATCTTATTCACAATGAAAAGGTTTCAGATTATTAAATTTGTAGGAAAAAACATTCTTATAATTCAGAAAGAATATTTCTACAGCTAAAATATTTGACATTATTAATGAGTTGGGAATCCAAGGAGGTGTTATTCCATTCATTTATCTTGGTTTCACTATGTTTTTTTGAAGACCTTATTCTTTTAATTTCAATAAAATTTTGGTTTAGATCAAAAATAAGTTAGCTTATTGAAAATTCAATGCTTTATCGATGGATAGTATAGTCTGTTTTGTGAAACCAGTCATTGTTTATAAAAATTTTTATTCTTTATTTGATTAAAAATTGTTAGATGGCCATATTAAGCATTTAAATATGTCCATAAAAAATTACAGAGTGGGAGAATCTTTTAAATAAGGCTCATTACTGTCCCATAGTTGTGTTGTCAACCCTTTGTTCATAGAGTACTTGGAATTAAAAATATTTTCTATTTTATTCAATCTCTATAGGAACATTTTATCTGGTGGATTATCAAAGAAAAATAAAACATGATTTTATTAATTAGATCTTCTATACAAGATTAAATCTATAATTTTAAATTATGTGGATTCCATTATATGGCCTACTATTAAGGGATATTTCTCTAATATTTCATCACACTTTCATTGGTTAGTTAATCTAAATTCCACTCGCAATATTTGGTCATAAAACTAGATAGGTATGCCTCCCAAAAATATATTAAATCCTACTGACCCATTTTTGGACACTAATTCTTTTATGAAGGAATAGATGAATAATTATCTAGATGTGCTTCCTAATAGGATCAAGAAAGTGGTCTACAATTATAACTTCATCAATTGTGATGATATTATGATATGGCAACATGCATCCAATGAGATTCTCATCACCAAACTGAACTACCTCAATACTTTTTAAGGGAAAATTAATAACTATAATAGAAGGATAAATAGAAGATGGATCTCCCCAACCATATTCACACTCATATGGATGTTGACGTGCTCCAAGTTCCTAATTGATTCATGCCAATAGTCTGTAGGAATTTCTCTCAACTCTAAATTTATTTTTCACAATCAACATAGGGAATACCTTAATCATTTTTTCCCAAGCTATGAAAATTTTGCAGCACATTGGCATGATGTATCTAATTTCATTGAAGTAAATATTCCTTGGACAACCTTTATCCATGAACATTTCAAATATTTCCTAAATATTCCTCTATCTCAGTATCTTTTCTATCTTCTCCTTTTTTCAAGTGGAAAAATTATTCACATTATATGGAATATCAAAAAAATTATTATTTAGAATACCTCTTTTGAACTTTAATTGGTACTTGTTTAGATTATGGTCATAGTGAAAAATAATAATTCACTTCAAAATACTCACTGTAACAAATTTATTCATGATCTTACAGTTCCTACGAATCTGATCATTATAGGTAATTTTATTCCCCCTTTAGAAACATTTAAATTCATGTGGATTCCTTTATTCCATTGATGGATCAAATGCAACATGGATGGGTAATCAAGGTGAAATCCCAGAATTTAGGATTTGGAGCTATCATCGTAAATCATAATGGCGATGTCACAAGATATCTCTACAGTCCCGGTGGTCCTACCACATCTCTTGATGATGAAATTATTGGCATGCTCAACATGGCTGAAATGGAAATTCAACAAGGTTGGTGAAATTTTTGGTTAAAATACAACTCTACTACCATTATTCAAGCAATCAAAAATGGTACCCTCGTCTCTTATGGAATTCAACTGTTAGATGGATCAAATGCATGGAATGTCTCTTTTCCATGAGACACATCATCACACATACATATTATAAAGAAATTTTTTTGGCTGATAGTATAGAAAATAAATTTATTACCATTAATGAATTTATATAGTCCAATGATTTAACATATGGTCATTTTTCTTTATTGAAAAGTGGTTGTTGTAAAAAACCTTACATCAGACTTCTGTAACCATTCTATTATTAAATAAAAGATAATTTTCCATATAGAAAAGGTCTCATCATTCTTCTTAATATATATTAAAAATATTATTAATTATATTTTCATGAAACTCATATTTGTATATAATATTTTTTTAATTTTATTTTCGATAATATGTATTATAATTTCAATTTTTAGTTATTTCACTTCCAAATTGAGGTTTATTTTTTTAATTTATAATTTTTTAAATTCATCCATTACATATACTACACACATAGAGAGGAGTCGCAAATAAATAATATTTATAATAATTATTTCAATATATTTTCTTTGTGAAATTATAATTTACTATGATTTAATAAATAAAAAATTATAAACATATTAAAATATAACTATATTGAAATTTGTACATATTTAATTATAATTCATATGTAGAATGGAAATATTTTTTTTCTAAAAAATATATTTTAATATTTAAAATTTAAATTATTATTATATTCAAAATTTATATATATATATTTTTGTAAATATTAATTTTTTACATTTAGTAAATTTATAGAGATTATAAATTTAATGAATATATGTTGATTAAAATATCAATCCAATAAGAATCCAAATTCAACTTGGAATTCAATATTTGATATATCCCAAAAAATTAGTAATATTTTGTAGGGTTTGGGATATATAAAATATATAAATGAGTACCAAAATACTTCTAATAAAAATATCATCCCTTATTTCAATGGATTCATGTCAGTTCTTAAAGGAAACTATCATGGAGATTTTGTCCAGGGAATTGCTCTACACGGTCGTCCAGTTACAACTTCTCTGTTGGGACAGAAACATAGCATCATGGGTGTTTCTTTTCTCCCAAAGGCTAACCCAGAAAGGTGAAACTATCTCCATATTCATATTTTAGAATGTATCCTTAATTGAAAACTCCTAGTCCTTTATCTTTGTATCCAACACCAGTGACAACTACAGTGATATATGTTACCCAGAACACAACATAGGAAACCCTTTCGAACTAGGTTACATTTCTAGGAGGGGAGTACAGTTCATAGCGATGGTAGAGCCTAGGATATCGATATGTAGGGTGGTAGGGCCTTGGATCCCAATGTTTAAAATTTTCAAGCCCACCACATGGTAGTGGAACCTCTTTATAAACTCTAATACATGGTTTCCAACTGTATCAATGGCCATGGTAGTGTTCTGCTCCAGCCTACCCCACTACAAAGTCATTTGGATCTTAAAGTGCCACTTCACTCTTGAGAACAAGGTCCAAAAGTTCTTCCAAACCCTCCATTATAAATTCTTCAAATATCATTACTAGGAATGGTAGCCCCTCATGGGTGAGTTTTGACTACCTTAGGATATTTTTATCATCTGTGGAGATAAGACTAACATATTTTCTAATGGAATTCTATATCGGATCCCCACCAACAAAAGAGAATTATTCTTTGATGCGAGCAGAATGTGGACACTAGTGATGAAGGAGGAGGAGGAGGAAGATTTGGTGGACTATTGGAGGACCTTTGAACTATCATTCCCAATGAGCTACATGTGTAAGTGTTGTGTGTTGAAGAAACTAGTGGATTACGAGGGAAGATGGATGTGGTGTGGGAGTAGGGGGAGGGATTCGAAGTGTGAGTTATAAAAGGATCAGGAGGTGAAGGAATGGGAAGTAGTGAGGTGGGTGATCAGATTTTATCTAGTTTCATTCTTAAGGATGGATATTTTCATTTATGAGGAGTTCATTGACATGGGGTGTTTTAATATAGTGAATGGAAAGCATCGGGTGCTTAGGCTGGGCTACCTAAACATTGGGGTCTGGTGGTTCTTCACCTTATAGTCTGATTCAGAACCCTATATTTTTTTATGCGGTATTTGTTTGCATTTATTTTTTAAAAAATCAAAGATTTCAAGTGTAGTGTGTACATTTAGTTGAGATCATCAGTAAAATTTGAAAATTTGAAGATCCATTCTTTTCATGATTTAACATATATTTAGAACAATTTCAACCATAATATATTGTAAAAAATATATTAATAAATCTTTCTTATTTAGATCGAATGGACCGAAGTCCTTCATGTTTATTGATTTTTGATAACCCCCCTTTCAAGGGATGAGTGAGAACCCTTGAAAGGCCAATAGGCTTAGTGATTACATGGCCCATAGGCTTAAGAGACATTAAATGACCCGAAGGTATTAGGAAATTCAACCAGACTACAACTAAAAGGAACGGCCCCTCCACAGTATCTGTATCATCATGGTAGCTCTCCAGCTTCATATGGTCGTCTGGATAAGCTTACCGTGCAAACACATGTTGGTCCTGATGGCATATCCATACCCTCTCATTCTTCCAAATCCATGGGTTCTTCTCTAGTGAGTGTACTTTCTCAAAATCCTCCTCTGGGGATGCTCCCTTTTTGTATAGTCTGTCTGGGGAAACTTCATGTGGCCCGAAGGCCCTGAGGTGGCTCGAAGGCCTTAAAGGTGGTCCAAAATCCCTACTAACCCGAAGGTATGGGTGGATCGAATGCCTTAAAGACTCCAAGCCAAAACTGGTGGCCCAAGGTGAATAGTTCTGACTGATACAATATCAAAAATTATCTGATATAGTATCTACTACAGTTCATGGTATGGTCCCACTACAGTACCTGCTATAGTAACTTGGAAATATGCCTCTACTTAGTTTTGAACCTGGGTCTCATGGATGCACTTAAAGATACCTAACCAACTAGGTTGAGGATCATGTGATATTTCTTTTTTAGATAATTAATATTTTAGTTTATTTCATTGATGTTGTTTTATTTCATTTTTTTATGTTATGTTTTGAACCATATTGTTTTAGTGTCATTTTGAAGCATCTCAAAATATTGGGGGTGTTAAAATTTTATAATTTTTTATTTTATTATTTTTGTAATTTTTTTATTTATTATTTGTTAACTTTTGTGTTTAGAGGTTTCTATGTGTCTGGATTTTATATTTTCTTGTCCACTATTACATATATTTTGGAAATCAAGTCGTGGTATTGAAGCGAAACATTTTAATTAAACCATGAGAAATGAAAAGAAACCCACCTTAAAATATTTAAATATCTCCATATATTATATTTAAAATAATATAAATCATATGAAATGTGAATTTATGTTTCACTAGAACCAATGTTATGGAACGAGAAAACCTTTGGAAGCCACAATGGTGGAAATATGATATCTTTAATGTCTGAAATTTACGATTTCATGAAGTAGTGCATCCAAAATAGAGAATCATCACACTCTAGACATGAATTATTCACATAAAGGTCAGAATTAATCACAACACAAAAAAAAAATAGAAGAAATAAAAAAAGGGTAAATTAGACAATAGAAAAACATAGTAATTAATTTTTTTCATAAAAAATACTACTCCATAAAAAACCAAACAACATCAATAGAAGAGAAACAAAAGGTTGCATCAAAAAAGGATTATACATTCACTCCAAAGAATAAGATAAGAAAAGTTTAATCATGACAATGAAATGTATTATGAAATTAACCCCACCAATCTATTTGTAGAAAATTCATGTGGCAGTGAACATATATAGTTAGTTCCATCACCATATGATAATTATGGATAAATTTTTATTGGATAATGGAATTTACCAAAAACCCCGTATCACACCAATTAAACTTCTATATCTAGAGAATTGTATATGCTTCTAAAACTCATTGTACTATATCTTCTCTTCTAGAATATTTTTATGTCGTTGGTTCAGTTCTTAATTGTGGTCCTGAATTGACACACCATCTAACCTCCCATTGCAATTCTAGAAGTTTCCCATTTTTATAAGTTATAATACTATTACAAAAAAATGAATTCTCGTAGTAATATTAACAATATATAAATTGAGAATAATTTTCAAGGATTTACTGATGGGTCTTAGGGACAATATTCATCATGTTCTAAAAAATTTACTTCCTTCCATTGTTGTTTCCATGATCTTACATCCACCAAGCCATCCAAGCCCCCCTAAAGTGAAAAACTACTTTATAATTTCATGATTTGTGACTTAATTTAGAATGTCTGTTAAATTATGACTCTCACTCACCTTCCATAGTTCCAACATTTCATCTTCCATAAGCTTTCATATGAAGTGGTACTTTATCTTAATATGTTTCATCCATTAGTGAAACAATATATTCTTGTCCAATTAAATAAAAATTTGGTTGTCATAGAAAAGTGTTTATATTTATTTCCTTATTCTAATTACCTCTAATTTTTCCTTCAAAACCACCAACTCTTTCCGAGATTTTCTAACCAGAACATACTTAACTTAAAAGGTAAAAAATGATACTAAAGGTTTAAGTCTCTATATCTAGTTCACGATAGTGCCTCCAAAAGCAAACATAAATCAAGTTATTCTCATCCTTGAGTATGTAACTCTTCCAAAGTTAGAATCCAAAAAAACTTTTTAATGGATCATCTATTCTGAAACACAGATCAATATTGTAAAATTATTTGAGATACTAAAGAATTTACTAAACAACTTACAAGTGATCCTTTGAGAGATTCACCATGAACCTTATAACTTTAGAAACCATATGAGAAACACCAAGACTTGTACAAACTATGGGAAACATCAAACATCTCAAAGTTTATTCATATAGTACCTTCACCATGTATGTAGCCTCTTCATGTATTTTAGGTTCCTTCACAATGTATAATTGGAAGTGTTCAACCAAAGGTTGCTAATAGGTTTCACAACTGGAAATCCCTCTTATACCAATGCCTCTATCCCAACAGTTTAGATGAAGCATTGGGATAGGTTACCTATACCAACAGCTTGATGAAAATTGTAGGTATAGGAATTTTTAGAGTGTATTTTCCCAACAATTTAAAAAACCATTGGGATAGTCCCAGGTAGACACTTTTCCCAATGGTTAAAAATAACCATTGGGATAGGCGACTGTTTTCCCAACTGTTTTTTGAAACTGTTGGGATAGTGGAATGTGTACCCCCTTATACCAACGGTTAATTCAAACCATTGGGATAGTTTTGATAAAATTCCCCAATTATTTTAAAAAACTTTTGGGATAAAATTCCAAAAATACCTATCCCAATCCCAATCCCAATCCACCCATATAGTGCCCTAAACGAGAGCTATGTACGAACCCTTATACCTAGAAATTGATTTTTTGTTCTTCCACATAAAATATGTAGGTTATTACTAAGTTTTATGTTCTACCTCCATTTATTCCTTTTTTCATTTGGATTTATTTGAAACAAGGTTGTTTTTTGTTTTTTGTTTTGATTATCCCTAAACGACGGCTCCCATATTCTTTGCAAACCGTTCTTCCCAACCTGCAATCCATCCTTGATTTATGTCGTTGTTTGTTCTTCCACTTCAAATTGGTGATAACATAGTGTAGAATAATTACCCTAACATAACACATGATTAATCCAGTATAATATCTATTCAAATAATGATTCCTATAGTTCATAAATTTGTATCTATGGAATGTTATTCCCTTGCATAGAGTTCCTTTGAGCATCATTCTATATTTGTATAAAATTTTCCCTTTGGATCTTCCTCTATGGTATAGAGGTATTCATGATATGTTCTTTGTGTATCTACTCTAGAGGTACATTTATTGTCTTGATCAATTGAATTATTGTGATAAAATTGAGTTGGATCCTAACACATCATTCAAGGAGTGCTCGATACATTTATCAGACCACATAAAGAAAGTGTAGTGAGGGTATATGTCACAAAATTCCTATGGTAGGATGGTTGGGTTGAAGAGGGGACTTTGGAAATGATTTAGATGTTTGTAAATTGTGACTTGAGTTGCTTGATAAAGAAAACTAAAGACACTAATTGGGGATGAGAAGCCATTAAAGCGGGAGAATTTTAACATCCTTTACTTTAAAGGTATAATTTTAGGATATTATCTGTCATCTCTTTTATTCACCCTCAGATGTGTATCTTATAGATAAAGGTGGTCTTGGAGTTAATTTGTAGAGTATGGTGGCTGAGGGAGGGCATGGTTACAGAAACAAGGCCACTAGATATCCAGTGGGGTTCACTGCAAATCTAGTGGTGCTAGTAGTGGCACTTGAAATTCTGCATATCCCAAGGATCATCCAGTGTCCAAGAAAGAATTAGAGCATTTTTCATTGGTTCATTGACCACCTAGTGGTTACTAGATGAATTTTTCGTTAATAATTCTTTCACCATTTTTAACTAATTTGATTATTTGAATAACCATCATACTAATCTGAACCCATTACAACCAAGGCCTCCCAAATAGATACCCTTTGAGGCACTAGGCTTCCTCATCCTCTATTATTAGGTTTTTGAAGACTATAATGATTTTATGTAACTTTCAATGTATGATATATCTATTATAATAATTATTATTCTTCTTCCTCTGATCAAGGTCATAGATTAAAGACATGTTGGAAAAATCTATAAATATACACCATATCTAATAAATGATTCATGATTGATTAATATATCATTGTTGGATCATGAGAATTGGTTACATATCCAAGAAAGATCCAAGAACATACATTGGAAATGAATCTATTATGGTAATTTTATGTGTATTACATATCTAAGAATGATATCCTCCTTGAACCCCAATTCTCGAGACTCTATTGTGATGTATTGTGTCTTTTTCTAGTGAGCCTTGTTTTTTGGCAATGATCCGAGTGTAAAACTTTGGTGGATCATGTAAATTTGAGCCACATTGCTGAATCTAAGAATTCTATACAATATTAGACCCTTTTATAAAGTTTCTTGACATGATGGTCTTGAGTATATGTGCCTAGTATTGAAAACCTTACATGAAATAGTTTGTTTTTCATGTATGGTTATCTTGTGAGACCTTTTCTTGGTATTTATTTTTTTCACATTACAATGTCCCACATTATAGATGGTTATTTCAGGGATGGAGAAATATTCAATCAATAATTTTGTTCATTAATATGTTGTACCTTACATGTGTATTATTTTATAAACTTCAAAGTACTTATTAGGACATATTTCTCATTTATTTGTTATTCCTTACTTGTATATTTTAACATAGCTAGTGGTACCACATTTTCATTGTTCATGTTGATTGGTGACCCTATCTAACTTAGTATTCCCTTTAAAGGGGGGTCATGCTTGACTTGACTCAAAAATCATGGCTTTGGATATAGGATGAATAGTTTCAAATCATGAAATGTGATTATCCCATGGGTGGTGAATGACATATGCCATTGAAGATGGTCTATATTTTATCATGATATACCAATGGGAAACATCCTTAATTATGTGTAGAGTTACATTTATTTACATATTCTATGAATATGTGCCTTCAAATTAGAGAAAGTAGCCATGGGTTATGGGTGTGGAATTCCCTTCAAGGTGGGCATGATGATTTTACTTAAAGGTGGAACTTATATTGTTCTTTAAGAGAAATAGAGTCCCATATCAAGATCTATGTCATTTGATTACTAACCAATAGTGGTACCACCAAATCTTGTTGCAACATAGTTAGTGCAAGATTTCATTGTATATGATATGTTTTTTTCTAGTATATGAATTTACTTTTCCATATTGTAATGAGCCACTATATAAATGTTCACTTGTTTTAAGGGTGAATCGGTGGTTTCATACTAGGTTTATACTCACACCTTGAAATTGGTTCTTATTTATCCTTTTCTAATTACTTTTATATTTCTTTTCCAACGTCGTAAATGAAACCTATTGAAGAGATGCGATGAAAAAGGATGATAGATAGCAATCGTCACATGAATGAGATGGGCATTCCTCCACTTGTGCCTATTGTGAGTATTTTTTTTCAAATATATATATTCAAATAATATATAATGTCATGTGATTAATTTTTTAAAAAAAAATTTCATTACCCACCACTGATGTTATAGTTATTTGATGAGCAGCCTAGTAGTGGTCCCGACACTCAGGTCAGTGGTACGAGGGAGGGTGGTATGAGAGATAGGTGATCTAGTCAGTGTAACCGATTAGACCATTCTCCTCCCACTGACATACCATCTATCCCACATTCTGATGATGGTGTGTCATTAGGGACACATGGGATATTTTGGCCTCCCATTATTTAATCAACCTTTATATCTGAGCCTCCTCACCCGTCTTTACCATATCCAATGATGATTCCCACTCCTCATCCATATCATGCATTTGGCCAACCATCCATGCCATCTTATTTTACTTTTACTTCCTTATCTATGAGCTTCTATATTCTATCTTCTTTGACTATTTCTCTGCCATAGTTTGTGCCTCCAGAGCAGACACTGGGACCCACTCCACATGTACAGGGTGTTCATTTAGTTTCTATGGATCCAGCGGCACCCCGTGATCATACTTCTATGTGTATATTTATAGAACCCTAAAAAAATATATACCATTACTAATTTTTATTATACCATGTATTGTTATAATATTTATTTTTCTTTTATAATAGATACATCTACTGATAGGAGGTGGGGGTGGAGGCGTACATGCATGCATGCATTGTGGAATCACCGTACGTATTTGATGGTGTACAACAACGAAGACAATCAAATGATTGAAAAAACATGGAAAAAATGTTGTAGTTTATTTTCAATGCTTTCCAAATACTCTGACATCATTCCCATCATCCAACTCTAATGGAGTCATTTTCCAAAAAAAGTCAAGGATAATTCTTGGGCATAAATATGGGTAAAAAAATCTTTTGTATTTAATGTAATATATTATTTTTGTAATTATATGAATTAATATTTTGGTGTCAACTTCAGTTTAATTTTTCCAATGAGGAGGGTTCATGGTCAGCACATCTAAAGGAGTTAGGTGTTCTTTGGAGAGCCAATAAGCATGAGTTGTATATTGGATGGTGTGCTATAGTTGGAATAGAGTTAGAGGCAATGATTTATCATGGATTATTATCTAATATAACAGTGTTGAAAAATGATTACTCATTGGAAGACTATCAAGTTTAAGGTATTAATCACATTTGAGATATTTAAATTAAAATTTTCATGTTTTTAATTAATAATATCTTTTGTATTACTGAATTTTATTTAGTAGTCATCCAAAAAAATAACAAAAAATCATTTATGCTAAAAAAATAACACCACACATTGGGATGTACTATGATGTAGATCATGAGAGGAAGCAGGTATGACAGCTGTTTATAATTTTTCTTTGGGACTTTCACATTCTATTGTTTCTTTCATAATTTATTTGATTTCAAAAGTTTTCATATAATTTTAGTTATAAAATTCATTATCGGTAACCTATTTTTAATTATGTTTTCCAAAATTCAATTTCATTGTAGAGGCCAGTATTAAATATTGAATGACTTGTGCCTCAAGCCAAAATGTTTTGCTTGAGTAGAAGGAAAAAAGAGGGAAGTGCAGTTAACAAACTGACACAGTAGCGGATTCTAAGTTTTAATTTATTGATTTAAAATTTTAATATATATTTTGTAACTTAATAATCTATTTATATCTCTAATAGGATGATTTATAGGCCCTTGATTCCCTGGAACCTGACAATTTTGGTCCAAATACTCACTTACATCAGATGCTGTGAGATGACCACCTTGATAGAATATGGTACCAACCTGGGAAGAGTATAGTCCTGAAGAGGTATTGGCCCTCTTCAGGTACTATTTTTACTACCACCGAGTTCTAAAAAGTTATGGAATTGGTAGAACAGGCTGAAAAAGGGCCACACAGGTGGAAGAATGGTCTTCTAGAGAAAACACTAAATTTATGAAACTGATGAATGTTTTATGTCCAACACATTCACCGGAGGTTAGCACCGCTTTTGATGAATATATGTCATCGATGCGTTCAATATATAGTGCCCCAGGTGGAATTTATAGTGGTGTTCAAGACTATTTCATTCTTGGTGATGACGATGGGGAGGAAGAGGCCAAGGATGAGGATGATGATGAGGACATGGGTGAGGAGGAGGCTGAGGTGGAGGAGGAGGGAAAGGAGGAGGGTGGGGAGGAGGCTATAGATGCGAATGGGGATGAGGTAGGGAATGAGGGTGAGTAAAATTATAGGGATAATGATGAGTATGAGGATGAGGAAGATGATGATGGTGATGATAGAGATAGTGATGAGGCACATATTGATCCATTACATTTTTTATTGATATTACTGAAATTTTATGTTTGATGATTCGAAGTGACTGAATATATGTGTGATTCGGTAGGTTAAATTATCTTTATTTCATTATCTATAAATAATAAAACATGACTTGATATGGAGGTATGGATTCTATGAATTCTTTTTTTACATGCTATCAAAGATATTTCACAATTCTCTTTTTACATACACTCAAACTCAGGGCTGAAGAACTTGAGATTATTTGTTCTCATTATACCACTTAGTCATCTTTATCTGATTCATTGTCTTTTGATACTTTAAATTATGGGACACTATTTTTGATCTAGTCTCATTCACAGGTCATGTTTTACTTTATACTTTGTGTTGTTTTATTTGTTACCAAAAATATTTTGATTTTCTGATAAATTATGAATCTTCTTGATCTAGTTTGTATGGATGCATCATGGTATAATGTTTCATGATCATAGAAAGTTTTTTTGAGGTCGATTGGAAGTCATATAGAGAGGATATTATAGAATTTGATTGAAATCTGTAATTTTCTAAATTTTTTAAGAATTTATAGTTTATAGGAATTTCATGTAGCCAAATATATCAAGTAACTAGATCTATTCATTACTACCATAAAAGTTTCTATTTAAATATTAACCTCATAGCTCACCTTCATGTAGGTCACATAACGAAAATAACTCATCCATTATAGTAACAATAGATTGAAATATATATCATTTCACCTCACAATAATTCTAACCCCTTTAGGTTAGATTCTATAACCCATATGTTTTCATAAATCAATGTTTTACATTGGAATCAAGGAATCCCATCCACTGAGATAATCTCATATCTTACTTCATGGTAAAATATTCCCTAGGTCTAGAAGGTCACACCGAGATCCTTAATACTTTCTGACATAGTGGTTCCATCTTTGTTATGGTTGACACATGTGTGTTTGGTTTTGTTCCATTATAAAATGGTTTATAAAGATGTTTGGGAGATGAGTTTTGAATTTGATAACTCTTTTGTGATATTAATATTTTTTTCAAAATGCATGTTTCAATTTAAAGAAGTCTTAAGCCTATAAAATGTTATTAATGTGGAAATTTTCATTAAATAAAAGGAAAAGGTTTTTTTATACATTTTAATGGGTTTGTGGTTCTTGAAATTTCTTAAGCAGGTGGGGTGGAGGGGGGATGTGCGGGGGGAGGCTACTAGGGGTGTGGTGGGGAGGGGGCTATATAGGGGGTTCATGTGGGGGTGTGAAGGTGGGGGTGTATAGGGGGAGGGGGTTATGCAGGGGGATTCTCTTTATGAATTTGTGGTAAGATTTTTCATCTTAGTAAAATATAGTATCTAATTAAAATAAATAAATATATATATATATATACACATAAGGCACAACCTGTTGCACCACATTTTTTGTAGGTGTATGTAATTAAGTATGATCCTGTGTTTGTTCTGATTTTAAAATAATTAAAACTAATCTAGGAGGTACAAAATCTACTAGTACTTGTTCAGGGAATTCCAGACCACCAGGGGTAAGGATGGTTGAATTAACTTATAAATTATAACTCTATTATCCCATAACATTATATGGAATATGAGTACCCTAGTATATAGAAAATAACATACAAGTCATAGAGAGGATATTCAAACAAGTAGAGACCCCAAAGGACTAAAAGGATAATCATGTAAACCTTATGATTCTAGGTTCTTCTAAATATTGGTGAGATGTTATGAATCATTATAATAAACATGAAGGGTTGACATTGGATACCATTGAAGACATCTTCATTAAGGGGTTTTCCCTAATTCACAAAATCTATAATATTCTTAGGAGTTCATGGAATTACAATAGGGGACTATGCCAATGGATTCCTTTATAAAATGATTCAATGAGATGACTCTCATTTCTCTACTTCTTGGTTGTAATGAGGATCAGAATGAATGGACGTATGATAATTTTATTCTTCTAGATCTAAAAATCCATTTTGGGATCATTGATCTGATGACCTATGTAATAGTTATTAATTAGGCTCTTGTGATATATGAGAAAATTGATTAATATAAAACTGTAAGTCTTTATATAGATATTAGTTGATTAATAGATTCTATTTATAGCATAGTTCAATTTACATAATCAAGAATAAAGAAATGGATTTCAGATGTTAGATTAAAGGTAAGTCAATATTACTCAAATAGGATAAGAGCTTATTTAACTTCCATTGTGTGATATGACTCTACTATGTCTTGTAGCAGTGGGTACAAGGGAAATTATCTTAAGGATTGTATTATTTATCCAAAGGAATGTCACTGCTGTAATAAGAACAGTCACTTAATGAAGATTAATTCTAAGGATTCATGTATAAATACCAAAAATTAGGGTTATGGAGTGGGGTTAGGATCTCAACAGTAATTGAAAAATCCTAAAATGATCTATCAACCAGTGGAATCAAGATCCTATAAGGAATCATACAGTTGTTTTAGGATGGTTTTATACTACCAATCATGCTATTTATGAAGTCATATTTATACCACATACAATTTTAGGTATGGTCCATATTTGTTTTGCACACTATGTTTCATTGTATGATGTCGGTGTGTCCCATCCATTCATATCTTCTCTATCAATTGTTATGGTAGACATATTAGTTAGGTTTTTATACCGAGATGTTATATATCAGTAAACCCATGGGGAGGATAGTAGATTATATTTATATCTATGTGGAATGTATAATAGTGATGGATGGATTGGATCAAGAGTAAATATTCATAATAATAAATATGTCATGTTTCGGTGCTATGCTTTGAATGGACCGGTTTACCAACTATCATTCAAAAATCAATTTTCCTTGAAGAAGAGTGACCATTATGTTTCCCAAAGTAGAGATTTTCATGTTATAGGAAGGATTGGATCTCAAGGTAGGAATGGTGGGACTAGATCCTCTCTAAATAGATTCCTTTTATTGTAGGTGTATAGAATGACCCTTTTAGTATATTAAGTGGTCACTTTCTCCACGTTTCATCAATTTGTGGAACAACGATAATATTTATTCTCAAAGGAAGTATTCCTGGACAAGAACATGACATTGATAAAATCCACCCACCTATCATAGTGTTAATGAGTAACACTAACATACACCACTAAATTATGTATAGTTTATTTCAATTGCACAGGGTAATTACCTTGTAAATTCTGAATTCAATTTTTTGTGTCTTATACATAATTCAATTATGTATCTATTGAATTATGAATTGAATACAGTGTACATAATTATGTATTCAATTCTGTATGTATTGTATTCATAATTCTTAATTCAATTCTGAATGTATTCAATTCAAAATTCAATTCTGAATTCGGTAATGCATAGGGTAATTGCCTTCCAAATTCAATTATGAATTGCCTTCTGTATTGTACAGAGTAATTTCCTTCTAAATTCAATTCTGAATTGCCTTATGTATTGCACATAATTGAACATAATTGACTTCTATATTTCACAGGTAATTTCAGGGGGAGGCAGGCTGCTGTCTACTGCAATTCCAGCAGTAAGGCTATTTCAACAGTTTATAATTGTTGGTATATGTTTGAAAATAGACTATATTCCAATGATTTCCTATAAACCATTGGCAAAAGTTTATATCAAGTTTTTTAAACCATTTTTATATACCTATGAACTCAACCTTTACCAATGGTTGACTTCAAACCATTGGTAAAAGTATATTCCAACAGTTTGAAAACCATTGGAAAAATGTGAAAATTCAATTTTGAAACAGTTTGAAAACATTGGTAATATTTATACCAACTGTTACTAAAAACCATTGGTATAATGTGCATTCCAAAGCCATATACCAGCAGTTATTCCATAACCGTTGGTATATTTCTATCTCAACACCTCAAGAGCCAATGGTTTGGACAACTTTTGGTATAGATTATACCAATGGTTATCCAACCTTTACCAACGGTTTTAAACCGTTGGTATATAGTATGTTTCCAGATGTGTTTAGACTTTCTCATTCAGGGTCTCTTGAACACCATCTATATATACTCTAGTTGAGATAAGAATGATATTTTAAAACCCTAGTCTCTTCTAATACTCATCCCCAATATCCTCTTTTAGGAACCAAAATCCTTCATCTAGAATATTCTAAATAAATCATCCTTAAACTTCACTAACCTTTATTTCATCATTCCATATTAGTGAATGTCATCAAAACATTAAATAATCACGTAGAAACTCCCATTTTCAAAACCATCCAATTATAGAAATGATTTACATTGTTCTAAATGAACATCAATACTACCATGAAGTCATCATACTTAAGGTTCCACTATCTCGGTACATTCTAAATCCCATACATACCCCATTTGATCTTGCACACTATACCTTACATTCCATTCAATACAAATCCTTATGATTAATCCACGTAGATGTATTCATCTAAATCCTTAAAAAGGAAAGATTTGTTAACCTAAAGTTTTTTAAAAAATAAAACCTCCACGGAAATAAGGTTTATCTCCATATGAATCATCATGATACTAATAATATGTGATAAAATCTCAATAAAATACACTCCATTCAATTATTTAAATCCATTCATAACCAAATATGCCTTATACCATTTCTTACACCACTTCCTCCTTCATCTAAACCCATTTTTTATGCATTACCCACATGTCTTGCAAAAACTTTTGTTACCTTTATTATACCAAAAACGTAAAAGGAATCCAATTCTTTCTTCATTAATAACTCTCAATACAACCAATTTCTCAAACTACATAACTCATTCTAGATTTTTGGTTTTCCACCATCTTTAAGTATAAATCATTTCATTCTAGAATTAAACCATTGCATTGTTCTTCTAACTATGGTGGACTACCTTTATCCATAAATTTTCACTCCTTCTAGAGCCTATGATTCTAAAACTCTACCTATATCTTTCATGTTCCTTAATAATTATGGTACATGAGATCTTGTTACTTATAGAACCTGAATGTATTCAATTATAGAGCTTAGTTTTACCTATCAAACTTCTATGCTCACTAAAAAATATGGAACTGCTCAGTCTCTGTTCAAATAAACTTTAACATGTTCCATTTTATTCCACCCAACTTCATATTTATCCTTGTTCCAATACTTCCATATGATCTTCTCATTGAAGAGTGAACAGATTTGTAAAAGTATAATAACAATAATTAGAAGTTATGGTAGTGACTTAAAACCTAATTTCTAGGATCTCCAATGAAAGATATAAGAAAATTCATAAAAATGAAATGAAGAACTGTTGTAAATATGTGAACCTTACACCAAAGAACCACTGAAAAATCTTATAATTCCATCACATGGGTTTGAGATAAATCACTAAGTGGAAAATAAAAGCATCTCACCTACATAGTGTATCCATATCCTATACCTGAATCAAATTTCATACATGGAGGATTCTCCTTTCTCCCATGATGTGCTTGTATATCATCATGAAAATGAAGGATAATAAGAGAGCTATGGATATTTGGGAGTTTCAACCTGGCATAATCAAACCACCCATGCTAAAATCGCATGATAGTAATATATATAATCACTTGAGGACACTCCATGGGTTTTATCTCATTTAATTATGTATTTTAATGCATGTATAAATTTTTGGGTAGTAAATAAATTCATCTTAATAATGAATTTCTTCCCAATAATTTTATCACATTGAATAGTTAATTAAAATATAGCTACATAGAATATTAGACCATTCAGGTGATAACTATCATCATAATCAGTATAAATGATATTAAACATTCTATATTAAAATAAAAAAAATCATGCAATCCATAAAATATATATATATCATATATATATATATATATATACTCGACTTTAGGGAAGATATTCACCAATATTACACTCTCACTAAATCATAACAGACTTTTCATCATTTTACCTTATATGGTACTGTATACAATAACTTATGAACCCATATCCAAAAATATTTTTGGATAACTTCCAAAACACTTTTTAAAGCTATCATTAACTTCACACAGTATCAAATCACATGTGATACCTTGTGACTACCCATCCAGAATACACTAGGATTAACTCTAAAACAATTATAGAGTATTACTCTAAGTCAAAATCGATCCCTCTTCAATCAACCATAAAGTTTGACCCTATGGGACTTTATATAATTTTCAATAAATGTGAATATATGGATATATATATATATATATGAGAAAATATAAGCCTATAGAAAAGTCCCATTTCTACTCAAGCTATAAAGGGTTCTGGTGTGATCTCCATCAAACACGTGTATATTTATACCTATTTCCATCGGTCTGAATCATTTAAAAATGTGCATTCTCATATTTTCCATTTTTCCAAGACATCGAGTAACCATGAGACATGAAACATCGTGTTAATACTATATATATAACTCATATTTTCTTGATTCTCTGTGTGTGGACTTGTCTAGTCACTGAATACATTACCACTCTTTCATCCTTCTAGATAAGCACATCACATGTCCCTTATCCATATAGATATATATATAATATCATGGTGTGGATTCACACTCTCACATTATATATCAATCAAGGGCCTATATCTCAAACTCTATGATAGGAAAAATCTCATCTTGGATTATCTCCAACCAATGACATAATTAACAACATACCCAACATCCCTTTTATTAGTTGAGTCTATATTCAGACTTTTGTAAGTAGGGTATCAAAGTATGAAGTTTCTCAAGCTAGGTATCTCACCAAAATCATGTAATGGGGACTAAAGTATGATCCATGAACCCCAAGTATACCAAATAAATATATATGACACTCTATTTTGTACACATAGTAGGTTACCCGGTGCATAAAAAGAATCATATTCTTTATTATGTGCCTCGTGATAGTATTTTGTATCTCTATACAATAATCCTACTCACACTAACGTTAACATTTCTTCATAACCTATAATACTTCATGAAGAACATCGATTAGGGATAAAAAAAGTTTTACTTTAAGAGGTTAATTATCATTACCCATCCTAAAATGTATATTTATATATAAATTTATATATGAAATATGAAAAATGATAAAATGGAGGTTTATTTTTGATATTAAATATTTAAGTATTATTAAACTCATTAATAATATTTAAAAAAACCTATATAAGCATCGGTTTATCATATAATATATGATAAAATTCCATATTTTTCTTACATTTTCTTTACTTTATTGGTTTTGTTAACACATTAAATCATATATAATCCCTGCCACATCTCTATGTGATCATCTGATAAAAGCCTACCACAAAAATCTTTAGTGATATCTATCTATGAAGTAAGCCAGTTTGAATAATTTTGAGACTTAGGAATCATATACCTAACTATTTAACTTATTAGACATATTTAAACTGCTTAAATTCACAACATAAAATGTTACGCTGTCAATTTCTTTTGTCTGTGTAGAACTCTTTATAAATTAATAATCAACATCCAAGGAACCTTATTCCATAAAAAGTTTCCATTGAATTAATGAAACTACTTATATTATTGTTTACCAGTCCACCTAAAGTATTTTTTGATAAATTTATAGTTACTTTAATATGATAACTAATTGTAACTCTTACATTTTACTTTACCTCCATATCCTAAACTCATTAAGGACAAAATTATAACACTTTTTTATGGTGACAAATGTGACTCTTTTCATTTTTATTTACCACCGTACCCTAAACTCTTTTAGGATATAAAGTGTAATTCAATTTTCATTTTGACTAGTACAATATTTCAAGAAATAGTGTCTTTCATTTTCATGATAAATACATGTAACTATTTAATTTTTTATTTATAATTAAATTTCATAAACAATTTTATAATATTAAGTGAAAACACATTATCTTATACTGGTATAATAGTGATTTCAACATTCTAAATGACAACTAAATTTAACACTTTACATTTCAATTTATCACCACATATCCTAAACATTATAGGATATTAAGTGGAAAAAAAATTAACTTATGATTGGTGTTATTCTTTATTTTTAAATTTTAAACTTCAAAAATGTCAAACATACTCAAACTAGCTTCTTAAAAACTTTATTATTTTATAATATCTTTTTAAGTTATATAACCCATTTTTTTAAGAAATATAATTTATTTCCTTACAATATGAAAATTTAGCAAATAAACAATTTTTTCCTTGTAATATATGGTACACAATGTGTTTAGAACATTTCCATTTGAAAATAAGAATTTATTAAAATACAACACTTATGGGTGAAATGAACTCATTCCCATATATTTTTAAAAAATATTTGGATAAAAAATTTATCCCAGAAGAACACTTTTATCCAAATATTCTTCTCAAAACATGTTACAAAAAATTGTGAATCATAATCCATGTGTATTCATATAATAATATCATACATATTAATAAAAAACTTTTTTATTGAACAAATAATATTATCATATAAGTTAAATGAAATAAATATACACATATTTTACTTATATTAATTTGAGATTGATAAAATTATTTATATAAAAATCCTTGATATAGTAACTGTTTACTTCATCTCATGAATATAAACTATAATTTCAATCAATTATTCCTTTTATTTTAAAGTCTTTTATATTTAGAAAAATTTTTAAAATATATATTTGGTATCAAATACCCTTAAAAAGAAAATAATAAATTTCTATAACATCCAAACCTCATATGGATATTCCATCGAGTTTCACAAACTCCTTCACGTATATATTGGATAAATAAATCATATTGAATTGTTACTATTTATTATTGACAATAATAGGTTTAATAGTCCATGATTGGTTTCTTAATGTTACATTGATGAACTTTCAAACCAACCTATCTTATTCCTGTTTGAACTTTTATCCACTTGTACTATCTATATAGTACCTGAATTCAGACATCATACGCCCAATTCCTCTATTATCTTTACTTTGAGAACATCAAGTAAATTTTCTTGAATTTAATCACTTTTTTATAATATTTCCATAAATAAAAATATTATGAATCCTCTCACCAAAATAATCCATTTTAGTCTCCTCTAAAATAAATTTAAATAACTGATCAAATCATAACTTTGTGTATCAAAAAAAACTCATCTAATTTTATTTAAATAACTATTGTCTACATTTTATTCTAAAAAAATAAATTAGATAAAATACCCAACTTATAATAATTTTATCCATGATTTAAGTATCTAAGTTATCAATGAATGAACTTCATTACCCCATTACTTGAAAAAAAATCAAGCTTCAATTGCTTTCTATTTATGACGATCTATATTCTTATAACACTTTTATATCATATAGTCGATATCAAATATTTTTCAGAAAAATAAAAATTAATTTTATTAATATTAAATCCTTAAATAAACTTTTAGTCTCACCAAGTCATTTAGCGTATTCAGTCATATTTAATAACATTTGATGTACCCATTTATATAGAATATATGAGACTAAAATCATTGAAGTACCCAATCATATTGAGTACATGAGTGGATACTAATATTCCTATATAAATTTTACATTTAATGCATTTGAAATGTAAAATGAATCACTGTATGCATCTTTAGTCATCAAGATTCACTTTTTCAAAAACATTAACATATGTTTACTAAGTAATGAAATGTTCTATTACATAGTATTTTACTTAAGAACATTTCTTAAATTTCAAATATTTCTTATGAAATTTTCTTAATTTACCAGTCTTAAGAGATACTTACATTTGGGTGATTAATTTTTAGGATTAATTACAATGTCTATCTTGATGATGATGATGATATTATCTACAAAAAAATATTTTATCACTTTGGTTTCATGTATTATAAACCATTTAATGTGGACTTTTATTAAATTTTCTGCCACAAAAATGATGACCACTTTTAAAATCCATCATATCCATTAGCAGAACAAGATCCATATTTCACCATGACATACACAGGTTATCACCTAAATAATCCATGAATATAATATATGATAATTCATTTTTAATTTGGATAATGCATATGGTACACACAATCAAACATAATATTCATTTAAAATAATATAAACAAAAATCTCATTTTGTTACAATGTGTGTGTGCGTGTGTTTCATTTGACACACAAAAAAATTGGAATGTATTCATAAATTGAACGTAATTTTAAAAAACATATTTGGTCCTTGAAAACCCAAAAAAAAATCGTATTGATGTATATATTGTAGGTTTTGAGTCAAATGGTCCCATAAGACTCAATTATTCGATCAATATTTTGGAAGAGGAACTTGATGAAGAGGTAGAAGAGTCACAACAACAAGGTTCTTATTAAACATGATTAATTATATCTTTTATTTATAAAAATAATCTACAAAGTTTCCATTTATAAACTCTAAAGAAATATTTGATAAAAGGTAACCTAAACAAAACAAATGAATCTAGTCTATGGAGGTTGGTGGGGATCGAACCCCTACACTCTTAGCTATGGAATGGTTGAATAATATCTCAAATCAATGAACTCATCCCCCCTCTACCCCACTCTATGTTGGTCATTCTCCCCCTTTCTCTGTGTGTCTATTATTACAAATATTCTTTTATATTAATAAATTATTTTTTACTTATTTAATTACAATTACATTAAAACACGCATGAAATTTATATATTTCAATAGTCATGATATATATATAAACATATTTTAAAATATATTTACGTATTATTGTTTACAATAGATATATTAATATATTAATATATATTAAAAATATTATTAATTATATTTTCATAGAATTCAAATTTTTAGATAATAAGTTATAAATTTTATTTTCTAAAATATATACTATAATTTCAAATTTAAATTATTTCATTTCAAAATTGGATTTTTATTTTTTGAATTTATTATATTTTAAATTCATCCATTGCATATACTACACGCACATAGAGATATCATACATGAATTACACTCATCATAATTATTTCAATAAATTTTCCTTTTCAAATTTTAATTAACTATGATTTTATATATAATAAATTATAAATATATTAATATATAACTATATATATATATTAGTATATCTTTAAATATAATTCATCTGTAGATTAAAAATTTATTTTCAAAAATATATATTCTAAAATTTAAAATATTAAAATATTTAATATTTATATTTATATTTTTCAGAAATAAAATTTATTAAATATATACATATTACACATTTAAGGAATATATGTTAATTACAACATCAATACATCAACAATCTAGATTCAAATACAGTTTTCATATTTTTTATGTCCAAAAAAATCACAATGGTTTTATAGGGTTTGGGATATATACTATATATATACATGAGTACCATAACCCTTCTAGGAAAAATCTTTCAGCCTCTATCAATGGATTCATGTCAACTCCCAAAGGAAACTGCCATGGAGATTATTTCCAGGACATCACTCCCCATGGTCAGTTGATCTCGACTTCTCTACCAAATCTCTAACTCAGCAAATTGGGAGTTCATGTTCTACCAAAGGCTAACCTATTAGAGAAACATCATCTTTGGATTCATATTTCAAAATGAATCATTCCATGACACATCATATGACTTCATGTATTCCTCTAACACTGGTGGAAACTATTATGATGGACATAGCCAAGAACATGATGTGGGAAACCCTTTTGGCCCGGGTTACTTTCCTTGGAGTGGAGGGGAGTTCGTATCGTTGGCAGATCTTGGGTTGTCTCTATATCAGGTGGTAGGAGCCTGAATCCAAGATTTTTACATCTACAATCCTACCAAATGGAAGTGGAAAAATATTCCAAACCCTAGGACATGGTTTCCTATAGTATCCGTGGCTACGGAGGTGCTCCTCTTCAAACCACCCCACTACAAAATCGTTCAGCTCTCAAAGCCCTAATGTGTTCTCAAGAAGTAGGGACCAAAGTTATTAGAATCCCTCCCCCTTAATTCTTTGACTCTCATGATTATATATTTAGGTGCCTCATGGGAGAGTTATGGATTTTTGGGGATGTGTTTAACATTCATGGAAAATATTTTGATGTCTCTTGTTGTGGAGTACTGTATTTGATCCTCACCAACAAAAAATTCCTGGACTTTAATGCCATTGGAAGGTGGACACCAGTAATGAAGGGGCTGTGGAAGAAGATATACAGGACTACTGGAGGACCTTTGACCTATCCTTCCTAGTGATATTCTTATGATTGCATTGGGCACTGAAGCAGCTGGTAGATTATGGGGGGTGGATGGGTGTGGTGTGTGATTGGGGAGGAGGGATTCATGGTGTGGGTTATAAAAGATTAAGAGGGGAAGGAATGGGAAAAAACATGGTGGGTGATTTGAGTCCCTATGGTAGTGTTATTAATGACAAGGTAGTCAAACTCGAGAGTCCACTTAGACTCATTCTTGGTCCATAAACTCGACTCATAGACTCAACTTGTATACATGTAAAAGTCTACTTTAACATAATTAAGCACCACCATCAGAAACTCCCATGTAGCATGAAGGTTATCATCCAAAGTTGTAGTAGCATCAATCTACACCATTAATATTGACCAAATTACAATATCATATTGCACCAACATTCATCAAAACACTTAATAGTGAAAAAATTAGATACCATCACACTCTAGCAGGTTCAACATTTACCCAATCACAAAAGGAAACAAATAAAAAAATACACCAATTCACATCTCACTCAAATCAAATAAATCCAAAAATATTAAATCGTTATGACCATCAATTCACATAGTTCACAAAGATAACGACAATTAAAATTAAAACCATCATAACCAAATATAAAATTCATACATCAAATAAGAATACAAAAAATAAAAAATTCATACAGAAGATAAAAAATTGAGTCTTTTGGAAAATAAAAAAAAGTATACAGCAAATAAAATTCATACAGCAGATAAAAAATTCATATAGCATATCACATTAGATAAATTAATAAAGAATATCACACTAAATAAAAAAATATATAAATACTAAATTATGAATTCTAGAAAAACTCACCTTGAGGTGAAGGAGTAGAGAAGCAGCAGCGATTCAGCGAAGCAGGAAAATAAAAACTCAGCATTGAGGGAAGCCAATGCGGTGCAGGGGTTGAAAGTCATCTCTCCCAATATGAGGTCGAGGTCGAGGTCGATGATGGTCACTCCCCGATGCAATACAAGGTTGAAAAAGAAGCATTAGATTCAGTTGTGGTTGGTTTGAATAGGAGGTACTACCAAAGGATCAGAGGAGAAGACCAGAGGTGGGTGTGAGGCAGGCACCACGGAGAGGGGAAGAAATGGAAATTAAAAACCCTAGGCAGTGAGGTGTGTCATGTGTCAGGTTGGCTTAAATAATCCATGAATTTTAGATTAGAGAAATAGTTGTTGGTTCATTCATTGGAAGCGGCGATTCTACGTGCGTCAACGATTTTATCATGAGTTTGCTTTTTTGCAGATGATTTTTCCCAAAATCTAATCCATGGGAGAGTTGAAATGGGTGGTACGATTTAATCTGTAAACTCATATGATCCAATGAGTTGGCTTGCGATTTTAACTACTTTTCTTAGGGATCGAGATTGTCATCAATGAGGATTTAATTGACACGGGGTGTTGTAATCTAGTGAACAAGATGGGGTGAGTGCTCAGGTTGGGCCACGTAAAGATTAGCATCTGGAAGGTATTCACCTTTCAATTAGATTTAAGGCCCTATAGGTTGTGATGCGATGTCTTTTTTCATTTTTTGACTTAAAAAACCAAATATTATAAGTGTATTGTGTATAGTTGGTCAATATCAACGTTTGTATTTTGAAAATTTGAAGATACATCCTTCTCATGATTTAATAGATATTTGAACAATTTCTACCCAAATATATTGTAAAAAAAATTATTAATAAATATTTTTAATTTAGATCATTTATTTTTTAGTTGATTTCATGGATGTTATTTTATTTATTTTTTATTATGTTAATTTTTACACCATATAGTTTCAGTTTTGTTCCAAGGCATATTAAAATTTTGGGGGTGTTAAAATATTATAATTTTATTATTCATTATTTTTATAAATTTTAGTTTCTTATTTTTAACTTTGGTGTCCAGAGGTTCTTATGTGTTGAGATTTTATATCTTCATGTCCACTATTACATATAATTATTGAAATAAACTAGTGGTATAGAATGGAAACATTTTAAATAAACCATGAGAAATGAAAACTTTTTACTACCTTAAAATATTTACATATATTCATATATTATATTTACAATGATATAAATTATATAAAATGCCTATACATGTTGTGTCAGAACCAGCATTCCAAAACATGACAAACTTTGAAATCCACAAATGTTGAAATTGGATATCTAAAATGTATGAAAAGTCTGATGTCTTGAAGCTTTACATCTAGAATAAACAATAACCACACTCCATCCATGCATTATCCATACATATAACAGAAGTAGTCACATCACACAATCAAAATAGAAGAAATAAAACAAAATTAAGGTAGTCAACAAAGGAATAGAGTAATTAATTTGGTTAAAAAAAATTCATGCTCTATGGGAAATTGAACAACTTCAACAGAAGGGAAATAAGTGGTTATATCAAAAGATGATTCTATAGTCAATTCAAAGCACAATCTAGGAAAATTTTACTCATGAAAATGACATGTATTGTGGAAGTACCCAGAAATCTATCTATAGATGAGTTCTATAGTAGTTAACCTGTCTAAATGGTTATATCTCTATCCGATCTTTTTGGATGACCCTCCTCTTGATCATGTCCTTGAACAAAAACCCATTGATTGCACCAACTAAACTTCCACATCCATTGAAAAATGAATGCATCTGAAACTCATCATACCTCATCTACACTTTTTGAAGCTTATGATTTCCTTAGTTTAGTTCTGAATTGTGGTCCTGACTTATTGCACCTTTCTAATTATCATTACACTTCTGTAAGTTTATCTTTTCTAGAAGTCATAGTACTTAACCAAAAAATGACTTCTCACACCAAGTTCAATAATATATAACTTGACAATCAAATTTAAGGATTTACCAACAGGGTTTCCAGACCACTTGTCACCAAGTTAAAAAACATAACTTTCTATCCATTTTTTATTTTTTTATCTGATGACCACCAAACCATCAAATCCCTCACTAAAGCGTAGCACCGCTCCAGGATTTCCAAAGTTGTGAATTAAGTTATAAAATCTATCAAATTTTGACTCACAGTTGACTTTTATAATTCCAATATTTCATCTTTTATAAGCTTATAGATGAATTGATACTTTAGTAAATGTGTTTCATCCATTAGATAAACACTGAATTCTTTTCCAATTGAATAAAACATTAGTTTTCATAGAAAAATGTCTTGATTTTTTATCTTATTCTGATTCTCTCTAATTGTTCCTCCAACAACACCAACTCTTTCCTAGATTTTGTAACCATAATGTAATCAGCTTCCATGGATAATAGTGGTTTAAGTTTTGACATATAAAACATGTTAGATCATTCAAAAGTAAACAAAAATCTAGTTCTTCTATTCCTTGATTTTGTTTCTATTCCAAATTTAACATCTTCAAACCTTTTAATGGATAATCCCTTTCAAAACAGAGTTCTAGATCAACCTAGTCTTTCAAATACTAAATAATCCGCTAAACTTCTTCACAATGATCCTTTATTGGATTCTCCCTGAACCTAATAACAGTACATACTACATGATAAATACCAGTGCATGTACAAAATTTAGTGTACGTCAGACATACCAAAGCTAAAAAATATAGAACTATCACCATATACGCAAACTTGTAATAGATTTTAGGTGCCTTATCTTTAGATAATTTGAAGTTCCAATTAGAGGGTTATAAATGGTTTATAATTTCTTATTTTGAATCTCTCTAAAACCATCTAAATATACTCTAACTAAGACAATAAAGATATTTTGAAACTCTAGTCTCTTTTGATCCTTATCCCCAACATCTACCTTAAAGAACCAATATACTTCATCAAATATCTTCTAAAAAATCATCCTTCAACTTCCCCATCCTGTTCTTAACTGGTACATAAAATTTAATGTCATAATTATAGAGAATAATCATAAATAAACTTTCATTTCAAAACACCTTCTGATTATAGAAATGAACCAAATTTCACTGAAAAACTTATATCCTTCCATTAAGGCATGAAACTTTAGGTTCCACTATCTTGTTGATTTCTTAATCCCATTCATACCCCACTTGATCTTGAATACCATACATTTCATTCCATTCAATATAAAATATTCTAACCACTCTATGTAAATCTATTCCTATAAATCTTCATAAAGAAAACCAACTTTTACATAAAGTTATTTGAGAAATAGAACCTCTATGGAAACCAGGTTGATCACCATATGAATCATTGTGTTCATAAAAAATTATAGAAAATAAAACTAAATCAAATACTTTTAATTATTAAAAACCCTTAAAACCCAACTATTCCTTATACCATTTCATACCATCAAATTCCTCCTTCAAACAAACCCATCTGTTTTGTATTACCCTCTTACCTTGTGAAACTTCTGTTAGCTTTATTATATCAAAAATAAGCAAGGAATCAAGTTATTTCTTTATTACTAACTCTCGCTTCAATGATATCCTAAAGCTACCTGAAAAAATCTAGATTTTGGGTTCTCCACCATCTATAAGTAGAAAATATTTTATTTCAAAATAAAATGGTTACATTAGGCCTCTAGCTATGGTTGACTACCTTAATCGTTAAGGTTACACTTCTTACAGACCATGTTCTTCTGAAACTCTTCCTCGATATTCCACATTACTTGATCATTCTAGTATATAACACCTTAGTACTTATGGAACCAGAACATTTTCTGTTATAGAAATTATTTGTAACTCTTGAACATCTGTGCTCACTAAAAATTCTAGAACATCTCAACCTCTTTTCAAATTAACCTCAACATTTTAGAGTTTTTTATCCCAACTACATCTTTAGACTTATTCTAATTCCTCCATATGATCTCCAAATTGATGAGTGAAGGTTTTTATAAGAGTCAAATAATAATTATTAGAACATGTGGAATATATTTAAAACCCTATTTCAAGAATCACCCATGAAATATATATGAAACTGTGTAATAAAATTAAAATTAAGAAATTCTATAAATATGTGTACCTAACACCAAAGAGCCACTGCAATATCTTCAAACACCATCACATGGGTTTTAGAGAAGTCACAAAGTGGAAAACAAAGGCATCCCACCTCTATAGTGTATCAATTAGATGAGTCTAAATCACATGTCATACATGTACGATTCTCCTTTCTCCCACAATGTGTAATAACCTAGGAACTTATAAAATAATTTGTTTTCATTTTGGAATTAACTAGTTAAATTCATTATAAATAATGAAATAAGTTATTTTTATAGAAATTTAATAATTTATACAAATAGAATAGTAACTTATCCTATAAAAGTATACATAAAATTTATATATCTTATAAGTGAAAATATTATATATTTATATAATGGAATAAGTAAATAAATGTTTTACATATGATAAATTAGGTGTTGGTATTTTTATGACACATAAATTTTTATTTAAAATTTTCCAATTAATATAATGATTTAAAATAAAATATATCTTCATATCATAGATTCATAAATTAATTTTTTTTATTGTGATTATAAGATAATTTTTTGGGACCTTAATTATTTTTTCAAAGTGTTATAAAATCAATTATAATTTTAAAATATATATTTTTTGAATTAATGATGATGTTAATTAAAAATTAAATTTCTCATATATATAAAATTATTTTTATAAAATGGAGTTCATTTTTTAATTCTTCATTTAAAATATTGGTTCATGTTAATTTTTGTGATTTTTTTGAAATTGTTGAATTTTTGCTGAATAGTTTTTCTTATACTCTCCTCACCTACCCTCATCCAAGTGACATGATAACTAAATTATCTCACAAATATTGGAATTTTATTTTGTTAATGTAATATCCATTATATAACCTCCCCTCTTCTCTTCTTATTCTATAAAATGAAAACATCGTCTATGACGTGTTGATTCACCACCTTCGTGGACAATGAGTTTTCATTTTCCTTTATCGAATTCAAGGATGGTCATAAAACCATGTTTATGTCTAAATAATGCTTTATTATATATATTTTAAGTTACATAATGTTATATAACCAATATATAAAAATTATATTAAATAAAATGATATAAGTTTGTGATGGCCATAAAAACCGCTAAAATAAATTAAATCATTTTCATTAATTTTTTATCAAATGAATCATCCTCATGTCAGAAAAAAATTATATATGGTATCTCTTAAAATTGTGGAAACATACTAATACCATTTCATTCTAATTATATAATTTTTCTTCCATTTGAAAAGAACATCCATAATGAACCAACAAGGGAAATCATGAAATAAACTACCAAAAACAATGAAAATAACAAAATATTATTAATAAATGGGTGGAAATATGTTATAAGAAGATCATTGAAGGAACTATAAATATTAATATATTTTAATAATAAATTAACAACACTCGTTAAACCATTATATAGGGTTTTTAACACATTTTAAGGAATTTGAACCTGAGGTAAGGGAGTTTTCTTTAAAAATCCTCATTTAATTTCTATTTTTACATAAATTAAAAGGAATGTCTTTAAAATATATGAAATTAGAGGATTTGTTTTTTTATTATGATTCCATAATGTTTTTATGTCTTATTTACAATATTACAAGGTCATTTTCAAAGAAAATTGTTTCCTTTGTATGTGCACAGGATTCCTTTGAATTAAATGATTTTTTATCAAGGAATGTATTTATGATGTAATTATTCATGTTTTATGATTATGTTTTGGTTCTTGGGAAATTGTTATGATGAAGTATGGGACTTATATCTACCTCCAATAAATTATGTATGTTTATGTTGTAAGCATATAGTAAGTTATATTCCAAGTGTAACTACGATGGTTACACCACAAGGTAGTCGTGACGATTACATTATTAGCTGTGAGGGTTACATTATAAGGTATGTATTAGGGTAATAAATCATATAGTAGTCATTATGGTTAAAATATTAATTAATTAATCCCACAAATTACCAAAATTTCTTATTTATATCTTCTATCTTTTATGTAAATATCATGTTTTCAAAAAGTAAGTATATGATTATTTAAGGGTGATAAGTATATCTTTGTGAAAATGATTTCATATGTTTATATGTATTCATAGAATAACATTTTCTTTCCTTTTTTTATGCCCCTTACAGAGATTTTTATGATCATACCAAGTTTTAAAAATTTTCCATAGGTTTTTAATGATGGGTAATAGAAAAGAATAATCCAATATAAATGTTGTGAATATTTTTCATGGAAGAATTCATGTTTTATTAAAAAAATTGTATTATAGAAAAAAAATGGATGTTTTTTTAGTAGTAAAACTTTTTATACATATGGTTTTTATTGTATAAATTATGACCTAATTCTCTAAAACTCTAAACCAAAAATATCATTGGGAATGTCTAAAAGTGAACTCGAGTTGAATTAACTAGATTATATAATGTTTAAGTTCAGGTCCTTATAGATGGTATTAGAGCACAGTTTAGATAAATTTAGGGGTTAGGATGAGGTTAATATAATGCCATAAATTATTTTTACCTTATGGTTATGTTGAAATGATATATATATATATATATCATTTAAATATTATCATTTTTCTTTATCTAAGATATGTCTATTCAAAATGGTTTTTCGTAGAATAAATTGGGAAGCTGAAGTTGGAAAGCATCGAGAGGATGATATTTTCTAAATCCACAACCTAGAATGGCGAGAATTGAAATTGAGCAGTTTTTGATAGTAATGGATCAGTTGAAATGGGATATAAAAGGTGTTGGAATTCTTGTTAGAGAACGACTAGGGCCACCACAAAGGAACGTGATGCATGGGGAACATTTGATGAGGCAACACCCTCCTGATTTTAGTGGATCTTCTAACCCAGTGGTGGATGAAGGGTGGATTAAATTCCTTGAAATGATATTCTATGTCATGGGGTGTTCAGATAAAAAAGGTTATTCTTTCTATTTATCATTTTTATGGTGAAGCTGTCACACCCCAACAAATCAGTTATTTTTATTTTATTATTTTCTTTGGTTTTAAATTTTTTTGTCAAGGTTCAGGTTGAATCCCGAACAAGATTTTTGAGTTTTGTCAAAAAAAAATGTGCGTTTTAGAGTTGACGTTGTTGAGCGCCTGGGCAGAGCGTGTTTTGAAAACCCCGTACGGCTCCGCCCATGCAACGGCATTGTCCGCCTATCTTTGGAAAATTGAAATGGATAAATAAATTTTAATTGCGTTATTTAAAAAATTTATGTTAAATTATTTTAATTATTATTTTTAAAGATAAATGAGTATTTTTATTATTTTTATTTTATTATTTTTATCATTTTTAGTTTATTATTAAAGTTTTGTTTTTATTATTATTATTTTTGTTTTTATTATTATTATTGATATTAATATTAATATTAATAATATTGGTTAAAATTATTATTATTATTATTATTAGTAATAATAATATTATTATTTTTTTCTTTTTTTCTTTATTTTTTTATTTACTTTTCTATTTTTCTTCCTCTTATTTTTCTTTTATTTTTTTTCTTTGTTTCTTTTGTTCTTCCACGAGGCTATCCCATGCCTCCTTCCTTCTCCCAGTCGGATATGCATATCCTGGATGCCCGACCTCATACTCGAACTACTTGTCACCCCTTCATGTGAACACCCATCCAACCTCCCTCGCAACAGCCTCCTCTCCCTTCTCCTTCCCCCGCGCAGCACACCCTTCCAGCAGCCTGCACCTTGAGGCGCCACTACCCTATTCGCGCTTCTCTCCCAGCCAGTGTTCTCACCTCCGGATTCCTCCCCTCATCCATGTGTTCCCCCTTTGATCCCTCCTGCTTTGTGGACTCCTAGCAGACCCATGCCATCCTCCTACGCATCGTCTGTCAATCCCTCCTGGCTGCTCCATCCCCCCCCCCCCCCGCACCCTACTCTGCCTCCACCTAGCAGCTCACACAGCCAGCAGCAGGCTTCCCCTGCTTCAGTCCAAACACTACATGCCACCCGACCTTCCTGCCCTATAGTGCCCCATCCGAGCGACTCCCCCCTCCTCTTTTACATGCATCTTGAACAGCTCCCAGTCGAGTTCCCATCCACCATGCAACCTCCCACTGTTCACCCCTACAGTGAGCCAGCAAACCTGGGCACACCCCTCCGCAGCGCCCCCAACTTCCGCCTCCCATTCATGCACCTCCTTGTAGCAGTATAGCCATTGGCCTCCTACGCTGCTCTTGCGGTGTTTTGTCCTCAATCCCCATCCCTACACCACCCTAACCACACACCCACAGGTTGACCCCCTTCCAACTACGACGTGCCTGAGACACCTCCTACTCAGCGTGTGATGCCCTCCTCTAAGCTTCTGTCCTGCACCGCACTGCCACGCCCTCCCAACTGGCTATCCCCCAGCACCTGTTGTCTTGCGCTATCGATTTCTTTTTGCCCAGTACGAATCCCTCCAGAGCAGTCCCCTTTGGGCTAGCATGAAACCATTTGGTGCATCCCCCTATTGGCCTACATGAATCCCCTCGACCTCATGCCCTTCTTCTTGTGTGCTCGCTGCCCCTTTCTGACAGTCGCGTCACCCTGCTGGTCGAGCGCGTATCCTTACCAAAGTGAGGTTTTCACTATTTTTTTTTGAGTAGTAAATAATTAATTTAGTGTGTGTTGTGTTTATTTATATTAGTGCGAATTTAATTTTAAAATAATTGAGTTTTGTTTGTGTAAAGCTATTAGTTACTTTTTGAATATTGTTTCATAGATCATAAAGTGGTTTAGTAATAATACAGGTGATGCGAACAATGTTATAAAAACATGTCAAGCTAGTTATTTTGAATTTTTTGTTCATTTAGATTGTTTTAAGTCTGTGTTTATGTATTTTAGTTGTATTTTCTATTGCAGCACGTTGGCAAGATTTTTCCACATTCCTGTGATCGTTAGATTGTGTGTGCTTGTGCGCCCGCTCGAGGCGTGTCGCGTCATCGAGCTTGGACTGCGAGTCAAGGTAGGCCCCCCACTAAAATCGCCTTTAAATTTAAAATTTATTAATTGTTTGATATTTATTAATTTTAATAAATGATAAATAGTATTAGATAATTAATTTATGAATAATTATTTGATGTAAAAAAGAGGTGTTTATTTTTTTTCACGGCACTTGAAATAATTTCTTGGTGAACGGGCGCACAATAGTGCAAGAATTCCCATTTGGCCTTTGAACATAATTCATAGAATTTCAAGTGTAGTTCTCGTTTAATGATAAATGATTTCTTTTGAATCGTGAACAAGTTTTTTGGTTCTCTTTAGAGATGTTGTTTTTCTTTAAAGTTGGTGAAGGCCCATTTGGCACTTTAATAAAATAAATTATTTTGGAAAACATTCTTTCAGGTGACTTAGGGGTGATCTTTTTGTGTACGTTGATTGTGTGAGTTGTGTGTGATGTTTTTTCATTGTGACTAGTTGATTTACATTGTGAACCCACCCCTTTTTATTAAATGTGTTGACCTAAGAACCTGGCATAGTAAGTAAAATATTCTGAGAACGATTGTTGCACTAGTTTAGACTACGCACTCGCTAGTGTCCCATAGTAGAGAGGTGTTCTATTATCAGTGTTATAGGATTGGGCCCCTCGGTTAGGCCATGTAGGGAAATATCGGGCGTTAGGGCGTTATAAAATCATTGAGTAGGGCATGCCTTTAGGATGAGTCACATGTTTATTACGTTCTAGATTGTTCATGAGCTCCTAGATTCGACCCCTGTTTCCTTTAGTGTTTATTTGGATGTGGCGGATGATTGAGAGGTCTATTTTGGTTGCTGGCCCCAATGTTTCACTTATTTTCCATTGCCCTTAGTGTGTGTTGTGTGTTGTGTGTGGTTTTCCTTTTTACTAACAACTAGAATTTGGATTTCTAAACTGTTCGTAAATTTTTTTAAAAATTCTATGCACCTATTTCTTTCAAACCTTAAACATGTTATTAAATTAAAAATGGAAAACGATGGTACTTTTTTTGGAAATGAAAGTGTGTGTATGGAAACCCATATTCATTATAATTTAGTTCAAACCTGAAATTGGTAAATTCTTTATTTAAAGGTAGTTATTTAGGAATAGTTTTTTGGGCACGCCTACTACGTTTTAATACTCATGCCTATAGTTTGTTCCTCCTTTTAGTTTCTGTTGCAGGTTTGACTCGATCTTGCTCGTTGTGGGTGAGATTTTGGCTGTGGATTGGTGAGCGACTCTAGAAGTTGTGAGGAGTTTTGGTCATGGTCAGGTAAGTTGGTTATTGTTGATCGTTATTTCTTTCTGTGTTGTCTGTTTACTTTGTGTTGTTCTATTTTATTTATGCTACTTTATTTATTTTCATTTGGAGAAATCATTCCCTCTTACTCTCTTTTGATGACCTGGCACTTGTCGCCAGCCTAGGAGGATCTGGAATGCCTCTCGGTCCATGTCGTGGACCGGCTCGGGTGATCGGTTCAGGGTTGACCCGGGTTGGTTCGTGACAAAATGGTATCAGAGCAGGTCGAATCTTGAGTAGACCTTGTTCTTTAAAACAACCATTGTTATTTGGTGTTGTCATGGTAGAAGGAGAATAATTTTCGGGACTCGAGGCATACAAACGAGAAGGATATCATGGACCCTTTCTCATTCTGAACCTCGGGTTACCGTGGGATTTCTGGGCATGTTGGTGTCCTTTGATTGTTTTGAATTGTTTTATATTGGGAAATAAAAAAGGGAGTTTGGATAGTAGCCCCGTGAGCTCGCAGGGCCAAGCAAGCCATGTGGAGCCGGGGACATTACCCAAGAATTCTCTCAGTGGTGGTGGTGTGAATAGCGTATGGACTCCAACCATATTTTCGAGTCACCAATAATCACTTGTTTCCCCCTAGTGAATCATTTGGGTTTTCCTTCATCTTGAAAATCTTCGTGAAAAGTGTTATTTTGGTATTTTAAATGACAATGACCATGTTTTAATCTCGCTCTTTATTTTCTTGTTTCTTAGCGCCCCCCCCCCCCATGAAGGTTCAGTGAATGCCCATGGTGTAGCTTCGGGTGGTGAATCCTTAGAAAATCTTCCATTTGATCAGCCCAAAGACTACGTCCTCGAGTTTTGAAAGTTGAACCCTCCCCTATTTTATGGGCAAGAATATTTTCTTGAGGGAGAGGAGTGGTTGTGGAAGATTGAGAGGAACTTCTATTCTCTCACACTGCCTGATTCAATGAAGGTGAAGTGGGATACCTTTATGCTTGAAGTTCCAACATAGAAGTGGTGGAAGTCTGTGTCTCGAAGAAAGCCTCAAGAATATCTCACTTGGGAGTTCTTCAAGTCATCATTCATCCAACAATACTTCTTTGAGGTGACAAAGGTAAGGAAGAGGATAGAGTTTTGTGGTCTTCAGCAAGGTGTTGGATCAGTGTTGGAATTATTTCACTGTTTCCTAGACTTGGTTCCATATGAACCAGGGTATGTTGCAAATGACCTCGTCAAAGCTCGACATTTTGAGCTCGGACTTCATCTTGAGCTGTATTTGAAGGTGGAAGAGTTCAACGTAATCACCTTCCCTGACGTGGTGATACATGCTTTCTTCGCTAAAGCTGAGTTAGAAAAGGGACTTGAGGTGATGAATCCTCTTCCAGTCATGGGAATCAGTGAAGAAGATAGCGATAAGAGGAATGGGAAGCGTTCTGATGCTGGTGGTACTGGTAGAGGAATCAAGAGTCCTTCAGACCTTCTTTCATCTTCCTCACAGCGCAATGCCTTGATCTATCAACAGTGTGGTAAGTTGGGGCACAAGAAGCCGATGTTCCCGAATGCTTCGAAACCCTGCCACACGTGTCGATGTCTGGGTCACTTACAACGATTCTGCTGAGGTGTTTCCAAGAAGCACACTGAAGCCAGACCTATCTCTTCATAGGTCACCTCAGCTCGTCAGCAAGAGTAGGGAGACGTTTGGGGATCAGTTTGGAGTTTTTCTCTTTCTAGTGTTCCTTGGATGTAGTGGTCGTCTCTTGTTGCGTTATGTGGTGTTTCTTTCAGTTGAAATAATGGTTCTTATTGAACCTCTTGGAAACCTTTATTCTAATAGATGGGTGTTTGGTAATATTCTGGTTCATGAGTTATTTTAGGGAATTTTTGAAGTCTGACTACGAGGCATGAGATGCTTCAATCATCATATCTTCGTCCATAGGTCCCGGAGTAAAGTTTGCGTGTAGTTAGGTGAACCCCAACAGTGAAAAAGGGAATTGGTTTAATTTTTATCTTTAGTGTGGTGTGGTTTGGGTTCTTCCAAGGGTGTGAAGTCGTTAGTGTAGCAGTAATGGTAGGTTTGATGATCTATCAGTAGGTCCATTACCTTATCCCCCTCATGGTGAGTGGTTTTTGGTTCGTGCGGGAATTTTTCAAATTCGTTTAATCTCGTCAGTCCTTATGGTGGGGAGACCCGTTGCGGGTCTTGTTGAATTCATTTTGGCTTGTTTCCTATGGTGGGGAGTTTGTTCGGGCCTCCTTGTTTCGGTAACAGAGTTTCGTTTCGATTTTTATTTTAGTGGTGTTTAAAGTGTTCATGTTTTGAGGATAAGTTGCATGTCATGGGAGTTTGGTATTCATTTGGATCGATCAACTGGAGGCACTTAAACTTTTGGGGGTGAGTGACACTTAATGAGTTTATTCTTGGTTCTAGGTCTTGTTGTAGCTTCCTGGGGGTGGGAAGCATTATGGTGGGGAGAATCGTCACACCCCGACCAGTCTGTTATTTTTATTTTATTATTTTCATTGGTTTTAAAAAAAATCGAGGTTCAGGTTGAATCCCGAAGAATATTTTTGATTTCTCTCAAAAAAAGCGCACGTTTTAGAGTTGACGTCACTGAGCACCCGGGTAGAGCATTTTTTAGAAACCCCACGCGGCTTCGTCCATGAAATGGCATTGTCCGCGTGTCTTCAGAAAAATTAAAATGGATAAATACATGTTAATTGCATTATTTAAAAATTTTCATGGTTAATAATTTTAATTATTATTATTAAAGCGAAATGAGTAATATTATTATTTATATTTTATTATTTTTATCATTTTTAGTTTATTATTAAATTTATTTTATTATTATTTTTATTTTTATTTTTTTTATTGTTATTGATATTAATATTAATATTAATAATATAGGTTTAAATTATTGTTATTATTATTATTGTTGTCTTTTTTTATTTACTTTTCTATTTTTCTTCCTCTTCTTTTTATTTTTTTTTCTTTGTTTCTTTTGTTCTTCCACGAGGTTTTCCCCTGCCTCCTCCCTTCTCCCAGCCAGATCTGCATATCCCGGATGTCCGACCTCCTACTCGAACTACCTGTAGCCCCTTACAGCATACGCCTAGCTGGCCGCCCTAACAACTGCCTCCTCTCCCTTCCCCTACCCCCACGTGGCACACCCTTCCAACAGCCTGCACCTCGTGGTGCCTCCACCCTATTCACACTTCTCTCCCAGCCAGCGTTCTCACCTCTAACTTCCTTCCCTCATCCTGGCGCTACCCTCCTTTGATCCCTCCTACATTGCGCACTCCCAACGGACCCCAACCTTCCTCCTACGCACCGTCGGCCGATCCTTCCTGCCTTCTCAACCCCCCCCCCCCCCTCGCACTATGATCTGCCTCCACCCAGCATCCCGCACAGCCAGCAGCAAGTCTCCCCTTCTTCCCTCGCAACACTGCAGGCCACCCGGCCCTCCTTCCCTACAGCGCCCCATCTGAGAGACTCCCCTCCTCTTTTACGTGTGACTCAAACAGCTCCTGTACGAGCACCCTTCCACCGCATTACCTCCCACCGTGCACCCCTATAGCCAAGCGGCACACCCCGGTGCACCCCTCTACAGAGCCCCCGGCTTTCGTCTCCCGATCATGTGCCTCCTTGCAGCCCAGTCGATGTCCTCCCGCACTGCCCTTGTGGTGTGCGGTCTGCAACCCCCAGCCCTGCGCCACCCTAACCACACACCCATAGGCCGAACCCCTTCTAGACACGACGTGCATGACGCACCTCTTTCTCAGCATGTGATTCCCTCCTCCGAGCTCCTGCCCTGCGCCACGCCGTCACGCCCTCCCTAATGGCCAACCCCTAGTACCTGCTGTCTTGTGCTGCCCATTTCTTTTTGTCTGGCGAAAATCCCCCCAGAGCGGTCACCTTTGGGAAGGTATGAAGCCCTATGGATCAACCCCATGTTGGCCAGCATGAAGCCCCTCTACCACATGCCCTTCTTCCGGTGTGCTTGCCGGCCCTTTCTGATGGTCGCATCACCCAGCTGGTCGAGCGCTTATCCATGCCAAAGTGAGGTTTGCACTGTTTTTTATTGAGTATTAAATAATTAATTTAGTGTGCATTGTGTTTATTTATATTGTTGTGAATTTAATTTTAAAATAATTGAGTTTTTTTTGTGTAAATCTATGAGTTACTTTTTGTATATTGTTTCATAAATCTTAAAATGGTTTAGTAATAATACAGGCGATGCGAACTATAATTTGAAAACATGTCGAGCTAGTTATTTTGCATTATTTGTTTGTTTAGATCGTTTTAAGTCTGTGTTTATGTATTTTTGTTATCTTTTTTATTGCAGTGTATTGGAGAGATATTTCCATTGTCCTACGATCATTATCTTGTGTGTGCTTTCGCGCCTGCTCGAGGCGTGTCGCGTCATCATGCTTGGACTGCGAGTCAAGGTAGGTCCCCCACTACACTCGCCTTTAAATTTTGAATTTATTAATTGATTGATATTTAATTAATTTTAGTAAATGAGAAATATTATTAGATAATTAATTTTGGAATAATTATTTGATGTAAAAAGAGCTGTTTATTTTATACACGACACTTGAAATATTTTCTTGGTGAACAGACGCACAATAGTGTAAGAATTTCAATTTGGACTTTGAACAAAATTCATGGATTTTCAATTGTAGTTATGGTTTAATGATAAATTATTTTTTCTAAAGTGTGAACAAGTGTTTTGGTTCTCTTGAGAAATGAGGTTTTTCTTTAAAGTTGGTGAAGTCCCATTTGGAACTTTAATAAAATAAATTATTTTGGATAACTTTCTTTGAGGTGACTGAGGGGTGATCTTTTTGAATACATTGATTGCATGAGTTGTGTGTGATGTTTTTGCGTCGTGACTGGTTGATTTACATTTTATACCCACCCCTTTTTATTGCATGTGTTGACATGGGAATCTTACATAGTAAGTGAATCTCTTGAGAATGATTGTTTCAATAGTTTAGACTATGCACTTGCTAGTGGCCCATAGTAGAGAGGTGTTCTGTTATCAATGTTATGGGATTGGGACCCTCAGTTAGGCCATGTAGTGAAACATCAGGCGGTAGGGCGTTATGACATCATTGAGTAGGGCATGCCTTCAGGATGAGTCACATGTATAGTACGTTCTGTATTTTTAATGAGCTCCTAGGTTCGACCCATGTTTTCTTTAGTGTTTATTTGGATGTGGCAGACGATTGAGAGGTCTAGTTCGGTTGTTGTCTCTTATGTTCCACTTCTTTTCCATTTCCCTTAGTGTGTGTTTTTTTTGCGTGTGGTTTTCCTTTTTACTAACAACTAGAATTTGGATTTCTAAATTATTCACAAAAAATATTTAAAATGCAATGCACCTTTTCCTTTCAAACATTAAACTTGTTCTTAAATTAAAAAGGGAAATTGATTGTTTCTTGTTTTAGAAATGAAATTGTGTGTGTGTAGAAACCCATATTTTTTATAATTTAGTTCAAACATGAAATTGGTAAATTCTTTATTTAAAGGTAGTGCTTTGGGAATTTTTTGTTGGGCACACCTACTGAGTTTTAATACTCACGCATATAGTGTTTTTCTATTTTTAGTTTCTGTTGCAGGTTTGACTCAATCTTGATTATCATGGGAGAGAGTTTGGTTGTGGATTGGTGAGTGACTCTCAGAGTCATGAGGAGTTTTGGTTTTGTTCAGGTTAGTTGGTTGTTGTTGGTCATTCTTTATTTTCGTGTTTCTATTTACTTTGCGTTGTTCCATTTTCTTTCCACTTCTTTATTTATTTTCATTGGGATAAATTGTTCCCAATTACTCTCTTTTGATGACCTGGAACTTATCGCCAGCCCGGGAGGATCGAGAACGCCTCTCGGGCCATATCGCGGACCGACTCCGGTGATCAGTTCAAGGTCAACCCGAGTTGGTTCATGAAAGAAGCTAACTAGTGGTGGTCAATGGTCAAGAATATCATAGATAGTGAGGTGATTTTTTCCTTGGAATGGAATGAATTTAAGAATTTATTCCTTGAAAAATATTTTCCTAAGGTGGTTTAACTTATGATCGAAAAGAAATTCCTTGAATTGAAATAAAAGGATGAAGATTTAATGCTCATGTAAGATGAAAACTTCAACCAATTGGAAAGATTTTATTCAAATATTATTTAATATCTTGATAGTAAACTCAATCATTTTAACTTAGGATTGAAGCCAATATATCGAAGGGAATTTCCTTCCCGTTTAATTCAAAAGTTGTGAGAAATTATTTTGATGTGAAGATAGGGTAGAAATATAGTTTTTTGATGGTCACATGTACATTGAAAATAAGAATAAGAAAAGGTATAGATGGAAAGAAATTGGTGAGAGTCAATCAAACAAGTCTCAAGGTAAAAAAAATAGTTTCTAGTTTGTGGGAAGTGTGGTAAAAAGCACCATACGGAATGCATTTACAAATCTAAGAAGTGTTTTTGATGTGGTAATTTTCAACATATGGCCTGGGAATGTAATGAAAACGATCTAAGTGTATGTATGATTAATTCTGATAAGAAAACTATAAACTATTTAAATGTGGTGAGATGGGGAATTATACAAATACCTACCCAAAGAAATACTTGAATGATAGAAAGCAGTTATACTATAAGCAGAAAGGTGTAGTGAAATCCTTTGTGATTACTTTAAAAGATTTTTGGGCCATCCAGTAAAGTGTTATCAGGTACTTTATTTGTTTACTCATATTTTTCTAATTTATTTTTCGATACGAGGTCTACACATTTCTTTATTTCTGATAAATTTTCTTATAGATTAGAAATTTCACCTCAAGAAATGAAGCATGATATTATGATTAAAAAACTAGGTGGAAATATTAAGGAAAATGGAATTATAATAATATTCTTGTTATTGTGCGTGGAAATACATTACCTACAAACCATGTTGTTTTCACTTAGTAGAGTTTTATGTAATTCTGGGTATATAATGGATTTATTTTTACCATATTAAGATTTATTATAGAGCTAAATATGTTTTTTTCAGAAAGAGTTTTAGTTTGTATAAAATAATTAACCCCTACCATTGATAACATATTAGGAAGATGAGAAACTATTAAAATATAGAAATTAATGTTATCTTGGAAATATTGTTGAAAACAATGAAACTGTTAAGATTAATGATGTGTAAGTGGTAAATGAATACCTATATTTTTTTCCTGATGATTTTCTTGGTGTTATACCTGATCGGGTAGTTGAATTTACTAACGACGTAGTTCTTAGTGCTAATCCAATCTCAAAACCCCCGTATAGAATGGCTCAAGTGGAAATTATAGAATTAAAAAAGTAGTTTTATGAGTTTCTTGATAAATGTTTCATTCATTCTACCAATTCACCATGGGGTGTTCCTTTTTTTCATTAAAAATAAATATGGTTTATTGATAATTCTCATTGATTATAGATATTTTAATAACATTACTATTAAGAATAAGTATTCATTGCCTCGTATCGATGACATGTTCGATCAGCTCTAGGGAGCTTAGTGTTTTTCCAAGTTTGAATTGAGATACAGGTACCATAAGTTGAATGTGAAGTAGGATGGCATTTCAAAAATATAATTCCTAAGTAGATATGGGAATTATGAGTTCTTTTTATTCCATTTGGTTTGAAAATTTTACCTACAGTATTTTAGGATCTTATGAATAGAATGTTCTTTGAATATTTGGATAAGTTTTTTGTTTTTTTATTGATGATATTTTGTTGTTTTCAAAAATTTATTTGGATCATGAAAAACAGTTAACAATTGTCCATCAAAATATAAAAAAAAGTTATACATAAAATTTAGAAAATATGATTTTTGGTTGAAATCGATTTCTTTTCTTGGACACATTGTAAATAAGGATGAAATAATAGTTGATCTCGCCAAAACAAAATTTTTGATGAATGTCCAAGACATACAAATGTTACTGATATTCATAGTTTTCTTGGATTACTAGGCTATTACAGATATTTTGTTAAATACTTTTCACAATTATCTATCCCACTAACTAAGTTAACATGAAAATGGGTTAAATTTATTTAGAAAGAAGACTTTGATGTTTGTTTTCAAGAATTAAAAAGAATATTTGTGAATGATCCAGTTTTGGACCTCGCTTCTAGAAATTTTGATTTTTTAGTCTACAATGATGCTTTATTAAAGGGAATTGGTTGGGTTTTGATGCAGAATGATCAAGTAATTTCATATGATTCAAGAAAAAATGAAACCTCGTGAGTTATATTATACCACACATGATTTGGAATTAGCGTCAATATTTTTCACTTTAAAAATTTAGAGGCATCATTTATATGGATCCAAATTTAAAATATATACTAACTATAAAAGTTTCAAGTATATATTTTCCTGGAATGAATTGAACATGAGGTAGAGAAGATTACTAGAACTGATAAAGGATTATGATTGCACTATCAATTACCATCTTCAAAAATATCACAAAGTGGTGGATGACTTGAGTCGAAAAAATCATGCAACATTAACCATGTTTCATTTGAAACATGACCCATTGGTTAATGATTTTATGAATTTTGGTCTGGAAGTTTTTGGGGTAGGAAATTATTCTATTTTGTTTCAGGTGTCAGTGTAGTCATCCCTCTCAAACAGAATTAAGAAAGAATGGAAGGAAGGTCATGAGTTACAGAAAAAGGTATAACTGGTTAATAAAGGTAAATTACCTGAATTTAATGTTGATAATGATTGTGTCTTGATATTTAGAAAGATATTATGTGTACCTTGTGATTCATAACTAAAGAAATAATTGTAAATTGAATCTCATTGTTCTATATTTTTAGTTCATCCTTGAAGTACTAAGATGTATAGATACCTTCGGAAGTATTACTGGTGGGATCTAATGAAAAGAGATATTGTTGATTTTATCGTGAAATTTTTGACAGGTCAAGACGTTAAAGTAGATCAGAAACTATCAAAGGGGGTGCTTCAGACTTATTTATAAGGACCCAGTCTTAAAACATTACATAATATTGAATTAAGTTAATAATTAGTATTGAGGATCTTTTCAGGTTTATATCTTTAGATAATTAGTCTATAACTATTACATTACATCTCAAATATTACAAAGTAGACCCTTCTACTCAGTATCCATTTTTTCATAAAATAAAAACTCTTAAAAAAGAAACTTGTTAAGTTCCATGTTTTAGATAGCATTAATTTTCCTTGATCCCATCCTTGACCTTATTCATCTTTAAGTCAGGTGAAAAACATTTCAAAAATATGGAACGAGCATAAAAAGCTCAGTAAGGGATATAAAATAAGGAAAGAAAACATTAGTCCACGAATACATACAAATAAAGAAATCATACTTTTCAATATTAAAACATAATCTCTTTAACATACCTCAAAAAATAATAAGATTTATGAATAACAAATAGAAATCATAAATCATAAAGGTAACTTTTTGTATACATAACATACTTATATTATATCTTTCACAACAACATAAGGAGTTGCGTTTGGAATACCCAACACAGTATATTACCTAAATCTCTTAGAAGAAACATTAATGTTTACCTTTGTCATGTTACCCAAATCATTAGAGACCTATCTTGGTCTCACCCGCCCTAGGTTTATCACGGAACCACCCGTATATGCAAACAATGCCCAAGAACCATAACATAATCATAACACATGAACAAGCATAAATGAGAGATAACACAATCACAATATATCATTTCAAGATATTTAAATAATAAATGCTTTCTCAAAACCATTTTCAACACCAAAATATGTAAAAATATTATATGGTATTTATTTTAATTTTAAAAACATTACGTCTTATTAAGGAATCCAAATATCAAATAATACTCGCGACAGTAGAAAGGTCGTTGTCACCGCGTACGTTAAAAAGAAACATTATTTTTGTCGTTTAGTAAAATGCTTCGTAGAGAAAATATTCCCTTTGAATAAAATTAAAATTCATAGGGGTTTATATACCGTATAAATGAAATTCGTGTATAAATCAAAGTATGCCTCAATGAAAGGAGAATGAGATGAAGTCCCTTACGAAAATTCAGCAGCCTAACGACATCACTTAAAATTTCAGAAAATGAGTTGATACAAGAGAAAAGGGTATCTCATCACTTGTACATAAAATTTACATAAATAAGTATATAGAAGAACATATCCAAACATAAGAAAATAGAAATTAAAATACATAATATAAATAAGTCTTTGACTAAAATATGAGGGGGAAATGTTCCCTTACAAAGATAATTTTGTAAATAAAATAGATCGATTATGTGTATTCACTATAAATACACATAAATTAAGTATAAATACAATATAGGACATAAAAATTCATTTCTCTCATAATCATAGCACGACATAATCACGAAGTAAAATATCAATACAAGGAATGGAAATTTGGTTAATAAGTTCCCTTACAAAAATTCGGCAGCCTAACGGCGTCACATAAAAATTCATAAAATGAGTTGATGAGAGAGAAAAGGGACTATCATAACCTGGACATAAAATTTATAGTAATAAATATATAAATATATAAGAACATATCCCAGCATAATAAAATGGAAATTAAATGACATAACATAAAAGAAGTCTTTGACTAAAAGATGAGGGTGAAATGTTACCTTACAAAAATCATTTTGTAAATAAAAATAGATTGATTGTGTGTATTCACTATAAGTACATATAAATAAATTATAAATACAATATAAGATATAAAAATTTATTTCTCACATAATAAAATAATTACATAAATAAGAAAGAGAAGATCAACCCAGAGAATAGAAATTGGGTTAAGAAGTTCCCTTACCCCATGTCCGACTTGACTCGTTCATTTTTTAATTTCATGAATAATAAACTTAAGTTAATTTATACTTTCCTCATAACCTTTTTAAGTTTATTATTCCTTTTATATCACTTATTATCATGTTATAAATATTACGTAATTATTTAAGTTAATATCGGTCATTTTGTCGATATTGGGTACTTGAGTTGAAAAAGAACTTGTTATAATTAAAAATTATCCATGTTGTAAAAATTAAATTATCTCCAGAATGATATTCATGAATTAGATATCATATTTATAATATTTATCCAGTATATATGTATTCATAATAGTCCATTTCAATTGAACATAAGAAATTAAATGCATCATTCATGGAGACGGTAAGTTGTACGTACGCATGAACACTACTTTCATTTATTATTCATATTTAAAGGAATGAAAACTAAATGATAAATTGGTATATTGTAATTAAATTATAATATATATGTTATATATGTTACATAATTTCATTAATTCCATCATTTATATGTTCTATGTATAGCATTAATGAGTCATGTCACTTTGAGGGGGCAATAGTCTGCACTTCCTCAAATGAAATTATTGTATATATAAAACTTGAAAAGCATAAAGGTATGTTATAAATGAGAATTTCAGAAGAATGGAGATAAAATAAATATCATATATATCAAATATAATTTCATTTTAATCATAATTTCCACCATGAGAGGTGGTAAGAGATAATTGAACAATCATCGTTTCGGGAGGTAGTAGTTCACCATCCACAGAAACAGTATGTTCGTATCCATTAGCTGGAGGTGTGTGGAAGTGCAGTTTGAATCTTTCTCATAAAAAAAACTAGTATATTGATTATAATGTTGTTTTTTTATAAAAAAATAATAATAAGATCATAGGGAGTGCAGAATTAAAATAAAATAAAAGTATTTGAGAGAAGACGTTACCTTTAAATCGGATAACTCCCTTTGGTTTGAACCAAAAGGCTTTCTTGAATTGCTTTCTTCTTATGTAAAGGCTTATAAGAGTAATATAGGGATTTTTGGAACTTATTGGAGAATATTTTGGATGATACAAGAGGCTTCAGAGTTGTGAGTAATGGGTTAGAGGTTATGTCCTTTTATAAGGGGGGGAGGGGCTCTTTATGAAAGATTGAAAAGTTTATTTTATTATAAACTGAATTTCGATTTAAAAAGGTACCCAACACATTTTATTCAAATATAAGGTTATTATTGATCTAAAATAGTTCAAAAAATGGGATTTATATAAGTTTAGGGAATAACATTAACCTTATCTTTTAGCTTTAACCCTTAGTTAACTAATTTATCTTTTACCATGTCCTCTTGTATATTCATACTATATGGTTAATATATTTACTATAAAATGACAAGAAACCCAAAATGGATCATTAAAGAAATTATTAACATCATGTATGTAAGTTATATGAATATTATATTTTTAGGATTATTTTATCATTTAATTAAATATTAATTGTCTTAAAAACTCATTTATGTCAATTTATAAACTATTCATATCAATACTTTTAAAAAATCCATAAAAACATGATTCTTTCAAGAAACAATTATTGATTAAAATATAACAAGTAATTATTATACACAAAATTATTTTATTGAATAAAAATGTTAAAAATAAATTTATTTTAATATTTATAATCTCATTTATTTAAAACATTCATTAAAAAGGTAATCACTACATCATCATTGTATCATAAATAAATTTATTTATTTGATGTCTAAAAATTATAAATAAAATTCCATGATATATGAAATATTTTTATATTTCTAATGACTATTTATAGTCTAAAATATCACTTATATAAACACGTATAAAACTTTTTTTACTAAAAGATATGTGTTTGTGTAATATTTTCCATATCATTAAATTAATTTTTATAAAATGTCATTTTCACTTACAAGTGGCTCCATGGGGTCCCAAAATGGACCCAAGAATGACCATGGTCATACATGTATCATTAAATATGGTTATAACATGTGTTAGGGTAATATAATATTATTATAATATTATTTTTTACCTTTATTTTCTATAATACCATTTAACCATGGTAAATAAAATATTCACTGAAGTTACTATTCATAATGTCTAAAAATAAAAGTTACCTATTTAAAAAATTTGTACCTTATGATTCTAAATATGGAATACATTTCTCCAAAATCAAAACATATAAGTGGCATAAATTAATTTAAAATTAAATCCATATTGTCAAAACCAAAAAATGTGTTTTTAGGAAATAATAACTATCAAAAGATTGACATGTGTTTATGTATAATTAAAAAGTGAAATTACTTGAAATGACCAAAATTGGATTAAATGATAAAAAATATAATCTAATTACACTTTAAAACCAATTAAAATTATATTATTATCATATAAATAAGTTAGATTAAAAGGCAATTTTGAATTAAAATGCAATATTTTTCACTATTCATCAAAAAAGATAAATTTTATCAGAAAAATACCAAACTTTTACCCAAAGTAAATTTTGATTTCTCAATTACAAATAAGAAGTTTATTTTATCAAATGGAAGATATAAAAGTGACAAAAACTATATTTAAAAATGGTTCGTCATCAAAAGGCTCTAAATCGACTTTTTAAAGAATATTAGAGTATTTCATGCTTAAAATCGAATTCATTCTTATTTTAAGCCTCTAAAATTTATTGGATAAAAGTAAAAACATTTAAAAACATTTGTAATAATATTTTAGTTAGTTCGGTTCATTCTCGCCAATTCAATGACTAGGTGTTAACTACCATTTAAAATAATAATATTATTATATTATTTTTCGGTATAACTCAAAGTTGTATGCGATATAAGATTTCAAAGAAACCCGTTGTTTCATGTTGAGTACACTATTTAACATAGAATCCCCTTGAAATTAAAATTAAAATTTAATTCATAAATATTAATAAATATGAAAATGTAATATTCTTTATTTACCTAGGATATTACCTTCTTAGTACCATAGTGGAAATGGGAAAATATGTCCATGGGATTTGTGGTGGGACTACCAAAGACTTATCATGGTAAAAATGTGGTTTCGGTTGTCATTGATCAACTAAATAAATCTACACATTTTCTTCCTATTCGAGATACTATGTCTTTAGATCAGATTTCTTGAATTTACCTCAAAGAGATAGTCAGTTACATGGAGTTCCTCTCTCTATTATATCTGACCGTGATCCTTGGTTCACTTATATCTTTTTGAAAGGCCTTTATAATTCATTGGGAACTAAATTAAATTTAATCACAGCCTTTCATCCTTAATCTGATGGATATTTAGGGAGAAAAATTAAGTCATTGGAGGATATTCTTCGAGTTTGTTCAATGGATTACCAAGGAATTTGGGATTAGCATCTTTCTTAAGTTGAGTTTTCTTATAATAGTGGTTTTCATTCCATTATACATATGAAAACTTTTGAGTCATTATATGGAAAGTAGTATAGAACTAATGAATTTTTGGATGAATTCAGGGAAATGATGTTTATGGGACAATAATCAGTAGAGGAAGTAAATGAGAAATTGAAGATGATTCAGTAACACATGAGGATAGCTCAGAGTAGGAAGAAAATTTATTTAGATAATAGAAGGAAAAAAATTTCTTTTAAGGTAGGTGATCACGTTTTCCTTAAAATATCTCCATGGAAATGTGTTATAAGTTTTGTTAAGAAAGGAAAGTTAAGTCCATTATTCATTATACCTTTCTAAATCTTGGAGAAAGTTAGACCAGTTGTCTACCGAGTAGCTTTTCCTCCGATTGTATCTTAGGTACACAATGTTTTTTATGTTTTGATGTTAAGAAAGTATGTTCCAGATTCATATCATGTTTCTATCCTAGAATTAGTTAAAATAGAAGAGAAATTTTCTTATGAAGAGAAACCTGTTCATATTCTTGATCAAAGAGAGCAAGTATTTCTGAATAAGTAATTCACTAAGTTAAGGTTTTGTGAAGAAACCACATGGTTGAAGAAGCAACATGGGAATATTAAAATGATGTGAGGTAAATGTAACCTCACTTTATTAATAATTTAATGAAAACTATGAGGATAAAATTTCCATAAGGGGTATAATTTAACAACCCTTGTACTTATAAAATAATATTTTTTTTGAAATAAAATATTTAAATTCATTATAAATAATGAAATAAGTGGTATTTACAAAAATTAAGGAATCTATAAAAATAGAATAGTATCCTATCCTATTAAAGTATAGATAAAATGTTTGTATATTATAAGTGAAAATATGATATATTTATATCATATAATAATTAAATAATTTTTTTGACAATGATAAATTATGTATTGGTATTTTTGTGAGAGGTAAGTTTTTATTTACAATTTTATAATTAATATAATTATTTCCAAAAAAATATATCATCATAAAATAAATTCATAAATTAATATTTTGTTTTCTTATGATTATAAGATAATTTTAGAAGACCTTAATTAATTTTTCAATGTTTTATAAAATAAATTATAATTTTAAAATTGATATTTTTAGAATAAATTATTAATTTAATTAAAAATTTAATTTATCATATTTAAAAAATTATTTTCATAAAATGGAGTTTATTTTTGAATTATACATGTTGAAAAATAGTTAGGGTAAATTTTTGTGATTTTTGAAATATAGTAGAATTTTTGTGAATAGTGAAAAACAGTTATTTACTATATATATATACATTATAAGTTAAGTACACTATTACTTGAGTCATTGCGGATGTAATAACCATAATATCTAAATCCCATTAATTATTTAATATATCTATTGATAATTCTCATACTATTCATAGTCTTGAGGAAAAATAATAAACTAGTGAAAAAAATAATCAAAAAACACCCCTCTCCTCCACTATAAATACTGCCCCTCACACCTCAAAGCCTTTTAGATTGTTTAATTTTTATCCTATTGCCTTCCAAATTCACTTAACCACGTAAAATACCTTTTTTTATAACCAAAATTCCTAAAAAAGTTCTTTAAGGAGGTTCTCAAGGAGAGGAATTCAAGATGTAAAATACTCTTTCTTTTTGTTTTATTTTCTTTTCAATTTATTTTCATTCATTATTCTCTCCTCACCTCCCATCATCCAAGTTAAATGATAACTACATTATATTAAATAAACTATAATTTTATTTTTTTAATGGAATATCCATTATCAAACCTCTTCTCTTCTCTTCTTATTCTAGAAAATGAAAACATCGCCTATAACATGTCGATTCACCGCCTTCCTGGATGACTAGTTTTATTTTCATTTATTCCCATCAAGGATGGTCATAAAACCATTATTATAGTCAAATAAAATTTTATTATAAATATTATAAGTTATATAGTGTTCTGAAACCAATATATAAACAAGATATTAAATAAAATGATATAAGTTCTTGATAGTCATAAAAACCAGGAAAATAAATTTAATCATTTTCATTGTAGTTTTATCTAATGAATCATTCTCATATCAGAAAACAAAATTGATATATGGTATCATTTTATATTATTTAAACATATTAGTACTATTTAATTCCATTTTTTAGTTTTTATTCCATACGAAAAGAAAATTTATAATGAACTAACTATAGAAACCAAGAAATAAATGCACCCGAAACAATGAAAATAACAAGATATTATTAATAAATGGGTGGAAAGATGTTATAAGAAGATCATGTAAGGAATTATAAATTTTAATATAGTTATTTAACAAATTAATAACACTATTTAACCCATTATTCATGAGTTTTTAACACATTTTAATGAATTTGAACCTGAGGTAAGGAACTTTTCATTAAAAAACCTCTTTTAATTTTTATTTTTACAAAATTTAAAAGGAGTGTATTTTTAACATATATGAAATTAGTGGATTTTTATGATTTAATGATTCCATAATGTTTTGATGTCTTATTTACAATATTAAATGATTATTTTTAAAGAAAATGTTTTCCTTTGTACGTGTACATTATCCCATTGATTTAAGTGATTTTCCTCAAGGAATGTATTTATGATGCTAGTATTCATGTTTTATAATTATGTTCTCATTAGTGGTAATTTTTTATAATGACAGGTTTCACCTCTATTTCCCTCTAATTAATTGGTTATTTTAATGTTATAATTTAAACGTAAGCGTTATTCCAATTGTAACTGTGATAGATACACCATAAGTTATCCATGAGGGTTACATCATAAGGTAGTCGAGAGGGTTACATTGTAAGGTAGTTTTGATGGTTAAAAATAATATGATAGTTGCAAGGGTTAAAATATTAATTACGTAATTCCCCAATTTACCAAAATGGTTTATCAATGTTTTCTATGGTTTATGTAAATCTAATGTTTTCAAAAAGTAAGTATATGATACTTTAAGGGTGAGAAGTATATCTTTGTGAAAATGTTTTCATATGTTTATAAGTATTCATAAACTAATTGTTTCTTTCCTTTTTTATGACCATTAGTGATCTATTTTTCCTCATACCAAGTTTTAAAATTGTTTTTATAGGGTTTTAAGGATGGTTAAGTGTGAATAATAATCCAAGATGGATGTTGTGATTATTTTTCATGGAAGAATTCATGTTTTATTAAAAAAATTGTATTATGAAAAAAATGGATATTGTTTTAGTAGTACCACGTTTTTATGACTGTGGGTTTTAATGTATAAATTATGACCAAATTATATAAAACTATAAACCAAAAATATCTTTGGTAATGTATGAAAGTGAATTCTAGTTGAATTAACTAGATTATGTAATGTTTAAGTCCGGGTCCTTATACAATGTGCTAGAATCTCAACATTCAATGGAAGAAGAAGATGAGAGCTATAGATATTGGGAGTTTCTATTAGGTATAATCAGATCACCTATACTACCATCACATGGAATTAATATTTATAATCACTTGGGGAAAATCCTTGGGTGTCATCTCATTTATTCATCCATTGTAACACATAGATAAATTACATATCAATTAAATGAACTCATCTCATTAATTAATTTCTTCCCAATAATTTAATCATATGAAACATTTGATTAAATTATAGCCACATAGAATATTGAACAATCAAAATGATAAATTTTATCAAATTAAGCATAAAATATATTACCCTTTCTAAATGAAAATTAAAATTTTCATGAAATCCATCAAATATAGATATATATATATATCATATATATATAAGTATTTAGGGAATATCTCTATTAATATTCCACTTACACTAAATACTAAAAGTCTTTGTTCCATTTCACATTATATTGTAACATCCCAAGTTTTAAGAAAGAAATAATATGTTCAATAGTATACATGATACACTACATAGATCTTAAATAAACAACTGAATATTATTATTTAAATGTTACCATTATAACCTAACTGTTGGATGGTGGGAATGAATAGTATCAATTGAATTACAAAAATATGGTTTACAAATATTTAAAAAATGAATCATTGGTTTCCAAATTTATTATAAATGGAAATAAAAACCAATTGAATATAAAGGATGTGTTTTTATGAAAACCTTTTTAAAAGATAATAATTGTGTTTATAAAATCATATCAATATTTAAAGATTTTTATTTAATAAATAATATATTTTTTATATTCAATTTAATGCATAAAATTCATCTTATATGTTTTCAAAATATGATATAAGAACAAAATCAATTTTTCGTATAAAAGAAGTATTTTTCAAAAAAAACACTTTTACCGCCTTTTGATGTTGAACCTTTTTTAAATATTCATTTTGTAATTTTTATATATTCTATTTGAAAAAATAAAAGTCTTATTTAGAAGAGGGACACAAAAATTTAATTTGGTTTAATTTTGGTATTTTAATGATAAAAATCATTTTTTAATGAATAGTAAAAAATACTACATTTTAATTCAAAACTTCCTTTTCATCTCATTTAATTATATATTTAAATTATATTTTTATTTTGTTATAAATTTTAATTGGATTAAGTTTTCATCATTCAATCCAATTTTGGTCATTCTATGTAATTTCACATTGAAATTAGATATAAATTCACATCAATATTTAGATGGTTATTACTTTTTAAAAACATGTTTTATCGTTTTGATAATGGGAATTAATTTTAAATTAATTACTGAATATTCTGTGTTTAGAATTTGTAAAAATTGATTCCATATCTGGAATCAAAAGTTCCAAATTATGTAAATATGAATCTTTTAATTTTGGACATTTGGAATAGTAACTTCAGTAATTATTTTTATTTACCATAGTTAAAGGATAAATTATGTAAATAAGGGTAAAAATAATATTATAATAATATAAAAGTACCCTAACACGTGTCATAATATTATTTTATGAGTCATGGACGACCCAAAAAATTCTTGGGCCTAAATTTTGGAATTTGGAAGCCACTTGGGTGTGATCATGATATGTTATAATAATTAATTTAAAATAAAGAAAAATATAACAAAAACATGTATCTTTTTACTAAAATAATTTTAATATAGGATTATATTACTGATATATTTCAATATAAATAGTAATTATAAAACTAAAAAAATTTCATAAATCATGTTATTTTATTTATAATTTTTAGATATTAAATAAATAAATTTATTTATGACACAATGACGATGTAGTGATTACCTTATTAATGAACGATTCAAGTAAATGATATTATAAATATTAAAATTAATGTAATTTGAAAATTTTTATGCTATACACAAATTTTATGGATTATTATGACTTTTTATATTATAGTTAATGGATTTTTTTCTAATTAATCATGTTTTATGACTTTAAAAAAATCAATTAGTAAATAGTGTCAAAATTGACATAAATGAGTTTTTAAAACAAATACTATTATATTAAATGATGTAATAGTCATAAAAATATAATATTTGTCCAAATGACTTATATAGTGTTAAAATTTTCATTAAAGATCCACTTGAGGTTCTATTATCATTTTATAGTAACTATATCAACCATATAGTGTAAAACTACAAGAAGACAAGGTAAAAGTTAATTTATTCAATTAAGGGTTAAATCCAAAAGATAAGGATAAATCTGTAACCTAAACATTCCTAAAACCTATTGTTTGAGATTTTTTCGGCCCATCCTCATCTTATCCTCTAAATATATCAATTTGGATCTATTATAATTCGAAAATAAATTTATAATAAAATAATATTTCAATATTTTCCTAAAGTGCCCCTCCTCCCTCTTATAAAAGGCCACCAACTCTACCCACTTACTCACACCTCTCAAGCCCCTATGCTCGCACAACTTCTTATCAAATAATATCCCAACATCCCTAAATTCCTCCTAGAATCCTTACATTGGGCATAACGCAATTCAAGAAATACTTTTAGCTCAAATCAAAAGGAGTTACCTGATTTAGAGGTAATGTCTTCTCTCCAGCACCTTTCATTTATTTTCCTTCTCCAACCCCTTAACATCTTTTTATTCAATTATTTTATAACAGAACCAATATCATAAATATACTAGGATGCTTTTATTCTAATATTTAGACCTAAACGTACAAACACCTCCATTTAATGGATATAGAACATATTATTTCTGTGTACGGCAAACTACTGCCTCACGAAACGATGATTGTTCAATTTTCTTATACCACCTCTCATGGTGGCCGTTATGATGGAACTTTATTTATATATTATATATATTAAATTTATATTTTCTCTATTCTTATATTTTTTTATTTACAACATACCTTTATTCTTTCCATAATGTTTAAATATGATAATTTCATTTGAGGAAGCGTGGAATACCGCTCACTCAAAATGATATGACTCATTCATGATTACACGGAACATATAAATGATGTCGTTAATGAAATTATGTAACATATATAACATATATATTATAATTTAACTATAATATACCTATTTATAATTTATTTCCCATTTCTTTAATATGACAAAGAAATAAAAGTAGTGTTTATGTGTACGTATGGCCAACCGTCTCTATGAACGGTGCATTTCATTTCCTATATCAAAATATTACAGATTATTATAAATACATATATACTAGATATATATGGTATTTAAATCATGAATAATATTCTAGAGAAAATGGTATTTTTTCCATATGGACAATTTCTAATTATAAAAAGTTCATTTTTGACTCAAGTACCCAATATCGACAAAACGTCTGATATGAACATAAATAGTTATGAAATTTTTATAAAATAATAATAATTGATATAAAATAAATAATAAACTTTAAAAAAATTATCAATCAATTATAAATTAACCTAATTTTATTATTTAGGAACATAATGATTGTATGTAATGAGTCAGACTCAAGGTAAGGGAACTTCTTAACCCAATTTCCATTCTTTCGGTTAATCTTATACTTCTTGATTATGTCATGCTATGATTATGTGAGAAATAAATTATGATATCATATCTTGTATTTATACTTGATTTATTCTTATTTATAGTTAATAAATATAATCTATCTATTTTATTAACAAAATAATATTTGTAATGGAAATCTTAACATAATTTCCATTCCTTGAGTTAAATATTCATGTCATTGGTTTTGTTTTTCTAAGAATATTTGTGAATGACCTATGATTTTTTACAATGAATATTCACATATGTTGGGTGTATTTATATAATTCACACATAATTATGTCACTGATTAACCCTTTATCTAATGATACAGTCTTTGTAAGGGACTTTGTCTCAATCTCTTTTTATTGAGGCATATTTTGATGTTACACACCACATTCTTTTATACGATGTATAATCAACCCCTTTGACTTTTTATGTCATTTAATGGTTTTCAAAATGAATATTTTTTTTATAAATTGTTTTTTTAAATTAAAAAAAGGAATTATTTTTTTAACATATGTGGCGACAATGACATTTCCACCACTATGACCATTCTTTGGTATTTGTCTTCCTCTACAAGCCATAATGTTTTTTTAAATAAAATTAAATATCATAATCCATTTTTTGGTATTTTGGTAATAAAAATTATTTTGAGAATGAATTTATTATATCTTGAAATTATATCTTATTCTTCCAATGTGGAAATTTTATTTTTCCTATATGCATGTTTTATGTGTTATGATTATGTTATGGTTCTTAGGCATTGTTTATGTATATGGGTAGTTCCATGATAAAATAAGGGTAGGTGAGCCTGTGATACCTCTCCAATTCATTGAGTAATGAGAATGACTTAAACAATAAGGTTTATCCTAATATATTTAGGAATATACTATGATGGGAATTCTAAATGTAACCATGAAGGTTACTCCCTATGTAGCTGTGAAAGCTACAATGTAAGTATGATATGGATGCCATAAGTCAACATTATGATTTTATGATGACTATGATGTTTTTCATTATTCTTATGATTTCATGGGTTTATAAATGTAACATCCCAAGTAAGTAATGAATAATATATATTTTTATATATGTCTATTAATGAATTAGATAGTTTTTTAGAGGCTTAAAATGAAAATAAATCCAATCTTAAGCATGGAATACACTAATATTCTTAAAAGATTGTTTTACTGCCTTTTGATGGCAAACCCTTTTTAAATAAAACTTTTGACAATTTTATAATCTATATTTGTCAAAATAATCATATTAATTATGATTGGGACATTTAAATTTACATTGGATAAATATTTGGTATTTTTCTGACAATGTTCATTTTTTAATGAATAGTGAAAAACACTGCATTTTACATCAAAACTGATTTTTCATTTAATTTAATTATATGGTTAGATTATATTTTTAATTGGTCTTAATGTGTAATCTGAATATATGTTTACCATTTAATCCAATGGTGGTCATTAGGATTAATTTCACTTTTAAATTGGTCATAAACTAATGCCGAACTTTTCATAGATATTGTTTCAAAAAAACCCGCTATTTGTTTTTACAACGGGAATTATTTTTAAATAAATTATTGCAATTAATGTGTTTGGAATTTAGTAAAATGGGTTACCTATTTGGAATCAAAAGGTATAAATTATGTAATTAATACTCTTTTTTTTTTGGACATTATGAATAGTAACAACGGTAATTATCTTTAATTATCTTGATTAATGAGTAATCGGGTAGTTAAGGATAATAAAATAATGACATAATAATAAAAAATGACACCAAAATGTGTCCTAAGGATACTAGTTGTCTCATTTACGACCATGGGATGCCTTGTGCCAAACTTGGGGGCTCCATGAAATCACTTTTGTGAGAAAGTGACTTTTTATCTTTTTATTTTTTTAAGGAATGTTAAATGTAACAAAAATGTATTACCTAAGTAAAATATTTTTAATTTTGTCTAAATAAATGATCTTTTTGACTATAAATAGTCATTGGAAAGATAAAAAAAATTTATACATATAGTATTTTTTTTATAATTTTTATACTTTAAATAAATTAAATTATTTATGACATCAAGATGATGCAGTGATTACCTCATTAATAAAGGATTTAAATAAAATGGAAAGATAATGTAAAATATAAGACCTAAACATGTCCAAAACCTATTGGATGGGTATATTTAGAACACGTATCACCTTATCCTCGAATTATATCAATGTGGGACCTTTTGAATCCGAAAATCATTTTCAAATAAAGTAACATTTCTTTACTTTCCAAGAGTGCCCCTCCTCTCCTCTTATAAAAGGCCCCCACCTATACCTCCTTACCCACACTTCCAAAGCCTTTGGCTTGGCCAACCCCTGCCCATTTTGTCTCTCCACATCCCTATATTACTCCTTTAAGCCTCACTTTGGGTATAAGGCTTCCCAAGGAAGCCTTTGAGCTCAAACCAAAGGGAGTTACCCGATTTTAAGGTAATGTCTTCACTTGAGTCCTTTTGTTTTATTTTGCTTCTCCAACCCCCTAAACTCTTTTTATTAATTTCTTTTGTAACAACTCCAGTATATTAAATATACTAGGTTGTTTTTATAATAAGTATTCTAGCTACACATACACACACCTACATCTAATGGTTAAAGAACATACTGTTTCTGTGGATGACAAATTTCTACCTCCCGAAACGATGATTGTTCAACATTCTTTTAACACCTTCAAAGGTGGCCATTAAGATGACACTATATTTATATATGATATATAATATGTTTATTTTTTCCTTAACCTTCTGTATTTTTCAATTTGGGCATACCTTTATGGTTCCCATTATGGGTAAATGCGATATCTTCATTTAAGGAAGTGCGGACTACCGCCCCCTCAAAGTGATTTGATTCGTTAAATACCATATGTGGGACGTATAAAGGATGAAGTTATGATATTATATATGATATTACACTGGAATTATAATATACCTTTATATAATTAAGATTCCATTCTATAAAATACGAAATAGAAATAAAATTAGCGTTCTTGCGTACGTACGGCTTACCGTCTCCATGAACGGTGCATTTCATTTCTTACCTCTAAATGATTATGAAATATTATAAATGCATGAATTTACTGGATATATATGAAATATATGATATCTACATAATGAATACCATTCTGGATATAATGGATACATGAACAGCTTGTAATTATAAAGGGCTTATTTTTTACTCAAGTACCAATAATAGTTAAAACGACCGTTATTGACTTAAATAATTACATAGTGTTCATGACATGGAAATAAGTGATATAAAAGGAATAATGAACTTGAAAAAGGTTCTTAAACAAGTAGAAATTAACTCAGGTTTATTATTCAGGAGATTAAAGAACGATCGAGTCAAGTCGGACCCGAGGTATGGGACTTCGTCTCAATCTCCTTTCATTGAGGCATATTTTGTTTTATACACAACCTTCTTTTATATGGTGTATAAACCCCTTTGAATTTTACATTTATTCAAAAGTAATCTTTTTTATACGAATCGTTTACTAAATGACAAAAGGGAATGTTTTTGTCGTACATATGCGGCGACAACGACTTCTCCGCCGCCGTGACCATTATTTGAGTTTCGGCTTCCTCTACAAGACATACCTTCTTTTTAAAAGAAAAATAAAAACCATGTTTTAATTTTCTTTTATCTTGGTATTGAAAATGGTTTTCATAATGTTTTTATATCAATGTGTTCTATTGATATCTTGTGATTGAAAGATGGGAATGATATGTTTCCATTATGTATGTTTTATGTGATACGATTATGTTGAGGTTCTTGGGCATTATTATGAAGACAGGTGGTTTTGTGATAAACTAAGGGCGGGTGAGCCCGATATAGCTCTCCAATGCATTGGGTAATGCGAAGGAGTGAAACGTTAAGGTTTCTCCTAAGAGATTTAGGGAATATACTGTGATGGGTATTCCAAACGTAACCAAGAGGGTTACTCCCTACGTAAGAATGTTATGAATGCCTCAAGTTACCTTTATGTCTTATGATTTATATGATTTATTCATGATTTGATGAGATATGTTAAAGTGCTTATGTTTTATGGGTAAAGTATGATTTCATTATTATGTATATATGTACCCATGTTTCCTTTCCATATATTTTTATATCCCTTACTGAGCTTTTTATGCTCATCCCAAGTTTTTTTGAAATGTTTTTCACAGGTCAAGCGAAAGGTACATGATATGATGATAGTGTCATGGAAGTGTCAAGAAAGAATCCATGTTTTATTTTAAATATGTTTCCATTGATGGGAAAGAATAATACTATCTTTATGTAACCACTTTGTTTATATGTGGAATGTAATGCAAGTTTTATGATCTAATTGTCTAAAACTCTAAACCTGAAAAGATCCCCAATGTGTAATCTTGTAATAACTCAAGATTAAGTAAGGTTTAAGGATGGGGCCTTATAGTTGGTATTAAAGGTCGGTTTAGATAACTTTAGGAGTTATAATTCTATTAAATGATTATCCAAAAATATTTTTTTTAAATGATATAGCATTTGAAGATTAACATGTTGCTTCATCTAAGACATGTTTGTTCAGAATGGTTTTCCGTAGAGGAAACAGGTAAGTAGTGCTAGGAAGGCATACATAAGGAAATAACCTTCCGAATCAGCATCCTGAGATGGTCGAAATTGGAACTGAACAGTTTGTTGCAGTAATGGCATAGTTGACTAAAGCGATAAATGGTGGTGGTATCCATGCAAGAAATCAGCCAGATCAACCGCAGAGGAACATGTCAGTGGTGGAACATTTCATGAGGCAACATCCCCCATCATTCAGAGGATCATCTGACCCTGTTCTAGCTGAAGGGTGGATTAAAGCACTAGAGAAGATTTTCGATGTCATGGGGTGTTCAGACAATCAAAAGGTTAGTCTGGCTATTTACCGTTTGGAGGGTCAGGCAGATCAGTGGTGGTCTATGGTTAAAAATATCAGGGACGCTGATGAGATTGATGCTCTTGACTGGGATGAATTAAAAGGTATGTTTCTTGACAAGTATTTTCCTAATGCTGTTCGACTTAGGATGGAAAAGCAATTCTTGGAATTGAGGAAAGAGGAAGACTCAGTGGCTGCCTATGAAGAAAGGTTCACTCGATTGGCAAGGTATGCTCCAAATTTTATCCAAGACCTTGATAGTAAAATCAATCATTTTTACTCAGGATTAAATCCAAAATATAGAAGGGAATTAGCTTCTCGTGAGTTTAAAAGTTAGGAAAAGCTTGTTCGATGTGTTGAGAAGGTGGAAATGGAGTTTGTTGATGATCAAGTGTTCTATAACAACCAACAGAAGAAGAGACCGAGGTGGCAGGAGAAAGGTAAAAATTCATCAAAAAAGTCTGATGGTAAGAAAACTAAGTTTCCAGTTTGGGATAAATGTAGCAAAAGGCATGCTGGGGAATGTCTTATGAATTTTGGAAATTGCTACCGATGTGGTATGATGGGACATAAGGCTCGTGATTGCACTAAAAAAGATCAAGGTGAAGGTAAGACCAAATTTGATTTACAGTTAGTGAAATGTTTTTAGTGTAATGAGATGGGTCACTGTACAAATGAGTGTCCGACAAAGAGCTTGAGTGATGGGAAGCAGTTAGACTACAAGCAGAAAGGGGTGGTGAAATCCTTTACAACTACTTCAGCAGATGTCGGGCCATCAAATGAATTTGTATCATGTACTTTGTTTGTTTTTTCAGATTATGCCAGTGTGTTGTTTGATTCGGGGTCTACACATTCTTTCATCTCTGAAACCTTTTCTAGTAAAATGGGAATACCATCTCAAGAAATGACTCCTGAACTTGTGTTAAAAACACCTGGGGGAAATGTTAAGGCAAATAGAATTTATAAGAATCTTCCTATCCTTATCTGTGGAAAGAACCTACTTGAAAACCTTATTGTTCTGCCTCTAGTAGAGTTTGATGTTATCCTGGGTATAGATTGGATCTCTATTTACCATGCTAAGATTGACTGTAGAGATAAAGAAGTTTCCTTTCAGAAAGACTTTCAGTTTGTGTGCAATAATGAACCCTTACTGTTGATAACATATCAAGAGGCCGAGAAACCTGTAAAAGATGGAAATGAATGTTACCTTGCACATATTGTTGAAAATAAGGGAACTGTTCAGATTAATGATGTGCCAGTGGTAAATGAGTATCCTAATGTTTTTTCTGATGAGTTGCCTGGAATAATACCAGATCGGGAAGTTGAATTTATTTTTGACTTAGTTCCTTATACTAAGCCAATTTCAAACCCCCTTATCGAATGGCTTAAGTTGAACTTTTAGAGTTAAAGAAACAATTGCAGGAGTTATTAGATAAAGGTTTAATTCGACCTAGCACATCACCATGGGGTGCTCCTGTCTTGTTTGTTAAAAAGAAAATGTCTCAATGAGACTTTGCATTGATTATAGGGCCTTGAATAATATCACTGTTAAGAACAAATATCCTTTGCCTCATATCGATGATTTGTTTGATCAGCTCCAGGGAGCTCAGTATTTTTCAAAGATTGAACTGAGATCAGGGTACCATCAGCTGAAGTTAAAGGAAGCAAATGTTCCGAAGACTGTGTTTTGTACAAGATATGTCCATTATGAATTTGTAGTAATGCATTTTGGGCTAACCAATGCACCTGATCTATTCATGGACTTAGTGAATAGAATTTTCCATGAGTTCTTGGATATGTTTGTGGTGGTTTTCATTGATGATATTTTGGTGTTTTTTAAAAGTAAATAGGAGCATGAAAGACATTTAAGGGTTATCTTGAAAACATTAAAAGAAAACAAACTGTATGGAAAATTCAGCAAGTGCGAGTTTTGGTTGCAACAAATTTCTTTTCTTGGTCACATTGTTTCTAAAGATGGGATAACCGTTGATCCAGCAAAAAAAAGGTTGTTGAAGAATGGCCAAGACCCACAAATGTAACAGAGATTCGTAGTTTCCTTGGTTTGGCAGGCTATTACCGAAGGTTTGTTAGAAATTTTTCACGGTTATCTAGTCCAATGTCTAAGCTAACTCGGAAGGGTGTTAAGTTTATCTGGACAAAAGAATGTGATGATTGTTTTCAGGAATTGAAAAGAAGATTGGTGAATGCTCCAGTTTTGGCACTACCTTCCAGGAATGGTGAGTTTGTTATATACAGTGATGCTTCATTGAAAGGACTTGGTTGCGTCCTAATGCAGAATGATCAGGTAATTGCTTATGCTTCATGACAGTTGAAAACTCATGAGGTAAATTACCCTACACATGATTTGGAATTAGCTGCTGTTGTTTTTTCTTTAAAAATTTGGAGGCATCATTTGTATGGAGTAAAGTGTGAAATGTATACCGATCACAAAAGATATTGCTGATTTTACTGTGAAGTGTTTGACTTGTCAGCAGGTTAAATCAGAGCGGCAGTTACCGAAAGGGATGCTTCAGCCTTTACCAGTGCCAGAGTGGAAATGGGAGAATATATCCATGGACTTTGTTGTGGGATTACCGAAGACATATTGAGGTAATAATGCAATCTGGGTTATTGTTGATCTCTTGACCAAATATGCTCATTTCCTTGCTATACGAGTTACTTTTTTCCTAGATCAACTTTCCCGTTTGTATCTTAAAGAGATAGTCAGGTTACATGAAGTTCCTCTCTCCATTGTATCTGATCGTGATCCCAGGTTCACTTCTAACTTTTGGAAAGGCCTTCAGAAGTTGTTGGGTATAGAATTAAATTTTAGTACAGCATTTCATCCTCAATCAGATGGGCAGTCAGAATGAACAATTCGGACCTTGGATGATATGTTACGAGCTTTTTCTATGGAATATTAGGGAATTTGGGACCAACATCTTTCTTTGGTTGAATTTTCATATAATAACAGTTTTCATTCCAATATACAGATGGCACCATTTGAGGCGTTATATGGGAAGTGGTATCGAACTCCAGCTTTTTGGGATGAAGTGGGTGAAAGAAAGCTGATGGGACCATAATTGGTAGAAGAGATGGTAGGAAAAGTTCAGCTGATACAGAAACACATGAGAACAGCTCAGAGCAGGTAGAATAGTTATGCGGACAACATGAGGAAGGATATAACTTTTGAGGTAGGTGATCATGTTTTTCTCAAAGTCTCACCATGGAAAAGTGTGATGCGATTTGGTAAGAAAGAAAAGCTGAGTCCAAGGTTCATTGGACCATATGAAATTCTGGAGAGAGTTGGATCAGTTGCATATCGAGTGGCTTTACCTCCGAGTTTATCTCAGGTACACAATGTTTTTCATGTTTCGATGCTGAGAAAGTACATGCCAGATCCATCTCATGTTTTGAGTCTAGAGGTAGTTCAGCTGGAAGAAAACCTATCTTATGAGGAACAACCGGTCCAGATTCTTGACCATAGGGAGAAAGTGTTACGGAATAAGGTGATTAATCAGGTAAAGGTTTTTTGGAAAAACCACATGATGGAAGAGGCAACATGGGAATCTGAAAATGCAATGAGGGATAAGTACCCCCATTTATTCGATAAGTAAATAAATTGCGGGGACACAATTTTCTAAAGGGGGGAAGGATGTAACATCCCAAGTAATTAATGAATAATATATATTTTTATCTATGTCTATTAATGAATTATATAGTGTTTTAGAGGCTTAAAATGAAAATAAATCCAATCTTAAGCATGGAATACACTAATATTCTTAAAAGACTGTTTTACTGCCTTTTGATGGCAAACCCTTTTTAAATCAAACTTTTGAAAATTTTATAATCTATATTTGTCAAAATAAATATATTCATTATGATTGGGACATTGAAATTTACATTGGATAAATTTTTGGTATTTTTCTGATAATGTTCATTTTTTAATGAATAGTGAAAAACACTACATTTTACATCAAAACTGATTTTTCATTTAATTTAATTATATGGTTAGATTATATTTTTAATTGTTCTTAAAGTGTAATCTGAATATATTTTTACCATTTAATCTAATTGTGGTCATTAGTATTAATTTCACTTTGAAATTGGTCATAAACTAATGCCAAACTTTTCATAGATATTATTTCAAAAAAACCCGCTATTTGTTTTGACAGCGGGAATTATTTTTAAATAAATTATTGAAATTTATGTGTTTATAATTTGGTAAAATGGATTACATATTTGGAATCAGAAGGTCCAAATTATTTAATTAATACTCTTTTGTTTTTGGACATTATGAATAGTAACGACGGTAATTATCTTTAATTATCTTGATTAATGAGTAATCGGGTAGTTAAGGATAATAAAATAATATCATAATAATAAAAAATGACACCAAAATGTGTCCTAAGGATACTGGTTGTCTCATGGCCGACCATGGGATGCCTTTTTCCAAACTTGGGGGCCCCATGAAATCACTTTTGTGAGAAAGTGACTTTTTATCTTTTTATTTTTTTTAAAGAATGTTAAATGTAACAAAGAATGTATCACCTAAGTAAAATATTTTTAATTTTGTCTACATAAATGATATTTTGGACTATAAATAGTCATTGGAAATCTAAAATTATTTTCTACATCATATTATTTTTTTTATAATTTTTAGACTTTAAATAAATTAAATTATTTATGACATCATGATGATGCAGCGATTACCTCATTAATAAAGGATTTAAATAAAATGGAAAGATAATGTAAAATCTAAGACCTAAACATGTCCAAAACCTATTGGGTGGGTATATTTCGAAGCTTTATCACCTTATCCTAGAATTATATCAATGTGGGACCTTTTGAATCCGAAAATCATTTTCAAATAAAGTAACATTTCTTTACTTTCCAAGAGTGCCCCTCCTCTCCTCTTATAAAAGGCCCCCACCTCTACCTCCTTACCCACACTTCCAAAGCCTTTGTCTCGGCCAAACCCTAAACATTTTGTCTCTCCACATCCTTATATTACTCCTTGAAGCCTCACTTCGGGTAGAAGTCTTCCCAAGGAAGCCTTTGAGCTCAAACCAAAGGGAGTTACCTGATTTTAAGGTAATGTCTTCACTTGAGTCCTTTTGTTTTATTTTGCTTCTCCAACCCCCTAAAATATTTTTATTCATTTCTTTTGTAACAACTGCAGTATCTTAAATATTCTAGGATGTTTTTATAAGAATGATTCTAGCTACACATACACACACCTACATCTAATGGTTAAAGAACATACTGTTTCCGTGGATGGCAAATTTCTGCCTCCTGAAACGATGATTGTTCAACATTCTTTTAACACCTTCAAAGGTGGCCATTAAGATGACACTATATTTATATATGATATATAATATGTTTATGTTTTCCTTAATCTTATGTATTTTTCATTTTGGGCATACCTTTATGGTTCCCATTATGAGTAAACGCGATATCTTCATTTAAGGAAGTGCGGACTACCGCCCCCTCAAAGTGATTTGATTCGTTAAATACCATATGTGGGATGTATAAAGAATGTAGTTATGATATTATATATGATATTACACTGGAATAATAATATACCTTTATATCATTATGATTCCATTCTATAAAATACGAAATATAAATGAAAGTAGTGTTCATGTGTACGTACGGCTTACCGTCTCCATGAACGGTGCATTTCATTTATTACCTCTAAATGATTATGTAATATTATAAATGCATGCATGTAATGGATATATATGACATATATGATATCTACATCATGAATACAATTCTGGATATAATGGATACATGAAAAACTTGTAATTATAAAGGGCTTATTTTTTACTCAAGTACCAATGATCGTTAAAACGACCGTTATTAACTTAAATAATTACATAGTGTTCATGACATGGAAATAAGTGATATAAAAGGAATAATGAACTTGAAAAAGGTTCTTAAACAAGTAGAAATTAACTCAAGTTTATTATTCAGGAGATTAAAGAACGACCGGGTCAAGTCGAACCCGAGGTATGGGACTTCGTCTCAATCTCCTTTCATTGAGGCATATTTTGTTTTATACACAACCTTCTTTTATATGGTGTATAAAACCCTTTGACTTTTATGTTTATTCAGAAGGAATATTTTTTATACGAAGCATTTACTAAACGACAAAAGGGAATGTTTTTGTCATACGTATTCGGTGACAACGACTTCTCCGCCGCCGTGACCATTATTTGATTTTCGGCTTCCTCTACAAGCCATACCTTCTTTTTAAAATAAAAATAAATACCATGTTTTACTTTTCTTTTATCTTGGTATTGAAAATTGTTTTCATAATGTTTTTATATCAATGTGTTGTATTGATATCTTGTGATTGAAAGGTGGGAATGTTATGTTTCCTTTATGCATGTTTTATGTGATACGATTATGTTGAGGTTCTTGGGAATTATTATGTAGACGGGTGGTTCCTTGATAAACTAAGGGTGGGTAAGCCCGATATAGCTCTCAAATGCATTGGGTAACGTGAAGGAGTGAAATGTTAAGGTTTCTCCGAAGAGATTTAGGGAATATACTGTGATGGGTATTCCAAATGTAACCAAGAGGGTTACTCCCTACGTAAGAATGTTATGAATGCCAAAAGTGACCTTTATGTATTATGATTTCTATGATTTATTCATGATTTGATGAGGTATGTTAAAGTGATTATGTTTTATGGGTAAAGTATGATTTCATTCTTATGTATATATGTACCCATGTTTCCTTTCCATATATTTTTATATCCCTTACTGAGCTTTTTATGCTCATCCCATGTTTTTTTGAAACGTTTTTCACATGTCGAGGGAAAGGTACATGATATGATGATAGTGTCAAGGAAGTGTCAAGAAAGAATCCATGTTTTACTTTAAATATGTTTCATTGATGGGAAAGAAGAATACTATCTTTATGTAACCACTTTGTTTATATGTGGAATGTAATGCAAGTTTTATGATCTAATTATCTAAAACTCTAAACCCGAAAAGATCCTCAATGTGTAATCTTGTAATAACTCAAGATTAAGTAAGGTTTAAGGCTGGGGCCTTATAATAAATATTCATGGAATAACATTTTATTTCCTTATTTTATAACCCTTACAGAGATTTTTGTGCTTATTCCAAGTTTTTAAAATGTTTTTACATAGGGTACAAGGATGGGTAAGATAAAGGTAAAATTCAATAATATTTTTATCAATAAAAATAATTCATGTTTTTTAAAGGGTTTCCTTTGGTGAAAAAAGTGGATACTGAGTGTAACTATCCACATGTAATGTATGGGTCTATTTTGTAATAGTTATGGACTAATTATCTAAAACTATAAACTTGTAGGATCCTCAATATGAATTATATAATTAACTAAAGATTATGTGAGGTTTAAGGATAGGGCCTTATAGTTGGTATCAAAGGTCATTTTAGATAAATTTAGAGGTTAGGGTGTTATTTAAGCATAAGAAACAATTTGTATATAACCACAATGGTTAGCATATTAGAAAGATTCCTCATTAATATAGATAAGTTGAATGAGTTTAAGATAACATTAATAAGTATATATTAGTGTTTACCCTCCTTATAAGAGATTATATGATGATTTTACTAAAATACTCACACTGGCCTTTTGGGTTTTAGTGAATGGATGGATCTATAATGAACCAAAGTAACAATGTATGTGAAGGAAATTGTGGTGGTTTTTTTGAATAAGAAACCAAATGAAATGGGAACTGTATTTAGAACTTTTGGTTATTCTAAACCAACTATCTGGAGTAATTATTTACCACTTGAACCTTAGTGATTTTTGTAAGACATCATATATGTAATAAATGAATCCCTATGGAAGTTTAGGTAATAATCATAAAGGTAAGTATATTCGACAACCTAGGTTTCAAGGATGTGGAAATAAATACCTAGGAAAATGTTTCAATGTGGTGGGAAGATGCTATATATGTGGTAATGAAGGTCATAAATCAATTAGCTTCCATGAAAAAAGGAAGCGTTCAGTTGACTCCAAGAAAGGGAAAGATGTTCTTTTTGAGTTATCAATTAAATGATTTAAATTTGGGTATCATGGTCATTATGAAAATAGATTTCCAATGAAGAAGGTAAGGGAATGGGATTAGTAGGATTGTAAAAATATATTTTTACCAATACCTAATATCATTCTAATTGAAGAAAAGGCAACTGAAAATGACTTTTGAAAGATATGAAATATTTCTTATCTTATGTTTTAACATTAATGAATATTAGGACATGATTCATGTTTTTTTTGTATGAAAGAATTGTTATAGAATAATATATAAAAACATGGTTAAAGGATCATGAATAATTCTTAATGATTAATAATTTTACACATAAGGTATTCAAGAGTTATGGTAGATTGTAGGATGCAGAAATGTTTAAAAGTATTAATGCTCTTTTGATGATGGGATTCCTTTGGAAGACTTTTTTCTAGTATGTGTGACCATAAATATTGTTATGTGAAAATGTTTTTCCAGGGATAATAATATTTTCTTATGTAGAAATAATAATAAAATTAATGGATAACCTTTTGGGTTCATAAGAACTTTTGTTTATGAGGTGATTAAGGGTTATTACTTTTTAGAATGATAAATGAAAGGTATGAGATAACCTTAGTGGTTAAAATATGTTATGGTTATTTTAATGATTCTATCTCATTTTTGGGAATGTTATAAAATTATACAGTTTTTTTAAAAAAGGACAACAAACATACCATGTGACAACCCATCGCGTTAGATAAAGTTGTGGGAATCGAACCCACAACTAAAGTGTGATTGGGATTTATCAACTACCACTGGCCTATGTGAAGTCCCCGGTTAGTAAGAAATTTTTTATTTTAGTTAAACTAGTTTATGTAATAAGTTGAAGTTAATTTTGGGGACTAATGTATTATAGAATGGATATCCTTATTATTGGAAAATAATTTGAGGATTAAGTGATAAATGTTATTTTTTAATACATTCGCTATTTTGGGAACCATATATTACTAATGAAAATATAATACTGTAGTATTTTATTTGAGGAGTAATGGTTGAATTTTCCTTTGGAAGAATCTATGTTTTTATTGTGTACATATGAATATTTTAGTTATTTATGGAAATGATTAACCTATCATGGAGAATATGTGATTAGGTTAATTACTTTTCAGTATGAGGCTTTAAGAGTAGTCGATGTTATTTGGAGATAAAAGTTAAGATTTATTATAGAAGACTATATGATCAAATCCTTCTATATTTTGGGTTTAAATATTAGTTTTTATTATTTTGAAGAATTTTAAGGACATTTTTTTTGAAAGGTCTATGTATAACTTGGGTATTACTGTTAAATTTTGAAGATTAAAAGTAGTCATTCTTCTTATAAAGGGTTATTCTTTTTGGGGGATTATCTGATCTTGTACTAAACTTTTTGGTTTTGGTTAACATTTAATGCTATTATAAATAGATAATTAACCTTTATGGATGATATTAGTTTTTATAAGTTGATTATAGTGCTTCAGGTGTGAAAATTCATCTAAAATACTCATCATTTGGAGAAAAATATGAGTTTATGGTGGAAATTGATTAAGAGATGAAATTATAGATGTCATGTAAGTATATTTCCTTATGTTATTGCTCAAAGTATTAAAATAATTCCACAAATTTATGAAGTGGATATTAAATAAAAAAATCTGTTTACATTTTCCTACTTCAAAATCAAACACTGTTTAACCCATCACAAGTTTGTGGTTTTCTGGTTGTTAAATTTCTTCTGATCGTGTTTTCTATCACTCTCCATTAGAAATTTACACTTAGTTTTTCTTCCATATACATGTTTTCATACATGTAACCCTATTATGTGTTATCTCATGTGACCTTTATACTTCACTTTATATCTTTAAAAGTGGCGGTTTTATTAACCCTTTTTCCAATGTGGGTTTGAAATAACAGTATTTTTCAAAGTCATACCCCAGTTACTGACCCCAAATTAAAATTGAAAGGATGAGATTTATTAAATTTGTGGAGGATTTAACATTCTATATTTTAATAAAGAAACTCTATGTTCGATATCTTACATGATACTCTATATCGAGCTCAAATGAACAACTAAATATTTTTATTTAAATGTTACCATTATAACCTAGTTGTTAGATGACAGGAATAAATTGTACTAACTGAATTATGAAAATATGGTTTAAACATGTTTAAAAAATGATTCATTGGTCACTAAATTTATTAGAAATTGAAATAAAAAATAATGGAATATAAAGGATGTGTTTTTATGAAAACCTATTTAAAATATAATAATCTTGTTTATAAATTTATATCAATCTTTATGGATTTTTATTTAAAAAAAATATATGTTTGATATTAAATTTAAGGTTTAAAATTCATCTTATATATCTTATGTATATGATATAAGAAAAAATTCAATTTTTTATATAAAAGAAGTATTTTTCAAAAACAATTCAGTTTTACCACCTTTTGATAGAAAAATTTTTTTAAATCTAGTTTTTGTCATTTTTATATGTTATATTTGACAAAATAAGCTTCTTATTTATAATAGGGATGTAAAATTTTACTTTGGTTTAATTTTGTTATTTTTATGATAAAATTCATTTTTGTAATGAATAGTGAAAAATACTGCATTTTAATTCAAAATTGTCTTTTCGCCTCATTTAATTATATAGTTAAATTATCTTTTTAATTAGTTTTAAAGTTTCATTGGATTCATTTTTTAACATTTAATCCAATATTTTTCATTGTAAGTAATTTCACATTGAAATTATATGTAAACACGCGTTAATCTTTTGATGGTTATTATTTTAAAAAATATATCATTTTGACAATGGGAATTAATTTTAAATTATTTACTGAAAATTATATGTTTTTAATTTTAAAAAATATATTACATATTTGGAATAATAAGTTAAAAATTATGTAGATTTATACATTTTATTTTTTGACATTATGAATAGTAACTTCAGTAATTATTTTTATTTACTATGGTTAAAGGGTAAATTAGGTAAATAAGGGTAAAAATAATATTATAATTATATAAAACTACCCTAACACGTGTCCTAATATTATTTTATGAGTCATGGTTGACCAAAAAGATCCTTAGTCTGAACTTTTGGCATTTGGGAGCCACTTTGATGTGATAATAACAAGTTATAATAATTAATTTAAAGTAAAGAGAAATATAACATAAACATGTATCTTTTTACTAAAAAATTAATATAGGGTTATATAACTAATATATTTGACTATAAATAGTAATTATAAATCTATAAATATTTCCTACATCACTTTATTTTATTTATAATTTTTATACATTAAATAAATAAATTTATTTATTACATAATAATGATGCAATGATTACCTTATTAATGAAAGATTCAAGTAAATGATAGTATAAATATTAGAATAAATGTAATTTGAAAATTTTGATGCCATACAAAAATTTTATGCATTATTATGAAATTTTATCTTTTAGTTAATGTAGTTTTTTCGAATTAATCATGGTTTTATGACTAAAAAATCAATTACTAAATAGTCTCAAAATTGACATAAATATGTTTTTCAAACAAATACTATTTTATTAAATGATATAATATTCATAAAAATATAATATTTAGAAAATTAACTTATATAGTGTTAAAATGTCATTAATTATCAACTTGAGGTTCTCTTGGAATTTTATAGTAACTATATTAACCATATAGTTTAAAAATACATGAAGCCATGGTAAGAGTAAATTTATTAAACTAAGGGTTAAAGCCAAAAGATACTATTAAATTTGTGACCTATACGTGTCTAAAACCTATTGTTTGAGAGGATTTTGAATCATAATCATCGTATCCATGAAATATATAACTTTGGATCCATTAAAATTCTAAAATAAATTTATAATAAAATAATATTTCAAGACTTTCCTAAAGTTCCCATCCTTCCCCTTATAAAAGGCCACCACCTCTACCCACTTACTCACACCTCTCAAGAAACTTGTATCACCCAAATTCTACTCAAATAATCTCCAAAAAACCCTCAATTCATTTTATAAGACTTATATTGGTTATAAAGAAATTCAAGAAAGCATTTTGGCTCAAATCAAATGGAGTTACCTGATTTAGAGGTAGCATCTTCTCTCAAAATCCTTTTATTTATTTTCCTTATCCAACCCCCTAACATATTTTTATTACATTATTTTATAAAAACACAAGTATCATAAATATAATAGTATGTTTTTATTATAATATTTCGACATAAACTTTCAAAAACCTCAATCTAATGGATATAGAACATATTGTTTCTCTGTACGGAAAACTACTGCCTCACGAAACAATGATTGTTCAATTTTCTCATACCACCTCTCATGGTGTCCATTATGATGGAACTAAATATATATATATGATATATATTATATTTCTATTATCTCTATTATTTTTTAATTTTTATTTACAACATACCTTTATGATTTCCATAATTTGTAAATACGATAATTTCATTTGAGGAACTGTGGACTACCACCACCTCAAAGTGATATGACTTGTTCATGCCATAAATAGAACTTATAAAATATAGATTTAATGAACTTATTTAAAATATATAACATATATATTATACATTAATTATAATATACTTTATGTATCATTTAGTTTTCATTCCTTTAATATGAAATAGAAATAAAAGTATCGTTAATACGTACATACAGCCTACTGTCTCTATGAACGGTGCATTTCATTTATTATCTCCAAATATTATGGATTATTATAAATACATATATAATGTATATATATTATATTTAAATCATGAATAATATTCTTTAGATAATTTACTTTTTACCACATTGATAGTTTTTAATTATAACAAGTTCATTTATGACTCAAGTACCCAATATTGACAAAATGTCTGATTTGAACTTAAATAGTTATGTAATTTTTATAACATGGAAATAAGTGATATGAAATAAATAAAAAACTTGAAAAAGTTTCTCAAGAAATTATAAATTAACCTAATTTTATTATTTAGGAACATAATTATTGTATGTAACGAGTCAGACTCAAGGTAAGGGAACTTCTTAACCCAATTTCCATTATTTGGATTAATATTATACATCTTGATTATGTCATGCTATGATAATGTGAGAAATAAATTTTGATATCATATCTTGTATTTATACTTTATTTATGTTTATTTTTAGTTAATACACATAATCTATCTATTTTATTAACAAAATTATCTTTGTAAGGGAAATCTTAACTCAATTTCCATTCATCGAGTTAAATATCCATGTCATTGGTTTTGTTTATCCAAGAATATGTGTGAATGACCTGTGATTGTTTCACACTAAATAACCACTTATAATGAGTTTATTTATATGTTGACACATAATTATGTCATCGATTTATCCTTGATCTAATTATACGATCTTTGTAAGGGACTTTATCTCAATCACCTTTCATTGAGGAATATTTAGATGTTATACACCACTTTATTTTATAGTGTCTAATCAAACATTTTGAATTTTTATATCATTTAATGGTATTAAAAAGGAATATTCTTTTTATGAACCGTTTTACTAAATGAAAAAAAGGAATTTTTTTAACATATGTGGTGACAATAACCTTTCAGTCGTTGTAACCATTTTTTGGTATTTGGCTTCCTCTACAAGTCATAATTTTTTTTCAAAGAAAACTAAATACCATATTACCTTTTTAGGTATTTTGGTATTGAAAATGGTTTTGAGAATGAATTTATTTTATCTTGAAATTATATCTTATGATTTCAATGTGGAAATGTTATTTTTCCTTTATGCGTGTTTTATGTGTTATGATTATATTATGGTTCTTGAGCCTTGATTATGTATATGGGTGGTTCCATGATAAACGGAGGGCATGTGAGCCCGTGATATCTCTCCAATGCATTGGGTAACGAGATGAAGTTAAGCAATAAGGTTTATCTTAAAGGATTTAGGGAATATACTATGTTGGGTATTCCAAACGTAACTATGAAGGTTACTCCCTATGTAGTTGTGAAAGCTATGATGTAAGTATGATATGTATTCCATAAGTTACCTTTATGATTTTATGATTACTATAATGTTTTTTAGGATTCTTATGATTTCATGGGTTTATAAATATTCCAGGACTAACGTTTTCTTTCCTTATTTTATATCCCTTAATGAAATTTTTGTGCTCATCCAAAGTTTTTAAAATGTTTTCACAGGGTATAAGTTTGGGTAAGATAAAGGAAGAAGTCAAGAATATTTTTATGAAGAAAAATAAATTATGTTTTGTTTAAAGGGTTTACTTTGGTGGTAAAAGTGGATAATGAGTGTAACTATCAACATGTAATGTTTGGGTCTATAATTTAATAGTTATGGCCTAATTCTCTAAAACTCTAAACCTGAAAAGATCCTCAATGTGAATTTTCAACTTAACTCGAGATTATGTATTGTTTAAAGATGGGGCCTTATATATATATTTTATCATATATAATAAATCATAAAACCATATCCAAAAATCTTTTTGTATATCTTCCAAAACACATTTTTAAAGACATCATTAACTTCAAACTATATCAAATTATATATGATACTTTTTGAATACTCATCCAAAATAATTTTGTAGTAAATCTAGGAAACTTTTAGAGTAGCTATTTGATTCAAACTAAATCCCTATTCAGCTATCAAAAAAGTGTAAACCAATTGGAATTTATACCACTGAAAACAAATACGAATCTATAGATCTATATATGTAATCAAATATTGGATTTTAGAAAAGGTTCATTTCTACTCAATATATAAAGGGATCTAATGTGATCACTATTAAACACATGTATCTCTATAATTATTTCCACCATTTTGCATCATATGAAAATGTTCATTCTCATATTTTTCATTTTTCTAAAACAACAACTGACCATGGGACATAGAAAATCAAGTCAATAACATATAGTCAACTCATGTATTATTTTTTCATTGAGTGTAGACTAATCTAATCAATGAATACATCTCATATCAATCATTCTCTTGGATTATCACATCATATTTCCCTTATCCAGATATATATATATATATATATATAATTTTAGCAACACACTCCCCCTATGTATCTCAATCGAAGGCCTAGATTCCATTCTCATCATATGAGAGGAAAAATATCATCTTGGTTAAGCTTCAACTAACAACATGATCTACAACATACCCAACCACCACTATATTAGATAAGTCAATATATAGACTTTCATAAGTTGGGTATTGAAGTATGAATGTTCTCATGCTAGGTATCTCACTAACCTCATGTAGTGTAGACTAAAATATGATTCATGCACCCCAAGTATACAAAATACACTTGTACGACACTTTGTATGGTATACCTAATAGGAAATCCTATACATACCTACACTTTTCATAAATAGATATTACATATTTACATATGAATATTAATTATAAATATAACAATCCACAACATAACCATTTAGGTTTAGTGCCTTTGGAAACATGGAAACATAAACAACTAGTTTATAAGGGATCTAAATCATCTCCCACATAGTTCCCCATAACTAACACCCTTCTTAGAAATATCATACCTAATACCATTCTTCATAATCTAGGTAATGTAAAATTAATAAAGGGTGAGATTAGATACTTAGTATAGGTAAAAAAGGGAGATATAAATATAAAATGAGAGTGAGGGTATGAGACCATGAGGATAAAATTTGAAAACCATCACCTACATAACATGGATCATAAACATGTGACATAAAATAAATCTTCGTAGCTCATAAGACATAAATCATAAAGTAATCAAATAACATGATCCATAAGAGCGTGACATGGAATAAGAAATATATTTGTGGCATATACAGATTCATATAAAATTTTATGAAAAGTCAGTCTACCAAGACATTCATAACATTCTAGGCTTGATAATAAAAATCGTGTACCTAGTTCAGTCTTGGGATAACCTCCAATGTACACTTTTTTTGATTGAGATAACCTATAGTGTTCCCTCTTGTTTCAAGATTAGAACAACATATCATTTACCATTTATGGTCATAGAATAATAATAATTTCCCAATACATTTTAGGGAGATATTGTTCCTAACCTTTAAATAATCCATACATTTGTGTGCTATAAGATCACAAAACAGTCATCATAGCATATTCCTTCGAAATGAAATGGGTTTAATAAACATATTTTCATCATTACCATAAACCACACAAAGAAATAATAAATATGGTATCATCATATTATATCCTCTGTAGAGCTTATACAACATCAAAGGATTTTATATTAGATAGAAAATTATTTTGTAAGATCACTTGGAAAATTCATGAGGAAAATAACCTTTATTTGAAAAATAATTTTTATAACTAGAAATTCATAAAATATTATAAAAATAATTTTATTTGAAAATAAACTTGTAAATTTATAAATTAATATTCCAATCAAATAATGGTCGTGAAAATGGAATATTATGTTTATTCTGTACAAGTTAAAAGAAAGCATTCCTTTCACATTTTTTGTAAAATACAATAGGGCCTTTTTAGAAAATGGAAAGAAGATTCCATTTTAAAAAATTATAAAAATTCAAAAATGTGTAAAAAATTATTTAAATAAACATTGTATAATTGTAAAAAAAACTTTAAAACATTTTAATAAAACATTTTTCATGAGAGAAAAAGTTTTTTCGACCCAACAAATAAATAAAGTTGATTTTTCTTAAAACACACTTTAGGTATCTTAGGTACATAAAGAGAGGAAAATTAAAATAAAACATTTATTCTCCAAAAATAATCATAGGATAATAAAATTCATGTGTTTATTTATATTTAGATAATAATATTTCAAAATTATAAGTATAACCATAAACAATCATGATAAACAATGAGATTGTAACATAAAACTATTACCACTTTGGTAACTTTTGAATCATAAGACCCATTAAATAATAACATAGAATGAAACATTAAATATCATGAAAATATTTATATTCATTATATAATATTTCCAGTGGGTATTATATACACCACACAAAAGAAACGAGTGATGAATATGGAATATGTCTCTTGAAAATAAAAGAGAGACTTGAATTCCCTTACCTAAAGTATCAACTTTATTCATACATTTTCAAACTCTCAATATAATAAATATATGCCCATTATAAATATATTACAGAAACATACATATATATATCGAACCATATTTTATTTACTTATGAATTTTTATTACCCATTTATTAATTATTATTTGTTAAAATCATGTTTCAGGTAATACCTTCTTTGTTTTTTATGTATGTTTTGATTTAGTATATTAAACCCTATTAATTTTATCATGTTTACATTATATAAAGTGTGTTAAAAAAGATAGAAATATCATATATATATATTCATTATGTGTGTATTTATAGTAATCCATAATAGTTATATATAGAAAATTAAATACTCCATTCAGGGAGATGGTAAGTCATTTATACGCATGAATATTGTTTCCATCTTCACAAAGGATGGAATAAAATGAAGGTAAATAATATATAAAATTTAAAGAGTAATTATGATGTCATGTTTATAACATATATTAATCACATTTATCCTTATTACCTTACATGTATTTCATAAGTGAAAAACAAATCACATTGCTTCGTGAGGAGGTAGTCCGATGTACACACGGGCGACGTTATCATATCTCCTGAAAATAGAAAGTGAAAAATGTATATGTGATATTAAAATTACAGAAGAATATTAATATCATAAATATCACACACACACATATATATATATATTTAATACACAATTATATTCATCCTTTAAAGGTGGTGATGGAAAACAACTTACTTCGGTTCACGATGCGGTAGTCCTCCGTACACACGATTTATGGTTTCATTTCACATTTGATGAAATTGGATATAGATATAGGTTATGAAATTAATATAATAAAATTTAATTATATATGATATAATGGTTTTATAATATTATAATAACTTAACAATATTTTACATATGTGGAATAATAAATAAAGAAAAAATTCATGTTAAGGATTTTACCTCTTATTTGGAGATCCCCTTTAGGATTATACCTAATGCCATAGATGAGGTTTTCCTAATAAAAAATATTTCCTCTTGCAAATTTTTAGGTAATTATTTAAGTTATTTGGTCGGGTATTTTCTAAACCAATTTTTTTTAAAGTGTATATAGGATATGAGAGGGGGTAAGTGAGGAAATGGGACCTTATTGGAAACAACTTGGAAATTTCCCCAAAGAATCAAAAATGGTAAATTCATTCCCAAGAAAAAAGCTTCAAAATGACCTTAGATTATAATTTGGGATGTATAAGGTTAAAATATTTACATAATAAAATATTTTTACAAGTTTAATTGAAAAAATTACCCTTATGTTTATAGATTAACCCCTAGTAAACCCATTTTTACTTTAACTACAATAATTAATTTTTACTATTTTTATAATTCATTATGCTCAAAAATAGTTTGAAATTATTATATAATATTAATTTTTATTATTATAAATATTTAATCCATTTTTATGAATTAAACTCATAGAATTGTCAAATTTTGATTTAAAATTAAACCTGTAGACGTGGACAAAAAATTTGTTTTCCAATGAGAAAACCTTTAAAAGATTAAAACGTTTTTACATAAAAGTTACATATAAAATTGATTATAATGAAAAAAATTGGATAAATAAATATATAATTTAATTAATTTAACTTTTAAACCCATTTTAAAACAAAATTTAATGATGTAAATTCTTTAAATAAAAAAGCAGTTTTTAATAAAAATTAGTGTTTTAACTATTCATCAAAAAATATTCTTTTCAGAAAAATAAAAAAACTTCATCCTAGGATATTTTTACATGATTATTAAAAAAATTGAGTTCATATTTTTAAATAAATTTTATAAATGTTAAAAAAATTATTTTATTATTTGTACATAAAAAGCAGTAATTAGCATTCTTTTGAGAAAAAAGTATTTTTGAAGCATATAAAGACTTTATCAAAAATTAAGCAATTATTTATCAATATATTTTCTTTATATAAAACCAATATACTTAATTTTAAAAAAAAATCCTATTAATAACTCCAACATTAATGGATAGTTTATAACAATCTTGCTTAAATAATAATATTAATAGTATTTCATGGTTTATTAAAACTCAGTGTTTCCTATAGCGTAAGCTATCAAAGAAATTAAATTTCTTTAAAAAATTCATAAAATATATAGGTATTGAATTCTAACCCCCTTAAAATGAATTTATCACTAAAAATTATATCACTTTAGTATAAATAACTGTGGATACTTCTTCTCCATTACATCCTCAGGTTCCCACATAGCTTCTTCAAATTAGTGGTTTCACAACAAAACATTGACCATGTGAGTGGTCTTGTTTTTTAGAAATATCTATGTATGATTGGGAATATCCACTTGTTGTTTCTCATAATAAAGATCATTCTCTAGTGGTATGACCTCTGATTTTAGTATATGTGATGTATTAGGTATGTAATTACTCGGGAGAGATACACAGAACATATTGTGGTCTTGAGAGAGGTTCAGTGAAAGTGCAAATCGATAAGCTACTATCCCAATATGATAAATATTTTTAAAGGGACCAATATAACTAGTACATAGTTTACCCTTATTTATAAATCTCATAACCTTCTTCCATGTAAAAAATCATATAAAAACCTTCTCACCAACTTTACATTTCAGAAGATGTTGACGATTATTAGTATAACTTTGATATTGAATTTGTGTCACCCTTATGTGTTGTTTAAGGGATATAACCTTCTCTTATCTTTCTTCATCTGGATCAAGTATCAATATATTTCTTTATCCAACTTTATCCCAATGTGTTGGAGTTCTGCAGTTATTTCTATAGAGGGATTTATAAGGATCCATCTAAATTTTCTAGTGAAAGATATTATAGTAAGAAAATTTTACTAGGTGATGGTGTTGATACCAACCACCTTTTAAATCCATATAATAAGATATTATCATGTACTCTATCAATTTAATTGTTCTCTTATAATAACCATCACTTTGAGTAATATAATCAGTTTTGAAACTTATCTATGTATAAGGCCCCAGCCTTAAACCTTACTTAATCTTGAGTTATCACAATATTACACATTCAGGATCTTTTCGGGTTTAGAGTTTTAGAGAATTAGATCATAAAACTTTCATTACATTCCACTTGTAAACAAAGTGGTTACATAAAGATATTATTCTTCTTTCCCATCAATGGAAACATATTTAAAATAAAACATGGATTCTTTCTTGACACTTCCTTTAAACTATCATCTTATCATGTACCTTTCCCTTGACCTGTGAAAAACATTTCAAAAAACTTGGGATGAGCATAAAAAGCTCAGTAAGGGATATAGAAATATGGAAAGGAAACATGGGTACATATATACATAAGATTGAAATCATACTTTACCCATAAAACATAGTCACTTTAACATACCTCATAAAATCATGAACAAATCATAGAAATCATAAGACATAAAGGTAACTTGAGGCATTCTTAACATCCTTACGTAGGGAGTAACCCTCTTGGTTACGTTTGGAATACCGATCACAGTATATTCCCTAAATCTATTCAGAGAATCCTTAACGTTTCACTCCTTCGCGTTACCCAATGCATTGGAGAGCTATATCGGGCTCACCCGCCCTTAGTTTATCACGGAACCACCCGTTTTCATAATAATGCCCAAGAACCATAACATAATCATATCACATAAAACATGCATAAAGGAAACATAACATTTCCACATTTCAATCACAAGATATCAATACAACACATTGATATAATAAAAATATTGTGAAAACCATTTTCAATACTGAAATAAAAGAAATGTAAAACATGGTATTTATTTTTCTTTTAAAAAGATGGTATGGCTTGTAGAGGAATCCGAAACTCAAATAATGGTCACGACGGGCGAGAAGTCGTTGTCGCCGCATACGTATGACAAAAACATTCCCTTTTTTTGTTTAGTAAACACTTCGTATAAAAAATATTCCTTTTGGATAAACGTAAAAGTCAAAGGGGTTTATACACCGTATAAAAGAAAGTTGTGTATAAAATAAAATATGCCTCAATGAAAGGAGATTGAGACGAAGTCCCATACCTCGTGTCCGACTTGACCCGACCATTTTTAATCTCATGAATAATAAACTCGAGTTAATCTCTACTTTCTTAAGAACCTTTTTCATGTTCATTATTCCTTTTATACCATGTTATGAACATCATGTAATCATTTAAGTTAATAATGTTCATTTTGTCAGTATTTGGTTCTTAAGTCAAAAATAGACTTCTTACACTTACATGTTGTTAATTTGGTCAAAGTTTAGTTATATCCAGAATGATATTAATGATTTGGATAACATATATATCATATATATTCAGCATATACATGTATTTATAATATTACATCACATTTAGAGGTAAGAAATGAAATGCACTGTTCATGGAGACGGTAAGTCGTACGTACGCATGAACGCTACTTCCATTTCTATTTCATATTTTCTGGAATGAAATCATAATGATATAAGAGTATATTATAATTCCAGTAAAATAACATATATAATATCATTAATTTTATCCTTTACACATCCCACATATGGTATTAACGAATCAAATCACTTTCAGGGGGTGGTAGTCCTCACTTCCTAAAATGAAGATATCGTGTTTACCCATAATGGAAACAATAATGGTATGCCATAAATGAAAAATACAGAAGATTAATGAAATAATAAACATATTATATATCATATATAAAAATAGTTACATCATAATGGCCACCTTTGAAGGTGTTAAATGAGTATTGAACAATCATCGTTTCGGGAGGCAGAATTTCTCCATCCATGGAAACCGTATGTTCTTTAACCATTTGATGTAGTTGTGTGAGAGTGTAGATCGAATAAATCTTATAACAACATCCTAGTATGTTGAAGATACTGTTTTCGTTACAAAAGAAGAAAATAAAAAGAGTTTAGGGGGTTGGAGAAGCAAAATAAAACAAATGAACATGATAGAATGAATTACCTTTAAAAGTGTAACTCCTTTCGATTTGAGCCTAAAGGCTTCCTTTGAAAGGATTTTGCCCAAAGTGAATCCTCTAGGATGAGTATAGGGATGTGGAGAGAGTAAATGGGCAGGGGTTGTCCGAGCCAAAGGCTTGAGGAGTGTGTGAAATGAGGTAGAGGTGGGGGCATTTTATAAGAGGAGAGGAGGGGCACTTTTGGAAATCATGAAACTATTATTTTATTTTCAAAAGTGTTTCGAATTTCTAAGGTCCCACATTGATTTATTTCGAAGATAAGATGATAAGGCTTCTAAATATTCCCATCCAATAGTTTTTGGACAAGTTTAGGTCTTATATATTACATTATCTTTCCATTTTATTTTAATCGTTAAATAATGAGGTCATCGCCGCAACATCATGATGTCATAAATAATTTAATTTATTTAATGTCTAAAAATTATAACAAAAAATAATATGATGTACGAAATATTTTTATGTTTCTAATGAATATTTATAGACAAAAATATGATTAGTATAACCCCTTCTAAATTTTTTTTTAGTAAAACAATTTATGTTAGTGTCATTTTCACCTTTATTTAAAAAAAGGCATTAAAGTCATTATCTCACCCAAGTGGCTCCATGGGGTCCCCTAAATCGACCCATGGGTTTTCTTGGTCGGTAATGACACAACCAATTGGTTTAGGACATGTTTCAAGCTCATCTCATTTTATTAAAGCATTATTTTTACCTTAAACTACACTAATTACCACTAATCGCGATTAAGAACTTAAAAGTTACTATTCACCAAAAAATTATTTTAATCTCATTGAACCATATTTTACTTCTTAATGAAAACCATGTATGTAGGATTTTTGAAATTAAAAACACAAAGGTGGCAAAATTTCATTTAAACAAAAAATCAGTTTCTTTAACTACCACTTAGTAATTTCACTATTCATCAAAAATTGAAGTTTTTCAGAAAAATACTAAAACTTCACCCTAAGATATATTTGATATTCCGAATTCAAAAATTAAGTCTATTTTACAAAATTCAAAACATATAATTCACATTAATTAATTTAATAATTAATTCCCGCTGTCGGAGCAAATAGCGTGTTTTTATGAAACAATAAGTATCAAAAGATTGACATCAGTTTAAGTCCAATTTCAAAGTGAAATTGATTCCAATGACCACCATTGGATTAAATGGTAAAAATATATTCTAATTTCACTTCAAAACCAATTCAAAAGATAATATAATCATATAAATAAATTAGATTAAAAAGCAGTTTTGATGTAAAATGTAGTATTTTTCACTATTCATTAAAAAAATGAACATTGTCCAAAAAACACCAAAAATTCACACAAAGTAAATTTTGATTTCCCAATCATAAAGAATAAGTTTATTTTGACAAACATAATTTATAAAATTGTCAAAATATAGATTCAAAAATGGTTTTCCATCAAAAGGCAGTAAAACAATCTTTTAAAAATATTAGTGTATTCCATGCTTAAGATTGGATTTATTTTCATTTTAAGCCTCTAAAACACTATCTAGTTCATTAATAGACATAGATAAAAATATCTATTATTCATTACTTACTTGGGATGTTACACTATGTATCTAGGTCCTACTAAAGACTTCTCCATAACTACAAGGTAAACCATAGATCTCAATTAGATACAATGGAATGTGGTACTCCATGCAACCATACCACATACTTAATGAATATCCTAGAAAGTTGATCAAAATAGAAATATTATATGATATGAATGAAGTGTGTTGATTTTTTATGGTGATAAACTATATCCCATATATAATTATTCCCTTTAGATGTTTTAGGGAGTCCATCAAAAAAATCCATGGTGATGTTTTCCCATTTCTATTCTAGTATGGGTAATGGTTGTAACAACACATTATAATTTTGTCTCTCAACCTTAAATTGCTAACATACCAAGAACCTAGATATAAACTTTTTGACATATCTCTTCATTCCATCCCATTGTAAATACTATTTCAAATATCTATAAATCTTCGTACTTCTAGGATAAATAATTAATGAAGAACTATGAGCTTCCTCTAATAGATTCTTCTAATCTGGTATAGAGGAAACACATATATGGTTTTTAAACCTTATCATTCCCTCAAAATCAAGGATAAAATTAGGAACATTTCTCACCTCTTTTTCCATCTCTATATCTTCCTTTTATGCCTCTATAATCTTTACTTGTATGGATAGCTGAACACTCATTTGAAAAAGATAAGATTTATTGTAACGGCCCAAAGTTTTTCAATGGAAATTTCCTGCCTATATTTATGTCATAAAATCACATGAAATCACAAAATAATGAACAATAAAGTGATAAGTGACCTTTAAACATAAGTTTGTCACTTCTGTTTTTGGAATTTCAAAAATCCAGCTTACATGGTTGTGTTCAAGATGTTTTTTGGAGTCTAATAAAACCCAAATATTTTTTGGTGAATAGTAACATACCCTAATGAATAGTATCCTCACCTATGGTGGTATAAAAATAATATTCAAGTTGGAAGTACGATATACCTATATTTTAGAATGAGTTAATGAATGTTTTAAAACTGGTTTTGATAATAAATTATAATTTTAATTAAATATTAATATAATCATATTTAATAAATTATTTTTGAAAAATGGACTTCATTTTTGGATTCTACACATTAAAAAATTGTTAGGGTGAATTTTTGGTATTTTTCTGAAATACATGAATTTTTTATGAATAGTAGAATCTGATAATTTACAATAAATGCTAAATAATTGATTAATTGAGTCATTGATGATGCTATGCTGATGTAATCCCAATTATTTCGAATTCACATGACCCATTTACTATTATTGGTCATGTAATACTTACTATTCTTTGTCTTGTGAAGAAATAATAAATTAATGATTATAATATCATTAAATCCCTCCTCTGCTCCACTATAAAAACCACCCTTCACTCCCTCTTCTCTCCACTCCTCTCAAGTTCCAAGACTTCCCTAAATTCTTCCCAAATCTATTACCAAGGTCCTCCCCCAAGTCCAAAATATCTCATCCTCCTCAAAATACCAAAACCTCTCCTGTTAAGGGGTTCTCAAAGGAAGAAGTCTCAAGAGGCAAATTCCACTTCCCGAATTTCTTTTTTTCTTTTAAGTTATTTTCTTTTTATTTCTTTCCTCACCTCCCTTCACCATAATAGTATGATAAATCCAGTATCATAAATGTACTGGATTGTCTTCATGCTAGTGTTAAATTTCATTATCTTCTTTCCCCACCCTTTTATTTGAAAAAATTGAATGCACCGTTTGAGATGTGCTAATTTAGCACATTCAAGGACAACAGTTTATCAATTTATATTATTATCTTTAATTCTGGTCATGAATCCATTTTTGTTATGGTTGAACCATATTGTTATATATGTAATATATCCTATTTTTGGTTATGTAATCCTTTGGTATAAATGGAATTAAGATATAAATCAAAACACATTCTTTGTAATCAAACCCACTGAATAACAAAAACGGTTATCACTAAGGTTATATATGTAATAATTCAACATCACTCTAAGTAACCTATTTAAAATTAAAACCATGTAATATAATGGATATGAAATGAAGAATGTAACTTCAATTATGTACAACCACTTTCATCTTTCTTATAATCCAAACTTGAATATAATTGAACCGATCTTTTAAAGCCAAGTAAAAAACACGAGTCCGAACAATGAAATTGAACCTTATAACTAATCAAAAAGGATTTTAATGAAAAAAAAGGTTTATAATAAATACATTACATATAAAAGGGGTTCTGGACTTATTAATTAATAATCCTAATTTGTTTATTCATGTCATTAATAACAAGTGGAGAACACCACTGGATTTGAGGTAAGGGATCCTCTCTTTTTCTCTCTTAATCAAGATTATCCTCTATACTATGCCTTTATATGTGTACTAGAAAATGATGGGGTGTGTTTAAGAACCTCCCTCATACTTCCTTATGGATTTATAAGTGTTGGTAAACCCCATTTCTCTCTCATAAATCCCTATTGGTCACACCTGACCCCATGCCGATAAAACTGTAACGAATTCTACCCAAACCTTCTTTGTTCTTTCGGGTTGCCTTATCCTTCTTTAAAAATGGTGTTATCTTATCTATATATGTGAGTCTTATGAATTATGGTTATTTGTAGAAGATTATTATATCAAGACCCTTTCATAACATTATTTCTAGGATATACATGATTTTGAAACATTCCCTCATTAGAACTTTCTGATAAGCCAACCTGTTTTAAGGGGACTTCCCAAATTTTTACACAAATTTCAAGTGCACTCTATCCTATGTTTTAAAACAAAATTGTATTTATAAAATCCGTATTTTTATTATGAAAACATTCTTGGTTCAATTATGGTTTTATATAAAATAATTTCCTCTATTCTATTTGAAAATCTCTAGAGTGTTTTCCTTAAAACTGCACAAAAATGTTTCAATGCTAATTTTCTAAAATACATTTTTTTATATGTGATCACTTATATTTGACACCAATTACCATGTTATATGCCTATTTTACCCTGTTAATGTCCATGTATGTTCTAATCCATTTTTTTCATGGACACTTTCGTGATACGTCCATTGGATATGTTTTATGTCATGATTGTGGTACCCAATTCTTTTCATGGGTAACCTTATGTTTATGTATGGTTGATTATGTATGAATATTTCTGGGGAAAGATTATTTATGTGGAAAGAATATTCATAAATATGTTGAGATGGGTGTGCCCATATAGTCCTTTAATACATTGGGTAAGGATAAGTCTCATGAGATGCAATGTGAAACGGGATTGGCGGTTAGCCTTGACCCATACTGAAATGGGAAACAGGATTGGTAGTTAGCCTTGACCCATATTAAAGATATGATATATGATTACGCCACATTTATATGATTCCATTTTTATAAGATCCCATGCTTATATTAAATGATTTTATAAGTTTCATTCTTTGGATATCATTATATCATGTGTCCTAACTCATGTGCTTGAGATGTATCCTTATGTGCATTCCTTTACTGGGCTTTTTCGCTCATCCCCTTTGTTCATGTGTTCCCCAGGGTACCCTATACAGATGTAAGAGGTCAAAGGAAGTTAGAATCTCTTTATGGAGAATAAATAAAGAATTTTTTTTATCCTCATGTATTATTTTATATGTACCTAGTCTTCCAAGACACTAGACTTAACGATCCTTGGCTTGTACACTGATGATTAATTATGCATAAAATCATGAAATGTTTTATTTAAAAGTCTTGGGTCACTATAGATGGTATCATAGGATGGTCTAGTTATTTTTGGAGATTAGGAATAGAGAACTTGAGTGATAACTATAAGGATGAGACTAAGTATAAGAAAACAATCCAAACTTTTGGTGAGTATAGAGTAAGTGGTTTATTAAGAAAATACATCCATGTCTGGATACGAGCTGGTAGAGACGACTCTAGCACAGATGTATCTACGGGTAAAACCCAAAAACACCACTTTGAGCTAGACTCGAACGGGAACTGTTGCATGATAACGGGCATTGCTTCACTCTTGGTTATAACACTCTCGGGGTATATGCTTTGGTAGATTCACGAGCTTAGTACAAACCATTATTAAAGGAAAAAAACCAATAATAATATAAGTTAAGAAATAGATCGAGGATAACCTAGATATAATCCTAAGGAATCACAAGTTAGGATGTACTTATTCTTTAAAATTATATCCTTTAATGTTCAAAGTTTCCTTTATATGTTCAATAGCTAAGTATTCAAGACCTCTAATTATATGTTCTTTTTCTTAGTTAATGGCAGGAAATAGAAGAACTTGTTCCAACAACCAATGTGATAGGCAATGTGATGATTGCCCTAATGACATGCCTGATGTGACAGAAGCGGGTGCTCAAACCTTCATGGAAGTACTTGCTCAGCTGGCTCGAGTTATGAATAATAACTTGAATTACGTGGAACATCCCCCTCCTCCACGGAAAGAGAAAGTTTTCATAGAATCCTTCATGCGGCAAAGGCCTACCATGTTTAGCGGGTCTTCTGAACCATACTCGCAGAACAATGGATTAACTCCATTGAAAAGATTTTCTCTGTCCTCCAGTGCACAGAAGAAGAGAAAGTTGTACTGTCAGTCTATCGTTTTGATGAGGAAGATGATCACTGGTGGACACTGATCAAGAATACGAAGTCCCAATAGGAAATTGATTCCATAGATTGGGAGGAATTAAAGAGGATGTTTTTCAACAAATATTTTCCTCGAACCCTCCATCTCAAGATGGAACGAGAGTTCCTTGGACTCAAGCAGAAGGAATATGATTCCATCGGGGTGTATGAAGCAAACTTTACAAGGCTTTCAAGGTACGCCTCTGGCTTTGTCATGAACACCAAAATCAAGGTGGATCGCTTCTTTAGAGTACTAAAGCCGAGTCTATGAAAAGTGTTGGAAAATCGAGACTTCGACAGCTATGAGGATATTGTTCATTGTGCCCTCAAGGTGGAAATGGAGATTGGAGACTCTCAGTGGTCTCATGGACCTAGTGACAAGAAGCGGAAAATGGAGAAAAACATGGGTGGTTCATCAAACAAATCCCATGATGGAAAGAAGCCTCACTTTCCCCTTTGCAAGAATTGTGGGAAGAAGCATCTTGGTGACTGTCTCAAGGGAACCAAGAATTGTTTCAAATGTAGAATGTTTGGTCAACTGGCCAAGAACTATCGAAGGGATATGAAAAATACCGGTAATGTTGAAGAAGAAAATAATGTTCAGATCAAAACTATGCATGTAGTGTAGTGTTATAACTTCAAGGAGCTTGGGAATTATGCGAACAATTTCCCTAAGATGAGGGTTGTCAGAGGCAATCAGCAACAACCTCCAAGGCAACAAGGAAGGTATTATGCTATCACTACTGCTGAGGTGGAGCTGAAAAAAGATGTCATTACAGGTATGCTTTTTATACATTCACGAATAGAGAACTTACTATTTGATTTCATATCTTGCAAGTCTAGTATAACTATTCAAACACCACCTAAGAAAATTGAAGGAAAAGTTATCTGTGAGAACATCGAATGAGGAAATTGTTGCATCCATGGTTTATAACTCCTCCCCAGTTAATGTTTGAGGACTGAACCTCCCAGAAAATCTTTTCATACTTCCTTTAGTGGAGTTTGATGATATCTTTGGCATGGAATGGCTATCTTTGTACAAGGCCAACATCAACTGCTGGTAAAGGGATATTACTCTTCACATCCCGAAGCATCCTCTGATTCTTTATGAGTTCAAGGAGGAAGATGAGTCTATATTAGAATCTTCATCTCAAGTTTGGATATTTCTTCCTTATGAGCATGCATACCAAACTCAAAGGATTGAGACAAATGAGAGAATCATGCTTGAAGACATGTCCATTGTGAGGGATTACATTGATGTATTCCCCGAATAGTTGCATGGTCTTCCCCCTGATTGAGAGGTTGATTTCTTAATTGAACTTATCTCTAGATCCCTGCCAATCTCAAAGACACCTTAAATAATGGCCACCGTAGAACTGGAAGAGCTGAAGAAGCAGTTACAGGAGAATATGGAGAAGGGTTTTATACGCCCGAGTGCTTCACCGTGGGGTGCTCCAGTCCTCTTCGTCAAGAAGAAGGATGGATCAATGTGCCTCTTCATTGATTATCGTGAGCTCAATAAAATCACTATAATGAACACGTATCCCCTTCCACGGATAGATGACTTATTCGATCAGCTTCGTGGGGCCATTTATTTTTCTAAGGTCAACCTTCAGTCGGGATATCACCAACTAAAGGTGAGGAAGGAAGATATTCCCAATACTGCCTTTCAAATTAGGTATGTACACTATGAGTTCATAGTGATACCCTTCAGACTCACTAATGCTCCATAAATTTTCATGGATTTAATGGATAGAGTCTTTATAGATTACCTCGACAAATTTGTGGTGGTCTTTATTGATAATATTCTAATATACTCCAAGAGAAAGGAGGAACATGAGGATAATTTGGAAACTGTGTTAAAGACTTTGCGAAGGGAGAAGTTGTGTCTAAAGAACAATAAATTTGAGTTCTAGATGGAGGAAGTATCATTCTTGGGGCATGTTATCACCAAGAAAGGGATATCTGTGGACCGTTCCAAGACGAAGGCAATTGAAGAGTGGTCGAGGCCAACTTCTATAACAGAGATCCGAAGCTTTTTAGGTCTAGCTAGGAATTATCGACGATTATTGAAGAACATTTCACGAATGTAAAACTCAATGACAAAGCTAACACGGAAGGTAGTAAAGTTCATCTGGACATAGAAATGTGAAGATTGTTTCAAGGAGTTGAAAAAGAGGCTTATCACAGCGTGGTTACTCACACTCTCTTCAAGTGGAGAACTATTTGTGGTGTATAGTGATGATTCTAAGAAAGGCTCAGGCTATGTGCTAATGAAAAATGATAAAATGATATCCTATGCCTCAAGGAAGCTAAAAATCCATGAGCAAAACTATCCCACGCAAGATCTGGAGTTAGCGACTATGATCTTTGCGTTGAAAATCTAGCGACATTATCTCTATGGGGAAAATGTGAGATATATACTGACCACAAGAGTCTAAAATATATATTCACACAGAAATAGATTAATATGAACCAAAGAATATGGATATATCTCATCATGGATTATGACTACTCAATCCACTACCATCCCGGTAAGGAAAACAAGGTGGTGGATTCTCTAAGTAGAAAGGATTTTGCATCTTTATCAATGATGAGAATTGAAAAGGATCCGATCTTCTTAGATTTTCAAAGGATGGACATGGGAATACATAAGGGAGGAACATTATCAATCCTTTCTCAAATGATTGCTCAACCATCCCTCATGGAGAAAATAAAGGTTTCTCAAATAAAGGATGTGGAAATTCAGAAAAGGGTGGAAGCTGTTAAAAATGGGAAATCCTTTGATTTCAGAAATGATGAGGAAGGATTTGTAATATTTGGGACACGATTATGTGTACCATGTGATCCAGAGATAAAGAAAGATCTATTGAATGATGCACATAGCTTGACCTTCTCTATCCATCCTGGGAGTACCAAAATATATCATGATCTCCGAGAACACTTCTGGTGGGATAACATGAAGAAGGAGATTGTGGAATATATATCAAGGTTCTTGGTATGTCAGAAAGCTAAAGTTGAGTGACAAAAGTCCAAAGGTATGATTCATCCATTGCCTATACCCATGCGGAAATGGGAAAATGTTACTATGGACTTTGTCATAGGTCTCCTGAAGACATCGAAGGGAAATAATGCGATATGGGTTGTGATTGACTGACTCACCAAGACATCCCATTTCATCGCTATTAGGAAAGATCTCTCGCTTGAACAACTTGCAAAGATATATGTGAAGGAAGTGGTGAGACTGGATGGTGTTCCACTCTTAATTGTCTCTAACTGCGATCCAAGGTTCACACCTAAATTTTGGAGGATTATTTAACATGATATGAGTACTGAATTAAATTTTAGCACGGCCTATCACCCCCAAACTGATGCCCAATCTGAAAGGACTATTCAGATGCTTGAAGATATGCTAAGAGCCTGCTCTCTTGAATTCAAAGGTGGATGGGATCAACATCTCCCATTGGTTGAGTTCTCATACAACAATATCTTCCATTCAAGTATTCAAATTTCTCCTTATGAAGCTTTGTATGGAAAGCGATGTAGAACTCCAACCAGTTGGGATGAAGTTGGAGAAAGAAAGCTACTTTGACACGATCTTGTTCAAGAGATGACAGAGAAGGTTCAAGTCATCTAGAAACACATCAAATCTACTCAAAGTCGATAAAAGAGCTATGTTGAAAACCATCAATGGGACTTGGAGTTCGACGTTGGAGATAAATTCTTCCATCGAATATCTCCATGGAAGAGATTCATGTCATTCGGGAAGAAAGGGAAGCTAAGTCCAAGTTATATTGGCCCCTTTGAGATCCTTGACAGCATAGGATCCATGGCCTATCAGCTTAAACTTCCATCGAATATGGCTCGAGTTCATGATTTTTTCCATGTATCACTCTTGAGGAAGTACATACCTGATCCCTCGCAAGTACTAAACTCAGAGGCAATGCAGCTGGAAGATGATCTCTCTTATAAGGAGAATCTAATAAAGATTATGGATCGGAGAGATAAGGTTCTATGCAACAAGACAACCCATATTGTCAAAGTGTTGTGGAGGAACCATAAGTTTGAGGAAGTAACATGGTAATTGGAGTAAGCAATGAAGGAAAAGTACCCGCACCTGTTTTTGGCTTCGTATGTAAAACAAAATTTCGAGGGAGAAATTTCTTAAGGGGGGATGAATGTAACGACCCAAAGTTTTTCAATGGAAATTTCCTTCTTATATTTATGTCATAAAATCACATGAAAGCACAACATAATGAACTAATAAGTTATAAGTGACCTTTAAACATAATTTTGTCAATTATGTGTTTGGAATTTCGAAAATCCGGCTTACACGGTTGTGTTCAAGATGTTTTTTGGAGTCTAATAAAACAAAAATAATATTTGGTGAATAATAACCTACTCTAATGAATAGTAACATACCCTTATGATTAGTGATATGCCCTAATGAATATTAACCTCACCTATGGTGGTATAAAAGTAATATTCAAGTTGGAAGTATCATATACCTATATTTTAGAATGAGTTAATGAATGTTTTAAAAATGATTTTGATAATAAATTATTATTTTAATTTAATATTAAAATAATAATATTTAAAAAATTATTTTTTAAAAATGGACTTCATTTTTGGCTTCTAAACGTTGAAAAATGGTTAGGGTGATTTTTTGGGATTTTTTTGAAATACTTGAATTTTTTATGAATAGTAGAATCCGATAATTTACAATAAATGCTAAATAATGGATTAATTGAGTCATCGATGATGCTCTACTGATGTAAGCTCACATGGTTCGAATTCACATGACCCATTTACTATTCTTGGTCATGGAATACTTACTATTCTTTGTCTTGTGATGAAATAATAAATTAAGGATTATAATATCATTAAATCCCTCCTCTCCTCCACTATAAAACCCCCCCTCACTCCCTCTTATCTCCACTCCTCTCAAGCTCCAAGACTTCTCTACATTCTGTCCAAATCTCTCCCCAAGGTCCTCCCCCAAATCCCAAATCTCTCAGCCTCCTCAAAATACCAAAACCTCTCCCCTTAAGAGGTTCTCAAAGGAGGATGTCTCAAGAGGTAAATTCCTCTTCCTGAATTTCTTCTTTTCTTTTAAGTTCTTTTATTTTTATTTATTTCCTCACCTCCCTTCACCATAATAGTATTATAAATCTAGTAGAATACATGTACTGTAGTTTCTTCATTCTAGTGGTAAATTTCAATATCTTCTTTCCCCGCCCTTTTATTTGAAAAAAAAATGAAAGCGTTGTTTGAGATGTGCTAATTTAGCACATTCAAGGATAACGGTTTATCAATTTCTATTATTATATGTAATTCTGTTCATGAAATCATTTGTGTTATAGTTTAACCATATTATTATATATGTAATATATCCTATTTTTGGTTCTGTAATCCTTTGGTAAAAATGTAATTAAGATATAAATCGAAACACATTCTTTGTAATCAAACCCACCGAATAACAAAAACGTTTATCACTAAGGTTACATATGTAATAATTCAACATCACTCTAAATAACCTAATTAAAATTAAATCCATGTAATATACTGGATATTAATTGAATAATGTAACTTCAATTATGGACAACCACTTTCATCTTGCTTATAATCCAAACTTGAATATAAGTGAACCAGTCTTTTAAAACCAAGTAAACAAACGAGCCCGAACAATGAAATTGAAACTTATAACTAATCCAAAAGGATTTTAAGGAACTAAAGAGGGTTATAATAAGTAAATTACATATATAAGATGTTATGTACTTATGAATTAATAATACTAATTTGTTTATTCGGTTCATCAATAACAAGTGGAGAACACCACCGGATTTGAGGTAAGGGATCCTCTCATTTTCTCTCTTAATCAAGATTTTCCTCTATACTATGCCTTTATATGTGTACTAAAAAATGATGGGGTATGTTTAAGAACCTCCCCATAATTCCTTATGTATTTATAAGTGATGAGAAACCCCATTTCTCAATCATCAATCCCTCTTGGTCACACTTAACACCATGCCGATATAATCGTAACGAATTCTACTGAAACCTTCTTTGTTCTTTCGGGTTGCCTTATCCTTATTTCAAAATGGTGTTATCTTATCTATCTATGTGAGTCTTATGAATTATGGTTATTTTTATTGGATTCTTATATGAAGACCCTTTCATCACATTCTTTCGGGGATATACATGATTTTGAAAGATTCCCTCCTTAGAACTTTCCGATAAGCCAACATGTTTTAAGGGGACTTCCCAAATTTTTATCAAAATTTCAAGTGCTCTCTATCCTATGTTTTAGAACATAATTGTATTTATAAAATAATTAGTTTTATTATGAAAACCTTCTTGGTTTAATTCTGGTTTTATATAAAATAATGTCCTCTTTTCTATTTGAAAATCTCTAGAGTGTTTTCCTTAAAACTGCACAAAAATGTTTTAATGATAATGTTTCTAAAATACATTTTTTTATATGTGGTCACTAATATTTGACACCACTTACCAAGTTATATTCCAATTTTACCCTATTAATGTCCATGTATGTTCTAATACCTTCTTTTCATGGACACTTTCGTGATACGCCCATTGGATATGTTTTATATCATGATTGTGGTACCCAATTCTTTCCAGGGGTAACCTTATGTTTATGTATGGTTGATTATGTATGATTATGTATGTGGAAAGATTATTTATGTTGAAAGAATATTCATGAATATGTTGGTATGGGTGCACCCAGATAGTGCTCCAATTCATTGGGTAAGGATTAGTCTCATGAGATGAGATGTGAAACGGGATTGGTGGTTAGCCTTGACCCTTACTGAAATGGGAAATGGGATTGGCAGTTAGCCTTGACCCATACTAAAGATATGATTTATGATTCTACCACATTTATATGATTCCATGTTTATAAGATCCCATTCTTATATTAAATTATTTTATAAGTTTCATTCTTTGGATATCATTATGTCATGCCTCCTAACTCATGTGCTTGAGATGTATCCTTATGTTCATTCCTTTGCAGGGCTTTTTAAATCATCCCCTTTGATCATGTGTTCCCCAGGGTACCCTATGCAGATGTAAGAGCTCAAAGGAAGTTATAAGAACTTTATGGAGAATAGATACAGATGTTTTTTTAGCCCCATGTTTTATGTTATATATACCTAGTCTTCCAAGACACTAGACTTAACAATCCTTAGCTTGTACTCTGATGATTAATTATGCTTAAAATCATGAAATGTTTTATGTATAAGGCTCGGGTTGCTATATTTATCCCCTTCCTTATGGATTTCTAGATCCATCATTTTAAAATACATAAATATTGAATCTTTTTTTATCCTAATCATGGATAAGCTAGTATGATTCTTTTGACTCAAAGTATTGGCCACCTTATTCACTTTCCCAGGGTTGTAGTGTATTGAGTATTCATAATCCTTAATCTGATCTAATCATATTATATGGAACATGTTAACCTCCTTATGTGTGAATATATATATTAAACTTTTGTGATGAGTATATATATATATCACACTATTCTCCATAGAGATAATGCCTTTATATCATTGATGAAAAAATTACTAAAGCTAACTTCAAATCATGAATTTGGTAATTTTGTTCATGAACCTTAAATTGTAATGAGGTATAAGCTATAACCAATTAATTATACATGATAATGAATCCAAATCCCTTATTTTATGCATCCCTATATATTTCAAACCCTTCTCCACTGTAGGGTAATATAAGCATAGGTGTGCTAACTAATCTTCTCTTTAGTTCCTTGAAATTTTCCTCACATTCATCTATTCAAAGAAACATAGATCCCTTATGAGTTAACTTAGTGACTGGATTATATACTCATAAAAATTTCCCCACAAACCATTGATAATATCCATCCAAACTAAGAAAACTTTGGATATCAGTTACTATGGTCGGTCTAGGCCAATGTCCAAAAACATCTCTTTTTCTTAGATACACATATATACACTAGCTTGAGATTATATTCCCCAAAAATGAAACTTTTTGTATCCAAGATTTAAACATTGTAAATTTATCATACATTTTATCCATCCTCAGGGTCATTAACACATCTCTAAAGTAATCTTCATTCTCTATCTTTCCCTTTTAATAAATAATAATATCATCTATAAATACTACCACAAACTGATCAGGGTAATCTATAAAGACTCTATTCATTAAATCCATGAAGATGATGGGGACATTAATAAGATAAAATGTAATCACTATATATTCATTGTGTCCATACCTAGTATGGAATGTTTTCTTGGGTATATCCTCCTTATTGAACCTAAATTTATGATATCCCAAATGAAGGTCAATCTTGTAAAAGTATTGAGATCCAGATAGTTGATCAAACAAGTCATCAATATGGGGTATAAGATAATTGATCTTGATTTTGATCTTATTCATTTCCTGATAATCAATGCAGAGTCACATTGAACCATATTTTTCTTTAACAAAGAGATCAGGTGCACCCCAAATTGACACACTTGGATGAATGAATCACTTTTCAAGATTCTCCTAGAGTTTCTTCTTCAATTCTTACAACTCAATCAAGACCATTCTATAAGGATATTTTGAAATTGGTGTGGTATGAGGTATGAGTTATATTGAGAACTAAACTTCATGATTCAGTGGAACACTGATAAACTCTTTCACAAAGACATAAAAAAACTCCCTTGTAATAGGAATATCACCGATGTTGATTTTCTCCCCAAACATCTAAGATAAATGCCTCTTTTTTATAGGAATAAAAACCTATACAATGGTTGGGATTTCCATAGAAAGTTCACACTTATCATCATATTGATAGATGATCATATACTGGTTTGGAATATCAAATTTGACTTCCCTTTCTTGGAAATTTATGTGAGATTTATGTGTAGAAATATAATACATGATTAAGAAAACATCAAATTCAACCATTGGAATAATGGGAAAATTCATAGGAAGCGCGTTCCCGCAAACTTCAATCAGAGATTAATTATTGACACTTTATGTGATCATCATACCATTAGGTGTTTCACTTATAATTCAACATATAATTGTTGGAGTGAAATTTTGATACCCTTATCAAAGCCTTCATATATAAAAGAGTGGGTAGATCAAGAATAAAATAAGACATTATCAATTATAAAGTAGATGGTAAGTGTACCTTTCACTACAGCATTATCATACCCCTCATCAGAAATAGTGATCACATGAGATTTCCCCTTTTCCCTCGTATTAAGAGGTTATTAATGTTGATCATTATCATTAACCTTTGTATTTGATAATTGGATAGTGTAATTCTCATACTCCATGCATTTGAAACACTAAAGGGTGGGTGGTAAATTACATGGAGATTTTTATCTATTCACACCATTAACTAACTTATTCACATAAATTCGACATTCATCCACTCGATGGACTTCTTTTCTAAACTTAAAACATCTGGTGTCCCCGTTAATATAATTTCATCTATGTTTCCTTCCACACTTCAATTATAAAGTCAAGATCATCTTATTCTCTCTATAGTTTTCAGAATTTCCTTTAAATTCCATATTCCTTTTATTAAGAAAACCATGAGATTTATGGGTGAATATGATCTCCATTTCTACATTGAAGGCACAATGAATAATTTCTTCATTTATACCGAATTCCCTTATGAATAATTCATTATAGATACTTGTTTTTAAGCCAATGAAGAATCTATCAACCTTAATTTTGGGTTGAATGATAATTCCAGAAGTGTACCTCATGAGTCTTATAAAATTTTTCTCATAGGTACTAATATATTCATTATACTTCTACTTTATATCAAGTAATTACTTCTCCATTTTCATATGAAGAATACATGGAAAGTATTTTTTAAAAAATATTCTCTTCAACTCATCCCACTCCATGGATTTAATTTCATCATGTTGGTTCATATTCTTTATGATATTCCACCATTGATCCACTTCTCCTTCCAAATGATAGATAGACAAAATGAATTTTTCATGTTTTAAACACTAGATAACGAAAAAATATATTTTCAGTGGTACTAATCCATTACTCAGCAATATATGGATCAATTGAACCACTAAAATAAGGTGGTTTTTCCCCATGAAGGAATCAACAGAACATTATTCCATCCTTTGATAATTTGTAAGTTCAATGTGATTCATAGCTTGAGAAATTTGTCCAAGAAAAGAAATTATATTTTTCATTCAAACCACCATAACATTTGGTTTCATGGGAGTAAAATCATCACATTGTTCATTTCATTCAGCATTTACACTATTTCTTCAGGTTCTATCCATTGACTGAAACCAAAAAACATATTGTTAGAAACACCAATCATTGTGGTGAAACCACATAATCATGAAAAAAAATTTATAGGCTGTCTAAATAATGATGATTTATTTTTCATCTATGGAACCCTATGTTTAACCTAGGTCATTCATGGTCGTAGTCTATTCAAATCCTTTATGATGGTTCATAAAGAAATTTTTAATTGAACAAAGAATATCCCTCAGGAGTGTCAAACTAGGTGCATATTAAGGCCTATTGTCATGTAGTAGGTAGCACTCAAGTCAATCCTAATGTGGTTTTTTTAATGTTATTACCCCTAGGTACTTCTGTTTTGAAACCACATCCACTTGTAATATCTAGACGGGGATAGATTTCTAGATAAACCACATACTCTATTACTTACCAAAACTTTAGTATTTTATCATATACTTAGGCTTATCATAAGGGTTATCCCTAAATTTTGCTCATCCTATTTTCAAAATGTTGACAAAACCTTACTCTAATACTGACTATAGTGACCAAAACTTTTCATATATAGATATTACATCTTAATAGAAGAATATTAATTAAATAGCATAATGATCCACTCCATAACCATTTAGGTCTAGTGCCTTTGGAAACATGGAAGCATAACCAAATAGTTCATACGGGTTCTAAATCATCTCCCACTTAGTTCCTCATAACTATCACCATTATTATAAATATCATACATAATACCATTATTTATAACCTGGGGAAAGGAAACATAAAAAATTGTGAGATCAGATAATTGGTAAGGGTAAATAATTGATATATTAATATAACATGAGAATAAGGGTATGTGAAAAAGAGGATGATATTTTAAAACCATACCCTGCATAACATGGATCATAAACATGAAACATGACATAAATCTTGGTAGTTCATAATACATGAATCATAAAGAAATCAAAGAACATAAGTCATGAGAGCATAACACTTTCATAAGACATAGATTTATGGAATACACATAATCATATAAAATCTTATTTCAAGGCTATCTACTAAGACATTAATAACATGTTAGTCTTGGGCTAACCACCCATGTACCTAATTTGAGTATAGGATAACCTCCCATGTACCATTTTTTGTGATTGAGATAACCTCTTGTATACACTCTTGTTTGGGTCTTGGGATAACCACTCATATACCCTTTGATATCATAGAATATTAATCATAAACCAACACATACGAGAGAGATATAGGTGCCACCCATCACATAATACATACATTTTTGTTCCATCAAGTCATAAAACATTCATCATATCAAAACCAATAAAAAAAGTGTTTCATAAACCTCATTTTTTCATAATCATAAACCATAAAGAGACAGTATAAAGATGGTATCATAGGATCATATCCCAAGTAAATCTTATGTATCATCAAATGAATTCATCTTAGATGGAAAATGATTTCAAAATATCACTTGGAACATTTCTTTAGGAAAATAAACTTTATTTGAAAAATTAATTTTAAAAATAGAAATTCATAAAATATTTTCAAAATAATTTTCTTTCAAAATAACCTTGGAAACATATAAAGTAATATTAAAATAAAATAATTGTAATAAAGGTGGAATATTCCATTGATTTTTTACAAGTTAAAATAAAACATTCCTTTCACATTTTCGATAAAAGATAATAGCGCATTATTCAAAAAATAATAAGAAGATTGATTTTTAAAAAATTGTAAAAAATAAAACATTGGTAAAAATTTAATTAAAAATCATTGGATAATATTAAAAACTTTCTTTAAAATAATTTTATATAACATGTACATGGAATAAAAAGAGTTTTCAACTGAAGAGAGAAATAAAGTCTATTTTCCATCAAAACATACTTTTGATATATTGAGTAAATAAATAGAGTACAATTAACTGAAAAAAAAATTATTAATAAATAACCATATATGAATATAATTCATTAGTTTATGGAGAGTTAAATCATAATATTTCAACAATAGAAGAATAACTATAAACAATCTCGATAAACTATGATATTTTAACATAAAACTCTTTCCACTTTGGTAACTTTTGAATTTTAAGCCCTATTAAAGAATAAAATAAAATGAAACATTAAATATCATAAAAATAATTAGATAAATTATATAAAATTTCAAATGTTAAGTATATACACCACACAAAATAAACGAGTGGTGAATATGGCATATGTCTCCCAAAAATAAAAGAGAGACTAAAAATCCCTAATATTAAGTCTCAACATCATTCATACATATTATAACCTACCATATAATAAATATAAGTCCATTATAAATATATTAAATATCCACACATATATATATAACCATATTAGGTTTACATTGACTTTTTATCACCAGTTTATTAACAATTTCTTGTTAAAATCACATTTCTGGTAATATCTGCTTTGTTTTTCTTATAAATTTTGATTTGGTATTTTCAGTCCTCTTACATTGATAATGGTTCCATAATATCTATAATTATTACCATGATAAAAATATTTTATATATTCATTATATATTTATTTATATTAATCCATCAAATTTATAGATAGAAAATAAAATATACTGTTCAGGGAGACGATAAGTCATTTGTACGCATGAATATTGTTTCCATTTTCTCAAAGGATGGAGCTAAAGGAAGGTAAATAATATAAAAAACTTTATATATTAATTATTATGAAATATATATCACATATATTCATTACATGAATCCTTATTACCTTCCAAGTAAATCAAAAGTGAAAAAATAATCGCATCGCTTCATGAGGCTGTAGTCTATCGTACACACAAGCGACGTTATCATATCCCCATGAAATGTATAGTAAGAAGGTATATGTGATATTACAACTACATGAGAATATTAATGTTTTAAATATCATATAGATATATTAAATCCATCATTATATATATCCTTGAAATGTGGTGATGGAAAATGAATTACATTGGTTAGTGAGGCTGTAGTCCATTGTATACACGGTTGATGATTTAGTTTCCCATTTGATGGAAGTAGAGATGGATATATGTTATTACATTAACATAATAAAATATAATTATATATGATATTATTTTTTATTATATTATAATAATTTAATAATATTTTAAGGATGTGGAAGAAGAAATAAAACAAAAATGCAAGTTAAGGATTTCACATCTTCTTCGGAGAACCCCTTTAGGAGTATACCTAAAGTTGTATTAAGATGGTTTCCTAATTAAAAAAAGTACTATTGTAAGTGGGGATGGAATTATTGAAGTTATTTGAGTAGTTATTTTCTAAACCACTGGGTTTTGAATATATGAAGAGGAGTGGATAGGGGTGGCCTTTTATAAGTGTGGAAAGGGGACATTCTTGAAAACCACATGGAAATTTCCTAAAAGAATCTAAAATGATATTCATTCCTAAAAAAATTATAAAAATGGCCTTTAATTATAATTTGGGATGTATTTTTTTGAAAATTTTCTAGAATATAATATTTTTAAAATTTTAATTAGCAAACTAACCCTTATCTTTATAGATTAACCCCTAGTAAACTCATTTTACCTTAACCGTGGTAATTAATTTTTACTCTTGTCACTATTCATTTGGGTAAAATTTTAAGTTGACCTTATTAAATAATAATAATTATTATGATTTCAAATAAGGAATTCATTTTTACAAATTAAAATCATATAACTGGAAAATTTTAATTTAAAATTAAACCCCTAGACATGGTTAAAATGTGGTTTTCCAAAGAGAAAACCTTCAAAAGTTTAAAAAAGATTTTATATTAAACATAAATATGAAATTGATTAAAATAAACTAATTTGGATTAATAAAGATATAGTTGAACTAATTTTACTTTTAAAACCATTTTAAAATAAAATTTATCCTTATATATTCTTTAAACGAAATGGTAATTTTTAATGAAAACTAGTATTTTTTTCACTATTCATCGTTAAAATAATATTTTCTGAAAAATATAAAAAAAACATTCTAATAAAGTTTTGATATGTAGATTCAAAAAATTAAATTCATTTTTTAAAATAAATTTTTTAAAATATTAGAAATATTATTTTATTTTTTGTACATAAAAGGTAGTAAAAATCATTTTTTTGAGAAAAAAGTATTTTCGAAGCATATAAAGACTTTACCAAAAATTATGTTTTTATTTATCAATATATTTTATTTATATAAAACCATTATAATTAATTTTAAAATTGGGGTATTCTGATTCATATAAACAATTTTAACAGAGAGGTTATAACTGTCATGTTTAAATAATAATATTAATAGCATTTCCCAGTTCGTTAAAACTCAGTGTTGTCTGTAGCGCAAGAAATCAAAGAAATTAAATGTATTTAAAATATATATATATTTAATAAAATCTTGATGTGTTACACATACAACATGCATAGATAATCCTATTATTTTTTTATTCCTCATTAGAATATTTTGTATCTATGTACAATAATCTTACTCATGATAATATTAACATTTCATCATAAACTATAATACTCCATGATGAAAATTGGATAGGTATAAAATCAAAGTCATCATTCAAAAGTTCAATTATCATTAAACATCACAAAATTTATATCTATATATACATTTATGTAGCCAATGTAAAAAAATGGTAAAATGGATGTTACATTTTAATGTGATGTATTTTAATATTCTTAAACTCTTTAAGAATATTTAAAAAAACCAACATTAGAAATGGTTTATCATATCATATATGATAAAATTCCAGCTAATCCTTATATTTGATACACTTTATGGGTTTGGTTATCACATTACATCATATGTAATACCTATCACATCTCTATATTACCATCTCGTAAAACCCTCTCACTAAACTATTTATTTAGAAATATCTTCAAAGTAAGCTTGTGTGAATAATGGTGAGACTTTAGAATAATATTCCAAAATATTAAACTTATTGAACAAATTAATACTTTTTTACTTCAAAAAATCAAATGTTATTTTCATGACCCATCCCTCGGGACCCGCATCGTGACTACCCCAAGCCAGCCTTCTATAGGCTAGGGGCTGGCGACTAGCACCAAAGGCGTGATTTTCCAAAACTGGGCAGGCGTTGACTTTATAAATCAAAAACACAGACAACCAGAGTATAAGCGGAAGCAAACACTAAGTAAAAGTTGTATAACAAGTGTATTGAAAGGAATGGGGGCCAGAATACAGGCCCAACTGTAAAGTAAAAATACAACTAAAAGCAAGTACAACTAAAAATGGAAAAACAGCTGAAAGGTGTAACCAGCTCCTGGATAATCCTATGGGGTTCCTAACTGAAGGGTAGGTACAAATGGCCTCCTTAGAACTCCATGTCCATCAGACTCCACTGTGTACCGATATGTCGTAAGTTCCTCCTCTGGGTATCGTCTAGTCCTGGCGCTCTCAGCCACTGTCAGCGTTGTCTATCGTCTGCATCCAACACAACGAGGTGCGGGCATAGCCTGTGCAAGGGTTATTATAACGATACTCAGTAGGGACCCCGAGACCCTCAAGGTCTCAAAAAATCCAAAAAGGATAAACCAAAAAGTATGAAATCAACGGATAACCATTACTTAGGTATATGCCCATACATATACCTAAGTTATCAAGTAACTCATCTCAATCATTAGGAAAACAAAAAGGTCATTGACTCAGCTCAAACCATGATTTTTATTATCAAAAACAAGACTGTTGGAGAACTCATCCTCTCTAGAGTATAGTGGCCATGTCGTGACTCTGAGGCACTACTCACTAACCTTAGACATCTGAGGTACTCCTCCTGTCGAGTACCGTGGGTCTGCTGCCAAACCGGGCGCCCCTCCACTGTGGGTCTGCCGCCAAACCGGGTGCTCCCCCTAATATCCTGCAGAGGTACTCCTTCTATCGAGTACTGTGGGTATGCTGCCCATCCAAGTGCTCTATCTGCCGTGGGTCTTCCTCCAAACCGGGCACTCCATCCACTGGGCTAATCGAATCACTACGAGTCGAATCAGTCAAGTAGTCGCCAGGTCTACAGGTAAAAGGTCTTCGCACTCCGTCTGCTCGTTTCTGAGAGGATATACTATATGAGCTACTGGTCGATACTCCATGTGTCATGAAATATTAGGTGCAAGTATCTCAAAGGACCGCCATGTCAAAGGGTTCTCAACGCAACAGACGGCATGTCATTCGGATGCTCGGTCTGTGAGTAATTAGTATTTCCGTTCCAGGGACCCAGTTGGTTTTTAGGCTCAAAACCAATCAAATCGTACTCCAACTAAGTCCGAACCTCAAGTAGAGTATTCCTAAATAACCGTATCATCGAAAGGAATCCAATTTAGTTTACGGAACTTCAATCATATTTTTGGCCTTTAAGTTATAAGCGTTTCCGCTCCGAGGGACCGGTTGGTTACGGGATCGAACCAACCAGGACATACACAAACTTCTCCAAAACCTTGAGTGTGATATACCGAAAGGAACTACTCGATACAAGGAATCCAATGCAACTGATGGTGCGTCGTTCGGAGGTCCGTAGATCAAGTTATGGGTGAAAACACGAAAGTAGCACGAAGAGGGGGGGTCTGGGTCCGGTCCGACCCGGCCCAACCCACCCTGGGTTGGCTTGAACCGGGTCGACCGGTCCCGGGTCCGGGTCCGGCCCAGTAGGGTGCGGCCTGGCCTGGCGATTGTGGCCTAGCCCACATGAGAGCGGCACGGCCCGCGCGGTAGGCGGCCCGGCTCGGTGGTCGGCCGCAGCTCGGCCATCTGGCCAAGCGCAGAGCGGGGGAATGCGGCCCCCCGGTTCTTTGTAATAGCGGCGATGAGTTGCGCTTCTTCTCCTTCCCGGTCGGCCGAAGCCTTTAGGTTTCTTTCGGCATGAGCAGCCCGCACAGCAGGTCGTGGTCCCTTCGCAGCGCCGCGCTATGAAGCGCCACGGTCTTCCAATCCTGGCTAGCAGGTGGCTGGCTGGTTCGTCCGCTGAGTAGCCCGCGGGAGCGGGCCGTGTCTCCTCTGCAGCACGGCGCCAAGAGGGCATCACGGTCTCCTGTCTGGCCGGTCGAAGCTGGTCGGATTGTCCAGCAAACGGCCCGCACAGCAGGTCGCGGTCTTCCTGTTGTGCGCCGCCAAGGAGGCGTCGCTGTCCTCCAGCCTGGCCGGCTATGGCCATCCAGTTCACTTTATCCGAGCGGCCCGCACCACGGGTCGGGGTTTCCTCCACGCGGCCGGTGCGCAATCACCGCTTCCAGTTGCCGCTGCCTCTAGTCGCCACCACCTCTGGTCACCGCCTCCAAAACATTCAAGTACCAACGGAGGGTCGTCGGTCCATGTTCGTTTGGCCCACGCCCTCCGCGTTAGGCGATAAAAATAGGCCGAAGACAAACCAAGATAATCAACAAAGAACGAGTTACAATTTTATTCACTTAAAGTTATACAATATCCTCCTACCTCGAATTTGACATTACACGTCGACGAGCTGCGGAAGACGAGCTTCGCGGTAGTCGGGCGTCGTAGAAGACAATGTCGCGTAAGACAGATATCATTCCATCAACGTCGGAGGAAAAATAACGTTGTCATTGGTGACGGTCTCCGTGGTCGGTGTCTTCTCCCTTGACGCGGAGGAAGAGAAAAGTAGATGGTTATTCTTCGTGGGCGTCGTCGTTCTTTGTCGAGAGATAACGTCCTTCGTTGTTGGAAGAAAGCTCTCCCTCCTCTCCTTCTCCTCCTTAGCTCCCCACCAAAAAGTTAAGCCCCCAAAAATAATAGATATTGTTCTCTATTATTTTTATGTCACAAAACCAAAGAATTATCCCTCATAAAAGTGAAAACACATAGATTAAATGTGGAGATATGAATTCAAAAGTATTTGAATTAAAATTTAATTAATTCACTTCATTAATGGTGGAGTGTTGGTAAAAATTTAAAACATGGAATTCCAAGAGTTCAAGGGGGTTTCAAGGGAGTTTAAAGGTCTAGTGTTCATGTGGGCCCCAAAAACATTAACCTCCCATGGGAGGTTATTTGGGGGTGGACCCACCATCAACCTCCCTTTGGAGATAAAAACTACCAACTAATTAAAATTGTGTAACACATCAATTTTATTTAATTTATAATGAAACCCCAAAATTAACTTCCACTCATTATAAAATGAAACTGTGGTAAAGGTCCTCTTAAGTGAATACCAGTGTTGTGAGTTCATCGGTGTCCTCAGATTTAAATTCCGAGCACCGATTCAAAAGATAGAAAAATGCGCACGTACGTTTACTGAACGTACCCGAACAAAACTTCATAAATTGATTAGGGGCACACCGGGCCTCAGAATCAGGCGTCGTCAGAAACTTCGGACTCATAAAATTCCAAAGAAATTAAGAAAAAAATTTAGTTGAAATTTTTGGGTCTTTACATTACCCCCACCTCTGGGATTTATGTCCCCATAAAGCTACAACACACACTAGGGAAACTAAAGGGGGTACTGAGCATGCATATGAGCCTCTTTATCCCATGTGCTCTCCTGGAGGTTCCCGTGCTGCCAGTGAACACGCACCAGAGGAATCGACCGTCTACGTAGGACCACTCCTGTTGATCCTTGACCTCAACTGGAACCTCCGTGAAAGTCACCCCATCATCGACATCCAGTTCCCCATGGTTGATGATGTGGGACGGGTCGTGCACGCATCTCTTTAGCTGAGATACGTGGAAGACGTCGTGCACCCAGTGCAACTAAGGTGGAAGGGCCAGGCGGTAAGCCACCTTGCCTACTCCGTTGAAGAATTGTAGGAGTGACTGTAAGAGACTGTAGATAGGATGCACCATCTCTATCCACAAAGGATATATGTAAGGCAACCAGATGCTCTGTCACCTCTCCTAGTAGCTGAATACCAATCCTCCTCCTGAGCGCATCCGTAACAACGTTCCCCTTCCCAGGAGTATAGACTATCTTGAAGTCATAGTCCCAGAGGAACTCAAGCCATCACCACTGTCTCAGGTTTAGATCCTTCTAAAAGAAGACACACCTGAGACTATTGAGATTCGGGTAAACTGTAAACCATTTGCTCAACGAACAATGGGTGAGACTATCCAATTTTAAGAACTCGACTTCATACTTCTTCTCCTAAGTTCTACAAAAGCTTCTAAGATTTCTCCTTTTCCTAAAAGGGAAATCTGGTCTCATCCCCTGGATGAACCACGTCCTTTGCCTAATACAGTCAATCTTGACATGAACGGTACTAATTCATGCCATGGACGATGTCTTAAGGCCTCGAAGCTACTACCAAGAGATCCAACCGTTACTCTTTCCTCCAAGGGTTGAGTCACACTGTCAGCATTAGTGTGTGGTCACTGGGTCTCCTCCATGGAATATCAAAAGTGAGGGTCAATTCAACGGTTTTAACAGGAACCTCTTAGTATTAACCACACAAAATAGTTGGAAAGCAAACATCACTAGGACTAGTGTCTTCTATTACTGCATATCAAAGTACAAAGACACAAAGTAACCACAACAATGACATTAACAAAGATAAAAGCATCATAAACAAAGGCCTCTATGCCTAGAACTAGTCCTTCTCCTGTCCACTTGCTTCCAGAGCCCCATGGTCGTATGATTCAGCTGCTTAAAGTTGTGCTCTCCCCTGTCCACCTGTTCCCTGTGATTGGGGTGGACCTCCTGGTGGTTGTGGTGGAAACAGCTCGAAGCGTCGTTCACCACCATCTGCATGGATAGATCCTCTTCCACGGTCACCTGCTCCTTTCAGTCCATCTGGATCAAACCTCTGCCTCTATTTAGGAGGTCCTTCATCTATCTTATGATCGTCTGCACGGCGTGTCAGACAGTCACGGGCCATGTGACCAAGCCCACCGCAAGAGTAACATTGTCCGTTCCTGGTATTCCTGGCTCTATCTCAACTATGGGTGCCCTGAATAACTGATCCTGAGTCATGCGGTCGATCACTTGTAGGTCTGGTCCTCTTGGACATCTGCGTCATCTGTCTACTGGCAGCTGCAGAAGACTCTGCTGCATGTCGTCTAGTGGTGGGTCTCGCTGCTGGGGTCAACTCAGCAAGGAAACTCTCCACTAAGAGGGCTCGCTCCAACACCCCAGTCTCCGTCGGGATGTTGGGACAGATAACTATAGCTCTGATCTCTTTCCTGAGTCTCTGCTCAAAGGTTCGGGCCCTGAAGAATGGGTCCTATACAATATCAGTGGAGTAGCGCGAGAGGTCGGTGAACCTCGCTGAGTATTACGCCACCGTCATGATACCCTGATGTAGATGCATTAGCTCCTATATACGCACCGCTCGAAGGGTGGCTAGAACAATCTCTGCCCGGAACAGGCTCTCAAAGTCTTCCCATAGAAGTGACGCCTCATCATGCATCTCGAGCATCTGGCTCCACCATCTGAACGCTACTGCCTGAAGGAGGATGGCAGCAAGGATCTCCATGAAGTCGGCTGGAGTCCCTACCAGTCTTAAGACTCTCACCATAGCCTCCAGCCAATCCTCAGCTGCCTGCAGGTCCATCTCTCCCCTGAACCCGGGTGGCCTTTGAAGCTGGAACTCGTGCAGCGCGCTCAAGCGGCGTGCACTCTCTACTACTGGGGTTGGTGGAATCGGTGGCCCAATAGGAAGTGGTACCGCTGGTTCCTCTACTGGTGCCTCAACTAGAAGAAGGCCATGTATTGAGGCCTCGTCGCTCCATGGGCTATCAGTACGTACAACTCTCGAGACTCTAGTTGGTCGTCTGTGGGGAGGCATTCTGAAAGAAATAGGTGTGACATGGTCAAAAAAATATACCTGGTGAACTGACCTGGTTTGAGCTGACTTAAAGAAAACTTTTGAAAACACACACGCAATTAGTGTTTTCATGCACTAAGTTGGAAACCAGATATCAGGGTCCTGGTGTATGGATACATCGGCCACCCACACCAACACTGGACTCCCTGAACTGAAAACCACACTTAGTACCCTTAACACTATTTCTTCATAGAAAAGAAATATTAGAGTCCTAAGATATAAGGTAGAACTGACGTCCTATGATACCAATTTGTCACAACCCGTCCCCCGGGGCCCGCATCGTGACTACCCCAAGCCCGCCTTCCATAGGCCAGGGGTTGGAGACTTGCACCAAAGGCGTAATTTCCCAAAACTGGGAAGGCATTTCCATTATAAATCGTAAACACAGACAACCAGAGTTAATGCAGAAGAAAACACTAAGTAAAAGCTATATAAAAAGTGTACTAAAATGAAATGGGACTAGAATACAATCCCAACTGTAAAGTACAAATAAAACTGAAAGAATGTACAACTAAAAAGGGACAAACAGCTGAAAGGTGTAAGCAACTCCTGGATCATCCTCTGGGTTTCCTACCTGAAGGGTAGGTACAGATGGCCTCCTCTGCAATCCACGTCCATCAGGCTCCACCGTGTACTGATACATCGTAAGGTTCTCCTCCGGGTATCGTCCAGTCCTGGCGTTCTCGGCCGCCGTCAGCGTTGTCTGTCATCCGCATCCAACACAACGAGGTGCAGGCATAGCCTATGCAGGGGTGAGTATAACGATCCTCTGTAGGGACCCCAAGACGCTCAATGTCTCACAAAATCCAACAAGGATAAACCACAAAGTATGAAAACAACAGATAACCATTACTTAGGTATATTCCCATACATATACCTAAGTTATCAAGTAACCCATCTCAATCATGTGGAAAACACAAAGGTCATTGACTCAGCTCAAACAAGGATTTTTATTATTAAAACCACGATTGCTGGATAACTCCTCCTATTTAGAGTACAGTGGCCCTGTCGTGACTTCGAGGTGCTACTCACTAACCTTAGACTGCTGAGGTACTCCTCCTGTCGAGTACTGTGGGTCTGCTCCCAAACCGGGCGCTCCTCTGCTGTGGGTCTGCCACCAAACCGGGTGCTCGCCCTAATAGACTGTAGATGTACTCCTCCTGTCAAGTACCGGGGGTCTGCTTCCAAACCAGGTGCTCTGTCCTCCGTAGGTCTCCCACCAAATCGGGCGCTCCTTCCGTTGGGCTAATTGAATCACTCTGAGTCAAATCGGTCAAGCAGTCGTCAGGTATACAGCTACAAGGTCTCCACACTCCGTCTGCTCGTCTCTGGGGGGATCTACTCCATGAGCTACTGGTCGATACTCTAAGTGTCATGAAATCTCAGGTGGATGTATCTCAAAGGACCACCACTTCATAGGGGTCTCAACGTAAAATACGGTGTTCCATTCGGACGCCCGGTCTGTGAGTTATTAGTATTTTCGTTCTAAGGGACCGATTGGTTTTCTAGGTTCAAAACCAACCCAACCATACTCCAACTACATCCTAAACTCAAGTAGTTTATTCCAAAAGAACCATATCATCAAAAGGAATCCAATGTAGTTTAAGTCACGTCAATCGGATATCCGGTCCTTAAGTTATAAGTGTTTCTACTCCGAGGGCCCGGTTGGTTACGGGATCAAACCAACCCGGACATACCCAACTTCTCCAAAAACTTGAGTTTGATATACTGAAATGAAATTCTCGATCCAAGAAATCCAATGCATCTGACGGTGCACCGATCAGAGTTCTGTAGCTCATGTAATGGGTGAAAAACCGAAAGTAGCCCGAAGAGGGTGGGGGTCTGGGTCCGGTCTAACCCAGCCCAACCCGCCCTGGGTTGGCCTGAACAGGTTCGACCCGACTTGGGTCTGAGTTCAGCCTGGTAGGGCGTGTCCTAGCCCGGTGGTTGTGGCCCAGCCCACTTGAGGGCGGCCCGGCCCACGCGGCAGGTGGAACGACTAGGGGGCCGGCCACGGCTCGACCATCTGGCCGAGCGCGGAGCAGGGAGGGGGGGCGGTCCTCCATTTCTTTGTAATGGTGGAGCTGAGTGGTTCCGCCTCTCCTGCTCGGCTAGTTGAAGCTGGAAGGTTTCTTCCGGCGTGAGCGGCCCGCACAGCGGGTCGTGGTCCCTTCGCAGCGCAACGCCATGAGGCACCGCAGTCTTCCCAGCCTGGCTGGTTCATCTGCCGAGCGGCCCGCGGGAGCGGGCCGCGTCTCCTATGCAGCGCGGCGCCCAGAGGGTGCTGTGGTCTCCTGCCTGGTCGATCGTAGCCGGTCAGCTTGTCCAGAAAGCGGCCCGCCCAGCGGGCCGCGCTCTTCCCGCAGCGCGCCCCCAAGGAGGTGTCGCGGTCCTCCAGCCCGGCCGTCTACCGCCGACTGGTTCGCTTCGTCCGAGAGACCCAGACCGCGGGCCGCAGTTTCCTCCACACGTCTGGTGTGCGATCTCTGCTTCCGGTCTCCACCACCACTGGTTGCCACCACCTCCGGTTGCTGCCTCCAAAACATTCAAGGTCCAACATAGGGTTGTTGGGCCATGTTCGTTTGGCCCGTGCCCTCCACGTTAGGCGATAAAAATAGGCCGAAGAAAGACCAAGATAATCAATGAGAACAAGGTACAATTTTATTCACTTAAAATTATACAAATTCCTCCTACCTCGAATTTGACGTTGCACGTCGACGAGCCATGGAAGATGAGCGTCGCGGTAGTCAGGCATCGCGGAATACAACGTCGCCTAAGACGGATATCGTTCCGTCAACGTCAGAGGAAAAAGAACGTTGTCGTTGGCGACAGTCTCCGCGGTCGGCGTCTTCTCCCTTAACGTGGAGGAAGATAAAAGTAGATGGCTGTTCTTCGTGGCTGTCGTCGTTCTTTTTCAAGAGAGAACGTCCTTCTTCGTTGGAAGAAATCTCTCCCTCCTCTCCTTCTCCTCCTTATCTCACCACCAATAAGTTAAGCCCCCAAAAATAATAGAGATTTTTCTCTATTATTTTTATAGCACAAAACCCAAGATTTATCCCTCATAAAAGTGACAACACATAGATTAAATGTGGAGAGATGAATTCAAAATTATTTGAATTAAAATTGAATTGATTCACTTCATTAATTGTGGAGTGTTAGAAAAAATTTAAAACATGGAATTCCAAGAGTTCAAGGGGGTTTCAAGGGAGTTTAAAGGGCTAGTGTTTTTGTGGTACCCACAAACATTATCCTCCCATGGGAGGTTATGTGGCGGTGGACCCACCATCAACCTCCCTTTGGAGATAAAAACTACCAACTAATTAAAATTTTGTAACACATCAATTTTATTTAATTTTTTATGAAACCCCAAAATTAACTTCTGCTCTGTATAAAATACAATTGTGGTAAAGGTCCTCTTAAGAAAATACCGGCACAGCGAGTTCATTGGTGTCCTTGGATTTCAATTCCGAGCACCAGTTCAAAAGATAGAAAAACTCACACGTACGTTTACTGAACGTACCCGATCAAATATTCAGAAATTTATTCCGGGCACACCGGGCCTCAGAATCAGGCGCCGTCAAAAACTTCGGACTCGTAAAATTCCAATAAAATTAATAAAAAAAATTCCTTGAAATTTTTGGGTCTTTACAGTTATGATTTCAACTTATTGTTTCTACTTATACCTCTTTCTAAGTTCATTATCATCATCCTAGGAACCCTATTTTATCAAAATTGTTTCATGAAATAATGTAACAAATTACCTTATTGTTTACCAATACTCTTAAACTATTTTAGTATAAAGAGAAAATAACTTTAATACAGTAACTAAATGTGACTCTTACATTTTTATTTACCACCACATACTTAAATATTTTAAGATAAGGTGATAAAAAAATTATAGTGACTAATATAACTCTTTACACTTTTCTTTATAACCATTACCTAAAATCTTTTAGTATATCAAGTGTAATTCACTTATTATTTTTATAGGTATAATCCTTCAATAAATAGTGTCTTTAATTTCCAAGATTACTAAATAAAACTCTTTAAATTCTTGTATATCATTACATATCCAAACATATTTTATAATATTGAGTGATAAACACTTTATATTTAATTGGCATAATATGGATATGCACTTTCTAAATTGTAACTAAATGTAACACTTTACATTACCCATTATCATCACATATCCTAAAAATATTAGGATTATAAGTGGAAAATGCATTAACTTATTGTTGGTGTTATCCTTTATTTGTAAATTTTTAACTTATCTACGTCCAAATCTACTCCCACAAGCCTCTTAAACACTATATTATTTTTATAATATCTTTTTCAGATACATAAACCCAATTATGTTAAGAAATAGCATCAATTTCCTTTCGGTGGGAATATTTTACAAATAAACTATTTTTCCATATCATATATGGTATTTAATTTGTTTGGAACATTTTTTTTAAAATAATACTTTATTAAAATATACCACTAATGGGTGGTAGGAACTAATTCCCACATATTTTAACAAAAATTTGAATAAGAATTTATCCAGGATAAACACTTTTATCCAAACCATTATCTCAAAACATTTTATAGAAAATAATGAATCATAACCCATGTTTATTAATTTAGTCATCTCATATTTTTTCATAAAAACTCTTTATTATTAAACATATTCTCTTATCACATAAGATAAATGGGATGAATATGCACATCTTTTACTTATATTCATTTGAGCTTGATAAAATCATTTGTATTAAAATCCTCGAGGTAGTAACTATTTATATCATATCGTGAATATAAACTACAAGATCAATCAATTATTCCTTTAATTTTGAACTCCTGAATATTTAAAAAACTTTATAAAATATACATTCAGTATCACATTCCCTTCAAAATTAAATAATTAACTTCTAAAACATCCATACTTGACATGGATATTCCATGTAGTTTCACAAAGTCCTTAAATTATATCTTTGATAAATCAATCATATTGAATTATTACTCTTCTTTAATGATAACCCTAGGTTTAAATGACCTTGGTCAGATTCTTAAAAAACATTGTTGAACTTTTCAAACAAATTTTCTTCTTCTAGTTTAATCTTTTACCCACTTGTACTATGGCAACCCTGATCTTTTATTACACAATTAAACATAATTTATTAAATAAAATTCATTTGATACAACATAGAAGATAGAGAGGTCTAGTGTCTTTGGGGATTATGATCATCACATAACACCTTAAAATATGAAAAACAATATCTTTATTGAAAACATCCTTTACATGACCACTGCATTCACTCGTACTTAGCATTGAATGGGATAACCTGAGGACATGCATAAAAAAAGGGTGAGCTATAAAGCCCAGTAAGAGATTAATCATGGAATAACATGAGGAATATAATACATGTTAGAAAATAGTAATATCAATAGATAATAAGAGAAGCATAAAAATAAAGGCATGATAAATCATGATAATCATAACATGGAAATGTGGCAACAACACTTAACATGGAATTGGCATGAGCCAAGGCTCATTGCACATGGAGAATGAGTAAACCCTCATTGCACATGAAGCACGAGTAAACCATCATTACACTTTAATTATCATGAGTAAACACCCATTTCACATAACGTATCATGATACTATACTTTACCCAATGCATTGGAGTTCTATCAGGGTTCACCCTTCTTAAACATTTCATTTCATACATAAGTGTTCCACATAGATCATAAAACATTGAATTATTCAACATAATAATTTATTCCATGATAAATGAATGTGGAATGCATTCATGAAGATATTTAAAAAATAATTAAATGTGCATAAATGTGAATACCCTTGATAGTGAAATGGGCATGATATTCACTACACAATGACATTGGCTTGGAAAAGTGCAGTGCAATTTCGGCAGCATAATGGCGTGACATAAGAACTCATAAAAATCGTTTATGATAGATAAAGGGGTATATAATCATATTTACATGAAATGGAAAGTAAGTGGGTCATGTAGATACAAGTCCCAACAAATTTAATTGAATTTAGATTAATGATACAAAATAATTTCTTGAATGTAAATGAGAAGAGAGAAATTCCTTTCAGAAATTCGGCATAGTAAAGGGTGTACATGGGAGGAATTTAATGAGAGAGAAGGGGGTCTCCCATCATTAAAAAAATAAATAGGGAAGTATGGGGGAGGTGAGAAAACATACCCCAACATTTATAATTGAAATTAAAATGGAATAACAATTTAAAGAATATTGGACAAAAATGAGAAAGGATGAAAAACCCTTACTTGAAAGTGTGCTTCCAAAGGCTTGAGAGAGGCTTGAGAGAGGCTTCTTGGGAGCTTGGGGTGACTTGGGAGGATTATAGAGAGAGGAGGGAAGAGGTTGGAAAAACTCTAAATTCTTTTAGTGAGGAGGAAGTGGGATCTTGGGTGGGTTTATATAGGAAGTGTGAGGGAATTCTTTATTATTTAGGTTTGGGACACCTCACATTAAACTAATCCAAACCACAAACCATCCCATGGTTTTTGCCCATGGTTTTTGGAAAAGATAAGTGGAAAACAATATTTTATAAGGACAAAGTCCTAAATTCTTAAAATAATGGGGTTTCTTATGTAGAGGTGAGTCACACTCCCAAGGAAAACAATTTAAAAAGACAAAATGTTAATTAAGTCTTGAAGGGTCCACTAAAGCTATGTAAAATAAAAAAACCCAAAATCACATTATTTTAATGTTAAAACATATATTTTCCGAACATAAAGTTTTTTAGTATTTTATTACATCACTATTTGTTCATTATGATGTCATTAAACACATTATATATTTAAACGGTATTTAATTTCTACCCAAAAATTTGATTTTCCCCGAAAATTATGAAAAATTCACCGTTTGATAATTCTGATGTCCTGATTTCAAAAATAATATTCATTTTATCTAAATAATTTTCTAAATATGTTAATTTTCACTTTTAAAATAAAAACCATAATTTCTTGAAAATTCATGGGTTTTGACAAAAATGACTTTCAAACCTTAAAAAAATTACAGTTGCATTCATAAAATTATACGATCATTTATATTTAATAAAAATTAATTTAATAATAATAATAATAATTTCTTAAAATATTATTTAATTCAAAAATAAATTAATTCATCAAAATAGATTTCTTAGTTGAACATTAACTAAAAATACTATTTGTGCTTTAAAAAATATTTACAAGGTAACAACAATAAAATGAAAGTATATTAATTATTATATACAAAAATAATGTACATGACCACAGTACTAGGGTCTTGTTAAATAACCCCTTAAAACCTCTGCATAAGACCAAAGGGTGAGGTGTGTGATGGTGACAGACTCTTGGGGTGGCTCCGATAACATCGCTCGGGTGGTAATCTCTATCAACGTCCACTTCTCCCATAGGAGGTTCCACTCAAGCATAACGTGTTCAAGATCATCTTGAGATTGGTCAAGAGCGAAGCCCAATGACCCCACCTCCTTTCCGAGCTCTGAAAAATGGGCTTCGTATGGGGCACATCTACTGGATGAGGCCATCGCTTCCTTTGTTTGGGTAAATTGGATTTGTTAAAGCCCTTTATTTATACTAATCATGTTATCACTGTTCAATGGTTATATTAGAAATGGTCCCAATTCTTAACATAAAACCAACTAAGTTGACATTTTATATAAACATTTCACATAAATAGACATTTAATTAGATCAAGAGGGGTTTTTATTAAGGAATGTTTGGGTCATTACATGTATTATCCATAAAGTACTGGAATTGAGATATTATATGCCAAGTTCAACCATTCTCGACACATTGAGAATATTGAGTAAACTTGTCTTGAATTAATTCACTTTGTATAAAAAATTCCATAAATAAAAATAGTATTAATTCCATAACTAGAAAAAGCCAATTTAGCCTCCCCTTAAAGAATGTTATATAACTAAACAAATCATAACTACGTGTATCAAAAACACCACATATAATTTTATTTAAACTATTGTTTAGATGATCTTCTAAAGTGGTAAATGAGATAAACACATCTTATGTTAAATTTATCCAAGAGTGAATTATCCAAGTTATCAATGTAGTAAATCCATTTCCCCATTACATGAAGACAAAATTAGAGCTTCAATTCTTTTCACTTTTTGACCTTATTTATATTTACAACACTTGTAAATCATACAGTCAATATCATATATATGTCATTACAATAGAATTTATTTCAATAACCATTAAATATTTAAGGAAACCTTTAGTATCACCAATCATTTAACATATGCAATCATATTGAATATCATTTGAAAAACCCAATCGTATTGAGATATGTGACTGAAATCATTAATGTACCAAAAACAATTCATTGCATGAGTGGGGATGAATATTCCTTTAATAATTTTCCCTATAATTCATTTGAAACATTAAATGAATCACTCAATGATTCTATAATAATATAGATTCAATTTTTAAACAACTTTAACACATGGTTACTAAGCAAGGAATTGTTCTATCACATACAATTTTCCTTAAGAAATTTTCTTAAATTACAAATCTTGCTTAAGAACCTTTCTTAAGTTACCAGTACTAAGAGATACATACATGAAGCTAATAAATTTAAAGGATTAAAAATAGTGTTTATCTTAATGATGATGATGATATAATCTTCCACATAAGCTTTTATCATATGAGTATTGTGTATTATAAACAATTTAATAAGGAATTTTATTAAAAGTCATCCCTCTAAAATGATGACCCCTTCTCAAATCCTTCATATCTATTAGAAGGCTAAGATACCCATTTCACTATGACTTACACCAGTTATCATGTAAATAATCCATGACTATAGTATATCATGATTCATTTTTAAGCTTGGTATTTTTTTTGTACATGAAATTGAAAATAATATTCATTTAAAATAATATCAACTATAATCTTAGGGTCTTATAATATTTGTGTGTCTGTGTTTTCTATTTGACGCACTCACAAATTGGTATGAATTTATAAATGATTCATAATTGTAAATAAACTTATTTAATCTATAAAACCCCAATAAAAATCATATTAAAGTATATATTATATGTTTAGGAGTCAAATGGTGTAATAAAAATAAACTATTATACTAATATTTGGGTAGAGGGTCTCAATGAAGAGGTAGAAGAGTCATAACAACTATTTTTTATTAAACATGAGTAATTATTTCATTTCTTTATCAACAGAATCAACAAAGGTCTCATTTATCAACACTAAAAGTTTTATCTTTGATAAAAGGTCACCTAAACAATAAATGCATCTAGTTTGGGGAGGTTGGTGGGGTTCGAACCCCATCTCTATTAGATGATAAATGGTTGAATAATCTCTCAAATCATTGAACTCATCCTCGATTTCCATGCCCACCTCTCTATTGGTCATTCTTTCCCTCTCTCACTGTGTGTATTGTTACAAATATTATTTTATATTAATAAATTATTATTTATTTATTTATTTACAATTACATTAACACACACAATTAATATTTTTAAATATTCATGATATATATAAACATATATTAAAATATATGTATCTATAAAAATTTATAATAAATATAATAAAATATTATTAATTATATTTTCATAGAATTCATATTTGTAGATAATATGTTACAATATTTTCCTAAAATATATTTTAGAATTTAAAATTTTAATTATTTATTTTCCAAATTTCAGTTTTATATTTTAGATTTATAATATTTAAAATTCATCTATTTCCCATACTATACACACATAGATGGATCATACAAAAATTATATTTATATTAATTATTTAAATGAATTTTCCATTTGAAATTATAATTTACTATGATTTTATATATCATAAATTATAAATATATTAAAATGTAAATATATTGATATTAATATGTATTTAAATATAATTCATATGTAGATTTTGAATTTTATTTTCTAAAATATATATTAGAACATTTCAAATTTCAATTAATTTTACATTAAAATTTTTTATTTTTATTTTTTGGAAATAATAATATTTTAAATTTAGCCAATACATGTAGATTATAAATTTAATAAATATATATTGATTACAATATCAACCCAGTACGAATTTAGATTCAACTCAACTCTCCATATTTGATATATCCCAAACATTTACTAAGATTTTGTAGGGTTTGAGATATAATATACATATATATACACGATTACCATAGCCCTTCTAAGACAAAGATTCATCCTTATTTAAAAGGATTCATGTAATCTCCCAAAGGAAATTGATGGGGAGATTCTGGACTTGACATCACTTTGCACAGTTGGATAATCCCAGTTTCTTAGTTGGGACTACAACTCAATGATGTGGGAGTCCATGTTCTCCCAAAGGGTAACCCAAAAGAGTTACACTATCTTCGGATTCATCTTTTAGAGAGATACTTCTGTGACACCTCCTACACCTTCATCTCTACCTCTAAATTAAATGGAAACTGTAGTTATGGACATAACCAAGAATATGATATGGGCGACCCTTTTGACCTATGTCACTTGCCTAGGTGGGGAGTTGAGTTCATAGTGATGTCAGATCCTTGGCTACTTCTCTATTGGTAAAGGGGACCTAGATCCTATATTTTTATGTCTGCAATCCTACCATATAGTAATGGTTCAAGATTTCAAAACCTAGGATGTGATTTCCCTCTCCATCCATGGCCATGGTGGTTCTCCGCTCTAGCCTTCCCCACTAAAAAATTGTTCGCTCTCAAAGCCTCACCACTCTCACAAGAAGCAGGGCCCAGGGATCATTCAATTCCTATATTGTGAAGTCTTCATCTCTCATGAACAATAATGGAGGTGCCTCAGGGGTGAGTTGTGACTACCTTGGGATGTGTTTATCATCCGCAAAGATGAGCACGTCATATCTTATGGAAGCATATTGTATTTGATTCTCGCCAATATAAAGGTCTTGGCCTTTGATGTTAGTAGAATGTGGAAACTTTAAATGAATATAGAGGGATAGTAATACGTTTTAGACTACTAGAGGACCTTTTAACTACTATTCCCAGTGAGCTTCTTGCTATGGTGTTGGATTTCAGTGCTACTGGTGGAGTATAGGGGGTGGTTGGTCATGGTGTGTGAGTGGGGGGAGGGCTTCAAGGTGTGGGTTCTAAAATATCAATAGTGGAAAGAATGAAAAGCAATGATTTGGGTTATCAAAGTTCCTCTGTTAATGTTCTTTGGGGTTTATATCACCTTATATAAGGAGTGAATCAACATGCGGTGTTTCAATATAGTGAATGGGACGTGTCAAGTGCTTAGAGCTGGGCCACCTAAACATTAGTATCTGATGGGCCTTCACTTCCAATATGATTTGGAACCCTACAGGCTATGATGTCGTGTTGGTTTTTATTTTTTTCATAAAAAAACAAGGATTTCAAGTGTAGTATGTACAGATGGTCTAAATCATTTTTGAGATTTTGAAAATTTGAATATCCATCCTTCTCATGATTTAACAGATATTCACAAAAATTTCAAACCCAATATATTATAATAAAATATTATTAAATCATTATTGTTTATATTTTTCTCATTATTGTTATTTTATTTCTTCTTTTTTATGCTGTCTTTTGAACCACATAGTTTCATTGTTGTTTCGAGGTATCTTAAAATTTTTATGGTATTAAGATTTTATAATTTTATTATTCATTATTTTTTTAATTTTTTTATTTCTTATTTTTTAACTTTGGTGTACAAAGGTTCATATGTGTCTTGATTTTATATTCTCATGTCCACTATTACATATAATTGTGGGAATAGAATAGTTCTATAAAAGGGAAACATTTTAACTAAAAAATGATAGAAGACTTTTTCTTACCTTAAAATATTTACATATAATCATATTTTATATTTAAAAAAATATAAACCATATAAAATGTGTATATATGTTTCACCATAATAAGAATTCAAGAATGATAAACCCTTTATAATCCACAAAGGAAAAAATAAGTGATTTGAAAGGTCTAAAACAACTCATTCCAAAAATTAGTGCATCTGGGATAGAAAATACCCAAACTCTAGACATGTATTATCCACACATAGATCGTAAGCAGTCACAAAACGCAATCAAAATGGAAGAAAGTAAAAAAAAAATAAGGCAAACAGCAAAGGAACATAGTAATTAATTTGGTTCAGAATAAGTCCTACTCCATAGGAAATTGAACAACTTCAATATAAGAGAAACAAGGGGTTTTATCGAAACAGGATTCTACAGTCACTCCAAAACAGAAGCTAAGAAAATTTTACCCTTGAAAATGAAATTTATTGTGAATGTGACACTACCAATCTATTTATATAAGATTTACATGGTAGAGAACAAGTCTAGTTGGTTCCATTTCCATATAAACTTTATGGAATACCAACTACTTTATCATGGCCACAACCAATAACCAGTTGATTACACTAACTAAATATATGCATTTGATGAACTATACAGGTGTCTAAAACTCTTTCTACCATGTCTACACTTTTAAAAGATACTAATTTCATTGGTTTAGTTCCGAATTTTGGTTCTATATTTCCACACCAACTGACTTCTCATCACACTTTTGGAAGTTTCCCCTTTCTAGGAGTTATAATACTTATCCAAAAAATAAATTCCCACACAAATATAAACAATCTCTAACTGGAGAATCATTTTAAAGGCTTTTCCAATGGGTATTCTAGGCCAATAGTCACCATGTTCTGAAATATCTCTTTATGTCCATTATTTCTTACATGATATCATGACCACCAAGTAATCCAAGCCCCCGCAACAATGTAGTACTATTCTAAGATTTCTTGAGTTATGACTCAACTCCTCATATCCATTGGATTTTGACTCGCACTCACCTTCCACAGTTCCAAAATTTTTACTTCTATAAGCTTTCAATTTAAGTGTTACTTTAGAAAAATGTGTTTGATCCATTAGTGAAACAATGGATTCTTTTCCAATTTAATCATACTTGAGATGTTACAGAAATTTTTTTTAATTTATTACCTTATTCTGCTTCCCTCTAACTATTCCTCAAACAAAACCAAATCTTTCCTGTATTTTGTAACCACAATGTTCTTTACTTTGGTGGGTGAAAATGATACTAAAGGTTGATGTATCGACATCTAGTACATGATAGTGCCTCCAAAAGTAAACACAAATCAATTGGTGATCTTCCATGAGTTTTTATTCCCAAGTTATCATATGAAAACCTTTTTAATACCTCATTCATTTAAAAATAGAGTTTCAAATCATCCAACCCTTTGAGATACTATAGGATCTGCTAAATATCCTCCCAGTGATCCTTTATTATATTCACCATGTGTTGGATCATAATACTTTATAATAGCTACAATAGGGGGTGAATTATAGTTAAAATTTTTAAACTAATACAAAACACAAATCATCTTAAGTAAAAAAGAATTTGAATAAAAGATCATCTGATGATCAGAGTAATAAAATTGGAACCAGAAATTGTCTAATATATTATAGTGTTATCGTTCTCACAGTCACACCAAGAAAACAATTAATATAAAGATAAGTATAAACTATCTTTATAGTGTATATTCACAGTAAAAAATAAACTTGAAACAACATGTAAAAAAATATTATATTATTAATAATGACTTACAAACTTTATAAAAGAATTTACTCTTTAAACTTAAGAGTTAAGAAAGTTAGATACTCTGACTTAAGGTATCCACAGTTTCAACACCTGCTATAAAGGCCAGTATTTCGTTACTAGGTAATCCATAGATGAGATGATTCAAATCTATTTCTTCCAATCCCTAAGAATCCCTCCATGTGATGATCAGCCTCTATCTTCCTATCCTCTAAAGCCCTCGATCTGTTGGATCGGATTCACCTATCTTCTTATCCTTAAAATCCCTCAATCTAACCTTGATCATAAATAGTGATTAAAAAATAAAATTATTCTAAAGAATTTATGATCGTCACTCAGATTCCTTTGAAATTAAACTCACTAGAAGATTAAAACAATTAGGAATGATATGTTCATGAAGATAAATATTCAGATGACTTGAGTTACAAATGAATCCGCTCCCAAATCTTCAAATGACCTTCTATTTATAGGCAATACCCCAACGATCATATTTCTAAGTTGGTTTCAATGGACTTGGATAGATTTCAATTGATATATCATAATGATATAGATCTTGAACTTGATATATAATCATTTAATTGTCCTTAATCGTTTAGTTAAGCACTATTAAAATTATTTTTTGAATTACTTCTGATAGATATAATTCTATATAATCCAATTATAAACTTTTTACAGTCCGATGGACTTTAATATTTTTTGTAAATTTGATAAACTAAACAAAGGTTAATATAACATATTGGTATAAATTTCATTATGATGGTTATGACTTTTATCATACTCATAGATAAGACATTAGTATAACGACTGGTCAGTAAAATAATTGTTCCTATGTATCGGACTCACCTTCAGTCTGATGGATATGATTTAATAATAAATTTTTATATTAGTTTTAAATTAGAACTATTTATATGTTCTGTATAAAAAGATGTTTTCTATAAAAACATAGTAAAACACTTGGCATATATAAAGTCAGTGAAATAGTTTTTTAAGAAATTGTTTTTGATTTCCAAAACTAAGGAAAAAAAAGTAGAATGTTTAAATTTCTACTAAAAAATATCCCCCTTTTTGGAAAGCACAAAACATGACACTTAAAATGGAAATATAATAACGTGAAATACTTACAACCCTTTATAACTTTAATAAATTCAAAGATATACTTCATATCTAAGTCCCCCTAATTTTATAAATTATTTATGATCCTATGGAAAGTTAATATATTTTTATTCTCTCCCTTAGTAAAAAACATTATTTATAAAGATGACTTCATTAGATAAGAACTCCCACTTAGTAAAAATATTTCTTTAGAAATATTACTTATTTATATAAGAACTCCCCCTTAAAAAATTTCTTCAATAATTATCCCCCGGTAATTATAACTTTAATTTTAAAAAAAAAACTCTCCCTTAGGAAACTCTCCCCATTTGTGACTTACTAAAAAGAATGGGGAAAGTATATAACTTCCTAAAATTTTTGAAAAGCATAACATAAAAAATAATTATATTTGAATTAACTATTAATCCAAGATATAAAAGAAATAACATTTATTGAAAATATATTGGAAGACATTCATACATATTATATATGGATAAAAAGTAATTCACATTTAACATTTATTTAAAAAATCCACAATTACATTAATAGTTCAAATAAAAATGTTCATTCATTCTTTAACAATTTTTTTATGATTGTCTCAATCTTATTAACATCACCATTATCATTATAAGATTATGTGATTGATGATTGAATCTTCGTGATTTTTTCCTCCATGAATGATTGCTTATAAACCTCTGGCTTCAGGGTTTCAACCTCTTCACTTTTCTTCTTATTATCTTCCTTTACAAGGAAAAACTCATATTCACATGATTAGAGTCTTATATTTTCTATTTCTATGTTGTGAAATTTTTCTTCCAAAACATTCACTTCCTTATCCAAATCATCTTCCATGTCTCTGAATTCTTCTATGAACATAAATATGTCTAAAACATATGTCGATAGCTTATCAAATGAATCAGAAAATTCTAGTGATAATTTATTCATTTCCAAAAACTGGTCCTCATGGTCTTTTAAATCATTGTCAACCTATCTCTCCCATATTACCATCTTGTTGAATGTATCTTTTGATCATTTGTTTTTATTTTGATGGTTTTCACTACTACTATATTTTGAGTAACTATCCCATTCCACATCTTCAATGATCCCGATTTTTTATTCATTAACCATTGAATTTTCTTTCACATGGACTTTATATTTGGAATGTATGGAATTTAATCACTCAATATTTTCAGATATATCCAAATATAGTCAATTTTTTTATGTTCCTCTATTATAGCTGAGTCCAATGAATTTGATTGCAATTATGAAACATGTTGTATGTACCGATGTATGTCTTCTTTTATTTTGACTAAACTCTTTTTCTAAAAACCTCTTCATATTCTGATACTTTTAAAATATCTACTTATTTATCTTACTCAGCCTTTGCAGATACTTTGGTTTGAGATTTTTGGTCTTCTTATTTGTCTTTAGATGATGACATTTCTTTTTATGAATTTTATAATTTCATGTCCTTATCAGATTGGGAAGGTAAAGGATTGAATATTAATATGACTCCAATATACTTTTATTTTACTTTATCTCTTCCTCATATATTTTTTCTTCTTCTACTAATACTTCTTCATCTTCTTATTACTCTTCTTCTCTTTCATCTATTTCTTATTCTTTTTTCACTAATTCCTTTTCTTGTTGCCATGTATTTTTCAGAACACCTTTAACAACATTTTTAAGAACCATTTTTTGCCTTCTCAAAAAAATTATGAACTTTTACTAGGATCTATTATATAACTTCTTCTAAAACCTATTTACCTTTCCCCTTGTCATCAAATTTTAGAATAACTGAAGAAACTAATAAAGTTTCAATAATTTTGAAACCAAAATCTAGAATAATTTTATTGGTATGAAGAACTATTCTGGACTATTGAGCTAACTACACCACTGATAAAGGAGATGCTGATAGAATTGGATTCTCTGAATTTTTTTGACATCCTTCATCAAAATTTCTACCATATTTTCCTCTCATAATTTTTTTTTATATTTTTGGTATATTTATCTCATCAGTCATATGAATGTTATGTTCTTTAACCTCAACCTTTTCAAGGCCAAATTTAGGATCCCCAGGTTTCTTCTGGGCCCCATGTTCTATGAGTTTCTTGAACTCATCATCTGACATTTTTTTAGTTTCTTTTTCTTTTATGGGGGTGAGGATTCTACTTTTCCTTTTATCCTTAACAAATTATTTATACTTTTTAGGACCTACATAAAATTAATTTATAACCACTTTATTAGTAAACTTCTTCAACTTTTTATCAAAAAATAGACATCATCCTTGACATTTTCTCTTCAGCAATTAGGGAAATATTTTCCCTCATAGGGTAAGTCTGATTCTTTATCCTGAAAAGTTTCATGCAATTAACTAATAATATATTTATAAATAATATAAACATTAAAACCTTTGATTTCATAGAATCTTTCTTTATTTACTCCACTATAATGAAAACAAATTTCACAAGGTTGATCTGCCTCATATTCATATAATAATATAAAAAAATATTTTTGATACATTGAGGGTATCCCTATTACACTTTTTCATTATTAGATGACCCTTTATCCACAAATTGATGACCCTTTCATTCGGTGTGAGGTGTAAAACCTTTATGACTTTCTCAAAAGATGTAAATAAATAATCTTCAGCCTTTAACTTTATGAAACTCCCAAGTTTTTCAAGAAATTTGTGGGAAGGAAGATATGATTTACCCTCAAAAGGTACTCCCACTAATTCTACTACTTGATGATATAAAATTTTATAATTATTAGAAAACAAAGTGAAATCCACTTCTTCCTATTCATATTTAGAAATAAATTCAACTGAATAATAAAATTCTCTAACAATTTTAGGGTGATATAATTAAATGTTTTCTTTATGAACACAAATATCTTCCCAACAGAGAAAATTGATAATTCTTTTAGTAAATAATTTTATTTATCATACCCTGTTTTCTCGACTAGTCATTCTCTGACAACTTCTATTTTTGATAAGACTTCAATTATTTTCATCGTGCTAAGAGAATTACCGATGATCTTATGAATGGAAAAAATAAGAATGAGAACTTAAAGGGGTGACCATAATCAAGATATAATGTGTAAAAAACTGATGTGGGATATACGATGACCCACCTTTGAATAGAAATGGGAGGTAATGGTTTGTATTCCATATAAATCAACGGTTGAGATTGAATATATTTTTATGATATGATGATCGATATTTAATTTAAGAAAGAAGTATTGTTCACTGAGGGGTCCTTTGGGCCAAAAAATGAGCTTTCAAGCCTTGTATTCAAGCCTCTTGGCCTTGGGCCTTCGAGCTATGTAATGGGTCCCCATCTACCCAATCTAAAGAGGTCTTTGCTTTAATAATAAATTGAGGCTTTGGCCACAAATTTTTTTAATTAAAGAATGTTTTTAAATATAAATCTAAACTCTTAAGTTCTTTTTAAGAAAACCATTTATCAGAGTGAGAAAAAATCTGAATAGAAAAAATTATAAGTTTGATAAAAAAATAATATTTTTAAAAAGAATATATACAACAACATTTATAATATAAAGTAATGAATAAGTGAGAAACAAAAAAGAAAAGTACCTTTCAAAGTAGAAATGTTTCATCGGTATGAGTAACACGTTCTTCTTGGTTTTTTATAAATGGGACGGATTATGATAAATTTTAAAACAAACATATTATCCAGAAAAATTTTAATAAAGTTTTTTATTTTTGTAAAATTTTTACTTTCAAGAGGCTTTTATAAAACATTTTTGTTCCAAAGAGTATGAAAATACTGACTCTGAAGATTTTTATAATAAATATAAAGCCTATAAAGTTAATATGATAAAAAAATTAGAATTTTAACAAAACATTTATAAAACAAAATTATTTTTAAAAAATAAAAAGTTTTGGAAAAACTAAACGTTTTAGAAAAGTTAAATTTTTTGAAAAAAAAAATGTTTTAGATAAAAAAGGTTTTAGAAAAACATAAAATATGTACTCCCCATTTGAAAAGGATTTCATTAATGTAAGAAGATTAGTAAACAAGAATTATATAAGAGTAATCATTTGATATTGATCATTCCTTGATTCTATTTAATGTATTCAAATATATCATAGCTAAGGGGTCTTGTAGAAAAATCAGTAAGTTATTCTTGTGTTCTGATGAATTGTAGAATGATATATCATTTTTGTGTGTTATCCAAAATTAAATGGTGTCTTATGTCTATGATCTTATCTCATGAGTGATGTATTGGGTTTTCAATTAAGGAAATAGAACTTGTGTTATCACAAAAAAATAGTTTTAGTAAAACTCATTCCATAGTCTGTGAGGGTATGTAGCATCCACAACACTTGAGAACAACAAATTCCAAATTCCACATATTCGACATTAGTAGTGTAAAGTGATACTAAGTGAAATTTCTTACAAAACTAAGTAACTAAAGAATATATTAATAAATTAAATGTTCCCAATGTACTTTTTATATCCATTTTAGAACCACCAATGTTATCTTATGAAAAAAACTCAAAAATAATTTCTAGAAGAATAGAATAATGCTAAATACATAATTTCATTAAGGTAATGAAAAATTCATTTAAAAGCATTAATATTTAATTTTTTGGATTGGATTTATATCTAGAACATAATCATACTGAACACATTAATTATAGATGACTATCTATTAAGTAAATTAAACTTCTAATAAAACCTCTAAAAGTATTTTGATCAACTGGTTTCCCAGTTTCATCAAGAACTAAAGTATTTGAGGTTCTGGTAGGAGTACTAAAACTTTTAGTGTTTTTAGACCTGAATTTATTAAGAAGATATTTTATGTAATTATGTTGAGTTATAGAAGTTCCTTCTAGTTTTATTGAAATTTGAAACATTAAAAAGTATGTTAACTCACCCATAATACTCATTTAAAACTCATATTTCATAAGATCTATAAAAGAATATGTTAAATTTTTTTATTTGATCCAAATATAATGTCATAAACATATATTTTTACAATAATAATATTTTTGTTAAATTATTTTATAGAAATTATTGGATTCATAGCTCCCTTAATAAAATTGTTTTGTAATAAAAATCTAGTTAATCTATCATATCAAGATCGAGGGGTTGTTTTATATCCATATAGTGACTTGGAAAGTTTATAAACTTGTTTTGGATGTTATTTATTTTCAAAAATAGGTGGTTGTTCTATATAAACTTCTTTCTAAACATATCCATTAAGAAAAGAATACTTCACATCCATTTTAAATAGTTTCAAATTTAAGAATGTTGCATAAGCTAAAAGTATATTGATAGCCTCAAGTCTTGATATTGGAGCATAATTTTATTCATAGTCAAATCCCACTTATTGATTATAAACTTTAGAAACAAGTATAGATTTATTTCTAACTATTATACCATTTTCATCATATTTATTTTGAAATACCCATTTTACTCCAATTATAGAAGTATATTTAGTTCATTCAACTAAAGTCCAGACTTGGTTATTTTTGAACTCATTGATTTCATCCTAAATTTATTTTTTTCAATCCTCATAACCTAAATCCTTATTGGGATTCTTAGGTTCAAATTGTTATAATAATTCTAGATATTTAATCTCATTACTCAAAAAACTTCTAGTCCTAACTGGTTGATCTACATCACCAATGATATAATTACTAGGATTGTTCCTAAGAAACAACTTACCTATAGGGTTTCCAAAACTCTATTCTTCAATAATAGTTTGAAAATATTATTAATGAATAACTTTAGAAACATATTCTTCAGTTTTTTTTTCTCATGAAAAGAAATTTCTGACCTAGGTTGAAAATAAGATTTAGAAATAACATCAGAAGATGTAGGTTGGGGTTATTTGAAAACAAATGGATATGTTTCCTCAAATTTAATATGTACTATTTCCCAAATAGTAATTGTGTTTTTATTAAAAAAATTATAATACTTACTATCTATAGTTATACCAAAAAATATTCCTTCATTATATTTTATAGTTAATTTATGTAAGTTGTCTTTAGTATTCAAGATGAAAACTTTGAATCCAAAAACTTTGAAGTGAGAAAATTTTAGTTTCCTTCTAGTCCACAACACATAAAGGGTTTTTATTAATAAAATTTCTAATTAAAACTCAATTTATAGTATAATTGGTTTTAATTAATACTTCATCCAAATAAAATTAACAACTGATTATATTCAATCATTTTGGTTCTAGTAATATCTTGAATAACTCTATTTCTTACTTCAACTACATCGTTTTGGTGTGGATTTCTAGATTCCAAAAAGTTATGGATAATACCTTTATTATTAAAAAAGTTTCAAAATTATAATTTTAAAATTCTCCACCATGATCACCACAAATAATTATCAAATAGAGGTTTTTATAAATTTTTAATCTACCTACAAAAGTTTTAAAATAATTTAAGGCTTCATATTTCCTTGTTAGAAAATATACCCAAATATATCTTGTTAGTTTTGGATGTAGTGGAAGCATGTGGTGGTGGGAGATATATTAAAATTTATTTTAATAATCACTTCCCTAAACTAAGAGTTAGGATCTTTCATGTCAAAATTATAATTAATTTATTTAATATCTAAAGAAATAAATACATAGGCTTTAGAGATTTATTTTTTAATGATTTTTTATCATCCAAAATGGGCCTTCTGGATTTTATTCATTGTGATTACAAGGATACAATGGTATAATCCCTATAGCTATGATCCACACATTATTAAATAGTCTCTGAGAAATGCCACTCATTCTCTGGGTGCTAGCATAGCAAATCGAATGTCTTCTATTGTTCATTCTTGATTGATCGTTCTTCGATCTTGAAGAAATTATCTCTTGGGTTTATCATTCTTGAGAGGGAGAGAGGAGGAGGAGTTGAGAGATAATTCATTGTGTGCAACAATTCTCTATTCCCAAACTTGAAATTGGTTTTGAATGAATTACACAATAGATGTAGTCATCTATTTATAGAGCTGGGATTTCAGTTACAAAATTTAATTGCATAACATCCATTAATTATAATTTTAACCATTAATGAAATATCACGCCACATAATAATAATAATAATAATATTATTTTTTGGTGCTCCAACTTACTTAAAATGGATAAATAATATTTATTGACTCATAAATAATTACTTTATCACCAGACATGGTCTTGGTCCATTCAAAATTCACTTGTATTTATTGAACACTCAAATAAATATTTTATTCACAAACTAGTAAATAAATATTTATTCAATATTCAATAAAATAAATAAATATATATATATTATTCAAAATCTGGTGAATAAATATTTATTTAATTTTTGTGATCAATATAACTTAAATAAAATTATTCCTTGGTCTTGAAAATAAAATCTATTACATTAATTAAATTCAAATAGAATTTAATCGAGTCCACTAGAAACACTAGTGTGTGACCCTCTAGGATTATTTCTCGTTGGAATTTAGTGGGATTGCCTAATGTCCAAGATTACTGTCTAGCAATGAGTCAAGGCACCCAAGAGAAAGAATTTAATGTCATAATTACGAAAACTACATATGAATTCTCACTATGTAATTTAATCACTTTGTCATATAGTCTCATCTATATGGATGCATGACGATGACATCAACCTATTTGCTTGATACATCATTCTTTGACTATATGAAATAAACTCACTGTTACAACATGGAAATGGAATTTAGGGTGATGGTTCTATTTCAATCAATGTTTTGAGATCCAACTTCCATAAATATGGAAGGTAAAAATACTTTCTTGTCTTATACATTAATATCATGTCATTCATGATGCACCCAACGTACCCTACTTCCCAAAAACATATTTCCTAATGGTTTTGGTTAGAAATTATATGTGTGTGAGTCATGACATGCATTAATTATAATCTTAAAGTCTAAGAACAATTACATATGCTTGCAGATAGAAATATCCAATAACACCAAAACATGCAGAATTCCAACTAGCGGGTCTGTTCTAATAATCTCCTATCTTGGAGATTACCAAGTGAAAACTTCATGAGAAGAAGTCTCATCTACTTATGAGTACTCACACCTGAAGATCTATATACTATGGGTACCATCATAGTATGTTATCCAACCGTGAAACTATATTAAGAATATTGTCATAGTACTTCAAGGTTCTCATCATAATGGGGAACTATTATCACTTTATCAATGAGAAAAATATTATAGGTTATTATTATATTATGGTCATGTAGAATAATGAACTATATGTAATAATGTGTTTAATTTGATATTTAATACATCAAATATTCATGTAATCAAAGTAAAAATAGTTGGTTCTAGGACACCAACTCTAACAAACTCTCACTTTGACAATATCCAACTACCTATGACTTTCAGTCTGCTATAAATCTCATGATAATCATGTTTTTGCATAGTCAAGTCTTTAGTCAAGGGGTCATCCATGTTGTATTCCTTGTATATACTTTTCATTGCAACTTCACCACTCTGATAAAAATCCCTCAAGAGATGATACTTCCAAAGTATGTGCTTCATCTGTGGATGTGACCTTGGATCTTTTGTGAGAGCCACTGTTATAGTATTATCACAATAGAGTGTGATAAGATCTTTACTTCTAGGTACCACATCAATATTTTGGATGAAATTGCACATCCAAACTATTTCTTTAGCTTCCTCCGAAGTTTTCAATAAACTTGGAATCTACTATAGAATCTATAACCATAGCCTTCTTTGATATTTTATAGCTCACAACACCTCTATTCAAAGTGAAGATGTATCTCGTTTGTGACTTTATGTCTTCTTGATTAGTCTTGGAACTAGAATATTCATATCATATGATGACTAGTTCCTCATCTCCACTATAAACCAAGAAAATATCCTTAGTATGCCTCAGATACTTAAGGATAGTCTTGACTCCCATCCAATGGAGGTTACCTAGATCATCTTTATATCTACCTACCATACTTAATGCATAGGTGAAATCTAGACTAGTACATAGAATAACATACATGAATGACCCAATCGCTGATGTGTATGGAATCCTTTCCATTCCATTTCTTTACTCATGAGTCTGAGGACACATTTCTTGTAAATATGAATGCCTTTTGACAGTGGCAATAATACCCTCTTGGATTTTTCCATACTGAATCTCTTCAGTATCTTGTCAATGTATGTACTGTGACTTAGTCCAAGAAAACTCTGGGATATATTACGATGGATCTTAATCCTAAAAATATATGTTTCCTCTCCCAAGTCTATCATAGAAAACTATTTATTCAATCGTGCCTTAATAGACAATAATATTGGTATTTCATTTCCAATAAGTAATATTCCATCATCATATACTATTAAGAAAATGACTACACTCCCACTAAATAATTTGTAGACACAAGGCTCACATTCATTCTTTAAAAAACAAAATTTCATTATGTCTTCATCAAAATGAATTTTCAATGACCTAGATGCTTTATTTAATCTATAAAAGTATTTTCGAAACTTGAATATCTTATTGGCATCCTTTGGAGTCCCAAACCATTCAGGTTGGGTCATATAAACATCTTCCTGAAGGTTCTTGTTAAGGAAGGCTATTTTGACATCCATTTTCCAAATATCATAGTCATGGTAAGATTCAATGACAAGTAGAATTATAATGGATTTCATAATTTCACCTGGTGAAAAGGTTTCATCGTAGTTAATACCTTGATATTTTTTAAACCCTTTTACAAACAGTTGAACCTTATAGGTATTATCTTGTCCTTCCATGTCTAGTTTCTTCTTGAATACCCATTTTCAACCAACAAGATTTACATCAAATGGAGGATCTACCAAAATCCAGACTTGGTTTTGGTACATGGAATCCATTTCAGAATTCATGGCTTTTTTCCACTTCTGAACATCTTTTCTACTTGATACTTCCTTGTAGGTTAGACGATCATTATTATCAAATAATAATGAGTTTCTATCCTCAATAACTAGAAAAAAAAATACCATACAAGTTCTTTAAACTCTCTTATACTCCAAAACAGTTCTTGTGTCTCTGGAATAGTTTCTTCTTTCATGGGGCTTTGTGGAATCTGATACTTTACTAACTCTTGTGTTACTTGAGCCTCGACTTAATCAAATTTTATCTCAATCACACTATCTATTTTGGAGATGTGCTCCCTCTCAAATAATATAGCATTTATTTCCACCATAAACCTTTTTTGTGAAGGGTTTTATTGGTAATATCTTCTTGTTTACTTGGGGTTTTCTATAAAGGTACACTTTGTGCCTCGGGGTGCAATTTTTTTACCTGGAGAGGCATTAACAAACACTTTACTTCCCCACACATGTAAATTTGATCACGTGGATTTTCTTCCACTCTAAAATTTGTATGGAATCCCATTTACCGATTTAGTTAATACTTGATTTAGTATGTGTACTGCTATTTGTAAGGCATATTCTCAACAGGATAATAAAAGACTTCCATGACTCATCATTAATCTCACCATGTCCAACAAGGTATGGTTCCTCCTTTCACATACAATATTCCACAAAGGCATGTAAGGAGGAGTGAGTTGGGATAGGATCCAAAAACCCCTTAAGTAATAAATGAATTCATGATTAAGATATTCCCCCTTGATCTGAAGGGATATTCTTAATCTTCCTTCCAAGTTGGTTCTCAACTTCATTCTTGTATTCCATTAATTTATCAAAATAATCTGTCTTATACCACATCGATTAAATTTTTCTATATCTACTAAAATCATCAGTAAAAATTATGAAGTATGAGTACCCACCCCTTGATTCAACAGGAAATGGTGTACACACATCAGTATGAACTAATTCAAAAATATCATTAGACCTTTCACCTTTCCCACTAAATGTGGCTTTATTTATTTTTCCTTATAAACAAGCATGACATACACCTAGTGGTTTAGTTTAAAAGAATCTACATATCCATCTTGATGTAATTGTTTCAAGAGTTTTTCATTTACATAACCTAGTATGTGATACCAAAGTAGGGTGTGGTATGAGTCATGTGAAGTAACTTCGTTATTGATTATCATTACATGTTTCATGTAATCCAACATTTAAAGACTGTTATGTAAATGTTCCTTACCATAACAAATGTTATCTTTATAAAATAAGTAACATTTATTTCAAATTTTTAAAATGAATCCATCTATATCTAGTATAGATATAGAAATAATGTTTTTAGTAACTAAAGGGACATAATAACAACCCTTTAAAACCAAGATCATTCTGGTCGGCAATGTGAGGGGGTAGTACACGATAGCTACAACAACAACTTTAACTCTATTGAATGATCATAAATCTACCTCCCCATGGTAAATTTTTTTGAATCTACTTGGTTCCTAAATTTTAATACATATGTGAGCACCACCAGCTATATCTAATACCCAATTTGTAGAAATAGATAAATTTCACTTGATAATAAATGCACCTGAAGCTTCCCCTTTCTTCTCAAACTAGGTGCATTTTTTCTTCCAATATCCCTTCTTTCCGTATGCGAAATAGACAACATCATGTTCTCTTTATTTCCCTTTAATCTTCTTCTTCTTGGAAGAGCGTGAAAATATTTGGGCTTAAAAATATTTTCTTTCCCTTTATGTTTGTTCACTATAAGGATAGAAGGAGTTTCTCACTTCATATATTTATTTACTTGGAGAAGTATGATAAGAAGATCTGGCATATACTTCTCAATGTTTTTAATATTAAAATTCACAAAAAAATCTAGAGAAGCTCTAAGGGGGTGATCCCAAAATGAGATCATTGTCTAGTTATTCAGAGAGTTTAAACCCTAGAGCCTCTAGGAGATCAATGTATCCAATGATCTTTACTACATGAGGCCCAGCTGGGGAACCCTCTCCAGTATTACTCTGAAAGAGCGCCTTGTAAATCTCAAACGGTTCCTGTCTAGATCTCTCCTGGTAATGACCATAGAGGTGCTCAAGCATGCTATGTGCATCCGTGTTTTCATGAAAATTCATGAGTTCACAAGACATAGATGAAAGCTTAAAACATTGAATGTCAATCATGCAATTCATATGTTCTTCACTCACTAGGAACTCCTCATAACTTGCCTCTTGAGTAGGTAGATCAGGCATTGAGCATTCAGGAATGTAAGATTTTCGTTCATGGTGTAGAACAACTCGAAGACATATAAACCACTCATGGAAGTTACTACCAGTGAGGAGATTGTCTTCATCCAATATTAATCATAGGTATAGTGATCTTGTAATTTTATTCTAGAATTAAAAGGGAAGATTATTAGTACTTTTCTTGATTAAAAATTTTGTGAGAAATAATTAATTGATTTTATTAAATCTATCACTATTTTATCATGTCCAAATATCCCTCACCATTGAACTTGGAATATATAGTTTCTAGAAAATTATAGTGGTAAGCATCCATATTTCTCTTTGCATAACCCCAACAAGGGTTGGTCAAGCTATTTTAAAGATATTTAGGTAGGCATGTTTTTGCTAACTACAGGCTTGCAGCTCCTTGATCCGTTGAATGGACTCCCTAATCCAGAAATCCTAACTTGGATTTTCTCAACAATTGCCTCCAAATTACACCAAGTCTAGCAAGGGATACTCCTATTTATGTAAAATGGTTAATTCCACCTAAAACTTTCATAAGAAATCCCCTTATAAAAGTAATTTTCCTAACAATGGTTGGTAAAACACATAGTTCTATTGAGTTTTGTTCCTAATCAAATAACGGAAGGCATAGTCTGACTGAATATTAGATCAAGGGATTATATTTTATTATGCATAAATTTTTATATTGTTTTATCCTTTACATGCCTTGTTAATATTTAAGTGGATTTTTACTTAATTAAGTAACCGTGTTTGGATAAAACATTTATGCATAATCAATTTTATTTAAATTCTCTCTTTTCATATTAATTCATTAATTTATGTGATCATGGTATTGCATCAATAAATGTAATTTTTTTAGAAATGTTTGAGGTGAAAAGTCCCCTATTATTAAAAATAAAGTCATACAAGAAGTAAAGATAGTAGAGAAAACACAACAATGCAAGTCAAAAAAAATGATATCAGCGCACTCGTGAGTGAGTGTTCATACTGTGATGAGATGTCTGAGCACCCCTGGCACATGGATGTATCCCCCTCCGCCCAGCCTTTTCCTGCATCCAGGGACCTCCACCATCATCCGGGAACTCAGAAGGTACATCAATTTTCACATGCTTAACTCCATCCCAATCTTCCATTGTTTTCTTATCTTCATCACTACTGGAAAATGCAAGCAATTCAAAAAAATTATAGGTACTCACCTTTTTCATAACATTTTGAATTTGAGATTGAGGGGTGACACAACTTGGTGGAGGATCTGTAGATCCTACCACATTGTCATTTTTTATTCTTTTCAATCTAGGTGAGTCCGCATGCATTTCAGAAGAGGAGGCTTGGATAGATTCCTTCAATTGACTGGTCTGTTCATGATTCCCAGTTAGAGTGGGTTTATGGCATAATCTATGGGTAATCATAGCATCATATGCATTAGCCTCTTTAGGTGGAGAAAAGGATAGAACAAAAATGATTGTATTTTTATAGTCCTTAGCATGCAATAGTGAATTATTTCCATCATAAACCATAGTTGGAAGACCATGAGATTAATTGTATTTGACATGGGCTCTAAGATTACCTTCCAGAGGGGAGACCTCCACATTAGTGTTGTTGGGAGCTGTAGAAACAGATGTTTCTCTATATGATGTAAATAGAATAGTGTATTTGAGATTTAAGGCCTGGGGTTGTACCTTTTTATTTTCCTTTTCCAATGTATAGTTACCATCATTCACCTACTTCCTATCCTTAGATTTCCTTGAGATAGGAAGATTCATCTTTTCCTTGCCTCTTCTACTTTTGGCATTGACCAAAATTTGTTCTTGCTTTAGGAAAGAGTTTACATCTTCTTGAGCAGCAATTTACAGAGCATCAAGGCTATCAATTGATTCATTATCATCTTCATCTTTGAGACCCCTTATCAATATATCTTTGAATGAGGCTCCATTATCTTCTACAACGGAACTGTCATTAACGGATAGGTGAATATCATCCCCCAGATCTTTCCAGGATAAGAGAACTCTCTTTTTTTGTATAAGAACTTTTCTTGATAGGTTCCACAGAACATCCCTTTTTGGTATTAAGTTCTTCATCAATAGACTATTGAGATTTTTCATCAGACTCAACCTTCTTTCCATCAGACTCCTTTAGAAGGTCAATACCAATGACAATAGATTTCGTATTCTGCTCTGTGCTTTGTGATCTACCTTGTTTAAGTGGCTTCCTACAGCGTTGTAGGTCATGCCCTTTAAGTTGGAAGTTGTCACAAATAATGTTTCATCTACATGCAGATTATTCATGACCAATTACTTGACATGGAATGAAAAAATCAGGACTATTTTCATATTCAATTTAAAGAAAAATATCATCCTGTTGAGTAGATAAAATCACCTTATCTATTAAATTAGTACTAAGATCAACCTCTACAAGGACTCAAGCAAAGTGACCATAACTTACTGATTCTATAACTTGATCCATTCTAATCGGAATCCCAATGGCGGATGCAATATTGAATAAAATATCAGCATGCCATAAAACCCAGTTAAGACCATGTATTTTTATTCATATTTGCGCATTGGTATCCTTAAAATCAGGCAAATCGAAGTTCAATTTCCATTCATGAAGTCTAAGCGTACCTGGCCTGAGATTGATGGAACTAATACTCCAAGCTCTCCCTTTGAGCTCTAAAGAAGGAAATAGGATATGAAAAAGTCCTCGACTGAGGGACATGCATTTGAATTCGTTGAATCCCCAAATATCATCCAACTGAGAGATAAGATCATATGTTCACCAGGGTTTCATACCATTCATTACGGAGATTCGAGCGATAAATGAATGCTTGAACAGATCAATTCGAGTTGATATTGCATCCTCAGAGGTCGAAACATGCGCTATTGACCCTTTCTAAATTATTCTATGTGGCGCGCTAATTGTAAGAGGTATGAAGGATCTCCCAAAGAAACTCTTGAAGGAGGCTAGGTTATTCAGAGCATCATGGTCTTTCTTTTTCTCCTCTAAATCCAAACTAATCTGGTTTGCGACGGTGGTTTCTTCTCTTGCTCCTCCATCATTGATACATGTTCATCCATTAATAAATATAATTTTAATGCATTAGATAATATATAATTAATTAATTAAATGATTTGATCATGATCTTATCTAATGGTTGATTTAATGAGTGGGCATTAAATCAACCTATGGAATAGGGGAAATAACTCCTTATGTCGGACTTGGCATGAGATATAGCATTCCACATGTCTACTTATTTATCAACAAGGTGGCATCATTACGGTTTAGTCTTGAACCGTCCCCCATGCCTTGGGATGCTCCATTAATTACAAATATTTATTACTCACTTGCAGGTGAGGGGAACCAAATGATTGGTTAAAGGGAATTACATAAATATCCTTGGACACATAGGTCCTACATAATAATGGAGGGAGGGAGAACTCACAAGACATCTTTTAATTTAATATTAAATAATTTAAAAACCATGCAATAAATTTAATTAAATAAAATCCAACTCATACATAGGTCTTGGTCAATCTCATGAACAGTAACACATCCAACAAATACACAGAGGTAAATGGATAGCATTCATTTTATTATTATTATTTTTTATTTAAGATAAACACACTTGTATTAATTAATTAATTAATTCTATTTCATTTTAATGATGATCTAATTTTATTTGGATACACCCATAATTAATGGTGTTCTTAGAAAATAAACGGTATAAAAAATAATGACATATTAATTACAATAAATTAATTGATAATATAAAATTATTTAAAACAATTACTAAATTTTCAAACACCCAATGATGTACTAATCAATAAAATAAGGTTTTAATGCTGCAATATCGAATTTAATGTAAATTTAATTTTTTTTTCATTAACAAGAGACTACACAGCATGTACATATAGTTACATGCCATGTACCTTGGTTGTCGTGTATCCAAGTCACATGCCTGGGGTTTTGGTGTATTGACTTGGCCAGACAACATGTTGTGTACATGCCAATTACGCACCTAGTATCTAGTTATTGTGTTCCAGATTGGCATGTTCAATACGTGATGTGTAATAAAAGATCTACATGTGATTAATTACTCAGTGCGTCTAGATACATTGTGCATGGTTTATACAGGATGTGCTTCAGCCTCACGTCGTAGTTTTACTAGCCAATGATTTTCCACTACTTGATGGCATCTCTGGTTATTCTACATTTGTTCTTAAGCCTTTAATAAAATGAAAAACTGAAAAAAATTTATTAATATATTGATAACATGTTAATTCAAATCAGATTAAAGAATGAATAACATGAAGAAGAATAACTATCTACAATTTTACATAGATCAATAATCAAATAAATAGTAATAAATTTAAATGTGACCGCTCGGATACCACGTGTTGGTTCCGGGTGTAGTGGAAGCATGCGGTGGTGGGTGGTATACTAAAATTTATTTTAATAATAATTACCCAAAACCTTCTTGCACATCAAATTTATATTTTAATTTATTTAATATCTGAAGAAATAAATACCTGGGATTAGGAACTTTCTTCATTGATGATTATTGATCATCTAAAATGGACCTTATGGATTGAATTCATTGTACTTACAAGGATCCAAGGTTAGAATCCCTCTAGTGGTGATCCACACATTCTTCAATGGTCTCTGAGAAAAACCACTTTTTCTCTGGGTGCTAGTGTGGTGAATCGAATGTCTTGCATTGTTCATTATTGATCGCTCATTATTCGGTCCTGAAGAAATTCTCTCTTGGTTTTCTTATTCTTGAGAGGGAGATAGGAGGAGGAGTAATGATAGAATTCATTGTGTGCAACAATTATCTATTCCCAAACCTGGAATTGGTTTTGAATGAATTACAAAATAGATGTAACTATCTATTTTCAGTGCTGGGATTTCAGTTAAAAAATATAATTACATAATAGCCATTAAATATAATTATAACCATTAATTAAATCTCATGCCACATAATAATAATAGCAATATTATAATTTTTTGGTGCGCCAACTTGTGTAAAATGGATAAATAATATTTACCAACTCGTAAATAATTATTTTATCACCAGACACGGTCTTGGACCGTTCAAACTCCTCTTGTATTTATTCAACACCCGAATAAATATTTTATTCACTCAAATAAATATTTTATTCACAAACTAGTAAATAAATATTTATTAAATATTCAATAAAATAAATATATATATATTTTCAAAATCCAATGAATAAATATTTATTTAATTTATGTGATCAATATAAATTAAATAAAATCATTACTCAATCTTGATAATAATAATTATTTATTTAATCAAATTCAAATATAATTTAATCGAGACCACTAGAAACACATAGTGTATGAACCTCTAGGATTATTTATCATTGGAATTACTCATACTTTCCTAAAGTCTGAGATTTCTATCTAACAGTGGTTCAAGGAACCCAAGAGAAAGAACTTAAAGTTGCATTGATGACAACTACATATGAACACTCACTCTGTAATATAATCCCTTTATCACATAATCTCATCATGTTGTTTGCATGACAGTGTCATCAACCTATATGGTTGATACATCATTCTTCAACTATGTGAAATAAACTCACTATTAAACCATGTCCATAGAATTTAGGGTGACGGTTTTTTTTCAATCAAAGGGTCGAGATATCAACTTCAATAAATATAGAAGGGAAATTTTTTTTCTTGATTTAGCCATTAATAATATGTCATTCATGATGCACCCAATGTACCCTACTTCCCACCAGCATATGTCGTGATGGTTTTCATTAGAAAATCTAAGTGTGATAGTCATGAAATGAATTAATGATAATATTAAAGTATAAGGACCATTAAGCATGATCATAGATAGGAATATCTGATGACACCAAAACATGAGGAATTCCTACTGGTAGGTTTGTGCTAATAATCTCCCAACTTGGAGATTACTAAGTCCAATCTTCATGATAAGAATTATCATCTTCTTACGAGTACTCACACATGATGGTCTATATACTATGTGTCCCATAATAGTATGTTATCCAACCATGGAACTATATTAAGAATATTTTCATGGCACTTCAAGGTTCTCATTATAGTAGGGAACTACTATGACCTTATTAATGAGACAAATACTCTAGAACATTATTAAATTATGGTCATGCAGAACAATGAAAAGTATGTAATAATATATTTAATTTAATATTTAAAACAGAAAATATTCATGTAATAAAAGTAAAAATAATGGGTTCTAGGTCACCTACTCTATCATATCTAGTGTAATCATCAACTAAAATGTATACATAGTATTTTCCACCAATACTTTCAGTTTGTGTAGGACCAAATAAGTCCATGTGCACTAACTATAAATCATTATAAGTTGAGACTTCACTAATAGATTTAAAACATGACTTAAGTTTCTTACTATATTGACATGGGTCGCATACTTTTAAAATATCAAACCTAAGTTCTGGTATATCCTTAACGATTCCTTTCTTAGAAAATATAGCTAATGTTAAAAGGTTAAATTTTCCTAACCTTCTATGAAATAACCATGATTGATCTTCCATTTCACTAAGGTAAGGTATATATTGTCTCTTAAGGTATTATAATATTAAACTGTAAATATTCTCATGTTAATTGTAAAAAATAACAAACTCATCTTTAAAAGTATGAACTGTATATTTATCATTCCGAAATTTCACAAGATAACCTTCATCGCATAATTATATTATGATTATAAGGTTGTGATTTAGTCCTGTAACAAATAAAACATTTGAAATTAAATCTTTTCCAAGAATAATAATGTTACTTATACCAATAATCTCTCTTTGGTCATTATCTTTGAAACTCGCTTTGCAAGCTTTCATCATTAAGATATTCTTAAAGAAATATTTGTTGATAGTAATATGTCTGGAGAAACCACTATCTATATACCAAATGTTTTTTTGTTGGTACTTTCTCTATTTTCTTGAAAACAAAAGGAAATATTTTTTTTGGAACCCAAACCTTCTTGGGTCAGGTATTATCAGAAAATAAAATTTTTGGTAACCATATTTACCAACATTACTATTTTGAGAAAATGAAATTTATTTTAAAAATATGCTTTATGAAATCCTAAAGACTGAACATTGTTTATATAATATTCATTCCTAAAATGTCCATCAGTTTTTAATTTTCTGCAAAATGAAGAAATTTATGGAACAAAATAGTTATTAATAAAAATAGATTTATTATTAGAAAATCTCTTTTTGGAAATATCACTATGAGGTATAATTTGTTTAAACATTTTTTTAAAGTTTTCCTTCCCATTAATAAAAATATATAAATGTTTCATCAATATTGAAATCACATACATTAGTTTAACAACTAAAATTTTTTCCTCAGTATTATTAAAAATACAAATAAATTTCACAAAATTATTTTGGAAAAAAATTAGAAATATATTTTCTAAGATATTTAGTAAAACTGTATTTTTAAAATTTTGATTTATAAATATATATAGAAATATTTAATATTTATTTTATTAAAGTAGTTATCCTTGAATTTTCCTTTGCATACTTGGACATTATCAAGTTTTTTATAAATTTTACAATTTTTATTTTCAAGAAGTCTAGAAAACCTAGATAATTATTAAAAACTATGTAAAGTATTATATTCCTCATTTGATAATATTATTCATCATAATAATTTTTCTCATTATATCTTCTAGGATATATTTCATTTAAAGAGATATTATTAAGAGATTCAATAGTGTGTAACTTTTCCATGAAAAATTTGTTCACCTTTGGTATTTTTGTAAATAAAATAATATTTATTTTTTAGAGCTATAATTTTCTAAATATTTATCATAATAACTATCTCCACAACTTTCACTCTAAGTGTAAGAATATTTCAAACTTTTCTTTCACTTATAATTATAGTATTTCTTTTCATTTATATCGAAATTCCCCTCTTTCTTATCCTTTCTTTTCAACTTAGGAAAACCTGGAAAAATGTATTCTTTCTTCTTTTATTCATAAAAAATAACTTTGTAAGATTATTTTTTATCATTCTTATCCATATTACACTTAGTGTGTCTATTTTGAAAATCTTTTTTTCAACAATCTTATTCTTACTTCTTGCAAGATTTGATAACTCATTCTCAGAAGGTTTTGATGAACTAGAATTAGACTGAACAATAACATTCTTCTTCTTCTTAAAAGGCTTCATAAATTTCTTATAATATTGATCTTTGTTAGGAACATTAGATGTAGTTTCAAAATAAACTCCTCTATTTTTATTTTTTCTTCTCTCGGTATCCCTTTTCAATCTTACATAATATTGTATAAGGGTTACAATAACTTCATCAAGATTAATATTCATAATATTACTTATATTATCCAAGGACGTACTTTTGGATTTCCATTAATTAGGAATACTTTATATGATATTCTCAACCAATATTCCATTTTTCAAATATTTCTCTCTAAGAGAGTGTAAACTATTAACAATAGTTATGAATATTTGATATATTTTTTATACTAATTCTCCTGGTAAGAAATAAAAATATTGATAGTGTAATGCCCCGACCCCAGAATCCTAGATACAATGCATTATTTTAATAATTTGCCATGATTGAAAGGAATAAAGTCCCGAAGGACTGATCAGTTTAGTAGTCTTGGAAAATAGATTACATACATGAACTTTACATTACAATTTCTAACATAAAATAAAACATAGATAATACTTTGAGAGTTCCATTATTCCTCTAGCTTAACCCTGCATGTCAATCATAATACAATTCTTGGAATTTTGGGAAAATAAAACATAAGGGGTGATCTTAGATGCTCAGTAAGGGTAAATAATTTACCGGAAGCTATAAACTTTTAATTGAAGATGTGTAATAAAAACAACAACCCTTTAAACATAAAATTGAACATAATATGGATAAAATAAATAAAACATTTTCATATAAACATGCACATGGATATTCTACTAGTCAAATAATTTCATGTAATAATTAATTTCATAACGAGGGAATTCCTAATGCCATATATCATTACCACATAGTCAAGGTATCATGCCAAGAGTACAAATAAAATTTTGTCAAGGCCTTGTTCCAAGACACAAGTTTGTATCATGAGACTACTAATGCATCGAGGAGATATAGAAGGATCCAACCATCACTTACTAAGTCCAATTAATTCCTCATATGAAAAGTATGAAACATAACATAAACATTCATATTAAAACTGGCATACCAAATGTTAATACTTTAACCATAAACCATGAATGGTATAGAAATAACACATCCACAGTCAAACATATCACAATACCTTCAATACAATATGAAATACTTGTATCATAATGATTCAACTTCAAAAAAGTGTAAAATCCCTCAAAGGATATTGACATAGATGAAATCAAAACTATTTTAGTGAAATATATTTTTCTTTTTTTGAAATAATTTAAAAGTCGCATAATTATAAAAGAAAATATTTATTTTGAAAATACTCTTATAATCTTGTAAGGGAAGCTTTGACCATGTTATAATAGATAAAAATAGCCACTCCCACCGTATATGTTAAAAAATACATTCTTCCCTTAATTTTGTCAAAAAGGCCATTAATTACATTGTTTGGAAAACAACGGAAATATTCCTTTTATAACATAGAAGGTCAAACAAGGGTATAAATGACTTTAACCCATATTCTAGAAAATGATAAAAATGTTTTGAAATACATTTTTAAGAAATACATATGTGGTTGATAAAGACGTCCCAGTAGATACTTACATATAAACAACCTCTAAAATTAAAGAGATTGTAAAATTAACCCTTACCTTGCACTTTCCTTTGGTTGAGGGTATGTTTAACCTCCTTTTCTTTGGGTGTTTTCGATTGATTTTAAGAAAAGGGCACCTTAGGTTGGATTTCTTCTCAAGGGAAGGACACTAGGTTAAAGTGAGGTAAGTTGGGAGGAGATTTAGGTAGGGGTTGGCAAAGCCAAATGGATTTGGAGATGTTATTTTAAGAGAAGGGGAAGTACCCTTTTATAAGAGAGGTGAGGGTCACTTTAGGAAATGTTTAAAATATTATTTTATTATAAAATCATTTTCCGTTTCTAATGGCTCCAAATTTATTTATTTAGAATCTAAGTCGGGTATGTGTCAAAATACTCTCAACCAATAGGTTTTAGACAAGTTTAGGTCACTATATTAATCATATCTTTTATATTTGACTCTTAGTTAAATAGTTTAACTTTTACCATGTCCTCTTGTATTATTATAATAAATGGTTAATAAACTTACTATAAAATTCCAAGAGAAACCCAAGTGGTTCATTAAGGACATATATATTATTATATAAGTCTTTTAGTAAACCTTATATTTTTAGTACTATTATGTAATTTAATAATATAGTATTTGTTTTAAAAACTCATTTATGTCAATTTGGACATTATTTAGTATTTGGTTTTTGTGAAAGTCATAACAACTTTATTAGTTCTAAAAATTACATTGAATCAATACTAACATGTCATATTAACCTATAAAATTCGTTTATATCAAAAAAACTTTTAAATTATATTCATTTTAATATTTATAATATCATTTATTTGATTCTTTCATTAATAAGGAAAATACGACATCATTATTGGGTCATATATAAATATATTTATTTTATGTATAAAATTATAAATAAAATATCATGATGTAGGAACTATTTTTATATTTATAATGACTATTTATAGTCAAATATATCAATTATATAACCTCATATAAAAATTCTTTTACTAAAAGATACATGCTTTTGTTATTTTTGTCTTTACTTTATATTATTTAATATAAAATGTCATTATCACTCCCAAGTGGCTCCATGGGGTCCCAAAATAAACCCAAGTATGTCCATGGTCGTACATGTATCATACAATAGGGTTAGGACACGTGTTAGGGTAATTTAGTGTTATTATAATATTATTTTTTTACCCTTATTTACCATATTTACCCTTTAACCATAGTAAATAAAATATTTACCGAAGTAATTATTCATAATATCTAAAAATAAAAGTAACATATTTACACAATTTGGACCTCATTATTAAAAATGTTAAATCAATTTTTCCAAATTAAAAACACTGAAGTTGCAAAAATTAATTTAAAATTAATTCTCTTTGTTGAAACCAAAAAGCGGGTTTTTAAGAAGTAAAAACTATCAAAAGATTGACATATGTTTATGTACTATTTAAATGTAAAATTACATTCAATGAAATAAATTATATTAAATGATAAAAATATAATCTAATGATACTTTAAAACAAATCAAATTTATAATTTAACATTATAAATTATTCTGATTAAAAAAGTTGTTTTTAATTAAAATTTACTATTTTTCACTAATCGTAAAAATATGAAAGTTATCAGAAAAATACCAAAAAATTCACCCTAAGCTAATTTTTATATTACAAATCCAAAAATGAAGTCCATTTTAAAAAATAAAATTTATAAAATTTTAAAAAGTGGGTATTACTATTCATAACGGCTAGTTTGATTAGTCATGGTGTGTTAGAACTCGAAGTTGTGTACGGTGAAAGCTATTGTACTACTTTAAAGAGATTAAGTACTATAAAATAATGGGGTGTTACATTATCCCCTCCTTCAATGAATTGATTCCTCTGAATTTGAAATTGTTCTTCTAAAATAAAAGCTTGAAAATAGAAAGTACCTTTGTGGAAAACCAACATCGGAAATCAGGTTAATAAAATTTAGTCTTAATAAGACAGAAAGAGAAATAAAAATTTCACCGCCAAATTAGGATTTTCGAATAGTATAACATTGGTGGAAATTATAATTGGAGGGAAAAAATAAATATTTATAGGTAGTTATTGAGGTCATCAATCACAAACAAGTTATTGGAAAATTGAGGGTCTCAAAGCCATAAATCTATGATGATAAAAATATCAACAGTTAAACAAAACGTAAGGTATAAAGATAACACTTTTTTGGTTTTAATATCCCTTCCCTAAAGTTTAAGAATTAATTTCTTCCTAAAATAATAGAAAAACAACTATATACATGACATGTATAGTTTCATCCTTCAACTAATTTCTGCCACAACCTTATCTTTCACTCCAAAAGATAATAGAACTCAAAAATATTCAATTTATCCTAATTGTAAAAGGTTCCAAATATAAAAATATACCATTTAAATGAAGAAAACTATTTGGTAATAACTAGGGACTTCTTGTAGGCTAGTGGTATGTGATAAAGTCTTGTCACACTTTGGTTGTGGGTTCCATTCCTCCAGCTTTGTCCGACACGAATGGTTATTTCCCAACCTATAGGTTGTCCTTTTTCAAAAATTATAGTATTATAATATTCCAAGAATAATCTTAAGAAATTTTTTAGCCTTAAATAATACTATACAATGTTTAACTTAATCCATTTGAACCTGTATAATTATCCAAAATACTTATGTCCAAACTCACAGTCCAAAATTAATACGGAAGGTAAATATAATGAAGATCTATTTTTTCACTTAATAACATGTGAATACATTCATCATGTATTCTCTTAAAACATGATAACACCTTAAATTACTAGAAAACCTTATTAAATATGTTTGTGCTTCCTTATTCCTTATAGAATACTAGATATACTCCTTAAATCCTAAAATTATGTAAACTCCAAGAATGATTGAATAAAAAAATTAATTAGTTCCATGGTAGTCAATAATATCCAATATACTTCATCTAACTCAATTATATCTATTTCAAAAACCATTATCTATGTTTCAGAAAAATATTAAGGATTATATTTTCCCCAACCATATATTTTCTAAAATTATTAACTTGAAACTGTGTCACATTACTTGGTACCATAAAATCTCAAATCCATATATACTTTATAATTCTTATAACTTGTACTCAAATGACACAATTATTTAATAAAAACATAATAACACTAATTGTTCCTCTTCATATGTGGTAGTATCATAACTTGATTATTATCAAATAGCATCATTTGTGGAATACTATTATGACTGGGACATTGATTTTCTTAGTGTCCCAACTCCTTGTAGATGAAGCATTGTACATTTGAAACCTTTTTCTCAGCCTTGTAATCATGTACTTGGTGTCCTTTTTCACCACACTTATAACAAAATCTCATTCCCTTAAAGAATTTACTAAGGTGATTCTTTCCATAGTTATCACATATGGGAAAATCCTTCTTTCCCTTCTTCCCTTTATCCATCATTCTCTCTACCACCCTTTTTTCTCTTGCTTCCCTTCAAAGCCATAGGACTCAGAGAATTATTTACTTATCTTATTAACACATGATACTATTTCTTCATATGATGATAATACATGGGAGACTATTTACCTTCTAAATTTTGTCTTAATACTATGATATATATGATCCTCCTTAATATTTGGATCATGCATATTTATGGAGTTCACATTCCTTCTACTAGGCACCATTTCTAAACAAAGGCTTATAATAGGTTAGTTTATGAATTTCAATGCTTAATTCCAAACTTTTAAAATGCCTAACATAAATTGAAAATTTTATGTATATAATACGTACTCATAAAAATGTTTTCTTTGAGGATGTATTTACTCATAAATCCTTCATAATAGTTTATAATGAAAATGTGAATTATCCTAAGCATATCCCCCGGGTGTGCCGTAACCAAGGGTACAACAAGGTTCATTGTTGTGTACCAGGATACCCTTGGTCAAGCTCGAAACTTCTGGTCGAAGTTTTTACTCCTAGGTACATTTGTGCCAGATTTTCCTCTACATTCTTTTATACAGATAGGGATGTATTTCTTGGAAAACTCACAAAATCACTACATTACCATAATTCTAGGAAGTGCTTTTATACCAATCCTCAAAGGATATCTTAGGGAAATGTTCTCTAATTATAGTTTATCTAAATCTAGTTTTCAAGGTTATTGCTAAACTTACTCTGATTCCAACTGTAATTCCCTGACCCCATAAGCCCAGAGTGAGTTCATTATTTTAATACATTGGCATTATTACAAGGAATCATTTTTTGAAGTACCAATCAGTTTAGCAGTCTTAGAAAAATATATTACATACATGAACTTTGCATTACAATTTCTAACATAAAATAAAATGTAGATAATCCTTTGAGAGTAATATTATTCCTCTAGCTTAAACCTTCAGATCAATCATAATACACTTCTTGGCATCCTGGGAAAATAAAACCTAAGAAAGGGTTGAGCTCAGATGGTCAGTAAGGGTAAATAATTTAGCGGAAACTATAAACTTTTAAGGCGAGATGTTTAATAAAAACCACAGCCTTTTAAACATAAACTTGAACATAATATGGAGAAATTAAATCAAACATTACCATATATACATGCACATGGATATTCAACTAGTCAAATAATCACATTTAATAATTAATTTCAAAATGATGGAATGCCTAACACCGGAAATCATTACCACATAGTCAAGGCCTCATGACAAAACTACAAATAAAATTTTGTCAAGGCCTTGTGTCAAGACACTATTTTGTCTCATGAGACCTACTGATGCATCGAGGAGATATAACGGGCTCCACATATCACTTACAAAGTCCAGTTCATTCCTCATATGAAAAGGTTGAAATATAACATAAACATTCATATTAAAATAAGCATAAGAAATGTTAATACTTTAACCATAAACCATGAATGGTATAGAAATAACACATCCACAGTCAAACATATCATAAAACCTTTAATACAATATGGAAGATTTGTATCATAATGAATCAACTTCAAACAAGTGTAAAATCCATAAAAGGATGTCACCATAGATGAAATCAAAACTATTTGAGAGAAATATATTTTTCTTTTTTTTGAAATCATTTAAAAGTAACATAATTATAAAATAAAACATTTATTTTGAAAATATTCTTATAAGATTGTAAAGGAAGCTTCGACGATGTTATAATGGTGGAAAATAGCTTCACCCACTGTATAAGTTAAAAAAAGACATTCTTCCCTTAATTTTGTCGAAAAGTTCATAAAGTACCTTGTTTGGAAAATGACAGAAAGATTCCTTTAAAAACATAGTAGGTCAAACAAGGGTATAAATGAGTTTAACCCATATACTAGAAAATAATAAAAATGTTTTGAAATACATTTTGAAGAAAAATATATGTGGATGATAAAGAAGTCCTAGTAGATACTTATATATAAACAACCTCTAATAAGTAAAGATATTGTAAAATTAACCCTTACCTTGCACTTTCCTTTGGTCTAGGGTATGTTTAACCTCCTCTTCTTTGGGTGTTTCCTTTAGATTTGAATAAAATGGATCCTTAGGTTAGATTTATTCTCAAGGGAATGCCTCTCGGTTTAAGTGAGGTAATTTGGGAGGAGATTTAGGTAGGGTTTGGTCAAGAAAAATGGCTTTGGAGATGTTATTTTGAGAGAAGGGGAAGTACCTTTTTATAAGATATGTGAGGGTCAATTTAGGAAAATTTTAAAATATTATTTTTTTATATAATAATTTTCGGTTTCTAATGGTTAAAAATTGATTTATTTCTAAACTAATGTGTTTATGGGTCAAACTCCTCTCAACCAATAGGTTTTAGGCAATTTTAGGTCACTATATTAACCATATCTTTTAGATTTAACTCTTAGTTAAATAGTTTAACTTTTACCATGTCCTCTTGTATTATTATAATAAATGGATAATAAAGTTACTATAAAATGTCAAGAGAACCCCAAGTGGTTCATTAATGACGTATCTATTATTATATAAGTCTTTTGGACGAACCTTATATTTTTATGACTATTATATCATTTAATAATATAATATTTGTTTTAAAAACTCATTTATGTCAATTTTGACATTATTTAGTATTTGGTTTTTGTGAAAGTCATAACAACTTGATTACATCTAAAAAATAAAATGAATCAATAGTGACATGTAATATTAACTTATAAAATTATTGTATGGCATCAAAACTTTCAAATTATATTTATTTTAATATTTATAATATCATTTATTTCATTCTTTCATTAATAAGGAAAATACTGCATCATTATTGTGTCATATATAAATATATTTATTTTATGTCAAAAAGTTATAAATAAAATATCATTATGTAGGAACTCTTTTTAGATTTATAATCTCTACTTATAGTCAAATATATCAATTATATAACCTCATATAAAATTGTTTTACTAAAAGATACATGCTTTTGTTATTTTTGTCTTTACTTTAGATTATTTAATATAAAATGTCATTATCATTCCCAAGTGGCTCCATGGGGTCCCAAAATCGAGATAAGGATGCCCATGGTCAGGAATTTATCATCCAATTGGGTTAGGAAATGTGTTTGGGTAAGTTAATAGTATTATAATATTATTTTTTACCCTTATTTACCGGATTTACACTTTAACCATGGTAAATAAAATTTTTACCGAAGTAATTATTCATAATGTCTAAAAATAAAAGTAACCTATTTTCACAATTTGGACCTCCTGATTCCAAATATGAAATCCATTTTTCCAAATTCAAAACCCAAAAGTTACATAAATTAATATAAAATTAATTCCCGTTGTCAAAACCAAAAGGTGGGTTTTTAAGAAGTAAAAACTATCAAAAGATTGACATATGTTTATGTAATATTTAAATGTAAAATTACTTTTAATGACCTAAATTATATTAAATGATAAAAATATAATCTAATGATACCATAAAACAACTCAAATTTATAATTTAACACTATAAATTATTTTGATTAAAAAATTTGTTTTTAATTAAAATTTTGTATTTTCACTATTCATCAAAATATGAAACTTATCATAAAAACCCCAAAAATTAACCCTAAGCTAATTTTGATATTCCAAATCCAAAAATGAAGTCCATTTTGAAAAATAAAATTTATAAAATTTAAAAAAGTGGTTATTACTATTCATAACATCTAGTTTAATTAGTCGTGGTGTGTTAGAACTCAGAGTTGTGTACAACGCAAGCTATTGTACTACTTTATAGAGATAACGTACTATGAAATCATGAGGTGTTATAGATATTCAACTATCATCATATCTCTTTTAGTCCCAATAACTTTATATGTTTCAAAGTGAGTTAATTCTAACTGTTTCTATATATTTTTAGCCAGTTCACATAATGAAATTTTAATATATATATATATATATATATGTATGTATGTATATATATATATTTCTTCTCATAGAACTAGGTAGAGTATTTCTTACTCTATAATTCAGTTGATCTTGTTGTTTTTCTTGATTCATAAATGTAATAACTTCCTTATCAAAAAATTTATAGTGTTCAGTCAATATGAAAATGTTGTCTGCTCTAGTGTTGATAATAAAAGTATTCATTATGTCTCTCCAATATCATAATCATTCCCATTAAAAATAGGTGGTCAACTAGGATTCATATTTCCAAGTGTACCAGCATTCAAACATGCTATCTTTTTAAATATAGAACTCTTTTCTATAAAATATGTTAGTTTAAAAAAGTTTATAAACAAGAAGTTTATATCAAAACCCTATAACTTGAAGTATATAACAAAAGTAAAAATTCAGAAGTATATAGTAGTAGAACCTACTCAGAAACCAAATGTTGGATCGTTAGAGTGTACAATGGCTAAAAGAGTGGGGTGAATGGTAGTTTAAAAATTTAAACTAATACAAAACACAAATCCTCTTAATTCAAAAAGGATCAAACTCAATGGTCATATCATGATCAGAGTAATAAAATTGGAACTAGAAATTTTCTGATATATCATAGTGTTATCTGTCTCTCAGTCACACTGATAAAATAATTAATAAATAGATAAGTATAAACTAGCTTTATAACGTATATGCACAATAAAATAAACTTATAACAACTAGTAAAAAAATATTTTAATAGTAATAATGACATATAATCTTTATAAACGAATTTACTCTTTAACATTAAGAGTTAAGGAAGTTAGAAAGCCTAACTTAATGTATCCATAGTTTCAGTACCCACTTTAAAGGTCTATCATTCCTTACTAAGAAATCCCTTGATACAATGATCAGAATATATTTCTTCCATTCCACTGGAATTCCTTGATATGATGATCAGTCTCTATCTTATTATCCTTATAAGCCCTCAATCAGATGGATCAGATTCACCTATCTTTCTATCCTCATAAGACCTCAGTCTAAACTTAATTGGACACAACAATTACAAAAGAAAAGTGTTCTAATGAATTTACAATCCTCACTCAGATTCATTATAAATCCAACTCTATGAAATATTAAAATTATTAGGAATAATACATTCAAGTATATAAATCTTCATATGACCTGGGTTGTGAATTCATCATCTCTATACTCTTCAAATGACCTTATATTTATAGGAAATCCTCCAACGGTCAAATTTTTTAGTTGGTTTTAATAGCCTCGATCATATTTCACTTGATATCTCATAATTATCTAGATCTTGAACTTGGCAGCTAAGCATTTTATTTTTTTCATCATTTATTTTAGTACCATGACAATGATATTTGAAATTTATTATATTAGATATAATTCTATATACTTTAATTATAAACTTTGTAAAGTCCGATGAACTTTTCTATTGTTTTTCAATTAGATAAATTAAACAAAGGATAAACTGATGTATCAGTATCAATGTCAATATGACATAAATGACTTTTTTTGTATTATATGCAAGACATTATTCTAACCACTGGTCAATACAATAATTGTTCTAATGTGTCAGAATAACCTTTAGTCTGATGGATTAGACTGAATAACAAAATTTTATATTCATTCTACATAAAAACTATTTCTATTTTCAGTATAAAAATATGTTTTCTAAAAAACATACTAAAAACTTGGGATATATATAAAGTTAGTGAAATAGTGTTTTAAGAAAGTTTTTTTAATTTCAAAAACTAAAGAAAGGGAAAGTAGAAACTAAAACTTTTGACTCAACACCATGAACCTTTTAACTACACCAACTACCTGAGAAATAACTGGACTTTCACAAACTATGGTGTACATCAAACATCCCAAATATGGTTCATATAAGACCTTCACCATATATAAAGCCTCTTTATCCATTTTAAGTGCCTTCTCCTTGGATAATTTGAAGTGAACTATTAGAGGGTTCTAATAGGTTTATACACTCTCATTTTGAATATCTCTAACACCATTCAGATGTACTCTGAATAAGATAATAACAATATTTTGAAACTCTAGTATCCTTTAATCCTCATCCCCAACATCCTCTTTAAGGAAACAAGATCCGTAATCTATAATCTTCCAAAAAATTATCCTTTAACTTCACTAAAATTTTCTTCACTAGTCTAGATAAGTTAATTTCATCTATATAGAGAAGAATCATGAATAAAAACCCATTTTCAAACACCTTCTAATTATATAAATGATCTACATTTCACTGAATGAACATTCATTCTACCATAAAGGCATCAAACTTTATGTTCCATTGTCTTGGTTCCTACATAAACCCATACATACCTCATTTTATATTGCACACCAAACATTGCATTCCATGAAATACAAAACTTTTTGATTACCCAATATAAATCTTCCTATAAATCTTCGTAAAAGAAAGCAGTCTTGACATTAAGTTATTTAAGAAATAGAACCTCCATGGAAACCAGGTTATGCATCATATAAATCATCATGTTCCTAAAAATAGGGTATAAAATCTCACTAAAATATAATACATTCAATTATTGAGATTTATTCAAAACCAAATGTGTTTGTACCATTTCTTACAATCCACTTCCTTCTTCAGAAAACCCTATTTTTCTATAGTACCCTCTTGCCTTACAAAACTTCCATTATCTTTCTTGAACCCAAAGCAAGAAAGGAAACCAATTTTTACATCATTAGTAACTCTCACTACAATAAGTTTCCCAAATTAATTTCCTCATACCGTATTTTGGGTTCACCACCATCTATAAGTATAAAATATTTTATTCCAAAATAAAACCATTTCATTGGTCTTTTAACTGTGGTTCACTGCTATAATCTTTAAGGTTACACTCCATCCAGACTCTATACTTCTAAATCTCTACCCCAATATTTTACATTCCATGATAATTCTTGTATATCTCACCTTGGTACTTATGGAACAATAATTTTTTCCTTTACTGGAATTATTTTTACCTATGAAACATCTATTCTCACTGAAAAATATGGAACCACTAGGCCTCTATTCAAATCAACCTTGACATGTGCCAGTTTTTTTCTCCCAATTTCATATTTATCCTTATTTTAATCCTTATATATGATATCCTCATTGAATAGTGAAGGGATTTTTAAGAGTTTAATAACAATTATTATAACCTGATGAAGAAATTTAAACCCCAATTTCCAAGATCTTCTATGAACGATATATGAAAAAACATAATAAGACTAAAATAAAGAACTTCTATAAATTTGTATACCTTACACTGAAGAACTATGAAACATATTCAAACTCCCTCACATGGGTTTGATAGAAAAAAACTAAGTAGAAAAAAATTCATACCCTCTCTGTTGTATATCCTTAGGTTGTACCTGAATCACATATCATACATACAGTACTATCCATTCTCCCATGATGCGCTAACATCTTTGCATGAAAAAGAAGAATAAGAAGAGAGGTATGGATATTTGGGAGTTTCTTCCAAGAGTATTCAAAGAAACCATAGTAACATTTCATGACAATGATATATATAATCACTTAAGGCACTATTTGAGTGTTATCTCACTTATTAATGCATTGTGAAAATTTGATAAATTCTATGTATAGTAAACGAATTCATCTCATGAATGAATTTCTTCTAAAATGTTTCATCTTATGAAATAGTTGATTAAATGATGGTTGTGTAGAATATCAAACCATCAAAATGATAACTATTATCATATGTGGTATTAATTATATTTCCCTTTCTATATGCAAATCAAAATTTCCATAAAATCTATCAAATATACATATATATATATAAGGATTTATGGAATATCTCCATCAATCTTCCACTCACACTAAAGACTGATAGAATTTGTTTTATTTCACATTATACTATATCATATACAAAAACTAATGAATCCATTTCCAAAAATACTTTTAGATATCTTTTAAAAAATATTTGGAAATCTATTATTTACTTCACCTTATGTCACATAATATGTGACACATTGTGAATACACATCCAAAACACTTTTGGATTCACTCTAAAACACTTTTAGAGTATCCATCTTATTCTAACTCAATCATCATTCATTCAACCACAAAGTGTGACCCTACAGGTATTTATAACATTGAAAATGAATAAAAATCTCTAAATCCATATATGTAAGAAAAGTGTGGCCTCTAGAAAATTCACATTTCTATTCAACATATAAAGGTATCTTACGTGATCTCCATAAAACACATGTATCCCTATACATCTTCCCACCGGTCTACATTATATGAAAATATTCATTCTCATATTTTCCCTTTTGCATGACATCGAGTTATTAGGGGACATGGAATAGCATGTAAATCCCATATAGCTAACTCATGTGTTCTTTATTCTATGAGTTTATACTGAACTGAACGATGAATACATAATATGTTATTCATCCATCTAGATAATTACATCACATTTCCCTTATCTAGATAGATATATATAATATCTAAGAGCAGTTACACACTCCCATAGTCAATATCAGTTGAGGACACAGGTGCCATACTCATCATATGAGTGGACGAATCTCATCTTGGTTAAGATCCAACCAAATAACAAGATCAACAATATACCCAACCACCCCAATATTAGATATGTCAATATGTAGACTTTTGTAATTTGGGTATCAAATTATCAAGGTTATCATGAAAGGTATCTCACTAACCTCAGGTATTGGGGACTCAAATATGATCTATGCACCCCTAGTATACCAAAGTCATCTATATCACACTACATTTGGTATACCTAGTAGGTCATTCAGTGCACACAAAGAATCGTATTATTTGTTTTGTACCTCATGAGAATGTTTTGTATCTCTATAAAAGAATCATAATCATTCTAACCTTAAAAAATTTTCATAACATATAATTATCCATGAAGATTATCAGTTATAGATAAACTCACAGTCATACTTTGAGAGGTCATTTATCATTACACTTTATGAAATTTATATCTATATATTAATTTATGCAGCTAATTTGAAAAAAATATAAAATATAGGCTGACTTTTAATATCATAAATTTTAATATTCTTAAAATCTTTAAGAATATTTAAAAAAACTAATAAAATCATCGATTTATAATATCATATATGATAAAATGACATATCATCCTTATGTTTGATACACTTTCTGAGTTTTGTTAACACATTACATCATATGCAATCCTTACAACATCTCTATGTGACCATATAATAAAACCCTCCATATTAAATATTTAGTGAGAAACATCTATGAAGTTATCCAGTCTAAATAATGGTGAGACATAGGAATAATATTCGAAACTATTCAACTTATTGAAAAAATTAATACTTCTTACCTTCACAACATCAAATTTTATGATGTAAACGTCTATCTTCTACATAAAACTCATTCTAAGTTTATAATCGTCATCATAGGAACCCTATTCCATCATAATTTGTCCTTGAAATAATACAACTACTTAAATTATTATTTACCGGTCCTCATAAACTTTTTTTTGATAAAGTGACAATCACTTTAATATGATAACAAAATTTAACTATTATATTTTTCTTTACTTCCAAATATTAAAATCTTTTAGGAAAAAGTGATGATACTTTGTTACAGAAACTAATGTAACTATTTACAATTTTCTTTATCTATATACCCTAAACTTTTTCAGGATATCAAGTGTAATTCACTTTTTATTTTAGCAAGTACAATCCTTCAAGAAAATTTTTCATTCATTTTCATGATAAATACATTAAAATCATTACTTTTTTCTTTATAATTATATATACTAAACTATTTTTGATTACTCATTAGAAAAAAATTTGCCTTAAACTAGTATAATAGTGATAACCACTTTATAAATGGTAACTAAATGTAGCACTTTACATTTCTCTTTAAGATCACATATCCTAAAAATGTTAGGATATTAAGTGGAAAACACTTAAACTTATGATTGGTATTATCCTTTATTTGTAAATATTTATCTTCTCTAAGCCCAAGAATACTCCCACTAGCATCTTAAACACTATATTTTTTTTCAGAATATCTTGTTAAGATACGTAGAACCTTTTGTGTTAGAAAATAAAATTTATTTCAATTAAATGTGAATATTTAACAAATAAACTATTCTTTCCATATCACATATGGTATTCTTGGTTTTTATAGAATTTTAATTTAAAAATATGAATTTAATAAAATATATCACTAATGGTTGGTAGGAACTCATTCCCACATATTTCAAAAAAATATTTGGATAAACACTTTTATACAAATCTTCTTCTCAAAACATGTTAGGGAAATTGATGAATCATAAACCATGTGTATTAATTTAATCATATCATACTTATTCATAAAAACTTTTTTTTATCGAACATATTCTCTTATCACATAAGAGAAATGAGCTGAAGATACAAATATTTTACTTAGATTCATTTGGGATTGATAAAATCATTTATATTAAAATCCTTGATATAGTAACTATTTACGTTATCTCATGAATATAAAATATAATCTCAATAAATTATTCCTTTGATTTTGAAGTCCTATATATTTACAACACTATGTAAAATATATATTCAATGTCACATACCTTTCAAAATCAGAGAATTAATTTCTATAACATCCATACCTAACATGGATATTACATGGAGTTTCAAAAACTCCATCACGTATAACTTGTATAAATCAATCATATTGAATTATTACTCTTTATTATTAAAAACCCTAGGTTTCAATGACCTTGGATTGTTGAAAAAATTAATGAATTTTTCATCCAACTTTTCTTCTTTTGGTTTGAACTTTTACCCACTTATACTATCCGTATAGTACTAGAATATAGACATCATATACCCAGTTCATTGATTCTAAACACTGAGAATATTGGGTAAAAATTTCTTAAGTTCATCCACTTTTTCAAAACATTTCCATAAATGATAATTTTATAAATTCCCGAACCAAAACAATCTATTTTATACTCCCCTTATGTTATGTTATAGAATTTAAAATTTCATAAATATGTGTATGAAAAACACCTCAAATCATTTTATTTAAAAAAATATTTTTTTAATTATCCTCTCAAGATATAAATGAGATTAAATACATATCTTAAGATAATTTTATCCTATTCTTAAGTATCCAAGTTATCAATGCAGCAGCTCTATTTCCCCATTACTTGAAAAAAAAATTCATGATTTAATTATTTTCTCTTTCCGAAAACTAGTATATTTACAACACTTGTAAATCATAAATTCAATGTCATATATATGTCATAAAAATAGAATTTATTTCTATAACCATTAAATATTTTATGAAAAATTTATTCTTACAAATTCATGTAGCATATACAATTATATTGAATATCATTTATCATACCCAATCACATTGAGTATATGAGACTAAAATCATTGATGTACCCAATCATATTGAGTATATTATTAGAGACTAATATTCCTTTCACCATTTTTCATCAAATGCCTTTGAAACCATAAATGAATCACTCTATACTTTCATAACCATCTAGATTCAATTTTTGAACAACTTCAACACTTGGTTACTCATGAAGGAACTGTTCTATCAAATTTAATTTTCCTTAATAACTTTTCTTAAATTAAGAATCATTATTAATAACTTTTTTTAAGTTACCAATCTTAACAGCTACATAAATTGAGATACTATTTTTCAAATATTAATTAAAAATTTTATCTTGATGATGATGATGATATTATCTACAAAAAAATCTTTTATCATATGTGTATTACGTATTATAAACCACTGAGTAAATACTTTTATTAAATGGGATCCCACTAAAATGATGACTCGGTTTAAAATACATCATATCCATTAGATGGACAAGACCATATTTTACCATGAGTTACATTGGTCGTCACATAAATAATCCATGACTATAGTATATCTCAGTTCATTTTTAAGCATAGTATTTCATGTGGTGCATGCAATCGGACATAATATTCATTTAAAATAATATAAACTAAAATATTTGGGTGTTGCAGTGTCTGTGTGTGTGTGTGTGTGCATGTATTTTGAATTTGATATAGACACAAATTGGAATAGATTAATAAATGGAATATAATTTAAAAAAACGTATTTGGTCCTTAAAATATAAATAAAAATCATATTGAAGTGCATATTGTATTTTTAAGAGTCAAATGGTCCAATAAAGCTCAACTATTTGAAAAATATTTAGGAAGATGAGCTTGATGAAGAGGTAGACGAGTCGCAAAAACTTTTTTTTATTAAACCTGAGGACTTATATCATTTTTTTATAAAAATAATCCATAAAGGACCTCTTTATCAACAATAAAAAAATTATCTTTGATAAAAGGTTACCCAAACAAGAAATGCATCTGTTCTGGGCATGGTAGTGGGGTTTGGAACCCTGTTCTATTAGCTAAGTAATGGTTGAAAAATCTAAAAAATCATTGAACTCATCCCCCTACCCCTTATTCCCCCCTCTATGTAGGTCTTTATCTCCCTCTCTTTATGTGTGTACTATTACAAATATTATTTCATATTAATAATTTATTATTTATTTATTTAATTACAATTACATTAACATGCACACAAAATTTATGTATTTAAATAGTCATGATATATGTAATAATATATTAAAATATATTTATATATACATATTTACAATATATATATTAAAATATTAGTATATATTAAAAAATAATTATTATATTTTCATAGAATTTATATTTTTAGATAATAAGTCATAAATTTTTTTTTCTAAAATATATATCGGGATTTCAAATTTCAATTATTTCATTTCCGAATTAGAATATTATTTTTTGAATTTATAATATCTTAAATTCATCCATTCTGTATAATACAGGCACACATATCATACATGAATTATACTTATAATAATTATTTCAATAAAATTTCCTTTTGAATTTTTAATTTAATATGATTTTATATATCATAAATTATAAATATATTAAAATATAACTATATAAATTTTATAATATATTCAAATATTATTCTTATGTAGATTAAAAATTTATTTTCTAAAATATTTATTCTAATATTTCAAATTTCAAATAAATTATATCTAAAACTTATATTTATTTTTTTCAAAATAAATTTTAGTAAATATATATGTTATAAATTTATTGAATATATGTTTCTTATGATCAGTAATAATCTAGATTCAACTTCAATTTAAAAATTTGTTATATCCCAAATATTTTCATAGATTTTGGAGGGTTCAGGATATATAATACATATACATGAGGACCACACCTCTTCTAAGACAAATATTCCTATTCCTATCAATGGATTCATGTCACCTCCTGAAGGAAAATGTCATGGAGATTCTGGTCAGGGTGTTACTCCATACAGTCAGCCAGTCTCGACTTCTTTGTCGAGACTGCAACTCAGTGATGTGAGAGTCTGTGTTCTCCCAAAGGATAACCCAAAAGAGTGACATTGTCTCTAACTTTATATTTCAAAGTAAATCCTTCTATGACACCTCCTTTGACTTTATCTCTACCTCTAAAACTGATGGAAACTAAAATTATGGATGTAACCAAGAACGGGATGTAGGTGACACTTTTGACATGGGTAACTTTCCCAGGAGGGGAGTGAAGTTCATAGAGATAGTGGATCCTAGGATATTGCTCTGTTGGTAAGTGAGTCCCAAGATCCCAGAGTTTTACATCTGTAATCCCACCAACATTAGTGGAATAAGATTCAAAACCCTAAGACACGATTTCCCACTATAGTCAGGGCCATGGGTGTGCTCTTCTCTAACCCTCCCCACTACAAAATCATCTAGATCTTGAATCCCCACTAGTATCTCAAGAAGCAAGGCACAAAGTTCTTCCAATAACTCTATTTTGAAGTCTTTAAATCTTGTGACTAGGCATGGAGGCACCATGGGGGGGATTTGCAGCTACCTTGATACATGTCTAATTTAAATGAATATGAGGTCACTATCTCTCATGGTGGTGTACTATATTGGACCCACACTGACAAAAAATTCCTGGACTTTGATTCCAGCATAATTTAGACACCAGCAATGAAGGGGGGTAGAAGAAGATTTTGTGGAAAACTAGAGGGCCTTTAAACTATCATTCCCAGTGAGTTTTTTATCATGGTGTTAGGTGTTAGAGTAGTTGGCGGGGTACGATGGGCAGCTAGGCATGGTGTGAGAGTGGGGGTGAGGAGCCTCGAGGTGTGAGTTATAAAATATCAAAATGGGAAGGAATGGGAAGCAGTGTGGTGGGTGATCAAAGACCCTCTAGTGGTGTTCATAGTTATGGAGTTCATCATATACAAGGAGTTCATCGATGTGGGGTGTTGTAATCTAGTTAATGGGAAGTGTTGGGTTCTCAGACTAGGTCACTTGAACATTTTTATTGGATATGCCTTCACCTTCCGACACTACAATACATAAGGCATTTAATAACACTATAAAATGGATTTGTCGTCATAAACAAGAACATAAAATAGGAGCAATATTAAAATCCCTAGGCCTTTATTATTTCTAGAAAAGCACTGATAAAGGATATCCTTTATTAGTGCCAATCTAGTGCAGATAAAGGTCACATTCATCAGTGTTTTTTCTAGCACTGATAAAGGGGAATACTATTATTGTATGCTATTAAAATTATAGCACACTGTAGTATAAAATGCTGAGAGAAAATACAAAATTTAATTGAAATAAAATTTACATCACAAATTCAAAAAAACACTATATTATAGACATTTCAAACATTGGTTTTTACAATTACATTAGTAAGTACAAATTAATACAAATATTCAAAAACATTAATGTTCCATTGTATTTGGACCCTGACCCCCTCTCAAAAGATGACATTCATTCTATCAATTGATAAAAAAAATACCCCAACTCAAAAAAAAAAAGAATTCATCTATATAAGGAATAAATTCTTATGTTAGTAATACTCTAAATAAATAGATTAAACATAAAATTTAGATTTTAAACTGAAAACATATACTATGATTCATACCGGGCACACCATGTATCAGATTGAGGTGCGGTTGATTTCTATACATCACACCATTTATTGTTATTCTCAAAAGAATGTGTTCTTGAATTGGATCACTTCTTTCATGATAAGAAACTCGCACCACAGATGTGATCCAATTCAAGAGAATATGATTTTGAGAACAAAAATCATTCAACTGTCACGCTATTTTTTGTTCATATTCAAGCATTATGTCTGTGAGAATTAATTAAATAACTATCAGATAAAAATGATAAGGAAATTAACTGAAAAGTAGTAGATAAAATTATGAGAAAATAATTTGATCTTTTTTGCTTAGTTTTGGAAATATGGTGTGCATTTTAAACTAAAATGGTACTTGTATATTGAAAACACACACCTTGAGTCATACCAAACACATCATGTATCGAACTTATGTGCGGCCAATTCTTTAACACCACAAATGAATTATGAATAATTTTTTCTAATATTTGAAAATAATATAAGATCCTTTTCTTGTTTTTAGCAAGTGATCTGTGTTTTAAACTAAAATAATGCTTTTATATTAAAAACACACACTTTGAGTCATATCAGTCACATTGTGTTCTAGATTGACATGTGGTTGATTCCTACACATCACAAATGAATTATGAATCATTTTTCTAAATTTTAAAAATATTATGATCTAGTTTTCTCAGTTTTGGATATCTGATTCCTATTTTAAACTAAAATGGCACTTTTTAATTAAAAATACATACTTTGAGTCATACTAAACACATCGTGTTTCTGATTGATATGAGGTCGATTCCTACACATCAAAAATAAATTATGGATCATTTTTTCAAATTTTGAAAACTATGTAGGATCATTTTCTTAGTTTTCTCTATGTGAAACAGATTTTAAACTAAAACGACACTTTTATATTGCAAACACAGACTTCGAGTCATACTGACCACATTATGTTTCAAATTTAAATGTGGTCAATTCATTCATAGAAAAAATAATTTATGGATTATTATCCCAATTTTTTAAAATAATTCAATATTTTTTGCTCATTTTTTTCTAGTGACATGTGTTTTAAACTAAAATGACACTTGTATATTTAAAACACACACTTTGATTCAAAAATGACACATCGTGTCTGGGATTGATGTGCAGATGATTCCTATATATTACAAATGAATTATAGATTATTTTACTAATGTTTGAAAACAATCTAACCTCATTTTATAAATTTGGGTTATGTGACCCATGTTTTAAAACAAAATGGAACTTTTATATTAATAACACACAATTCAATTCATAATGAAAACATCATGTGTTAGAATTAAGTGTGGTCAATTCATACATGTCACAAATGAATTATGGATTTTTTTACTAAATTTTGAAAATAATATGAGATCATTTTCTCAGTTTTGGATATCCACGAATCATTTTTTTCCATTTTAAAAACTGGTTTATGGGTTGCCGGTACTCATACAATAGAAACCAGGTACCACAAATCACAAACAGTTGGAAATTTCAAAATTCAAAAACACTGCCAACATTGCCTCAAGCCGCGAGCCTGCCACCTCAAGCAGCGAGCCTGCACTAGGGCTGACACGCCATGAGCTTCAGCCAAAATCCACTACATCGGATCGCTGACGAGCTTCACCGGCGTCCGTCGTCAACTTCAACATCAACGCCGGCAAGAACCCATGGTCGCTGCCGCAAATCAAGGATCCACAGAAAACATCACCTGCACCACAGACAATCACAAATCCACAAATGGAATTGGTGCACATCACGAACCACATCAACCAGAAAAAAAAAAGATAACTATAACGATTCACAAACATTGCAGAACCACCAAGAATGCAACCAAGAAAATTTCCAAAGCCATCATCCCAACCGCTAGAAAATACCTCATAAGACCCTCAAACCACTCAACCACCATGGGCCAAGAGACGACCTTCATACGCTGAGAAACTCGCCACAGGACCAACGAGCTGCTGAGAAAAAAACCTGAAGCGCTCCGAAGAGTATGTCGACGACAGGGCGAAACATCGCAACCCGGTCTTACACCCGCACATCTGAATCAGATACCATAGAAGCCCATAGCGCAAATCCACAGTATGAGAGGAAGCCACATAACCACTACAGAGAGCAGGGAGGGATCCGTAGAAAAACCACCACCAGAGGGAGGCGCCGGTGGGAAAAACCCTAGCGCCACCTTCTCAACAATCACTCAACCAAAGACATCAGAGAGGGAACCTTCAAACCATTAGGAACATCGCAAATAAAAAAGGAAGCGAAGACCTCCCCTCCCCGGACCAGACCATCTCCATTGTCAGACTTCAACTGGACACCGACGCGTTGAGACCATCCGTGCAGTGCCATCACCCAGCTGCCGAGGCGAACCAGATGAAGAAGACTTAGGATAAGGCGGCCTGGGAGGGAAAGAGTATGAGAATGGGGGAAACCCCTATTCGCCTCGGAAGGGGGAAAGAGACGCCGCTCAGTTTTGGATATAAGACACATGTTTTAAACTAAAATGACACTTTTATATTGAAAACACACACTTCAAGCCATATCAACCACATCATATTCCAGATTGATGTGTAGTCAATTCTTACATGTAAAAAATTAATTATGAAATATTGTACTAAATATTGAAAGAAATCTGAGCTTGTTTTCTAATTTTTAGTTGATGATGCACATTTTAAACCACAATGACACTTTTATATTAAAAACATGCACATTCAGTCAAAATGAACACATTGTGTGTTGGATTAATGTTTGGTCAATTCCTACATGTCACAAATAAATTATGGATCATTTTTCTAAATTTTAAACAAAATATGATATCATTTTCTCATTTTTTTTCTATGTGACTCATGTTTTAAACTAACACTACAAAAAAACTATAATTTAGTGATGTTTTTTTAGTAATGTTTTTTAAAAATGTCACTAATTTAAATTTTTAATGATGTTTTTCAAGAAACATCGCTAATTTACTGACGTTTCATGAAAACATTGGTAATTTAGTGATGTTTCCTTAGAAGCATCTCTAAATTAGCGACATTTTCTTAGAAGCGTCTCTAATTTAGCGACATTTTCTCAGAAGCGTCGCTAATTTAGTGATTTTTTCTCATAAGCATCACTAAATTAGCAACATTTCCTCAGAATAATTGCTAAATTAGTGGCATTTGGTCAGAAGTATTGGTAATTTAGCGACGTTTTCTTAGAAGCATTGCTAAATTAACGACATTTTCTTAGAATCGTTGCTAATTTAATAACATATGCTCAGAAGCATCGCTAAATTAGCGACCTTTCCTACGAAGCATTGCTAAATTAGCAACATTTAATTAGAAGCACTGCGAATTTAGCAACGTTTCTCTCAAAAGCATTGCTAAATTAGTGACATTTCCTCACAAGTTTCCATAAATTAGTGACGTTTCCTCAGAAACATCGATAAATTAGCGATGTTTTCAAGAAACATTGATAAATTAGAGATGTTTTTAGAAAACGTCTCTAAAAATATATATTTATATAGATCATTTCTTCACATCGATGTAAATATATATTTAGATGTATATATATTAATTTTTATAAACACAGACACATATATATAAACATATATATATAATATATTTATATATAGCTCATTTCCCCGCATCAATGTAAATATATATATATATATATATTAATATGTAGAAACATGGACACATATATATAAACATATATATATATAAACACACGCACTAATATATATATATATATATATTTATATATATGCATATATTTATATAATAAAAACACAAAATTATTTTAAATTTAGTCAAGTTTTTAAGAAAACGTGTCTATTTTTGTGACATTTTTACTTGCGTTTAAAAACGTGTCTAATTATGTGTGTGTGTGTGTGTGAATTTATAATTATAATTATATATATACACACATATATATTTACACGCACACACTTATATAATATAAACATATAAATAAACATAAAATATAAACATATATATATATATAATATGAAACATAAACATATATATACATATATAATATAAACACGCACACACACACACACACATATATATATATAAACATTAAATATAAAAATATAAAATATATATATATATATAATAAATGTAAACACACACACACACACACACACATATATATATATGGACATAAAATATAAATATAGAATATAATCATATATATATATTTATATATTTATATATTTATATATTTATATATTTATATATTTATATATTTATATATTTATATATTTATATATTTATATATTTATATATTTATATATTTATATATTTATATATTTATATATTTATATATTTATATATTTATATATTTATATATTTATATATTTATATATTTATATATTTATATATTTATATATTTATATATTTATATATTTATATATTTATATATTTATATATTTATATATTTATATATTTATATATTTATATATTTATATATTTATATATGTATATATTTGTGTGTGTGTGTGTGTGTATGTAAATTTATAATTATAATTATATATATGTACACATATATATTCACACACACACACACACACACATATATATAATATAAACATATAAATAAAAATAAAATATAAACATATAAACATATATATATATATAATAAAATATTAGCATATAAAATATAATATACACACATATATATACAGGTATTTAAAAATAAAATATAAACATATAAACATATAGACATATATATTTATATATTTATATATTTATATATTAATTTATGTATATAATATATTAATTTTTTAAATACTGATATATATATATATATATATATATTATAATACAGTTTCAAAACAAAAAAAAAACTATGGGTTGGTTGGTCGGAGCTTGTTTTGCAGAAGCGACAGGTTGGTTGTTCGATTCTCAATAGGCCCTTCATTTTTAATCCTTTGACTATTGGAGAGGGGAGGGGTAGGAATGAGGCGGGGTAGGGAGAGTGCGGTACTATAACTTTTATATTGAGAACATGCACTTCGAGTCATACTGACCATACCGTATTTCATATTGACATGAGGTCAATTCCTATATGTTAAAAATGAATTATAAATTGTTTTAATAATTTTCAAAACAATATGATCTCATTTTCTAAATTTTGGCTATGTGACAAGCATTTTAAATTAAAATGGAAATTTTATATTGAAAGCACACACTTAGAGGCACACCGACCACATCGTGTATTAGATTGACATGTGGTCGATTCCTACATGTCCCCAATGAATTATGGATAATTTTCCTACATTTTAAAAACAATAAGATCATGTTTTCTCATTTTTCAATAGTGATTTATGTTTTAAACTAAAATGAAACTTTTATATTGAAAACACACATTTTGAGTCAAGCTAGACACATCTTAAATCATATTTACATGTGGATAGTTTATACGCATCAAAAATGAATTATGGATAATTTTTATAAATTTTGAAAATAATATAAGCTCGTTTTATTGGTTTTGGATATGTGACATGTGTTTTAAACTTAAATGACACTTTTATATTTAAAGCACATGCTTCAAGTCATACTAACCACATCTTTTTTCAGATTAACCTATGGTCAATTCCTACATATCAAATATTAATTATGGATCATTTTCTAAAAGTTTGAGAACAATTTGATCTTTTTTGATCAGTTTTGGATATGTAATACATGTTTTAAATGGAAATCACACTTTTATATTAAAAACATGCACTTCGAGTCATACCGACCACATAATGTGTTGATTTGATGTTAATTCAATTCCTATATGTCACTGATGAATTATAGATCATTATCCTAAATTTATAATAAAAAATTGAGATATTTTATTGTTTTTTTTCTAGTGATGTACGTTTTAAAATAAAATGACACTTTTACATTAAAACATTCACTTTGATTCAAATCATCCACATCATGCATCAAATTGATTTTTGGTTGATTCCTTCAAGTCAAAAATGAACTGTGGATCATTTTATTAAAATTTGAAAACAATCGAAGATCATTTTCTTAGTTTTGGATACATGACACATGTTTTAAACTAAAATGGAACTTTTATATTGAAAACATGTACACTGATTCATAGTAACTACATCGTGCATTAGATTGAAATTTTGTCAACTCCTACACACCACAAATGAATTATGGATCATTTTCCGTAATTTTTAAAACAACTTGATCTCATGTCGACCACATCGTGTGTCAGATTGATCTGTGGTCTATTCCTATATGTAACAAATGAATTATAGAATTTTTTTTTCATGATGTTTGAAAATAATACAAGCTTATTTTCATGGTTTTGGATATGTGGCATGCATTTTAAACAAAAATGGAACTTTTATATTGAAAACACACACTTGTAGGATCGAAATATAATATGAGATGCTCAATATACAAGAGGGGGGGTGAATTGTATACTTTAAAAATTCCTTTGGAACCTTTAAAGTTAGTTATGAATAACTAAAATTTCCTTAAGAACAGAAAAGGGCTAAGTTTAACAAAGTTAAACTAAGTAAATTCACAACACCTCTAACACCGAACTGAACTTGGAAAGTGATTCCAAAAGAAGGTTCCGGAAATATGATTCCGGAAATTGAAACTTAACAAAAGTTACAATATGAGATTCTACCTTAAAGCGTATAGAATCTAAATGAATCAGAGTAAGTAAGGAAGTATAAGAAAGTTATACTTTCCTTAAGATACAAAATACAGCGGAATAACAACAAGTAGTAAATCTACTAGTAACAAGATAATAGTCTTTTAACCCAAAGAGAAGGGTATCCAACAACCTTGGATAAAGGTCCCTTGATTTATACTTTCAAGCAAGTCTGTCTTACCCACACCAGGGTAAGCCCTCGATACGAAGATCGGAGTCTCTGTCTTGCTATCCCCGCAAGCCCTCAACTTCAAGGTAGTTGGTAACCTCTGTCTTTCTCAGCAAGAAAGCCCTCGATCTTTAAGGTAGTCGGCACCTCTGTCTTTCTCAGCAAGAAAGCCCTCGATCATTAAGGTAGTCGGCACCTCTGTCTTCCTATCCCCGGAAGCCCTCGAATGTAATCACCAACATTCGGAGTCGCACGAAGCTTTGAGAGTTAATAAGAGACTCTATCTCTAGAAATCACTTCAACAACATGTATGCACAAAATCCAAATTGTTCATCCATCCGTTGTGAGCTTTTTCAAATGAGCTCTTATTTATAGGTAAGGTCGGCTCCTTCTCCAACGGTCATATTTTCCTTAAAGTTCGGAGGGACCTGTACACGTGTCACTTAGACAACGGTTAGTTTATAACAAAATGGACGACATCGTTTTATAACAAAGTAAGTGTAACAGAATGCACGACATCGTTTTAAATTCTAACATAAAGGTTCGGAATAGAAATTTCGGAGTGAAAGTTCGGAGTGAATAAATTTCAGAGTGTATAAAACAATGATATTCAGATTCTGTTTAATAGGTGAATTCGGAATAAGAATTCGGAGTAGGAATTCGGAATGAGAATTCGTCATCAGAATTCGTAATGATAATTCGAAATGAGATTTCTTCATTAGAATTCGTAATGAGAATTCTTCATCAGAATTCGTAATGAAAATTCTTCATCAGAATTCATAATGAAAATTCTTCATTATAATTCGTAATGAGAATTCGTAATGAGAATTCTTCATTAGAGTTCGTAATGAGAATTCTTCATTAGAGTTCGTAATGGGAATTCTTCATTAGAGTTCGTAATGAGAATTCTTCATTAGAGTTCGTAATGAGAATTCTTCATTAGAGTTCGTAATGAGAATTCTTCATTTAGAGTTCGTAATGGGAATTCTTCATCAGAATTCGTATCCTGAATCTGGAATAGAACTTAGTCAGAATTCATATCCGGAATTCGGAATGAAACTTCCTTATAGTTCTTGTCCAGAATCCGAACCCTAAAACAGAATGCTTTATATCAAAGTTCCAATGATTCCGAGAAAATGAATCCGAAACTTATACTTAAGAAAAATATGAATGAAAATATGATAAGGATAATTTTTCTTATAAAAGTGATTTTCCTTAAGAAAGAAATTTTCCTTATAAAAGCGATTTTCCTTAAGAAAGCATTTTTCCTTATAAAAGCGATTTTCCTTAAGAAAGCAATTTTCCTTATAAAAGCAATTTTCCTTAAGAAAGCATTTTTCCTTATAAAAGCGATTTTCCTTAAGAAAGCAATTTTCCTTATAAAAGCAATTTTCCTTAAGAAAGCATTTTTCCTTATAAAAGCGATTTTCCTTAAGAAAGCATTTTTCCTTAAAGATAAGGTGTTTGTGATTTTCAAAACAAGATGGAATGGAAAAGTCATAAGGAAAACCTTATTGACTCAACAACACTATGAGTCATACTGAACACATCATGTGTCATATTGATGTTTGTTCAATTTCTACACATCACAATTGAATTATGGATAATTTTCCTAATGTTTGAAAACAATCTATACATTTTTCTCATTTTTGGATATGTGATGCATGTTTTAAACTAAAATGACACTTTAATATTGAAAACACGCAATTTGAGTCATACGGAACACATTTTCTGTCGGATTGACATGTGGTCAATTCTAACACATCATAAATAAATTATGTATTTTTTATTAAATTTTAAAAACAATCCAAGAAATTTTTTTCAGTTTTGGATATGTGATGTGTATTTTAAGCATGTGATGTGTATTTTGAACTAAATAACTATCATAAAAAGAGGATAGAGAAATTAATTAAAAATAGTATGGGAAAATTAACTAAATAGGTGGTATAAATTCAACTTTTCATGATGTTTGTATACACTCTTAACCTATTTTTCTATTTCCGTTATCTTAGTTAGAGCCTCAAAGTATAATCTCTCATTATCACAAGAAGCTTCGAACATGTGAATATCTCTACAAGAATCTATAGAGTATCCCTCCATTATACTTCTCTTATAGAAACAGGTCAAAAATAATATATAATAATTATGATACTAATACTTCACATCCTAAATGTATCTCTAATAGCATGTACTAGATCACAGACATAATAGGTAATCACCTAAATTTGATGTTAGCAAACATTATAACACCGTGTACTCTGCCCACTAATCTTTAAAAAAAATTACTTCTTATTTTGAGTACATAGATTGTTCAAAATAATGGAAGTATTAAGAAAATATAGACAAAAAAATTAATAAACATTTTTAATGAAATTGTAATTTCCTTCAGAAATTACATGTTCATGGATTCTAGTATTTTTATGGTATATGATATCCTTCATAAATTTTCAAACATAATATCCACAATTTTTTATCATTATTTTTCTTCATACACTGAGAAACATTAACCAAAATAAGTAAATTGTTTTGAAATGTGTTTTTATATTTAAATCATACTATATATACCTTAATCGTTTTTTATTTTAAGAGATCCATAGTTTTATTATTTTCAGTCAACAACCTCATACCATGATATAGCCTATATTTATATATCACACTGTCATAATAAAATTCTCATTCAAACACAAAATGAAACATATAATTCAAATATTATCTATAAAATTTTGATTATAGAGCATCACAGTTTCACAATAAATATCATTTGTGGTTGGTTTGATGTAAATCCATGCATTGGATCCAAAAATTAAACATTTGGTGGATCCAAATTGATTTCGATGAGCATCCAATACTTTCTAAAAAATGAATAAGTAATGAAAAAAAGAAAAATATATTTTATATGATTAGATTGTATATTTTTAACCCTAAATTATAGGCATTAATAAGAGTCTATTTTATGTTATTTTCTTCTCAATATACTCTCTTAGTGCATCTTTTTTCTTTTCAATTTCTTCCAATTACAAATAAATTTCATGTATAGGAATGATAAAGGGATTAATGATTCAAAATTGTTCCTCACAGGGTTTTCCATTTATATATTAGTAATATATACACCTTTAAAAATTATGAATAATTATTAACTTTAATGAACATAGTAGATCATTTTGGGATAGAATATTTATGAAAATTTACCTCATGAATGTATTCACAACTGGGACTCCCAGACATTCAAACATGATAATATCATTTATAATATCCAGACCAACCATATATGTAATGAAATCACTAAATATTTATTCTTCAAATTGAATGTTGGAAATATTTACATCTTTGAATGTTGGGTCTGCATGAACTTGTGATGTTAATAAATGTGGCAGTGGAACTATCTAGGAGAAGGTACTCTCAGAAATTCCTTTTGATTTCTTGGTTGATTCAATAGATTATCTGGATCTAACATTATGTTTCCCCATTGTTTCATCTATATGTAATATAATACCTCATTTCAAAATATTTTTCATCAAATTTTAAAGGTGTTTCATTTGAAAAAAATTAGTAAGGACATACCTCATGTATCTTTATAATATTATGTGTCCATGCTACAAAAGTTCAAATAACATCATTAACCATGGTAATATACATATTATCAAGTAGAATAGAAAACTCGGTACTCAAATTATGATCTAATTTAAACCCCTCTCTCATGTGATCATTTGGGATTTGATTTTTTTTAGTATGTCTCCTGGGATATTATACACCATACCACTCACAACAAGGTGATACATGGGTGTTGATAGATATAAATCACATACAACTTCACCCTAAATAATTTTAGTAATATAATGTAATTTGAATCTATTTGATTCACATTTAAGATAAATATTAAGAACAAAATACATTACCTAGGGTAAGGTAGTCAATTGAGGAGAATGGTTAGACTCAAAGTTAGTGGGGTTATTTGTCTCTTCATGTATTGTTCTTTATTCCACTTCCAGTTTTCATTGATCCTTTTTCATATATTGGTCTACCAAACCAGAAAAAAAAATATATATTTCAAAGAATATATATGTGCTTTCATTCCTTTCATCGTCTCATATGTATCTCCTTGCGGATTTGTCTTCTCAAAATATGTTTTGAGGTGACACTCCAAAACATGTACCTCTAAATATGTCATATTGTTCTGGTCACTTCAAATCCACTGAAAGAAGTTTTTATTCAAGTAAATTCAATAATAATTATTATTTATAAACTCTATAAAAAACATATGAACATAAATATATATTTTTATGTAATTCTATTATAAATCATAATGCATTTCTATTATGCCATACTTACACGAAATTCTCATATTTCTTGTGTTTTTTCATCAACTAGTTTACCCTCTTTATTTATACAAGCCTCCTCCCATAGCACACAACATGGGATGGAAGTGGATTCAGATTTTGATTCATTATTCTTCATATAAACAAAGTAATATATGTTTTTTTACATCACATAAAACATTTTTATAGATTTAAAATAAATATTGTTTTATTTTTTAGAGAAGTGTACCCCATCCTTGCTTTATAGTAGGGTTACATTGGTTTTTATACACGTTGTTTATTTTTAGAAAACCTTTTCTACTTCATAAATTAATAATTTTGAATTGAAATGGATAAAAAAATAATTCCACATAAAAAATTATTTACTACAATGCACCTGAAATGATTTATCGTCACGGTGACTAATGAATGATTCCCATGTTTCCTTCTTTATAATATATTCATATGTGACTAGTGGGTGGGGGTTTAATTTCCCTTTGGCATCCATAAGATGAATCTTTGTAATAAGTGTCCAGAATCCTATATGATCTTTTTCAACAACCATTAATACATATTTCTTATATAAATCATATAAAATAAATGAAATCTTCAAGGTATAATGAAAATTAAATCGAATTTTCATTATAAAATTTTTCTGTAAAATAGATAAAGTATATCATAACATTAACCTAATATCTTCCCAAAGGGTTTCCATTAATGCATGAACGACATCGTGCCCCATATCTATATCAATTGGAACATACATTCTTGTTATGATCCCAACATAACTAATGAACATTGACTTTTTAGGGTTAACAGGTTGGCCATGTTGATTCCAAACAACCACAAATTTTATATCCTTGCTCACTTCCTTGATAATTTTAGTTGACATAGTGATTATAAATCCTTATTTTTTTCATCAACATTTTGTTGATCCCATAATAATTTCATATTTTTAGCATGAATTATCCATTATTCCTTGGGATTCGTAGCATCATCATGCACAGAAGTCATTATCTACATGATTAGTAAAAATTATAAGTTAGATTATGTAAATGCAGTAGATAACACGTAATATTATGAGGAAATTCATAGTATATTAAAAAACACTTTAACATTCTCATTGAACTCTCTTTTTTTCGTTAATGGTTTATGGGATTTGGAGCCTATATTTAGTATCAAAATCCTTACACTATGGTCTCCTCTAACATAAAATGAATTGTCTATACTAGGACCACCATGAAAAGATTTTGATCTCCTAATGAAAGGGTCATCCTCAATTTAATTTTCATTTTTCACTATAGTTGTTTTAGTCACCAGTGTGACAATTGATCAATTATTTTTGTGGGATCTGAGACATAACATTCTTGCACTACTAGTGATCCATTATAAATGGCTCATCTTTATACCCTTCCACACTGAAATTCACATTCACGAAGCCTGATTCATTTAATTTAACCGCACTCATATTTTCAACCCATTTTTTATGGAAAATAATCACTTTAAATGTGTTATAATCCAACTCATATATCTGTTCCGTGATGCTAAAATAATACATACTTGTATAAATCGGATTTCTATCCTTTGATCTGGATACGTGCATCACTTCTGCCAAAAGCATAAATCCAATATTTTTCATCATACTAAGTTCATCTTGTTCCTTTGTATAGAATTTTTAACTATTAATTACAATTATAGTGTAATATATAACATTTACATTTGGTCCCTAGTCTTTCTATATAATTCATTCAGCAATTGAATGTGGATTTTCATATAACTCCTTATAAATTTGATCTTGGAACCATTATATAAACTATTTATTATGTTTATTTGATATTTATCCTTCATCCATGGATGGATTCTAATGTATAATAATTAATTTTTGAGATTCATTATATAGAGAAACCTCTTCACTATTATGTAAAATGTAAAGGTGGGATTTCTTCCACTCTGTGATGGTAATTATAATAACATCTCTTCCAGAGATTCCTTCACCCATAGGGCATCCACTATGATGATATTTTGGGAGACTCGATGCTATCAATATCTGATATGTAATTGGTATATAATTCAATAGGTTCTTTGATAATATATCATTCTTCAATACTACCTTCTGGTCAACTTTTATTTTTCACATACCCTTTCAAAATCATCATATACTATTCAATGGGGTACATCCATATGTAATGTATAGGACCACATAGTTGAACCTCTCTAAATAAGTGAACCATCAATTAGACCATTATATCAAAGAATAATATTGGGAATAACATATCTAATTCTAATAATATTATTTTAATATCTTTATTCATGATTTTAAACTTCACCAGGTCTATAAATTCATTGTATATGTCTTTGAAAAAAAGTAGAGTCTAGTTAATGTATGTCATACATTTTCAGGTAGAATACAATGTAAAGTGACAGGCATCAAATCTTTCATCAAAACATGATATTCTTATGATTTTAGGCCCTAAAACATCAAATTATTAATTGATAAAACATTCTTGATATTTTATGAATATCCCTCTAAAACTTTTACACCATTAAGAAAATTTCAATTTTTCAATTTTTCTTATCTGGATAGAGTGTAAGTTATTAAAGGAATAAAATTCAATCTTTCACCCTTCACGGGTGTCAAATCTTCTCTTATACCCATTTCAATCATGGATAACCTATCCTTGATTCGATATTTTGTTTTTTAGGAGAATTTAGTAATATTCCAATAACACTATAAAATAATTTTTTCCGCATGCATGAAATCAAGAGAATGCTTTACATACAAACAAATCTAACTTAGTGTGTTCATTCCTCAAAAATAGGACCCCCAACATTCCTTTAATTTTATATCCTAAAAGATTTCCATAAGAATAAAATTCATTTATCATCCTATAAAATATGGATATCAATGTGAATTATTCACTTATATGAGAATAAAAAAATGTGACACATATATCCCAAATAAATTTCAGATCTTTGATCAATTAATCCAAATATATATCAATATCATTACCATGCCAATTTTCGTCTAGAGATAAGTAGATACATCATAATTTATTTGTGATTTATGCATAACCATGGTGGAAATTTATAATTTACCAATATAACTAGTCATGTACTGTGAGTAATACTATGTACACCAAAAGGATTTATTCAATATGTAGATAACACAAGGAGTAAGTTTATTGGATTATTTCCAAATTCATGATACTCATAATCAATTTTCTTCCACTTAGAAGAGTCTTCTGGATAACATAGTTACCCTTATTCAATTCTTGTATCTGTATTCCATGTTAATTTTCTATTGGTTTCCTATAATCCATATAGTCTTATAAACCTTGGAATGATAGGAAAGTACCATCGAGCTTTCTAAGAACTTGATTCGTCTTTCTTGTATTGATTTGTGCCACACTTAGGGTATTTTATGAGTGATTCATTGATTTTTTTTAAAAAAAAAATACAATCATTTGGATAGGCGTATATTTTTTATATATCATTCCCATTGAGTGTATCATTTATTTAGCATCATATGTTCAAACATGAAGCACATTGTATTCTATTAATATATCATTTAGGAGACCAATATATTCTGTAAAGATGGTGTCACTCCATCCACCACTAGATTTAAAATTATATAACTTCAATACAGGTGAAATGTTGTATATTTAGTACAAATAGTATAAAATGGTCTATTAGAACAGCTATTTAACTTCTCAAACAACTTTGGACAATCACGAGTGTTATCTTTAATTTCCATTTTTATTTCTTCAATGTGACATCCATCATCATTTACATTTGTGTTCATAAAAAATGATATATAAATCATAGTATCATCCAAATCAGTATGTAAGTTCAGTTTCTCCCCATGTTTAGTCCAACATTTATAGCTCTAATCTATTCCATGAAAAATCAAATGTTATTCCAACTCTTCCAGATGAATTTTTCTCAAATAACAACAATTTAAACATGAAAAAAGGTTTTTATAAGGCTTTCATGCATTCTCTGTTACAAACATGATCAAATATTTAACTATGTCCTCATTCTATTTTTTCATACAATTATATTTCATCCATTTATGATTCACATCCATCCTATTAGGTTCATAAAATATTCATTTTGTAAAAATAATACACATAAGGTATTTTTAATAAAAGAAGAAATTTATGGATACTTACAAAAACGGTAACCTGAAATTTGAATGTTATTGGTGATGATTCCTAACAATTTATCATTTTACACAAGGGTTGAATGAAAAGAATCAACTTTGGGTTAATGTGTAGTTGTTGGTCCAGGTTCTCGATTTAATGTTTTGTGGGGAAAAAGAGGGAAATTATAGGATGGTTTATATAAAATTTCTAGATTAGAGTCCAATAATATGGAGGAGTTTATGTTTTTTCATTTATTCACTTGGTACATGGTTGGTCTAGTGGTGTTTCAGTGATAGAATTATTAGGATCTAAAGTTGATCTTTTTTCAGATTATGAAAACATTGATAGAGCTCAATCACATGGTCTTGAGAACCCAACGTATGAAGGAGCTCTGGAATTTAAATCTAATGAACCAAAAGTCCTAGTCTAGGGTTCTCAAGCTACTATAAAAAATGAATAATAATTTAATTTTAGTTTTAAAAATTCTTTAAATTTAAATAATTTATGTGCCATTTTGAATGGAAGTGGAAGGAATCCTCAATGGGATCAGCAGGGGAAGAAACTACTATGAGTGTACATAACTAGGGCACTACACATGAAAAATCAGGTGAATTAACCTACTTTATAATGATTTGAAACTTTATATTGTATAATCTAAATTTTTTTATCATTCTTACAAGAATTAATTTTTTAACTAAACATGAGGTTAGCAATTTGTGTTGAAAAATTTCTATCATAGATATTCATGGAAATGAAAATATTGAAAGGATTGGCTTTCTTCTTTCTATTAATTGAATAAAATGGGCAGAAATATTTGATTTTAATCCATGGGAGCATGAAGGATACTTGGAACTTAGATTCTTATCCAACATGTGTGAAGTTCTATACAAGACATTTCTCAAAAATTACCTCACGATGTGGAAGGAGTGGTCAAGTTTGGGTAACAAAAACTTGTCAGTGGCCACATTTCACGTATGATTAATTCAAAATTTGGGAACTGATAAGTATCATTCACCCAAACATGAAATAAAAATAAAATAGTGAGGATAAAAAGAATCAATTTGACCAACAAAAGTGGGAGTTTTGTGGGAACTAGGTGATAGCCCCACTTGATGAGGATGTTTTCGAGACTGTAGTAAGTAGTGTGTGGTGGTGGTGTCATATCAAGTATGCAGAAGGGAGCTAACACATGTCGAGGATGGTATCATAAGAATAAAGAAAATGATAAAGGATAACAGGTGATGACAACTAAAGATTTAAATTTTTAAATAAAGTATATACATAAATATTAATCAATTTAAAAAATATAATGATAAAATATTCATAAATAAAATTCCCATAAATTAGTAAAAATAATATCTCCAAATATTTTTTAGGCATGGGTTATTTTGAAAAAATGATTTAGATTAGAATATAATATTGTATACACATCTTATGAAATTAATCTACATGATTTTAAAAAATAATCTTCATCTTATTTAAACGTTAACTCTATATAAATTGGAAATTTTATAATTTAAAACTATTTTTTAAAAGATATATTTAAGAAAACCACTCAATTTTCCAATAAAAAAAAATAAAAAAACCAGTTTACATGAAATATAGTTCAGTTTATCTTCAATGGATACATTCAATGATAGTTTCATCAAACTCTCAAGAAAAATAATTGATTATCGGTTTTCATTTTAAATTCAGTACAACCAAATTTCAAAAAATGCGCTTGTACTCCTCGTGAACCTTCAATTGATCAATTGAAAATTTTGAACTAAACAAATTTAATATATAATAGCACAAAAATTTCTAAATATTGAATGTAATTACGCTTTTATAAAAAATGATATTAACATCAAATAATGACAGGTTTATGAACATCCTAATTATATAGATCAACAACATGTACAACAGTGGATTGAAACAAAACTTAGCCTCATTTCATATTAATAGTTAATAAATGTGAGGGGAATAGGGTTAATCAATAGTGGATCAGGGTGAGGGAGATTGGGTGCAGAATCAAGGAGTTATATCAAGGTAAAATTGCTCACATGCATCGTTCAAATCCTTTGAAAATTTTAAAAACACCCAAATAAGAACTGAAAATGTTTAAATAATGAATGACCTTGAACGACGGATCCGAAGTCACATATTGTGGGTTTTAAAAGTGTCGATCATCTGAGAAGAGAAATCGACAGAGGTGAGAGGTCGTCCAAGGAGAGCATTAGGTAGAGCAATCATCCAAGGAGAGTGATTGTTTGTGGACATCAATAGTGAAGTTTCAATTCCACAAGCGCTTGAACGGTGGGAGAAATAGGGTCCTTTGTAAGGGTTATATTTAAAAGATCATTAATTTTTTATTAGTACCTTTTAAAAAGCGCTGGTAAAGACACATATTTATCACTGCTAAAAGAAAAAATGCTTGTAAAAGTCACTCTTTATGAGCGCAACCTTTTAGCATTGATAAAGATGGGTATTTGTCAGTGCTAAAAAAAGTACTGATAAATATGGATCTTTATTAGCACTGACCAAAAAGCACTGATGAAGATAGGTTTTTTCGGCGCAACCTATTAGTTCTGATAAAATGGGTCTTTATCATCACTTTAATTTTAGCACTCCCAAAACCTATATTTATCAACTCTTTTTGGAAAGAACTGATAAAAACTATATAAAATAGAATAAAAAATATTAAATGAATATATATTAAAAATGAATAAATGATAAAAAAAGGTAAAAATAAATAACCATTATAAATTAATAGATAATATTAAATGCAAGAATGTTATAAATAAGTTAAATTTAATAACTAAAAATGAATAAAATTAAAAAATAATTAAAAAATGAATGAGTTTTATTTATTGTATAAATTATTAAAAAAATAAAATATGAATATATATTAAAATGAAATGAATAAATATTAAATATGTACATTACAACCATATTGAAACATTAAATTTCAATGAATAAATATGTATAAATAAAAATAAAAAATGAAGAAATTATAAAAATATTAAAATAATAAATGTTAAAATTGAATACATTATAAAGAAAAGATTCAGAACCCTTGTTTTAATGATAAAAAAATCGTGTTTCTTATAATATTAATGGGTTCTATGTTATATGGTATCTTTTTTACAATATAAGATAAATTAGTGAAATTTGGATAAGTATGGGAAAGACTCTCTGTTGAGGATGCGTCACAGTGAGGTCTAACTCACTATTGAAATGAAATTTTGGCTAAGTGTTGGAAACACTTAGAATAAGCAATAAGTCGTCATGAGAATGGTTTTTTGGAAAAGTATGGGAATGACTCACCACCAGAGGATGACTCTCCATTGAAACAAAAATTTAAAAGAGTGTTGGAAACACCTACCATTAGAGACGAATCCCCACTAGAATGAAAATTTAGCTAAGTTTCAGAAAGACCTACCGCTAGAGAGAATTCAATGTTGAAGATGACATTCCACCAAAATGGAAATTTGGAAAATTATTTTGTTGACCTACCACTGAGATGAGTCACCGTTTGAATAAATCACCACTAACCGAAGTCACAATGAGTTCAAGTTTCTACTACAATTATCTCACCATTCAAGAATACCCATTGTCACTATTTCGGATTATTTTGAATTAAATATTTATAATGGTTATTTTATCAAATTTAATGCTGAGAGTTATTTTAATTATTGTTCTTAAATATTTTATAGATATGAATTAAAGTTTTTGTCAGTCTTCTAATATAAGGACAAGAAGATATGGATGATTATCCTTGCATGCTACTACTAAATGAAGTAGCAGACTCCCTCATGCATAGAGAGATAAGGAATACATGCATAGAACACAAGTGATAGAGATAGATATACATATAAATTTTAATTGAGACAAAAATATATTCAAGAACTTGAATAGTGCCAATTATTTAGAATTTACATGATGTATCTTGTCTAAACATGACTATAGAAGAAGCGAAGCACATCAAACATCTGTACTACTTTCTATAGACTCACCAAAAAGAGTTTACAACACTTTGTTCTATTGAAAATCTAAAAAACATGACTCGAGCTTCATTTTAATCTACACTCAAGGATTCACAATCTATAAAACTTATCTGACTGAGAAATAATATATTCTTTACACCCTTATTTGATTTTTATGTTTATTATCTTTTACATTATGAGGAGTGTGTGTTTACTATATATATTAAACACGCACACTATCTCTTATAATTTAACTGGAATATACTCTATACCTTCTCAAATTCCTTAATACCTATTTTCCCATGAATTGTGGAAGAGTTTCATGTGTGGCCTCTATTTATTTTATTCTTATGGTTATTATGGAATAGTCTCATGCATGGCATGGACAACTTTTCTGTCTTATACCATACCTAGGCTGTGGATCAAATATTATTTTTATATAATATTCTTGGGAGCGGGTGATTTCTAAGTGGAGAGGATTAGATCTCGACTCGAGATGAAACCTCTTGTATTTTATTCCATTTTTTGTTTTGTTTTGTTTTATTTCTATGTTTCAAACTAAAAATGTTTTAAACAATAAATAAAACTACTACTTTGATATTTAGTCTTAGTTAGTGTTTATATAATATTTTGATTAATTAAAATGATTTCAAAAGTTAAAGTAATATTTGTATGTAGTTTTAACTAAGGAATAATCTATCTTTTAGAAATATTTTAAAAGTTCAGAACTTATATTGAAATGCTATTTTGATTAACTGTGCTATTTTAATTAATGGGTAATTCTATTTAAACCTATTTTTGATATAAAATTTTATTGGGTGCTCAATTCACCCCTGCCCCATCTTGAGATACTCACTCTGGCCAATATTTAGAATCAAATGTTTTTTAAAACTTTTCAATTGTGATTTTTAGTTGTGATTTAAAGATCTTAAATTTCTATCATTTCTAAATTTATTTCTTTAAATGGATAATAGAAAATAAGGTTCTTCTACTAATATATCTTCTTTATTTAATGGAAATAACTATTATTAATGTAAAATAAAGATGAAAATGCATATAGAAATTATGGGGTTTGAAATTTAGTCTGCTATAGATCATAGATATGAGTTACTTAATACTTTTAGAAAATATTAGGATGATGCTACCAAACTTTCTTATAAAATAATTAAAAATTAATGAATTCTCTTTATTATGCTTTAGGATATGAATAATTCAATAGGAATTCTTATAGTAAAAATACTTTTGAAATTTGGGATACATTGTATATTTCACATGAAGGAATTACTAATGTTAAAGAAATGAGATTGAACACTTATAAAATTAAATATTATATTTTTAAAATGAAACTCAATGATCTAATTTATGATATGTATCTCAATTTCAATGGGATAGTCAAAAAAATGATCTCCTTGGGGAATCTAGTGTCAAACAAAGATCAAATTATGCGACTATTAAGATGTCTTCCAAAGAGATGAAGAGGGGAATCTATTTCTATAAGGGAATCATATGACATCAGTAAACTACATGTCAAGTAATTTATTGGGAAGTTGATTATTTATAAGGAAGACCTTAATTTCAATCGTGAAGAATATGGTGAACCTAATAGAAAATTTATTTCTTTCAATTCTACTACTTCAAAATAGAAAGAGAAATAAAAGGTAAAAGTTGAAAGCTCCAGTGATAAAGAATCACCAGCGGATAGTGATGAATAAATGACCCACTTGGCCAAAAGGTTTAAGAAATTATACAATAAGAATAAATAATTCAGAAAACCAAACTACAATGAAAATTAAAACAATAGAGGAACTTTGAAAAATGACTGGAATAGGGATGAAAACTCAAATTATATTACCTATTATGAATGTAAGTGAAAAGGACATGTTTAAGGATGACTGTACCAAGTTGGAATACAATATTAAGTTTGAGTAAAAGGATAGAAATCATAAGGAATCCATGAAATACACATGGAGTGACTCTGAGGACTACTCCAGTAACTCAGGCTTAACTCGTAAAGAGAAGCCTGATAGAGCAAACATGTGTTTCATGAAAAATGTATCTAAGGTAACTGTTATATCTTTTATACCTAATTTTGATATATTTGGAAATGAAAATGATGATGATATGTCAAAATAAGAATTTTTTTTAGTACTAATATATGCATGAGGATACTTTTAATGAACTTAATGACAAATACAAGGTTTTGAAGAAACAACATGGTTTATCTTCCAATGTTAGAACTGATCTCACTATAGAAAAAGAAAAGAATGCTCAAATGTTGAAGGAAAATACTTAACTGAAATTTTAAAATGAGAAACTTAAGAAAGGTGTATAAATATTTAAAAATTTAATAGAAACTATTACTCAAATTTTAGGTAAAAAAATTGCTTCTAAATACATTACTGGTCTAGGTTACCAACCTGGGAAAAGAAGAGTTGTTAATAACACATTTGTTACTAAGTCTAAATTTGAAAAGTATAGTACTAGTTATTATTCAGGATGACTAAATAAATATTTTATTTCAAAAAGTTTACAATCTAATTATAGTAAACCCATTAATAAAATATGGGTTCCTAAGGATTTAATCTCTAACATATCTGGACCCATGAAACTCTAGGTATCAAACTCATTCCTGGTATAAATTGTTTTGTAGGGAACTTGTTTGAAGAGCTCTTGTATAAATCTATGGTACATAGATAGAGGATATTCTAGGAATATGATAATAGATTACCAAAATATTCAAGAACTTGGTATATTTTTATGGTGTTCATTTCACCTTGGGTGACAATTCTAATGCAAATATCATTATTCTTGGCTAAATTGGTAACACTAACTCAGTTTTAAATTTTAAAGTAATTTTTTCTGATGGTTTAAAATACAATCTTCTTAGCATATCACAATTATTTGATTATGGTTTTCATGTGAAGTTTAAAAAAAAATCCTTGTAATGTTTTTAATTCCAAAAATTATTTAGTATTTACTGCTCTGAGAAATGAGAATGTATATGTTGTTAATCTTGATTCTTGGATTTCTCAAAATGTTTCTTGCTTAAGTTCCTTTCATAGATATTCTTGGATTTGGCATAGGATACTAGGTCACTGTAATATTCACTCACTTAGAATTCTTAATAGGAAATTGTTATTCTTGAATCTACTCAAACTTGAATTCCAAAATGAAAAAGTCAGTAACCCCTATCAAAAAGAGAAATAGCATAAGATTTATTTTAAATTAAACAATGAAGTTTAAACTTCTCAACCTATTGATTTGGTTCACATGGACTTGTTTGGACTATCCAAATTTTATAGTTTAAATGAAAAGCACTATTTCTATATACTTATATATGACTTTTCTAGGTATACTTGGGTATTCTTTTTATCTCACAAGAGTGAATATTTCTCTTTTTTTATCAAGTAGGATAAATCTATAGAAAACATTACTGTAATTATAATTAATACCTTAAGAAGTGACCATGGTCGTGAGTTTGGAAATCAAGACTTTGATTCATTATTCTCACAAAATGGATATAGTCATAACTTCTCTGCACCTAGGACCCTTCAGCAGAATGGAGTTGTGAAAGAAGAAATAGAACACTTCAAGTGATATCCTGAACAATGTTTAATAAATATGACTTACCTTTCAACTTTTGGGTAAAGGTTGTGAATACAACCTTCTATATAATTAATATAGTTATAATTAGACCTATCTTGAATAAAATCCATTATGAATTTTGATTAATAGTAATCCTAAGGTTAATTACATTATATTTTTTTGTTGAAAAGACTTTAATATTAACACAAGGATAATCTTGACAAGTTTTCCTCCAAAAGTGAGGAAGGAATTTTCCTTAGTTATTCAACCTCTAGTAAATCCTATAGAGTTTTTAACTAAAGAACAAATATTATGGAAGAGACTGTCCCTGTCAAGTTTGATGATACATATCCACATGAGGCTAAAACACATTTATAAAATATTTAGGATGATTTATCCACCTTGAACTTAAATTCAAAACCTTCTGATTCTGATATAAAGAAAGAGAAAAAATCATCCAGTTTTGAGGAACTTCTGGAACCTGAACTTGAACCTGTAGAGGAACCTAAGGCGATTAGCCCTTATTTTTATAGAGAAGTAAGAAATATTAAATACTATATTTTATATACTATTGTTGAAGACTTAGATAGAGGTACACAAACTTTAGCTTATCTAAGAAATCAGGTTGAACATCAATCTTTCTTATCACAACTTAAACCAAAGAATATAAATGATGCAATCAATGATGAATTCTGGGTAATGGGTATGCAATAAGAACATAATCAATTTGAAATAAATATTGTTTGGGAACTTGTTGATATGCCCAAATACACCTTGACTATAGGAACTAAATGGGTGTTTAGAAACAAGGTTGATGAATCCAGTACAATAGTAAGGAATAAGGATAAACAAGTTGCACGAGGGTATAGTCAAGAATAGGGTATAGACAATAAAGAAACCACTGCACCTATATCCAGACTCGAATACATTAGAATAATGTTGGCCTATGCAACACATCTATATTTCAAACTATATCAAATGGATGTCAAAAGTGAATTCTTAAATATGTATATAGTTAAGGATTTTTTTGTTGGACGACCCCTAGATTTTAAAATCCTCATTTTCAAAATCATGTTTTCAAATTAAAAAAAAAAGATTTATATGGTTTAAAACAAGGACCTAGACCTTGGTATGATAGGCTCGACTCTTTTATTATTTCAAAAGGATTTTTAAAATACATAGCTCATCTTACCCTATTTCTAAAAATAATATAAAAATATGTTTTTGTTGCTAAAATTTATGTAGATGATATTATTTTTGGATCTTCAAAAAACTCTTTATGTGCTAATTTTTCCAAAATTATGTAAAATAAATTTGAAATGAGTTTAATGGGAAAACTAAAATTGTTTATTGGTTTTTAGATTTTTAAAAATAAATAAGGAATTATTTTAAATAAAAGTAAATATACTAAAAACCTTTTAAAATGTTTTAATTTGGATATAACTAAGTTTAGTGATACTCTTGTGAGTACCACCTATAAGTTGGACCTTGATGAAGCTAGGATATCATCCGATCAAATTAGTTACAAAGGTATGATTGGAAGTCTCCTCTACTTAATTGCCATCTGACCTGACATTATGTTTAGTGTGTTTATGTGTGATCTTTTTCAAGAAAACCTAAAAGAGTCACACTTAGTTATTGTAAAAATTATTTTTAAATACCTCATGTATACAACCAAAATAGGTTTTTTCCATTCAAGAGGACAAGAATATGATCTAGTTAGTTATTCATATGTTGATTTTGGTAGTTTTAAGTTAGATAGAAAAATCACCTATGGAAAATGTCATATTTTGGGTAAGTCTATACTTTCTTGGTGAAATAAGAAACAAAATTATTTTGTACTACCTACTACTGAAGATGAATACATAGCTGCAGGTAGTTGTTGTGCTCAGATTGTTTGGATGAAATACAATTTACTGTACATTGGTACAAAACATTTTCACTAATCCCATGAATTATGAGAGAATAAACTATATCAAATATGATTAAGGCATGATTAATTTTGGTTAAACTTAATTTTTTGGGACTCACCATTGAGTTCTACCCACCTTAGAGTTTTACCAACTATTGAGTTTTACCCACCATTGAGTTTTACTCACTGTTGGAGTCAATTTTCATTTTTCAATTTCTTACCATTAATTTTTAATCCTCTAATTTAATTTCTTTTTATGGATAATTTATTTAATTAATTTATAATTCAATTCAAATGATATTTATATTTTAATTTTATGAATCCTTAAACTCTCAAATGATATAAATTAGACAGTTGTCTAATTATAATTCTCACCCCCTCATGCCTTTTCTCTCAAGCCTTGTTGCGACCTTTCACTCCAAAACATCGACCTTCTCTCACCTTCGTCTGAATCTTCCAAGATTATCATCATGGTTAGAGTGGATAGAGCTTCAATTTCTTCTTTAGACAAGTCTTATCCTTCAAATAAGCAGAAAAGATAGTCGATCAGTTCAGTTGTTGTTAATATTGTGAACCCAAAGATTGCTAAACATATAGTTGTCCTTGAAAAAGAAGATTAGGTAGAGTGGTTACTTTCAAGAAATTATTTAGTGATCAGAGTTTTTCAAGACCGAGTATGGGTAGAATGGCTTTTATCTAACCATAGACCTTTCTATCTTAAGTGAATATACCAATTTTATCAATTCATTGAGTTCAGTTTTGAGGAAAATGAAGACTGGGTAAGAGGAAGAATAAATGGATGAAAAATTTTCTTTTCTTCAAGATAATGGGATCAATGTTTGAGAGTTCCTCATGAAGGAGTTGCAAATTATTATCAAGGAACTATTTTGGATGATAGTGATACTTTTTTATGAAGATGTCTTGGCTGAGTTAACTGGTGATGGAATAGTTATACGTTTGATCGCTAATGAACTTGATATAGAATGTTGGTTTCTTTTAATGTTTATCTATCATATATTTTTTTCTAAGAAAATGTGATTTTTCATAATGAGGTATCATGATTTTTATCTTTTGTGACTTATGAAAAGTGGAGACAAGATCAACTTATATAGATAAATAATGCTTCACATGATGGAGATGTGCAATACTTCTTCAATATTAGATTCCTTAATTTTTCCTAAGTTTATTTCATCTATGCTAGAGGACAAAGGTCTAGTTAATAAAGGTGAAGAATCAGTAGTGAACTATGGAGGATTTTTCATTACAAGGGTTATTTTCAAAAGGATAGAGATTAGTTGGAATCCTTGGAAGAAACAATGGTTTGATAATGGTGAAAGATTGTATGATGATTTCAATACAGTTGATCATCCTTCTAGGCCAAAGGATCTTGTGGATACTGGATTATAGTTAGATGAAGAAGTTGAATACTATGATGAGGAGGCTACTACCTTAGGATACGACAATGAGGTATTTTCTATGGATGAAGTTAGTGATCCAGATCTGTCTCAGAGCTCTCCATCTATTACCTATGGTGCTCCTAGTATACCTAAGTCACTCCCAGCCAGAGAGTATCACTTGAAAAAAGGAAGTGAGGAAGATAAAACTAATGTTTCAGGATAAGAATGGTTTAAGATCACTTCAAAATCCTCTGAATAAAATGGTGAGGATGAAGAAGAAGAAAAAGAAGAAGAAGAATAAGAAGAGAATTTTGATGATGAAGAAGAATGAAAAGATGAGGAAGATTAAAGAGATGGAAATTGAAATGGAGATGAAAATTATAGTGATGTCATAATGGCCTTGGTGGAAAAATTAGAGCTAATGATGTTGAGATGCCTCAAGAACTTATCTCTTCTTCACATTTATATATTTCTAGATCTAAAGAAAGAATGAGCCTACATGAAGATATGGATAGATCAGCTAGAGAAGATAAGGAATCCTCAGTTGAGGGTGAGAAATCCTCAAATATGGACAGTCACCTAGTTGATACTACTATTGGTGGAGACCTTAGTATATCGGTAGATGGTGTGAAAACAATTTATGATCAGTTTATTATAGAGAAAATGGATATTGATCCTGCTAATGTTGAGAAAATAGTTGATGTGTAGGGATCATATGTGCAGATGAGTGTTGTACCTACTGCGGTTGTTTCTAAAATTGATGGTTCTCAAAGTGTCAAATCTCATAGAAAGTATTCTGAAAATTGAATGGATATGATGGTTTAGGAATGGGATAAGTTTCATGACAGTTCACCATATCATGGTGGACCTGCTCTTTGAGAAGTAAGGGATCCTTAATAGATCATATTGATGCTACAGGTTAGTTGGAGAGATATTCTTTTGATGTGGATACCAAGTCTGAGCTTGTTGTCTCCTTACCTGCCCCTGTTGTACCTTCTATGTAAGGTGATGTTTTCACCATAGGTGACTTATATTCCTTCAGAGAAAAGATTCTCTCTGATTTTGGTTTATTGTTTAAAGATCAACCTCCCTTGGTTACCAAGATTAGTGATAAGAATGCCTGACAATTGTTGGGGCTTGTAATTAAGCACATTCGGCCCAATATGATGCTTCATATTAGAGAAGTGGAAGTGGAAAATAGAAGGTTAACAAATGATATAGAAGTTCTGAGAACTATAGTAGAGGAGGTGAGGTCTTCTTTTGCAGACTCTGTAGATTTTTTTCTAGAAATCATAGAGAATATTTCTTTCATAACTCCTTCATCATGTTCCCCACCTCCTACTATTAATGTTCATTTGATCATATCTATTGTGAGAGAAGAGTTTCATGATGTCTCAGGTGATGTACCTTCCATTAATTAGGAATGTTTGAGAAATTTTGAGCATAATCGTGATCATATTCATATGATGGTTAAAGAGTATATGAAAGACATGGAGGATAAAAGAGAACCAATCACAAAGTCTATAAAATATTATCTTTCAAGGATATATTCTATGTATGAGTTGAATGCTTATTTCATGTTCCTAACTGAAAATACAAGAATTCCTCCAGTGTCTGAAGCGTTCGAAGAGAAAGTGAATCAGTTAAAAGTGATGAATCCAGTGTTAAAGCTATTTATGGAAGAGGAGAAGGATTTATTCAATGAAATGGAAAGGGGATGAAATTTAATTATACATTTCATAAGTCTTATGAATCCCTTTCTGTATGTTTCTGGAACTACAGTGGTGGATCAGGATGCCATACCAGTTACTGCTCATCTGACCCCTCCAGCCTATGATCTAGAGTTCATTTTGGCCCGATGTGACCAGATATCCAAATAAACCCTTTACATCTCATTTCCAAATGTTCAATTTATCTCCTAGGGATGTAGTTCAACATTTAAGGTCAGTCATTATTAGAGAGACTCCCTCTCTACCTACCATTCCTACATCCATTTCTTTAGTTACCTCAGCCTCACCTACTAACCCTTCAGCTTCTGAAAAAGGGAAGGGCAAATCTCCTCTTGATCCTTCTATCCAGCCCAAAAAGCGTTGATGATTGGATTTTTTGTCTTTGATGGGGATGTTTTTGTGTAACCTTTTTGTTGTATCTTTTTTGGATGAACTTAATGGCACTTCTCTTGTTATTCATATTTTGTTCCATTGCATTTGTTATTTTCTTTTTTACTTTTTGATAATACCAAAAGGGGGAGAAGGCACTATGGCGTTTATTTATTTTATATAGTCATATTCTTTTGATATCATATTGATATTCCTTGTGATTTCATATTTTTTTAATTCCTTTCTGTTTACTATCAAGTTTCCTTTGATTCCATGTTTATCTTCTTTACATTTGATGACATGGTTGATATAATGTCATGGTTTGTGATCATCAAAAAGGGGAAGATTGTTGGTACCCTTGTTTTAATGATCACAAGATCATGTTTATTATGATATTAATGAGTTTTATGTTGTATGGTAGCTTTTTACAATATAAGACAGATTGGTAAAATTTAACTAAGTATGGGAAAGACTCACCATTGAGGATGACTCGCTGTCAGGGGTTACTCACCATTGAAATTAAATTTTGGTTAAGTGTTGGAAACACTTACCGTTAGCAATGAGTCACCATCAAAACAGTTTTTTGGCAAAGTATAGGAATGACTCATTGTTAGAGGATGAATCGCTATTGAACCAATAATTTGACAAAGTGTTTGAAACACCTACCGTCAAAGATGAGTCGTCGCCAAATTTTTTTTGGCTAAGCGTCGAAAAGACCTACCACCAGAGAGAACTCACTATTGAAGATGACCTTCCTCCAGAACTGATATTTGGAAAAGTGTTGGATTTACCTACTGCTGAGATGAGTCACCATTGGCATGACTCGGCGCCTGCCTAAGTCACCTCCAGCTCAAGTCTCTGCCAGAATTGTCTCACCGTTTCAAGAAGACTCACTATCACTATTTTGAATAATTGGGTTGTTTTAATTAATTGAGGAATTTTATTTAAATCTATTTTTGACAGAAAATTTTATTGGGTACTCAATTCACCCTCCTCTTGATATACTCACTTCGACCAACAAAAAGTAAAAAATAAGTAACATTATTAGTGAATAAATAATATTAAATAATATTAAATGAAGGAATGTTAAAAAAGAGTGAAATTTTATAATTAAAAAATGAATAGATTGCAAAAATATTACAAAAATGTTCAAGTGTTATTAATTATAATGATTATTAAAAAAGGTAAAAATGAATATATTTTCAAATGAAAATGAATACATATTAATTATAGAAATTACAACCATATTAAAAACATTAAATGTTAATGAATAAACATGTATAAATAAATATTAAAAATGGATAAAACTACAAAAAATTAAACAATGAAATTTTGAAAAACAATAAATTACAAAAATATTAAAAAAAATTAAGATTATTAAAGAATAAATAATAATAAAAATGAATAAATTTGGAAAAAATATTAAAAAGTAATAAATGGTATATATTGAATAAAAATATAAAAAATGAATAATATTTACCGATTAGAAACATAATATATATTAAATATATTATGTTAATAAATATAATTCTAAAATGAATATTAAAAATTAAAAAATATTAAAAAATATTATGTGCATGTGGGTTCTATATAAAAATGCATTAATTACGTATATGTATGTGTGGAATTAATGTAACACATGTTTGATATATTTTAAATAGAAAAAAACAAATGATATTTAATTAAACGTCTATTACTCAATACAAACAGTCACTATTTTTAATTTATATATAATTTTTAATTATAAACTATTTTCACTAAATATACGACTTATTTAATGTAAATATGCATATTTTGTATTATATAATTCATATTAAGGAAATATAATATATATTGATACATATATATGTGAATATATTTCTATACTAAATTTATTAAATATATTAATGAATAATTATGTATAAAAAATATTAAAAATGAATAAATTATATAGATATTATTACATTGGTGCCGGGAGGGGGAATAAACAGCCAAAATTTACCTACATGCACCTGGGGAGCTTCGAAACTGAGACCTCACAAACATCGCCAAAGGGACACAACCACTAGGCTCAAATAAATATTTAAAATCTATAAATTATAAAAAATCGTAAAAGAAACACTTGACATTACTAATGAATAAATAATATTAAATGAATGTATGTTAAAAATGAGTGAATTTTAATTAAAAATGAATAGATTAAAAAAATATTAAAAAAATGAATAAGAGATTGATTATATAAATTTTAAAAAAAATGAATGCATGTGCAAATCAAATGAATATACATTAATTATGTAGATTAGAATTGTATTAAAAATATTAAATGTTAATTAATAAATATAAATAAATATTAAAAATGAATAAAATTAAAAAAATATTAAACAAATAAAAATGAATAAATGAATAAATTACAAATATATTAAAAAATTATTAATGAAATAATTATTAATACAAATGAAGAAATTTAATATATATATATATATATATTATAAATAGTAATAAATATTATATATTATATATAAATATAGAGAATGAATAAGATGTAATAATTAAAAACTTATTATATTAGATATTGAATATTAAATATTAATAAATAAAAATATAAAATGATAATATTAAAAATTTATATTATTTTTGTATGTTTATCTCTATAGAATTGAATTAATTTCATATATGTATAAATGTGAAATTATTGTATAACATATTAAATGTAGCATATTTTACCAATTTTTTTAATTAATAATTAAATCTTTATTATTTGATATAAATGTTAATTTGATAAAAACAAATGACATTGATAAAACCAAATGTCTTAATTAGTAGATATTTATTAATTAATATTAAATATTTTTAATTAAATTAATTAATAGTTTTTCACTAAATATATGACATGTAAATTTATATGTTTTATAATACATATTTTCATATTATATAAATAATATTTAAGAAAATTATATATATGTATATATATATATTATTTTATGTGACATTTTTAACTAAATATCTTATATATCAAGTGCAAATGAATATTTAGTCAAATATAAATCATATGCAATTGAAAAAATTATATTTTTATCAATATAAATATATTTATATATTAAAAGCGGTGATAAAGAGTATCATTTATCATCACTAAAAAATCAATGATAAATGGTGATTTTTATCAGTGCTTAAAAAAAACACTAATAAATGTTACCTTTAATTGTCGGTTTTTTTAAGCACTTATAAAGTTCACTCCTTAAAATTGTTTTTGTTAGTTTGAATAAAATATACCTTAATCAGCTCTTTTTTCTAACACTGAAAAAATCTACAGTTATTTTTTACGTGTTTTGTAGTAGTGTTGTCTGATTCAGAACCCGACAGGCTACGATCCGGTGTTGTTATTCTTTTTTTTCTTTAAAAATTAATTTTAAATTTTCTTTTGTCTTCAAATAGATAAATTTATAAATAGAAAAAAGAATATTTTTTAATAAAATAAAAATTAAAAGTAAAAAACTTCTATTTTTATTTTCTTAAAAATAAATGTTCAGAGCCAGTTTAAAATTATTTTTTAAGAAAATAATTATTTTTAAAAAAATCTTTTCATGAAATCTGAAATTCAAAATCCAATGATAAAGGACGTTGTTTTACATTTCTATTTTACGTCTGCAAGCCAACCACACGGCAGTGGCGCAACCTGCCGATCCCTATGACAAGGTTTCTGACTGTAGCCATGGCCATGGCGGTGCTCTGGTGCGGGTGATCGGAGTCCCTCTGGTGGCGTTCTTGGGGAAGGAGATGGCCGTGTACTTGGAGTGCATCGACATGGGGTGCTGCAATCTGGACAACGGGAAGCGCCGGGTTCTCCTTCTGGACCACCTGAACATCGGTGTCTGACGGGTCTTCATATTCCCATCTGATATGGAACCTTGTAGGCTGTGATGGTGGGTCGTTTAAAAAAACAAATCTAAATCTCAAAATCTAACAAAAAGCTACGTCGTTTTACCTTTCTATTTTTCTATTTATTCTTTGATCAAATTCATATCATAAAATCAGTTTTCTTTTTAATGATCCCATGTTTTTATTCAGATCATTTAAAAAAAATTACATCTTAATTTTTTTCCTTTTTTTATATTTATATTCACATTCATATGGAAATCTAATCATAGTTTATTTTTTTTTTCTTCCCCTTAATATACTTCTCTTTTTATTTTAAGATTTTATAAACGATCTCTTTGAATATACTCTTTTTTATACATCTAATCACATATTTAAACATTATATTTAAATTTTCTCAATATAAATATCGATTTTAAATTTAAAAATTTATTTTCTTCATAACACTAAAGTCTTTTCCAAATTCATCACCAACATGCTAGTGAACGTGGTGATGTGGATCCCAGCGCGGGGTAGTAGCCCCGGGTGGATCCTCAAGGACCACAACTCTCAACACATGGACCGGTTCTGCATCCTCATCACCCTACTCACTACCCTGAAAATAAAACCTTTTTATTTACAACACACGTAAAGAAATAAAACCGGTCGAAGGAATCACAATACTACAGATATCACTTTTAAAAGTGTTAGAAAATGCTTTTAACATCACTAGAAAAATGTTGTTAATCTCGACGAAGATAAAGGGGGTCCCGTTTAACAGCGTTAAAAAAGCACTGATAAAGGGTGTCCTTTATCCGCGCTAAAAAACATTGAAAAAAATCACTCTTTATCTGTGCAATTTTAGCGCGGATAAAAGACATTTTTTATCAAGAATATTTTTAGCACTGATAAAGTGAGCCTTTATCAATGCTCTAAATAGAACTGCTAAATGGAGCCTTTATCAGTGCCCTAGATAACACTGATAAAGGGGGCCTTTATCAGCACTCGAAATAGCGTTGATAAAAGCCTAATTGTCTGTGATGTGTTATTTATAAAAAACCACACCCACCATCACCTGCAAAACAAACACACACACCACCTGCACAGCACATACAAGAACAAAACAACGCGCACTAGAACAAAGTAGCACGCGCAAGGATTTGACAAATAATGCTATATACATTTCAAACAATATTTTTTATAATTACATTTACAATTATCCAACAAATAATTAAAAATATTAATGTTTCATCCTTTGACATTCATGATCCCCTCTAAAAAGTGTTTGCTCATGGTATTGGTTTCCAAAAAAATCTTCCCAACTCAAGTAAAATGTTCCACCTATACAAGAAAACAAATATTATGTTAGTAATACTATAAAGAAATAAATTAAACATTAATATGAAAGAATATATTAATAAAATGTCAATTTTTAATAAAAAAGACACATTTGGAGTTATACAGGTCACAACATGCATCTTATTGAGTTGAAGTTGATTCCTACACGTCACAAATGAGTTATGGATCGTTGTCCTAAAATATCAAAACAATCCGAATGACTTTGTTTTGTTTTGAGTATGTCCCATGTTTTTCTACAAAAATTAATATCAAACTTGAATGACATATTTGGATTTACACCATTCACATCGTTTGTTAAATTTATGTGTGGTTGATTCCTACACGTCAAAAATGAATCATGGATTACTGTTCTAAAGTATCTAAACAATCCAATGGGTTTTCTTGGTTTTTAGTATAACAATTGTGTTTTTTACTAAAATATCATTTCAAACCGGAAAACCCCATTTTGAGTCATACTGGTCACATCATGCTTTGATTTGAGGTGAGATTGCTTCATACACGTCACAAAGGACTTAAAAAACGCTCTCCTAAATTATTAAGACAATCGGAGGGCGTTTGCTTGATTTTCAGTGAGTGAAATATTTTGAGCTAAAATGTCAATTTTAAACTGATAACAGATACTTTTAGTCATACTAGTCACACCATGCGTCGGATTGAGGTGCAGTTGATTCCTACACATCAAAAAAGACTCATGGATCATTGTCTTAAAGTATTAAAACAATCAGAATGTGTTTTCTCAGTTTTAAGTATGTCATTTGTTTTCTTACTTAAATTAATGTCAATTTTAAATAAAAACACATTTGGATTTATACAGGTCACATCATTCGTCAGATTGAGGTGTGGTTGATTCCTACACATCACAAATGACTCATGGATCATTGTTCTAAGGTATCAAAACAATCCAAATGCATTTTATCGGTTTTCAGTATGTCAATTGTGTTTTCTACTAAAATATCATTTCAAACCGAAAACATGTTTTTTGAGTCATAACGGTTACATCATGTGTCGATTTGATGTGATACTACTTCATACACTTCAGAAAGGACTTCAGAATCACTATCCTAAATTATGAAGACAATCAGAAATTGTTTGCTTGGTTTTTAGTGAGTGACATGTTGTGAGTTAAAATTTAAATTTTATACTGATAATAGATACTTTTAGTCACATCGGTCACATTGTGCATCAGATTGAGGTGTGTTTGATTCTTACATGTCAAAAATGACTCATGAATCATTTTCCTAAAGTATCAAAACAATCCGAATGTATTTGATTTGTTTTCAGTATGTCAGTTGTTCTTTTTTACTTAAATTAATGTCAATTTTAAATAAAAAGACACATTTGGATTTATACCAGCCACATCGTGCATTGTATTGAGATTAGGTTAATTCCTACACGTTAAAAATGACTCATGGATCTTTTTTCTAAATTATCAAAACAATTCGAATGTGTTTGCTCAGTTTTCAATATGTCACTTGTGTTTTTTTAATAAAATTAATGTCAATTTTAAATGAAAAGAGACACTTTGAGTCATATCGGTCGCACCATGCGTCAGATTGAGGTGCGGTTGATTCCTACATGTCACAAATGACTTATAGATCATTTTCCTAAAGTATCAAAATAATCTTAATTCATTTACTCAGTTTTTAGTATGTCAGTTACGTTTGTTTACTAAAATACCATTTTAATCTAGAAACACGCATTTTGAGTCATACCTGTAGTATCGTGCATCGGTTTGACATGAGACTGCTTCATACACGTCACAAAGAGTTTATGAATCGTTGTCCTAAATTATAAAGACAATCGGAGTGAGTTTGCTTGGTTTTCAGTGAGTGACACATTTTGAACTAAAATGTCAATTTTAAACTGATAACGAACACTTTTAGTCATATCGATCACACCATTCATCGGATTGAGTTGTAGTTAATTCCTATATGTTACAAATGATTGATGGATTTTTTTCTTATAGAATCAAATCAATCTGATTGTATTTACTTAGTTTTCAGTATGTCAGTTATGTTTTTTTTCTAAATTTATTGTCAATTTAATATAAAAATACACACTTAAAGTGTTAACGTTCACACTATGTGTTGGATTTAGGTGTGGTTGATTCCTACATGTCACAAATGACTTATGGATCATTGTCTTAAAGTATAAATTCAACCCTAATGTGTTTTCTCAGCTTTAAGTATGTCACTATTTTTTACTAAAAATGCTATCAATTTTAAATAAAAATAGGCACTTCAAGTCATAATGGTCACATATTCATTCTATTTGTGTACATTATTCCATAAGGTATGTTGCCCATTCATTTCTAAATGAATATATATCATCTTGTGAATATGAGTCTTTTTGAAAATCATAGTAGTACTGAAAAAATATAAACACCCAAAGGATTAATAAAAATTTTAAAGGAAATAGTAATTATTTTAAAAAATACCTTTTTAGGGATGCTGGTTTGTTTATGGAATACAATCTATTTCATAAATTTACAAATATAATAACCACAATCTTTATTGTTTGTTTGTTTCAGACACTGCATAAACATTGAGAAAAATAAGTAATTTTTTATATGCGTTTAGATAGTGAAATCTTATTATATATACCCATATTTGTATCTAGTCATAGTGCTTGTGATGTTTCCTGTCCTTTTCCTCTAGCCTCATTCCATGATATAGACGATATTCACGCACCACCCAATCATAACATAATCCTCATTAAAAGATAATTTAAATTATATAATTATATGTTTAGTTCTAAAATGTTAGATGTAGTGAATTACAAATTGACAAATGCCATCATGTGTTGTCAGTTTATTGGACATTCATGCATTGAATCTCGGAAATAAATCTTTGGAGTATCCAAATTGATCGCAATGAGCATCCAATACTTCCTAAGAACACAAAAATGAATAATTAATGAAAGAAATAAAAATATATTTGATATGAGTAAATTGTAGAGTATTACCCCTACCTCGTTGGTATTAAGAAGAGTCTGTCATCTGTAATTTTTTTGTTAAATGATTTGAGCAGCCCTACCACTCTTTCACCATCTTTCTTGGATTCTATTTTTGTTTGTTCTGTAGAGGTGACGTGAGGACTAATGGGTCCAAATTTTTGTTCATGGGGAAATGCCTTCAATTTTTTTTCATATTTACGCCTGTGAAAAATATGAAATGTATTTAATCATAATTATCATAGTATATGAGATTTTGGAAAATAAAATCATAAAAACATACCTCATGTATACATTTACAACTGAGCTTCCTAGCCAATCATACTTCAGGATTTCACTTACATTGTCAACACTAATGAACACTGGATCTTCCTCTTCGTACATATTTTCATAAAAAAGAATTGTTTGAGTACCACTATCTTTAAACTTTGTATTCACATGAGCCTATAAAGATAATAAATGTGGATATATAACGGGCGATTTTATGGTGTTTTTGGTAGATCGTTTTGATCGATTGGTTGATCCTTGAGATGGTTTTGAGCCATTCTTTCTTTTCACCCCTTCCATGTGTCCTTCTGTAATAACATTAATTGTCACAAACCGAATCTGGTCGCCATCAAAACTGGCACCAAACCCTATCTGTGACAAGACCCGAAGGGCGTTCCCGACCCCCATGGACTGGCACAAGTGACCGGGTATAAAAAATGAAATTTGGGAATGATTTACCCAATTTTATAAACATAAACCCACAAATTAATCCAATAAACCAAATCTGGATTTTTCAAACCAAAAAATCTTTTACAAGAATTCATAATTGAATTACATAATTTAGAACAAAAATCAAAGACTATAACAAAGGAACAAAGTCAAAAAGGACAGCCTAAGAACCTCCTCTTGGCAACAGGCACCGCCCTCAATCCATCTTCACTACACTGCACCAAGAAGGACTGATAGAAACCTATATGATTAGCACTAAAAACTTTACCCAAACTTTCAACAAAATAACCAAGTCTACTTACACCCAAATGTGTAAGTAGGGTGTGATCCAAATACTAGTAGGATACCACCACTAAAATATTCCATGTGATGATCATTATCAGACAAAAAGATTGCATGTTTTGTAAACAAGAAATGATGGTAACAATTTCTAAAAGATGCAACTTTAAATAAAAATATCTTTCAAGTGGGTTACTTTAAAGAATCAAAACATTTAAATAGAATGAAAAAGATACTGAATCTTTTCAATCAAAAATAACTTATGTCGATGGTAAGTTTAAAATATCCAATGAGCACTAACAATGAGAAATAACCCAAAGGCACTAGCTCGCTATGGGTCCCAGGTACCTTGTATCTTAGTGACAGTAACCATCACAATATCTGTTCTTATACACATGAGCCACTATTAGGGATCATACCCACAACCTAGTGGTCCCCCAACATCATCATCATCATCATCATAGTTTAGTTAGTGTTTTCATCGTCAAACTAGCTATGTGAAATAGGGGCCAAACCCCACGAGATCACTAGCATACTAGTACTCGCCCACACACCTAGATACCTGGGTTTTTCCTCTTGTGATCAAACAAGTTCCACAAAGCATGAAATACAATTTTCAAATGAAAATACCACTTCTAAGCCACACATGCACCAAACAACACACACACATGTCACATGATCTCCTTTTTCATTCAAATTCATTTTGGAAATCATACTCACACCAAAATAGCCCACAATACATTTCACCTATCATTCACACTTCAACAAATCCTTTAAACAATTTTATAAAACAATTCCAAGATTGTACACATCACATAATAACCCTTTCACATTAAAATAGACCATTTCAAAAGTACACTCCTAACAAAACAGTTTGGCAACATAGTTTCACCTCTTATATAAATCAAGAAACCATTTAAAATCTTCACAAAACAATTCGAAGGAGTGTAACCATCTTTTGCACATAAAACCCTTCAAAAAACCATCTTTTGTGTCCAAAGGAATGGTAATATAACAAAAAACAAGAATTGGTATCCCTAAAACCTTTTAGTAAAACCATTTCAAGAATCACAGAACAACCCCACTTGAAACAATATGAAATACATATGAAAAACAATCATTTTTGCACAATTTTTCCACCTAAAAATCAACCGATTAAAAAATTATACCAAATATAATTTTCCCACCACACACAATGTAAGACAATCATGGTGAAAATATAAATCAAGCTAAAATAACTCATCAAATAATTCTTATACATGCAATCACCTACCATTTGAGCCAAAAACCCCAAACCATTGTGAGAAACTTCAATCGCTCCATCGCCACACCATAAGGGAGTGAAAACCAACCTAAAACCCCAAAATTTCATAAAAAAGAAACAATGTTAAACCCTAGGTATAAAATCTATCTTCTATAAATTTTATAACTTCAAGAAAATATGGATGAAACCCTAAGCAAAAGGAAGAAACCCAAAGAAAAAGGAATAAGGAAGGAAACCCACTTAATTGAGATATCTTGAATAAAAATCCCTAAATACACCATTAGATGAATTTCCAAATAGCCAAAAATGAATGTGATTTCTGAATAGGTATGATTAGATCATTTGAGAACTAAAATGGAGGTAAAAGAGTAAAAATTTAAGGATTTATGAAATAAACAAGTTACCTCTTTAAATCTGAATGATTTGAGAAATCTAGAGAAGTTTTTCCCAAATTCGCGATGAATATGAACTCCCAAGAGGAGGAAAAGATAATGGGGTAATGCCTTGGGTAATTGGGCTCAGGTGAGAGTTATAATCACTAAAAACACTTAAAAGTGAATGATATATTAAAGAATTAAGTTTTTTAAAGTCGGAAATGGGCTTACGGCCTAGCCCAATACCTTAATAAAAACACCAAATCCATCATGATTATGGATTCCTATGAGGTCCAAATAGATATGGTGGTTTTAATATACTAGTGGATGCTAATTGGGAAGTATAATTAGTGTCAAATATTTAAAAATTAAGGGGTTATAAAAAAATAAAATTTGTTTTTAAAACACGAAATGAGCTCACGGTTTGACCCGAATCATGAAAACACACACTTTCTTCCAAAACTACATAGGAAACCCCCAAAAAATCAATAATATTAATTAAATGAAAAAAATAACTTTATAATAAATCATGGATGTGATTATTCTCCCCACCATAAAACTTTCCACTCTCAGAAACCCACATCAAGGATAAAAGCAAAAACCAAACCCAATTGAAAGGCCAAAATGGACTCATTTTCCAAGTTTCGCCCGCCCCCAAAAGGATAAAACACCACCAATTGATCAAACAAGGAGGGAATACTCTCACCAAACAGAACAAACACCACTTCCTAAAATGATCAAGCACATTCAAACTACATCCCAAAACAAAAAACCTCAAACACTATCCGAACAAGACTCAAGCAACTTACCTGGAATGAACAATGAAAACGAATGAGGTCACTGTAGTCTTACTTCAACAAAACCGTTGGGTGCACTCTAATCCCAACATTTATTCAAGGAGGAAGTTGGCGGTTAAATAGCTCTGAATGAGTCTAACTATCACCAAGATAAGACCATGGAAGAAACCGAGTTACTAATACGGGGAGACTCAAATGGGCTTCCCACCATAAGAGACAACTTAAATTTTCTCGAGAGAAAATCATGACACTAACAGGGGGAGGCCCAAACAGACTCCCCAGTATAAGGGGAAGACTTTAAAAATAATTTTCCAAAAGAACTTACATGAGATCCATAGTGGGTCTCACCACCATAAGAACCAACCATATCAATCGACTAGCATAGGCCGACACGAAAATACCCCAAAATTTAAATGGTTGGCATGACTGCACGGTTAGTCCACATAGTTTGGGAAACTGTGGGCTAACCATGTGGAGAATTTTATCCAAAGGAGAAACTTTTCATGGTTACATTGTCCCAGGCGCATGGCCTTGCGGAGACCGAGTAAAAGCTACTATAGTTAATACACTGTTTCCTAGTTTGGCGCATGGTTACTACTAAATGTGTGCAAATAGTGTGGTACCATGTGCCTAGCCCAAGATTAATAATTTTCTCTAAAAACTAAAAGGAAACCAAAGTGGGAAAAGAATGAACTTAGAAGATAACATGGGAATGAGATTCCCCCACCTCTTTCCACCAAATGAGAATAACTGGATAAAGATGAAAATACCATAGGTTTAAACGGTTCTCATCTTTCATACCGAGGATGGTAATTAAACCAATTTTCTTTAAACAACCCTAGGATTTCCTTGACTATGCACCAAATTTACTCCGGGACCTATTGCTGGAGCTTAGATGATCGAAGCATCTTCGGCCCTACAATCAGGCCTTGGGAAACCCCCAAACAAAACTTCTTCTTTTGTTGCCAAAAACAACTAAACTGTGATACCAGATCGGTTCAATGAGACACAACACACTCCAAAATCACTTTACCAAAACCTGACATTTTTCTGAAATAAGTGCTTAGAAGATTCACACACATCACCCCTTGTTTCTTCAGATTAAAAATGGAAAGTGGAAAGGACATATGCAAACAGATTCCTCCAAATAGAGGATGTCAAGATTTTCGGAAGGGAGGCACACTTCCGATAAAACATAGACTCTCAAAATATTTCATAACCTTCACTTTTTAAGTCAAACGAGCACATGAAATTGCAAGGTGTCACCGAACATGACCCTTGAGACTGATAGAATCAATATATGGATATAGACCTTATGATGAGTCCCAAACAACATATGATTTCTTAAAAATGGTCATATCATCCTCTCTTGACCATATTCCCCACACTGGTAGTTTCACATGAACCCTCATTTCAGAGAGACTGATGAAAGACCCATAGGCCCTCTTAGACAACATTTTACACCGAAAACCCCGAACTACTTCCACCTTTGGAAACTTAGGTAACTAATGGAACTAAGGTCTCATTCAACCTTCCACAACCACTCTCCCACTACAAGATGATCCACTAAACCAAGAAAGGAAATGGTGTGGATTCAACCTCCAAATCTCAAGTAAAATATTCCTTGCATTGATCAACTAGAGGACTTCTCAATGGAGAAGCAATTTGGGTTGCACTTCAGTCATGCATTAAATATTTTTGTGGGAATACCCTATCCAAAGAGAGAACCCAATAAAACATCCAAGCTGGTCCATTGGTAAAAAAATCACTAGTCATAACTGAACACATGAGGGGAGCCACCACAAGGGCCTCCCAAAATTTTCATAGAAGAGACCACTAACCATCCCTTCAACCCAACATACCAACCAAACGCAAACCCAAAACAGCATTCAAACAAGAGGGACTCTTGGACTCAAAACATCCCACAACAACAAAATTTCCAAAAATACATAAGACACACCATCCCAAACCATCCATCAAGACATAAAGATTTTCTTTAAAATCATCTCTTCGAAAAAAAATGGTTCGATGGTTAGCATATCCACTAATGGTACCCCATGAGCCTCACACATGCATGTTTCCATGACACACTGAAAAACCTACTCTTATCCATCCCATTACTCATCCATTAATTCCATTAACTAACCATCATCCCATATAACCCCATGAATGTGGTATCTCATGGAAATACCAAAGGTTAATAGAAAAAAATCCTTACACTTTTCAAAACCAAAACATTCAATAGACACTTCCCTTTTTATCAAAACCGCTAACCACAGAATAAAACACTAATTTACATCTCACAAAACATTTTAGAAATCCCCAATAATTCAAATAAAAACTCACTTTCAATCCATACATTAATTTCAAAACATTTCAGCCCATTTCAAAACACTTACAGTTTTATGAAAAAAAATCCCTTTCATCAACACCCATCCATTTAAAATCTCATCTCTTCTTATTTGAACAAGATTACAATGATTCTTAAAACATCAAATGCTTACTAGTTACCAAATAAAAATTTATCTTAAAACTCCACACATAAATTCTCAAAACACTTCATTCAACTCAAAACACTTTTCAATAATTCAAAAAATTATATTTGAAATATATTCTCAAAGCCCACTCTAACATAATTCATACTTTTAAAAGAGGTGTAAACACGCCATTTAACATTTAAAAATAGTTCTAAAAATTAATTTACACCATTTTAGAAATCAAGAAACTTCTTCTATACCAAAAAATATTTTCATAAAAGTTCACATTTCTAAAATCAAGTATTATTTTTAAATTTAAAACCAAGATTCCAAGATTCCTAAACAAATTGAAACCAAACTATGCAAGAGGAAACTAGTTTTGGTTGGTGACTTGGACATATGCTTAGTGGCCATATGCTAATCACTTCACCATCACATAGAGTGTTATAAGACAATATCCTCAGCTCCACATGGCTTTCTAGGCCCTACGAGATCATTGAGGCCATTGACCCAACTCTCTTTTCATTTCCCCAATCATCGATGAACCATGAAAACAAAATGACTTAGATAAAACCTGACTTACCCTGGTGACTTGAATCCCATAACAAGGTGTGATAGACAAGAACCCAACTCATAATCAGAATGTTAAGTCCCAAAACCCTAACTTCAGACTATCCTGACTCTTCCCCAAATAACATGACCTAATAAGTTAACCTGAACCTCATTTGATACCATTTTGTCACGAAACAAATCAGGTCGCAATAAAAACAGGCACCAAACCTGGCTCATTACAATACCCAAAGGGTGTTACCGATCCCCAGAGGATGACATAAGTGCCTAGGTATAAGAAAAAATGAAATTTGGGAATTATTTACTTGAGTTTATAAACATAAAACAACAAACAAATCCAATAAACCAAATATGGATTTTTCAAACCAAAATATCTTTTACAAAAATTCAGAATTGAATTACATAATTTAGAACAAAACTCAAAGACTGTAACAAAGGAAAAAAGTAAGAAAGGATATCCCAAGAACCTCCTCATGGCAAAAGGCACCTTCCTCAATCCATCTCCACGACATTGCACCAAGAATGACCTCTAGAAACCCATATCATTAGCACTAAAATCTTTACCTAAACCTGCTATAAAATAACCAAGTCTAATTACACCCAAAGGTGTAAGTAGGGTGTGATCCAAATCCCAGTAGGATTCCACCACTAAATGATTCCATGTGATAATCATTAATAGACAAAAATATTTTATATTTTGTAAACAAGAAATGCTAGTAACAATTTCTAAAAGATGAAACCTTAAATAAAAATAGAATTAAAGTGGGATAATTTAAAGAATCGACACTTTTAAATAGAATGAAAAAGATACTGAATTTTTCTTTCCAAACATACCATATGATGACAGTAGGTTTAAAATATCCAATGAGCACTAACAACATGAAATAATTCCAAGGCACTAGCTCATTGTGGGTCCTAGGTACCTTGTATCTCAGTGAAAGTAACCATCACAATATCTGTTATTGTGCACACGAGCGACTAGTAGGGATCATGCCCATAACCTAGTGGCCCCCATCATCATCATCATAGTTTAGCCAGTGTTGTTATCGTCAAACTTGCTACATGAAAAAGGGGCCAAACCCCACAGGATCACTAGCATACTAGTACACATCCACCCACCTAGATACTTGGGTTTTCCATCTTGTGCTCAAATAAGTTCCACAAACCATGAAATACAATTTGAACATGAAAATACCACTTACAAGCCACACACACACCAAAAAGACCACACAAATTTCACATGATACCATTTTTTATTCAAATTCGTTTTGGAAATCATAGTCACACCAAAATAGCCCACAACATGTTTCACCTCTCTTTCACACTTCAACAAATCCTTTAAATAATTTTATAAAACCTTTCCAAGAGAGTACACATCACATAACAATCCTTTAACATTAAAATATAACATTTCAAAAGTACACTCCTACTGAAACAATTTGGCAACATTGTTCCAACCCTTACATAAATCAAGAAACCATTTAAAACCTTCACAAAACAATTCCAAAAAGTGTAACCATGTTTTGCACATAAAACCCTTCAAAAACCATCTTTTGAGTCCAAAGTCATTCTAATATAATACAAAACCAGAGTTTTCAGCCCTAAAACCTTTTAATAAAACCATTTCAATAATCATAGAACAACCCCACTTGATACAATTGGAAATATATATGAGAAACAGACATTTTTGCACAAAGTTTCCACTTAAAAAACAACAGCTTAACAAATGATACCAAATATAATTTTCTTACCACACACAATGGAATAGGATCATGTTAAAAATATAAATCACGAAAAACTGACTCATCAAATAATTCTTACACGTGTAATCACTTACTATTTGTGCCAAAAACCCCAAACCGTTGTGCGAAACTTCAATCGCACCACTGCCACACCACAATGGAGTGAAAACCAACCTAAAACCCCAATATTTCACCAAAAATACACAAGGTTAAATCTTAGGTAAGAACCCTAGATTCTTGAAATTTTAGAATTTCATGAAAATATGGATGAAACCCTAAGAAAAAGGAAGAAACCCTAAGAAAAAGGAAGAAGGATGGAAGGAAACCCACTTACATGAGATATCTTGAATAAAACTCCCCAAATACACCAGTATCTGAATTTCCAAATAGCCAAAAATGAAAGTGAGGTTCGAATAAGTCTAAGTAGATCATGTGAGAACTGAAATGGATAGAAAAGAGTAAAAAATGAAGGATTTATGAAATAAACAAGTTACCTCTTCAAATCTAGACAATTTGATAAATCCAGATAAGTTTTTCCCTAATTGGTGATGAATATGATCTTCAAAGAGGGAGAAAAGAGAATGGGGGATTTCCTTAAGTAATTGGGCTCAGATGAGAGTTAGAGTTACCAAAAAACCTTAACTATTGAATGATATATTAAAGAAATACTTTTTTTAAAGCAGGAAATGGGCTTACGGGCAAGCACAATACATTAATAAAAAACCCAAATGCATCATGATTATGGATTCCTATGCGGTCCAAATGGATAAGGTGGTTTTAATATAATAGGGGATTCTAATTGGGAAGTTGAATGGGTGTAAAATGTTGAATAATAAAGGATTTATAAAAAAACTTTCTTTTAAAACATGAAATGAGCTCATTGTTTGGCCCAAATCATGAAAACACACCCTTTCCTACCAAATTACATGAGAAACCCCCAAAAACAAATCAAGAATAGTAATTAAATTAAAAAATTACCTTTAAAAGAAGTCATGGATGTGGAAATTATCCCCACCATAAAACTTTCCACTCTCAGAAAACCACAACAAGGAAAAAAGCAAAAACCAAACCCAACTGAAAGGCCAAAATGGACTCCTTTTCCTAGTTTTGCCTACCCACAAAAGGCCAAAACACCTCCAATTGATCAATCAAAGAAGGAATACTCTCACTAACCAAAACATACACCACTTCCTGAAATGATCAAGAATATTCAAACTATATCCCAAAACAAAACACCTCAAACACTATCCAAACAAGACTCATGAAACTTACCTGGAATGAACAGTGAAAACGAACGAGGTCATCACAGTCTTACTTCAACAAAATCATTGGGTGCAATAAAATACCAACATTTTCTCAAGGAGGAAGCTAGTGGTTTAATATCTCTGAATGATTCTACCTATCCCTAAGACAAACCAAAGACAAAACTGAGTTACTGATATAGGGAGACACAAATGGGCTCCCCACCATAAGAGAAAACTTAAATTTTCCTGAGACAGAATCAGGACACTAATAGGGGGAGGCCTGAATGGACTCTCCAGCATAAGGGGTATAATTTCATTAGAATTTTCCGAAATAACTAGCATGATACCCATAGTGGGTCTCTCCACCATAAGAACCAACCATATTAATCGACTATCACGATCCAGCATGAAAAGACCCCAAAATTTAAAGGGTTGGCACGATCGCACAGTTAGTCCGCACAGTTTGGGATACTGTGGGCTAACCATGCGGAGCATTCTTTCCAAAGGGGAAACTTTTCACAGTTACATGGGCCAAGGCACATGTCCATTCGGAGACCGTGCGGTAGCTACTGTCTCTTATCACACTGTTTCCTAGGTTGGTGCATAATTACTACTAATTGTGTGCAAACCATGCACTACCATCTACATAGACCAAATTTTATACTTTTCCTAAAAAACTCAAAGGAAACCAAAGGGGGGAAATCATGAACTTAGAAGATAACGTGGGAACTATATTCCCCCACCTCTTTCAACCGAACAAGAACAACTAGAGAAATATGAAAATACCATAGGTTTAAACTATTCCTATATTTCATACCACAGACGAGAATTAGACCAATTTTTTTAACGACCTTGGGATTTCCCTGACTACGTGCTAGCTTCACTCCAAGACCTATTTCTAGATCTCAGACGATCAAAGCATCTTCGGCCCCCCAGTCTGGCCTTGGGAAACCCCCAAAATAAACTTCTTCTTTTGGTGCCACAAAAAACTACACTGTGATCCCTATGAGTTCAACGAGATACAACAAACTCCAAACTCACTTTACCAAAACCTGAAATTTTTCTAAAACAAGAGCTTAGAAGATGCACACACATCACCTCATGTTTCTTCAGATGAAAAATGGAAAGAGGAAAGGACATATGAAAACACCTACCTCTAAACAGAGGATGTTAAGTTTTTTGAAGGGAGGCACACTTCTGACAAAACAAAGTCTTTTAGAAGATTTCACAACCTTCACTTTTGTAGTCAAACGAGCACATGACATCGCAAGGTGTCACCGAACATGACCCTTGCGACTGATAATAACAATATATGGATAAGGGACTTATGATGAGTCCCAAAAAGCACACGATTTATTAAAAATTCCCATATCATCCTCTCTTGACCATATTCCCCACACCAGTGGTTTAACATGAACTCTCATTTCAGAGAGACTGATGAAAGACCCATAGGCCCTCTTAGAAAACATTTTACACTGACAACCCTGGACCACTTCCACCTTTGGAGACACAGGTAACTTAAGGAACTAAGGTCTCTTTCAAACTTACATGACCACTCTCCCTCTACAATAGGATAAAAAAAACAAGAAAGGAAATGGTGTGGACTCAACCTCAAAATCTTGGGAAAAAGACTCTTTACGTTAATCAACATGAGGACTTTACAATAGAGAAGAAAATTGGGATGCACTTCAGTATTGCATTAAATCTTTATGGGGGAATACCCTATCTAATGAGATAAACCAAGGACCCAACCAATCTATTCCACTGGTCAAAAAAATCACTATTCATAAACGAACAAATTAGGGGATCCACCACAAGGGCCTCCCAAACGTTTCTCAGAAGAGACCACTAACCAACCCTTCAACCCAACATACAGACCAAACACAAACCCAAAACACCATTCAAACAAGTGGGGATCTTGGACTCAAAACATCCCATAAGAAAAACACTTCCAAAAACACATAAGACACACTATCCCAAACTAGTTATCAAGACAACAAGTTTTCCATTAAATTCATCTCTTCAAAAACAAACGGTTCAGCAGTTAGCATATCCACCAATGGTACCCCATGGGCCTCAAACATGCATGTTTTCCTGACACATTGGGAAACCTCTTCATATCCATCCTGGTACTCATCCAATCATTCCATTAACCATCCATAATCCCACATAAACCCATGCATGTGGTCAATCATGGAAATACCAAAGGTTAAAACAAAAAATTCCTTCCACTTTTCAAAACCAAAACATTAAAGTGACACATCCCTTTTCCTCAAAACCGCTAACCACAAAATAAAAACCAAATTTAAATCTCACAAAATATTTTAGAAATCCCCAATCATTCAAATAAAAACTCACTTTCAATTCATACATTAATTTCAAAAAATTTCAGCCCATTTCAATACACTCCCAGTTTTATGAAAAAAACTCCATTTCATCAACACCCATCCATTTAAAACCCCATATCTTATTATTTAAACAAGATTGCAATGATTAATAAAACTTTTCAAATGCTTACTAGTTACCAAATCATAATTTATCTTAAAAAACCACACATAAATTCCCAAAACACTTCATTCAACAAAAAACAATTGTAAATAATTCCTAAAAGTCTATTTGGAATAGATTTTGAAAACCCACTCTAAGATAATTTATACTTTTAATAAAGGTGTAAACACACCATTTACCATTTCAAAATAGTTTTGAAAATTCATTTCAACCCTTTTAGAAATAAATCCACTTCTTCTTTAAATAAAATTCATTTCATAAAATTTCACATTTCTAAAATCAAGTGTTACTTATAATTTTAAAACCAAGATTCCACGATTCCAAAACAAAAGGACACAAGACAATGTGAGAGGAAACTAGTTTTGATGGGTGACTTGGACATATGGTTGGTGTCCATAGGCCAATCACTTCACCATCACAAAGAGAGTTATAAGACAATATCCTCGACTCTACATGGCTAGCTAGGCCCCACGAGCTCACTGAGACCATTGACCCAACTCTCTTTTCATTTCCCCAGTCATCGATGACCCATGAAAACAAAAGGACTCAGATAAAACCAGACTTCCCCTGGTGAATTGAATACCATCATGAGGTGTGATGGCCTAACACCCAACTCGTAATCGGAATTTCAAGTCTTGAAAACCCTAACTTCGGACTATCCTGAATCTTCCCCAAATAACATGTCCCAATGAGATTACATAGACCTCCTTTGATACCATTTTGTCACGAATCGAATATGGTCACCATACAAACCGACACAAAACCCGGCCCGTGACAAGACCCGAAGGGCGTTCCCAATCCCCACAGGCTGGCACAAGTGCTGAGGTATCAAAAAAATAATATTTGGGAATGATTTACCCGAGTTATAAATATAAAACAACAAACGAATCCAATAAACCAAATCTGAATTTTTCAAACCAAAACATCTTTTACAAAAATTAAGAATTGAATTAAATAATTTAGAACAAAAATAAAAGACTATAATAAAGAACAAAGTCAAAAAGGACATCCCAAGAACCTCATCATGGAAAGAGGCACCATCCTCAATCTATCTCCCCGACACCACACTAAGAAGGACCGATTGAAACCCATACTATTAACACTAAAAGATTTACCCAAACTTGGGAAAAAATAACCAAGTCTACTTACACCCAAAGGTGTAAGTAGGGTGTGAGAAAAATACTAGTATGATTCCAACACTAAAAGATTCCATGTGATGATCATTATAAGACAAAAAGATTTCATGTTTTGTAAACAAGAAATGATTGTAACAATTTCTAAAAAGATACAACTTTAAATAAAAACAGCTTTAAAGTGGGTTACTTTAAAGAATAAAAACTTTTAAATAGAATGAATAAGTTACTGAATAATTCCAACCATACATACCTTATTACAATGGAAATTTTAAAATATCCAATGTGCACTAACAATGGGAAATAACCCAAAGGCACTAGCTCACTGTGGGTCCCAAGTACCTTGTATCTTGGTGAAAGTAACCATCACAATATCTGTTCTTGTACACACGAGCCACTAGTAGGGATCACACCCATAACCTAGTGGTCCCCCAACATCATCATCCTCATCATAATAGTTTATTTAGTGTTTTAATCATCAAATTTTCTACGTGAAACAGGGGACAAAGCCCACGGCATCACTAGCATACTAGTACATGCCCACACACCTAGATACTTGGGTTGTTCCTCTTGTGCTCAAACAAGTTCCACAAACCATGAAATAAAATTTTCACATTAAAATACCACTTCTAAGACATATACACACCAAACAACCCACACACATGTAGCATGATCTTCTTTTTCATTCAAATTCATTTTGGAAATCATACTCACAAAAAAACAGCCCACAATACGTTTCACCTATCTTTCACACTTCAAAAAATCCTTTAAAAAATTTTATAAAACATTTTCAAGATAGTACACATCACATAACAACCCTTTCACATTAAAATAGTCCATTTAAAAAGTACACTCCTAACAAATCAGTTTGGAAACATAGTTTCACCTCTTACATAAATCAACAAACCATTTAAAACCTTCACAAAACAATTCCAAGGAGTGTAACCATGTTTTTCACATAAAACCCTTAAAAACCCTCTTTTGAGTCCAAAGGCATGCCAATATAACACAAAACTAGAATTGGCAGCCCTAAAACGTTTTAATAAAACCATTTTAAGAATCATTGAACAAACCCACTTAATACAATATGAAAAACAATCATTTTTTCACAAAGTTGCCACTTAAAAATAAACCACTTAACAAATGATACCAAATATAATTTTCCAACCACACATAATGGAAGAAAATCATTCTGAAAATATAAATCAAGAAAAAATAACTCATCAAATAATTCTTACTCCTGAAATCACCTACCATTTGTGCTAAAAACCCCAAACCTTGGTGCGAAACTTCAATCGCACCACCGCCGCACCATAAGGGAGTGAAAACCAACCTAAAACCCCAAAATTTCATAAAAAGACATAATCTTAAACCCTAAAAAAATATGGATCAAACCCTAAGAAAAAAGAAGAAACCCTAAGAAAAAGGAAAAAGGAAGGAAGGAAACCCACTTACTTGAGATATCTTGAATAAAACTCCCCCAATACACCAGTAGATCAATTTCCAAACATCAAAAAATAAAAGTGAGGTTTTAATAAGGCTGATTAGATCATGTGGGAACTTAAATGGAGGGAAAATAGTAAAAATTGAAAAAGTTATGAAAGAAACAAGTTACATTTTCAATTCTGAATGATTTGAGAAATCTAGAGATGTTTTTTCCTAATTTGCGATGAATATGAGATCCGGAGAGGGGGAAAAGATAATGGGGGGAACTCCTTGGGTAAGCGGGCTTAGGTGAGAGTTGTAATAACCAAAAAACCTTAAAAATTAAATGAGATATTAACAAATTAATATTTTTAAAGTAGGAAATGGGCTTATGGGATGACCCAATACCTTAATAAAAAACCCAAATCCATCATGATTATAGATTCCTATGAGGTCAAAATAGATATGGTGGTTTTAATATACCAGAGGATGCCAATTGAGAAGTGTAATTAGTGTAAAATGTTGAAAAATTAAGAAGATATAAAAAACAAAATTTGTTTTTAAAACACAAAATGAGCTCATGGTTTGGCCCAAATCATGAAAACACACCCTTTCCTCCAAAAATACATGGGAAACCCCCACAAAAAAATAGTAATTAAATGAAAAAATACCTTTAAAATAATTAATGGATGTGATAATTATTCCCACCATAAAACTTTCCACCCTCAGAAATCCACATCAAGGATAAAAGCAAAAACCAAACCCAACTGAAAGGCCAAAATGGACTGATTTTCCATGTTTTGCCCACCCCCAAAAGGCTAAAACACCTCCAATTGATCAACCAAGGAAGTAATACTCTCACCAATAAAAAAACACCACTTTTTGAAATGATCAAGCACATTCAAACTACATCCCAAAACAAAACACCTCAAAAACTATCTGAAAAAGACTCAAGTAACTTACCTGGAATGAACAATGAAAACGAACGAGGTCACCACAATATTACTTCAAAAAAACCGTTGGGCACACTCCAATCCCAATGTTTACTCAAGGAGGAATTTGGCAGTTAAATAACTCCAAATGAGTCTACCTATCACCAAGATAAGACCATGGACAAAACCAAGTTTCTAATATGGGGAGACCCAAATGGGATCCCCACCATAATTGACAACTTAAATTTTCTTGAGACAGAATCAGGACACTTAGAGGGGGAGGCCCGAATGGACTCCCTAGAATAAGGGGTAGACTTTCGTAAGACATTTCCAAAGGAACTTACCTGAGACCCATAGTGGGTATCCCCACCATAGGAACCAACCATATTAATCGACTAGCACAGGCCGACATGAAAAGAACCCAAAATTTAAAGGGTTGGCATGACTGCACGGTTAGTCCACATAGTTTGGGAAACCATGGGCTAACCATGTAGATCATTTTGTCCAAAGGGGAAACTTTTCATGGTTACATGGGCCAAGGCGCATGGCCATGCGGAGACCGTGCGATAGTTACTGTGGATATCGCACTGTTTCCTAGTTTGGCACATGGTTACTACTAACTATGTGCAAAAAGTGTGCTACCATCTACCTAGATCAAATTTCATACTTTTCTCTAAAAAATAAAAGGAAACCAAAGGGGGAAAATAATGAACTTAGGAGATAACAAGGGAATGATATTCCCCCACCTATTTCTACTGAATGAGAACAACAAGATAAATACGAAAATACCATAGGTTTAAACTGTTCTCATATTTCATACCAATGATAGGAATTACACAAATTTTCATTGAACAACCCTTGGATTTCCCTGACTATGCGCCAACTTCACTTCAGGACCTATGGCTGGAGCTTAGATGATTGAAGCATCATTGGCCCCGCAGGGAGGCTTTGGGAAACCCTCGAATAGAACTTATTCTTTCGGTGTGGCAAAAAAATACACTATGATCCCAATTGGGTTCAATGATACACAACACACTCCAAACTCACTATACCAAAACCTGACATTTTTCTAAAATAAGAGTTTAGAATATTCACACACATCACCCCATATTTCTACGGATGAAAAATTGAAATAGGAAAGGACATATGCAAACACATTCCTTTAAACAAAGGATGTCAAGATATTTCGAAGGTAGGAACACTTCTGAAAAAACATAGACTCTCAAAATATTGCACAACCTTCACTTTTGCAGTCAAACAATCACATGACATCGCAAGGTGTCACTGAACATGACCCTTTCCACTGATAGAAACAATATATGGATAGAGATATTATGATGAGTCCCAAACAGCATATGATTTATTACAAATGGTCATATCAACCTCTCTTGAATATATTCCCCACACTGGTGGTTTAACATGAACCCTCATTTCAGAGAGACTGATGAAATACCCAGAGGCCCTCTTAGACAACATTTTACAGTGACAACCCCGGACTGCTTCCACCTTTGGTGACTTAGGTAACCTAAGGTCTCTTTCAACCTTCCAGAATCACTCTCCCACTACAAGAGGGTACACAAAACCAAGAAAGGAAATGTTGTGGATTCAACCTCCAAAGATCAAGAAAGATACTCCTTGCATTGATCAACTAGAGTACTTTCCAATGGAGAAGCAATCTGGGCTGCACTTCATTCATGCATTAAATCTTTATGTGGGATTACCCTATCCAAAGAGAGAACCCTAGGAAATAACCAAGCTGGTCCATTGGTCAAAACAATCACTAGTCAGAACCGAACACATGAGGGGAGCCCCCACAAGGGCCTCCCAAACTTTTCTTAGAAGAGACCACTAACCATACCTTCAACCCAACAAACCAACCAAACACAAACCCAAAACACCATTCAAACAAGAGGGGCTATTAGACTCAAAACATCCCACAACAACAACATTTCAAAAAACACATAAGACACACCATCCTAAACCAGTCATCAAGACATCAAGTTTTGCTTTAAAATAATCTCTTCGAAAACAAATGGTTCGATGGTTATCATATCCACTAATGGTACCCCATGGGCCTCACACATGCATGTTTTCATGACACACCAGAAACCCTCCTCATATCCATTCCAGTACTCATCCTTTCATTCCATTAACCATACATCATCCTATATAACCCCATGCATGTGGTCGATCATGAAAATACCAAAGGTTAACACAAAAAATTCCTTACACTTTTCAAAACCAAAACATTCAACAGACACTTCCCTTTTTATAAAAACTGCTAACCACAGAATAAAAACCTAATTTACATCTCAAAAAACATTTTAGAAATCCCCAGTCATTCAAAAAAAACATCGCACTTTCAATCCATACATTAATTTCAAAACATTTCATCCCATTTCAAAACACTTCCAGTTTTATGAAAAAAACTCCCTTTCATCAGCACCCATCAATTTAAAATCCCATGTCTTCTAATTTAAACAAGATTCCAATGATTCATAAAACTTAAAATACATACTAGTTACCAAATCAAATTTTATCTTAAAAATACACACATAAATTCCCAAAAAACTTCATTCAACTCAAAACACTTTTCAATAATTCAGAAAATTCTATTTGAAATATATTTTCAAAACCCACTCTAACATAATTCATACTTTTAAAAGGGGTGTAAACACACCATTTACCATTTCAAAATAGTTCTAAAAATTCATTTAAACCATTTTCGAAATCAATACACTTCCTCTATACTAAAAAATAATTTCATAAAAGTTCACATTTCAAAAATCAAGTCTTATTTTTAATTTTAAAACCAAGATTTTAAGATTCCAAAACAAATGTAAACAAGACAATGCGAGAGGAAACTAGTTTTGGTGGGTGACTTGGACATATGTTTAGAGACCATACGCTAATTACTTCACCATCATAGAGAGTGTTCTAGGACAATATCCTCAAATCCACATGGCTTTCCAGGCCCTACAAGATCACTAAGGCCATTGACCCAACTCTCTTTTCATTTCCCCAATCATCGATGAACCATGAAAACAAAAGGACTGAGAAAAAACCCAACTTAACCTGGTGACTTGAATCCCATAACGAGGTGTGATGGCCAAGAACCGAAATCATAATCAGAATGTAAAGTCCTAAAAATGATAACTTCAGACTATCCTGACTCTTGTCCAAATAACATGACCCAAGGAGTTAACCTGAACCTCCTTTGATACCATTTTGTCACGAAAAGAATCAAGTCGCCCTATAAACTGGCACCAATCCTGGCTCGTTTCAAGACCTGAAGGGCGTTACTGATCCCCCATAGGCTGACATAAGTTCCCTGGTATAAAAAAATAAAATTTGGGAACGATTTACTTGAGTTTATAAACATAAAACAACAAACAAATCCAATAAACCAAATCTGGATTTTCAAACCAAAGAATATTTTACAACAATTCATAATTTAATTAAATAATTTAGAACAAAACTCAAAGACTATAAAAAAGAAACAAAGAAAAAAAGGATATCCCAAGAACCTCCTCATGGAAAGAGGAACTTCCCTCAAGCCATCTCCATGACATCGCACCAAGAATGACTGCTAGAAACCCGTATCATTAGCACTAAAAGCTTTACCTAAACCTGCGACAAAATAACCAAGTCTACTTACACCCAAAAGTGTAAGTAAGGTTTGAGACAAATCCTAGTAGGATTCCACCAATAAAATATTCCATGTGATAATCATTATAAGACAAAAATATTTCATGTTTTATAAAAAATAAATGCTAGTAACAATTTCTAAAAGAAGAAACTTTAAATAAAAACAGCTTTCAAGTGGGATACTTTAAAGAATAAACACTTTTAAATATAATGAAAAAAATACTTAATTTTTCTAGCCAAACATACCATATTACGACATTAAGTTTAAAATATCCAATGAGCACTAACGACAGGAAATAACCCCAAGGCACTAGCTCGTTTTGGGTCCCAGGTACCTCGTATCTCAGTGAAAGTAACCATCATAATATACGTTTTTGTGCACATGAACCACTAGTAGGGATCATGACCATAACCTAGTGTCCCCCCAACATCATCATAATTATAGTTTATCTAGTTTTTTCATCATTAAACTTGCTACATGAAACATGGGCCAAACCCCACTGGATCACTAGCATACTAGTACACATCCACCAACCTAAATACATGGGTTTTACATCTTGTGCTAAAATAAGTTCCAAAAACCATGAAATACAATTTGAACATGAAAATACCACTTCCAAGCCACACACACACCAAATATTCCACACACATGTCACATGATCCTCTTTTTCATTCAAATTCATTTTGGAAATCATAGTCACACGAAAACAACCCACCACACATTTCACCTCTATTTCACACTTCAAAAAATACTATAATTTTTTTTATAAAACCATTCCAAGATAGTACACATCACATAAAAAACCTTTCACAATAAAATAGACCATTTAAAAAGTACACTCTCACCAAAACAGTTTGGCAACATAGTTTCACCTCTTACATAAATCAAGAAACCATTTAAAACCTTCACAAAACAATTCCAAGGAGTGTAACCATGTTTTGCACATAAAACCCTTCAAAACACCTTTTTTGAGTCCAAAGTCATTCCAATATAACAAAAAAAAGAATTTTCATCCCGAAAACCTTTTAATAAAACCATATTAATAATCATAGAACAACCCCACTTGATATAATATGGAATACATATGAAAAATAGTCATTTTGCACAAAGTTTCCACATAAAAAACCACTTAACAAATGATACCAAATATAATTTTTGTACCACACGCAATGGTATAGAATAATGTTAAAAATATAAATCAAGAAAAACTGACTCATCAAATAATTCTTACACATGGAATCACCTACTGTTTGTGCCAAAAACCCCAAACTGTTGTGTGAAACTTAAATCGCACCACCGCCACACCACAATGGAGTGAAAACCAACCTAAAAGCCCAATATATAACAAAAAATACAAAGGTTAAACTCTATTTATTAACCCTAGATTCTGGATATTTTATAATTTCAAGAAAATATGGATGAAACCCTAAGAAAAATGAAGAAGGATGGAAGGAAACACACTTACTTAAGATATATTGAATAAAACGCCTCAAATACACCAGTAGATGAATTTAAAATCATCTGAAAATGAATGTGAGGTTTGAATAAGTCTTATTAGGTCATGTGAGAACATAAATGGAGGTAAAAGAGTAAAAAATTGAGGAGTTATGAAAGAAACAAGTTACATATTAAAATCTAGACGATTGGGGAAATCGAGATAGTTTTTCCCTAATTGGTGATGAATACGAGCTCTAAAGAGGTAGAAATGAGAATGAGGGATTTCCTTGGATAATTGGTCTCAGGGGAGAGTTGGAATCACCAATAAAACTTAAATATTTAATGAGATATTAAAGAATTAATCTTTTTAAAGCAAGAAATGGGCTTACGGGCTGGCACAATACCATAATAAAAAACCAAAATCCATCATGGTTATGGATTACTATGAGGTCCAAATGGATATGGTTGTTTTAATATACTAGGAGATGCCAATTGGGATGTGGAATGGGTGTAAAATGTCGAAAAATGAAGGAGTTATAAAAAACATTGTTTTTAAAACATGAAATAAGCTCACGGTTTGGCCCAAATCATGAAAACACACCCTTTCCTCTAAAAATACATGAGAAACCCCCAAAAACAAATAAATAATAGTAATTACATATAAAATTACCTTTAAAATAAGTCAGGGATGCGACAATTCTCCCCACCATAAAACTTTCCTCTCTCAGAAAGCCACAACAAGGCTAAAAGCAAAAACCAAACCCAACTGAAAGGCCAAAATGGACTCCTTTGCCAAGTTTTTCCTACCCCCAAAAGGCCAAAACACCTCCAATTGATCAATCAAGGAAGTAATACTCTCACCAACCAAAGCATACACCACTTCATGAAATGATCAATCATATTCGAACTATATCCCAAAACAAAACACCTCAAACACTATCCGAACAAGACTCAAGAAACTTACCTGGAATGAACAATGAAAACGAACGAGGTCACCGCAGTCTTACTTCAACAAAATATTTGGGTGCAATCGAATCCCAACGTTTTCTCAAGGAGGAAGTTGGTGGTTAAATAGCTCCAAACGAGTCTACCTATCACCAAGCCAAACCACAGAAAAAACCGAGTTACTGATAAAGGGAGACATAAATGGGCTCCCCACTATAAGAGACAACTTAAATTTTCCCGAGACAGAATCGGGACACTAATAGGGGGAGGCCCAAATGGACTCTCGAGCATAAGGGGTATAATTTCATTTTAATTTTCCAATATAACATACATGAGACCCATAGTGGGTCTCTCCACAATAAGAACCAACCATCTTAACTGAATAGCACGATCCAGCATGAAAAGACCCCAAAATTTAAAGGGTTGGCATGACCGCACGGTTAGTCCACACAGTTTGGGAAACTGTGGGCTAACCATGGGAAGCATTCTATCCGAAGGGGAAACTTTTCACAGTTACATGAGCCAAGGCACATGGCCTTGTAGAGACTATGTGATAGCTACTATCTCTTATCACAATGTTTCCTAGGTTGGTGCACAGTTACTACTAACTGTGTGAAAACCATGCACTACCGTCTACTTAGCCCAAATTTCATACTTTTATTAAAAAAACTCAAAGGAAACCAAATAGAGAAAATCATGAACTTAGGAGATAACGTGGGAACTAGATTCCCCCACCTCTTTCAACCGAAAAATAAAAATTGGAGAAATACAACAATACCAGAGGTTTAAACTATTCCCATATATCATACCGAGGATGAGAATTAGACCAATTTTTTTAATGACTCTAGGATTTCCCTGACTATGTTCCAGCTTCACTCCAAGCCCTATGGCTAGAGCTCAGATGATCAAAGCATCTTTGATCCCACATTCAGGCCATGGGAAACCTCCAAACTAAACTTCTTCTTTTGGTTCCAAAAAAAACTACATGGTGATCCCATATGAGTTCAACAATACACACTACACTCCAAACTCACTTTACCAAAACCTGACATTTTTCCCAAACAAGAGCCTAGAAGATGAACGCACATCTCCCCTTGTTTCTTAAGATGAAAAATGGAAAGAGGAAAGGACATATGAAAACACCTACCTCTAAATAGATGATGTCAAGATTTTTTGAAGGTAGGAACACTTCCGACAAAAAAAATACTTTCAAAAGATTGCACAACCTTCACTTTTGTAGTCAAACGAGCACATGACATCACAATGTGTCTCCGAACATGACCCTTGCGATTGATAAAAGAAATATATGAATAGGGGCCTTATGATGAGTCCCAAAAAGCACATGATTTATTAAAAATAGCCATATCAACCTCTCTTGACCATATTCCCCACACCAGTGGTTTAACATGAACCCTCATTTCAGAGAGACTGATGAAAGACCCAGAGGCCCTCTTAGAAAACAATTTACACTAACAATCCTGGACCACTTACACCTTTGGAGACTCAGGTAACTTAAGGAACTAAGGTCTCGTTCAACCTTCCGTGACCACTTTCCCACTACAAGAGGATCCAAAAAACAAAGAAAGGAACTTGTGTGGACTCAACCTCCAAATCTTGGGAAAAATACTCCTTGAATTGATCAACTGGAGGACTTTCCAATAGAGAAGAAAATTAGGATACACTTCAGTCTTGCATTAAATCATTATAGAGGAATACCATATCCAATGAGAGAACCCAAGGAACCAACCAAGATGTTCCATTGGTAAAAAAATCATTATTTAGAACTGAACACATGAGGGGATCCACCATAAGGGCCTCCCAAACTTTTCTCAGAAGAGACCACTGACCAACACTTCAAGCCAACATATCAACCAAACACAAAGCCAAAACACAATTCAAACAAGAGGCCCTTTTTCTCAAAACCACTAACCAAAATATAAAAACCTAATTTACATCTAATAAACATTTTATAAAGCACCAATAATTCAAATAAAAACTGACTTTTAATCCATACATTAATTTAAAATCATTTCAACCCATTTCAAAACACTCCCAGTTTTATGAAAAAAAAAACTCCCTTTCATCAACACCCATCTATTTAAAACTCCATATCTTTTTATTTAAACAAGATTACAATTATTCATAAATCTTTTCAAAATATTACTAGTTACCAAATGATAATTTATCTAAAAACTCCACACATAAATTCCCAAAACACTTCATTCAACACAAAACACTGGTCAATAATTCATAAAAGTCTATTTGGAATAGATTTTCAAAACCCACTCTAATATAATTCATACTTTTAAAAGAGGTGTAAACTCACCATTTACCATTTCAAAATAGTTTTGAAAATTCATTTCCACAATTTTAGAAATCAATCCACTTATTCTTTACTAAAAAATCATTTCATAAAAGTTCACATTTCTAAAATTAAGTCTTATTTATAATTTTAAAACCAAGCTTCCAAGATTCCAAAAAAAAAGGACACAAGACAATGCGAGAGGAAAATGGTTTTGGTGGGTGACTTGGACACATGGTTGGCATCCATACACCAATAACTTCACTATCATAGAGAGTGTTCTAGGACAATATCCTTGACTCCGCATGGCTATCTAGGCCCCACAAGCTCACTAAGACCATTGATCCAACTCTCTTTTCATTTCCCCAGTCATCGATGACCCCTGAAAACAAAAGGACTCAGATAAAACCTGACTTCCCCTAGTGACTTGAATCCCATCACAAGGTGTGATGGTCGGACACCCAACTCATAATCGGAATTTCAAGTCCTGAAAACCCTAACTTTGGACTATCCTGACTCTTCCCCAAACAATATGACCCAAGGAGTTAACCTGAACCTCATTTGATACCATTTTTTCACGAACTGAATCCGGTCGCCATCCAAACCGACACAAAACCCGGCCCATGGAAAGACCCAAAGGGAGTTACCAATCCCCACAGGCTGGAACAAGTTCCTAGGTATCAAAAAAAAGAAATTCGGGAACAATTTACCTGATTTTTTAAACATAAAACACCAAACTAATCTAATAAACCAAATCTGGATTTTTCAAACCAAAACATCTTTTAAAAAAATTAATAATTGAATTAAATAATTTATAACAAAAATAAAAGACTATAACAAAGGAACAAAGTCAAAAAGTATATCCCAAGAACCTCTTCATGGCAAGAGGCACCGCCCTTAATCCATCTCCATGACACCAGGACAAAAAGGACCTTTAAACACCCATACCATTAGCACTAAAAGCTTTACCCAAACCTGCGACAAAATAACCCAGTCTACTTAAAACCAATGGTGTAAGTAGGGTGTGAGCCAAATCCCAGTAGGATTCCACCACAAATATATTTCATGTGATAATAATTATATGATAAAAATCTTTCATGTTTTGTAAACAATAAATTCTAGTAAAATTTTTTGAAAGATGAAACTTTAAATAAAAAAAACTTTCAATGGGATACTTTAAAGAATAAAAACATTTAAATAAAATGAAAAAATACTAAATATTTCCATCCAAACATACCGTATGCGGAAGGTAAGTTTAAAATATCCAATGATCACTAACAACATGAGATAACCCCAAGGCACTAGCTCGCTGTGGGTCCTAGGTACCTCGTATCTCGGTGAAAGTAACCATCTCAATATCTGTTCTCGTGCACATGAGCCACTAGTAAGGATCATACCCATAACCAAGTGGTCACACAACATCATAATCATCATCATCATAGTTTAGTTCTTATTTTAATTATTAAACATGCTACGTGAAATAGGGGCCAAACCCCACAGGATCACTAGCATATTAGTACACGTCCACCCACCTTGATACCCAAGTTTTCCCTCTTGTGATCAAACAAGATCTAAAAACAATGAAATACAATTTACACATGAAAATACCACTTAGAAGCCACAAACACACCAAAATAACCAAATACATGTCACATGATCCCCTTTTTCATTCATGTTCATTTTGGAAATCATACTCACACCAAAACAGCCCACAACACGTTTCACCTCTCTTTCACACTTCAACAAATCCTTTAAACAATTTTATAAAAACTTTCTAAGATAGTAAACATCACATAACATCCCTTTTACATTAAATATACCATTTCAAAAGTACACTCCTATAAAAATAGTTTGGCTACATAGTTTCACCTCTTACATAAATCAAGAAACCATTTAAAACCATCACAAAACAATTCCAAGGAGTGTAACCATGTTTTGAACATAAAAACCTTCAAAAAACCCTATTTTGAGTCCAAAGGCATGACAATATAACAAAAAATAATAATTGGAAGCCCTGATACCTTTTAATAAAACCATTTCAAGAATCATAGAACAACCCCACTTGATACAACATGAAATACATATGAAAAACAATCATTTTTTCACAAAGTTGTAACTTAAAAACCAACCACTTAACAAATGATTCCAAATATAATATTCGCACGAAAAAAAATGGAATAGAATAATGCTAAAAATATAAATCAATCAAAAATAACTCATCAAATAATTCTTAAACATGGAATCACCTACCATTAGTGTCAAAAACCCCAAATCGTTGTGCGAAACTTCAATCGCACCACTGCTGCACCACAAGGGTGTTAAAACCAACCTAAACCCCCAATATTTCACCAAAAAGATAGAAGTTTAAACCCTAGTTATAAACCCTAGATACTGGGAATTTTTTAACTTCATGAAAATATGGATGAAACCCTAAGAAAAATGAAGAAACCCTAAGCAAAAGGAAGAAGGAAGGAAGGAAACCCACTTCCTTGAGATATCTTGAATAAAACTCCCTAAATAAACCAATATATAAACTTAAAAATATAAAAAAATGAAAGTGAGGTTTTAATAAGGCTTAGTAGGTCATTTGAGAACTAAAAATGGAGGTAAAAGAGTAAAAATTGAAGGAGTTATGAAAGAAACAAGTTACCTCTTCAAATCTGAACGATTTGAGAAATCTAGAGATGTTTTCCCTAATTATTGATTAATATGATATCCAAAGAGGGGGAAAATATAATGGGGTGCACCTTGGGTATGTGGTCTTAGGTGAGATTTGGAATCATCAAAAAACATTAAAAATTGAATGAGATATTAAAGAATTAATTTTTTTTAAGCAGTAAATGGGTTTACGGGATGACCCAATACCTTAATAAAAAACTCAAATATATCATGATTATGGATTCATATGAGGTCCAAATGGATATGGTGGTTTTAATATACCAGGGGATGCCAATTGGGATGTGGAATGAGTGTAAAATGTTGAAAAATGAAGGATTTATAAAAAAATTTGTTTAAAACATGAAATGGGCTCACGGTTTGGACCAAATCATGAGAACACACCCTTTCCTCCAAAACTACATGGGAAACCCCCAAAAAATCAAGAATAGTAATTAAATGAAAAATACCTTTAAATTAAGTCATGGTTATGACATTCATTAGTTCAGACATTTTTTCATTAAATGTTAATGGTTTATCTTGAAAACTAAATTGGAAATGAATACCTCCTTGTCTACATGTTTTCTTACAAGCTATGACGACTATGGAATGAATGTTACAAGAGATTATTAGACCTTATGAATATCTTTATCATCAATTGGAATAGGTAGCTCAATGCTCGGGTCATGGGCTATGTTAATCAACACTTTGACATGACCTGTTGGAAGTGTTCTATCGTGTAGCATGACGTTCTAGATATTGAACACCGTATCCCTCACTACAAGGAGATGAGTGAGTGTTGATAGATATAAATTTTAATCATTTTCACCGTGTACAATATCAGTAAAGGAAAGATATCAGTTTTTATCTTATTCACAATTCACAGAAATAATTATAAGAAAATTGATTACCTCAGCTAAGATAAGTTTTTGAGGGGAATGGATTGCCTCATAGCTAGTGGGGGGTGGGGCGAGACCTTCACATGCTGGTTGTTCTTGAGTTGTTTCTTCTCCCCCCCCCCACCATCAAATTTTCCATGAACTATCTCTTTAATTTTATATGTTCTTCAAGAATAGCTATTCTTTCTCTCATAATTTTGATTTCTTCAATTTAATCCCCCTCTTGTTTTTTTATCAAAAAATGTTTGGGGTGTCACACCGAAACCCGAACCTCTGACGCAGCCATAATTTTTTGGCTGCTTCAAGGCCACCGAAAGTATGTATGCATCCAATTTTGATGCATTTTTCATTTTCCTTAAGGATTTTTTCTAATCAAACTATGATGCCCCTGTTTTTTCTGTGACGCTAGTGTTTCGTTGCCTACCATTTCCTAGATTTCAAAATCATCAATATGTTTCTATAATGTGTTAACACTGGGATCATTAGAAAAAATATGTTGAGAGACCTATTGATCCTCTGCATTGCGAGCAGCAGTAGGTTGAGAGACCTATTGTTCCTTTACATTGCGAGTAGCAGTAGGTTGAGAGACCTGTTGTGCCTCGGGATTGGGAGCACCATCAGTTGCAAAATTAATTATTTGTATATGTTTTTTAACATTTTATTTAGATAACATAAAAGTATAATTGAATAGATAATAACATAAGGTAACACGATGTATATTACAAAAAATAACCTGATTATTGAACTCTATTTTTTATTGTTAAACGCTGAAGGGATTTGACACCTCTATCGACTATCCAAATCCCTTCATTTTGGTCTTCTATGACATACAAAATTCCATCTACATTGGGACCAATACAAAATTATTGTGAAGTCCCAATGAAAGGGTCATCCTCTGTTGAGTTTTTATCTGACACTTCAGTGGTTTTGGCCAATAACAGAACAATTAACCACTTTTTTTGCGGGATTTATAACATAAAAAACTTGTACAACCTATGATTCCATTATAAATGGTTCATATTTACACCTTTCCTTACTGAAATCAAATTTCATGAAACCTAAATCTTCTATTTTAACAAAACTCCTATTATCAACCCACTTTTATTGAAAAATAATCACTTGAAAGTTAGTATAATACAACTTCCATATTGGTTTGATGATACCAAAGTATGACATATTCACTTAAATTAGATTTCTATCCTTATCACCAGAAACATGTATCACTTCATCCACAAGTGTAATTCCACTATTATTCATGGTACTGTCTTCATCATGTTCATTAGTATAGAATGTATAACCATTAATTACAAAAGCATTATAATATAATACATACACAATTGTTCCTATGGATAGCCATCAAAGGCGTTCTAAAATTGAGTCTGGATTTTCATCTGACTCCTTAAATATATATTCCTCAAACCATCTTATAAACTGTCGATTATGTGTATTTGATATCCATTTTTCATACCTTGCTGGATTAAAATGCCCAAGAATTTCTTTACGGGTTTTGACATATGGGTCAACCTCCAAACTGTTAACCAAAATGTAAAGGTGGGCCTATTCTCGATATGTAATATTGATTGAAACAATCTCTCTTCCTGAAATTTCTTCACCTACAAGCCGCCCAATGTGATGAGATTATGGTAGACCATTGCTTTCCACACCAAAAAGGTATTTGATATAGAATTCAACAAATTCCTCAATACTATATTACTTCATAATAAAACCCTCTGGCCGACTTCGATTTTTAACATACCCTTTCAAAATCTTCATATACTATTCAATGGGGGTACATCCAACTATAGTGTATAGGACCACATATTCAAATCTCTCTCACCAAGTGAACCATAAAATGAACCATCATATCAGATAATTTCAGAAGGAAGAACATTTTCAATTTACATAACATGATGGCAATTTCTCTTTCCATACTCGGCAATTTCATCAGGTCTTTAACTTTTCTGCATAATGATTTGAAGAATAAATAGAGATTCGTTAATGTATAATATACATTCTTTGTCAAAATGAAATATAAAGCTATAGGAATTAGATCTTACATAAAAATGTGTCCATCATGTGATTTCAGACCCTTTAACTTTAGATTGGTCATTGACACATTGTTTTTGATATTCGATGAATACCCCTATAGAACCTTTATGTCATTCAAGAAGTTGAGAAACTGATATCTCTCCTACCTGGAAGAGTGTCAGCAGCTAGAGGAATAAAATCTCATTTTCACCCTTCATTGGCACCAAATCTTCTCATATTCCCATGTAAACCATGTCCAACCTAGCCTTAATTCCATCCTTTGTTTTTCTGGGTGCATTTAGCAACGTGTCAATGACACTTTCACATACATTTTTTTCAACATGCATAACCTAAAGAAAGTGTTTGATGTACAAACAATTCCAGTATGGTAATTCAAAAAAAATGATCTCTTCTTCAAACATGTTTTCATAAGGTCTTTCAAAAACGGTTTACCAAAAGTCGTGTCCATATATTTTACTTTCTCAAAAGTTTATCATCTATTAGTGGAGATAGTGTTTTATGTTCTTCTTAACTTATATCGAATGATGTCATCCAAGATCGGTACTTATGCTATCAGGGTATAAATATACAATGTCCTAAAAACACGGTTTTTGATGAATGTTTAAAACTAATTGACTATGTAACTTGTTCGCAGATGAGACACACATGAATTCATTTAATGCTATATCATGACAAATTTTTATAATAAGGAAAGTCATTTATCATCCCATACAACATGGCTCTCAACGTGAAATATTTATTTATATAATCATCATACAACGTATAACCTAAATCCCACAATAATTTCAAACCCTTGATCAATGGATCCAAATAAACATCAATATCATTACCTAGTTGTTTCATGCATAAACATAGTGGCAAGTTATAATTTACCAATATAACTGACCATGTAATATGATTGCTGCTTTGAAAACCAAAAGGATTCACTCCATCTGTAGATAACACAAGATGAAGGTTTCTTGGATATTTTCTAAAATCAAGATACTCAGGATCAATTCACTTCCACTAAGTAGAGTTTGCTGAGTGACGTAGTTTCCCAACTATATTTCTTCTATCTGCATGTCATGAAAATTTCCATGCGGTCTCATCACCTTCATGTAGGAACCTAAACCTTAGAATTATTATAAAGTGCCATACAACTTTTGTAGAACCAGATTTATCTTTCTTGTATCAAGAAACACCACACTTTGGGCATTATCTAAATGATTTTTGGTCCTTGAAAAATAGTATACAGTCATTTGGGAAGGCGTGTATTCATTCAGAGATCATTCCCATCGAATGTAGTATTAGTTTGTCATTGTATGTTCAGCTCAGGAGCTCATTATATTCTAAGATCATGTCATTCAAGAGAGAAATTAATTCTGTAAAACTGGAATCACTCAATCTGTTGCTTGCTTTCAAATTATACAACTTCAATATGGCTGTCAATGCTGTATATTTAGTATAACCACCATGCAAAGGCATCTTTTCACAACTCTTTATCTGATCAAAAAATTTGGGGCAATCACGAAGTTAATTTTCAACTATCCTTTTCATTTCCGCAATACAATATTTATCATCATTCACATATGTAATCAAACCCTCGATATGGTCTTCTTCATTGTCCACACTTTTCATCATATCATATGATCCATAAAATGAATTATTACCCCAACCACTAGCTACATTATCTTTTTCCCTATGTTTATTACAATATTTATAACTTCAATCTATTCCATGATAGATCAAGTGTTCTTCCAACTCCTCTAGACTAACTTTTCTTGAATAGCAATAGTGTAAACATTGAAAAAAGATTTGAGAAGGTTGATATGCATGATCTTTTGCAAACTTGATGAACTCTTTCACCCCATCTTCATACTCTCCTATCAAACAATTGGCATCTATCAATTTTTATTCATATCTATCCTATTGGTTTCGGTGATATTAGTATTTAACAAAATAAATACAAAAAAATATTTATATAATTTAATGGTTTTACTAATTATATAAAAATATAAACTTAAAAGATTATGAAAAAACTACATTTCAAATTTCCTTTAAAAACTAGTTAAAAAATCACACTTGAAAATCCATTAAAAAACCAACCATTTACACAGATTCTTATTTGAAATTACACACCGTTTTAAAATAAATCAATCAGTTTCAAACACTCTTTCACAAAACCAAAATTCCTTTTTAAATCATTTAAGACAACTTCATGACCCAATAATCTTAATCATTTAAAATGAGCAACATCCCTCTAAGAAACATTTCAAAATACTTGAATCATTTTAAAAGATCCACTTAGAAATTTTCACAAATACATAGATCCCAATAAAGACACTTTATAAAAGATAGATATAAAACACCCCGATTCATCCCAAATCAATAAATGTTGTATGTTTCTATCACATTATTCCAAAGGTATGTGTAATAATAATAATTTCTATAAAAATTTTATATTGTGCTCCCCACCACTGGATAACCCTTATCCATGCTTCCATTGTCCATTTATACTAATTATCCTTCACCACAACACTATATTCCCAATGGATATGTTCCATAGTCAATGACCACACTCACAACCATGAAACATTTGTGTTCCAGTTTACTACAAACACTGCATTATCCCAATGATCCTTAGATCACACCAAATCTATTTGTTGTACACCCTAAGAACAAAGTATATTTATCTCACATGATTTACTATTGGGTTATCCTTTTATATATAAACCTAAGAAAATCTATAATAATGAACTCATTACATAATCAAAAATTTCTCATGTGTCATTCCTTTTACATAAAGAATTTCTCTATGTCACTCATCACTAGAAGAAACTATGTATCTTTCTTGATAATTTTAAGTAGATAATATCTCAATTCAAAATAAGTAAATAAATATGATACTAAACTAATATATGGTATGATTCTCCATATTATATTTTCTAAAATCTTCAAAAAGACTTTATACATGACATTACAAAGACTAGTCATTCAAAAATTCTTAACTGAACTCATATCAGTAACCTATAGGATCAAAGTGATGAGAGTATCATTATAAGTTTCAAGAGAATTCTTACCTCTCAAAAACTCATTCGTGAGGTTAACAACATCAAGTCCAAAAATAGTCTAGAACCTTTTAAATAAAATTTCATAAGGAAAATCTAGGTTTGGTACCTTTGATGGATTTATCAACCTAAAAGTCACGACCACTTCATAACATTGAATATCAATAGTTAATAATTCATTCATATAATTTTTCAAAGTTGTAATAAAATAATAAATTATATATTTAGATATAAAATTATTCTAATAAGAAAATATGATTTGATAATCACTTGAATTATATCATTTGTCCCTTTGAGGGGATTCGCCATAAAGTTCTTGTGGGTGGAAGGATTCATTACATGTGTTGTTATGGTTATTTGACTAGGGTTTCTAGAAAGTTTCTCATTTAGCTCTGGATAGGTGCGGCTAACAAAATATACGTTTCCCTTATTTTTCAATTTATCCCTTAATAAAAATATCAATGTATTTCTCTATAAAGTAGGATTTTCATCCAAACAAAATAAATTTCATGTGGTGGGATTATTCCATTTATGTCATGTGTTTATCCTTTATTTCTCATTTTCCTCTGGGGGAGGTATCTTTAAAACCATTAGGTTACTGGAACTAAAAGGTAGAGATCTGATATAGTGACTTAGTTGTAGCTTTACTTCTATGTTATGGTATATTAGGTTTGGGGATTTGTTTCAATTTAGGTATGTTCTGGAATTTCGTCCACTATCTACAAGTTTTAGGGGTTTAATTTAGGTTTTGAGGGTTTAACATTATGATTTTTGATATGTACAAAATCCAACTGGTGATATCAACTCTTTTTAATATTCTACTTGTCATGACCCATCCCCCGGGGCTTGTGTCATGACTACCCCATGCCCTCCTTCCATAGGTTAAGGGATGGTGTCTAGCACCAGAAAGGATAAACCCAAAAAGGGAAGGAATTGACTTTAAACCTATACACACACAGATAGGGAACTCTACACAAGAACAAAACACTACGGAAAAGGAAAAGTACAACCAATACTAAAAAACACCACTAAGAGTAAAAGTATGTATTGAAAGTAAAAAGGGGCCATTATACAAGCCCAACTAAAAAGAAAGTACATCCAAAAAGGAAAAAATATGTTTTGAAGGTCATCCACCAAAGATCCTACCTAGAGGATAGGTAAAAATCATCTTCTATCATCACTACTGCTCACCACATCTCTCAATAACCTCCGAGAACCATCTAACCCGGACTCCCCAAATCTCAGTCAAGCTGTCTGTCATCTGCACAAGACACAACAAGGTTCAGGAGAAGCCCATGCTGAGGTGAGTAGTAGGGACCCCGAGACCCTCGAAGGTATCTCAAAATTCCAAAAAGGAAAAACCACAAAGCATGATCTCAATCAAAAAGCATAAAGTAAAAGACAACTCACACCAGGTATATAAATTAAAGAACAAGAATAATGATGATTAGCCATAAATCTAATCCATATTATTCCATTGATAAGTTCCACTGCTAAAACACAAAGAATTATTTCTATTTTCGATCCACACAGGGTCATAAGTCACTGATCCACACAGGGTCATAAGTCTTCAATCCACCTAGGGTCGTAAGTCACTGATCCATGATGGGCTGCTCTAAGGATGGTCCTCATTGGGTCACACTACTGCTAATCCACACATGGTCATAAGTCGTCGATCCACACAGGGTTGTAAATCATTTATTCATGATGGGCCGCTCTAAGGCTGGTCCTCGTTGGGTCACGCTATTGCTGATCCACACAGTTTTGTAAGACGTCGATCCACACAGGGTCGTAAGTCACTGATCCATGATGGGCCACTTTAAGGATGGTCCTTGTTAGGTTGCACTAATGATGATCCATATAGGGTCGTAAGTCATTGATCCACACAATTTCGTAATTCGTTGATGCTAATCCACAGAGGTTCACTTTTCACTTGACTGCAAGCAGCAGGATTCTCTCACTTGGTGCTCTTGAGTTCTAGAGAGACCGATACTCAATTCATTTGTCATACCACAACTACCACTAAGTACCACTAAGAAGTAACCTGAATAACCACCATATCATAAGGGTTCCAAATCAATAGACGACGTGTCAATCGGACGCCCAGTCTGTAAGTTATAGGCATTTTAGTACCGAAGGCCTGGTTGGATTCGAGTTCGATCCAACCCGGACATACGCCAACCTTCTCCAAAACTCATGTAGAGTATCTTAAAAGGTCCTCATCATCCCAAGGGTCCCAACACCATAGATGACGCATCAATCAGATGCCCAGTTTGCGAGATACGCCCAAATTAGTGAAACCTGATTGGTCAGGTTTGGGTCTGGTAGGGGTCCGGCCCAGTCGGCCCGTTGGGTCCGCGGGTCCAGCCCGAACAGTGGGTCCAAATCGACTGGCTAGTTCGACTTGGTTGGAAAACCCGACCCGACTGGTGGGTCTGGCCCGGATCGCGGGTCTGGTCCACCTGGTGGGTCCGGCCCGATTCGCGAGTCCGGCTCAGTCGGCGGGTTCGGCCCCGCTGGAGGGTCCAACCAGGCTCACGGGTCTGGCTTGCCTGGAAACCTGTCTAGGCATGACTTGCACTCCCCCAAACGGACGAAGTCCGTTTGGTTCCTCCAACAGCGGCGCAAGCCTGGCACCGCTTCACCTGATCGGTATGTGTGGACCGGTCAATGGAAAGAGCCGCAAGTGCGGGTCCACCTACCACCGCGGCCGGAGCCATGACGCCTCCTCCGTGGCGCACCACCCTCCGACCAGCATGCGGTGCGCCCCCTCCGACTTGCACGTGGCCACCGAACGACACTGACGGATGCACCCTGGTGATCTGTTCTTCATCTTGTCGGTGCCTATAGGCCTCCCGGGATTCCACCTTTATTGCGTAGCCCTAGAAAAGGCCTTTTCGCCACATTCTTTGTTTCGCCTCAATGAACTCACTATGATAAAGTTCAGCGGAGGGTCTGGGCCTTGTTCGGTTCGGCCCACATCCTCTGTATTAGACATTTAACATGGGGGTGAAGTAATAATAATTATAATATTAAATAAAAACCTCACAAAGAAACCCCGAAACAACCTCCTGTAAAAATAAATGAATCACGAATCAACCCATTAGTCAGTTGATCCACGTTCTTCGTATTATACAATAATGAGGAAGAGTAAATCATTTAAAAGTGTAAAAAAATAAACCCCTACCTTGATTTTGTTGGAAACTCTTGTCGAAGAAGAAGAAGATCCTCGTGTGTTGTTGTTCGTCGTTCGTTTACCTCCAGATCGATTCCTCAATGGGCATCATAAAAAATTTGTTCTTCATTGGAGGATGAAATCTTCGGTGTTTCATCAGAGGTTCCTCTCGTTAGTTCCCAAAACCCATGCCAATTGTTTGATTAAATAAAGAAATCAACCCCCACATTGGGTCATTATTATGATTCATTAATGAATCCTAATTAATGAAACTATTAAACCATGAGCATTGCGGTTACACAACGAGAGGATAAAGTCATTAAATGTCACTTATTTAATGCTCGATATTACCTTGTGGTCCTGCCATCCATTGATCAATGGTGGGAAGAGAATAAAATAACTCAAGATTTATTTTATTATCTTTTTTTTTGAAAAGTCAAAAAAATAATTTGTTCATCCGACCCTTTCCGATTGGAGTTAAGATTATCCTCAGTGAATCCCAGCACTGCGAATTCAATGGTGCCCTCATATTTTCTATTTGAGAATCAGTTCAAAAGATAGAAATCCCCACTCGCACCTTTACTAAATGTACCTTAAAAAAGTTCAAAAATTATTAACATTCACCCTCATCCCGCACCGGTCGAGGTTAGACTCCACCTAAAGGGAACACACCCTCACGAGCTCAAAAATACTCTCAAATATATTATTCGAGTTACTATTTAAAAGTTATAAGGATTTGAAAATAAAATAATTGTTACTTAATAATTTTATTTACGGCCAAAAACTAACTTCCATTATTGGCCCATGCCAGCCAATGTAAGAATCTGCCTGAGGAAAGAATACCCTCACGAGTTCAGCGGTGGTCTCATATTTTTAATTTGAGTCTCCGTTCATGAGTTATAAGAATTTGAAAAATAAAATAATTTAATTTAATTATTTTATTTACAGTTATTCAATTTTTGGGTTTCCTCACTGGTGGCTTGCACTGACTAAACTTAAGTCATGCCTAGGGTAAAACTGCCATCTAGAATGTAATGGTGCCCTCAGATTTCTAATCTGGGTACCTATTTAAGAGTTATTCCACTTTTTCATGAAAACCCCTCACGCACACTATTTAAAGGCTAACATTTTTTGACGGATCATTCTGGGCACTTCGGGCCTCAAAATCACATGTCTTATAGTTTCTTAGTCTCAAAATAATTTTATATAATTAAAAAAATTATACAGAAATTTAGGGACATTACATTCTCCACACCTTAGGGATTTACATCCCCTAAATCCAAAACGAAGGAAAATAAAACAAGTGGGGGTACTGAGCATGAATCTGAGCCTCCCACTCATTTGTTCTCTCCTAAAGATTCATGTGCTACCACTGAATGTGCACTAGAGGAATTGACTATCCACGAGGGACCCATTCATGTCAATCCTCTATCTCCTCTAGGAACTCTGTAAACATCAAACCTTCGTCAATGTTCAGCTCGCCTAATTCAATGATGTGTGATGGATCATGCACGTATGTCCTCAGATGCGACACATGGAAACCATCATGCACCCAATGCATTTGTGGGGGAAGATCTAGGTGGTACACCACCTCACCTACTCTTCTCAGAAACTAGGAAGGTTCGATGAACCTCAGAGATAGCTTGCCACCCTGGCCAAATCTCCACAATCCCCATCTAGGTGAGACTTGAAGGAAAACATGATCACCCTCCTCAAACTCCAAGGGTCTCCATATTCTGTGGGAATAAAACTTCTACCTACTCTGTACAGGCATCATTCTCTCTTGGATGATCTACACCTTGTCAGTGTTAGCCCATACAAACTCTAGACCCATGGGTTCTAACTCCCCTGGGTCTGTCCAGCATAGGGTTGATCCGCAAAGTCGCTTATACAAGGCCTCAAACGATGTAATTACAATGGTGGAGTGATAGATATTTTTTTTTATGAAAACTCTACCAGTGGTGGGTGGTCCTCCCAACTATGAAAAAAACCAAGACAAAAACATGTAGCATGTCCTACAAGGTCTATATGGTCTACTCCATCTGACCATTTGTCTGGGGGTAAAAACCTGCGCTCAAGAGTGCTGGAACTTGATGCTCATCTCTCAATTGCTGACAAGTGAGGCATCGTGAATCAAACTCTACCACCACTTCATCCCTAGAAACCAATACTGTCATCGGAGGTCCTGGTACATCTTCTCTACACTAGGATATTCTGTCAAAGGGGATGTATGGAATTCCCTCAACACCTCCTCTCATAACGTCACTGGTACCATGGTGCATCCTCTGAAAAGGATGGCTTTCTCCAAACCTATCTAAAATCCATCTGGAGCCTATCATGAGAATATCTAAGCACGTCGAGACTCACAGTTAACATCCACAAGTTGTGCCTCCTTAACTCTCTAAAGAAGTGGGGGGGGTGACAGTCATAGACTGGAGGTAAGCTGCTCCATCCCTATCCATGAAGGATATCTGCAACACGACTAGCTACTCTATCGCCTCGCTTAACAGCTATAAACCTGACCTCCTGTTAAGTGCATCTGCCACTATGTTTCCATTTCTAGGAGTGTAGACTATCTGAAAGTCATAGTCCTGGATGAACTCCAACCATTGTTGCAGTCTCATCTACCGACAATCTTATGGGCACCTTTCCATCTACGCGAAAGGATAATCCCTTTATTTGATTGATGTTCCCATCAATTATTTGGTAGATGGTACTCACTCTCCACTACCACTTGCTTTAGGTGTCGGTATTCCACCCATTACCTCGAACAGTGGGTCTTACTAAGCCATTCATCTTAAAGTCCTCCACCTATGCCCCCTGTTTGTGAAGATTTACAAAAGTACTTTGATATACTGATGCCGATATCAGTGACATCTTGGGGTGTAGAATGATACAGAAGTCCTGCCCCCTATGGAGAGGTAATCCTGGAAACATCATTTGAAAGGATGTTCCTGCACTGCACCATATATTTGGGAACTGAAAACTCAAAAAATCAGCTCCCATAAAGATAATGTTGGCCGACTCAAGAGTGATCAGATGGACCATCCTATGCATGAGTTTATCTCATGCTGCATGGGTTTTCTTTTTCACAAACCAAGGAAAACCCCATTCCAATGATGTAGATATACCATATCCTTTTTCCTAAAATAGTCAATTTGAGCATGAACTATGGATGACCAGTCCATACCCAAACTAACGTCGCAAGGCCTCGACGCTACCACCAAGAGGTTCCAATCAAAACTCTTGACTCAAGGGTTAGATCACACCATCAGCATAAGTGTGATTATCAATTCTCCTCCCATAGGTATCTCTATATGTAAGGGCCAATTTAACAGTTTAACTAGAAACTCTGGGTCTTGAATAAGATTCGTGATAAGAAATAATGATTAGTACATATTTCTATTATTACGGTAGCTAGTAGTGGACATAGACCATACCACAAGTCATTCCTAGATGCCTTGGGTACACTCCTTGACTGCATGCAGTTACTCCCTTCCCCTGTCCTCTAGCTCACTAATCCTAGTGAGGACCACATTGGGGTGGTGTTTGTAACATGTTGAAATATATACCACCTTCTGATGCTCTATAGATTCATCTATCCCTATTATTTACTCTTACAAAATCATTTTACACATCCATGTCTCTGAGACTGATGTTTTTTTCTTGCTTTCCCACTGCTGACATTCACTGGATGTATCTGCTCAACCGAAGCATTTTCAACCACAAAGGTTCTCTCTAGAACCCTAACATAAGTAGGAATGCACAAAGGAATAGTGATGGATCAGATATCCCTAAACACATCTTTCTCGGAGGTCCAAGCCCTGAATCACTGGTTGTATCATATTCATAGAGTACTTAGAATGGTAAGTATGCCTTGAAGAATACTCAACTACTGAGATGTCGTCCTATAGAAGTTATTGAAGCTCTTGGGAACACATACCCCTTAGCTTTTTATGGCAAGATACCCCTTATCTGAGAAAGGTTCTCAAGATATATCCATAAATAAGTCACCTCATTATAAGATAGGGGTAATCTAGACCCTTCAATCGCCCTGCTGAGCCTCGTAAAATGATCACTTCCAGGATTAACATCTGATCTAATGGTGCCCTGGCTAGATGGAAACTCGGTCACCACCTCAGGACAGTACTTAGCTTCTTGTGAGTGAGGCTCGCCTTGGAACCTGATGGTTATCTGTCACTAAAACTCATATAAGTCACTGAGTATACATGTTTCCTTTACCGATAGTGCTGATAGTAACTACTGACCAATGGGTAATGGTATCGCTGGGACACCACCTGAGGGTACCATCTCGGGAAACAATCCTTGTATTGAATCCTCATCACTCTATGGACCATCCTCATGGTCACACATTGGAATCCTGGATGGCTATCTGTGTAGAGACATCTTGAAAGAGAATCAAGATAAACCACTGTCAATAAGTTATACCTGGTGAGCTGACTCAAAAGATATCATGAGAACAAAATTTCCAAAACACATTCAACTAGTGCTTTTGTGAACCGAGTTAGAAAATAGAATTCAGGGTCCTGGTGTATGGATACGTCGGCCGCCACAGCAACACTGGACTCCCTTGACTAAAATATGAACTCAAGATACTTAACATTATTACCCCCATTGAAAATACAGACTCTTATTTTTTCAGGTAGAATTGATCACCCTCTGATACCACTTTATCACGACCCGTCCCCCGGGGCCCATGCCGTGACTAACCCAAACCCACCTTCCATAGGCCAGGGGCTGCTGACTAGCACTAGAAAAGATAAACTCAAAAATGGAAGGCATTGCTTTTAAACCTGTACACACATAGATAGGGCACTCTGTAAACTAAAAAACAAAACGGATAGGGAAAAGTACAACCACTACTAAAAACCACCATTGAGAGTAAAATAAAGTAATGAAAGTAAAAAGGGGCCAGTATACAAGACCAAATCAAAAGAAAGTAAAAAAAGGGGAAAATGTTTTGAAGGTCGTACACCAAGGATTCTACCTGAAGGGTAGGTACAACTCATCGTCTATCTTCATAGCTACTCACCACGTCTATCAATCACCTCCGAGCACCGTCTAGCCCTAGCTCCCCAAGTCTCAGTCAAGATGTCCATCGTCTGCACCAAACACCACAAGGTGCAGGTGAAGCTCGTGCAGGGGTGAGTATAACAATACCAAGTAGGTACCCTAAGACCTCTGAAGGTCTCTCAGAATTCCTCAAAGGAAAAACCACAAAGCATGATCTCAATCACAAAGCATAAAGTAAAAGACAACTCACACAAGGTATATAACTTAAAGAACATGAATAATAATGATTAGTCATAAAGCTAAATCATCTTATTCCATTGAGAAGTTATAGTTCTAAATCATGAATTTTTTTTCTATTTCTGATCCACATAGGTTCGTAAGTCACTGATCCACACAGGTTTGTAAGTCATCGATCCACATAGGGTCGTTAGTCGCTGATCCATGTCGGGCTGATCTAAGTCTAGTCCTCATCGGGACACGCTACTACTGATCTACACAGGGTCATCAGTCATTGATCCACACTGGTTCATAAGTCACTGATCCACAACGGGACACTCTAAGGCAGGTCATCATCGGGTCACACTAATGCTGATCCACACAGGGTCATAATTCATCGATCCACACAGGGTCGTATGTCGCTGATGCCGATCCATAGAGGGTCTATCTTCACTTGACTATCATCCACAAGATTCCCGCACTTGGTGCACTTGAGTTCCTAATAAAATTCCCCTCAATCCACTGGTTGTACCTCAACTACCACAAATTCCCACAAATAAGTAACCCGAATAACTTCCATGTCATAAGGGTTCCAACGCAACAGACAACGCATCAATCGGACGCCCGGTCTGTAAGTTATAAGCATTTTAGTACCGAGGGCCCGGTTGGATTCAAGTTCGATCCAACCCGGTGATACTCCAATTTTTTACAAAACCCAAGTGGAGTATCACAAAAGGACTTCCTTTTCTCAAGGGTCCCAACGCCGTAGATGACACATCAATCAGATGCCCAGTTTGCGAGATACGCCCAAATTAGTGAAACATGACTGATCGAGTCCGGGTTCGGTAGGGGTTTGACCCTGTCAGCCTGTTGGGCATGCGGGTCTAGCCCAGTTGGTGGACCCGGCCCATCTAGTGGGTCCAACCCAGCTCACAAGTCTAGTCTGGCTGGTCGGTCCAGTCCGATTCGCTGGTCTGGCCTGACCGGTGTGTCTAGCCCAACTGGCAGGTCTGACTCGACTCGCAGGTCCGACCCAGCACGCGGGTCTCACCCACCTGGAAACCTGACTGGCTGGCCAGGTGTGGTTCACACTCCCTCTAACGGATGAAGTCTGTTCGGTTCCTCCAACAGTGGTACCAGCCTGGGGCCGCTTCACCTGACCAATCTGCATGGACCGGTCAATGGCAGGACAAACAGGCGCGGGTCCGCCTACCACTGCGGCCGGAGCCGCGGTGCCTCCTCTATGGTAGCCTAATGGCTTCTGTCGCCTCCTTCGCGGTACGCCGCCCTCCGACCGGCACACGGCCGATGCCGCCATGTGCCACTACTGGCACCGACGACCTGACTAAATGTTTGTCGTACCACCAGATGTGCCCCAGTGTTCTGTTCTTCATCTTGTCTGTGCCTACAGGCCTCCCGGGACACCTCCTTCACTGCGTGGCCCTAAAAAATGGCTTTCCGCCATGTTCATTGGTCCACCTCGAAGAACGCACCAAGAACAAGTTCAGCGGAGGGTTTGGGCCATATTTGGTTCATCCTGTATCCTCCGCGTTAGACTTATAACATGGGGGTGAAGTAATAATCATTATATGATTAAATAAAAACCCCACAAAGAAACCCCGCAACAACCTCCTGCAAAAATGGATGAATCGAGGATCAACCTGTTAGTCGGTTGATCCGCGTTCTTTGTATTATTCTATAATGGGGAAGAGTAAATCATTTAAAATTCTTAAACAACTAAACCCCCTACCTTGATTTTGTTGGAAACTCTTACGGAAGAAGAAGAAGATCCGCGTGCATTGTCATTCGTCATTCGTTGACATCTGGATCGATTCACCAACGGGCATCGTCAAAACTTCATTCTTCATTGGATGATGACATCATCGGCATTTCATCAGAGGTTCCACTTGTCGGTTCTTAAAACCCATGCCAATGGTTTGATTAAATAAAGAAATTAACCCCCATGTTGGTTTATTATTATGATTCATTAATGAATCATAATTAATGAACCTATTAAACCATGAGCATTTAGGTTACACAACGAAAGGATAAATTCATTAAATGTCACTTATTTAATGCCTGACATTACCCTGTGGTCCTGCCATCCGTCTCTTAATAGTGGAAAGAGAATAAAATAACTCAAGAGTTATTTTATTATCTTTTTTTTTTGAAAAGTCCAAAAAATTAACATTTTCATCTGAACCTTGTCGGTGAAAGTTAAGTTTTTTCTAAGAGAATACTGATAGTGTGAATTTAATGATTCTCTTAGATTTTCAATTCAAGCACCGATTCAAATGATAAAAATCCCTGCTCGCACATTTACTGAACGTAACTTAAATAAGTTCAAAAATTATTAACAATCACCCTCGACCCGTGCCGGTCAAGGTTAGGCTCCACCTAAGAGGAACACGCCCTCACGAGCTCAATGGTAGTCTCAGATTTCCAATCCGAGTTACCGTTTAGGAGTTATAAGGATTTGAAAATAAAATAATTGTTACTTAATTTTTTTTAGTTAAGACCAAAAACTTAACTTCCACTATTGGCCCACATTGGACAATGTTAGGATCTGCCTAAGGAAATCATATCCTCACGAGTTAAATGGTAGTCTCGGATTTTTAATCTGAGTCTCCATTCGTGAGTTATAAGCATTTGAAAAATAAAATAATTTTATTTAATTATTTTATTTATGGTTATTCCATTTTCGGGTTTCCTCACTGGAGGCATGCGCCGACTAAACATAAGTCGCGCCTAGGGTAAAACTTCAATATTGAACACAATTGCACCCTTGGATTTCTGATCTGGGATCCCGTTTAAGAGTTATTCCACTTTTTTAGGAAGAACCCTCACACTCGCTATTTAAAGCTTAACATTTTTTGATGGATCATTCTGAGCACTTCGGGCTTCGGAATCACATACCATCAATTTTGCGATATCAAAATAATTCTATATAATTAAAAAAATTATATCGAAATTATGGGACATTACACTACTATAAATTAAAAAAAAGTGTTATTAATTCTTGGTTACATAACATATGGTTATTATTTTATCAAGACTCAATAGAAAATCTTGGTTTCAAGACTACTAGGTTTTCTCTAGTGAAGTGGTTTTCTAAAATTAGTGGAATTGCACTAGTAACAAAGTGGTGGTGCCATTTAAATGGGTAAGGTTTGGATTGATATTCAATGGTGGAGGATTCATACTTTGGGGGAAAATGGCCTTCCTACTCTTGAAGAGTTCAAAAGTTATATCGATTTTGAATTATTCATAAGCGAGGTGTTCTGTAGAATGGGAAACCATGAGATAAAAGCCTTATATTTTTTTAAAAGGCATGTCCAAGAGAATCTAGATCCAAGAGGGAATAAGGACATGCGACAATGATTTTGAGCATTAAATGTGTATGTGTTGTAGTGGGAGGGATCAAATTGTATCATTGGTCGAGGTTTTAGTGCAACAGTGGTTCTCGGTGAGAATGTATCAATGCTTAGAAAGTGAAGCATTTTGATCCATATCTAGGGAGAGAATATTGATTCCTAGTACGTGTGGGGTTGTAATCCCATAATAGGGAGATAAGATCAATTCCTAGCAATTACATGTCCTAGGTCCCACCTAAGTAACTGGGGTTCTCATGATAAATGAAATGGAGGAGATCAAAATCTATCATAAAGTCAATCACATAAAATCTGAATAACCTAAAAAAACTATTCATCTCACATCTAAACACCCTTCAATGAAAAAATCCCTTTTACCCATCTATAACACATTTCAAAATAAAATCAACCCATTTTATATAACCATCAAAATTCAAATATAATATAGCAAAAATGTTCCCAAATCAAAAATGCTTTTTATAAATTTCCAACCAAGACTTTGAGAATTCATTGATAACCAAAACATGAAATTATTTTTAAGAATTTTTCAAATGGTCATTAAATATTTCACCCAATTTGAACACATAAAATCCTTTTCTGGAGACCAAACACGATTAAAAATTTAATAAACAACTCCTTTAAATAATAAATGAATTAAATACCAACATAAATATATCCAACATACATAAAGATGTGTACAAAAATAATATAAGATATCATTACATATTACAAAATCAAATTAATATATAAGATTCATAAAATTATAAAAAAAGAACACCAAAGTTCAATTACAATCAAATCCCCTTCAAAAAGTGAAATTTAATTATGAAATAAAGTAGAATTATTAATTTATTACTTATAAAAAATGATTCTAGGTCATTAAGTGGATTGAACAACTATTTAAAAATATAAGTACATGAAAAGGGACTATAAGGAATTTACACAAACACTTAGAGTGAATTATAAAGTGGTTCGAACAATATACAAATAAATGAACTTTGGGAAACCCATTTTAGTTAACTTGAAGGTCACCTTGATAAGGAATCATTTTGTCATCATCTAAACTAGCATAATTCAATATACTTTAGATGAAGAAGGGGTTTAAAATACTCAAGCACCTAAGGCATGTTAATTAAAAAGAGTTTCATAAAAAAATATAACAAAAAAAAGTTCATATGATAAGAAACATTTGAGGAAGTGAAGAGAGTGTTGGTGTTATGGATATCTTCTGATAAACCCAAAAAATTATTGGAAAACATTTAAATTTTTTATAAAAAGGTATAAGTGAAAACCATATGAGAGACCCATAAACATAATCATTACAATACATTCCTACTTGGAATAACCTTTTCCATGTTCACACACACACACATTCAGGGTATACGATCATGTTTCACTAGAGGACCACCAATTTATTTTCAAAAACCAACCAATATGCAATTCATTTAGTACACAAACAAGGACCACCAACAACCCCGATTTTCAGCAGGGAATTTAGCTTGTATAATTCACAACATCACCATCAAATAAAGAGAAAGAGGAGAAAGCTCACCGTACAGGTTTCGTTCAGTGCGCGATGGAGTAGAGGCGTGCAATAGAGGAGCCCTCCGGTGGAGGAGACATACCCGACAGAGGAGAGGCACGTGGCGGAGAAGAGTTCACAATGGATGTGTGCCTCATGGTGGAGGTGTGGTGTGCGATGGTCTGGTTTGTGCATGGCAGAGGTGTGGTACACAGTGGAGGAGAGGCGCACAATGGCCTGGTTCGCAGTGGAGGAGAGGAGCATGACGATCTGATTCGCGGCGGAGGAGAGGTGCATGACGGTCTAGTTCGCAGTGGAGGAGAGGTGCACGATGGAGGTGTGGTTCGCATCAGAGGAGAGGCAACGAGAGAAGAGGAGGAGGATGAGGAGGATGAGATACGACATTAGCGATCAGTTTCCACGAGAGCTTGAGGGGTTTAAGGAAGAAGGAGAAAGTTAGGGTTTTTTGTAGAACCTGGTGAACCTTTTATTTGTGCTAGCTAAAAAGCACTGATAAAGGTATGTTTTATCAGCACTAAAATAGAAAACGTTGATAAAGATATAATGTTAATAATTTATTTCTATTATTATATATATTTATAAAATTATATACATGATAAATACATATTTATATTTATAAAATTATAATTTAAATAATTAAAAAATTATAAGAAATATACTTATTATAATTATAATATTATAAATATATATAATATATATATTATTTATATATATTTATAAGATTATATATGTATATAACTATATTTCTTCTAATTTTATAATTATTTATATGAATATATATGTGTTTATAATTATAATTATAAATGAATATATATATATATATATTTAAATAATTATAAAATTAAAACAAATTAATATTTATAATATTTAGAATTTTATTAATATTTATATTTAATATATTTATTATAATTTTATAATTATTTAAATAGATTTGTATTTATTTATAATTATAAATATAAATATTTGTATTTATTTCTCAATATTTCTATATATTTATTTAATTATATATAACATTATATATTAAAATAATAAATACATTTTTATTAATTAATAATTATTTAAATAAATAAATAATTATTTATATTTATAACTAATAAATATTTATTTATTTATTTTTAATTAAAAATTATAATAAATAAATTATTTATAGTTATAATATATATATATATATATATATATATAATTATAAAATTATAACAAATATATTTATAATTTTATAAATATATATAATTAATATATTTATTATAATTTTTTAATTATTTAAATATATCTACATTTATTTAGAATTTATTCAAAACTATTTTTATTTATTTAGAGATATTGGTTTATAAATATATATAATTAATATATTTATTATTATTTTTTAATTATTTAAATATATTTATAGTTATTTAGGAATTATAATTATAAATATTTGTATATATTTATTTAATTATATATTTATAACTTTATAAGTAGTATAATAAATATATTTATTATAATTTTATAATTGTTTACACATATATATATATATATATATTTAAAGTTATAATTATAACTATAAATATATATATATTTATAAAATTTTAATATATGTATTTATTGTGATTTTATAATTAATTATATATATATAGTTATAATTATAATTACAAATAAATATATTTAAAAAGTATTTATATATACTTAAAATTTAATAATTATAAATATAATAACTGTATTTATTCTTTAAATATATTTAATGTAATTTTATAAGTATTGAGAATATAATATAGTATATATATGGATAACATGAATTAATCATATACACCTAGTAAAATGTACATAATATAAAATGAGTAATTAATGGAAAACAGGAATAATAAGAAGAGTGTAATGTATAAATGAACATTTATGATGATACATACCATATATGCACTCATGATAAATATATTAATTGTCCAAATTCATTGAAAACACATATATATTTAATTATAATCTTATACTTTTTTTAAAATATTATATATATATATATATTTGAATTATTAAAAAATATATTTTAATTATAAACATGTGTTTTTATTTAATATATACAAACAAACATTATTTTTGAATTTAAATATAATAATTGTATATAAGTTATTATTTAAAACATTTATCAGTGCTAAGACTAGTGCTGATAAAGGGTGCACCTTTATCAGCTCTTTTTTTAGCACTGATAAACGGTAGATTTATCAACACTTTTAGCTAGTGCTGATAAAGGCCCCCCTTTATCAGCACTTTCTGCTTAGCGCTGATAAAATGACATGCTTCCCTTGCCTCGTTTTGTGGTAGTATCGACTCCACGACCACCCCCCCAAACCCCAAACCCCATTGCCACCACATCCATCTGTGCGGGGCTTGCACACTAATAATACATTACATAAGGAATATAAGTCTCACATGACAATACATATACGAAATCTACAAAGAGCCAAAATACCTCCCCAACCTTGGAAGCCAACACATTACAACATCAATTGCACCACATGATTGAGACTCTCCCAGCATGCTCAAACCTCCAAAACATGAACCGTGCAAAAATCACTGATAACCAAAATGTCCTAAAAAGCATACGATATTTGTCATTGTTACAAAAAAAGATGATAAAGATCACAAAAATATAATTAGTGAAATATTTTTATTTTTTTCTCTCGTTCACGCCCCCCCATTTATTAGCACTCTCAGATATCTCTCACTCCTATTCATGCCCACAACCACAGAAACAGTTTTACGCAGCACCACCCTTTATTAGCATTTTTTTAGAAGCGCTGATAAATGAAGGTGTTTATCAGCATTTTTTATTATAATTTATAAAAAGGTATATTTCATTAAAAATAAATATATTTATATTGATATAAATATAATATATATATTTTAAATATGTTTTAGATAAGGGTAAATAGACATTTACACATAATATATAAGATATTTAGTGAAAATGAGTTATAAAATAATTTAACAATTTTTTTAATTAATAATTTGTTAATTATTATTGAGTAATATCCATTTAATAAAAATTTGTAGATAAAAAAATCAAAAAATCAAAAAAATAACAAAAATAAGTTGAAAACATAACTTGAACTTCAAGTAGTCACAACTTTTGATCCAAGTGTCCATTTGGGCTTTTTCACATATCAAATTGAAGCCTACGATGAGATCTACACACTGGTGACATAAGGGAACCCTCTATAAGTAATTTAGAAAAGAAAATATTGTTACACCATTCTCTAAACCTTCATTTTATTATGAATGAAATTAGGTGAAACTTGAAATTGAATATTATTGACCAAAATCCATGTCAAGTGTGCTGTTTGATTTGAGTTTTTTATCGATTTTTTATAATAGTTTTTTTCATGAAAAAACCAAAAATTATTAGATGAGACATGAATTTATACTATAATATAACCATATAGACAATATAATGAGGAATTTTTAATGTGGTACATATATATACATAATTAATACTATATATAATTTTTTCCTAGTGTATTATAAAAATTGTGAAAAACATATTACGTACTATTTATTCTATGACAACATGTTTTATTTTAATGAACACACTAATGACCCACATTTTAAATATTTTAGTCTACTTCATTTGATACAATACAAATTCAAATTTATGGGGAGAAAAGATGCTTTCAGTGTGAATACGATGTGATGAATGTGTAATTCCAAGAAAATATAACATAGAAAAACTCTATTTATACAGGGAAAAAATCATCAAAATTTAAAAATTAATGTAAACTAAAGTCTAAATGGGTATATGAAATACATAAATATCTATCACGACCATTCCCTTGGGGCCCGTTCCGTGACTACCCCGAGCCCGCCTTCCATAGGCCAGGGGTTGGAGACTAGCATCAGAAAGGCGTATTTATAAAATGGGATGAAATTACCTTTAAAAATGTACACACAGAGACTAGGTACACAACAAAAGTAAACCACGTAGTAGAACTAATGAAGTAAAAGTGTGAACTGAAAGTAAAAAGCCAGTATACAAGACCAACCGAAAGAGATAATAGAACAGAAAAGAAAACATCTCCTGAGATTGTCCACCAAGGATCCTACCTGAAGGGTAGGTATAACTCATCACTGCGACTCTCTACGTTAATTGGTCATCTTCATGCACCATCTAGTCCTAGATCCCAAATCTCGGTCAAAGCTATTCGTCATCTGCACAAGACACAACAAGGTGCGGGAAAAGCTCGTGCATGGGTGAGTATAACAATACCCATTTGGGACCCCGATACCCCTGAAGATCTCTTAGAATTACACTAAGTAAAAACCTCAAAGCATGATCTCAATCACAAAGCACAAGGAAAGAATCAACTCAAACTAGGTATATAACTTAAGTACACAAGTACAAATGATTAGTCGTAAATCTGGATCATCTTATTTTATCGAGAGGCTCTACTGCTGACCCACACAAGATCGATAGATGATGACCCACACAGGATCGCTAGGTGCTGACCCACACAGGATCTCTCAGCGTTGACCCACACTGGATCAATAGGCACTGACCCACACCGGATCACTGAGTGTTGACTCACAAAAGATCGATGGGTACTAACCCACAAAGGATCACTAAGTGTTGACCCATAGAGGATAGATGAGTGCTGACACATAGAGGATCATTGAGTGCTAACCCATAGAGGACTGTTGAGTGCTGACCCACTGAGGATCGCTATACCTTCATCATGTCATAGCCATACACTGGATTCCTAAACATAGCACACTTGATTCTGGGAGGATCCACTCCTCAAGACATTGGTCGTACATCAACCACCACAAATTCTTGAGAAGAAATAATCTGATGAACCGCTATGTCATAAGGGTTACAATTCAACAAACGGCGCGTCAATCATACATCCGGTCTGTTAGTTATAGGAATTTTAGTGCTAGGGGCCCAGTTGGATTTGAGTCTGATCCAACCCAGCCATACTCCAACTTTCTCTAAAAACCAAGTGGATTATCTCAACAGAAACGCCTCATGCTTATAGCTCTGGCACCGTAGACAGTTCAACAAACAAGCATCTTGTTTAGGAGATATAGCCCTTTAATTGAAATTGTACTATAAGTGGTTTCGGGTCTGGTCCGACCTAAATCATCCCATTGGGACCGACCCAAAAGAGTTGAGCTCAGCCTGGTTCAGCTGGGCCCAGTCCGGCCCGCTAGGCCACGGAACCTCCCAACCTACTGGTTGGCGTGGGGGTTCGCTCCCTCTTGAACGGCTCCACCGTTCGGGGTCTTCAATCAGCGACACCAGCTGGTTCTGCACCACCTGGCCAGTTCGCATGGACCGGTCACCTGCACGACCCATGGGGTGTGGGTCCACCCTCTACCGTGACTCGGAGCTGCAACCCTCCTCTACGGTACGCTGCTATCAACACGACCATTGGGAGCCGGTCACCGCCTTCTCCGGTCGTCGGTGCCACCGTGCCGGTGGGGCTTCCGCAGGCCTCTAGTGAAGCTCTAGAGGTCTGTTTTCTTTTTTGATTGCACCAATGGGCCTCCTGATGCACTTTCATCACTACGTGGCTCCCAGTTTTATCTTGCCTCCAGGTTTCTACGTCACTCATGAAGAACGCATCAAGAAAACGTTTGGAAGAGGGTTCAGGCCTTGTTCGGTTTGGCCCGCAGCCTCCGCATTAGCGTTATAACATGGAAATGAATATTATTCATTAAAACCTTATAAAGAAACCCCACATCATCCTACCACATTCAATAACGAAACACAGATCAAACCATTTGATGTTTGGTATGTATTCTTGATAATTTTTAAAAATGAAAAAGAAGGAGGAATTAAGCACATAAATCCCCCTACCTCAAACTTGTTGGAAGACGCTATGGATGAGGGAGATGAACCCGCTCTTAAAGGTGTTCGTTGTCACACGTTTTTTTCTAGTTTGAATCCTCCAACAGTCGTTGAATCTCTATTCTACGTTGGTGGAATATGTTGTTGGAACTTCATCAGAGGTTCCTCTCGTGGGTGACCAAAACCCATGCCCAATATTTGTTTAAATAAGAGATTAATCTCCCATGTTGTGTTTAACATTATGATTCGTTAATTTACCATAATTAATGAGTCAATTAAACACACAAAAATCGTCATTACAAAACCAAAGAAATGAGAAGTTTAAGTGATTAAAAGTCTCTCATTAAACGTCTGATGTTGCACTGCGGTCCCACTACCGTCACTCAATGGTTACAATGGAAGAATAAAATAACTTTGGAGTTATTTTATTATTATTTTTGTAAGGTCCAAAAATTAACTTTTTTGTCCGACCCTTTCCAGTCGAAGATAATCTCACCTTAACTGAATCCCAGTGCTATGAATTCAACGGTGTCCTCATATTTTTAATTTGAACACCGGTTCAAAAGTTAGAAATTTGCACCCACATGTTTACTGAATGTACCTTAAAAAAAGTTCAAAAATTATTAACAGTCACCATCAACCCGTGCCGATCGAGGTTAGGATCTTCCTAAGGGGAACACGCCCTCACGAGCTCAATAGTACTCTCGTATTTTTAATCTGAGTTACCGTTTAGGGGTTAAAGAATTTAGTAATAAAATAATTGTTACTTAATTATTTTATTTACGGCCGAAAACTAACTTCCACTATTGGCCAGCACCAACCAATGTTAGGATATGAAAAAGGAAAACATTCCATCATGAGCTTAGCGGTGGTCTCGTATTTTTAATCTGAGTCACCATTTGTGAGTTATAAGCATTTGAAAAAAGTAAAATAATTTTATTTAATAATTTTATTTATAGTTATGCCATTTTTGGGTTTTCTCACTGGAGGCCTGTTTCAACTAAACTTAAGTCATGCCTAGGGTAAAACCTCCATCCTGAATGGAATGGTGCCCTCAGATTTATGATTCAAGAAACTGTTTAAGAGTTATTCCACTTTTTCAGGAAAACTACTCACGTGTGCTATTTAAACTTAACATATTGTGAGGGATCTTTCTGGGTACTCTGGGCCTCGGAATCATATTCTGTAGATTTTCGCAGACTCAAAATAAATCCATTTATTTAAAACAAAATTACATGGAATTTCTGAGTCTTTAAAATATCTATTATCATTTGTACCAGATAGTTTAATTAGTCCAAATAGAGTAAAAACCTATTATGTATCTATCAGAATATAATAAAGATATGTAAAAGAACCAATTGAAACAAGTTACTATTGTGTATTTTCTAATAATATCAATATTATATTGACTGAAACTCATAATATGCAGATTGCATATTTAATATATGGATTTTTAAGATAATAATATACTCACATCACAATAAAAGTATTAGTATGCATGTACAATGCTTATATTATATTATAGTGTATGAAAATTGCATTGTATGTATATATTACATATTTAAGATCCATTAAGTTCATAATGGTAATTGAGATTTATCCATATACATGGATTTGTATGCATAAACAATGAATGATTCACATGCAACATCCAAATAAGAAAAATTTATAGAATCAATGAAAATATTTAAGATCTGGTGTAGTATAAACATCTGTGAAACAATTTAGTACAAATCCCTTTCCATATAGTAGAAACAACAAACACTTTTTTTGGGAACATTCATTGGAAGACACCACGAGCGCTTCCTTGGGCATCATTTCCCTCTCTTGGGTTTTGATCCATATTATTATGAATGATGAGGATCTAGGTCATGAGGTTTTCTTATAGGATGTAGCATGTCAATTGGTGTGTGGTGGGTCTTTGGTATGTTTGATGGATTCGTCTTCGACGAAGCACTGTTAGAGGCGACGGGGGCGTGTTATGGGTGGTGATGTCAACCTGCTTGGTTCGTGGCTTGAGATTTTGACCACTGTCACTCTCAAGGCATCAATGGTGACTCTGAATTCTTGTGTCTTTTGTTGGGATGACATTTCTAGGCTCAACCCATTAATTTGTTGGAAAATGATGTAATCTATTGGTTTATTGGAGTTTAATTACTGCTAAGTGGCCTGGTCTAGTATGAATAGTGTTTTGTGTGTGTTCACACTTAACCCTTAAAAGTGTCATTGCTAAAATCAAAAAATAAAATAATTATAGAGAATTGGGCATGCATCAAATAGTAAAAAAAGTGAAAGAGACAAACCTTTACATGTTAACAACCTAAAATATATCAATCTAGGAGAATGTTGTGGTGTATAATGATTTTATAGAGTAAAATACATTTATGATATTCATCAATGTGAATATATAACATATTATGAAATAAAAAAACTGAAAAATATTTGTAATATAGACCGTGAATACTAAATTCAACATCCCATGTATTTAAATTGGTTTCAAAAAACCGCCCGAGGCACAAGACCATCCCAATATGAGTATAACACTATATACAATATGTATTTTAGACAAGATGAATAAGAAATATGGAAATAATATTAGACAAATTTTAATGTGAAAACATAGTATGATATAGAATAATATACATTATATATATACAAAAAATTATCATATTAAAAAGTGGATATACAATATGAGTATAAACATATACATTAAGAAGGTGAGCCTACATAATAAACTTTTACCTCTAGAGGAATTTTGAAACCACTACTTGAATGATGCATCCACATGTGAAGATAATTTCATGCGTGATATATGAATCACTTATAGCTAATCATGCAGTGATCCATAGATGTCACCGGTGTTATGCTCTATGATGACATGTTTACATATCATGTCCACCAATGAAAATTCTACCTGAAAGTAAAAAAATTCAGAAAAATTATTTCACATGAATTTGGAAAAATTAAAAAGCATGGAATAATTATTTCACATGTATTTGAAATTGGGTCTCACCTTATTTGTTCCTCCTCAATTTTTTCCCAACTACTGAAAAAATAGTACAACTTCATTTAAAATAATCAACTCAATAAAATGATTGTTACTATTTGTGAGACATCCATGAAATATAACCATGGTGAAAACAACATGTAAGTATCACAAATCAATCAATAAATAAAGAACCTTTGTGCTGTTTGGTTTTAACAAAATTTTGTATTTGTTGAAAACTAATATTTTGTAATTTGTTTTGAAAAATAGGTGAAAGTTTTTGATGCTTTGGACCCAAAAATAAAGGCGGAGAAAAGTTTTTATCTTTGAGAATGTTTTTTTTTCAAACATAGGTTTCCAGACACAGGTTTTTCAGACTGAGTATTAATGAATGAAAAAGATATAAGGAAGAAGAAAGTTGGAAGTTATCTAAAGTTGTTGATTATATAAACCATCATACTCATATCCATCAACATGATATTGAAGATCCATCATACACATTTTTTGTTAAAAATTCAGAAGCTTCTAAGTGAGGAAGTAAGAATGATGCTAAAGAGGATGTTTTAATAAAGTGAAGTTAGGAGTTAAAAAGTTTTCATACTTTTTAACCTAAAATTAGATGATGCTATTCTATTCATGGAGTTCTCATAAATCAAGATAAAGTTTCATGATAAAATCTTTTGAATAATGGAGGTTTTTTAATGTATTTGAATAGTTTGCATTGATTCTAGAAACTTGAACACATATGATTAGATCTAGAAGTACCAGTATGAGATGTTTTTAGAAGTATGAATGTTTTAAGTTGATAAAGTTTGAATAATTTCAAAGTTTTCGAGTGGAGTTATCATTGGATGGAGAAAATCGTAATGATTTTTCCATCGTAATGAGAAATATGACGTAATGAAGAAATTTAGTTTGATGGAGCTGAGGAAGATATATCGGACTAGGAGAAGACACCTATCTGCCGGATCATGAACATGAACCATTCATCAAGATGAATGTATCACACTGATAACACATCAGAGTGATTAAATTTGTTGATGATGATCCATCAAAGGGAGATCCGTTATAAAAATAAGTGATGATTCTAAAAGATTTTTTCTCTAATTAAGAAGAAACAATGGGAGAGTTCAAGTTTTCAATCAGATGAACTGTGACACTGATAGGTAATATGTTGAGGAAGTTCATTGTAATGAGATGAGAAAGTCAGATTGTAATAAGCAGAGGAAGAAAGTCAAATCATAATGAGAAGAGAAAAAAAGGTATATTACAGAGAGCTGAGGATGTTCATCATAATTATTTGAGAAATTCAATCAAAATAATATGAGAAAGTACCATCATAATAAAGTTACATTGCACTAATTAAAGATTTCTTTTAATGAAATCTTTAAATATTGGAGTTTTTGAATTTTAGTAAGTGGAAAACGTTTTTTATTTTCCCACCTTTGCTATTATGAGTATCCTATAAATATAAGTATAGTACATTCATACTTTGTATCCACACATGAAAAAGGTATAGTGCAAAATAAATTCATGATAAAGTCTCATTTTTCAGAATGAGATCTTAGAATAAGGTTGGACTTTTGAATGTTTTGTTTACTGGACTGAGATGATCGTACTGAAGAAGAACATATTGAGAAACTGTGCAGAGTTTGAGAAGTTCAAATTGAGAAAGGGAGCATCGTATTGAGTCGACCTGACTGAGTCAATTGGATTGTGTTCCATTAGGCTTAGGGTCATCGTATACAAGAACTTTTGTGGAGAAAATTGAACAAAGTATGTATATTTTTATTGTATCTCAATTATTTATAATAAAACTTACTAAACTGTTGGGAGTCATTATAGTCATTTCTATTAGGAGATAGAAGGTGTATAATGGGATTTTACACAAGTTTCATTCACTTATTCATTATAGTTAATTTCCATATACCCATGTGAGTGGTTATGGAAAGGGTGTAAGTTCTCACACTAAGGATGAACCTTGCAAATGTTGTTTTCTTTACTTGCTTTCCTTCATTTTTCATGCATGAGTATTTACTAAAATATGATATGGAAATGATATTTAATAGGTTACAGAGGTTAAGTTTCTAAAAGTGTTGAAACTTATAAAGAGTTAACTAAGTATTCAACTCCTATTTTAAATTGTTATTCGATTATTTGGAACTTCAATTGGTATCAGAATGAAGGTTTCCTTGTTGAATCCCTATAATAGATAATACTAATTCTATAAATAGTAATGAAATTCCTACATTTTATAGAAAAAAATTTTATATTTGAAAAAATATGATGATTACTTATCTCCTATATCTTGGTTTAGACGTTTTTGATTCTACTACAATTGGTTTTCCACCTATTGAGAAGGATGATCTGATGACTTTTGCTAATAAGGGAAATATCAAAGTTGATGAAAAATATTGAAATTATATCCTTATTTCCTTATCATAAAATGTTCATATATAGGTTAAGGGTTTTAAAACTTTAAAGAGTATGTGGGAAAAGTTGGAAATTATTTTTGAATGGAATACTAAAGTGAATGAAGCAAAGATAAAAATATGGAGTAGTAAGTATGAAGACATCAAAATGAGTGATGAAGAAACTATTGATGAATACTTCACCAAAGTAAATGAAATTGTTTTTAACATGAGGTGATTTAGAGATGTCCTGGAATATTTTACAAATTTCAATAAACTTATGAGAAACTTTTTAGACCAGTTTGATTCTAAATTTTTTTCTTTATAAGATAGTGATGATTTATCTCTTGATGAGTTGCATAACTTTCTTGTTTCTTATAAAATGAGAAAAACTCCAATGTTCAAAAAGAAGATAAAGTATGAAATGGATTTTAAAGACATGATAAAAATTAAAATATAATATTTTGAGGATGTTGATCCTTGTGACTCTGAATATAAATAGGATGATGAGTTGAATGAAAAAAAATCATCTTTTATATCAAAAATCTATCGAAGAGGAAGAGGAAAGTATAGTGGTAAACTTCCTCTTAAATATCCTGAGTGTGTTGTAATCAAACAATTTTCTATGAATTTACCCAATAAGAAAGTTGGTGAATATCAATATGAATCTGATGAAAAACATCAATGGAAGAATTGGAACAAAAATGATAAAGAAGAAAATTCATCCAACAAATATAATAATACATTTTCTGGAAAAAAGAGAAGTATGCTGAGTAAGAAAGCTAAATCAGACTTGATCGAAAATAATTCTTCAGAAGTTGAAAGTTTAGAAAAGGTTATAACATTCATTGAAAAAGTTTAGAAAATAAAATTCTCCTCAAATAGCGAAGAAGATGTAGGTGAATAATATTATAGAGAGTATCAAATAAAAATAGAACTTCTTGTATGTCTTGAGAAAAACAAATATGTTAATAAATAAATCAAAATGATAAAGAAAGACATTGGAAAAGTTTATTAAGGTTAAAAATATATTTTCAAGTAAGAAGAAGAATACATCCAAGATATTTTAAGATAAAAACTAAGAATTTTTTAATAGGGAAAGATGGTTGAAGATCTCATTAAAGAGTTATAAATTAAGGATGAAGAAGTTAAAAAGTTTCAATAAAAACTTCTTGAGTCCAAAAGTACCATGAGGAAGATGAATGAAAACTTCTACAAATACTTGGATATAAAATATGATAATTCTAAAGTTGTTTAGAGAGATCAAATCAAGAATCTAGTGAAATTCTCACCCCTAAAAAATATCGATTCATCTAATATTTCTAACATTTCAGAGGATAAGAAAAGTACGGGGAATGTTTGGATTGAAAAGGGATGTGAGAAACCTATAACATCAACAAAATTTGAAAACTTTCTCTATAGGAAAGATGGTCCACATCCTGAGTATGATAAAACAAAATGAAGTTATCAACATCAACTAAGTTTTTACAGAGAAAGACCTTACTTTAGTAAAAAATCAAGAAATGATGGTTATTAATGGTGTCGTAGAATATATAAGAACATAGATTATAATTGTTTTCATAATTTTTCACTTCCTATAAGAAGTTTTGATCAAAGAGAAAAAAAATTTGGAAGAAGGATGAGTAACTTTCCTAACCCACAGGAAGTTAGAAAAGAAAAAACTCAAGATGTTATAAACTTTAAAAAAAAATCAATTTGAATGTCTATAATAAGTTTTTGGAAGATGTTATTAGGCTTTTCCTTATACTGAAATATATATTACACTCTTTCTAGAAAAAATTTATTATGATATAAAAGAAAAGGAAGCTGTAAAAATACATTTGAGGAAAGATCTTTTGTTGTTGAGGCAACTTTGAAAGAATGTAAAAGGAAAAAACCATGGATACTTGATAGTGTTTTTATTCACATATGATAGGTGATAAAAATCTTTAAACATGTTGAAAGTCATTATGGAGGAGTAGTTACCTTTGGTAATGATAGTTCTTTAAAAATCATAGGAATTATAATGACTACGATTGAAGCAGGAAAGTTGAAATCTAAGGAAGTTTTATTTGTTGATGGGATAAAACATAACTTGCTTAGTGTAATTCAAATTTGTAATGATGGAAATGAAGTTATTTTTTGAAAATATTCTTGTATCATTATAATTATAAAAGATGAAATTTTTATCACAAAAGGAGAAAGAACTAGTGGTAATCTATTTCAACTTGGAGAGTTTTATAACTCCTTTTACTTGAGTGCTGAAGATGAAAAAAAATTGTGGCATTGAAGACTTGGGAACCTTGGGAAGAAAAAATGAAAAAACTTTCTAAAGATGATTCTATCTGTTATTTTCTAGAATTGAAAATAAGATTTGGAGATAATTTTTTTACTTTTCCAAAAGGGAAGATGAATAAAAAAAAGTCATAATAGAATTGAGATTCAGTCTACCAGACCTCTTGAAATTATTCATTATGATTTATTTGGGTCGATGAGACATCAATAAATAAAAGGATATTTTTACTTTATAAATTTTATTGATGATTTCACTTTGACGGAAAAAATATTTTTTAGGAAACATAAGTAATATTTTGTTGAAATATTCTGGTTTTTTAGAAAATATGTTGAGAAAGAAATGAGAGTTTATATAAAGAAGTTGAGAACAAATAATTGTACTAAATTCCCAACAAATACTTTGAAAACTTATCTGAAAAATCAGGGAATCAAACATTAGTATAGTTCTCCCTATACTCTATAATAAAATAGAGTAGCAGAAACAAATAATAGAAGTTTGGTAGAAATTTGAATAAGTATGTTAGAAAAATACAAACTTTCAAAGTTCCATTAGACATAAGCTATTAGTACTATTGTACATGTTAAAAATAGATGATTTTTGAGAAAATAAACCAACCCAACTTCCTATGAAATGTGGTATAAAAAATACCTCCATTGAAGTACTCCAAATTTTATGTAAGTCATGTTGTATTAGTATAATAGTAATATACTGATTATGATTGAAAGAATGTATCTTAGATAGAATAATTACAAGGGTGGTTATATTTAGTTTTAAAAAACATTAGTTTAAAAGAATTTAAACTAAAACAATTGAAAAACCTATTTATGTAAATTCAGACTTGGCCCTTAGTCTGATTAAATTAGAGTATCTTAATTAGTTTGGTTACAATAATATCAAATTAAATAAAATTTAATCATAATGAATATGAATGTATCATATTCAGATTGAATATGATTATATTAAAGTATGGAAAACCTAAATAGATATAATTCTATTTATATAATGTATAATCTCAATCACAATTATCATATTTGCAAACATAATTAAAATAATTTATTTATCATATTCAAATAACATTATGATAAAACAATTACAAATATGCACATTAGAATTTATAAGTTGAATGATATAAGTAAAACAACTTTAATAGGGTTCTTTTATCCCAAAGAGAAGGTTATCAAATAAACTTGGATAGGGTTCCCTTGTTTTATACTTATAAGAAAGTATGTCTTTCCTTATAATGAAAATCCCTTGATATGATGATCGATTCTGTCACACTATCCTAGTGTGCCCCAGATATGATGATCAGATCTATCACACCCCGTGTTCCCTCGATTTGATGATCAACTCAATCACACTATCCCCATGTGCCCTTGATATGATGATAACCTCTACCTTGCAATCCTCATAAGCCCTCGATCAATATGGTTATTGATATCTTTGTCTTCCTAGCCTCAGAATCCCTTGATTGTATTCACACAATCGAACACACTAATCAATTACAAAACAATTTCTTAAGGAGACAACCAAACAAGATTTACTTAAGAAATACTATCTCTAAATCAATAAAAAAGACTAATAACATGATTTTCATGCTTTTTACACTTCATAATATTAGAGACCGAAATGGGATCAGTCCCTCTAAACTCTTCAAATGACCAGGTATTTATAGGCAATCCTTCCGACAATCATATTGACCTTCCAATGGTCATATTATCTTTGAGTTTGTCATAATAACATAGAGAACTAACACTTCAATGACTATATTATAATAGCAAGTATGATGTTGTTTAACACACCATAACAATGTAGAAGAAAAATGTTCTAATATGACAAAAATAGTTTTCCATATCTAGAATTTAAACAAAAGTTAATTCGATGGATTTCCTTTCATATATCAATATATTGATATTTTTTAATGTGGATCCTATGTTTATTAGTTCTGATATTAATATGATTAATGGATTGTTAGTATGAAATAAAAGACAAAAAATATTATTAAATAATTGATAAAGGATGAATCATATTATATTATATTCCATATTCATTATGATAATCTTAATGAAGAAAGTTGGTTTAAGTTCTTGAATACTTCAGAACTATTTCAAAGTGTGTTAAAATTGTATGTTTTCTACAAAAAAACATTCTAAAAACTCTTTAGATATAAAAATTAGTAATCAATTTATTTAAGAAGGAATTTGTGATTTAAAAAACAAAAGGAATGGAAAAGTTATAAAGAAACTTTTGACTCAACAATCTCTCCCTTTTAGAAAGCATAAACCACAAAACTTAATTAGAAAAATAACTTTGAAAAACTTAAGTCCATTATCTTTTAGGTACATTGTATTCATAATTAAATAATAAAAACTTATCTCCCTTTGAGTTTATAACTCATCGGATTAAAATGATGAATATGAATAATGCCCCCTTAGGATAGAATCTCCCCCTAAGGATCTTATTCTCTTCTTTAAAGATCTTTCTCTCCCCCTTACCTAAACATATCCCCTTTGTATAAAAATTATACCCCTTTTTGATTATCAAAAAGGAATGGGGAAAAGTCTTTGAATACCAGAAAAGGGTTAGAAAATCAACTGTGATAAATAAAAATAATGAACCATCTAATCAATCACAAAAATTATGAAATAATATTAAACCAATCCTAATTGGAAAAACATTTATACAATCGTATTTGAATGAGAATATTAGTTTATTCATTTATTCAGAGAAAAAGACTTTTAATAACAAAATACAACAAGAGTTCATAGTAAAAAAATATTTTAATCTTTCTTTTTCATGGATCTCACAATAGTCTTCAATTTCTTAAACTCCTTCCTGTCTTCTTCCAGCTTTGAAATAAACTCTTTCTGAGAAAGATTTTTCTTTTCTAGATCCTGTAACCTTTCCTCTTGAGTCCTAAGTTTCTCATCTTGCATCTAAATCTTTTCTTCTTGGATCTAAATTCATTATGAAAGCTCATTGTTTACGGTACTGAATTCCTAATTATGATTTTTGAGTCTATTTATCTGATCGTAAAAATACCTCCTCCTTCCATTCATCTCATTTAGAGTCTTAGTATGATTTTCAGATAGATCTTTGAAAGACTAAAAAAACATTACAATTTCTATCACATCCTTTATTAACTAGAGGAAATTTTCTATAGATCCTTTCAATTACTTCCTTATGTCTTCATAATTATCATCAAAATGATTAATATAGGTATTAACTTTTTGAAACCATTTATTCACTTGTCTATAATATTTTCTATGAATTTTATAAAAATATTGATGAGATTTGAACTCAGCTTCTAGTTTAATCACATTCTCTATCCGCATGTTTGGTGAGTTTGATTTTTTATTAAAAAAATACTGAATCATATAACATTGGGATTCTAGATTTGGAAAATAAGGATTAGTTACTTCAATTCTTTTCAAAGTCTGAACAATAAAATATACTCTTTTGAAAGAATTTATTCTGAATTAATTTGATTAACCTTCTTCTTAATCCCCAAGAAAAATGATGTGGCTGGTTTTGATTTCAACTTGAGCTCTTTTACTTTTGGATTTATTTAACACTAATTTCTTAATCCTTTGTTCAACCTTCTATTCATCATAAATCTCAATGGTATTAATATTGAAATCAATACATTTACTACCTTCTACATTTTGGTTCTGATCTTGTTCATCCTTCTTGGATAAGGATGGAACTTCTTGAATAGATGGAGACTATTTTTTCTTTGAAATTTGAGATTTTTCTTTTTGATTTCCCAAATAATGAAATTATACAAAGGAATCTTGTGAAGTTATTAAAGAAATATTATAATACAAGAGATCTTATTTATTATCATTTTATTTTCTTCCTCTACTCATCTTATTCTTCTTTAACATTTTGATTTCCATTACCTTCACCTTCATTCTCATCATTCTCATCATCATCATATTCACTACCTTCCTATTTTTCCTATTGATTGATTTCTTATACCTCTTCCTCATCAAAAATGGATTCTATTTTTTTCCTTATCTATTATTAAGTTACTTCATCGAAGTATTTCTTTTGTTTCTTTTATTTTGTTGGAGGAAGAGATTCAACCTTTATCTTTTTCTCAATATTATCTACTTTATTTGATTTTGAAGATGGTTTTTCATCTGTTTAAAGAGTTTGGGTATTCTTTACAAACATATTTGATTCATTATCAAAGACATACTTCATACACTTCATTATTTCATAACTAACAAACACAATCTTTTCTCTAAGAGCCTTATATTTTTTGCTATGGTGAAATGTTTCATACTTGTTTCAATCAAATTCCTTTTCAAATTTGGAAACATCATAATATGAGACTTAATTGAACATGATTTTATATTCTTTATTTTCAAAAGAACAAAACCTTCCAAATTTATCTTTCTCTTGTTAACCAAGTAATCCAAGATAAAGATATCAGATAATTTCAAAGTATCTCTGTCTCCATTTCCCATTTTTAGAAACCCTTGAATCCAAAGGGATATTAATCTATGATCTGGAAGGATATGAGTACCCTTTCCTGGTTCATATTTTGATATATTTTTAAATAATGACTTTTTAGTTCTTTTTTGAGAAACAAACCCTTAGAATTAGGTAGTTTATACGATGGAAAAAAGGCATCTCCTTCTATTAAAGTAACTAGAAATCCTATAGCTGCGCCATATGTCATATTGTAATTCTTATCATAGATTTGGAATAAAAAAATATATTTTCCATATTATTTAAAAAACTTAACAGTGGCATAAAAATATATAACTAGATCCAAGTAAAAAAAATCATAATCTAGATTTTTATTGTTCAACACATAATGATTCCCAACATTAAAATTATATTAAACTCAAAATGGATTGATCATACTTTTCATAAAAATATTTTTCTACTAAACTTTCCCTAAAATTATACCATTTTTTATAATCTTTAATAGGTTACATCATATTTGTACTTGATACAGAATATCCATTCATAAAGAATAAATCAAACTAGGATACTTAAATGAGGTAGAACTTTAAGCAAAATTTCTAGAGATAAACAATATGGGACACGAGGGGGGAGGGGTCCTCCTTATATAGGAATTTGAGTCGATGATTGATCTCACAAAAAAATATGACATCTAAGATTCGATCCAGCTAATCTGACGGTTGAGAAATTATTTGAAAAATATTTTTAAAGAATTTCAACTCTTTTGGTTTTATAAAAAGTTTTCATCATATTGGGTGAATATGATTGAAAATAAAAAAACATGAAATATTTTTATAATAATAATATACAAGGATAAATATAATCCTAATGGAATAGTGTTAAAGTATAAAAGAAAATAACATTACCTTTTAAATAGGAATCATTGGTATTATAATTTGTTTTTCTATGTTTTATAAAATAACATATTACGATAATTTTAGAATTAAAAATAGAAATATTAATAAAAATGTGATTATAAAATTTCTTGAAAATAAAACCCAAATACAGAAAATTTTATTTTTTTTATAGAAAAATTTTTTCTGGAAAACTTTATACAATTCTTTAGTTTGGAAATCCTTTTTTAGGATTCTTATTTTGAAGAAAATGGATCTGAAAAAACACATTATGATTATTTTTTTCAGAAAACTTAATTTTTTTAGAAAACTTACAATTTTTGAAAAACTAAAGTTTGAAAAACTAAATATTTTGAAAAAAAAACAATCATATGTACTCCCCCGATGAAAAGGAGTAATTTAATGTAAGAATATGGTTTAAAAAATAAGTGGATATGAATGATTACTTTACAGTGATCATTCTTAGCTTCTGTTTAATGTATTTAAATCAATTAGAAGGTAAGGGTTTTGTGAAAATATCAGTAAGTTGTTCTAGTATTCCAATGAATTGTAAAATGATATCTTTTTTATGTGTGTGATTTCTAAGAAATCAATTCCTAATAGCTATGTGTTTAGAATGAGAGTGATGTGAAAAGTTTTTACTTAAGAAAATGACACTATTGTTACTACATCATATTTGAGTTTCAGTAAAACTCATTCCATAATCAATGAGTGTGTGTTGCATCCACAAAAATTGAGCCTAACAACATCTAGATGCTACATATTCAGCTTCAGTAGTGGAAATTTCGACTAATTGTTGTTTATTAGAAGACTAAGAAAATAATGAATCTCCTAAGAAATGACATATTTTGAAAGATCCTTAACAAGTATTTTCTTAGCTATCTTACATAATATTTTAAAGTTATAGTGTCCAAAACTTCTTTACCATAACGAAGAGTGATCTTCCATTGCACTAAGACATGGTAAGTCTTATCTTATAAGGTCTTCTAAGTTAATTGTATAAACATTCTCATGCCGATGGGTAGAAAGAATGAATTCATATTTGTAATTTTTTATTATACATTTATCATCCCTTAAATTCACAAGGTAAACTTAATCACAAAATAGACTTATGATTATAAGGTTGTACTTAAGAGATTTAATAAACAAAACATTTAAAATAAAATCTTTAAAAATAAGAACAATGTTACCTATTCCAATAATCTCACCTTGATCATTATATTCGAAAGTAACTTTTCCACCTTTCATCTTAATAATATTTTCAATGAAATATTTATGTACATTCATATGTACAGAACACCCACTATCCATGTACCAAGTATTCTTATTGTTGGTAATACCTTTGTTTTCTTGAAATTAAAAGCATTAATTTTTCAACACCCAAACCTTCTTGGGTTTGAAAATATCAATATATAAAACTTTTGGAATCCACAATTGTTTTGAAAAATAGGATTTGTGGAAACCTAAGGATTAAACTTTATAAAGGGAACAATTCTTTTTCCAATGTCCTCTACTTTGACACTTAGTGAAAAGGGGGTAATTTTTAGGAACAAAGAAATTATTACTAAAACTAGATTACTATAATTATATCCCATTCCGATACTAGTTTCATGAGGTATAAGTTGTTTATACATCTTATCAAAACCTTCCTTTCCATAGGTACAATTTTAAAAAAGTTTTCTTAAAGAATAAAATTCTAATTTTAATTTGATAACTAAATCTTAATCCTCTTGAGTAATGGTTTCAGGATTTGGTATTTCAAAAATTATTTGTAAAATATTAATTTCAGAAATTAATTTATCTAAGTTTTTATAAATAATATATTTTACAGAAATAATTTTATCAAGATCTTTAGAAAGATATGATATTTATTTTATTAAAACATTTATCCTTGAATATTCTTTATAAAGTTTCTTTCTAACTTTTAAATTTTCATTTTAAAGGAGTTTTGAAAAACAAGATACTTCTTCATAAGAAGGAAGAGTATTATCATCTACTTAGGAATTTTTTTCAAATGAAAATTTATAATTTTTTTCATCATAGGAGTCAGGATAGTATTCACTTCGAGCTAAATTTGTAATATTTTCAATAGTGCATACCTTGGATATGAGATAAATATTTTCATTTGGAATTTTGTTAAGAAGACCTATGTTACTCTATTAAGAACATTCTTGATAAGAAGAGTCATATGAAGATTCTCCTCTACTAGCACTCCATGAATAATTATCTTTAAGAACTATCTTGTTCTTTGACTTATAAAAATTTCCCTAATTCCTATTAGAATTTATTTATTTCTTATATTTTCTTTTCAACATGGGAAAATCTAGGCTGATTTGTCCAACTCTTTTGAACTCATAACAAGTAACTTCAAAATATTTATTTTAATTTTTTCCTTGTTACTTTTCATGTAATGATATTGAAAATAATTTTTACTAACAATCTTGTTCATTATTTGAGAAAAATTATCTAATTCATTATTAGAATTTTCAGAAGCACTTGAATTCAATTTAATAACAAAATTTTTATTTTTGGAAGACTTAACAACTTTTTATGGAGTATGAGATTTTTTTGGATTTGATGTAGTAGTAAAAGAAACTCCATAATTTTTATTTTTTTTCTTTTTCTGCATCTCTTTTTAACTTACCATCATAATATAAGTTGGTTCCAAATAAATCATCAAGAGTGAATTTTTTTATTCCTTGATTCATAAACACTTATTATCTTAGATTACCATACATTGAGAATGGTATCAATTATATTTTCAAAAAAGATTTCATCCTCTAATATTTTCTCTCTCATAGATTGTATACTATTGACTATTATTATAAACCTTTGTTGTACATTTACAATAGGTTCACCAAATAGAAATTAAATGCTTAGTCAGCTCTAAGAATTTCTCTTCTAGTTTCAACAACCTTTGATGTTCCAAAATGAGTAATCTCTAACTTTTTCCAGATACTACAAGCATCTTCACAAGAATAAATTTGACTATAAATGCTTCTAGTCATAGAGCATAATAAAATATTCATAAATTTGTAATTCAATTGATACTCTTAATTTTCCTGATTTTTAAAAGCATTAACCTATTTTTTTAGGAATCTTATAATCACTAGTGAGAATAACAAAATTATCATCACTAGTGTTGATTAAAAAAGTCATTATTACATCTCTTCAATACTCATAGTCATTACCATAAAAAATTAGTGGTTTATTGGGATTAATATTATCAATGGATCTAACATTTAATCCTCCCATATTTCAAAAACAGATACAAAAATTATTTTCCACAATCCACATTAGTGTAATGGATATTTATAAACAAAATTTTTATAACAAAATTCAGATTAACTTTAAAAAGTAAATAAATAAAGATTCAGAAAGTATTTCAGTAGTTTAATCCTACTATGAAATCATTTTTTTATCAGTATATTAGTAATATACTAATTAAGATCCATATAATGCATCTTAGATGGATCACTTACAATAGGGGAGGGGTTGAATTTTAGTTTTATAAAACTTTAGTTTAAAATAATTTAAACTAAAACAATTCACAAACCTCTTTATGTAAAAAAAATCAGATTTAGACTTGGCCCTTTGTCTGATTAAATCTTAATATCATAATTATCTTGGTTATGATAATATCAGAGTAAAAAAAATTAATCATAAAGAATATGAATTTATCGTATTTAGATTGGATACGATTATATTAGAGTATGAAAAATGTAAAAAAATACAATTCTATTTATATAACATAGAATCGTAATCACAATTATCTTATTTACAAATATAATTACAATAATTTATTTATAAAATTCAAAGAACATTATGATAAAACAATTACAAATATGCACAATGAAATTTACAACTTGAACGAGACAAGTAAAAAAATGGAATAGGGTTCTTTTATCCCAAAGATAAGGACATCCAATAACCTTTGATAGGGGTCCCTTATTTTATACTTACATGCAAGTCTTTGTTTCCTTAGCAAGGAAATCCCTTGATACAATGATTGGTTCTGTCACAATATCCCCATGTGACCTCGATATGATGATTGAATCTATCATATTATCCACATGTACCCTCCATACGATGATTAGCTCTGTCATAGAATCCCTGTGTGTCCTTGATACGATGATCGAATTTGTTTTACTATCCTCACAATCCCTTGATTAATAAAGAAATCAATATCTCTGTTTTCCTAGACTTAGAAGACCTTGATCGTATTCACACAATCAAATGCACAAATAAATTACAAAACAATTTCTTAAGGAGAAAACCTGACAAGGTTTCGTTAAGAAATTATATCTCTAAAGTAATATAGAAGACTAATAACAAGTTGTTCACACTTTGTACACTTCAAAATATTTTAGAGTGAAATGGAATTAGCCACTCCAAACTCTTCAAATGACCAGGTATTTATCACCAATCCTTCCAAAGGTCATCTTAATCTTCCAACATTTATATTCTCCCTGAGTTTTTTGCAATGACTTGGATAGTTGGAACTTCAATAACTATATTATAATAGAAAGTCTGATTTCATTTAATACACCATCACAATCTAAAAGAAAAATATTCCATTACAATAAAAATATTTTTCCATATTCAGAATTTAAACTAAATTCAATTCAATGGATTTACTTACCTATATCAATATGATGATATTTCTGAATGTGGATCCGTTGTTTATCAGATATTAATTCAATTAAAAGGCTATCAGTCTGAAATACAAGATCGAAAATCTTATAACAAGATTGATAAAGGATGAATCCAATTATATTCAAGTTATTTAAGAAGGAATTTTTGATTTCCCAAAAAAGTAATGGAAAAGTCATAAATAAACTTTTGAATCAACAAGTCCATGTTTACTTAATATAAAAATCTGAATCTAGTAAAGTTTGATGATAAATCCAAGAAAGGAAATTTTATGGGTTATTCAACCCATGGAAGAAGTTAAAAATGTTGGAAAAAATGCTTACAAAGGTTGGTGGACTCATATGATGTGAAAGTAATTGAAAATCGAAATTTATTAACAAAAGTTGTTGAGAATGATTTGGAGGTTAAATTGGATATTTCCAACGATGGTAAAAATGAGTCAAAAAAATACTTACCAAGATTCATGAGAATCTTGTGTTGAGGAATGTTTTTATGGAAGAGAAACTTTAAAATATACTACCTTACAAAAATATATTGTGTATGAAAACATTATTAGAAACTAGAAAGATCTAGTTCAGACTCGAAGAAAGTTGAGGTTAGAAAATCAAACATCAATTGTCTCAAAATTTGAATTTGAATCAGTTTCATAATCTATCTAACACAAATAATGGGTGGATTATATGAATGAAGATTTATATTATATTGATAAAACATAAACATGGGAACTTGTTCCATGAATATCAAATAAAAATGTTATCGAAACAAAGTGGGTTTATAGAAACAAATTGAATGATCATGGATAAGTTTCGAGAAACAAATCAGGACTTGTTTGTAAAGGATATGCACATGTGGATTGTGTATATTTGGAAGAAAACTTTGCCCTAGTTTCAAGATTAGAAACTATTAGAATATTTCTATCCATGTCTGCACATTGAAATTACAAAGTTTATTAAATGGATGTAATGTCATATTTATTAAATGGTGAGACTGAGGAAGAAGTTTACATTGAACAACCTTGTGGTTTTAACATAATAATGAAGAAAAAAGGTTTATAGATTGAATAATACTTTTATGGGTTGAAACAATCCCCATGTTCCTGGTATTAAAAAATTTATAGATATTTGAGAATTTTGAATTTTTCCAAAGGAAAATTTGATAGCAACATATATGTGAAAGATGTTGACTTGATAACTCTAATTTTAATTGTTTATGTGGATTATATAATTTATTTTGGGGAGTTATAAAATGTTTTTAAAGAGTTTTTTGAGAAAATGAAGAAGAATTTTGAAATTTCAATATTGGTAGAATTAACTTTCTTCCTTGGATTATAAGTTCAACAAAAATAAAATTAAATTTTCTTATCTCAAGAAAAGTATGTCAGAGAATTGTAAAAGAAGTTTGGGATGGAAGAATCCAAATAATTTTGTATGCTTATATCTATGAAAATTTTTTTTATTAAAGATGAGTCTAGAAAAATTATTAATCATAAATACTTTCAGAAGCTGATAGAAAGTGTAATCTACCTTACAACCTCAAGGCCCGATATTGTTTATGTTGTAACTTTGCGTGATAGGTATCAAATTAATCTAAAAGAATCACATATGTTAGTACCAAATATAATTATGATATATGTAAAAGGAACAACTTACTATGGGTTGTTATATAAAATAAATAGTGAGATTAATTTTCAAAGTTATACTGATACTGATTGGGTTGGGGATTGTAATGATATAAAATCAACCTCAGGAGGAAAATTTTTCATGGATGAATGTTTTTTGCATTGGTATAGTAAGAAAAATAGTTCAATAACTTTAATAATACCAGAATAATAATATGTTTTAGCAACTCAGGCTTGTACTCAAATGTTGTGGATGAAAGTTCGGCTCAAAGAATTGAAAGTGAAAGTTTCTAAACCATTGAAGATAATTTGTGATAATTAGAGTGCAATTTATCTTTCTAAAAATATTGTATAACATTCAAGATAAAAATACATTAATATAATTTTTCACTTTATAAAAAAGAAAATTTCTACTGGAGATGTTATGATGGAATATATCTCAAAAGGGTATAAAATTGATGATATCTTTACAAAATCTATGCTAAAATTAAAATTTCTGGAATTGAGGCTACAACTTCAAGTTCAGCCTCCTCCTATGACTTCCTAAACCTCATAAGGAAAGTATCTCATTTTTATTTGTATTATGTTGAAAAAGGGGGAGATAAAGTAACAAATTTTCACTTTATAAGATTTTATTATCTTTATTTTATGAATCTTAAGCTGTGGTTATCCTAAAATGTGGTAGAGAGAAAAAAAGTGAGAGAAAAAGAAAAGTGAGAAAAGTTAATCTTAACATGGCTGCATAATTTTCTTTCCACCTAGGGATGAAATTTCTTCAAAAAAATTACTTTATCCCATAGTGTGGGGTTAGTACACTCTCTTATGAGAAAGGATATGTTTTGGTAAAATTGAAAAAACATGAGGTGTTTATTAAAGTTGAGTTGTGAAATTTTTTGAGATCATAAAAAGTTGTTAACTAACATTTTCAACAAATCAAAAGAGATTGAAAAAACTTTCTGATGTTTTATTTCAAAAAAATTTTGTATTTGTTGACAAATAATATTTTTTAAAATAATGTTTTAAAAAATAGGTGAAAGTTTATGATGTTTTAAACCTAAAAGTTATGGGGGTAATGTTTTTTCTTTGATAAAGTTGTTTTCAGACACAGGTTTTTGGACATAGGTTTTTTAAAATAAGACGTACCAGAACCAAAAGGTGCATGGAAGATGGAAGCTGGAAATTCTGTAAAGTTATTAATCAGATGCTTTATTGAAATTATATCTATCTACATGATGTTCAAGATCCATTCAAAACAGTTTTTGTTAGAAAGTCAGAAGCTGTTGAGTGAGGAAGTAAGAATGATGTTAAAGAGTAAGTTTTAAGAAAGTAAATTCAAGAGTTAGAAAGTTTTCATACTTTCTAACCTTAAATAAAATGATGCTTTTCTAGTCATTGAGTCCTTATAAATCATGATAAAGTCTCATGATAAAATATTTTGAAGAATGGAGGTTGTTTAAGGTCTCTGAATAGTTTGTATGTGTTCTAGAAACCTAGACACAGAATATCGGATCTAGAAGTACCAGTAACATAAATTTTTAAAAGTCTAAATATGTAAATACGATGGTGTTCAAAGATTTTCAATATTTCTGAGTGGAGTTATCATTGGATGAGGACCATCGTAATTACTTTTCCATCATAATGAGAAATACGTTGTAATGAATAAAGTATGTTAGATGGATATAAGTAAGATCTATTGGACTAGGAGTATATACGTATCTATCAGATCATGAAAAATCACCATTCATCAAAATGAATGCCTCACACTGATAACACATCAGAGTGATCATAATTTTTAATGGAAATTTAAAAAAGGCAGATCAGTTATGAAAATAAGTGAATATTCTAAAAGCGTTGTGTATACTTGAGAATAAACAATGTTAGACTTCATGTTTTCAATCAGATGAACTATGAAACTAATAATTCATATACTGATGAAGTTCATTTTAATGGGTTGAGAGAGTTAGATTATAATAAATAGAGGGAGAAAGTCAGATTGTAACGAGTAGAGGAAGAAAGACAGATCAAAGTGAGATGAAGAAGTTCATCATAATGATATAAGAAAGTTCATCATAACAAGCTAAGAAAGTTCCATCATAATGAAGTTACATCATATTGAATAGAATACTACTTTTGGTGAATTATTGAGAAGGTTTGAAATAGACAAATTTTAAATTCAAGTATGCATAAATATTAGAGTTTTTAAATTTGAGTAAACGGGAAAAGTTTTTAATTTCCCCGCAATTTCTATTCTGATTCACCTATAAATAGATGTAGAGTATATTCATACTTTGTGTCTTTTTGACATGTGGAAAAGGGATAGAACTTCATAAATTCTTATCAAAGTATTATTTCCAGATTGAGATCTTAGAAGAAGGTTGTACTTTTAAATGTTTTGTTTAATGGACTGAGAATATCGTACTAAGGAAGATCATATAAATAAATTGAGAAGATTTTGAAAAGTGAATATTGAGAAAGTTAGCATCATATTAATTTGATCAGACCGAGTCAATTGGTTTTTGTTCATCAAACTCAAGGTCATCGGACCAAGGAAATGTTTTGGAGTAAATTGAACAAAGTATTTATACTTTTTTTCTGGCTCAATTGTTTATTATAAAACTTTGTAAACTAACAGGAGTCAGTATAATTATTCCTATCAGGGAATATAAGGTGTCTAATAAGAGTTGACACAATTTGTATTCACTTATTCATTATAGTGAATTTACATAGACCCATAGAAGTGGTTATGGAAAGGATTTAGGTTCCCACATTGAGGCTAAACCTTGTAAATCTTGTTTACTTTAATTTCTTTCCTACCTTTTTCACACATTAGTATTTACTAAAATATGATAATGAAATTAAATTTAATAGGTTGAAAGGTTCAAGTTTCTAAAAGTGTTGAAACTTATAAAAAGTAAACAACTAATTCAACCCCCATCTCAATTTTTATTCGATCCTTTGGAACTTATATAAATAATATAAGGTATTGTAAAATAGTGAGTTGTATTTCTCAGCAAACCTTTATGTATATTCTGGAAAAGTTGAAGATTGAAACAAAAATTACTAAATTGTGGAAGGATGTCCATTTTATAGAAAAATGATGAAATCATATAATTGAATTGACTCATTGATTTAATACCTAGTAAATTCCATACAAACATCATATGTTACAGTCCCTAATCATAATTCTTGGGAGTCCTATATTGGAGTAAAGGTGAGATGGGTCAAAAAAGTTTTCTAGAAGGAAATAAGGATGTGAAGATAATGATCTGACAACCTCATAGGCCAGTGAAAGAAAATATAGAGTACCACATGATTTATCCACTATATTCAGAACATCCTTAATTCTATGAACCAAATTTGTGATGATTTATTAGCAATTTCCATGATTTATCATTGGTGTTTCTAATATAGAGATGTAATGATATTCTCTCAAAAGTCCAACTGTTCATATTTTTATATGGTTATTCAGGTCCGGTGTGAATTTTGTGAGCATAAAATAAAGATCCATATTCATAGAGGGATTCCTTTTAAAGGACCTTATAATATGTAACAAAAAACATAAGTGGCTTCTATAGTATGAAATTTAATTTATTAACAAAATTGTATGAAAAAATTATAATTTAAATAAAAATAAAATGTATATAATTCATAATTTTAGATGATTCATGTGGTAAACAATTAAGGATAAAACAAATATATATTAAATTTAAAGTAGTTTTATTTTGTTTACTTATTATAATTTACTCAAGTGTCTACTAATTTTCACCACCAATAACGATAGTGGGAAATGAAAAGGAGGAGAAACCTATACAAAGGTTAAAAGAGAGACTGTTTGAATGTACCCATTCTCATATGACACCATCCAAATTAGATCCATGATAAGCCCTATTATGAATTAATATGACACTAAGGAGAATGCCATTTTCACAACTCTATGATGGTCACATTATGGGAGGTTGATGTGGTTGAATCCCATATTAGTGGTGATTGTGAGGTAGATTTTGGGGTGATAACATTTTATATTGATGGAGAAATGGGAGTAAGTACATAATAGAGAGATCCCAATGAAAGGAAAACCTGTTATTTCCTTACTAATGACTAAATGACACTGAAAAGAAAAATAAATTTTTATTAGTAAAACCTCTATTAAAATTTAAAAAATTATTTTGAACCCATGGAAGAGACATATAAATATTTTTTTTATTATTAATAAACTAAAAGTGAATTATAAATGTATAGTGAAATAGTATACTAAATATAAGCATAACACTATCATACAAATAAAAAAATAAAAAAAATACATTAAATAATGCTAAATTGAAACTAATGTAACCTAAAAATTCATTACTATAAGTGAATTGTATATATATATATATATATATAAGCTGAAAGTTCATTAATTTGAAATTACATTATGAATTTATAGAAACTTAGTATACCACTTGGCATATCAATGATGGTTTAATGACCATTAAATGTATTAACCAAAGTTAGTTTTATATCAATGAATAGAATTCAAGAAAATTATTATGAAATAAAATCATAAAAGCCATAAATAATTTTATTTTCTTTGACCATATGGCATAATATAAGACTTGAATTGAGCTCCAAATTCAACTATTTAAGAGTTTGAAAAACTTATGAGTAAATTAAGAAAAGGAAATAAAAATATATAGAAAATATATAACCATATATGGTGATAGAAAATACCTAGATATGGTTCATTTAAGGACCTACCTCAAAAAAATTTCAAGCCCCTTTCTGATTATGCATTAATTCAGAACAACCTAATAACCTGTAAGAGAAAAATATATGAAAGCAAAGAATAAAAGGAATAAATAATTTTTATTTTCTCGATTAGATGACTTAATATAATACTTTAAATGATCTCCAATATTAACTATTTAAGAGTTATATTATGTTATTACTTTACATAATAACATGTGAAAACAAAATCTATTTTTATTATTCGAACCTATATTATCATTAAAAATATGATTTTCTTACAATAGAAGAGAAATATAAATATTTTTTAAAATATTAATTAACTAAAAGTGAATTGTAAATTTTTAGAGAAATAGTATGCTAAATATAAATGAATAATTTGAAAGTGCATTATGAATTTATAGAAACTTAGTATACCTCTTGGTATATCAAATATAGTTTAATGACCATTCATCATACTACCCATGGGATCATATATAACTAAAAATATTAACATAAAAAAATAACAATTACAATCGAAAAAAGTTAGTTGTAAATTGATGAATATAATTCATGGAAGAAAACATAAAAGGAATAAAAAAATTTAATTACTTAGAATAAATGGAATAATATTATGATTCAATTCAACACAACCTAATAATATGCAAGAGAAAAAAATATTAAAAAAAGAAAAAAAGGCATAAATAATTTTAATTTCTTAGACCCAATTGCATAATCTAACACTTGAAATGGGATCCAAATTCACCTATTTAAGAGAATATAATAAAAAAATTATATATTAATAAAAAATAATATAAAATAAAATCATAAAATTCATAAACAGTCTTTATTTCATTGACCATATGAAATTATCTAATACTGAAATGAGCTCTAAATTCAACAAAATCAGTTTCATATCCATGTTTAGAATTTTGAAACACATTTGAGTAAATTAAGTAAAGGATATAAAAATAGATAAAAAATAAATAACTATATATGGTGATTGAAAATACCCAGATATGGTTGCTTTAGGACCCTCTTTCAGAAATCTTTCACACCCCTTCTTGATTTTGATTTAACTCAACATTACCTAATAACCAAGAAGAGAAAAACATCATCTCCCCAAAAGATGAAATTTAAATTTATAATTGAAATATAGGGACACCTGATTTAGTGAGAGAAAAAATATCAATAAGGAGAATAACATATTTAATGTAGGTATGTAGAGGAAATGGAATTAGTACCTGAAACACAATATTACCTAATGTAAGTGATCCTAGTTGAGATTCTTATGTTAATTATTTATTTAATTTATAAATTAGTTGAATAAAAATACGATAATAAAATTATAAATAATGATAATCAGTATGCTAATTGACATCTAAATAATGGTTTAATGACCATTTATTGTACTACTTATAGGATCTTGTCTTAACAGAAAATTTAAACATAGAAAAATAAAAATTTAAATCTTAAAAAATTTATTTATAGATCAATGAATAGAATTAAAAAAAACAATATGGAAGAAAATAATAAAAGGTATAAATAAGTTAAATTGCTTCAACTAGATGGAATAATCTAAGACTTGAAATGATCTCCAACTTCAACTATTTAAGAGTTTGAAACACTTATGAGTAAATTAAGCAAAGAAAATCAAAATAGATATCTAAGATAATTTTCATGACCCTCCCTGATTATGATTTAATTCAACACAACCTAATGACCTACAAGAGACAACCATATGAAAGAAAAACATAAAATGAATAAAGAATTTTAATTTCATTAACCAGATGGAATAATCTAAGAGGTTTATTATGTTATTACATTTCCTAATAACATGTGAAACATTATATATTTTTATTAGTCAAAACTCTATTATCATTAAAATAATGATTTTTTTACAAAGGAAGAGAAATATAAATATTTTATTTATAATATTAATAAATAAAAATTGAATTGTAAATTTATAGAGAAATAGTATACTGAATATAAATGCATAACAATATTATAAAAATAAAAAAAAATGAAAAAAACATTGAATAACGGATAAAAGGAAACTAAATTAAACTGATAATAATAATTATAATCTTAAAAAACTTAAACTATTTAATATAATATAATAAAAAGTATTTAAATAATGTTGTAAAGATCATTACAAACTTAAATTTGTAAGCACACACATATATAATGTTTTATAAGAGAGAGAAATTTCAATAAATATGTTTAGAATTTTGAAACTCATTGATAATAGTTGAATATTAAAAATTCAAAATGAAAATAGATGATTCATTGAATTATTAGTCTTAAAATTTTTACATAATCTAAAATACATAAAAAAAAATTGGGAAAAACATTTAAAATACAAAGAAAATTTTAAAATAAATAAAATAAAATTACGCATAATTTATTTTTAGTAATATATTTTATTTTAACATTAAGTTAAACTGATGAGTTTCAAATAGAAAACTTATTGAATAAAATTTATATATCAAATCCAGAATGAAAAAGTTAAAAATTTAATTTAAATATGTACATAGTATACATAATTTTTTGATCTGATTTTTTCATTTTTTCCCAACTGTTACACTAAGATCCCTAAAACAACTTCAATGAAAACCCATAATGACGTAACGTCAAAATTTGGTTCATTTATACTGAAATTGATTCATCAAACACTAATAAAATGGAATAATGATATCATAATGTGAAATTTATGAAACCCATTTGAAAATATCTCATTCATCAAATTACTGAAAAAACTGACAATAATGAAAAAAATAAGCAATTGTGTGAAAAAGAAAAAATATTTACATAATAAATTAAATATATATAACATACCTCTGTGACTTTAAGAATCACTAAAAAACCCTAAAATTCACATCATTCATTTCATATATCATCAATTATTCATACATAAACATATCCAAGATATCATCTAAAAGAAAAATTTTGTACATGAGTGAGTTTGAATGTAAAAAATAATGGCATATCAAAAGAAAATTTTATTTTTATTAGTCTTAAAAACTATACAATAACCAAACTATATGAAAACAATTTGTGAAAAACATTCAAAATGAAAATAAAGTTATAAAATAGAAAAATAAAATTAAGAAGAAAATATTTTTAGTAATAGATTAAAGACCATTTTATTTTCATTAGTCTTTAAAACTATACATCATCTAAAATACCGAAACCACATTTGTAATAGACATTAAAAATGAAAGGTAAGTTTGAAAATAAAAAATAAAATCAATAATAATTCATTTTTAGAATATATTTAACCTACACAAATGGTTAAACTGATTAGTTTCAAATAGATAACTCAATGAATAGTATTAAATATGTCAAACCCAAAATGAAAAGAAAGATAAAAATTGAATATAAATTTTTATGTAGCATAATGAATGTAAAAAAGAAATTTGGTTCATTACTACTCAAATTTATTCATAAAAAAACTTATATGGAATAATGAGATCATACCAAAACATTAATGAACTCCATTTGAACATCTATCAGTCATGAAATTGTCTGAAAAAAATTTAAAAAATGAATAAAATAAGTAAGAAAATGTGTGCAAAAGAAAAAATATTTATAGAATAAATGAATTATAAATAACATTCCTCTATGAAATTTATAATCACTAAAAACCATGGAATTCACTTCATTAATTTCCTAGACCATAAATTATTCAAATATAAACATATCTAAGATAAAATCTAAAAGCTTTTATACATGAGTAAGTCTGACTATAAAAAATTATGGCATATCAAATACAATTTTATTTTTATTAATTTTAAAGTTAATTTGAATAAAATAGAAAATATTTTTTTTTTAGAAATTGAAAAATTGAAAAATGGGAAATTAATGAAAGATAGTGGGTATATTGTTTTATCCAATAAAGCGAGTTAAAAAATAGAACATATAACATTTGAAAAATTAAACAAAAACCACCACACAAAAAAGTAATAGGTTTGTATAAATCATCTAAGCTATTAAAAATTATAATGATAATCACACTAAAATTATATAGGTATATTTTTTCTTGAATGAAATCAGACAAGTCTATTGAAGAATATATCTTGGATAAAAATGATCTTTGGACTTCATTGGTTTGGAGAAACTTCCACATGAAAAAATATTAATTAATTCATAAAAAACATGATAAAATTATTAATAAAAACTATTAATTTAATTAAAGGATATTAAATGCAATAAGGTTCAATGATTAATGATATAAAATTCAAGACTAAATATAAATCAATGACAAACATCTAATAAATTCACCATTGTTTGAATTTATTTACACTACTTTACCTCAATAATAGACTCTACCATGATATTCCCAATCATAGGCTCATACCTATAACCATATCAGAGTAGATGAGCAAAAAACCAAAAATATAATTAAAAAATATTCAATTATAGAACCAAAACTATCAAAAATTTGATTTAATCTTATGCATCTACCACATTATTTTTGGCTAAGTGATCAAAGATCATGAATCATTTAAAATTTCAAAATCAAAAAATGAAACCTAAAAATTCAATGTATTAATAAAAAACCAAGATCTAGAATACTCAATTATCATAGTTCAAATACTATAAAATCAAGAAACTCGTAAGGGACAAGTTTTTGATAATTTAAGGAGAGGTGTTGGAAAAGGAGGGGGAGGTAGAGGTAGGGAGGATTGGATATATTGAAATCGATATTTTATTGGAGGAGAAGGAGAGGTAGAGGTGGAGTTAGAGACCAAGCGTAACCTCTTAAGTTTTTTTGAGAAAAGAAACACTATGTTCGATAGCGTACATGATATGCCACATTGAGCTTAAACAAACAACTAAACATTATTTTTTAAATTTTATTGTTATATATTAGATGTTAGAATGGTGGGAATGAATAGTGTTAACTAAATTATTAAAAAATTGTTTATGCATGTATATATAATTAATTACTTCATGAAAAATTAATTATAAATGAATGTAAAAGTTTTTAAAAGAAAAAGATATGTTTTTTCTGAAAAAACCATTTAAATGTGTACAAGTGTGTTTATACTAATAAGTTAATAAATAACTCTTATCAAATTATATTAATTAAATATTTAAGAAATATATTTAATTTAATTTTTTATACTCATATTATATATTTTCAATACATCATATAAGAATAAATTTAATTTTATGAATAAAAGAGGCATTTTTTAAAAAATGAAATTTTATCGCCATTTGATGGTGAACCCATTTTAAATATAAACTTTGATACTTTTATAAGTTATATTTAAAAAGATAAACTCTTTCTTTGAAATTTGAGTATCGAAATTTACTCTGGACGAAGTTTTGGTATTTTTATGATAATATTCATTTTTTGATAAATAGTGAAAAAATATTGCATTTTAATTGAAAACCACTTTTTCATAAAATTTAGTTATAGTGTTAAAATATATATTTGAATGTTTTTAAAGTATAATTAAATAATTTTTTTATCATTTAATATAATTTATTTTATTGGAATCAATTTCACAGTGAAATTGGTTATAAAAACTTTATGAACTTTTGAATGTTTTTACTTTAAAAACTCGCTTTCTCAATCCATCAATGAGATTAATTTTATATTATTTTTTTAAAATTTTGTAAATTTAATTTTTAAAAACAAAAAAAAATTTGTAATTATTATTAAATTTTTGGTCTAATAGAAACAACTTAATTTTTTATGAATAGTAACTTTAGTTTTTTATACCACAATTAAGGGTAAATCAGGTAATTAAGGGTAAAAATAATGTTATAAGGATTATAAAATTACCCTAACACTTTTCCTAATTTAACTGTGTGAGTTTTATTTGACCAAAAACATCTTTGGATTGTTTTTATCACCATATAGAGCCACTTGGATGACTTTAATGCATTTATAATATTATATTCAAGGAGAAGTTAAATTATGTCACACCCATATTTTTATCAAGTAAAGTATTTTTAATATGGGGTTATACAGAAGATATATTTGAAGATAAATATTATTTATAAAGATAAAATTTCTTTCTAAATCATTTTAATTTATTTATAATTTTTAACGAATAAATAATTAAATTAAATGGTGACACAATGATGATCCAATAATTGCTTCATTAATGGATGAATCAAATAAATGATATTAAAAATGTTAAAATAAATATAATTTTATATAATTGATATCATAAAAGAATTTTATGGATGACTTTGAAATGTTAGGTATGTGTTAATGGAGTTTTTTGAAGATATCAAGTTGTTATGATATTTTTAAAAAGTCAAATATTGAATAGTGTCAAAATTGACACTGATGAAATATTAAAATATAATTTTTTTATAAAATGGTATAAAATTTATAACAAATCAAATTTTTAGAAAACTAGTTGGGATAAGTCTTATAATTTAATAAATTACTCATTTATTGGTATTTTTTCATGTTATAGTAATTATATTTACCGTTAAACTGTGAATTACATGATATCATGGTATGAGTTAAAAAGGTTAACTAAGGATTAAAACAAAAAGATAAGGATAAAAAAATAATCAAAACATGTGTAATATTCATTTTATTAAAGTAATTATGCCCAAAATCATCCTATATTTTAAATAAATCAATTTTGACCCATTTGGAATAGAATATGAATTTATATGAATTTAATATTTTAAATATTTAATTGAGTGCCCCTCTCCACTTCTATAAAAAGGGAACCCATTATAATCTATTATTCACACCAAAAAACCTATTTTTTAATCCAATATCTACCCAAATCTATTTCTAGAATCCCTCCCCACATTCTTGAGGCCTTAGTTTAGGTAGAACAGCCTCTTTAGAGGTGTTAAGGTGTTAATCAAAGGAAATCGTGTGAGGAAGAGGTATAGTTTGTAACTAAGCATTTTTGTTTTTTTTCCTTCTTAAAATTACTTCAAATATTATTAAACCATTATTGTCACGAACCGAATCTGGTCACCGCCAAAACCGGCACCAAAACCAGCCCGTGACATGACCCGAAGGGCGTTCCCTATCCCCATGGGCTGGCACAAGTGCCCGGGTATCATTTATTTAGGTTTGGGAACGATTTACCCGAATATGAAGGCATAAACCATTAAAAACAATCAATAAACTGAATCTGAAAAATTTATACCAAAAGATGTTTAAACAAAAACCAGAACTGAATACATAGGTTTAGATTCAATACAAAAGGTCCAAAGACACAATGGAACAGAAACAAAACAGCCCCATGGACTCCACATGAAAAGGGGTCATCACCCCCCAAGTCGTCTCCACTACTCCTCCCCAAGGATGAGGACTAAAACCTTGAACCGTCAACACCCTTAGCCTTTCCTTTACCTGGGTCAAAAAAAGGTCTACTTACACCCAAGGGGTGTAAGTAGGGTGTGAGCCTAAGCCCAATAGGATACCACCCTATGATTCCAAGGTGCATGCAATACATGGTGAAAAAGAAAGCAGTTTTAATATGCAATTAAAAGCAGTGACAAATTCCACGAAATGAAACTTTAAATTGAAAACATTTTTCAAGATAAGACTTTCAGAATGTTAACACATTTAAATAGGAATATTAGATACTGCATTATAATTCCAAAGACACCCAAAAACAAGGGCAAATACGACAAATCCACTGAGCAACAAAACCGGGAACACCCCTAGGCACTAGATAGTCTCAGGCCCCATGTACCTCGTACCTCAGTGTAATGTAACCATAGTAAAATCCTTTCTCGTGCACGAGCGACTAGTAGGGAACATACCCATAACCTAGTGGTCCCCAATCATCATCCACATAGTTTAGTTAGAGTTGTCGTTATCCAAATGCTAAGTGAAACAGGGACAAAACCCATCCGGTCCACTAGCCGTACTAGTACAAATCCGCCCCACCTAGGTACCCGGGCTTCCCCATTTGTGCTCAAACAATTTCAGGATTTAACACACATCCATTTTAATGTAAAACACCACTACTGGTCACATACACCAAATACAGTAGCTATCTCATTTTCTACCACTTAAAACACACAACAAACTCTTTGAATTTGAATAAATCAATTTCACAAAATCTCGTGTAGTTTTGAAAACAAATCCCCTTAAGAAACCCACTTGTACACGATGTTCACAATTGTAAGTTACCAAAATAGTAAAGTAAGCTCAATAAATATCAATTAAAACAACAAATCAATTTTTGGGCATCCTCATGTTAAACAAGAAGTGTTCTCTTTGTAAAACCTTCATTTTCACACAAAAGTGGAACCAAAACTTCACTTTCTTTACAAGCACAATTAAAACTCATTATTTGCAGCAATTACCAAAGGGGATAAACATTATAAACAGTATTTTATGCCTTATTACAGATCAATAAAAACAACTAAGTATTTATAGGGCATCCCCAAATAAACAAACAAAACACTTCTTTGGAAAACCCCCAATTTCACACCAAATTGGCATTTTAAATTCAATTGCAATGGAAACATCATTAGAACCAATTTTTGTAGCAGTAATAAAATTATATAAATCTAAAAATAGGATAAATAAAACATGCTAATACACAAAGATTGCATCAACATTGGAATCACCTACCAAATCAAATGAAACCATTGAATCCTTTGTGCGAAAACACAAACGCACCACCGCCGCACCTCAAGAAGGGTAGATCAAACCTAAAAATAGAAAATTGGACCAAGAAAACCCAAGGTTAAACCTTAGGTTCGAACCCCTACCCACTGGTCATTGTTCACTTCAATAAAAAGGGAGGAAACCCTAAAAAAAAGAATGAAACCCTAATCAATTTGAAAGGGGAAAAGAAATGGACAAACTTACTTGAGAAATCTAGAATGAATCTCCCCAAAACACTAGTATCTGAAATTTAAAACGGCCAAAACTCAGGGTATGGTCTCACAAGAATTATTAGGTCATTTAGGAATTGAAATGGAGGGAAAATATTAAGAATTGAAGGAGTTATGAAAGGATCAATTTACCTCTCCAAAATCTGGACGATTTCTGAAATCCAGAAGGTTTCGACACTTTTCGCAACTCTATCGAGCTCCAAATTGTGGGAGGAGGGCATGGGGTCGCGCCTGGGCTTCTTAGGGTCGATAGGGAGGTGGAAGAACCGAAAAATACATTTTCATGAATAAGATATTAATAAATTAATGAAACAATTTAAAACTGGAAAATGGGCCTTCGGGTTGGCCCAATTTTCAAATAAAAACAAAAATCCCCCATGCTTATGGATTTATAAAGGCCCCAAATTTAAATTTGGGGTTAATATATCAGGGGAGAACAATTAGGAGTTGTAATGAGTCAAAAATATTAAAAATTTAAAAAGTTATAAATGAAACAAAATTTATTTTTAAATCTGGAATTGGGCTCACAGTTTGGCCCAATTCATGAAAACTCACCTATTCTCAATAAAACCTTTGGAAACCACCAAAACAAATCATGAGTGGAAAATAAATTTAAAATAACCCTAAAATAGATTACGTACGTGAAAATTATGAAATAATAAATCCATTATAATCAATATAATAATATTTTATTATGTTAATATCATCACTGAAATCCATCTCCACTTCTATCAAAAGGGAAAAGAATTAATCGTTCGTGCGTACGTATGAACTATCACCTCCACGAACTGATATAATTTTTCTTCCATTACCATATCTCAATAATTATTTTAATGATATAATTAATATTTATATATAATAATAATCACATATTTATCATTATAATATAATAATATGTCAATTATGTTCTTACTTTCCATGCACATGAAAATGATGTTATTCGGTCGTATGTGTGAACTATCAACTCCAGGAAGTGATGTGATTCATATCTCATCACCACACCACAAGGATGATATATATAAGTATATATAAATTATTAATATTATACTATAATAATCCTATAATGATAATATGATACTTACATTTTTCCATAATGATCATTGAAAAATAGAAACGTTACTCATGTGTACGTACGGCTTACGATCTCCATGATTGAAACATTGTTCATTTTTCTTATACATATTTAATGAATGTATTTAAATTCATAATTTATATACAAATTTATTATTATTTCATTAATATTATTCTTTATATGATGGACTAATGACCTCTTTGACTATATTTGATTTACCGAAGCCATTTTGGACTCATGTACTAAATATTGTCAAAACAACCGACGTTAACTTAAATAATTAAGTAATTGTTATGAGATGATAAAAAGTAATATATAAGGAATAATAAAATATAAAAAGGTTATAAATAAAGTAAATATTTAACCAAATTTTATTATTCAAGAAGATAAAGATTGTACGTGATGATTCAGAGTCAAGGTAAGGGAATTTCATCCAAATTTTTATTTTCGTGAGATACATTCCATATTCACCACTCTCTTTATTTTTTTGGTATTTATACTAAAATATTAAATGTTATATCATTAATTTAATTTATTTAATGATATCCAAATCTTTAATTTATGTTATTATTATATGGGGTTCACGATTCTAAAGTCACTCAAGTTGTAAGGTATTTTGTCTCAATCTCCTTTCATAGAGGCGTTCCTTGATGATATGAAACTTTATTATTTTGTAAGGTGTATATACAACCCCTTTAGAATTTCATATCCATATTTTTTCTATACTCATGTTATTTAATGTTTTGTTAAATTTTATTCTTTCATATGGATTATGATTTAAATGTTCAAAGTGGCACGAGATGCTCTGAATGTTTAAAGATTTAATTATTAAATCGTTTTCTCCATGTCAATATTCTTGATATTATTTTTCATAATTATTTATATGGATATAAAAGGATTATAAAGTTAATTTAATTTCTATTTTTAATTTCATTAAATGGTTTGAAAAAATTAATCTTTTTATATTTTGGGTATGGAACGTTTGACATTATTTTAAAAACCTCTTTAAAAGTTACGCTTTTTAAAAAAGCTAGAAGGAATGTTTTTTAAACTTATAAAACATGAATTTATTTTCATGATTTTATGTCACATTAATGTTTTGATTATTCCTTCACAAGTTTCAAATTTTACTTCAAATAATTTTTTTTCATTTATGAGTGCATAACTTTGTAAAAATGAAATATGATTTCAAGATGGAAATGTTATTTTTCCTTTATGCTTATTTTATGTGTTATGATTTTTTTATGGTTATTGGGAATAGTTTATGAATATGGGTGGTTATATGATAAAATAAGGGAGTCTAAGCCTTTTATATCTCTCTAATGCATTGGGTAATGAGATGAAGTTAACTGGTTGGGTTTCCCCCAATAGATTGCGGTAATATACTATGATGGGTATTCCAAATGTAACCACGAAGGTTACTCCCTATGTGGACATGAAAGATACAATGTAAGAATAATATGGATACGAAAATTTACCTTTATGATTTATAATTTAAATGGATTCTTATAGAAATATTATTATTTCATGAGGCAATCTAAATATTTTATATTTTATGGGTGAAAAGTATGATCTTTTGAAAAAAATATCACGAGCTTAAATTATTCATGAAATAATGGTTTCTTTCCTTGTTTTATGTCCCTTAATGATATTTTTGTGCTCATCAAAATTTTTAAAATGTTTTTCACAGGTCTTAATATTTTTAATGGAAAATATGATATCATGATAAAAGAATTAAAGATGTGTCTGAAAAAGATTTTGTGTTTTATTTTAAGAGATTTCCTTTGGTGGAAAAAATGGATACCGAGTATAAGTGTCCACATGTAATGTATGGGTATAATTTTCAAGATTTTGTCCTAATTATCCAAAACTATAAACTAAAAAGTTCATTGTATGTGAATTCTTGTTCAAAAACAATATAATATGTTACATTTAAGGACGGTTCATCACATCAAGGTAGAGGCGGAGGTGGAGACTGAGGTAGAGGAGGAGACAGAGGTGGAGATCAAGGTAGAGGAGGATGTGAAGGTGGAGGAGATAAGAAGGATATGGAGGTGAAGTAGGAGGTGGAGGAAAATTCAAAGGCAGAGACCAAGGCGGAGGCAGAAACCAAGGTAGAGGAGAAGGAGGAGGTGGAGACTGAGGTAGAGGAGGAGCCGAAGGTAGAGGAGATAAAGTCAATGGATATGGAGGTGAAGTTAGATGTGGATGAATTGGTGAAGTTGGAGGTGGAGGTTGATGTGAAGGGGAATTCAATGTGGAAGGATTGTTTATATAGGAATCAGTTTTCAATGATATGGTTTTGGGTGGGGGAAGAGATACGAAGTAATGCAGGAAGAGAGGGACGAAATGAGAGGAGGTCGAGTTTGGTTCAATGGTGTGGTATTAGGAATCTAGAACATGAAGGATGTGAAGTTTGTGGTGGGATTGGGGGGTCGAACTGGGAAGGAGGGGAGGAGAGACTGATTGAGAGGCTAACACATATGTAATTACTACTCTAGATGAGACATGTGGAAAAAGAGGGATGTCCTATAGTATATATAATGGATTACTTTAATTTATTAATTTATAAGAATATCATTATAGAAAATTTTTAAGTTTTATAATAGAGAATAAAATATTTTTTAATAAAATAAATATTAAATACCATTTTTTACTAAAGAATCATTGAATAAATTAACTAAAAATAGTTCAAAATTTTAAAATTTATTACCTAAATTTTAATTTTAATTTTAATCAAAATAAATAATATTTTTTCTTCTCTTTTTATAAAATTTAAATTTTTTATTTTATAAATATTAATTTAACATAGTTATAATTTTTTATATTTTTTATATTTATTTTCATGTAAATTTTACTCAAAGAATATAATTATATAATATTCTATAAAAATTTAGAATATTTATATAACTATTTTTTTATTAAAATAAAAAGTAAACTTTAAGTAATAAATTTTTAATTTTTAAACTATTTTCAGGTATCCACCTTCCAGTCTAATTCAGAACCCTAAAATCTATGATGTAGTGTTGATTTTAATTTTTTTTCTTTAAAAAACTAAATATTTTAAGTGTAGTGTGTACAAATAGTCGAGATCATTATTCAGATTGTGAAAATTTGAAGACTCATCCTTCTCATGATTTAAAAAATATTCAGAATAATTTCTACACCAATATATTGTAGAAAAAATTATTAACAAATATTTATAGTTTAGATTATTTATTTTTTAGTTTATTTCATTAATGTTATTTTTTTCTTATGTTACATTTCGAACTATATAGTTTCAATGTTATTATGAGGAATCTTACCAATTTGGGGGGCGTTAAAATTTTATAATTTTATTATTGATTTTTTGTATTTTTTTTATTTGTTATTTTTTAACTTTTATGTCCACTGGTTTGTATGTGTCTAGATTTTGTGTTTCTACATCCACTATTACATATAATTGTGGAAATAGAGTAGTGTAAAAGGAAAATTTTTCAACTAAACCATGAGAAATGAAAAAAATTTCCCACCCTAAAATATTTACATGTATTCATATATTATATTTAAAATAATATAAACCCTATAAAATATGTATGTATATAGAAATGAAACAAGAGTTCTGAAACAAGAAAACCTTTGGAATATATAATGGAAAAAATAAGAGATCTAAAAGGTCCAAAGCATCTGATGTCGTGAAGAAGTGAATTTGGAATAGAGAATCATTTCACTCCATCCATTCATTATCTATAAAGAGATTAAATGCAATCACAATATACAAACAAAATGGAAGAAATAAAAAAAATTAAAGAAGTCAGCAAAGGAACACAATAAATAATTTGGTTCAGAACAAGTACTACTCCATGGGAAACTAAACAACTTCAATAGAAGAGAAACAAGAGGTTATATAAAAACATGATTCTACAATCACTCCAAAAAAACTAAGAAATTTTTAATAATGTAAATGAAATGTATTGGGTAAGTGATTTATGGGTTTTATAGGATCACCATATGAACATATGCATTGGAAGACAACCCAAACACAGTCAGATATATCTTCAAGAATCAACATGTAAATAAAACTGAAAAATAACTAAAAATATCAATAGCAAAAAGGAACCAGTTTAATTGGTTCCATAACCATTCAATATTTATGGGCAACCCTTTTATTGATCATGGACATGACCAAAAATCTATTGATCACACCAACCAAACATCTGTATCTGGTAAACAATGTAGGCATCCCAAACATATCCTACCACATCTATACTTCTTGAAGCTAATGATGTTGTTGGTTCAGTTTTGAATTGTGGTCATGATTTTTCCACACCACCAAACTTCTCATCACACTTATAGAATATTATCATTTTTATAAGAAACAATACTTAGATAGGAAATGACTTCTAAGACCAATCTTAACAATCTCAAACTTGAGAATCATTTTCAAGGATTTACCAATAGTTATTTCGGGCTACTAGTCACCATGTTCTGAAACATCTCCTTCCATATTTTTTATTCCATAATCTCACAACTACCAAGTCATCCTTTCCCCACTTAAGTGTAATACCACTCCAAAATTTCCTGATTTATGAGTTATGTCAGCATATCCATTGGATTTTGACTCAAAATCACCTTCTATAGTTCCAATATTTCATCTTACAAAAGATTTCACATAAAGTGGTACTTTAGCTAAATGTATTTCATCCATAAGTGAAACAATTAATTCCTGTCCAATTGAACAAAACTTTGGTTTTCATAGGATTTCTTGATTTATTTCCTTATTTTGATTCCCAATAAATGTTCCTTCAACAAAACTAACTACTTCCTAGCTTTTGTAACCACAACATAATCAACTTTGGTGGTTGAAAATAATACCAAATGTTGAAGTATAGACATTTAGTTCATAATAGAGCCTCCAAAAGTAAACAAAAATATAGTGGTTCTCTTCATTGAGTCTGTATATATTCCAAATTCAGAATCTATTATCCTTTATAATGGATCATACATTTCAAAATAGATTTCCGTTTTAACTAAACCTTTTAGATACTAGGGAATCTACTGAACAGCCTCCCAACAATCCATTCTTAGATTCACCATGAACCAAATCACTATAACAACTGCATGATAAATACATATCCTTTTACAAACTACCATTCTTGAATTCACCCTGAACCTACTCACTATACCAACCAGATGAGAAATACCAAGCCTTGTACAAACTATGGCATATATAATACATACCAAATTTGATGCATATAGAACCTTTACCATGTACGTAGTAACAACTGGGCTCTACTGATAGCACAAACACCCTTCCTTAACATAGCGATTGGGTCTCAGCCCTCCAGGTACCACAGTTTCCCTGTAGATAGGTGGTCCCCTCCCTAGGGACCACACATGTGCGCAAATGGGTCATCAAACTAATGACCATCCCCAAATGCCAACAAATGTTATTTTTAGTGTACTTTTTCCTCACTCACACACACCCTGATAAACTTCCCAGAAGGACACCCCTCTTGAGTATGTATCTATTCCAAATTTAAAATCTACAAACCTTTTTAATGGATTATCCATTTAAAAATAGAGTTCTAGATCAACCAAACCTTTGAGATACTGAAGAATCTACCAAACATCCTCCTAATGATATATTCTTAGATTCACCAAGAACCTAATCACTATAACAACCACCTAAGAAACACCTACTATTCTTGGATTACCTATGAACCTATTCACTATACCAACCACATGAGAAATACCTATCCTTTTAAAAACTATGGCGTACATCATAAATCACAAAGATGATGCATATAAAACCTTCACCACGTATGCTATAACAATTAGGCATTTCAAATAACATAGACACCCTCCCTTAACATGTTCATTGGGTCATAACCCTCTAGGTACCACCAGTTGCCCCATAGACATGTAGTCCCCTCCCTAGGGACAACCCACGTGCCCAAACGGGTCATTAGACTAATGGCTATCCCATCCGAATGGCCCAATGGCCTTATTTTTTATTGATTTTTGATAACCCCCCTTTCAAGGGATGAGGGGAACCCTTAAAAGGCCAATAGGCTCAGAAATTACAAGGCTCGTAGGCTTAGGAGATTACATGACCTAAACATCTTAAGGAATAAAACCAGACTATCTACAAGGAACTACCCCTCCCCAGCATATGCATCATGATAGTATCTCTCTACCTTCACATGGTCGTCTGTCTAGGCTTCTCATCCAAGCACAGGTTGGTCCCGATGGAATAGCCATACCCTCTCATTATGAAAATCCATTTGGCTCTACTCTGGTGAGTGCACCTACTCTGAATCCTCTTCTGGGGCTGCTCCTTTTTTTAGAGTCTATCTGGGGAAACTGTATGTAGCACGAAGGCCTTGAGGTGGTCCAAAGGCCTTAAAGGTGGCCAAAAGACCTACTGACCTGAAGTCCTAGGTGGCCCAAAAGCCTTAAGGACTCCAATCCCAAACCGATAGCCCAAGGTGAATAGTTCCAGCTGCTACAGTACCTGCAACAGTAACTGCTACACTGCCTGCTACAGTACCCCCTCCCCCCCCACACACAGTGTATAGTCTACTTCAGTATATGCACAGTGTGCAGTTCTGCTACAGCCCCGTACTGTGTATAGTCTACTACAGTACCACACAATGTAAATTCTGCTACAGTACCGCACAGTGTGGAGTCTGCTACAATGCCTGCTAAAGTGCCCTGCTATAGTACTACTATAGTACTGGAAATATGCCTCTACCTAGTTTTGAACCTGGGTCTTGTGGATGCACTTAAGGATACCTCACCAACTAGGCTGAGGCTCATGTGCGACTAATGACTATCCCCATATTCCAATACATGTTATTTACAGTGTACTTTTTCCTCATTCGTACACACCTTGAGAAATATCCCAGGAGGTCACCCATCTTAACCACTACTCCAAGGAAAACACACTTAACTATGAATTTCTAATTAGGTAGTCTCCCAAAAAGAAAGGTGAACCTTATTGGAATGAGTCATATCATTTATCCTTTTAAACCTTTAACATTCTTGGTTGTTACATTTTCCCACCATTTTAGAGCACCAAATCCTCGTTGTGGACCCTAAATCTCAACCCAGGCAGTGCCACCACATTTCCAGCTAGGTTCCTCCACTACTACCAATGTAACAACTAGACATCGCTAATAGAAAAAACATGCCATTTTAATATATCCATCGGGTCATGGACCATCGGGAACCACCAATTACTCCGCAGACACATGGTACCCTACTCGGGGCCCACCCACATGCTCAAATAGATCATTAGAATAATGACTATTCCCACAAGACAACACTTTTTATTTCAGTGTTCTTTTTCCTCACTCGCACACACCCTGGGAATCTTCCTAGAATTTCACCCATCCCGATCACTACCCAAGGACAATAATGCTTAACTATGGAGTTATAATCAGGTAGGATCTCTAAAATAAAGGTTTAACTTATTGAAATGAGTCACATTATTTAACCATTTAACCCTTTAATATTCTAGGTTGTTATATACGCAACCTCTTCATCCATTTTTGGTGACTTGTCCTTGATTTTTTTAGATTTGGTGTTCTATAACCAACAGTTTTTACTTTGGATTGCTTGTATATTTGAAATTTTGAATATTAATATAACATATTTTTACAAATTTATCATTATTCTTCATGGATTTGAGGTAATAATTTCTTAAGGTATCTGTCACATTGATAAAGTCATAACAGCTCCCCTCTATGATGAGAACCTTGAAGTGCCATAATAATATTCCTAAATATAGTTCTATGTTCAGATAACATACTATGATAGGGCACATAGTATGTATACTGTCAAGTGAGAATACTTGTAAGAGGATGAGTCTCATTCTTATGAAGTTCATAGTTGGTAATCCCCAATATGGGAGATTATGAGAACAAACCCGCCCATAGGAATTATGAATGTTTTCGTGTCATCAGATATTTCTATCCAAAATCATGTGTAATGGTCTTTAGACTTTGAGATTATCATTGATTCATGTCATGAATCACTGAAACATCCCGACCTGGGTGCCACACACCAGTGCCCCAAGCCAGATCGCCGAATGACCTCAGGCGCACCTCACCATATATAAGAGGTTGCTGAATAGCAGTGAGGGTTTAATATCATTCATGGGGAGACTATACCCTCTTTTTTTCTTTATCAGTGTAATACACCAGTAGAAATAATAAATCAATAATAGAAATAATATAACCTACACAGAATAATACTGTATCATAAGATGACCATGGATGTAAATACAATGTCAAAATTTAACAGTAGATATGCCATGATAAGTATGTGTCGAGTGTCAATATGAAAAACCCAAAATAAATAAAGACACTGAAAAATCCTCAAATTGGGTCTTGAACCACTTCTGGTTCTCTTATCCATGCTCTATCCCCAATTCATCCACCTAACAGAGGGCCTTTTACCTTATCATATCTTGCAAACATGTAATCTATTCAGGTAATGATCACGCAACCCGAGTAGGGTGTGGGTATAACTGAGCAGTCCACCACCAACGATGTCTAAAACAATATCCAGTCAATAATAGTGTATGTAGTTATATAAATAAAAAAATATAAGTAATAAAGTAACCATTTTATATTTATTCAATTATCCTTTATTTAACCACATAAACCCTTGGGTTCCCGGGGATACCCAAACCTTAATGCCTACTTCGGCCTTTTTCAGAGTCTAAACCATTTCACATTATAAATTCACAATTAATTTAACAAATGGACTTTAATTATTCATTTCATTTCAATTTCATTATTTCGTCCAATTGGAACAACAGTCCAATGCCAATATTTTGGGTATAGAACACCATGTCTATCACTCGTCTATCAATCATGCATATATATATATATATATATATATCATGGGTATAGAAAGTCATGTCTATCATCCTCATTATCAATCATGAATATACATCATTGGTGTAGATCATCATGTCTGACACCCCATTTATCAATCATGTGCATATATCATTAGTGTAGATTGTCATATCTAACACCCCATTTCTCGACCATATAGATAGATCTATCATTGGCATAGATCGCCATGTCTATTACCCCATTTAACAACTATGCATGTATATCACTGGCATTGATTGTCATTTATAGTACCCAATTTATCAACTATGCATTTATATAATTATCAGGGGAATAGATCATCATGTCTAACACCCCATTTATCAATTATGATTAAACAACATTAATCCTTTTATCACAATTAACCACCACTACTTCCATTAATTAATTCATAAATTAATTAATCCAAGTCCATTAATCAATTCAACAATTAATTAATCATGTCTATCCACCAGTTAATTCAACAATTAACTAATCACATCAATCACATTAATTACCTTTAAAATTAATTAATCACATCAATTCCATTTGTTAATTCAATAATCAACTAATCATGTCAATAACATTAATTAATTCAATAATTAATTAATCACATCAATTTCTTTAGTTAATTCAATAATTAACCAATAACATCAATTACATTAATTAATTCAATAATTAATTAGTCACTTTAATCCCATTGGTTAATTCAAAAATAAACTAATCATGTCAATAACAATAATTAATTCAATAATTAATTAATCACATCAATTTCCTCAGTTAATTAGACAATTAACTAATCAAATCAATTACATTAAACAATTTAATAATTAATTAATCACTTCAATTCTATTAGTCAATTCAATAATTAACTAATCATACCACTTTCATTAATAATACAAAAATTATTTTATCACATAAATCTTCTTAATTAATTCCCTAATTAATTAAGTATATCAATCCCATTAATTAATTCATCAATTAATTAATCAATATCCTCAAACCCAATATCCTATAATTAATTCAACAATTAATTATTCAAATTAACAGTCCCAATATCTCATAATTAATTATAAAATTAATTATCCCAAATCAAAAATATCATTTTCATGTAATTAATTCAACAATTAATTGTCCAATTCTATCAATTCAATATCCAAACAATCCAAATTAGTTAATTAACCAATTAATTAATCCAATTCATAAAATTATACAATCACAACAATACCCATGATCTAATTCACCAATTAATTAATCTAACTCATTCAATTTCATTAAATCAAAATACCCATTAATTAATTCCCTAATTAAATAATCTAACTCATTAAATTTCATTAACACAAAAAACCCCATTAATTAATTCACCAACTAATTAATATAACACAATCCCTTCAATTAATCCACAAATTAAATAATCCCATTATTTAATTCATAAATTAAATAATCACATTGCTCCTCATTAATTAATTCATCCATTAATTTATCCCTTTATTTAATTTAACAATTAAATAATCACAAAGCTCCCATTAATTAATTCATCAATTAATTAATCTTAATTCAATAATTCAATAACCATAATTAATTCACCAATTAATCCTTCCTTCTCAATCAGTTTAATATCCCCAATTAATTCCTCAATTAATTTTTATATCTTAACCAATTAAATATTCCCAATTAATTCCTCAATTAATTTTTCTATCTCAATCAATTCAATAATAATAACAATATCCAATAATTAATTCTATAATTAATTATCCCAATCACAATATCATGATCCCATCCATTTCAATTAATTAATTTACAGATTAATTAATCATATATCTTCTATTAATCAATTCAATAATTAATTAACCATTTCACAAACTCAATATCTAACAATTAATTCACCAATTTATTATTCCCAATTTACAATTCAATAATTTGATAATTAATTCAACAATTAATTACCCCCAGTTTCCCAATTCAATACTTTGATAATTAATTCAATAATTAATTATCCCTATTCCACATTTAATTAACAAACTCAACCATCTCAATACCCACTTAATTAATTCCCATATTTAATTATCAAATCCAAAAATCCAAAAATCTCATAATTAATTCTTCAATTAATTATCTCATTGAACAATCCCTAAATCTCACATTTTCTCAATTATCTGAATTAATTAATTTACACATTTATTAATTCAATTAAGGATTTCAATTTCCAAACAAATCGAGAAATTGTACAACTTGCATAAATGTAATCAAAATCAAGACTATGATATTTAAATTTTAGACCACCCACCTTGAAAGTAGAGGAAGCAGTGAAAAAAACCATACGTTCGAGATAACAATCAGCTTATAGATTCCTTTCAACAAGAACAAGATAATTTGTTAGAAACAAATCAATAAGCATATGAATAATCAGAATACATACCTTAAAAACCTTGGTATGGATACCCAAGATCTGACATGGAATCACTTACGGATCGAACAAGACTCCAAAAAATCAATAGAAAAAGACCTACATTGAAGAGGGAGGTGCACAGAGGGTCTTTAGTCAATGAAAGTGGTGCGTAGAGGAGTCTTTGTCCAAGATGAAGGTGCATGGAGGAGTTTCGGTCCAAGGTGGAGGTGCACCGATGAGTTTTGGTCCAAGGTGGAGGTGCACGAAGGAGTTTTGGTCCAAGGAAAAGGTTCACAGAGTCTTTATAGTGGATAAGGAGGTCTGTGGAGGCTCTACAGTGGAGAGGGAGGTGCGTGTCTAGGGTTACGTGGCTCTGGAGGGTTCATATGGGTGAGCTCCCCCTTTTTCTATTTTCCCCAAAAATCTCGTCACCACCAATTTAAAAAAACATTAAAAAGAAATTACATGTTGTGTAATTTATTTTAGTGAAATGTTTACATGTGGTGTAAATCCAATTCATGACATGTCTACATGTGGTGTAAATCAAATTTGTGACATGTCTACACATGGTGTAAATCAAATTTGTGACATGTATACATGTGGTTTAAATAAAATTCGTGATATGTATACACGTGGTGTAATTTAAATTTGTGACATGTCTACATATGGTGTAATTTATTTATAGGGTGTGTAAATTTTTAAGGGTGTGAATTAATTCAAGCGATGAATTCAATTCACAAGGTCTTCCAGAACCAATTCACTTCTTGAATCAGATTCACGATGTGTATTTTTTATACAACTAGAACTCATCACTTATTCCTATTACACCCATAGAAAAGAAGAGACCTTACAATTTCCCCACTTATAACATCTCATTCTCTAGTTGTACTCCCAAGCACCACTATGATCCTAAGTCAAAATGATCGGGCCACTAATCCCTCACATGAGCTTCTCCCTCCCATGTTTCCTCTTGAACATGACCATATTTCCTCAATACACAATTTATCAGCACAAAATTTCCCTACAAAACATTATCACTATGATCCAACACACGTATTAGATGATCCTTAAAGGACACATACCTCTCAAGATCAAACTCATCAACATTCCTGACACACTTACCTACTCACCATGTCCAACAACAATAAGAATTCCATTCAACATTGGCTCTCAACCCTACCATCAAAAACCGCCTTGAAAGGACATACATCCACCACCTCTAAGGCCCACCTGGCCTTTTCCTGAAGAATTTAAACATGCACCATACCAGTTCCTCATTGGAATTCTGATGTCACCACTTCCAACCAATGGTCTTTCTCCACGCATCTACTACTAACACATTTCTCCCCACCTTTGTAGATTCGTGAACCCCGATTTTTCAAGAAACTAAACCACCACAGAATTCATTGACAACCTTTCCATCCCGAGAAACTATTATATAAACTGTCAATGGAACACCTCCGACCTTCCATCTCCACATGTACTAGTTTTTAAGTGAAAACTCTAAGGGGAACCATATCCAACTAAAACAAATCTTGGTAGCTAGGCATAAATCCAGATCTTTCTCATCATCCTTGGGATGATGTCAAGGTAGGGGACATGATAGTCACTTAATTTAAAGTCTGACAAGAATTTGTTGGTGAAAACCAATAAAATTCCTCCATCACTAATATTACCTCCCACTATAGAAACACCTTAATCTGTCAAAACTATCAGGCTTCCCTCCCCTCTAACATCTCACTATACGATCCAAAACCAGATGGTCCCTCAAACAACCTACAACTGATTTCTCAAACTTGGGTATTCTCACTACCCAAACCACCCACATCAATGGAAAAATAAACAACACAAAGGATTATCATTTCACAACATCAATATAGTTAACAAGAGGGATTTACACCAAACCATAACAAGACCTCCCCCCGCTTTCCCACCACATGGTGAAAACTGAGGTGCTAACAATACCCTTAACCATTATACACCTAGGTCCGAGTTAGGAAGGTTAAACACATTCTCATTATTCAATTTTATCATTTAGACACCTATTTATTATCATCTTGAGTCATTTTAAAATATTTATCAACTTCATTTTAGAAACATCCTTCAATTCAATTTCACAATCCAGGAAAATATTTTATGTTCAACAACTTACCCAAAACCCATTTTTCCATCTGTTTTTGAAATGATGCATGTTGAAAAAATAATATTGAGTTCCTAGAATGATTCATGCAGACACAACTCTCATTCCATTCAAGACCACGAGTCAATTCTCAAAAAATATCAGAAGCAATAATCACATCACACAACAAGTGCATCAACCAAGGAGAAATAACATTCAAATGAAACATAAAAAGACAATCACAAAAATCCCACTCCGGGTACTTGGGATCTCCCCCATACGTGGGGTAGCTACTCCCAAGCACGAGCTCATAACCAATCTCAGACTCTTCCTAGTCTTCTATCTACCTTTACCAAACAATAATATAAAAAAAGAAGAAAAGAAAACCAGAATTTGATACCACTTTGTAACATCCCATCCTGGGTGATATTCACTGGTACCCCTAGATGAATCACTAGATGACCTGAAGTTCACCTCCGCATATGCCATAGGTTGCAAAGTGGTAGTGAGAGTCTAATATCAGTCATGGGGAGACTATACCATTTTTTTCATTATTAGAGTAATACACCAACAAAAATGATAAATAAATAACATAAATAATATAAAATTTTCACAATAATACCATATTACCAGATTAGCATGAATGGAAATATAATTTCAAAACGAAACAGTAGATATTCCATGATAAGTATGTTCCAAGTGTCAATATAAATAACCCAAAATAAATAAAGCCATTAAAAACTCCTCCAAGCGGGTCCTGAACCAAATTTAGTTCTCTTATCCATGATATATCCCTAATTAAACCATCTAACATAGGGAATTTTTGCTTCTCCCATCCTAAAAACATGGAATCTATTTAGGTACTGATCAGGTAGCCTGAGTAGGGAATGCATACAACTCAATAGGCCACCACCAAAGGTGTCTAAAAAAATATATAGTAAAAAATAGTGTATGCAGTAGTATAAAGAATAAAATAAAAGTAATAAAGTAACTAATTTACATTTATTCAATCATCCTTTATTAAACCACATAATCCCCCAGGTTCCTGAGGGCACCCAAACCTTATCCCTTTTTGAATTCTGAACTATTTCACATTATCAATTCAAAATTAATTTAACACATGGGATTTCATTATCCATTTCATTTCAATTTCATTATTTTTTTCAAACTGGAACCATAGTCCAATGCCAATATTTTGGGTATGGAACACCATGTCTATCACCTATTTATCAATCATGAATATATATATATATATATATATATATATAACATGGTCATAGAATGTCATGTATAACCCTCGTTCTCAATCATGAATATACACCATTGGTGTAGATCCTCACGTTTAACACCCCATTTCTCAGTCATGCACATATATCATTGGTGTAGATCATCATGTCTAACATGCCATTTCTCAATTATATAGATAGATCTATCATTTGCATATATCATCATATATATTAACCCATTTAAAAACTATGCATGTATATCACTGGCGTAGTTCTTCATGTATAACACCCCATTTATCAACTATTATTAAATAAGATTAATACTCTTATCACAATTGACCACCAATAATTCCATTAATTAATTCATAAATTAATTAATCCAAGTCCATTAATTAATTCAACAATTAATTAATCATGAATATCCACTAGTTAATTCAAAAATTAATTAATCACATCAAAAAAATTAATTAACTAGAAAATTAATTAATCGCATAAATTAAAATTGTTAATTTAACAATTAAGTTGTCACGCCCCCTTCCCTCCAAGGATACCCCTCCTGGGATGGCAATGAAGAATGGGAGATAATGACCTTTGAGTCCTACATCTAGTATGCTCTGGGTTGAAGACTAGCATCGAGGGTATAAAAATATCAAGTATGGGAGGAATTGCCCTCTATAATAATGTAGGATTGGGAGATAAGATGAATCAACCACAATAAAATCCATGACATATATATAAGAAAACCAAAAACCATCCCACAATGCATGTATAAATAAAACCAATACAATAATCTCTCCAAAGTAAATACACAAAATTAAATCTAAAGTAGTGACACAACAAATGTCAAGGATCCAAGATAGTAAGGTCCAACACAATCCATGAAATCCTCTTGAAAACCTAAAAAATAGTTTCATATATGTACGATGATCATACAAGTATACTTAGTAGGAAAACCAAAGTCTCTTGTGAACACGTTAAAGAAACATACTAATGCCCATTTGAGAAAACATCAGAACCAAAATTCACTTATCAAGGTATACTAACCATCCCATCCTCACCATAGAATTCTCACCAAGTAACACAAGCTAAGTAATATAATATAAAGTAAATTACATTGATTATAGGGTTCCTCACACCACTCTCCCACTGGTATGCTACTCTCACCCAATGTTGTGCATCCTGAAACTCTCATACCTTCAATATAACACATCAAATCCTATCGGAACACAACTGGGCCTCATAATAAATCCCACCCACACACAAATGGGCCTCAAAACACACCCCACTCGCACACACTTGGGCCTCAGAACACAGCACATCACATCACATATCATCTTGAAGACACCTATGAAAGCACATCACATCTCATCCAAAAACACATGGGACACTACATTAAAAGTCATCACAAAGGCACCTAGGATAATAAACCACAATCTAATTCACTAACAGAACTCTGACCATCATAGCCTATGCAATACATACCTCACCTGAAAGGGAGAGAAGAAAAGTGTGGGTACCCATCCATCTATACATCTCACCAGATATTGGGAAAAACACCCCCACGTGACTATATAGGTGTTCAGAACATGGTTCTCAATGTGGGTGGCATGCGTATAAAAACACAAGAATATATGGTGTATATATATATAGAAAATCACAGCCCAACCTATGGGTTTACAAACAAAATAACCAACTCACATCACTATCACTTTTTCTACTACCTCTAAGTGAATTTATTTGTATCCACAATAGTTATTTCAGAATTTGAAGTTCCCTGACAAGTGGCTTCACATTTCCTATACATTTAACACCCATTAATTTCATTATTTAGCATCAACCATCTTTAATCACACAACCCATCATTAGATTAATTGTTAATAGATCTCATCCCATTAACCAAACCAACCCATGCCATTTCAAATATTATTAAACAATTATTTATTTATTCATTCCATCACTACTTAGGAATCTAGCACAAAACAACCACATTTAACAACCAAAAAAATACACCATCACTTTTCTACCCTAAAGGAACGACCAAACAAACCACATCCTCACCGCCCCACAAGCACAACCAAATACCCACATCCTTTCCACCCCACAAGCATGAACAAACAAACACATCCTCACTGCCCCGCAAGAATGGCCAAACAACCATCATCCCCATAATCCCCAACCACTCAAACCACAACATATCAATATCATTTTTTTGATTTACAAATGTATTTTATCACATTCCATTTTATTTCTTTGGGGAATTATCACACAAGTCAAATTTGTGGGGAAACCATTTTATTAGCCAAATATATGTGGTTAGACAATTTATATTTTAGGGTGATACAAAAAAATCACAAAAAAAAATCACATCACACCTATCAAGTGCAAAAAAAATCCCCCAATGGTCACAATTTTTAGTAGGGCATCAATATCGAACAACTCACAATATCTCAAATAATATCAAGGCTTTTAAATCATGTGAATCAACCTTAATTTCCTATTTAAATTAAATTAACCAATTTATTTATCTTTAATTAATCTAGAATCACAAAAATCCATAGGTAAAAAAACAAACCCCTCCTGCATAATGCACTAATAAAGAGAAATGAGGGAAATACTACCTCAAAGAAGCTCTCCGAATTTCTGCACACTACAGGGTGATGAATAGATCATGTGAACCACAAACACACCAAGAGGAACCACAGATCAACCTACAACATATCCCAATACAATAAACATAACCCAAGGATCACCCCAAACCAAAGAAACACCATTGTAGTAGATTCCCATGAGAATAATGGAAGGAAAATGGATGAGAATGAGAAGAGAACTCATCATTGATATACCATTGATTACCAATGAACATCCACCAGGATCAATGGATCAAAGAGGGACAAATAAGGGCTTGAAGAACACCCCAGGGTGCCTGGGGTTTTCCCAAAATGAGAGGAATAAGATAGCATAGACGAATGAATGAAAGTTTGGCTGAATGTTTTTTAAAACTGCATTGGATCGGGGGATTACTTGACATGTAATCCCCTTTCACATCATGAAATCCCTAATGTTCAGTTTCCACTGAGAAACACACCTCTTATTCATTTTATTTTATTTTTTCTAACCATGATACATTACATGACTTGAAACCAACTTTCATGCCGTGTAATTTTTCTACACAGTGTGAAACTCACTTTCACGTTGTGAAAGTCCCCTGCTCCCATCTCTCATCACTCAAACTCCTCCAAAATTCCTCTAAACACCTCCAACAACCAAAACTGGAAAAGTAATGGACTGTGAAGGAATATACCATAAAATCAGATACCTCTCAAATTATTCTCACCCTAGAGAATCCAAAATCAAGCCTAGAAGAAAAGGGGGTATGAACAACCACCCTTGAGATACCTCTCAAGGATCTCATCATACCTCAAACATTACCACCAATCAAGCACGGAAAAAACATCCATAAACATCCTATACAACTTAATGACCATGAAACCAAAACTACAAACCATATCCTGTCACGCAACCACACTTCCACACAACCACTACACAACTAACAAATGCACTATCTCGAACACATGAATCGGAGAATTCCATCTTCCACGTGAGGATACTATCCACTCTAGGAGACACTAAGTTTCCTGCACATGTTTAATCACATCATTGTTAATGTGTATCAGTAATGAATGTAGTCCCAACCTTTTCACATTTGAGGAATTTATCACACATCACAAACCAAGGAAAATAACACATCTCATAAAATAGTGTTCGAACATCACAGTACAATGAAAGGTAGAGAAAAGAAATCCTAAAACAACTCCGGGTACTGGGTACGCATCTGCATCTCTCACTCCTAAGTACTCTGCTCTAGAATACCATGCCTCCATAACATAAGAACCAAGTAAATGGTTCGTCCATGTAATGCCTTCTTCTGATAATCCTGGATCTCTACTGGCCACTCCACAAATGTCACATCATCCTAGATATCCAACTTTCCACATTCAATGAAATGGGAGTCATCATGAAGACACTGACAAAGTTGAAAGATGCAAAAGATGTTGTGGATCCTCTACAACCATAGTGGAAATGTCAACCAGTACACCACATTTCCAACTCTCCCAAACACATAAAAGGGACCACAAAACCTGGGAGAAATATTACTACCTCTGCCAAACCTAAGCTGCCCATGCCGAGGGGAAACCTTCAAGAACACATTGTTCCTAACCTCAAACTCCAAGGGCCCCCTCCTATAATTGAAATAAGACTTATACCGGACCTGAAATCCTTTAATCCTCTCATAAACAAGATGAATTTTCTCTATCATGCTCTGCACCACATTGGGACCATGAATGGTTTTTTTCCCAACATCTATCCAGCACAACGGAGAACAACATAATATTCCATACAAAGCCTCAAACGGGGCCATGTAAATGGAAGAGTGATGGATATTATTATAAGAAAACCCTACCAAGGGTAGGTGTTGTACCCAAGATAGTCCAAGACACATGATCAAAACATATCCTCTAGTGTCCAGATAGTCCATTCCATTTTCTCATCTGTATATGGGTGGAAAATAGTGTTATGGCATAACTAAGTTTCAAAATCATGCTGCAATACCCTACAGACTCACGAGGTAAAATGTGCATCCTAATATGATACAATGGACCTAAGAACTCCATGCAATTACACCGCCTCATCCACATACCGCTTATCAAATGCATCCACTGTGCTCAACTCCTTGATCGCTATGAAGTGGGCCAAATTCATTACCCGATCTACTATCACCCAGATAGCATCAAAAACCTCCTTGAGCTTTGGGTAACACTATGATGAAATCCATTGATATTTCATCCCATTTCTACTCAGGGACATCAAAGGGTTTCAAAAAACCACAAGGAACACTATGCTCAACCTTTACCTACAGGAAAACCAAGCACTTTTATATGAACTCAACCATTTCTCATTTCATTTTGGGCCACCAAAACTTCATTCTCAAGCCACAGTACATCTTATAAATTCCCAGTTTTACCTCCAAGGGTGAGATATTAAACTCATGAAGAAAAAACATCCTTTCACGATACAACATACGGTTCTGACCATCCTTTGATCATCCCTCCAGAGCATCACTATGGACAACCTGATCCCACATCACCTCTGCATCTTAGTCTCCCCACTAAGACTCCTCCACATACAACATTAGAGAAGACTGCACCATCATTTTAAACAAAAAAAACTCTACCACCATCCACTCTTGTATCTAACTGCAAGGCCACAAACTCCTTCATTGCTCTCTAATAATCCTCAGACTCTCAGAGAACCCCCTTATACGAATTCCTACTCAATGCATTGGCCATAAAATTCCCATTTCCTAAGGTGTAGGAGATTTCAAAATCATAATGCTAAAGAAAATCCATCAACCTCCAATTCCTCAAGTTCAAATCACACTGGGAAAAGATATACCTCTAGCTCTTGTGATCCATGAAGACCACAAATCGCTCTCCAATGAGGTAATTCCACCACAATTTCAGTATAAACACAACTGCTTCTATCTCTAGATCAGGGGTGGCATATTTAAGCTCATGGGGATGTAAATACCTAGAACCATAAGAGATTACTACCCACTACTGCATCAACACACATAGTAATCCTAGATGAGATGTGTTAGAAAACACCTCAAACAACTTACCCTCATCCAGTAGCTAGAACATTAGAGCACTAAAAAAATTCACATTCAAGTAACTAAACGCTTCTAGACACTAATCACTCCATAGAAAAGTTTGGTGTTTTATGTTAAATGATGTAAATGGGGTTGAAAATCATTAGAAATAGGGTACAAACCTCAGATAATAGCCAAAGAGACTAAGTAAACTATAAATCTATGCCAAATTTTTGGGTGATTTGTAAGAAAAAATTGCTTCGACCATTGATGGGTCTACTGCCACACCCTACTCAGACACCACATGCCCAAGTAAATGCACATCTCGTGCCCAAAACTTACACTTGGAAAACTTTCCAAAGAGCTGGTTTCATTAAAGAGCATGAAATATAGTTCTGAGATTCTCAACATACTCATATTCTAACTTTGAGTAAATTAATATATCATTAATGAATATGATGATGACTCGATCCAGGATCTCTTGGAACATGGGGTTCATAAGCCCCATGAACACGATTGGTGCATTCATAATACCGAATAGCATGACCACAAACTCGAAGTGCCTATACAAGTAGCTAAAGGAAGTATTTGGGATATAACCCTCCTTCACCGTCAACTGGTGATATCTATAACATAGATATATCATAGAAACCCAACTCGCCCCTCCCAGCTGGTCAAAAATATCATTTATCCCTAAAATAGGGTAAGGGTTTTTGACCGTCACCTGATTCAACCTATGGTAGTCTATACACAACCTTATACTATCATCTAAATTCTTGGAGAACGACACTCAAGCACCCCATGAAGAAACACTAGGCTAGATAAAACCCATTTTCATATGATCATCTATCTTAATCATCAACTTTTACAGCTCAGAAGGTTCCATTAGATAAGGATCCGTTGAAATTGGAGAAGCACCTGGCTGCAAGTTTATCCTGAACTCAACATCATGCCAAGGGGGTATCATCACAACCTCTTAGACAGCTACACTTTGTAAAGTAATAAAACTTGGTATTATTACTCGTGATCATGATATAGACCCGGCGTGTGAGTTTTTAGTAGAAAATCCCTTGAGTCAACAGTTATTAGGTTGAGTTTAGTGTAGGAAAAATCAGAGTGGTCACAATTAATTAAAGAGTGGTTGGTTATCATTTATATTAGACAACTTTATTATATATACCGATGATGGATACCTTTAGATTTATCCATAGAGAATTAAGCTTTCTTGAAGGTATCACCCTGGTTGGGGAATCAGTGATTATAGAGGAAGGGTAAGTTGGAAGTGCGGTTTGTGGGACCATTTGAGATAATGGAATAGACTAGGATAGTGTATTTTCAATTGGATCATCCTCATGACATCGAGGTGTGCATGATGTGTTCCATGTATCTCAACTTAGAAAGTATGAGTTGGATCCCTCATATGTGATTTATAATGAATAATTTTATTTGGAGGTAAATACATCGTTTGAGAAACATATACTATGAATTATTGATTGGATTGAAAAGGTATTGAGAAGGAATATGGTGCCTAACATTTGAGTTTTTTGAATCGTGGACGTAGTCAAGAAGAATACTGGAATCTAGAGTCTGACAGGCTGGATCAGTGGCCCAAAATGGTTGAGCAAGACCTCAAGAGACACTTCATGGGGATGATAATTACTTATAGGAAGGTAAAAATAATTTTTTTATAGATTTTTATCAGATTTATCTAGATCTGATCATTATGTTGGATATTTTTGGGTAAGTATAAACCAATCATATCCCTTGACATGTTCTTTTTATTGTATCTTCACTCTTTAATCCTTATGTGGTGTTTTGGGGTTTGTTATAGGGATCATTGGTGTCTTAGATTGTTTTAGTTCGAGAACCATGATGTTAGGATTTGATACTCTTAAAGTAGGAAGTTCCTTACCATGTTATAGAAATTATATATAATTTTATGAAAAAAATTTCTTGTGTGTTTTTGTGTGTTACCATAATACTTTTCTTAGTATTACATTCTCGTGTGTGGTTGTGTGACCCAAGAGACCTCTCTTAATAAGACATGTTTTTTTGTGTGTGTATGACCCATGATACCTATCTTAATTTTACATGTTTATTCTTGTGTATAGATCAATAATTTCCTTTTTATGTATTATATTTGTATACATGTGTATAAATGTACACTTATGTTATCTGGTATCACTGTGACATATAGACCCTTCATGGCTTGGTTAATCCCTTAGAGGGGAAGAATATGAAACACAATTCATGATGATTATGGTGGGGTATTGAATGAAATTTTTTTGGACATGATAGCCTTGTGGCCTGACCTGATATAAGAAGCAAGACATGATGGACGTGTGGCTTGACCTGAGATAGTTTGTGGGGCATTGTGGATTTATAGATTGACTTGCGATAATTGGTAAGGCATGATGGACTTATGGATTAACCTAAGTCATTATGGAATTATTACCTATTCTGAGACATAAATTATCCATATGGACTATTATGAGATTCATGGAAACCAAATATATCCTTTCTTCTGATATGAAGTCGAAGCTAGTAGGGTTGGGGTTCGTGGTAGCCCTAATAGCACACAATGACCCAACATGATATTTTTTTACTTGTGAATTTACTTTATTATCATAACATACACTTACATATAAATATTTCTCTTATGTTAAGAACACATAAATGGTTTCCTACAAAGTTTTATACTCACACCCTACATGGGCATCTCAGTGCTTGTGCAGACTTCTTTAACCTAGATTTCAAATTAGGGTAGTGTCCCTACTTAGGGAAATTATACCGGAGGAGTAGGATAATCGAGCTGATATCAGGATAAACTCAAGAATACTTGTAGATATACCTCTTTATTTATTTATTTTTCCTTGATTATTTTTTATGTGTCCACTACATATTGGGACCTATTGAATTGTTTCACTTGATATTTCATGTCATATTTTTATAGCATGGGTTGAAATTTTTGTTATATGATCTTATTTTTTCCTTTTAGTTTCTATTTTTTTACTTTGATTATTATTTCTACTATTATTTACTCTAATTATTATTATTTACCAAGGGGATAGTATCCCCACTATGCCACTTATTCCCTCACCACTAGTTATAAACATATTTTGTACATGGAAGCATACATGAGGTCATGTGACACTTCAGCTCAGTCTTGGTGATTTAGTTTGGGGTTTTATAGTTGGGACATATCAAGTAGATGTTTTTAGATGAGGAACATGACCTAGTTGGTTGTTTAGGTTCTCAAAGAATCTTTAGAGCTGGATTATATAGTTCAATTTCTAAAAACATTCACCGATAATGGACACTTGAGAAATGTATAACATTTTTAGTAATTTAAGTTGAAATAATTTGAAGACTTTTACTTTTAAAAATAATTTTTATAATAGGAAAATAATAAATACATAATGTTTTCAATACAATAAGTGGAATCACTTTGAAGACATTTAATTTTCAAATGAATATTTAAAAATATAATCATGAAAAATACATAAGAGTAATAAAAAATAGGAGTGGATGATAAAAAATTTATTTTTGAATGTATGGATTTTTTTTAAAATTTTATGAAATAACCATGATGAAAACCCCCATCGCATTGTAGATTTGTAAATCTACCAATTCAAAATATGGTATAGGAAAACTAAATTTTACCAAATATAACTAGTGGGAAAAGAAGGACCACCAACGACCATGATTTTCAGTGGGGTGTTTAGCCCATACAATTCATAACATCACATTAAATATCAAACTATAATAAGTCAAACCAATGATAAAGAGGAGAAAACTAACCATGGAGGTGTAGTTCAGTCCATGGCGGAGGTGCATTCACAGTATAGGAGAGGCGCGGTGGAGGCTAGGAACAATAGTGGGGAGGCAATGGAAGAGGAGATCTGCGATGAAGGAGAGGTGAAATGGAGGAGAGACACTGGTGGAGGAGAGGTGCGGTGGAGGAGATCCGCATGATGAATCTTGGTTCACGGTGGTGGAGGAGTTGGAGACTGAGGAGGAGGAGGAGGGAGGAGAGGAGGGAGGGGAGGAGGCGATAGAAACGACTGGGATCGGCTTCCGTGAGAGCCTGAGTGGTGCGAGGAAGGAGGATAAAATTAGGGTTTATTTATAAAACCTGGTGACACTGTTATCGGCACTAGATAAAAAGCACCAATAAAAGTATGTTTTTTCAGCGCTAAAATTGAAAGTGCTGAAAAAGCATTCCTTTATCAGTTCTTTTTTAGTGCTAATAAAACATACCATTTATTCATAATTATAAAATTATAACCAATATATTTATTACATTTATAATTTTATAAATATATATAATTAATATATTTATTATAATTTTATAATTTAAATTGTAATTAAATATATAAATATATATATCTGTACATTTGTGTATAAATTATAATTAAATATACATATAATTTTATAATTGAAATTATAATTAAATATATATAAATATCAATTGATATATTAATTTTAATTTTAACTTCATAAGTATTTAAATATATATATATATATGTATATGTCTCTATATATATTAATTAAAGACATATATTTATAAATAAATATATTCAAAAGGTATTCATAAATATATATTTTTCATTTAAAAAAATATGTTTTAATTTTATAATCATTTAAACATATTTATATTTAATTATTTATGTTTAATTATAATTATATATAACATATTTAAAATGTATATTATTTTATATTGTCACGACCCGAACTCGGGGCCCGTGCCGTGACTACCCCAAACCCGCCTTCCATAGGCCAGGGGCTGGCGACTAGCACCAAGGAGTAAAATCCCGGTAAACAGGGAAGGCATTGCCTTTATAAGTAACAACCACCACAGAGTCAGCAAGCGGAAAGTAACTACAAGTGCAGAAAAGTAAAGGGGGCCGGAATACAAGCCCAACTGAAAGTACAACTGAAAAAGTAAAGAACAGCAACTGAAGAAAAGACGGCGGCCTTGTGTCGTCCACTGGCAATCCCACCTGAAGGGTGGGTACAGATAGCCTCCAGGCTCCTCGGGTCCCATGTCCGCTCCGAGCACGTCCCGCCCAGTGGTCCACCTCCAGGTACCGTCCTGCTCCACGCCCCAACCGTGATCAGCGCTGTCCGTCGTCTGCATCCAACACAACAAGGTGCGGGCATAGCCCGTGCAGGGGTGAGTATAAGCTACTCAGTAAGGACCCCGAGACCCCCGAAGGTCTCCCGAAATCCACAAAGGATATAGCACAAAAAGGAAGGTGCAATCACGAAGTAACATCTGACTCGACTTAGGTATATGCCCATACATATACCTAAGTCCCCACTTCTAGCTCTGCTCACGAGCTCAAGAACAACTCAATCCACATAGGAAAGCAAGATTCAAATCCACAAAGGAGAGTAAACAGTAAATCCACATAGGATAGTTCAACACAATTCACAAAGGAGAGTAACATAAGTTTCAGCTCAACCAGGTATACTTTTTCAGATGACGTCAAAGATGATCACTGATCCATCTAAGTCGTCGGACCCACGAAGGATCGATAGGTACTAACCCCCTCAAAAGACCCACATAGGATCGGGCTCACACAGAACCTGTAGGCAGTGGCTCACACAGAACCGGTAGTAAGGACCCACACAGGATCGGGCCCACACAGGACCTGTAGGACTGATCCACGTAGGATCGCTGAGTGCAGTAGTCGACGCAGTCCACTGTGGATCGCTGCACAGTCGTCGCCGCAGTCCACGAAGGATCTCTGCTCTGTCGTCGTCGCAGTCCACGGAGGATCTCTGCTCTGCCGTCGTCGCAGTCCACGGAGGATCTCTGCTCTGTCGTCGAAGTCACATCCAGCACTAGGGTTCCCGCACACAGCGAGCTCGTTTAGGAGGGTCCGCTCCACGAGCCGAGAGGCTGATACATCAACTGACACGTAGTCCGAAGTTGATGTATCCAAAAGTTCTGTATCGACAACAGGATCTCAACGCAACAGACGGCGCGTCAAACGGACGCCCGGTCTGAGAGTTATTGGCATTTTCGTCCCAGGGGCCCGGTTGGTTTTTAGGGCAAAACCAACCCGACCGTACTCCGCCTGTATCTGATCCTCGGGCGGAGTATGCCAAAAGTTCCGTCTCACTTAGAGGAAACTACCACAGCTGACGGTACGTCGATCGGACGTCCGTAGCTCAAGTTATGAGCGTTTCCGCTCCGAGGGCCCTGTTGGTTTCGTGTACGAACCAACCCGGCCGAACCCAAAGTCTTCCAAAACCTTGAGTATAATATACCGAAACGACCGTATCGATCCAAGGATCGCGTAGCCGCTGACGGTTCATCAATCGGAGGTCTCAGGCCCAAGATATGGGCAAAAGACCGAAGAAGGCCCGAAAACGGGGGTTCTGGGCCTGGGGCGACCCGGCCCGAACCACCCTTGGGTCGGCCGAACCGGGTCGACCCGAACCGGGTCGGCGCGGCCCGGCCGACCGGACCGGCCGGCTCGGCTTCGGCCGAGTGGCCGAAGGGGCGCCGCGGGTTTGACCTGCGGCTTAGGTGGAACGCGGCCCCGCGGGGGGCCGCCTGTCACGCGGACGCGGCCGGGCCGCCGCGTCCCTCCCCGGTTCCGCGCGGCCGCGGAACAGGCCGCCGCCGCCGCGGCTTCGGCCGCGGCGGATCTCCTTCACGGCGGCGCGCCGGGCGCCGCCGCCTCCGGCCGCCGGAGTTGCTCCGGTGGTCCGTTTTGCCTCCCGACTGCGCCGTTGCTCCTCCCGGGGGCCGATCTTCACTGCGGGATCAACGGATCGCCCTTGCCGCACGGTTCGTCGTCGCCCGCCAAATCCGCACAACAAAAGATCGGCGGAGGGTTGTCGGGTCTTGTTCGTTAGATCCGCACCCTCCGCGTTAGTCATAAACAACGGGAGGAAAAGAAAATAATCAACAACAATTTTAATTAAATTAAAATTGTTCGGAGATCAGGTTCTTTATTTTAAAAGAATAAACACGGGGAATAAAATACTCCAACAACCCTTACCTCGAAGTTGCCATCGGACGTGAGGTCATCGCGGAATCGCTCGTCGCGAAAGGAGGGGATCGTCACGTCGTTCGCGGAAGAGACGTTCGTCGCACCGCGGGAAAAGCGTCGCGCCGACGATCTCCGGATCTAGAACAAACGGATTTAATTAATTAAATCCGTTGTTATTGAAATTAAAACAAAAGGTGAATTAAACGATCCGTTTCTCACCTTAGTTGCCGAACGAGGATCGGCCGCGGAAGAAGAGGCGTCGCCGAAGAACGTCGCGGGTAGAGCTCGTCGACGTCGCAGATCACGGTGTGCGTCGTCGAATTCCGGTTCCGGCATTCTTCGCGTTCTTCGCGTTCTTCGCGTTCTTCGCGGGGAGGGTGGAGGCTCAGAGGATTCGCACAACGATAGCAATCCTCCAAAATAGACAAGTTTGTCTATTTTATTAATTTGCAAACAAACGCAAAACGCGTAAGTAACGACCCATTAAATTCGTTGAATTAATTCAACGAACGAAACAGCCCATTTAATTCACGAAATAAACCGCCCAATTAAATGGTCTGTTAAGAAATAAAGAAAACGCGTCGGTTGACTTTTCAGTTACTTTGACGGGTTTTCGCGGGTGCGTTACTTAGCGAAAGAAACGGCGGGGCTCGTGCGGGCCCCACCGCACAAATATCCTAACAAGGGGTAGGATATTTCCGGATAGCACCCTATCCGCTTTAACTCAGTTCAAGTGGCTTCCAAGCGGCTTCCAAGCAGCTTAAGTGAAATAAAATAAAGTTGTCGCACAAATTTTATTTTATTTCTGACTTAAAGCCCCAAAATTTAAAAACCACGTCTGAGCAAACGCAACTCCGGAAGAGGCGTTTCTAAGCAAATACCGGCGCTACGATTTCATCGGTGCCCTCAAAATTTGATTCCGGGCACCGGTTCAAAAGATAGAAAAAACCCGCTCGTCCGTTCACTGAACGTACCAGAGCCAAACTTCGGAAATTGATTCCGGGCACACCGGGCCTCGGAATCAGGTGCCGTCTGAAGCTGCGCTCTTGTAAATTTCCAAAGAAAATTAAGAAAAAAATTTCCTTGAAATTTGCGGGTCTTTACATTACTCCCACCTCAGGGCTTTACGTCCCCGTAAAGATACATCAAAAACTAGGGGAACAAATGGGGGTACTGAGCACGCATCTGAGCCTCCCGCTCCCAAGTGCTCTCCTAGAGGATCCCGTGCTGCCATCTGACGCGCACAAGAGGAATCGACCGCCCACCTACGACCCGCTCCTGTCGATCCTCGATCTCCACTGGGACCTCCGCAAAAGTCGCCCCATCATCCACGTCCAGCTCCCCAAAGTCGATGATGTGCGTCGGGTCGTGCACGTATCTCCTCAGCTGAGACACATGAAAGACGTCGTGCACCCGGTGCAACTGAGGTGGTAGAGCTAGGCGATAAGCCACCTCTCCTATCCTGCTGAGGACCTGGAAAGGCCCGATGAAGCGTGGAGACAACTTTCCGCCACGGCCAAATCTCCGTAAACCACATCGAGGTGAGACACGTAAAAAGACGTGGTCTCCATCCTCGAACTCTAGTGGCCTCCGCCTCCTGTCAGCATATGACTTCTGCCGGCTCTGAGTTGTCCTCATCCTCTCCTGGATGATCTGGACCTTCTCTGTCATGGCTCGGACCATCTCTGGTCCCACGAGTGCTGACTCCCCAAGGTCTGTCCAGCACAACGGTGATCTGCAGGGTCTGCCGTACAACGCCTCGTATGGTGCCATCCCGATGGTGGAGTGGTAGCTGTTGTTGTACGCGAACTCCACCAAGGGTAGGTGGTCCTCCCAGCTGCGACCAAAGTCGAGAACACATGCACGGAGCATGTCCTCGAGTGTCTGTATGGTCCTCTCCGTCTGACCATCCGTCTGAGGGTGGAAGGCTGTGCTCAGATGGAGCCGCGTCCCGAACGCCCCCTGCAACCCCTTCCAAAGCCGGGAAGTGAAACGAGCATCTTGATCGGAGACGATAGACGATGGCACACCGTGAAGTCGTACGATCTCCTGGACGTAAAGACGTCCCAAGCTCTCCACTGAGCCCTGCTCTCTGATGGGTAAGAAGTGTGCCGACTTGGTGAGTCGGTCGACAATCACCCAAATGGAGTCGTGACCTCTGGAAGTGCGTGGAAGTCCAGTCACGAAGTCCATAGATATGCCATCCCACTTCCACTCCGGGACCTCCAAGGGCTGTACCAAGCCTGCTGGTACCTGATGCTCTGCCTTCACCTGCTGGCAGGTGAGGCATCGTGAAACGAACTCTGCCACAGCTTTCTTCATGCCCGGCCACCAGTGCTGTCGTCTGAGATCCTGGTACATCTTCGCCACTCCGGGATGTACCGCCAAGGAAGAAGTGTGAAACTCTCTCAGCACCTCCTCCCGTAAAGCGACTGGTACGAAGGTACGTCCTCTGAAAAGGATGTCGTGCTCTGCTCCAAGGGAGAAGCCATCAGGCGCCTGACCTGAGGATATCAGTGCACGCCGGGTCTCACAGTCAGCGTCCCCACGCTGAGCCTCTCTGACCCGCTGTAGAAGTGGAGGAGAGACTGTGAGAGACTGAAGAAAGGATGCTCCGTCTCTATCCACGAAGGATATCTGTAAGGAGGCTAGCTGCTCCGTCGCCTCCTCAAGTAGCTGAATGTCCGTCCTCCTGCTGAGGGCATCGGCTACCACGTTCCCCTTCCCAGGAGTATAGACTATCTCAAAGTCATAGTCCTGGAGGAACTCAAGCCATCTCCGCTGTCTCAGGTTCAGGTCCTTCTGAGAGAATATATACCTGAGACTCTGGTGGTCAGAAAAGACTGTGAAGCGCTCGCCCATCAGATAGTGCCGTCAAGTCTTCAGAGCGAAGACCACTGCTGCTAACTCCAGGTCATGAGTGGCGTAGTTCTGCTCATGCGGCCTCAACTGACGTGATCCGTAGGCGATCACGGCCCGCTCCTGCATCAGGACGCACCCGAGTCCAGTCCCTGACGCATCGCAGTAAACTACGTATCCAACTCCCTCCTCAGGCAACCTCAAGATAGGTGCGCTGGTCAACCTCTGCCTCAGCTCCTGGAAGCTCTGCTGACAACTGTCTGACCATACGAAGGGTTTCCCCTTCTTCGTCAACGCTGAGAGTGGTGCCGCAACTCTGGAGAAGTCTGGCACGAATCTCCGATAGTATCCGGCTAGGCCCAAGACGCTCCGCACCTCCGTCACGCTCCTGGGTGGCTCCCAAGATAGCACTGCCTCGATCTTCGCGGGATCCACTGCAACTCCCGCCTCAGAGATGACGTGCCCCAAGAAGTGGACCTCACGTAACCAGAACTGGCACTTTGAGAGCTTGCCATAAAGATGGTGCTCTCGGAGCATATCTAGCACAACTCGCAGGTGGTAGGCATGCTCCTCCTCAGTCGTCGAGTATACCAAAATGTCGTCAATGAAGACCACGACAAATCGATCGAGGTATGGCTGGAAGATCCTGTTCATGAGGCTCATGACACTGCTGGAGCATTGGTTACGCCGAACGGCATAACCAAGAACTCATAATGGCCATACCGACACCTGAAGGCCGTCTTCTGCACGTCCTCGTCTCGAACTCTGAGCTGATGATAGCCTGACCGGAGGTCTATCTTCGAGAACCACCGCTCTCCCTTGAGCTGATCGAAGAGGTCATCAATCCGTGGCAGCGGATACTTGTTCCTCACTGTCACCTGGTTCAGGCGACGATAGTCGACACACAGTCGCAAGCTCCCGTCCGCCTTCTTGGCGAACAAAATCGGGGAAGCCCAGGGTGAAACACTGGGTCGGATAAACCCCTTGCTCTGCAAGTCCTCCAACTGTACCCGCAGCTCCCGAAGCTCGGCGGGGGCCATCCGATATGCTGGAGTAGATATCGGGGCTGTCCCGGGGTACAAGTCGATGTAAAAGTCTACCTCTCTACGAGGAGGTAGCCCTGGAACGTCGTCGGGAAAGACGTCCACGTACTGGTCCACCACTGCAGGAAAAGCTGGACTCCGCACGTCCACTGCTCCTAGGATGAGGCTAGCCAACTGATGAGAGATGGGCTGCACTCTCCTCCGCGGAAGTCCATCCCGTGCTGCAAAGGTTCCCTTCTCGCCGGTGAAGGTAAACCTGCTCCCGTCGGTGCGAACACATCGCACCTTGCGCCTAAAACAGTCGATCTGGGAATGAACCGTGGATAGCCAATCCATGCCCCAAGATGACGTCGTAAGGCCTCGACGCCGCTACAAGGAGATCCCAGCCGAAGCTCTCGCCTCCTAGAGTAAGCTCACACTGCCGGCACCAGTGCGTAATCGTCGAGTCTGCTCCCGTAGGAGTCTCTAGCCGTAAGGATCGAGCCAACGGCTCAGTCGGAATCTCCGAGCTCCGAACAAGGGTAGAGGCTATGAAAGAGTGACTCGCTCGTGTGTCTATAAGTACTGCAGCAAGGGTGGAATAGACACAGATCGTACCTCGAATCATCTCTGACATGTCGGGGTCGTAGGCCTCCACTGCCTGGAGCTGGGCCTGTCCCGGCCCGCCAGCTCCCTGTGGTCGAGGTGGCCCTCCTGGCGGTGGTGGGGGTAGAGCCTGGAAGCATCGCCCACCACCCGCTGCTCGGCCAGCTCCTCTGCCTCGTCCGCCTCCTCCCTGTGGACCGCCACGGTCGACCCTCTGCCTCTGCCTGGGTGGCCCCTCCACCGTCTGCTGCTCCTCTGATCGGCGAGTCGGGCAGTCACGAGCCATGTGACCCTGCCCGCCGCAGGAGTAGCACAGCCTGCCTCTCGGAAGGCTGGCACTCCGCTGTGTGCCCCGCACTGCTGAGCCGGTGTCCTGAGGCCGTCTGCGTGGGGGTCTGGTCTGCCTGGACCCGAGAGTCATCCGTCGGCTACCTGCTGCCGAAGACTCAGCTATCTGCCGCCCTGCGCTAGGTCTCGCCACTGAAGAAGGCTCTGCCAGGAAGCTCTCGATCAGGAGGGCTCGCTCCAGCACTCCCGCCTGGGTCGGAATGCTGAGGGAGATCAGCGACGCCCGAATCTCCTATCGCAAGCCCTGCTCGAAGGTCCGGGCCCGGAAGAAGGGGTCCCGTACCATGTCGGTCGAGTAGCGAGATAGGTCAGTGAACCTCGCCGCGTACTGAGCGACCGTCATGCTGCCCTGGCGCAGCTGGAGAAGCTCCTGGATGCGCACCGCTCGGAGGGTGGCCGGGACGAACTCAGAGCGGAAGAGGCTCTCGAAGTCCGTCCAGAGCAAGGATGCCTCATCGTGAACCTGGAGCATCAAGCTCCACCATCGTCCTGCCGCCGCCTGCAGGAGACTCGCCGCGAGAATCACCATGAGATCCGCTGGTGTCCTCACTAGCCTAAAGATCCGTACCACCGCCTCTAGCCAGTCCTCGGCGGCCTGGGGGTCCGCCTCACCGCGAAACCTGGGCGGTCGCTGGCTCTGAAACTCATGCAGTGCCCTGAGGCGACGTGCATCGTCAGCATCTGGTACTAGCAGCATCGGTGGCTCGGCGGGTAAAGCTACCGCCGGTGCCACTGCTGGCAAAGGGCCCTGCACCGAGGCCTCGTCGCTCGGTGGGCTTCCGTCGCGCCCTACACTCGGAACCCTAGCTGGCTGTCGTCGCGGGGCCATCCTGAAAAGGAGAACAAGAGCACCACAGTCAGAACAGTATACCTGGTGAGCTGGCACAAGTAATCACAAGGAAAACCTGAGACTTTCATAAAGCAGATCAGTATACCCGGTGAGCTGACACAAGCAATCACGAAGAAAACTTGAAACACACACGCAATCAATGTTTTCATGCATTAAGTCGGAAATCAGGAGTCAGGGTCCTGGTGTACGGATACGTCGGCCGCCGCACCAACACTGGGCTCCCTGAACTGATAACCACACTCAATACACTAAACACTATTGCTTCATATAGAAAGAAAAGACGATCAGAGTCTGCGGTAGAACCGACCACCTCTGATACCAATTTGTCACGACCCGACCTCGGGGCCCGTGCCGTGACTACCCCAAACCCGCCTTCCATAGGCCAGGGGCTGGCGACTAGCACCAAGGCGTAAAATCCCGGTAAACAGGGAAGGCATTGCCTTTATAAGTAACAACCACCACAGAGTCAGCAAGCGGAAAGTAACTACAAGTGCAGAAAAGTAAAGGGGGCCGGAATACAAGCCCAACTGAAAGTACAACTGAAAAAGTAAAGAACAGCAACTGAAGAAAAGACGGCGGCCTCGTGTCGTCCACTAGCAATCCCACCTGAAGGGTGGGTACAGATAGCCTCCAGGCTCCTCGGGTCCCACGTCCGCTCCGAGCACGTCCCGCCCAGTGGTCCACCTCCAGGTACCGTCCTGCTCCACGCCCCAACCGTGATCAGCGTTGTCCGTCGTCTGCATCCAACACAACAAGGTGCGGGCATAGCCCGTGCAGGGGTGAGTATAAGCTACTCAGTAAGGACCCCGAGACCCCCGAAGGTCTCCCGAAATCCACAAAGGATATAGCACAAAAAGGAAGGTGCAATCACGAAGTAACATCTGACTCGACTTAGGTATATGCCCATACATATACCTAAGTCCCCACTTCTAGCTCTGCTCACGAGCTCAAGAACAACTCAATCCACATAGGAAAGCAAGACTCAAATCCACAAAGGAGAGTAAACAGTAAATCCACATAGGATAGTTCAACACAATCCACAAAGGAGAGTAACATAAGTTTCAGCTCAACCAGGTATACTTTTTCAGATGACGTCAAAGATGATCACTGATCCATCTAAGTCGTCGGACCCACGAAGGATCGATAGGTACTAACCCCCGCAAAAGACCCACATAGGATCGGGCTCACACAGAACCTGTAGGCAGTGGCTCACACAGAACCGGTAGTAAGGACCCACACAGGATCGGGCCCACACAGGACCTGTAGGACTGATCCACGTAGGATCGCTGAGTGCAGTAGTCGACGCAGTCCACTGAGGATCTCTGCACAGTCGTCGCCGCAGTCCACGAAGGATCTCTGCTCTGTCGTCGTCGCAGTCCACGGAGGATCTCTGCTCTGCTGTCGTCGCAGTCCACGGAGGATCTCTGCTCTGTCGTCGAAGTCACAGCCAGCACTAGGGTTCCCGCACACAGCGAGCTCGTTTAGGAGGGTCCACTCCACGAGCCGAGAGGCTGATACATCAACTGACACGTAGTCCGAAGTTGATGTATCCAAAAGTTCTGTATCGACAACAGGATCTCAACGCAACAGACGGCGCGTCAAACGGACGCCCGGTCTGAGAGTTATTGGCATTTTCGTCCCAGGGGCCCGGTTGGTTTTTAGGGCAAAACCAACCCGACCGTACTCCGCCTGTATCTGATCCTCGGGCGGAGTATGCCAAAAGTTCCGTCTCACTTAGAGGAAACTACCACAGCTGACGGTACGTCGATCGGACGTCCGTAGCTCAAGTTATGAGCGTTTCCGCTCCGAGGGCCCTGTTGGTTTCGTGTACGAACCAACCCGGCCGAACCCAAAGTCTTCCAAAACCTTGAGTATAATATACCGAAACGACCGTATCGATCCAAGGATCGCGTAGCCGCTGACGGTTCGTCAATCGGAGGTCTCAGGGCCAAGATATGGGCAAAAGACCGAAGAAGGCCCGAAAACGGGGGTTCTGGGCCCGGGGCGACCCGACCCGAACCACCCTTGGGTCGGCCGAACCGGGTCGACCCGAACCGGGTCCGGTCCGGCCTGGGCGCGGCCCGGCCGACCGGACCGGCCGGCTCGGCTTCGGCCGAGCGGCCGAAGGGGCGCCGCGGGTTTGACCCGCGGCTTAGGTGGAACGCGGCCCCGCGGGGGGCCGCCTGTCACGCGGACGCGGCCGGGCCGCCGCGTCCCTCCCCGGTTCCGCGCGGCCGCGGAACCGGCCGCCACCGCCGCGGCTTCGGCCGCGGCGGATCTCCTCCACGGCGGCGCGCCGGGCGCCGCCGCCTCCGGCCGCCGCCGCCGCCGCCGCCTTCCGCGGGCCGCCGGAGTTGCTCCGGTGGTCCGTTTTGCCTCCCGACTGCGCCGTTGCTCCTCCCGGGGGCCGATCTTCACTGCGGGATCAACGGATCGCCCTTGCCGCACGGTTCGTCGTCGTCCACCAAATCCGCACAACAAAAGATCGGCGGAGGGTTGCCGGGTCTTGTTCGTTAGATCCGCACCCTCCGCGTTAGTCATAAACAACGGGAGGAAAAGAAAATAATAAACAACAATTTTAATTAAATTAAAATTGTTCGGAGATCAGGTTCTTTATTTTAAAAGAATAAACACGGGGAATAAAATACTCCAACAACCCTTACCTCGAAGTTTCCGTCGGACGTGAGGTCGTCGCGGAATCGCTCGTCGCGAAAGGAGGGGATCGTCACGTCGTTCGCGGAAGAGACGTTCGTCGCACCGCGGGAAAAGCGTCGCGCCGACGATCTCCGGATCTAGAACAAACGGATTTAATTAATTAAATCCGTTGTTATTGAAATTAAAAAAAAGGTGAATTAAACGATCCGTTTCTCACCTTAGTTGCCGAACGAGGATCGGCCGCGGAAGAAGAGGCGTCGCCGAAGAACGTCGCGGGTAGAGCTCGTCGACGTCGCAGATCACGGTGTGCGTCGTCGAATTCCGGTTCTGGCATTCTTCGCGTTCTTCGCGTTCTTCGCGTTCTTCGCGGGGAGGGTGGAGGCTCAGAGGATTCTCACAACGATAGCAATCCTCCAAAATAGACAAGTTTGTCTATTTTATTAATTTGCCAACAAACGCAAAACGCGTAAGTAACGACCCATTAAATTCGTTGAATTAATTCAACGAACAAAACAGCCCATTTAATTCACGAAATAAACCGCCCAATTAAATGGTCTGTTAAGAAATAAAGAAAACGCGTCGGTTGACTTTTCAGTTACTTTGACGGGTTTTCGCGGGTGCGTTACTTAGCGAATGAAACGGCGGGGCTCGTGCGGGCCCCACCGCACAAATATCCTAACAAGGGGTAGGATATTTCCGGATAGCACCCTATCCGCTTTAACTCAGTTCAAGTGGCTTCCAAGCGGCTTCCAAGCAGCTTAAGTGAAATAAAATAAAGTTGTCGCACAAATTTTATTTTATTTCTGACTTAAAGCCCCAAAATTTAAAAACCACGTCTGAGCAAACGCAAATCCGGAAGAGGCGTTTCTAAGCAAATACCGGCGCTGCGATTTCATCGGTGCCCTCAAAATTTGATTCCGGGCACCGGTTCAAAAGATAGAAAAACTCGCTCGTCCGTTCACTGAACGTACCAGAGCCAAACTTCGGAAATTGATTCCGGGCACACCGGGTCTCGGAATCAGGTGTCGTCTGAAGCTGCGCTCTTGTAAATTTCCAAAGAAAATTAAGAAAAAAAATTCCTTGAAATTTGCGGGTCTTTACATATATAACTAAATATTTATATTTTTATATATAATAAATACATTTATTATTTATTTAAATATATTCATCATGATTTTAAGTATTTATGAGAATATAAAACTTCATATATATAGGAAATGAATGAATACACCAAATATATATATTACTATAGTATATATGACCAACATTAGGGTAAATAATGAACATATATTCATTAGAATATGAATATATGCATTAATTGACATATTCATTTTGAAACATAAATTTATATATATATATATATATAAAATAAGTACTTGTGTATATCTATATATTAAAAAGTATTTATATATAATATTATAAACATATAGTATAATAAATATATAATAAAGATATAACTAAAACTAATAAACATAATAAACATAAATAAAACAAAAACATAATAAACATAATAAACATTCATTTTTTATTTAATGTATACATATATTTTTTTTTTGAATATAATTAAATTATTTTTATATAAATTAATAATATTTTCTATCAAAAACTAATATGAGTGTTATTATTAGCACTGATAAAGTCTCCTTGTTTTCAGCGATTTTTGTTAGCACTGATAAAGGGGGGGATTTATCAGTGCTAATATTAGCGCGGATAAACGATAGATTTATGATCTCTTTTTTTTTCTAGTGCTGATAAAAGTCCCCCTTTTATTAGCACTTTCTGATTAGCACTAATAAAACCCGAGTGCTTCCGTTGCCCGTATTTTTGGTAGTGATCCTCCTCGAGAATTGTATTTTTAACCAGTTTCCACCATTGATCATCTTATCCCTCCATACAGTAAATACCCACCACACCCTTATCATTCTTACAGCATTGAATTATAGATAATAAATTTTCAATGGATTAGATCTATTTCCCTGTAATTATGGTTTTGGAAGATCAAATGAAATACAAAGTCCTTTTTAGAAAAAACTTCTCAATTGTAACTAGATATTTATTATAGGGATTCGTCTCTTCCTCTTGATTCATGTTTTGGTTCAACACTTGATTCATTTGAGAAAGTAATTTCATTATGTTTTATATTCCTTCTACTAATAGTTTGGGCATCTAATTTGGATAGTCATCACAATTCTCCTCACATTAGTTGTTGTCTTGGTTCCTTCTATTTCTATCCATTGACTAGAATAAAGGGGAAATTAGGGATGATAGTTTTTAAATTGTTAAGAACATAAGTAGGAGACCATGAACATTAAATGGATAACTCAAAAAATGTGATATATTATTTAACCGATTAATTTTTGGGTTTTAATATATATTATCCATGATTTATTTCCTAACATAAAATCATATATGAATTTTCATTCCCTTAATAACGGTTCACTAAGAGATTTTAAATTAAATAAACCATAATCCTCATAAGTGTCATACTAGGAGTGCATCAAGGCCAGTTTTTATGGACCACAAAATGATTGAGTCCACCTCAATGAGACATTTTTTTTGTTATTACCCCTATGTATATATTTTTCAGACCCACATCCACTTGTAGTGTCCTGAAAGAGATATATTTTCTTAGAAACCACTTAATCTATACTTTACCTAAATTTAGGTATGTTTTTCCTAGGATTAATTTTGTCCCTAAGGATTTTACTAGAGTTTTATAATCATAATACAAATATAATTATACTTAGCTCTTATACCAACTATGACAACCCATATATTTAATACTCCTCAATTAATGATTTATTATATAAACTTAAATATAATATAATCTAAAAATATCATGAAGCATAATTTATGTGGTAAAATATGTACATATCATAAAAATTTGTAGTAGTAATAAAATTGCATTATTTAAAACCATCTTAACATGCTCTTAAAATATTATTGTTCTTATAAAACTACCTGGGATATCTTGGAGATGTACATAAGAAAGGGGTGACCTATAAATCCCAATATGGGAATAAAAAAATACATGAATAAGGTAAAGTAGTACATGTGATCCAAGAGGTATATTAAGGTAAAATAACTAGGTTGAGAATCATAATCTTGAACAATAAGGCATTATACAACATGATATCATTAAGGAAACATGGGAATGTTGAAATGTCATTAAACAAGATATCATAAATATAGGTCATGGATAACCTCCAAGACATCATATCATGGTGGAAAAATACACATAATTGATTAGTTTTTCTCCTTATTTACATAAACGATGTATCGTGAGACTGAAACATTACCTAATGAAATGGAGTGCTACTTGGGTGCATCCGAAATTTTTATATCATGTACATGAATAAGTATTCCACATGAATCATAGAACATAAAGATGCATTTCATTAATTTTAAAAGAAAATTTAGGTACATAAGATCACACAATAAAGTGTGTTAATGATTCTATAACTCTATAAAAGGTTGAGGATGACTATTACAAAAGAGTATAAGTCAAAATTAATCCTTATAATCCATGTATACATTGAATAGATCACATGGAAGACATTCATAGTGGGTAATATTTTATACAAAAATTTTCAACTAAATTATGAAACCCCCTAAAATCATTTTTAAATGGCTCTCAACGCATGGAGAAAGAAGATGGCATAAAAATGTGTAATGTGTATCCACTTTTGAAATGAATGAAAAGGTTATATAATTGTAGGAAATATTCATGTAGTGATCGTTTCAATATATTAAAGGCTTTAGGATAGTCTAAGAAGGTTATTTAAACATATGTGTGTGTCAATTTTAGGAGGGTGTTTTCTCTAGCATTATATTTATACATATTTTCTTAATGTGTCAAGCACATCCCAATGATTTTTTTGAGATACCTAAGGGAGTAAAAAAATACTTTCCATTAGTTAATTCAGTGGGGATTAACCTAATATATACTCTAGTATTTATAATTTATTTTAGTTCCCATTTTTATCTCTTGTACTCAATTTATATTAGAGGAATGATTAAGTGTTATATGATTGTCATTAGCTAAGTTATTCTATAAGTTGTTTATTTATTATGTTACTTAATATTAATTACCTTATTTGGATGACATTATATTTGATATAATGTTACTGATAAAGTGATGAGTGTCTCATGATCACTAACACATGTTTGGGAAATATATTTATTTTCTTTTTTATAAGAAATCCCCCTATCCTGATAGGGAATTTTTTAGGCATTACGTCTTCGATTTATTGTTTAATAGACTTGGGATTGTTATAAATTACCCAGAAAACACAATAAAGGGAACAAAATTATTATGATCATAGTGTTATTGATATTAACATTTTATTAAACTCAAAATGAGTAGTCTATAAGTATATATTCACTCGTTAAATGATAGTAAGAATGAGAACATGTCATTTTAGGGAAAATGATGGTGTAGAATTTAGTAATACTACACATAAATTAATCATTTATTCTTATATATATAATTAAATAATTATTTCCTTACTCTAATTAATTTTTAACTAAAGAAACACATGAAACAATTACACACATTTCCATAAACATGTATTAAAAAATGACAGTAACAAAACAATGCGGATCTACTGGCCTCCTTTAGAGATAACCCAAGGGTTCCTCTACATTACATTATTACCATGGGTTATATATTAATTTTGATAATCCCATGAAAATTTTTTAATCAGGAAAACATTTATATCATCTAAAATATTGGGAAAAAATATCATTCAATAAAAAGGGGTTATCCATGCCTTTTCATATGCAAAATTGTATTTATCTTAATAGAGTTTGGAAGGAAGATCATAAATGACCAAAAAATTAATACATTTTGATTATCATCATATAATTATGATGAACATTTATTAAGGATATTTAATATGGAAAATCCTAAGTGGTGAACATTTTCTTACATTATCATTTGACTTTTAGTATGAGTCTAAGTACATCACCAAGCATGAAATTAATATGATAAAAAATAGCATAATCTATACTTTTAGATGGTATGAAGTGTTTTATGAAATTTATGAGGTTAGTTTCCCATGTATTAGTGAATATAAGTTGAATTATTTATAATCGTAGGGATTATAATTTGTTTTTATCTAGATAGATTATTGATGTAGACATGTCCTAAATCTATTGTATATGTGATATATATAGGATTTCTATGTTTTTTATTTAGTTTGTTGTATATTATGACATGAAAGGGTTCAACATCATATTGTATACATTTTCATTATATCATAAGTAATTACATGGGGGTTTGTATCTTTTTATACCATAGTTATATCATATCCACAACCTTTGTTGTATCAAAATATTGTAATTATTATAAAATAATAATAGTAGCATCATATGCTTAGTGGGGTAGATAAATGTAAAGAGATAATGTTTGATTATCTCCAGTGTTGTATATTATAATTATCATTTTTTGATAGGATGAAACACAAAAGTTATGTAATGTTTGAGTAAATTCCATGGAATGATCATGGGTGTCCTAATAAAACTATATAAGAAAGAAGTAACCATGACTTGAGGGATGTGATCCTTTCCTAATATTACATTACAATATTATATCTCTATCTAAGCAATATTCATCCTACTTCCATTACCACCCAACATACTAGAGTATCCAAGAATAAAAGAGTGGGTTTCCTAAACTGTTGGGTGATTTCGATCAACCCTTAGAAATACCATAGAGGGAGGAAATTGTTGGTTTCTCTAAATGAATCTTTATCATACTTTGTGATTGAATACAAGAGTTGTATAAAAATGTGGAGAACATTACAATAATTTTATTCATTCATTTATACAAGGTATTGGTTTTTTCATAGCATGGTGATCTTAGGAATTTCGTTTCTATTATATTTAGCTACTTTGAACATGTCTGTTTCAATTCATTGAAATCCATCAGTGGCATTAGATCTTTTCCATGATTATTGATTCTCAAAACCATGTCAGAAAATGAAACAATATTGATGTCATATTATTTTCATATTTTTATGATCAAATACAATATAAAAATTGAATTGTCACTAATTTTAATAAATATAATGATGTAAGCTATGATATAATCGTATCATATGACAAATGATATCATATCTAGTGACACCGTGTAAATACTTAAATTTTTTAATATCATAACATCTAATATAATTATTTTATCTAATAATAGCAGTGGTCTCAAGCTAAAAAAATCATCACATCCCTACGGAGATATCATGACATATCATAAAAAATGACTATCACGCATCAAAGGATTTCTATTATTCTAGACACTGAGCACCGAAGGTCAATTTTACACAATCCATCCATATGTTGTGTGTTGGATCTAAATATATATGAAGATGAATAAATACAAGATGGGGTGAATTGTAAGTTTAAAAACATTCATTTTTATACATATTTAAAAAATTAAAGTAATCATATTCACAAACCGATTTTTGTATTTAAACAATAATCAGATGGGGCCCTAGGTACGATTGAAAAAGTATAGTAATAGGTGAGTTACAATAAGTATTCCACATTTCATAATTGATATTATTCATATTAATAGTAAGTGTAGTAAGTATCCTAATCACAGTGGTTATGATAATTAGAGTATAGAAAAATAACGATTCTATCATAAAGGATAGAGAATCGTACAGAGTAATTGAATGATTGTAATCATAGAAATCCTAACTATGATGTAATAAAATGTAAAATAATTGTATCATAATTAATTTAATTATGATAAAAAATGTAAAATATAAAAATTAATATATAAAAGATTCAATTTCTATTACAATAATAGTGTAAATTAAATACATATAAATGAATAAAATTATTTTAATCCAAATAGTAGGGTATCCAATAACCTAAGATAAATTTTTCTTTATTAATACTTTAAAGCATGTCTATCTTACCGCCACCAAGGTAAGCCCTTGATATGATTATTGTCTTTGGACTATCTACATATCCTTGTAATTCCTCGATCAAGAAGGTGATCTACACCTCTGTCTTCCTAGCCTCCACATCCCTCGATCTGCAAAATAATGACACTATTGTCCTCTTATCCACTAAATCCCACAATAGTAATCACATCAGTCAGCATCGTACAAAGAAAAATAGAACTCTTGAGAGTCAGTATGATAAAAAAGAGTGGTAAAGAGTCTAATGATTTCCATTATGAGAGTCAATATGATTTATATCATTAAGAAATAATTATCAGTATGAAAGACTAGATAGTGTGTATAAAATGAATCGTATTCGGTGTGTGTGATATAAATCATATTCAGTCTCATTACGATAATCATGGAATGAATTATTATTTCAATTCTCATGAGTATGATTATTATTGTAATTACTATAAAAAACTTAATGAGTGAATATGAAAAAAAATCATAACTGTAAATGGGATAAAATGATATATGATTTCATTTTTAAAACATATTAGATAAAAATGAGTTTTTAATTAGGTATTTAAGATAGAGTTTTTTATTTCCAAAACAAAAGAAATATAAAATTAAAAAATACCTTTTTAACTCAACAATATCCCCCTTTTTGGAAAGCATAGACCACAAGTCTAAAATTGAAAATTAACTTGTAAAACTTATGTCCAAAATAGATTTTAAATAACTATCATATTTAGAAGTAAATACTTATACTTATCTCCTGGATTAATAAAACTCTTATGAATAAGATATTGAATACAACTAACTCCCCCTTAGGATAAAAAATTCCCTAAGGATCATATTTTTTAAATTTTATCACACTGAATAAACCATTATCCTCTCTTATTTTTTTAAAAAAAATTATCCCCCAGTCTAAATAATTCCCCCCCATTATGATTTAGAAAAAGGAATAAGGTAATTATTCTAAAACCTTTGAAAATATTAGAGAGAAAAAAATTAATGAATAAATAAAGAAATTGATCATCTAGAATAAGTGAAAGAACATTCATCCAAAAAAAGGAAAACATTCAATCAGATTTTTTTATTTATGAAAAATTCCTTAATGGATGTTTTGAAAAATAATACAACAAGATTTCAAGAAAAATTATTTATTCTCCTTTTCTTTATCCTTATTCAAAAGATCTAAGACAACTGTATTAATTTTCTTGAATTCCTTCCTATCATCCAATAGCTTGTCAAGGGTTTCCTATTGTGTCTGGAGCTTCTATTCCTATAATGGGCATAATTGATCCTGGTTATGACTCAAATATTCTGGAGAGAGTATATTTTCTTCAAGAGTGTGAATCTTTTCTTCTTAGGCCGGAATATTTTTGTCTTGAACTTCAAATATACCAGTCATCAAGACATTCAGATTTTTAAAATCTATTATCTTATACTTATAAAACAAAATCCTTTAAATTTATGATTGAATGAATCTACACTTGTAATCAATCTCTTTGAATAATTCAGATTGGACATCATCTAGGATTATGAAATCTTTTACCTTTTCAACAGTATTACAACACAATTTTTTAAATGCAATGGTCACTTCATTTGCAAGTATTATAATATCTTTAACTAAATATTCATGGAATTTGATAATATAATCTACTTTATGATAACACTTAACTACTTTATTGCAAAATATTTTGTTATCCTTAGAATATTTTTCAAATACTTTGAATTCAGCCTCAATATTGATCGGTCATTTTCATATAAGTTTAATGGAGTCTGATCTTTTATTTTGGTTATCCAAAACCAAATCGATTTTCCCTTCAATACTTGGGAGATATGGAATTTCCTTTTCAACTATATTTAGGGATTGAAAAATGTATTGATACCTTTTCAATGAGATATTATTTTCTAAATTATTATCTTCTTCATAAAAAAGAAGTTCCCTAGAATGAATTCTAGCAGTATCATCATCACAATTATGATTCTAATCATGATTAGATTTGGTTTCTATCTATTTATCTGAGATATGAATGATTTTATTATCATGTTTTTTATTAATAGATTTATTTTAAGACTATAATTCTAGTGATTTTATTTTTCATGAAATTTCTTTAGAATATCTTAATGGTATTATGTTTGAATGAGACTCTTGTTCTTGATCAATTTGTATTTTATGATCACCTTCCTTCTCTTATTCTTCTTCTTTATTTATCCTTGTTTCTTCATCTTAACTTATATCTTCATCTTCAGTGAGATATTCATCTATATATCTCATTTTAGAGTCCTCTTGTTCATCTGAAATTTTTTCTTGAGAAGCTTTTGGTAGAGTCGATTCATCACCAACTAACTGTTTTCCTTTTCCCAAAACAAGGATAGGTGGAGTAACTTTTGATTTCTGAAAGGCTCCCCAGATATTGATTGTAGCACTTTCCTTTTAAATTTTTTTAATAACTTATCAATATAAAAAATATCAACCTTTACACTTTTAAACTTCCTTTTCTTCTCTTCATATTTAAGTGTCTCCTTAGTCTATATTTTTTTCAACTATAACTTTAGCTGGGTTAAGACCAAACTATGGGTCTCCTTCTTTTATTTTGACATGATCCTTTCTCTATTTTGCAGCTATCTCTTATTTTTCAATTCATTTATTCTTTGTATTTAGAGAAGAATATGCATTAGATTTATTTTCTTTCTGATAAACAATCATCACTGATTATTTTGGAACACTCTCACTTCCTCCAACTATTTATTTTGGAACTCTTGCTTCAACATCTTTGAAAAAATTATTTGATTCTAAATCAAAATAAAATTTCAATATTTTTATCATATCTTCACTGATTAGTGGATATATGATGTTTCATAGTACTAACTTGAGTGGGAGATTATAAGATTTCAAACATTCAAAAATCAATGGAAACATAATCAGTTGAGACATAATTAATCCTAAATATATATTGTTGGTGATTAGGAAAAAATAACCCATCAAATTTAGTTTCCCCATATTAACCAAATAATCAATGATGAATACATATGAAACCTTCAATGTTTTTATATCACCTTTTCTAAGAATTATAGATCCTTACATCTAGAGAACTATAAAGTGATTGTTCGATAAAAAATGTGTAACTATTCTTTTGGGCTCATGAAATTAAAAATAGAATTCCTTAGCTTTTTTTCCTATTGATGGTTACTTTATCTTTTGTAATTTTGTAAGAAAAAAAATTATTTCACCTTATAATGGTACACAGAGAAAATGTGTTGCTTGATTTTAAGAAATACTAATCTATCTATCATATATTGAAAAGTTTACTTTTAAATCATTATCAACTTTCACATAACTATAAAATTGTATAACTTCATCAATAATAATAGGATTTTGAAATTTTTTGGTTTTATCTACACAAAAAATTATCATCCTTATAATTGAATAATTATTTTCAATAAAGAATAATACTTGTCCTAAAAGTCTTTTCTTACTAAATTTTCTTTGAAGAATTTCATAGATGAGAAATCTTTTAGAACAAATAGAGTTTTCACTTCCTGAGACATTGTGCGAGAGGTTTCATTTTTTTTGGACATGAGTATGATGAAATAATTTGGGCACGAAAAACTTCGGACTCAACTACTTGGAGGTCAGAAGAGTTTCGATGCAAAGAAGAGACATTCAATGTGGGACCGGTTAGGGGTCCCAGTATATAGTTGAAAAAATGTGACCATTGGGATTCTATGGATTATATTCAATTAAAAAGATCTGAAGGTTGAAAAAAAATAACTCTTAAGGTTTCTATTATTAAAAAAACATTATATTATTCCTTATTAATATGATAATATTTTATAAGAAGATGAAATACAAACAAATATAATTGAATTTAAGAAGTTTATGGTAAGAAATCAAACCTTTTGGAGTCTCATAATTGATATATTGGTTTCTATATTTATTTTTTCGAAAATAAATTTTGAGTATGAAAAAAATTGAGTATGAAAAATTTATGAGTATGAAAATTTATGAGTATGAAATTTTTTTTGAGTATGATAAAAATTATGAGTATGAATAATTTTGTGAGTACGAACTTTTTTTGGGTATGAATAATTTTCTGAGTAAGAAAAATTTATGAGTACGAAAAATTACGTGAGTACAAAAAATTTATGAGACAATAAGAATATGTATTCCCCTTTTGAAAAGGAGTAACTTAATTTAATGTAATAGTTTAAACAAGAAGTATATCTGAATTATTACTTTACAATGATCATTACTAACTCCTGTTTAATGTATTCAAATATATCAAAAGGTAATGGTTTTTTAAATATATCATCAAGTTGTTCTTTCATTTTGATAAATTATAAAATCATATCTTCTTTAAGTATTTGATCTCTAAGAAAGTGATTCTTAATATCTATGTATTTTTCATGTGAATAATGTGAAGAGTTTTTTCTTAAATATATGGAACTGGTGTGGTTAAATAATATTTTTTTTAGTAAAATTCATTCCATAATTTTTGAGTGTGTGGTATATCCACAACACTTGATAACAACAACTTCCAATTGCCACATATTCGACGTTAGTCATGGAATGTTCTATAGAATTTTCTTTCATAAAAGAACAAGAAAATAATTAATCGCAAAAGAAATGATCGATTCAGGATGAACATTTCCTATCCATTCTACAACCACCAAAGTTATCATCCAAAAAACTTTTTAATTCAAAATCCTTTCGAGAAGAATATAATAGTCCTAAATCGATAGTTCCATTTAAATAATAAAAATTATTTTAACTTCTTTTAAATGAAATTATTTTGTATTTTCTTGATATCTTTCACATAATCACATTTCAAACATTAAGTCTAGTTGACTTTTTTTAGGTATAGTATACTTCCTATCAATCCTCTAAAACTAGTTTGATTAACTTTCTGCCCAACTTCATCAAGGTCAAGTGAATTTTATGTACCGATTAGAGTAATAATACTTTTAGTATTTTCATATCCATACTTTTTTATTTATATATTTGATATAATTATGTTGATATATATAATTTACTTCTCGTTTTTTAGAAATTTTAAAGCCAAGAAATAATGTAAACTCACCCACCATGATCATTTCAATCTCATATTTCCTAATATTTGAAAAGGAATCTATTAAATATTGTTGAGTTGATCTAAATATAATGTCCTCAACATAGATTTCAAGAATGAAATCATTTTTGTTTTATTTCTTTATAGAAATAGTTGGATCAGCAGTTCCTTTAACAAAATTGTTTTGTGATAAAAATATTTTTAAACTATCATATTAGGCCCTAGGGAATTTTTTACATATATATAAATATTTTGTAACTTTTAAAATGTATTTTGGATGTTTTATATCTTCAAAATCCAGAGTTTTTCCAATAAAACATTCACTTGAACATATCCATTAAGGAAAGCACACTTCACATCCATTTGAAAAGGTTTGAAATTCAAGAATTTCGCAAAGGATAATTGAATATGAATTGATTCAAGTCTGGATACCTGAGCATAGGTTTCTTCATAATATATTCCCTCAGTTGATTGTAACATTTATAAACTATTATTTCTTTATATCTAACAATTAATCCTTTTTCATCACATTTGTTTTTACAAACCAATTTTACTCAAATTAAAGAGGTTTCTTAAGCTCTTTCAACCCGGGTCCAGACTTTGTTCCTTTCAAATTGATTTAGTTCATCTTGCATTTCTATTATCCAATATTCATCACCTAAATACTCATTAGGACTTTTAGGTTACAATTGAGAAAGAAATTCTAGATATTATACTTCATTTATAAATAAACTTATAGTACTTACAGGTTGATTTACATCACTAATGATATTATCACTAGGATAATTATTTAGGAACAAATGATTTAGGTTTTGTAAAACCTATTCATCAACATAAGGTAGAATCTATTCTGGAGTGAATACTTTAGAAACAATTTCTTGAGTATTTTCCTATTTAAAAGCGTCTTCTATCAAATTTTAATAATTATTTTTAGAAAACACATCACAAGATGTCGGTTGGTATTGTTTAAAAACAAAAATGTATGTTTCATCAAATTCAAAATGTACTGTTTCCTCAAGAGTACAAGAATTTTTATTGAAGACTCTATATGACTTAGAGGTGGTGGAATAGCCAAGTAATATACATTCATCATATTTGGAAGTGGATTTTTGTAAATTATGTTTTTTATTCAAAATGAATACCTTTCATCCAAATACATTGAAGTATGAAACTTTTGTTTTTCATCCATTCCATAACTCAGAAGGTGTTTTATTAAGAAATTGACTAATTAAAACTTTATTTATACTATAGAAATCAGTAATAATAGCTTCAACTCAAAAAATTTTAGAAATTAATAATTCACTCAACATGATTCTTGTTATGTCATGATGAATAAAATTTCTATTTTCAAAAACACCATTTTGTTGAGGAGTTCTAGGATATAAAAATTTATGTCCACTATCTTTCTTACAATAAAAGGTTTGAAAATCATAATTTTAAAATTCTACACCATGATCACTAGGAATAGTTATCAATGGTAGTTTTTTCTCCTTTTTAAATTTGGGTAAAAAAATTAACAAAATAATAGGCTTCATATTTCTTTTCTATAAAATAGACCCATGTGAATCTTGTGTAATCATCAACTAAAAAAATACATAGTGCTTTCCTAAAACACTTACAATTTGCATCAAAATGAATAATTACATATGTAATAACTATAAAGAATCAATAGCTGTGACTTCACTAATAGATTTAAATATTGACTTATATTTTTTCTGTACTAACAAGAGACACATACTTTTGAATAATCAAATCTATGTTTCAGTAGATCCTTAACAAGTCTTTTCTTATACAATTTATAAAAGTTCTTAAGGTTATAGTGTCTTAAAATTCTATTACATTAACAATATTGATCTTTTATTGCACTAATGAATTCTAAGTCTTGGCTTCTAAGGTCTTCTATGTTTAGCAAGTAAACATTGTCATGCTGATGGGAAGAAAGAATAAATTCATCCTTGTAATTGTGTACTGCACATTTATCATTCCTAAAATTCACAAGGTAAACTTAATTACATAATTTACATATTCTTATAAGGTTTTTCTTAATAACTTTAAAAAATAAACCATTTGAAAAAAAATATTTTCCAAGAAGAACAATATTACATATACCAAAAATCTTTCCTTGTGCATCGTATCTGAATGTAACTTTTCCAAGTTTCATTTCAATAATATTTTCAAATAAGTATTTATTACCAATCATATGTTGGGAACATCCACTATACATGTACCGTATATTCTTATTTCTGGTACCTCCTTTGTTTTCTTGAAAAAAAAAACAATTAGACTTTTGGAACCCAAACATTCTTAGGTCTAGAAATATTAGTAAATATTATTTTGGGAATCCACAGTTGTTTTGAAAAATGGGATTTGTGTAACTCCAATGATTTAATTTTATTTAAGGAATTTGTTTTTGTTCCAATGACCTCTACTTTAACATTTTTTGCAAAAGGGTGAATTTTTGTGAACAAAATAATTGTTACTTAAAGTAGGGTTTGAATGAGTATATCCCATTCTTGAACTATTACCTTGTGGAAAAAATTATTTCTAAATTTTATCAAATCCTTCCATACTAGGGGTAAGGTTTTTTAAAAGTTTCTTTAAATAAAAAATTTCATATTTTAGTTTTGTAACTAAATTCTTATCCGTATTAGTTTTATTTTTTAAGTGAGTTTTTTTTCTAAAACATTTTCTTAAAATCTTTAGAAATCTTATCCTTCTCAGAATTTGCATCCTTAAGATTTTTAGAAATAGAATCAGTTTCAAAAAATATCTTATCAAGATATTTTGAAATATACGATACTTATTTTGTAAAAAAATTTATTCTAGAATTTTCTTTCTCAATATTCATATTGACTTTTCAATTTTCATTCTCAAGCAATTTTGAAAATCTAGATACATATTCATATGAATTTAATGTAATATATTCTATTGAGGAATTTTCTTCATTAGAAGAAAAATAACCTTTCTCATAAGGATAGTTTTCATTTAAATACATATTTTTTAAAGATTCAGAAGTGTGTACCTTATCTATAAGACATTGACATGTACAAGGAATTTCGACATAGTGACCAATATTCTTCTATCCAAAATTTTCATTGTATGAAGAATCATCAAAATAATCTACTATAATAGCACTCTATAAGTCATTTTATTTCAAGAATTTATTTTCTTTTTATTGGTAATAATTTTTATAATTTTTATCTGGATTCATTTACTTTCTATCTTTTCTTTTGAGTTTTGGATAATCGGGTCTTCTGTGTCCACCTCTAATACCAATTTATGGGATCTAAATGTATATAAAGATTGCTAAATACACGACTAGGGTTAATTGTAATTTTAAAATTTTTGTTTTTATACCTAGTTTAATAAAATTAAAATAATCATATTAAAAAACTTATTATCTATTTTAAAAATATTCAGACATGGCCCAAGATCTGATGGACAAAGTATCATAACCCGTATGTTACAATAAGTAATCCATAGGTCATAATTTTAATTAATTGTACTCACAATAAGCTTGGTAAGTATATTAATCATAGTGGTTATGATAATCAGACTAAATAAAAATGATGATTCTATCATAAAGATTATATAATTTTAATGAGAAATTGAATGATCTTTATCACAGAAATCATAACTATGATATAATACAACGTAAAATAAATGTATTGTAATAAAATTAGTTACTATAAATAAAATACATAATAGAAAAATGAATATTTAAAACATTCACTTTCTATTACAATGGTAGTGTAAATGAAATATAAGTAAATGAATACAATTATTTAAGCCTAAAGAGTAGGGTATCCAATAACCTAGGATAAAGGTCCCTTGATTTATAATTTTAATAAAATAAATCTTACCTACACTAGGGTAAGACCTCAATATGATTATCTGTTTGGTCCGTCTACCTATCCCCAGCAGTCCTTGATCAAGAAGATGATTGGCACTTCAGTCTTACTAGCCTCAGAATCCCTCAATCTGTAAAAGATTAATACCAATGTCCTCCAATCCATGGAGTCCCTCAATAATAATCACAACGATTGACATTGCAAAAAGAAAAAAAACTCTTGCGAGTTACAGGTATATGGAAAAAGTAGTTCACTACAAGTAAACTTCTGATTTTTCACTTGTAGTAGATTTTGGTAGAGCTCTCACACTGTTTCACAAAAATCCAACATTTATTAGCTTATTCAAATGACATGGTATTTATAGTCCTTCGTCATAATGGTCATTTTGATCTTGAATTTTATCCTAAAATATCAGAGGGAGTTGGATACCTAGCACTATAATGGTTATATTGAAACTATGTGCACAACATTGTTTTGATCAGCATATAATACACTACATCATTGTGACTAATAGGATTTCTTTTCATTATGATACCGTTTTCTTGGTATGATAACAAAGAGTTGGAAAGAGTGATGATTTCCACTATGAGAGTCAGTACGATTTATATCATTATGAAATATTTTTCAGTAAGAAATATTATATAGTGTGTATGATATGAATCATATTCAGTGTGTATGATAGAAATTGTATTCTATCTCGTTACGATAATCATGGAATGAATTATTTATACAAATCTTGTGAGTAAGATTATTATCATAAGCATTATAAAAATTGTAATGAATGAATATGAAACAAAATCCTAAATGTAAATGTGATAAAATAATATGTGATTTAATTTTTACAAATAGTTGGATGAAAAAGATTTAGTAATTAGGTATTTAAGAAAGAGATTCTGATTTCCAAAACAAAAGGAGTAGAAATGTCAAAAAGAGACTTTTGACTCAAAACTGTGATTGTCATGTCAGCAACTATGATGTGTATATATTATAAAGTATGATTGATAATACTATATTATTCATCATTGTTCGTAGCACACCTATCATAAGTTGTGGATTCATATTTTGAACCAAGTTGAATGTTATGATATGTCTTATATCAAAAAATATGATATATAAGGGGAAATCTTATTTTAAATTTTTTTATTATGAATTGAATTATTTTATTAATTAATTAATTATAAAATAAATAAAAAATATTTTGAGCCATTTATTAAATTTATAAAATATTTATAAATTAATTATAAAAATTCTATAATTAATTAATGAAATTTTTATGAAACATTTATTAAATAAATATCCATAAAATTAATAATTAATAAAAAATAGATTTTGAAATTATACAAAATGGATTATATTTTAGATATAAATTGTTTATATAGAAATAATAATAATAATTTATAAAGTTCTTATTAATTAAATAATGTGGAAAAAATATATAAGAGTTTACATATAAAATTTTAAATTTTACATAATTATTTAATTTGATCTCTTCAAATTAAAATTCCTTATTTGATAAAATTATTTATACCACATTAGAAGGTTTTTTGTTAATTGATATGATAATTTTTTAAATAATATAGAATATATAATATTAAGATTATGCATGTTGTTTACATAATTGAATTGAAATATAAAAAACTTTTAATTCATTTAATATCATATATTTAAAGTAAAATTACATATAAAGGATAATATAAAGTGTTAATATAAGAATAAAACATAAATTTTTTATATTTATTTTAATTATGGAATGTCTATAGTGCATGGAAAAATTATACAGTGTTTATAATGTATTTATTTATGAATTGATCATAAATAGTTTATTTCATGAATACATATATTAATTATTCAACTATAAGGTTTATTCACTATTTTATTCATAGATGTATATTTTTTATATTATGAATTCCTGAATTATTTAGTTTAAAGTGTTGAATTGGTTCTGTAAATTTTCATACACACATAAAAGGACTTATACGTTAGGTATAATAATTGGTTTATATTTTTTAACCTTGAATTTCGTTTGTATTATGTTATTCTATTGAATTTAAATATATAATATTATTTATACATACTAAGTGTTAGAATTATGATGGAATTGAGGTCTCACATGAGTAAAATAACCATGGGTAGTGGGGATTTTGGGTAGGAATACTCACTGACATAGAGGCTTGGGCCTTGTATAGAAAAGTGGGGGTTGGATATTTTTACTATATTTTTTTATTTCATATTATTACAAGATTATGTATTAAAGGTTTTTATTTAATATATGCATGATATGCATCTGAATTTTTATGAATATTGTTAGCTTTTAATTTTGGTCAGTAGCATATGATATGAGTTGTCTAAAGAGTAATACATCAATATTATTCAAACATATTGTTTTGATTGAAGGACTGGGATTCTATGATAAAACGTTTGATGTGTGAATATATATAAAGATAATACATGAGATAATATGGTAAGATTAAATTCCCCTAAAAATACAACCTATTATATTCCTTCTAATGTGAAACTTGTTATGTCCTTGACCATCAAATAGGGTAGGCCATGCCAAAGTTGGATTCCCTAGGATTATCTACTATATAGAAAGAAAGAAATAAGGTGAACCTAACAATTAAGGGAATTTTTTTGTTTTTATTGGGTTTCAATTATCTTAGAAACCCCAGCCTTTAGGGTACCATATGAATAGAGTTTAGTGAATCCCTATGATGGATTAGGGTAAATAGTAATATGCTCACTTATCAAAGAGTCATAAATGATATGATTGACATGTTTTTTTACCAGATATATTCACAAATTATTTAAATGCTTAAAAATTTTATGTCGTGATGAAATATGGATCTTGGACACCCTGTGGATATGGTGAAAGGGGTCATTATTTTATTGTGGTCCCATTTAAAAAAAATACATTATTATATAAATGCAAAACATGACACTCATATGATAAAAGAATGTATTGTTTATAAGTGGAATCATTATCATAAAACATGAGTTTGAGATGAGTACTTGAAAAAGAGAATATAACGGTAAGAAATCTATAGATTGGTACAAAAACTAAAGAATCATTCTTAAACAAGGAGAAAATTGTATGATTTGGAGCAATATTATCCTAAGTAACCAAATGAAAATGTTGTTCAACAACTCAATCTAGATTATTATGAGAAGCATTAATAAATTTACTTAAGGTTTCAAAGGAATTAGAGTCTAAGTGATTAAATAACCAGTAATATCTACACATATACTCAATGATATTGATTATGTTAATGAATTTTAAGGATAGTGATTTGTAAGAGGAGGTCTAAAGTCTTCTCTCTCGACGCTGCTGGGTACCATGCCCTAAGAGGCAATGAGCTTCGATTCAGACCCTCCCACCTTGGAGGGGGAGGGTTCTCTATCATATCTCCATGGGGATAAGCCTCCTCCATTCGTCCCCTTCTCAAAACCCGACTACTAATATCTTTCTCCTCAGATTTTGGTACGCCTGAAAGTTCCAGAATGCTTTGCATGCCTCCAGATTCTACTGCTTTCAACCCTAGAATTTACTGAGGCAAACTAATTACTGAACCTGAACTTGATTGCATGATTGAAGCAACGCCAGCCATCAATATACTCCTTTGAATGCTTGATTTTTGAATCGTGGTGTTTACAGGAGTGATCCACGGTTGGTCTTCTTGAGTCTAGAAACATCATGATTAACTTTGCCTCTGAAGATGACCTGATTCTTGCTTGGTCGAGCGCACCTTTCTCCTGTGATGGTTCTCACTTCTTCCTCTTCAAATGGTTATATGATTTTCATATGAAACATGACCTTACAAAGCTATCAATTTGGGTATGTTTTCCAGAACTCCATCTTCCATTACAAAATACCTCTATTCTCCAGTTTCTCCGAAACGTGGTTGGGAATTTCTTGTGTACTGATAATCAAACTCGCGTGATGTGCCACCCAATTTCCCTGAGGGTATGTGTCAAAGTAGATGTCTCAAAGGCACCTATTGAATCATTTTGGATTGTCGTGGGAGAAGAATTTTGATATAATTATACCATCATATTTGAATCCTGGTGTGACTATTGTTCTTTATTCAAGATGTTAGGGCATAATTGAGCGATCTGCAGGTGAAGGGTGAAGCAATAGGGAGATGTTCTGGGGGTCCAGGAATCTTGTGTCCTGGGTGGTTCTCCTGGTGATGTTGGGAAGCTTCTGGATATGACTAGTGTAGGCTCTGTGAATGGATGTGTTGGTTCTGGTCAAGGGAATGGTAAGGCTGAGTATAATCTGTTCTTGGGTGGAGCGAGGATGCAAAAACCAGCTAAGTCCTTATATTGAACCCAATTTAGTGGAGATTTTTGAAAAACTATAGAGTAATTTAGAAATCCCTCTTATAAAATAGTCTATGGCATGGGCACCCAGGCCAGCCGAGTTCCTCAAGAAAATCTGGATATACTCACTACATATACTCGGGCTCTAGGGGTTTCTATTGGAGATATTGGCCCAACTTATGGGGCTGAGGTGAGCCAAAATCCATGCAGCTATGCTATGGCGGTGAGTGCGGGCAGTAGAAAGAACTATGAAAGGGTGATTCATCCCACTGGAGAGAGTATGTCGAAGGTGGCACAGAAGTGGGAGTATAATTCACATGGTGTACATAGGTCGCTGGATACCAAACAGAACACCAACTCAAGTAGGAAATTGACCTGTATTGATCTAAACAACCGATTTGGATGTTTGAGCAATGAGGTAGAGTTTGAGGGCAATTCTAATTGTCCATATGAGGCCAAGTTCGATGGAGAAAAAAACCCTATGATGATAATGGTTTGGGAGGGGTGGGTAAAGGCTTTCACATCCAAATATGGAAGAAAGTGAACAAAGAAAACCTGGACCTAGGGAGCTGCATTGTTTCTAGGAATTCGAAACCGATGGGGCATAAAGACTACTCCTACCTTCCTAGACCAATGGAGACCCAGTCGGCCAAAAAAGAGGGGAAACTCAAGGAGCTTGAGATCTGGCCAGTGGAGGTAGAGGAGGGTCAGCAAGTCAAGGTCACTGAGTCTCATGAGCAAGAGATTGAAACCTCAAAGGAAGGATACAAACATCAGGAGATGCAATTGAAAATGGAGGAGTTGATGCCCGTGGTGGAGGATGATAATTTATTTGGTCTGTGGTGTGAGTAATGGTCTACTAACGGCTTGCAGTGCCAAAAGGACTTAGATTTGGGAAAGAAAATGGAACTCCCCGGGCATTCTAGTGAAGAAATTAAGGAGTCTATTTTGGTGATCAAGGCTATGAGGGAAGATGTTGATCAGATGATGGGAAGGTGAATCCAGGTGGAAGATACAAGAGATCAAGCTGATTGGATTCAAAATAAAGACCATATATTGGTTATATTCTTAATCATGGAAAATATCTACAAATATGTGTACATGAATGCTTGGGACTATCTAGAAATGCGTTATAAATTAATTCTAGAGGCTGATCTAGACTTCCAGGTTAGTTCCTTTCCCTAGAAACTCTTTAGGGAAGGAGATTAAAATCACCTTAGTCTTTTGTTTAATATGTTAGTTGTATCCTTTGAAGTTTGATCTGCTTTTCTGTGGGGGTTCTCATTGTTCCCTTAAAAGTGTTGGAAAATAAAAAATGCTAATTTGGAGGTTAATGAGTTTTAAGGTTGACCAAGTTATGGGATTCTTTCTAGAATCATTTTTATAAATATTTCAATAATGTGAATAAGTTTAAGAAATATTTATCTTATTTACTCAAAGTGTTGATAATATATGAAATAGGGAATTTTATGTTCATGTTTTGGTGTTGTTTTGATTGTACAAGTGGGTAAAAGTTCAAACTATAAGAATAAAAGTTACTTAGAAATTACAAAAAAAATTCTTTATGATGGGTCATCAGGTTCATTGAAACTTAAAGGAAAAATATAGAAGAAATGAAATTGTTCCCTTATGATGTAATCATCAATAATAATTGACATATTTAAAAAAACTATAAATAATATAAAGTTCCTAGTGGATTATAAAGCCATAGAGAGTGGGAGAGAATTGGCGTTAATAGGTTTTATTTAATTATTTCAAATTATACATTTACCCCATTTTATTATTGGAACATAAAAACCTATTACTAATAATGGATCTCATATGTTAACAAACACACTCTCCCCACATGTAATACATAATGTAAATAGATTTCATCACATACTATTTTTACATGGTTCAACCCTAATGTGGGAATCTACTCACTTCTTCTTTCATGTCTAATTTGAGACTTAGATTTTATAGCTAGTATTGAAAAGTGATTGCAATGGATGATTTTTTGTCATCCTTAAATACACACCTATAATAAATGGAAGGTTATAACCATTAAATCTTGTAGAAATTAAACTTATTTAACCCCATGATTTTGGTTATCTCTCAATAACTCTTCAATATCCCAATAAGTATGGTGTAGATTATTCTAGATTCCAATACTATCCAATGATTCACACTGAACTCTTGAAAAATATATTTAGCATTCCCTAGATGTCTCTAAATCATAATGCACGATCTTATTCCTCAAAGTTAGGACTTCGACTTCGATTGAATACATAAATCCAACTACATGTTCCTTAGGGTTGTACCCTCAAGTATCCTAACATCTAAACCTTATCCAGAATCAAGATCATTGAGCTTGAACTCTAACATTCAATTTAATTACTTCTAGAATATTCCTATTATTTAATTACTTCATAATTTTGAACATTTTTAGGTTGATTCTAAATGTTTATCTTGCCCACTAAATTTTTTTTCATCAACTTTCAGGATCCTCTCACTAACACTTTATAACATTTTATTTGGGATCCTCAAATTATTCAACCTAAATTATCATTGGAACTATCTAGTCATCTTCACTCTTTCTTCTCTATTCTCAAATCATCAATACTGACATATAATAGATATCACCCTTTATTTTACCATATTTACTCTTATAATTATAAGGAATATTATCTCTATAGTTTCAAACTCCTAATTTCTCAAATAATTAATCAACAATATTAAATTCCTTCAAAAATATTATAATCCAAATTCATCAATGATCCTATAAATTTTGGTGTCAACCATCATTAAGACTTCTAAAAATCATGGGTTTAATCAAGAATTAAACTTCATGATTTTTTTTATCTTAAAATCTATCTCATAATTGACTCATTTAATTCTATCTCACATAAATGTTATGGGAAATCACATGAATATTTTTTATCCCAAAAATTATACTAACTTCCATAATCTTTTGATTATTCTTTTTTGTGTTTCATTATTCTTCCACTTTGGTTCTTCTTTTTCCCTAACATTACTCAATAATAAATAGCCTTTGGTTCATATAACTAAATATTACATTTTTTATAATCTTTAGGTGTTTCTATTCCATGGATCTAATATTTCATTCAAACTTTTACTTATGGCATCTCATCTACATATCTACCAATCATCCTATTTTCTTATAATCATCAACCTCCAATCTCAATTGATTCTAAAAAAATAAATTTCATAATATTTTTCTTTAATTAAATTTTAATCATCTAGAATTACAAAAACTTATAATCAAGTAACAACTTATAGTCTTAACTCAAACAAATTCAATTTTATCTATATTTCACTTTTTCTTCTATTGATTTTCTACAGTCTCTACTGATTTGGAAGTCATTGACTACATTTTGATCACTCAATTATACTTGTATTACTCTAAAACTTTTAAATTTTCATCAATAAAAGTTATTTGTTTTACTGAGTGCTTCCTTCCTATTTAAACAATATCCTTCTCAATTAATATTTCCACCACTGTAAAAACTCACCATTATTATTCTATTATATTTTACTTTTTTAAGTTAACTTCACATAAATTACCATTGATTCTCAAACCATCACAAAGTTTATTACTTTGAATATTATTATTTTAGAATCATGTAACTTTATTAATGTTCAAATTCACCAATTTAAATTATTAAATAATTTACAAATAAATAACACTTATATATAATAGAATATTTTCCTCTTTCCCAATTTTTGAAAACACTTTAGATTTGAAATCATTTATAAATCTACAAGATTTAGATCATCCAACTACCATCACTATATTAGCTTATAATACTCTATAATTAAACCTCTAGATATATAAAATCATACTTCTACAACTCATATTATAGATAAACATCTAGATTATCTTCAATGAGTGATTGATAAAGAAATAGTAGTTTAAGACTTCATCTATAGATATAAAAACATCCTTAATAATTATAATTTTCCAAAAATAATGATTCATAAATTAATTATATAACCATGGATGGATTCTCACTCTTATATATGTATATATGGCTCTTACACAAACTTCAACATTTAAGAGTGACTATTTCATATATATACCTTTATGAGAGTTTTACTTTTCCAAAACCCTTGAATGCTTCACGAGGACTTTATGAATTCCTTCCAAGTAACTCATATAGAGTTCCCATGAATACTTATCACTATCTAATGTATTTCAAAATATTCATACAATATTCTTCTAGAATAAATTTTTCAAAACTCTACTATATTGTTCTTTTATAAAATCTTTTCTTCAACATAATCACTCATCCAATACTTACATTAAATTCATCTCAATAATCATCAGATATTATTGCTTCCTAAAATATCCAATTTCACATGGAATAAAAATTAAATTCATCTTCAATATATACATAACATCATTAATTATAGGAATGGATTCCCTTTCATCATTCGAAGTAACCATTGAAACTCACAATATAATTTAGTGTTATCCTATAGAAGTAGATCTAGACATTACCTATATTCTAGATTGGTAACTTCTAAAATAACATTAGGTAGCATCATATCTATCTTCAATCTATATCATTACTCTCTTATTAAATTTAATAACAGAAAATAAAAAACGAGACACTCATCATCATAACCCATCGAATTCCTCAATCTCCACCTTTTTTTCTCAATACCCAATACAAAACTTTTTTCAGTGAACTCTTAAATTTTCCTCATGTTTCTATCACCCCATTTATTGAAAATAAATTTAAAGTTTCTTTAAACTCTATATTCAATGATTCTTGAGTAAGGGAAATATATACTCATCTCCTGCCCCATTCAAAATATGAAATATCTACTCCTACCCTCTATCTTCCTTTATATTTAATGTAAAACATAATTTACCTAAGTGAATGATGAAATTAATTTTATAAAGTAATAATCCATAAATTAATCAAATTTAAGTCTGTGAGAAACAATTGATGTATAAAGCATGATAGATTAACTTAGAACTAAAAGTTGTCTATAAATACTTCATCATATGCCACTCACTCAGAAAACATATATCAGGGGTTGTTTAAAAGTCTCTCAAGTAATTTCTTATAAATATATATACAAATACATTAAAAATATTCATGGAAAAGTAGGTCCCGCCCCCTTTAATGTTACATTTGTAGTATCATAAAATAATTAATCTCTCTATTTAGTTGCAAAATTAATTATCTTCACATAAGGATAAAATAATATAATCAACATAACCCATTAATGATACACTTCAATTTTTATAATTTCAATAAATCGAATATCATCATCTAGATTCTTTGTAAATATAATACAAATATCCAAAACTATAACCTTTGTAATCATAAACAATTGAGATATATATAATTTATCATCTTTCACCTCAACTTTATAAAGCTCTCGGACCACCACTTCCATCAATTACTATATTTTTATATTTAAATGATTCATTGATATCTTGCAGATATTCAACTCACCTACCCCCACCCCTACATCTTAAGGGGAAAACTCCATAAATATTATTCATCATGGATGATACCAGTTTATGTGGTGCAATGAAGAAAAAAATTTCCAATAAAAATAACTTCATGAAGGATTTCTTTCCTATTATAAAGTGTTCAATACATATTAGTTCTTCTTATGTTCTCTCCCAAAATTTCATCACTTTCAATTCCTTGAACAATGAAAATAAACACAATACATACATGGGAACAATTTGTTTTCACCTTTGATTCTTAGTTAGAGAATAAAGTTTTGGGGATGTTTATAAAACTATAAAATCATTATAATTCAGTTAAACTTCTCTTCATTATTTCACCCTTGATTTTACAAAAAATTGTCTCTTTAGGTAGAATGGTTTTCCTATTTCCATTAACTCTCAGATTTTGTGGAACATTCTTTTTCACATAATATAGAAACACATATGAATTATTTATGTATATTATATCATCCCTGATACTTATAACTATTATTGCAAAAAATTCATGCATACTTTAACAGAATACTTAACTTTATCTTTTTGTGAAAATTTCTTCATCATGATAATATTTATAGTACATGAATACCTTGATTCTAACTTTATTTTATTCACCTAATTCTATGGTCCTGGTAGTAACTCCATGAAATATTCAGGAGTTACTCAATCCTATTTACATATTCCATAAAGTTTCTCAAGAGTACTTATTGTACCTACTTTTTATAAATTAACATTAATTTTATCTTCTTCATCTGAGATGCATTCCACAAAACCAATCCTATTGTTTCATTATCATATTGATTCTATTTTTTTATTCAATATGTATTCCTTTAACATAAATTTTCATGGATTTCTTGTAACTATAAATGGTGTATAATATCTGTCTAAACAGAAGGAGATTCGATTTGTTGAACCAACTTACTTTAAATTATTTGTGGGTTATTTTTGTTTTGTATCATTCTTCTTCTTACACCAAAAGGTTAACTCATCATCGTTCTTTATATCCTTCTTATTCATTTTTTGTGACCTTATTTCTTTAATAGTAAATAAATAATCCTTTTTAAGTGTAAATTGAATCCCATCTTAAAAATAATTTTTTTTTTACAATTTTAACAATAGTAGTTATAAATATATTAAAATTTATAAGAAGTAAAGAGATTAACCTTCTACTATGTAAATTTATTTAACTTAATAGGATTTATCTTGGATTCATCTTTACTCCCCCATAATATAGGTCTTATTAAACATTAAATAACTGACATTTTATATTAATATTCAATGTAATTATGTTCAAACCAATCACAACACAAATAATAGCTATTAAATGTTATCCCCCAATTTTTTCTGTAATCTGGATAGATATGAAATCTTTTTGTTTTTTATTGGAACCTATTTCATATTGGGCACTATGCAAGGGAATATTTTTCATACATGAATTCATATCTAAATTTTATGATGTTTTGGGTTTACCAGTATAATTATTCACCCATTTTATTTTTGAATTTTAATTGTAATATTCACTATTCTTAGAAACAACATTAGAGCACATAGAATTTTTGGAACCATGGGATACCTATTACAATGAAATTTCTGGGGATTAAAATTCCAAAAAATTGAATCTTTTCTTTCCACTAGAACAAGTATTTATATAAGAACGTTTCTTTTTAAAAACTATCAATTAAATAGGATCTTACATATCTATGTGAATATTTAAATTAAATAACATTCATGTTGCTCAAATTTAATTCCATCCACATACACAGTAAATTTAGTTTCTTCTTTTATCATTAAGAAATTACACTCAGTCTTTACATTCCATCCTCATCTTCTCAAATTTATTTTGATGATACATACACTTTTCTTATAAATAAGTATCAATATATTTTTTTCTTTTATCCTTAATTTAAAAATGAGTGTCTTTGGAACCAATGACCTTATTCAATGCATTGAACTATCATTAAATATTTTCTTAATATAATCTTTCTAATTAATTTATTTCTAAAATTATTATTGAAAAAAGTTCAATCATTCTTCATATAATGATAAAGTCTCTTACTTATCTTTAGAAAGTTTGATGAGAGTATTTCAATTTTTGTAACTTTTAACTAATACTTTCTCCATATCATCAGATGCAAATTGCAGCTATTTTTTCTCATTATGTTTTTAAATGATAAAAAATATATATGAGTGAAAACATCATTTTTAAATTTCTTAAAATAATTCTTTAATTTATAGTTTATATCATCAAATGACTTAATTTCCTCATACTCTTCATAAATATAATAATATTCTTCTAGAGGATCATTATTAATTATTTTTTTCAAAATAATTACCATTTGTATTACCTTTGAGTAGTTAAAATTACCATTCTACATCGAACTAATTATCACTTTTTTAACCTTTATTTTCTATCTATTTTAGGGTTTTGGTAGAAAACTTTATTTTTTATTAATAATGTTAACTTCATTATTATTAAAAAAATTCAACACAATAAATTATATAAATATCCACTACATGTAAGAAATTTAAAATAAATAGGTGAAAAAATATAGATCCAATTAGATGTGAAACCTTTTCTCTGATACAAATTTAAGTGCTCAACAGAACTTTAAAACACACTAAGAGTGGGGAGAATCCACAGAGACTAGATTTTACAAATTATTTAAACTTAAAATTTTCAAGAACTTTTATTATTTACACTTATCCACCTAAAAGCATGAATGAATATCGTTTATTCAAAAACACATTCACACCACATGAAATTAAGAATGCAGACAGAGCCCAACATGCAATATTTTTACAAGGATTGACCCTAATGTGGGAATCTACACATTAATTTGTTTAGGTTTTTTCTGAGTCATGGAATTCACCATTAGTCTAGAAAAGTTATTATAATGGGTGAGTGGGTGTCATGTTTAACTCAACCCCTACATTGAGTTGAATGGTATCATTTTTAAGTCTTATAGAAAGGAATTTTACTTAACCAATAAATTATCTTATGAAGGTAGTTATCCCATGACACTTATTCAGTATCCTGACTAATATTATAAAGATTATAATGGATGTCTCCAGTCCTCAATGGTCCTCATAAAACTCATGAACAAGATATTTAGTATTCTCAAATATGTTTGTACATAAAAATTTTAAGATCTTTTTATTCAATAGTAGGTCTTTAACTACCAATAAATGTTTATCTACAACTACCTAAATGTAAGACCTATAATTTCATGTATCATAATATCTATACCTTATTCATGATTGGGATCATTGTCCACTAAAATTAACATCCAATTTATTTACTTCATAAATCTTCAACTTCTCTATGTACTTAAAAAATTATAACGTCAATGAATTGATGTTAACAGTTGGTATTACTCATTAAATTAGGGTAACTTGAATTCATGAATCCTTTCAATAATACATGAAGAATACAAGTTTTGAATCCTCAAATTCATTAAATGAAATTATCTTTAAAACATGATGGCTAGATTCTCTATTTTATCTATATTATAAAATCATCATCACTAATATCTGAATGAGATCACCCTTTATATAAACATCCTTAATTTAATAATTATAGACAGCATGGGCTCCAAAATTTGGAGCTCACACTTACTAAAAGTTTTATTCAACAACCCTTAAATCCCTTAGAATATATGTGAATATGAGTTTGTCAAACATCTTAAAAATTACAACATCAATCATCTTCACGATATCTAAAAATATTCTCTAGAATCATGAGTTAAACACAATGGTTTTTTATAATGATGTTAATCTTAACATCATCACATTGAGTTTGAAGTCATATAATTTTTATGTGAAATCACTTATATATTTATAATTTTTTGTTCTTTTATATCCAAAAAATTATGATTATTATTTCATATAATTTATTTCACTACAACTTTTAGTTATACCTTTTACTCCATATTACTCAATCATTTATTGCATTTGGTTATTGAAACTTAATCTATTGTTTATCATGAGCTTCTATTTATCATCTTATTATTTCCAACAAATCATTAGAAATCATGTTATTGCATCTCACCTTTACAAAATCAAAACATATTATACTTTGATTGTCTTTGAAATTAGATATCCTTGTATTACACACATAAAAAATTCCACAAATTCTACTTTAAATAAAATCCAATATGTTACAATTAGAGAAATAATCATCTTGAAAAACCTTATGGACCTAACTTAAACAACTTCAAATTTAGATATAACTTTCACTTCAGATTCCATTGATCTAAATTAGTATCAAATAAATAAATTGTCATTGAATACATTAGAATAAATCAATTATACATTCACTAATTTGAAACTATCTAATTTACATAAACTGAAGTTATTAGTATTACTAATTTCTTCCTTTCAATCTTCATTATTATCCTTATCATTTTTAGGTTTTTTTTCTCAAGAGACACTCGAGATTGGCCTTCCATTACTTTTTCCTATTCTTGGATTTAACACATCTTTTATCATAGTTGAATATCATGTCAAAACAAAGTTTTTTAATTTGAAATATTAGCATAGTATCATCTAACATTATTATCATCTGAACTCTCCTTTTAAAATCCTCAATTAATTTTAAATAGATATCTTTTATGTGCCATGAAAGTTTATTTATTCTTTTAGTTTTAGTGTAAACTTCATCTTTTCAGTATTTCATAATTTTTTCTGATTTTTCTCACATATCTACCACTACTTATTTGGATTTTGGAACTCTATAACTCAACTTTCTGATACATAACGTCTTTTATTCAGGACTCTTTTTATGAACATAATTTTGGATTATATTCAATATGAACTTTTTCCCAAAATAGTTCTTCTAAAATTTATCTTTAGATATATCTAAATACTTAGTACTTTTCCTTATCTAGAAATATTTATATGAAATTAATTCTATATCTTAGGTTATATTTTCACTCTACAACATAGTTAGAATTTTATTTATGGGGAAATGAAACTTAGTTGTAGAGTCCATTTTGAAATCAAAATATTTCAATAACTTCCAAATGATTCACAAGGAATTCCTGACATTGTTATGAGTAACTAATAAATAGTTATTGGGTATCCATATTTCTATCCAAGTATTTTTAAACATTTATTCAATCTCATTTTGAAATAAATGTTTATAAATTATAGTAGATAGTGCTTTCATAACATCCTTTTCCTCCTTTATCAATTTTCCATTACATATATTAATTTTAACACAACAACCATTAGATATTAATATTTCATGAAATTTAATATTTTATATGATTAAAAAAATAAAATTTTCTTCAATATGTACTGAGCTTAATTACTACTACAAACATATTCCCTTTCATCATTTGGATTAAGTATCTGGACTCACAATCTACTTTTGTGTTATCTTCTAGATGTAGATCCAAATGTTATTTCTATTATGGAGTGTTAGCCTCTAGAACACCATTTGAATGCACTATATTCATCTTCATTCTCTCTATTTTCTTACTCATAGACTTTATCAACAAATGAAAAAAATACAATAGTCATCATCATAACACATTCGGCTCTCCATAGTTCATGTCAAGTATTTTTTATGGAATAAATTATTTGATTTTTAAGGGTTTATGATACCATAAATATATTTCACAAATGTTATAAATATATTAGATATTAATATCAATGAAAGGATTAATATAGAATATATTTCGTGTTTGGATAATAATGCAAGGTATTTCTTAATTCTAGATTTTAATTCCAAGGAACATTTCAAGCTCAAATAAATCTAAATAATGTTTTTGTATAGTTATCTCTCTTCTCTTATATGATTAGAGATTTTTTTTCCATAACAAATAATTGTTATGAAAAATATGAGATGGTGGTTTTGATATACATTTTTTATGATTCACGTTATTCTATAACATAAATGAAATGAATATAAGGATCAAAAAAATTTATCCATGATAAATATGTTTATCTAGATATTTGTTAAAATATGAGGGATATGATCCCACCACTCATAAATGGAATTTTTTAAACAATAGAATCTTATTTTCTTAATAACACTCTAAACACACATAATACCATATATAATATGGTTAAAATAGTTTTTCTGCTAAATAATCTCACTGAAGTGGAAATTTGTTTTATTTTATAATAAAAGATGTTTTTTACTTTTACATGATATTTTGAAGATAATATAATTTCTAAGAGGCCAGTGAGGGTATATTTGAACTTAGATAAGTTTAAAGTACAATTAATAAAATAATTTTTCAATTAAAATTCAATGTTAATGTCAATTAGTATCCTTAAATAGTTTTGGTTATATCAATAATGTGAAATGTAAAGGGTAATATTTAGTTATAATAAAAAAGTGTATATCACTTGATTCTTTACCATGTTTACAATGTGTTGGTAAAGAAATAATTTAAAGAGTTATATTTTTCACCAAATTGATCACATGAAAGAAAATTTATGGAAAATTTCCAGTGAACATAATGATGCTGAACTTTAAAAGAGGTGATTAGAAATAAATATATTAAAATCATAACATTAGAATTTACAAATAAAGGAGTTAGAATACTTGTTAAAAAATTTGAACATTAGGAATATAATTTATATGATCCACCATTAGAAAAAATGATGTAATTTGTAGATTATAATCACTAATATTTTTTTTATTAATTTTATCATATGGTCATATAGAGATGTGGTAGTAATTAGATATAGATATTATGACTTTGATAAAATTATAAATGTGTAGAAAACATAAGGATAATCTGGAACTCTATCCTATGGAATTTGATTTTATAGAACCATATATATTGTTATGTAAATTATTATTAAAAATGTTTAAGAATATAAAATGTATCATGTTATATAAAAATCAGTTATCACTTTTTCATTTTTTTTATGTTTGAAATATATACTCATCGAGTGAAATGATAATTGACCTCTCAAAGTATGATTTTCAGTTATACCTAATTGATTTTCATCATGGGGTATTATAGTTTATGAATATATTTCAAGGATATAATTGTTATAATTTATAATATAGATAAAAAAAAGTTCTTATGAGGTGAAAAATATTTTCTTTGTGCTAAAACCCTACTAATTTTACCACTTGCGGAGTCAAACACTATGAAATCTGTAAAATATGAGTGAATGTTTCATATTTTTATTTACTCATACATGATGTTAAAGAGATACCTATCCTAGGAACCTTTATACTTTGATACCATTCTTACACAAGCCTTGATTCTTAGAAAATGAGGGGTTCATCGGGTGCATTGATGATCATGTCATTAGTTAAATAAAAACCAAGATGATATTTGACCACCCATATGATGAGTATGATATATAAGCCCTAAATTAATATATTATAAAAGATTTATCAAACATACCTAGATAATATGTTTGATTTTCTCATATATTTGATAAAGTCCATGTGATGTTCACATCTAGAAGAGTGAAGTACATGTGACGTATTCAAAAAGATGTTCGGTATATACTATGAGAATTGAGAATGTATAAGTATAATTTATGCGATTGAAATACTTTGTGTCCCATGATTACAGGATTTCTTCGATGAAGGGATCATATGAAAATGCATTATTATATATGATACAATTTTTGGACATAATTATAGAGATACATATGTTTAATGAAATAATGCCAAATCCATTTGCAACTTAAGTACCAATTATTCTCTAATATAAGCCACACTTTGTTTACACATACGGATTCAATACTAAATATTTTTTTTATAAATTCTCTAATGATTTTTGGGGTCACACATTGTGGATGATTTTAAAACTCTGAGTAGCACTATTTTTTTAGAATTGATCCAAAAGGGTTTTTGGGTGGATATTCACAAGGTTTTTCATATTATGTGATAGATGGTGAATTTGATGATATCTTTACAAAAGTGTTTTTGAATATTTCCAAAATGATTTATGGATATGATTTCATAGGTTATTGTATATGATATAATATGAGGTGAAATAGCGCAAAGTCTATCTTTCTTTAGTACTAATGGGAGATTGATGGATATATACACTAAAGCCTAATGTATATATGATATATATGGGATTTTTTACATTAATATTTAGCATCTAAAAAAGTAAAACATGCATGGGTCCAAGGAATATTTTATGAAATGTTTCTATATCATAAAGAGTTTCATAAGAGTCTTTCACTTCTATTGATATAGTGATATCATAGCCACATCCTTGGATATATCCCAACACTGTAATTTATATAATATTATAATAGTAGAATTATATGATTATATAGGCACATAAATGTTAATGTTTAAAATTCGAACATCTATAATGTTGGCTATAATTATTATCAATTCCTAGAATATTAAAATGAATGGGATAATTTAAAAAACCAAATTTTTACTTGGTATTATAAATGGAAGGAATTACTTTAATGTTATACAATGATTGGGTAAATTTATTGGAAACCTTTAGAGTTTCTTGATAAACCTATATAAGGAGGAAGATGTCATGAGGTGAGTGTGTGATCTTTGACCAAGATTCCTTTGTTAGATTCCATCTCTATTAAAGTCATTTTTATCTTAAATCCATTTCCACTAGAGACACTATAATATCATAAAATATGTTATGGTATTGTCTAAAAATTTTAGTGATTCAAATTAACCCGTGTATGTAAAGAGATGGAAAAACCAGCTAGCTGCACCTAAGGGGTTTTTAATAAACTATGTGATTGAATATTAGAGCTGTAGAAATTTTTTATGCAAGTTACATGAATCTTTTTCATTTGTTTATACATATTTATGGATTCTTATAGCAGAGTGTTATTGGTAATGAGGCTTATAATGTCTTCTAATACATTAAACAACTGCTATTCTATCCTTAAAAACCCTTCAATTATAATTTATCATAATGGTACATCATAGTTACATTTTGTTATAAGGGAACTTTTTTTAGAAGAAAATATAGATATTGATGAGACAAAAGATCATGATAATAGGAAGTAAAGATTATGAATAAACTACACCTGTGTAGGAGTTATATATTCCAATTCAACATTATAAAAGTGTGCAACATTTGAAAAGTAACTAGATTAGTAAATAAATGTTATAAATAAGGGCATATATACCAATAATTAGAGTTGTATATAAGAAGTATAAGGCATATAGTTACCATCAATGTACTCTAAAATTGAGTAATAATCTTATATAAAATTTTATATTAGTGCAGAAAAGGGGTTTTAACATTGTTTTTTTGTCAAATTGGATATAATCTGTCTTCATTTTCAGAAATATAGTAAATATATATTTTTTACATTTTTTATAATAACCAAAAATAAAATTAATTTTCAACCTCAGTTTTTTTATAAAAAACATTAAAAATATTCCTTGTTAAAAAATATTGTAAAATAATACATTTTACGAAATCAGTTATTAAATGAGGTTAAAATTGTATATATTATTTAATTTTGTTTTTTTTAAAATACATTGAAAAAAATATTGTTATGAAATATTGTCTTGATATTCCACCATAGTTTTTTTTACAAAGTGATATAAAATATTATATTAAATGTAATTTTTTTTATAAAAATATGAAATCGAATATATTTTCCAACATCAATTTCTTAAAAACCGACATGAGATATCATGGTTTTTCGTATTTCATATCATTTATTAAAATAAATAATGTAAAATAATAAATTAAAATAAATATATTTTAAAAGTGGACACAACCAAGCCTATATGATTGAAGAAGAAAAAAAAATTAGAAACTGAAACACATTAATATTTTCAATAATATATGTATAATTGTTTATTGAAATAATATTATATATAAACTAAAATATAATTTTAATGTTAAAAAATTAAATCTATAACAATCACAAAAAAATAAAATAAAATAAAACTAAAATTCTGAAAAATCATCTTTTATTCCTCATAGATAGTTCAACCAATTTTAAGTATATTAGTTAGTGTCATCCAAAAACAACCCAATATAAAGAAATTTTTAAAAAATTAATAACAATATAATGATACTATATATAAAAATAAAAATTTTGATGTAATAATATTTTTAAAAGAAACAATTATTAAATTTTTAATTAATTCATACATGGCCTGAAAAAGTTTATAACCACATTCAATGCCTTCGTGCTGATGGTGAAACTCACTATAGGAATGGTAGAGTATACCCATGACTTGGAACCATTGGTGTAATCCACAAAATATATTGTAAAACCTATATTAATGGATATATGAATCATGGGTAATACCACCATCTTAAACGATTTATACAAATGGTTTCCTAAAACATTTCTATATATTCATATACCAATAGTTGTAAAACTATTAGTATAGATTTATACCCAGGGTTCAAGAAAACCGTGGGTATATTCTCCCAAAGGGGCTGAAATTTTCATCCAACTTGGACCAAAACCCCCAATAAACAGACTTATCACTGTTGAATAAGAATTATAATAATCATAGAAAAAAACAAACTATTATGTCAATATAAGTCACAAAACATTTTCAAAATATGATAAGTAAATTGTATTTTACATTCAGTCAGTTAATAAGTTATAAATCTTATGATAATATACATATATATTACGTTTTAATAAATCAATATCAATCACCCACATAACCCAAAGTATTATAAAAATCAATTCATAAATGTAATAGATCAATTTATCTCTCTAAAAAAGTCATTATTAGGCTTAATACTACTATACTCCCCACAACAAACATTATCACAAGGATCACCATCCACAATAAATTCATCACTATCATCACCATAAATTTCATTACCCCGATTTCCATAAATAACATCATCACCAAAATCATTATACAAATTGATCATCATAAACATACATGTATCAATAATAAAAAACTATCTAGAAAAAGTTACAGAAACATATCTATCATAGCATTTAGAAAAATAATTATGATATTTTGATTTCATTCACACTCCCAAAATACTAATTTTCCCCCTATATATCTTCTAAATGACCCTCTTTAAATACCTATCATAAATGATCATTTGAGAAAAGTTTGTAAAGATGATTTTCATCAAATTAATCTAGATAATGTTGTTAACATTTTAAATTGGATAAAAATTTAATAGATGTATAATAAAATATTAATGGATTATAAAAATTATTACAATATTAATTTTCATCTCTACATTAAAATCACTTCCATATATATATTATCTACTTGATAAAAAATATTTTCCTCAAGATGAACACCCCTAAATGTTCAACATTTCTCACTAACGATTAATAATATAATATATGTAAGAAAATAATATTCATTGATTCTATATCATTGATAGAAACTAATCAAATTAAATTCAAACTAAACCATGATGTTTCTTAATGTTTAAAAATAAATTCCTAAACAATGTAAGATTAATAAATTTTATTTGGAAAATAATTAGTTCCCTCATGCTCTTGTTTAGTCATCTATCCTAAACTATTATGATAATTAATAGATCACTTTTATTTCTTATTTATTTATAAATATTTTTTTAAAAAAATAAATTATAATAGACAATGTATTAATAAAAATAATAATAATTTTCAGTCAAAATAATTAAATTTTAATAATAATTTAAACACATCACTCTTATAGAAGGAAATCATCTCTTAGAACAATGTAACTATGAAATCACTAAGGTTTTGTATAACCATTAACTCTTTGAAAACTCTACTAGTATAGATAATATATAATTAATACTTATATTTTCTCCCTGATTATTCGAATTTCATTAACTATCCTACCTTTTTAGTTTAACCACTGGGAAAACTAATGTGCAGATTCATCTAAAAATATTAACTGATACAATATATTAATAATTTTCATTTCACGTTAAATTTTTTTAACCACATATCAACACATATATTTTCCTTGATTTGATCATGGAATTATCTTCATGAAATTTTTCTAATGAGAATGATATCACTTTATTTTTCAAGTACTTATATAAAACTTATACAAACCCTACCAAGATTCTCAATAATTTTATTTTTTTCCTTTCATTCAACCATTATTTATATAAAGAAGATCCAGATGCTGACCAACCCACCAATTGGCCCCCCACGGATAAAATAAGCCATGTATGACACCCTAAGTATTCCCCCAGTAGGTTAAGGGATTGTGAAAGGCACTGAGTAGACATATCACACAATATGAAAGGCCTTAGCCTATATCAACCTATAACAGATACATATATATAATGCAAAAAAATAACCCAAGAAATATATATATATATATATATAAATATCTAAACTTTATACAAAACATACACGCATCAACAAGATAAAATTAAATAACCACATAAGAAAATTAAACATAACTGTACATTTAAAAAACCTCTGAAATTGTTATATATGAGACACTATAGAACTTATCCTCACCAAAAGTACCTATTAAATGATATCTAGTCATAATGACCACTACTGCAAGAACGAACCACCGTTCTTCATCATGAATCACCAAGAATCATCGGGAATCATCTATAAACAAGACACACTAGATTCACATATACTAAGATCATCTTTGAAAATAAACATTTTCTTCAAGTACACAATATATGTGGGAACAAAGAACACATAGGGATTGTAACAAACCAAACTGGGTCTCTATCAGAACTGAAACCCAAACCAGCCAACCACATAGCTGAGGAGTATACCCAAACCCCTCAAGTGGAATAAAATAATCATGGGTATCTAACATAACCAATGGGGATGGTTTTATCCTCATAAATCCAAAAAATACAACATCCAAACAATATATAACATTAAGAGACAAGAACACACCAAAGGGAATCTCAAATTAATAAAAAACTAGTGCATAGTTAAAAAACAACAATGGAAAATAAAATTAAAAAATTGAAGACCAAAGATTCCAAAAAAACATGATACAACTAGTTATAAAACTAATGGTCTGATCACTATATCTTCATGAAACTGATGTCCCCACCACAAACCCAAGATAAATCCACTTTGAATGAGGATAACACTAGATCTAACCAAGGGACAATACCTATAGGAACCTACACAAGACATGAAGACTATGTGCACACCAATGTGAGTATATTGGGTGTGATTGAAAGCCAATAGGATACCGCCATGAGTCTATTTCATTTATTTTTTGTTAGAAACAAATTATTTTAATTTGAAAATTAGGTTTTGAAAAATAGTTTTTCATTTTCAATCTAAAATATTTGGAAAAAATAATTTTAAAAAATAAACTTCCTAAAATATTTTCTTAATAAATCCATCTCATGAAACTAGTTCTATTTCAAAAAATATAATTCTAAGGGAAATAAAACATTTTATTATAAACATAAAGATTTTGAAATCTAACCCACACATGGTTCAAAACATTTCAACAACATGCTAATGTGAATGTCCCTTTGAAAACCACATCCCCCTTTTCATATAAAATCTTTCACACACACCCAAATCCGGGTAAACAAGGATATAAGGCTAGATAATCAATAAGAAATATAATAAATAATGGATGGGATACCACTAGCCAAAAACAAGGGAAAACAAAAAAAAATGATCAACACATCAATAAATCCTAAAAAATAAATTAAAAACACATGCTACAACATATATAAACAAAAGGAATAATCATATATACATAACATAAGTCCAAACCATGAGGACTAAATGAACCACATAGGAGAAGCAGACATGTACCTAACTGGTGATAGATTAGTAGTCACACATCCATCTACCGAATCTCGTTAAGCAGTCTCCCTAATGAAAATCTCTAAAGCTAGGTGTCATATACAACTAATTAGGTATATCGAGTGATGAACCTCAATAAGAAAAGAGAGGTCCCACAACTTCTAACTTATTAACCTCTAACTCCTCATGGTATAATAATAGGGTTGGGCCATGATCAATAATGGTATCACATGAAAATAACAATACCATAGGGTTAACACCCTAATCATTTTCTTCCCACCTCCCTCACTACCCTCAAATTGATCCGCAACACATAATCAAAACATGAGTCACATAACGAAGAATCCATCACATGGATAAACAAAAAATCAACAAAATCAAGGGAGATCAACAAGGGTACAATAAACTGTTAACACATCATAATTTGCCTTCCGGGATTTCACTTTTTTCATATAACATATACATTTGGGAATCCATTTTTCAAAAATACATAAAATGTTAACCCAATTCCAAAAGGAAACATAATCATCAACAAGTACAACAATAAAGTTAAAGGTAAACCCCTTCCATATTTTAACACTGAAACACCCCTTAAACATGAAAGTTTTATTTTAATCCTAAAGGGAATCCCATTTTGGAAACCCCATTTTTCTTAAAACACAAAAAATAATTGTGCTTATTTACTAAAAATATCCTTGGAATTTAATTAAACATTTAGAGTGCATAAAATTCAATTTCACATCAAAACAAGATTTTAAGTGTGAACTTCCACCCATTTACCACATAAAAACTCAATAAAATTCAATGAATTATTTACAGAAACATCCCTAGATAGTCCAAACCATGACTATCCAAACATGAATTCATAAACCCAATAAAAAATGGAACTCTTGAATAAAATAAAATGAAACAAAAACACCTACCTCAAATGATGGAACCCCATTGCCTTTTATTAAAACCACCTGAAAGGGACTCCAACTACTTATCGCAACCATTACACACCAAAAGACCCAAATCCTAGTAATCCAAGTAAATAAAATAATCCTGTAATGACCATTAGTGTTAGATAGATTGGTGAAAATAGAGAAAACAAGAGGACGAGAGAAGAGGGAATCATACCTCTTGATCCAGATGGAGAATCACCAAGAAACCACGAAGAATCCATCAAGGAGGAAATTAGAGGAAGGAAGAAACTGCATGGGAGGAATCTAGATCACAGGGGTTGAATGGGTGTCTTATGAGATAAGCATAGAATAAAATAAAGGGTAAAAGACCCAAATATGCCATCCTAGGTAGGATACAAGGTTACCCACATGGTTTACCAGATCATGCAGAAATTATATGTATCACATTTTTAAGAAGTGAACAATCATAAAATTGGGATTCATGGTAAAATAATCATGTTACCTTATTATTCCCTCCTAAAAGACACAATGAATATGGTTCATCATTTCCCCTAAAGATCCTTCATGGTTTGCAACCCATGCAGATTAACAATAAACCCCAAGAGAAAACCCCAAAAATCCAACTAAAATCTACATGAAAACCCCTAGAACCAAAAGAAAAAACCACCATATAGATAAATTAGGAAATCGACACCATGGGGTGTCACAAACGAAACACCATGCCACTTTCCACCCCCAAAAAGTACATGGAAATTTTAGAAAAATTGTAATGCTTTGAAAAATTCTAGCCTCGAGAGGTCCCGATTACCACCAATTTTCCAACCAATAACATCCCAAAAAATATCATGAAAAGAACTGATGAAACACATGGAGACAAAGAATAGGTCACCCCACCATTTATAATTAATATGAAATGATGGATGAACAGAAAACCTCTTCGAAACATGAGGGAGACACCGAGAAACCATGTTTCAATAGTATCCAAAGGAAATAAGGAATCTCCACCAAACAAGGATAATAAAACCAAGAACAAGAGGAGAACATGAGTACTAAACATCCTAAATGATTACAAGATGGATCACTGAATCTCATGGAATCTAAAAACCAATGTTCATGCCTCACTATGAACAATAGGGTTCTGGTTCACATAAAACTCCCTAGAATACCATCCCATTGAAATTCTGATGAATAAATATAATATTGTGGAATTATCCATGAAATCATAAAATAAATCACAGCCCCATAAATCCAATCATGCACCCTAAGTCCCTCCCATTTCCAAACCAATGACTGGAAAACAACCCACGGTTTACACTGTACACGGGTAATAAGAAAAATAATTGATTCTAGAACATCTAAAAAGATAATAAAATAGGATCAAATTCCTTTTCATATATTTCTAAAATGGATGATAGGTTCATAAAACATGGGATAATCCCCCAGTAAAAAAGAGATATTACAAAAATAAAGGCTCTCAAAACAAGTTCTCTCTTCCAACTCTCTAGTGGAAGTGATGAAAAAACACCACTAAATGAATTCAAGCTATGTCTGATCCTTCTTATTTCGATGCCCTTTCATCTAACAGAACCTATAAATATTATTATGGTAGCCACTAATATTTTAGGTCTTCAAATTATGTGGATAGAAAGTTCAAATATATCCTGACATCCCACATTGAAAATACACAACTGGCTTTTGCTTCTCTAATATGGGAATGGTAGGTTAAGAAGATAACTTTTCCTCCCTTATCACCTTTCTTCTTTCCTTTATCACCATCCATATTTTCTTTACTATATCCCATGGAAAACAAAGCATCACCCACTATAGGTTTCCCTACCAAGATTACTTTGATAATAAAGGCATTTAAAACCCCTTCCTCCAAGGTATCTAGGGTAGACTATAGCACTGAAAAATGCAGCTCTTTATTTACTCCTTTATCAAATAACTAAGCCCGCCTTTTCATCATAATTAAAAAAATTCTAAGTGAAAGTATCCAAAAAAGATAAGTTCTCAACATATTATTTTACTAATTGATCACCTTAGAGGTTACCCAAAACTCCATTTCCCTCTCAACTCTCACTTCTTTAGGACAAACCACTGAACAAATGAAATCTTGTAATATCCCCAAGAGAGAGACTTGAACTATTTGGTATGAATAGGTTGATTACAACATTAAAGACCCAAACATTTGAATAAGGAATGTTTCATCTCACCCTAGATGTATTAGATATATTTAGAATGTCAAAAATCTCTTCAACCATGGCTAGACACCTTTTCACCTTATGGGGTCCTCAACTACCATGGAAAACTAGTGGGTACCAATTCATAAACTCTTTCACATGATCCATGTAATGGATCAGGCCCTCCTAGTCTATTACCTTTCAAAATTCTAAGGGTTGGGGTGTCCTGGACTCACAGATCACTCCCACCCATCTGTTTCATAGACCAGCTTCACTAATCAGCTTCACTGATTAGTTTCACAGATCAGCTTCATAGATAATCTTCATAGATCAGCTTCAAAGATCAGCATCACTGATCAGCTTCACTGATCAGCTTCATAGATCAGGTTCACTGATCACCATCATAGATCAGTTTAACTAATCAGCTTCACCGATCATCTTCACAGATCAGCTTCAAAGATCGGTTTCACAGATCGGTTTAACCCAAATCGGCTTCACAGATCGGTTTCACCCAATCGGTTTCACATATAGGATTCACCAAATCAGTTTCACAGATGGGTTTCACCAAATCGGTTTCACAGATCGGTTACACCAAGTTGGTTTCACAGATCAATTTCACTAAATCGGTTTCAAAGATCGGTTTCACCAAATCGGTTTCACATATCAGTTTCACCAAATCGATTTCAGAGATCGGTTTCACCAAATCGGTTTCACAGATTGGTTTCACCAAATTGGTTTCAGAGACCGGTTTCACCAAATCGGTTTCATAGACTGGTTTCACCAAATCGGTTTCATAGACCGGTTTTACCAAATCAATTTTAGAGATCGATTTCACCAAATCAGTTTCACAGATCGGTTTAACCCAATTGGTTTCACAGATCAGTTTCACCCAATCGGTTTCAAAGATTAGTTTCACCCAATCGGTTTCACATATCGGTTTCACCAAATCGGTTTCACATATCAGTTTCACCAAATCGGTTTTGAGGATCGATTTCACTAAATCATTTTCACAGATCGATTTCACCAAATCGGTTTCACAGATCAGTTTCACATAATCGGTTTCACAGATTGGTTTCACGAAATTGATTTCACAGATCGGTTTTACCCAATCGGTTTCACATATTAATTTCACCAAATTGGTTTCACATATCGGTTTCACCAAATTAGTTTCACAGATCAGTTTCACCAAATAGGTTTCACAGATTAGTTTCACCAAATAGGATTCACAGATCGGTTTCACCAAATAGGTTTCACAGACTGGTTTCATCAAATCGGTTTCACAGATCAGTTTCACCAAATTGGTTTCACAAATCAGTTTCACCAAATCGGTTTCATAGATAGGTTTCACCAAATCGGTTTCACAGATTGGTTTCATAGATCATCTTCAGGGGATCAGCTTCACAGGATCAGCTTCACAATATTAGCTTCACCCAATCAACTTCACTAAACAGATTCGTGGGATCATCTTCACGGGATCTGCTACACCCAATCAGCTCCACCGATCATTTTCACATATGAGTCACAAATCAGCAATTGTGGGGTGTTGGGGTTTCCTTCCCCATTTTTCCCGTAATTCCACTTTTAAGTCTTTTAACCTTTTTAAATCGGTTCAAAGCCTTTTTAGCACTATAAACATCGTTTTAAATCCCCTAGGAGTGGGGAGACTGTCAACAGACCCATTTTCCACTCTTTAAATGAAATCCTTTAATGCACAACTATTTTGGCCACCCCTATGATGAAAATTATTTAAATAATAATTAATTCCATCGCGATTAACCATCTAACCATGAGGTGAAACGACAATCCATCTTTAAAGTCGTTCAATATTTTCATATCCTGTAACTCCAAGATCTCGCCCTTTTTATCACACTAGAATTAGTTATTTCTTCTTCGTGGCTAGTTTATTTCTTTCTTTAGTGTGTTTGGAGTACCCTTTCCCAAGGATAGTGGTTCACCTGTGCCAAAGCCTTTCCTGCTCATTCCTGGAGTCCTCTGAGTTCCTCCCTTGCAAGTCGCGCATCCCGAGTTGTTGGCGTGAGGATAAAAACTTTGATCGTTGATCATCCAAGTAGGGTTCTTTATCTCTATTTAATTTGTATCATGCAGGGTGGGTATGAAAATTATTCCAATGGGGATGGATGAAAAAAAACCATAACGAAGATAATAAATAAATTTAAAAGAATGAAGGGGTGTGTTTGATAATGCTGTTGTACTCCTTTATCTCTTCCTATATATTGTGAATTTAATGGGATTATGTCCACTGAAAATCGTGGTCATTGGTGGTCCTTTCTTATGCACTAATGAACCTTTGTTTTTCTGGATAATTATTTGATTAAATGTCTATAACATGGAAATTATTATATCACGTAAATTCGGTTGATTAAATGAATTCCCCAGGAATAAAAATCCTTGTTTGATCACCCCGGTCAACCAAACCGAAAAATGGATCTAAATGAATGGCATATTCAAATTTAAAAACACCCTTGCTGTATTCTGGTGATGTTTACGGTTGATGCTTGTGAGGTGACATGGATGGAGAAGATATCCTCTATTGTTGTGCAGTTGTTGGGGCTTGGTTTGGTTCCAATACTTTGAGGGATCTCATGGATCCCTTTTGTTTTTGTGACTTTACAAGAGAACTGGGTGTGAATGATTAAATTACTGTTTGGATATTTTTCCTTCCTTTTTGTGGATATGCCTATTAGTTTCTCGGTATTGAAGAACTTATCTAAATGGCGTCCCACAAATATGAAATAAATAATGGGTTAAATGGGGATTTTTTTCCAGGAATGAGTTGTGACATGTTTGTGGCTGGGGTGCTTCTTGTGAATGAATAGTAAAAATGGTGTTTGAATGTGGGATGGTTATGGAAACCCTAGTCTGAGATGAGTTCTTGTTACCTATATGTATAATATAGTTTTTATGTTTCTTATTCGCGCCCCTACCAAGTTGGTCACTTCATGCTGAACACCCCCATTTCATGGGGGAGGGTGTTTTTTCCAACACTCCTATGAGTGGATGGTTATTATATCCTTTTCTGCTCCCTTTCCTGAGTATCCCAAGGCTCTTCAGGTAGTTTGTGACAGTCTAAGGTCCATTATATCCCTAGATTCTTCAGGCAAGGTACTTTGTGGTAGTTGGCCCAGGTGTGTACGGGTGGGTTGTTTCCCAAGTATCTTCGGGATGAGACCCAGGTTTCTTCGGGCATAGCGTTAGTTTTCCTAGCCCAGGTGTCTACAGACCTAGTTACATTTGGTGGGTGTGGCTCAGGTGTTTGTAGGTGGGAGGTTTGGTTGTCGTAGCCTAGGTGTGTGCGGGTAGGGTATGGTAGTGGGACTGTGGTGAGAATGGCGGGGAAGGTCTGACGCGTAGGATGTCTTAAATAACCATTGGGAAAGTGGTGTGGGGTACCCAAACATTGATGTATTTTATTAATACTTTACTTGACTTGCATCATTTGGGGACCGTTCCTTGGTAAGGTTTGGGTGGATGGTTTCCTTGTTAGGTGCTTTGGTTATTTACTTTTTTCACAGGACATTAGTATGCCTCCCCACTTGTGCATGAGAGATTTTGTTTTTCCCTATTGATAATACCTGTATACTCACCCTATATATATAAAAGTACTTTCTGGTTTCCAGGAGGACTTCGAGGACCGTGTCAGACCCTACTAGTTCGGACTTTAGGGTAATTTATGTTGCTGCTTTTCTTTTCATTAGTACTTTCCTTTGATGTTTTCTTGTAATTTGTATCACTTACTTTTGGAACATGCATATGATAATGGTTTGTTTTGGCTTTACCACTACCCCCAATTTTGGTGTTGTTTTAGATTTACTATATTATCTCCCAATCCTACTAAATAAAAAGGGTAATGCCTTCTATTTTTTGTGTGATTTTATACCCTTGGTGCTAGTCACCACTCTGTGACCTATTGAAGGTGGGTTTCAGGGGTCATTATCCCTCCTTCAACTTGAGGAATGAAGGGTCTAGAAATCTGTTGTCCCTTACCTCATCTTGTTGAAGGTGGGTCATGACAATACAAAAGTTTTGAAAAACATTAATCTGCCACTCCATCATGAGTATGGGTAGGGAAGGAAACCAGAAAAACAATCCATAGATCACCAGGACAATTACCTGAGGCATTCCCTTATCAACTTCCTGATTCCTTTCTGGTAGAATCATTCTAGATCATAAATAAATAATCCAAATCCATCAATCAAACCAATTTAAATTTTATCAACATAAGGATTAAAAACACAAGCAATCAAAACCAAGAAATGATTACAAAACACCTTAAAAATTTTATACTAGGAATAAAAAAACTCAAACCAACCAGACTAAGGTCACATTTCCCTTTTCAAAATCATTGGTAATATTTCACACCACAAATCTAGAGAATTTTGAAACTAACAAAACATATAATTTTATTTTAACTTGGATCTAAAAAATTTCATAAGATAACCTCAAATCACCCAAAATATTTTCAAGAGTTCAAAAGCTTTTTACCCTAGTAACTATGGTAACAAAAATAAGTTCTCAAAAAAACTAATAGAAAAAAGAATAATAAATTTCTTTTAAAAACTTTAAAAAACCATAAAATATCACCTAAACACCCATAATAGGCCTTATAAAAACTAAAATAGTCTCAATCTAGAAAATGAGGGAAAACAACCAAAATTACCCACTTTCTCCACTATGTAGGTTTTGTCCATATGGGTTTTTAGGCCATGTGCCAATAGTGTGAGTTCCACTTTATGTTTTTACAAAATGGTTTGAATAGCCTACTTAACATTTGAAATACCATGTTATTTAACCATGTTCCCTATGGAAACCTACTAATTCCCACTCAAAACTGGGGAATTTTTTTGGATGTCTCTTAAAAATTCCCTATAAATCATTGATAAAACAATCTGCACCAAAAAATATTAAAAAAAACTACCATAACATCAAACCCCAAAATAATACTTTTGACCACCCATGGAATCTTAAGATCATACACAATGAATATATTTCGATGCACTTTTCCAAACATTCCACTTATGTTCTGATCATACTATCCCTTATCTACCACTAACCTCTAAATACCAAGAAGGCGATTATCAAGAACCTAGGACCCTTCTGAGAACCTAAATCCCTTGATACCATTTTGAAATGAACCAACCCAATTCACCATCCAAACTAGCTCCCAAACAGGCCCACTATATAAATGAGGAGCATCCTCAGTCACCCTGAGCTGGAAAAAAGCATCAAGGGTATCTAAAAAAATTAACGAGGATGTTTTCACCCTTATGAAGTTGAACAAACAGAACATCCATACAAGGAATAACATAAAGGGACAAGCACATAGCAAAGGGCATACCAAATTAATAACCAAATAGTACAAAGTTACAAAATTACAACAAAAGATAAAAGAAACAAAATTGAAAACCAAAAAGGCCAAAAAAAACTTTATCCAATCTGTTGTATAAACTGAAGGCCTAATCACTATATCCTTGTGACAATCAATTCCCCACCACTGACCAAACAACCATCCACTTACAAGGAAGATGAAATTGGATCCAACCTAAGGAAAATACCTAAATGAACCTATAAAAGACAGGATCACTACATACCCACCAATATGAGTATGAAGGGATTGAGATGAATCAAATAAGATTCCACCATGTTTCTATTTCACTTATTTTATTTAGGAAAATAATTGTGCATGTTTTAAAATGATGGGGGGAAAAATAGAATCCATTTTCATTTTAAAAGAATGGGAGGAAAATATGTTTAAAAGATGAACTTCCTCAAAGATACCATTTATATACCCATCTCATGAAATTTGTGCTATTTCAAAAAAAAATCCAATTCCATGTGAAATAAAACATTTGTCTTTAAACATCACACTTATGAAATTTAACCCAAAAAAGGTTTAAAATGATTAAAAATAATGATAATATAAATGTCCATTTTCAAACAAATTTCCACATTTTTCTTTAAAATCTTACACACAAAACCAACTCAAGGAAAATAATGAAATAAGGGTAGATAATGAACAAGTAACATGAAAAAAATTGATGGGATGTTGCTAGAAAAAACAAGGATAAACCACAAAAAGAATCAATAGACCAAGAAAGTACATTTAAGAAATAAAAAATACATGATCCAAAATATATAAACAAAAGGAATAATCATATATACATAGCATGATAAGAAACCATGAGAAATAATGAGACCATAAAGTACATGAAATCATGGACCTAGTTGTAGGTAGATTAATAGTCACACATTCGTCCATATAATCTCTCTAAGTAGTCTCCTTAGTGAAAAACCGAAAATCTAGGTGTTATATACAACTAAGGGGGTCTATCTGGTGAAAAACCTCAACTGTCCAATAATGTCTAATTACTTCCCACTTAGAAACATCAGTCTCCTCATGGAATAATAATAGAGGTGGTCCCTGAATAATAACATTATCACATGAAAATAACAATCCCCTAGGGAAAACACCACAATCACATCATTACCACCTCCCGCACTACCCTCAATGTGATTCCTAACAGACAAGAACAACATGATTCACATGAAAAATCATTCATCACATGGATAATTACATTATAAAAAAAATCTAGGGGGCTCAATAATGGCACAATAAACCATCAACACATCACATGGTTATAACCAGACCTTCATTTTTATACATATAACATATACATTTGGTAATCCATTATTCAAAAAAACTTAAAATGTCAACAAAATTCCAAAATAAAATATAATAATCTATAAATAAAACTAAAAAATTCAAGGGAAACTCCATTTCACATTTTATCACCAAAATACCCCTTAAACTTTAAATTCCTCTTTTAACCCAAAAGGGAAACTAACTTTGGAAACCTTATTATAATTGAAATCCCAGAATAAATTTTTTTTCTTTAATAAAACCAACCTTGGAATTTAATCAAACATGGGTAGTCCATAAAATACCATTTCTCATCAAAAAACCATTTCAAGAATGAAGGTCCACCTATTTACCACATGAAAATATATTAAATTCAATTAATTATTTATAAAAAAATATGAGATATTTCACTCCATGATTTTATAGGCCTAGAAAGAATTTAGAAACCTGATAAATAATGTAACTCTTCAATAAATTCAAATGAAATAGAAACACCTACCTCAATTGACGGAACCATGTCACCTTCAAAGAGAACCACCATAAAGGGACTCTTACTATAGCTTCCAACCAATAAAAATCAAAATTCCAAAATTATAGAAACCATATCCAAGAAAATATTTTAAGCATGACCATTAGGGATAAAGGGATTAAATAGAAATATAGAAAATAAAAGGAATAGATAAGAGGGACTTATACCTCTTGATTCGAATGAAGAAGAACCAAGAAACCACCTATAATCCATCAAGTAGGAACTTGGAGGAAGGAAGAAACCCTATGGGAGGTTTTTAGGTCACTGTAGTTGAATGATGGTGGATTTGGGTAGATTACCCAAATATAAATAATGGGAAAAGACAAAAATAGCCTGACATAGGTTAGATGCATGACTACTCGACATAGTTTTCCAAAACATATAGTAACCACATGGATCGCCTCTCATAAGTGGTACATAGTTGCACCATAACATAACCATTGACCATGAACATTCTCTCCCAAAAAACCCATTGAACTAGGAATAAGTTTTCCCCTAGGGATATGAAAATGCTTTTGAATTGTTCACCTTAACCATGCACCTTGGAAAAGACCAAAAAACTCCAAAAAATCAACCAGTAAGACCCCCACACTCATGGGAAAAGACCACCGTAGAAGTAAACAAAGAAAAGAAAATAATAGGGTGTTATAGGGATGATTATAGACATACCTAGTATAATTACATGAAAGAAAATAATAAATAAATTAATAAGTTAGCACAAATCTCCTAAAACTTCATAGAAACATGTAGGAGAATAGGGAAGAAAAAACCAGATATACTAAATCAATAAAAGTCTTGTGAATAGTGAGAATTCTTTGACATCTCAGCTACAATACTCAAATTTTATACCACTTAAGTAGGTAAGTATTTTTGTAGAAATGAAAATGCATCAATGATTGAATTCAATAGTCCATTTGTATATCACATATCGAAAGCAGTCGTTGGGTGCATGAGGAGTCAAAAATCATGATGAAATATGATCTTATTATTCTTACATTCACACCACCAATAAAATAAATATTATGAGTTCCCCTCTTCACTGAGATACAAGAATCGATTGAGAAATATTTCACTTTAAAATTCTTTATAACATTCCATTATTCATGTAATCTATAAGGGAACCTATAATGAGACTATGGACATGTTCCAGTTAGGGGAGTGTAAACCTATACCATGAAAACCACTTAGAAATTCATTTAAGGTGAGGTCATGGAATATATAAAAAATTAACTCTCTCCATAGCCCCTCCATAGAGTAATTAACACAAAACATTGAGAATTTTTACTACCCAACTATCAGCCCCATGACCTCACTATATTTAAAAAGGAGAAACTGTGTCTCATCCAATTTCACACAACTGATGATGGTGTTTAATAACCCAATTATTCCTTTGATGTATGGATATTTTCATTTTAGGTTTTTTAAGAAAATAGGAGAAAAACAGGTTAAGGGATGAATGCAGGACTACTGCATAACATGACTGAGGGTTACACACCTTGTAATCCTAGTACATGCCATTTATTGATGTCGGTAGGCCATTTTATGATGTGTAAATGAGGTCAGTGAAAGGATGAAAAAACAGAATAAACACAATGTATATATTCATAGTACATTCCATGTATTTTGTAAAATTTTCTAAAATCGGTAGAATCCTCATTTTCTCATTTCTAGACAGATTATCACTCGGGTTCTCTCAAACAACAGTGCTGAGTAGGTATTTTGCTCCCGATTCTCCATACAAACTCCATTTCAATTGTCATCAGATGGGTTGGAACCCAATCGGTAATCTCTAGATTCCTCTTGAGCCATTATTCATGATTTCTTATGTTGAACTAGTTATCATAGGTTGATCATTTATACATGTTTTGTAGATCTACCCAGTTCTAGATTTAATTAAAGGCCGGCATTGGATGAGGAGAGTTGTATGACTATGAGGTAGGTGGTCTTGTTCCTTTTTTGAATTTTTTAATTGTTTATTTGTGCCAGAGTGTTGCACGTCCATGTTTACGGTGTCTCCTTGAACGAAATTGACCCATGTTATTGCCTAATGTTGATTAGGAAATTCATTAAGTGAATTAAATCATGTTTGTGGTAGCTTGGTGTGATTGAGGTCCACCAGTTGGGGTGTTTTCCTAGGATAAAAAACATTTAGACGTTTGTCCTGGGATACCTATGGTAAAGCCTTTTTTCATTTTTAGGGTTGTTAAAAATAAAATTGGTTAATTGAATGTTTTCTGACATGAGATAAATAATTGTTTAAGACATATGATTGTTTAATTCACCTGTTAGGATTGTGATGTGAATTGACCATGTGAGTTTATAATTGTTAATCCTGGTAATGGTTAAATTACATGAAAGTTTTGTGATATGTTTGATGTCTATGTGAGTTTTTATTTTGTTGACCATGTAATAGTGTAAATTACATGTGGTGTTTTTTTCTAAAATGATTTATACTGGGTTTTACTCCAATGCATGTTGAAATGATTATATACCGGACTTTCCCATGATTTATTGATGAAATTCCCACGGGTAAGGTTTTTCTATACATGTGGGTATGGTTTTTATATGCTTTTGGGTGAGGTTTTTCTATGCCTATAAGAGAGGTTTTTTCAATGCATGAGGGTGAGGTTATGAACTGAATATTGAAATGGATGACTTCTGACGTGTCTACCAAGCCAAAGCACAAGTTTGGATTCACTCTTCTCTTATATCTTTTTAGGTGGTGTTCTGAGACATCAGATGTTCTTACATTATATAGGGGATTGAAAGGCCATGGATAGATCTCAAGATCATTATAATTCAATAAAATTGAATTGTCTAATGAACATGAACCGGATAAATGGAAATCAGTACTTGTAGGATTGTTTACTTTGGAGTAATTCCTAGTTTAATGCATTCACTTTTGTAAACTACCCATTGCATATACTCATAAACAGATAAGAATAGATCTTTGGGTGGTTACCTACTGGGATTTATTTCTCACACCCTTTTTGGGTCATGTTTTTTTGGCCAAACAGATTATATGATTGCAGGTGTTAATAAGGGGAATCACCCTTTCATAGGTACTTGATATGATGTTTATCAGAAGGAGAGCATGTGACCAACCTCAGCCTTACGATGATCTTGAGTTTTATTTTTTTTATTTACCTTGCTATTGTACCTTTTACTTGATTGAAGTGTATCATATTTTGGATTCATTCCTAGAACACGTGACATGAATCATTATCTATTGTATGTTATGACTTTGGTTTATATATATTACTAGACCTTTATATTTACTTTAGATGTTGGTATTTACTATTTCTATAGTTGTATATTATTATTCCGTTCTGTTACACTCTAACAATGAGGGAATAGTTTCCCCACTATTTGTCATAGGCCCTTGCTGCTAGTCGGTGGCCTTTGACATTTGGGGAAATGCACTTGAGGCCATGTGGCCAACCATGTACAGGGCACCTTAGAGTGGCATCTGGATATGAGATCTTACAAATTGGTATCATATGAGGTTTCTTTTCTTGTCTTCCTTATAGTTTGGTGACATTAGATAGGGATAGAAAGGAAATGGGGTTTGGAAATAAACTATGCCTGAGAGTAGCTACCCCACTTATAGGGAAAAGACAAATATCCTCTAATTGACTAGTGATTTTTGGATTTTGAGTTGTTATATTTGATTAGATTTCACTGTTGGGTGACACACCTGTATTGTGTTATTATTACTAATATAATTTTGGTTCTATTTTTTTCAACCCAATGAGATGAGGGTATTCCATCTCATGCATCATATAGGAACTTGTTAAAAATCACATTCCATGCATTCTTACCATCCCATTTTGGAGCATTACTGATTTCATGTTGTTGTGATAGATTTCATGATAGATATACATGATGTAGTGATAAGTACCATGATATATATACCTATTGTTGTGATAAGTGTATTGGTATGTGCTAAGGTTCAAATTGGATAAACACCAAACTTTGTTCCCTGAGGTGTATGGACCCTCTTGGATATGAATTTGATGGATCATGTTTTAGCCTTTTGTATAGAATTGTATTGTGATATGTTATGCTTGGGTTCTAAACTTTGATTCATGGAGAGTATGGGCCCTCACATATCAAAATTTGTCATACCACTGGTTGTTTTTTCTATAGAATAGAGGGTTTTCTGGGTAATCCGGTGTTTTTGTGCTAAAAAAACATTTTACACTACGTGTAGTTTATCCTAACATGCCATGTGTTCTTCTTGTTTGGGGAAAGAATATTTTATTTTCTCAGTTACACACCATGTACTCATAGTACATGCCATGTGGTAAGTGATTGTGTGTCCGGTCATGTGAGAAGGAGCATAGGATGGTGGGTTTCACAAGTACATGGTCATGTACTTTTGGTACACGCTGTGTGGAATTACTTAGGCAGAAACCATGTGAAGATGGCCATGTGGGAGTACATGGCCAGGAGGGGAGACTTGTGTACACACTGTGTATGCATATAACACGCTATGTACCTCGGGTAGATACATTACTAGGCTAGAAATACTACATCAACATGTAAATACTTAAGGGTACACACTATGTAGCATTTTTACATGTTGTGTAGTCCCCTTTTGAGAAAATTTTAGGGTCTTTTCCTATTTAATTTTGGCACTATTGAAAGGAAAACCTTGATAATGATCTCAAAATAAGACATGTTGTTGACTTTTCAGAGTCATTCCATCATAATGTCTTCAAGATGTATGCTAGGAGAGTGACAATGATCATAATATGGAGGTGGTATGCCATGGGCTACCAGTGGATCCTCCAGATGTGCCAGTTGTGGAACCAGTTGTAATACCAGATGCAGGTGATGATGCACAATTTCGGGGATTCTTTATGAGGCTCATATAGACCTTCCAGGGAGAGCCACTACTTGCCACGTCTATGACAGAACTAACACGAGTCTTCCAATAGTAGCATCTGGGTATTTTTTCAGGGGATGGCGGACCATAGGCTATAAAATCAAGGTTGTAGTCAATGTTTTCTATCTTCGAGCATCTTGAGACACCTCCTAAGAGGAGGGTCAAGCTCATGAATTATATGCTGCATTATTAGACCAAGAGGAGGTGGAATTTTACCACATATAAAGAGCATTAGCGGGACATGGGATGAGAATATTTTCTTATTGTCTTTTATGACTGATTTTTTCTAGAGATGATGAGGACTGATTGAGCCCGAGAGATCCTGCATCTGGAGTAGGGTGCTATGTCATTGATGGACTACTCTACCCATTTTGAAGTTCCCAGTTAGCATCCAAGTATCAATGAGAGGGGGAGGGGTGAATCAGTTATATCCTTTTCTTTTTATGTTTCCTTCGAATTGAAACAACCTTCGCCTCCTATTAAAGATTTTCTTCTCTGCTGAACACACACAACCACAGGAACACAAGATTTACAAGGTTCACTACTCAAAAAGAGTAGCTACGTCCTTGGTATGGTACGGAAATAATCCATTACCACACAATCCACTAGTAAAAAATCCTTTTATGTGGAATAAAACGAGTAGGATATACCCTTAAACTCGTGTAGATCTTGGAAAACAATCCGCAAGCGCGTGTGCACCCTCTTAGCACAAATAGGGAATTATAATATTTCAGTGCTTCTTTAAAATTGAACATTTGTAATATCTGAAGTACAAATCTTCACTTTCCTACCCAGAATCTGGTAAGAACTCCCATATGCATGACAAAATATGTGTGAAGACCCCAAATTTTTCGCACAGCCTTTAGGGTATCTTGCACGCAATTCAAAAGCCTTGCGTGAAAAAATCCGCTTTTTGCATGGAAAACTTATTTCACGCAACTTACATTTTTGCACAACTATTAAATTTTTCACGCAACTTCCCTTTTATGCACAAATCTCTTTCTTTTCGTGCAAGTCCACTTTTATGCTCAAATATATTTCTTTTCGCGCAAATCGCTTAGCGTATAGTTTTACGCACACCAGAGCTCGAGATTTCTTCTATGTGTCGAACATTAAAAAATGATAAGGTTTCACCTCATATTTATATTCATTTTTGAACTGGCGCAAAAACCACTAATCCACTCATAAAACCCTCTTCACGTGCATATAAACTCTTTCCTACAACATCTTATTTTGCGCAATGCTCTAATTTTTCACTCACCTCATGCGTTTTCCAATTTTCGAGCTTCTGATCTTGAAACACCTCTTGTGAGAAAAAAATTATTCTTCTTTTTCACACACCATGCCAATATTTAGCACAAACATTATTTTTCGTGCATCCAGCTACTATTTCGTGCATCCTGCTGTTATTTTGTGCATCCCACTAATATTTCGCGCATCCCGCTACTATTTTGCGTGCCGCATATTTTTTCCGCGCAACAAGCCTAAATTTCTGCGCACTCCATGCTATTTTCATTTTTTGATGTTTTGACCTTGAATCATGGATTGTGCGCAAAAATCTAAACCATATTCAATCTTGCACTCTACATCCATTTCCAAAAACACATCTTCATCTCTCGATTTTCAGGCCCTAAAATTTGGCAAACACTGGAAAATGGTGCCACCTTAAACTGTGCTTTTATGCCTCCCCTAGATTGTACATTGCTTTGTCATTTCTCTCTTCACTTCTTCTCATAACCATTCATCATCTTTCATCACAAACTCCACTATCTTGATATGTATCCTTTGATAGATCGGATTTAACATCGTCAGAATTACAATGGGAAGTACTGAAACTTCCCTATCTTCCAGCAGCATCACTACTTCCAATAAAAACTGTATATGACTGGCATCATCATTTCTCCCCCTTTCTATCATAAGTTTTGCATCACAAGTTCTCCTGACTTCTGATATTTGTGAAATAAATATCAGCAAAGCATCTTATGGTTTCCATGTCCTTTACAAAGTGAATTGATTTAGCTTCTTTTAAAACAAAAGACAACACTCTATAACATCAAACTTTTCTTACTTCCTTATCCATCCAAATTGGTCTCAACACATTTCACTTAACATTAGTTATTCACACTTATTATGATGGGTGATGAGATATCCAGGGCTAATCAATTTGAGGATGGTCTTAGGTTTGACATATGATCGTAGATGAACATTTTTGGGTTGCCTTCAGTATATGCTATTGTGAATCAGGTGATGATTACCGAGCATAATCAGTAAGAAGATATAGTTGAAATCTAGGAAGGTTTGACACCTAGATCTGGTACTTTTTCTGCTGTGAATAATAAGTGTCTTATGGAGATTTCTCATGGTGATAGTATCAATCGGAATGTATCTTTCGGTATCTATGTGAGGTCATACCAGTACGGAATAGCTATGAATATGAGTCATCAGTGCCCAATGGACCTAGTCGAGTGTCGATATTATGGTAATATGGGCCATCTATAGTGCTTATTAGGGAATTTACACCAACATATATTGAGAAATGTTATGTATGAACTTCAAGTTCAAGAGTAGGGTCTACAACTTATCATAAAACAAGTATCTGAGGTATGTCAGGGAATTTAGGCTAAGGTGGTTGTCATGGTCATGGTATCCAAACCCTAGGATCTCAGCGACATCATGGTCGATCAGCTCAGGGTATCCGTGCAGTGTCACAGGGCCGTGGTATAGGTTAGACTTATGCAGTGCAACAGACCCAACAAGAGAATGATCCCAAACCCTCTACCGTCCGAGGTACTATTCTAGTCACCTCTGTTTTAGCTTCTACACTTTTTTATATAGGGGATTCACATAGTTTCATATGTATGCCCGTTGTGGAGAGCCTTGGGCTTTGTGTTTTTACTTCTGATGATGTAATGACTCTAGACACTCCGTTAGGGATTATAATGGAAAGTGTTCCTCAGTGAAAGGAGTTCCCCCTTGATTTAGAGGGTGTCACTTTTTATAGGACCTCTACTTCTTATAGATTACAACATTTTATTTCATTCTCAAAATAGTCTGGTTGGTTTCCTTTCATGCCTTAATTGATTTTTATCACCATAGGAGGAGTTTTACATCACCAGAAGGAAGATCGTTTCTACACAAGGGTGAATGGGATGTCTAGGTGAGCTAAGCTAGAACTGAGCATCGTGGGTTCAGTGGGATGAAATACTAGATTGTGAGTTTATATATAGATGACCAGGGGGCACGTCAGGTAGATTTACCTCCCATAGTAGATCATTTTAGGGACATCTTCTTGGATTAATTTTAAGGCATAACTCAAGTGAGAGAGTTAGAGTTCTCTATTGAGATAGTGCCATGAGCTACACCGATATCCATTCCTCCTTATAGTAGGGATAAGATAGAGTTGCAAGAGCTTAAGAGGTAACTAGAGGATTTGGAAGCTAAGGTTTTTATTTGACCCAATACTTCTCTATGGGGTTATCAGGTCATTTTTTGTGAAAAAGACAGACTGTGCCCTCTGGTTATGCATGAATTATCAGAAATTGAACCAGTTTACAGTTAAGAAACAATATCATCTTCCACAAATTAATTATCTCTTCTATTATCTCCGAGGATATCGAGTATTTTCAAGGATTTATAAGAGATCCGGTTATCATCAGTTGCATGTTAAACCATCAGACATACCTTGCATAGACTTTCAGATTAGGTATGGTCTGTATGAGTATCTTGTTATGTTGATTGGTCTCATGAATTCACTAGTTGTTTTCCTAGAACCGATGAACTGAGTGTTCCATCATTATCTTGATTTGTTTTTTTTTTGTGTTTGTGGATGATACCTTGGTGTATTCTCACAATCTACATGCCCATTCCACACATCTTGAGATCATTTTGAATACATTGAGAGGGAATTAGTTTTATGCTAATCTCACAAAATTCCACTTTTAGATGGATCAAATTCACTTCTTGGGTCACATCATCTTGAAGATAGGAGTATCAGTTGACCCAAAGAAGGTGAGAGTAGTAGTTTCCTGGGAACAACCTAAGAACATCTTTGACATGCGAAGTTTCTTGGGGATAATTTTTTTTACAGGATCTTCATACAAGACTTCTCACGTTTAGCAGAAACACTGACATGCCTGACTAAAAATGGTGAAAATTATGTACGGAAATATTCCTGTGAGACGGCCTTTCAGGAGTTAAAAGGGATATTGAATTTAGTATCAATACTGATTTTTCCAGATCTGAGCAGGTGTAACATTTTGTATTGCGACACATCAGGTATCAGCCTAGGTGTTGTTCTTATGCAGGGGGATTGAGTCATTGTGTGTGGATATTGTAAGTTAAGGCCTCATTAAAGGAATTACCCAACACACAATCTCGAGTTATCAATGGTTGTTCATGATTTATACTGTTGGAGAAATTACTTATTGGGAGAGCATTTTTTTGTGTACACAGACCATGAATGTCTCAAGTACATATTTACGTAGCGTGATATAAATATAAGGTAGCAAAGGTAGGTGGAATATATTCGGTCCTTCGACTTCAAGCTTCCCTACATGCCTGGTAAGGGAATTGAAGTCACTGATTCTTTGAGTAGGAGAAATCATATACAGGCAGTGCAGCATGCCAGTAGCGAGTGGATGCTTATGGCATTATTCTCTTAGATGCACTTGGAGGTGCATGATAGTATGGGATAAACTTTTATTTCATCCTTAGTTATTACCTACACCCTATTGGATAGGGCGGGAGTGAGGCATATATAAAACTTCAAAGGCCTAGTTCTATGGGAGAGTGTGGCAAGTGATAACCCTCCTCCTGGTTGCACCACAGGAAAGGATGGGGTTCTGCGAATACACGGTTGCGTATGGGTTTCAGCACACATGTGCGAGGAGCTAATGTGGGATTTTCATGCCTCCATATGTGAAGCACATCCTATTGTCACCAATATGTATCTGTATTTACATCGTCTATATTGGTGGCAAGGTATGAAAAGGGATATAGCTGGTTTTGTCATGAGATGTTCCACATATCAATAGGTAAAGGCAGGACCCCAACAACCATCCAATATTTTACAGCAGCTACCCATTCTTGAGTGTAAATGAAATGATGTTGTAATGGATTTCATAATAGTGTTACTGAGGTCTCCTCAAGGTAATGATGTCATATGGGTTGTTGTTTATAGGATCACAAAGGTTTCACATTTCTTATTGATCAAAGAAACCTTTAGTGTTGATGTGCTTGGGAGGTTGTACATCAGGGAGATTGTATGCTTGCATAGGGTCCCACATTATATCATTTCAGATAGGTATTCCTAGTTTACTTATCATTTCCAGTAAGGGGTATAGAGGGAACTAAGTACATAATTAATTTTGAGCACAAGTTACCACCCTTAGACAAATGGTCGGTCAAAGTACACGATTCATGTGTGGGAGTACATGCTTTGTGCATGCATCCTATATTTCAGGTGTTCTTAGGAGAAACACATACCCATGATTGAGTTCGCCTATAAAAATAGCTTTCAGGTTACTATTCAGATAGTTCCATATGAGGCTTTATATGGTAGACCATTTCGTCCACCCCTATGTTGGCTAGAGGCTAGAGAGTCGTCTATGCTAGGACCTCATCCTATCTAGGAGACCACTGAATAGGTTCAATTGATTCAAAAGTGGATGGCTACTACCAAGTCTCTTCAGAAATCTTATCCTGACCTCCAGAGATGACCTTTGGAGTTCGAAGTTGGGAAATGAGTTTTCTTATTTTTCACCAACGTTGGGACACAAGAGGATCATAAGATAGGGTAACTTTCACTAAGATACATTGGGATGTTTGAGATGTTGTAAATGGTCGGGCCAGTAGCCTATGAATTCCAGTTACCTCAGAGGTACTGAACTATGCACAAAATCTTCCATGTTTCTCATTTAAGGACTTACTATTTAGACATGAATCATGATTTTCAACCTAAGGAGTTTGAGTTATAGGTAGATGAGTCTTTAGAGAAACATCCTATTTAAATTGTGGATCGTAACACCAAGGTTCTCCGTGGCTGGTCTATTCCTCTAGTACTGGTGCTATGGTAGCACGACTATGTGTAGGATGATACCTGAGAGAGGGAGGTTGATGTATGATTGTAGTGGCCAGAGTTGTTCACATATTTTTCTTCACCTCTATTCGAAGGGTAATTTAGGGATGAATTTCATAAAGGGGGGAAGTTTTTAAGAACCTGGTTCTTCCTTTGAGATAGAAATATTTTCTTTTCAGTTTTTATTTAACAAAACTAGAAAAAATGAGGTTAAGGGCTGAATGAAGGACTATTGAACAATGTGACTGGGGGTTACATGCCATGTAATCTCAGTACATGCTTTGTATTGATGTCGACATACCTTTTTACGATGTTTAAATGAAGTAGGTGAAAGGAGGAAAAAATGGAATATACAAGGAATTTATATTCAGAGTACACACTGTGTATTTTATAAAATTTTCTAAAATTGGCAGTAGCCTTGTATTCTCATTTTTGGACAGAACCTATCTTGGGTTCTCTTGAATAGCAGTTATGATCCGAGATTTTTCTCCTAATTATCTATGAAAACTCTATTTTGATCGCTTTCAGATGAGCTGGAACCCAATCAAAAAGCTCTCAAGTCCTCTTAATTCATTCATCATGATTTCTTCTCTTGAACTAGTTGTTGAAGGTTGAGATTTTGTACCTTTTTTTTGATATACCCCATTCTAGGTTTAATTTTAGGCCATCGCTGGATGAGGATAGTTGTACGACAACAGGGTAGGTGATTTTTTGCCTTTTGTGAATTATCTTATTATCTATATGTTCTGAAGTGTCATGCACCCATGTTTAGGGTGTTTCCATTAACTGAATTGACCCATGTTATTGCCTAATGTTGATTAGTTTATTGATTAAGTTAATTAAATCATCATTGAGGTTTCTTGATGTGATTGAGAGCCACCCTTTGGTGTGTTTCCCTTAGATAACCAATGTTTAGCCATTTGACATAGGATGTCTATGGGAATGCCTTTTTCCCTTTTTAGGGTTGGTAAAACTAAAATTGGTTAATTAAATGTTTTCCCATGTTAGATAAATAAATTTTAAGCATTTTAATAGTTTAATTCACTTGTTAGGCTTGTGATGTGAATTGCCCATGTGTGTTTTTAATTTTTAAGCCTGGTAATTGTTAGATTACTTGAAAGGCTTAGGACATGTTTGATGCCCATGTGAGTTTTTATTTTGTTAACCATGTAATATTGTAAATTACATGAGTTGTTTTCATCCTCAAATGATTATATACTATTTTTTACTCCAACACATGCTGAAATTCTTATATACCGGGCTTGGACCTGATTAAATAATGAAATGCCTACGGCCAAGGTTTCGCAATGCCCGTGAGCTATGTTTTTCTATGCCTGTAGGCGAGGTATTTCTATGCCATTGGTCAAGGCTATTTCTATGCCATAGGGTGAGGTTTTGAACTGAATATTGAAATTGATGACTTATGATGTGTCTTCCAATCCAAAGTAGAAGCTAGGATTCTCTCTTCTCTTATATCTGTTTAGATGGTCTTTTGAGACATCATTCATGCTTACTTTATATAGAGAATTGACAGTCAGAGGGTGGATCTCGACATCTTTATAATTCAATACAATTAGATTGTCTAATGAAAATGAACTGAATAAATGAAAATAAATACTTTTAGGATTGTTAAAGTTTGATTAATTCCTAGTTTAATACTTTCTCTTTTGTACACTACTTGTTTCATATACTCATAGATAGATAGACACAAATATTTGGGTGGTAGCCTATTGAGATTTATTACTGACACCCTGTTTGTGTCAGGTTTTTGGGCCCAAATAGATTATATGATTGCAGGTGCCGATAAGGGAAAGCACCCTTCTACAGGTACTTGATATGCTGTTTAGGAGAAGGAGAGAATGAGACCAAGATAATCCTTGTGATGATTCTTAGTTTTCTTTTGTACTTATGTACCTTAGTATTGTACCTTGTACTTGATTATAGTGCATCCTATTTTGGCATATTTCCTAGAACATGTGACATGAAGCATCATATATTGTATGTTATAACTTAGAGTTATCTCTATTACCATTCCTTCATTGGTTACTTCAGCTGTTGGTATTTACTTCTTATGATATAGTATACTTTTTCCACTGTGTTACACTCTAATAACGAGGGAATAGTTTCTTGACTATCAGTACTAGGCCCTCCTTACTAGTCGACTACCTTTAGAATTTAGGGGAAATGTGCTTGAGGCCATGTGGCCAACTGCGTACGGGGCACCTCAGAGTGGCATCTGTATCTGGGACGTTACATAGTGAAATACATAAATCCAAGGAATATAAAACATATAATATGAGAGAAAATTGTAGATGAGTGCACACAAAAAATTAGAGAGATGTACAAGACCTGTGAAAATACCAAGCATAATGCCTGAATATCACGATCGGTTCTATGAAGCAGATAAAAAAATAAACCACTCCAAATAAGTCTCATTGAAAAAATTGGATAGGTTATTTGTGGGCCTGAATTAGACTTATGTTTATTAAGTTGGGAACACACCACATAGGATACAAACCACACCATGTGGTAGCCTATTATTGAACCATGTGGTACATCGATAGGGGTGTGAAACACCGTAGAATATGTTTTCACCCCACATATTGAGTGCCATATGGGCTCATGGTTCCCATGTGTGCAACAATGCATTTCCATAAGAGGTCAGGCAAGGTTGAGTTGGACCTGACCCATCAAGCTCTCCCTGCTTGAGTATTGGGTCTGGCATCTTGGGCCTCTAGACTAGGCTTGTAACATCCCAAGAAATTTAAGTGGTAATTTTATTTTAACTAACTATCTATTTAATAATTTTTTTATAATTTAAATATAATTTCGAAAGTTTTTAATAAAAAAACATTTATGAAATTAAGATATTTTGTATATTCAAAATAAAATTTGATCAAAATTATATAATATCACTTTTCTAGATATAATATTTTCTTTAAATAAATGTATTTTATTAAAATAAGTTGAAATATATTCTTTGTTTAAAAGTATATTGAATTTATTGAATATATAATTATTTTTCAATAAAACTATATTTATTTAAAATTATAAACAAATTCATTTTTTAAATGTGGAATTAGTTAATTATAAAATTATTATATATAATGACATGTTGTATTTAAAAATTTATAAGAAAATGTTTTAATATAATAAAACGTTATTGAAACTAAAAATTATTATTACGAATCGGTTAACATATAAATTTTATTTTGTTCATAATATTTTAAAGGAATATAAAATATACTTAATGAAAATAAAGAAATAAGAGGAATTGTAAATTTTACACTTTAAATATATATAAAAATAAAATTATTATAAAATAAGTAACTTTAGTAAAAATTTATATTTTAAATAAAAGTTAATATGAATGCAAAAAAAAAATATAGTCAATATATTTTATCACACATATAAAAAAATTATCAATTTCTAATAGATATGGATTATATATTTTTTTAATATAAAATTTTTGGTTAATTGGAAATCATAAATATATTAATAAATATAATAATATTAATATAAAAAATAATTTTGTTTAAAAAGGAAGTGAAAAAGAAAAATTAAAATGTGGGGAGAGATCGTTAAATCAATTTTTTAGAGAGGGTTCAAATAATCCATGCGATTAGAGCTTCGAGGGAGAGTCGAGCTGAAGCTGAGTGAGCAGTTAGGAAAATGGGGGTTCCAGCTTTGGAGGAATCGAGGCCAATGTAGGGAGAGGTAGAAGTGCTAGCTTATCTTTGGTCTAAAGTCGAAGAAGATATTATCTTATTTGATGCCAGAGAATTTAGTGGTCAATCGATGGAAGATCAACTCCATGATGGGATCAAGGATTCCGTTTTTGACCAAGGGTTCAATTACAGAAGGTGCAGGCTATTCTTCACCTCTTGTGAATTGATTGCATATCTAGGTGAGGCAGTTAATTGTTTTATTTTATTTGGTTTTGAATCTTCTAGGATTATTTTCTATGAACCAATATAATTCTTGTTAGTTTCTTCACTTTTTACACCTCTATCGCTATTATCACCCATGGTCTTGATTCTATGGTTCATCAAATATATATTATGATTTTATCTACTATTGAATTTATTCTATGATATGATTTTGTTTTGAAAGAATGTTTTAACTTCTTTGATATGAATCAGGCTACTATAATATATATATATATATATATATATTATTGATTCATTTCGTTTAGTTTTTTTTATACCATGTCTTGATCTGTTCTACTTTTGGTGCAGACTGAACATTTATATTTTTTTGTTTCAATGTCTTATCTAATACACTTCATCTATAAAATTATATATAAATAGTGAATTTGATTTTATAAATAGGTGTTTCATTAATTATAAGAACCATTTCCTCTCTATTATCTATTTTCTGAGTTCTGGACACCTTTCTTAAGTTTTGTACACCTTCCTAAGCACTCCACTATCTTCTAGACCCTTACTACTTTGCTTATGGTGTGTAAAAACTTTGGTATAATTCGACCTGAATTTAAGGAAATAAATTGTTTTTTTATTTTAAATCTATCAATTTATGTTTTAATTTATTGGTTTTAAGGGATTATATCTATTTTTATTAATATTTTGTTTTTATTCTGATGTGAGGAGAATTTTCTTTTGAAATAGCTATATATATTTCAAATTCCATGTTTTATATATATGTAAATATTGATTTTAAATTTCATGTTTATTTTATTTAATCATATACAAATATATCTGTTATTTTCAATTTCAAGTTCATTCATTTCTTTAAGACTTCTAGTTTCAAGTGTATAATTGTGTAAGCATCCAAATAGATCTATATATATGGATTCATAGAAAATTTCAAGTTATTTATTTCTAAGGCCCCTAATTTTATACGTGGGTAATTTCAACTTATGTTAATGGATTATCAGAATTATATAAGTTTTTGTTTTTGTTTTTAAATTTATGATTTTGTGATATATGTGTGCATATATCTGTGTGTGTGTGTGTGTGTGTATTCCCATTCCATTATTATTACTTAAATGAGTAATTAATTCATGTATCACTTTGATTTCAAATTACCATCTTACTCAGTTTGGTCATGCGAGAATGAGTTTTTTATTTTAAAAATTGTACTTTTATAATGTTATGTGCATTATATAATTTCTCTTGCATATTATTACTTAATGAATGAAAAATTATATATCTATACATTAAAAAGTATTATTTTCTAGTAATTTCACAATAACTATTATTTTAATGTGAATATTTATACCTTCACATCAGGATTCTTTGTATAAAATGATATTTTTATTAAATTATGGATATATAAATAAAATAGATTATCATTTTATGTCCCTTTTAAATAAAATTTATTTGATGAATTTATAAATGAAAGCCCAAATACATGGTTGTTTATTTTTTTAATAGTTCATGCAAAGGATTGTGTCATGAGTTTTGGTTGTATCTAAACTCACAAGTGATTTCTAATGAAAGATCAAATATATATATATATATATATATCTATATCTATGTGTGTGTGTGATAAATAAAATTTTTTATGCATATTTAATGGATGATTTTTTTAAAAAGAAAAGACCAGTGAAAAATATTTAGAAATATGTAAGGTAAGTTTAATTTTTAAAAAAAAATTCAGAAGGTTAAACTTTTAAAAATGATAGGGAAATGGGGAGTGAACCCATTCCATAGGAAAGTGGGTAGGCCTAAATAGACTTTAATGTTTCAAACAACCACATGATTTTGTCTCCAAAATCTTTCATAATGTTCTTAGAAAGAATAACTGGATTATTTTTTTAAAGAATTTTATAAATCAAAATTATTTTTAAAATTACTATAGTACTTTTAAAATGCGTGGTATTTTAGAATTGTTTTAAAAATCATACTAGAAAAAATCAATGTTCATCCTATGTTTTAAATTTATTTTTTATATGTTTAATAGAAATTTATAATGTCGTTATCTTCACTTATTGATCTAACACACAAAAAAATTATTCATTTTGTTTGATTTTTCATAAACTTTAAAATAACATAAAACTATAATTATTTGCAATGTATATGTCTAGTTCTCAAAAACCTATAGAGAAATGGATTCTATAGTGTAAAATGCATTGTGTATTTCTTAGTTGTCTTTTAAAAAAATATACAAAATATTTTTTATGTGTTGAACCCAGAAGTGTGGGTTTAGGAATTCACAATTGATATCAGAGCAAAGTTCAAAACAAATTTTAGTATTATATGTTTTCATTAAAAAAATATAAGCGATAAAGTATAGAAGTTTAGTAGTTCTAGTTTTTCAAATTCTATAAATGTAAATTCATAATCTCCTTTATGTCAGATGAATGAATTGTGAGAGCACAATTCTTTAAGGGGGGAAGAATGTAACATACCGTAAAATTTAAATGTTAAGTTTATTTTAATTATGTATTTATTTAATAATTTGACCATAATTTAAAACTAATTCAAAAATATTTTTTAAAAAAACTTTTATGAAATTAATATTTTTTGTCTAATCAAATTAAGATTTGATTCAAATGATAAAATATCACTTTTCAAGAAAAATTATTTTCATTAAATAAATGTATTTTCTTAAAATAAGTTAAAATGTATTCTTTATTTAAAAGTATATTGAGTTTCTTGAATATATTATTATTTTTTAAGAAAAATATTTTGATCTAAAATAAAAAACAAATACTATTTTTAATTGTGGTATTAATTTATTATGAAATTTTTATATATGATTACATGTTATGTTTAAACATTAATAAGATAACATTTTAATATAATAAACTATTTTCAAAACTAAAAATGGTTATTACTAATCAGTTAACATATAAATTTTACTTTGTTCATAGTATTTTAAAGGAATATAATAGAGTTTTGATGAAAATAAATAAATAATTGGAATTATATATTTTATAATTTAAAGATATAAAAATTAAATAATTATAAAATAAGTAATTTTAGTAAAAATATATTTTAAATAAAAGGTAATATGAATTAAACAAAAAAATAAAGTTAATATATTTTATTATAATTATAAAAAAAATTATTATTTTGGAAAAAATCTGGATTATATATTTTTTTAATATAATATTTTTTTGAACAGAAAATAATAAATATATTAAAAAATATAACTATATTATTATAAAAACATAAGTTTATTAAATTAATAAACTAATAAAAAATGAAATAAAATGAGGTGAGGCATCTTGAAATCATTTTTTTGGAGGGTTCGAATAGCCCATGTGATTAGGGATTTGAGGGAGAGATGAGCTGAAGTAGAGTGAGTAGTAGGGGAAAAGGGGGTTACAGTTTCAGAGGGTTCAAGGCTGACATAGGGATAGGTTGAAGAACTTGTTCATCTTTGAGATGAGCCTGAAGTTAAGCTCAGCTTAGTCGACCTTGGAGTAATTAGAGGATGAAAATCAATGGAAGCCTGACTATGTAGATGGGATTGATGATTCCATTTTTGATCAAGGTTTTGATCATGGAATGTGTTTTTGTTCTTTGTCTACTAAAAATTGATTGTTGATCTATGAGAGGTAAGTCTATGTTTTCTTTTTTTTAGGTATTGAATCTTTTTAAATTGTTTTCAACATAACAATATAATGCTTGTCTGTTTCTTCAATTTTTCCACCTCAACCGCTATCTACACATATGGTCATCATTTTTTGGTTTGTCTAATATATAAATTGACTTTATTTACTATCACCATTATTCTATAATTTTCTTTTCTTATGAATTAATACTTTTGGTTCATTGATGTAAATCCAATTAGTATAATATATATATATAATTTATTTATTTTTTTGATGTTTTTATACACTGTCTTGATCTGTTATTCTTTGGGTGGGGACCAAATATTTATATTTATTTTGCTTTAATATCTTCTCCAATATACTTCTGCTATTGAATTTTATATAAACAATGAAATTGAGTTTATAAATAGGTGTTCCATTTATGTTAATCACCACTTCCTACCTGATATCTTTTTTTAGTTCTGCACACCTTGCTCAAGTTCTGCAAGTTTTCCTAAGCACCTTACTATCTTCTACACCCTTATTACTTTGATTATGGTGTGTCCAAGCTTCGAAAGAAGTCTGTCTGAATTTAAGGTTGGGGAATATTTTTCTTTTTTATTTTAAATATATCAATTTATGTTTTAATTTATGGTTTTGTAATGGATTATATATATTTTTATACATATTTTTTTATTCTTATATAAGGGGAATTTCTTTCTAAAACTTCTATATGTATTTCAAATTCTAATTTTATATATATGTAAAAATTTGTTTCAAATTTCAAGTTTTTCTATTTAAGAATATACTTATATATCCATTATTTTTAATTTCAAGTTTATTCATTTATTCAAGACTTATAGTTTCAACCTTATAATGATGTAAGGATCCATGTAAATATATGAATATGGATTCTTTTACATTTTAAAGTTATTGATTTCTAATGTCCCTAATTTTATAAGGGGTAATTTGAATATACATTAATGGATTAACATAGTTTTAAATGTTTATATATTTTCTTTAATTATGATTTTTTACATATGTGTATACATAAATATAAGTATATATACCCATTCTATTATTATTATACAAATGAGTAGGGATTTCATGTATTATTTAGATTTAAAATTACCATCTTACTCAAGTTGGTTATGCAATGATGATATGTTTATTTTAAAAATGTTACATTTATAATTTGATTTACATTATTTAATTTCTATTTCATATGATTATTTTATGAAGGTAAAATCATATATCTATATATTTAAAATTATTATTTTATAGTAATTTCATTATTAATTTTGTTCAATGTAAAGATTTTTACCATCACAAAATTCTTCTATGTAGAAAATGATATTTTTATTCAAGTATGGATATATAAATGAAAAAGATTAAAGTTTTATATCCTTTTTAAATAAAATTTATTTGGTGATTTTATGTCATGAGAATTGGTTATATCAAATCTCTCTAGTGATTTCCAATGAAATCTCATATATATATATATAATTATGTGTATTTAATGCATGATTATGTTAAAAAAACATAGTGACATATACATATACATATACATACTTATATATATATATATTAAAGGAAATATTAAAATATTTTTATACAAATTTGGTTCTTGAACTGTGTATACAAGATAGGTAAATATGGAGTGAATCCATCCCTCGAGAAGGTGGGTAGTTCAAGACAACCTTCAATGTTTCTATCACCCTTGTGGTTTTTTTTTCAAAAGATTACATAATTCTTCTCAAAAAAATCAATGGATTATTTTTTAAGGAATTTTACAAATCATACATATTTTTAATTAATTATTTTATTTTGAAAAGAATAGTATTTTTTAATTGTTTTAAAACCATTATTGAGAAAATTAATTCTCACCTGAATTTTTAAATTTATTTTAACATGTTTATTATAATTTTCAAAAGGAGTTCGCTTCGCTTACAAAGATAATGCACCCAAATAAAATTAGTCATTTTATTTTATTTTCATAATCTATGAAATAGAGTAAAACTCTAATTTTTTTTAATGTATGTGTCCAATTATCCAAAAACTAGACTGGGAAAGGTCCTGAAATGTAAAATACATTTCGTATTTTTTAGTTCTATTTTTAAATAATATACACAACATTTTTTTATGTGTTGAACCTAGAAGCTTGAATTCAGGGCTTCAAAAGGATAAACTACTTGAGTAGATAGGTTGGGTTCTGATGGGTCCCCATCCCTTAGGACAACCTTGGTGGTTGAATATAATTGGTTCCTAGCCAGAATAATTAGGCCGGCCCAGCTGGTGGTGGTAACTCATGCCCCATCGATGGACCGCAACATGGGGGTTGCATGACCACCACCTCCATTGTCCATCATTGACCATTGTCATGGAATCTCCTACATGAAATCAATACCCATAAAGTCCAAAATCCCCTAGTTATATTGATTCATCATGCTTCATCCCTTCATAATCCAACCATCACCATACAAATCGACCCCTATTAAAGCTAAAATCCCACTATATGGCCTCTAAATTGTATTGCCTCTTTTGTAATACCCCATAATTCCATATCCTTAGCACCTCCTTCTATTCACCACCTCCACCCCCATCATGTTGTTCCTACCATTCCTAGACCACCACCACCTCTCACTACCATGGTCCACCGCTAGGGTTGGTGGCTCTACATCCATATGTAAGAGGGGAAGTCAGAGTGGGGTCATAAGAGAGGTAAAATAGATAATATAGATAAATTGTTAGATAAAAAAGAGAATTTATTGACTCATTATTCATATATACATTTTCAACCATCTCTGACAAATAAACACAATTTTTGATAAATATTTCCACAATAGAAATTTCAATGTGAGGTGTTTGGCTTTCAAAAATTGGAATTTGTAACCACAATGATAATAGATAAGATTTAATTGAAAATTTAGACTAATTTATTCATGATAGATAAAGGATCTAATATTTTAATAAATTAAATTACAAAAGAACATCTAAAAATAATTTTTTAATAAAAAACCATAATATCCTACATCAAAAATGGATTGCTCATTGGTAGATGTTACATTCATGTATGTTGTCATCTACAGTCTAGATGAGGAGTATTTTTCATTAATATTGGGGATCTGAAATTACTCTAAATACAATTCCTTGATGTCACTCTTAATCCTAGGGTTTATGTGATTAACCCAAGTATTAGTGAAAATGTTTCTTAAATAGGGAATAAAACCAGATCAAGAGGTTTAATATTCTATGAATAGATTAATTAATTAATTATAATTTTAATATTTAATTAATTAATCCATATAATATTCCCAATATAGTGAAATAATCCATTTACACATATTATTACATGATTTTTAAAAAACATTTCCACTAATTACAACCCAATGATCATGAGGCCTAGTGTATTTGGAAGACTATGTACTTAAAACATCAAAAGAAATTAAAACATAACATCTTTATTTTTATTCTCCATAGTGAGATACTAAATCCATTTGATCTCCTAAACCTATATAGGATAACCAGGGGAAATAAATAAAAGAAAGGGGGATCTAAAAATCTCAGCTAGGGAACAAACTTGATAATGAAATATAACCTGCTAGTTATTGTCATAACTTTTTATTATAAAATATATGGCTCATGAGTAACCCCAAAGAATCATAACATAAAGAACATGGTATCAAAAGATCATAGTAACATAGGAAATTTGGTGTACACATATAACATGACATTAACATGAGTTAAGGCTAACTGCTCAGATACTATCACGTGGTGGAAAAAGTCCCATAATGGATTAGGTTTACTCTCTAATCCCATACATAACATCTCATGAGAATAAATCTTTACCCAATTCATATTATCTCTATATTCACTCACCCATCATAATTTTTTCATGGTTATGTGTTCCAAAAAATAAATAAATCATAACGTGAAAGAAAAATAATTACCCATAGAAAGTAATGGGTTGTATAATATTTCCTCATATCATAATGAAAAAAATTTCCTAATGCTTGAATTTGAGAAATTTAAATAAGAAATTTATTACCACATAAAAGGATGGGAAAATGAGATAAGGTATATATATAAGATAAATATATACAGAATTCATAATCAATTCATAACAATAAATTTCTTCATCATTGATGAAAATGACTTTAAAATATCACATAGAATATTATTTGAGAAAGTACCCTTTAAACTTTGAAATTAATTCATTAAAATATAAAAATTTAAAAAAATATTATAAAAAAACATTTCCTTGAAAGGAACTATATGAAATAGTAAATTAATCTTCAAAATATTACTTGAGTGTTTATGATAGTAGAAAATTCCATTCATACCGTATAAGTTAAAGGAAAATATTCCTTTTGCATTTTTGTAAAAATAGTCAAAAATTACCTTGTTCAGAAAATAATAGAATTATTACCTTTAAACTATTTAGTAAAAATATATTTAATGAATCATTGGAAAATATTAAAAAAATTCAAAACATTTTAAGTAAAATATAGATATGGAACAAAATACATTTTTGATCAAAAATAGAAACAAATTTGGATTTTCTTAATAACATTTTATCAATAATTTTAAGTAAAAAAGAGATTAAAATGGTATTATTACATATATAGTTCAGGATTAATTATATTGTAAGAAAATTAATAGGGTTTATTAGGAAACAATCAAATAATTTCCTTCAATTAATATTCAATCTTAAATAATCCTAATTAAAATGAGATTAATGTAAAAACCCATACTGCTTTGGTAACTTTTGAAACATAACCATCATGAAAGAAATAAATCAATTGAAAAAATATATACAATTAATATAAATAGATTCATGATATAACATATAAATTTTATAAAAAATACACCTCATAAAAATAAATATATTCATAATACCAAATATGTTTGAATAGATTGGAAATTGAAATGAACATGCTTAAAAAGATAAAACCATTGAAGTGAGGATTAATCAATGAATTGATTTTGTATACCAAAATTAAGATGATTTTAAAAAATTTAAATAAAACATAACACATTCTAGATATATTTAACACAAAATCTTATAATAGCAATGACAATAAAAAGTAATATAACCCAATGAAAATAAAATGAGTAATATTATTTATTACTGCATGGTAAAATTAAATTCAAACCCCCACAGAATAAAAAATTAAATTGAAACTTAAAAAACTATTAATTATTAAAGGGTAGTGTACACACCATAGAACACCAGTTCATAATATTAAAATATCCCTTAATGAATGGAAATTGAGAAAAAGCCCCTTGTGGTTTAAGAAACGTCTTAATAAAAAATTCTTGGAAGAATGAGTCCTTTAAGTTAAATTTAAAATATCAAGAATAAAATAAATTGGTGATGTTAAATATTCAATAGGAAATATATATATCATTTTAAAAAAATTAGGTGCATAATATAATATGTGTCTCAAAGAAGGAAGTTTCGAGAAGAAAACCCTTACCCTGTGTTTATCATTAGTTGAGCATGATTTAAACTCATATATAATGGTTTTAAACTTGTTAATAATTTATAATAGTACCATATTCATATTTTTAATTTAATATATAATATTCCTATAACATATTATCTCCCATTAATTAATAATATTCCATTATTACCTTTCTTCTGTGTGTTAACTGCTTTGTTTTCTCATACAAGTTGGGTTATAAAAGTTCCAATTATTATTAATATGATATTATTTCATAATATAAAGAATTATATTAAAGTTATAAATATAATATTTATTCATTAGATATATTTTTAAAATAATTATTTAAATTTTAACATGGATATCAAATCACATTGATTCATGGAGACGACCAATCATATGTAGGCACGAGCGACATTATTATTTCCTTAATGGGAGAAAGGGTTAGGAAGTGGATGATATAATAATTTTAAAAAATAAATATTATTTAATAATTTTTAAATATATTCATTTTTTCCATTATTTTGTCTATACATGTGTGTCGGTGATGGAAAACAAAGTACATTGGTTCATGAGGTGGTATTCTGTTGTACACGGGAGTGATGGATTTGTTTCCCATTTGATTGAGAAAGGGAAAGAAAAATATTATTACATAAACATAATAAAAAATTAGTATATGGGAGATAATATTTTTATTATGTTGTAATTTTTAAGAATTAATCAAATGTAAAAAATTAATATGTAAAAAAGAAAGAGCTTAGTGAGGATGATTACATTATCTTAGAAAGATCACCTTTGAATATCTTATTTAAGGACCCTAGAGTTAGTCCTTTTGGAATTAGAGTTGTTATAAAATTTCTATAAGGATGTTGGGTATATATTTGTTAGGGTTTTTTTATCAAAATGGATTTATAGTTGTAAAGAAGTGAAGTAAAGGGGTTTTCTTTTAAAAATTTGGAGTAGATTATTTGAAAATACCCAAAACTATTCAATAATGGGAAGTCAACCTCAACTAAAGTGCCTATAAAAATGATAAATAGCAGATATGAGGGATTATATTGTTGATAAAAACCTCAAAAATCCAAGGTGAAACATTTTTTAAACATTTAATTCCATTTACCTCAAAGGTTACTCACTTTTACCCTTATGGTTTTTCACCACTGTAACTAGTTTTTTAAAAATTTTAATATTCATTATTCTTGAAAATTGTGTTTAACTTATTATATAAGGTTAATTATAATTATTAAAAATATATATTCCATTTTAAAAATTTTAAATCACATAATAGGAATAAATAAATTAAAAATTAAACCCAAAAAATACATCGAAAGAAGGTTCTTTAAGAAATGCATTTTTTGAGAAATTGAAGCTCGTATATTAACTATATGACTAGAAATCATAATTATACGAATTTGTTTTCATAAAAACTGATTTATAATACATTTATTTCATTTAAATATTTCTTTACTAGGGTATATTTTAATTAATTAAAATGGATAAACTTTATTCACTTAAAAATACTTTGCAGAAAAATATGTTTTCAATCATAAAGATAAACTAATACCAAAATCATGAAACTTGATGTTATAAAATAAATTAATTAGATTATTATAAAAAAAACATTTTCATTGTTCAATTTAATACTTAATACAAAATATAATGTAACTTTTAAATTATTAGTTTCAATGAAATGATATGATAGTATTTTAAAGATAGGTAATATTTAATGCTCACTAAAAAGTTAACCCTTCATGAAAGATTAAAAAAATCCACGTAAAGTTAATTTTAATGTGTTGATTTCTAAAATGAAATTAATTTTATCAAATATATTTTATTATATATCTAAAAATTAATTATAATATTTTCTTACAATGATCATTTTTTAAGAAAACTTATAATTTGAAAAATAAAATGTCATAATTAAAAACTGAGTTCTTGTTTCATAAGAATTGATACTTTTATGTTGAGTAGGATACATATATAGATATTTAATAGAGAATTTAATTCTATTAATATCCACCAATTTAAGTTGTAGTTTAGAATGGTCATTTTAAAATAATAATTTTTCGTTTAGGCTCGGAGTTTTATGTCATACATGATATCGAACATAGTTTTATTTTTTTTAATCTTAGGCTGATACAGCCAAACCCCTAAGAACTCTAATGAGAATGAAATTTATACCACCCATGGAGTAAAACTATCATTCTATACTCAACCATTTTATCATTTTCCCTATTTGAGACCCCATTTTTAATGAAAAATATAATTCCTATAAACACACATACTTGGGAAAAAATAATATATATTTTTAATATATTATTATCGAGACCCCTGACACCCATAAATTTTTTCTAGCTTAGTTTGGGGTTAAAAACCACACACATTAATAAATATAACCATTAGACAATTTTTTTAGGTTTTCTACCTGGTAAAGTAACTATTTATTACTAGGTACTTTGAAACACATAATTGAGTAATGCCTTGTTCAAGAAAAACCTAGTGTTATGAACTAGAATTTTTTAGGAGACGTTGTGATAAGAAGATACTGGTTATGATCTTTATGAAATAAAAATGTTCATAATGTTTTTTTTCTAAAATAAACCACTTTACATGGTTTGTATTTCCTAAAAAGGTGATTGGGTGGAGTTTATCTACTTGAGTCTATTGGAATCACATTAACTGTCTAAGAATATCTACCTTATTTTTGTTGTTGAATATTTATCTAGGTCTACTTATAAGTTCTATCGTCTATAATGTTTAGTCAAGAAAACTAGGTGATGATATTCTGATTTTAATGTTCCAAATGTCATGATCAATAAAGGATATCATGATAAAATATTATGTAGATATAGAATATTTTGGTTCAATGTTTTTGAATAAGTATTATTACAATGGTATGATGTTTCACCAGTCATAATTTTATGAGGTATATTAAAAAGAGGTAGTTTTAAGAGGTTTAAAATTAAGGAATATGAAAATTTTCATCAATCTGATTCTGTTGTATGAAGAAAATTTATGAAGAGGATTGGACTGAAATTAGTTTTCAACTTTATTAGATGAGATTTTATATGATCATCAGATGAAAGTATATTTTATTATCTATGAATTATATATGATGGAATTTTAAAAATACATAAATTTAATGTAAATATGATGGGGATTGATAAGAAAAAAATTAAATATTTGAATTCATTGCATAAATAGTTTCATATGAAGTCATTGGATAGAGTTTTCCCAATTAAGGCAATGGTTAATGGATTCTGATACAAGACATTGGATTGAATGAGGGTATGGTTAATAAACCTATCAGATTTTTTATGAATATATAAAACAACATTGTTTGTAGTTTCATCAGTCAGAAGACTATTATAATGATGTACTAGATGGTATGTTTGAATAACATTATGAATTTTTTTAAAGATATTCTCAATGTGATGATATTGAGTTGGTCATTTGATTTTAACAAAACCATAGAGCAAGATCATGATTCTTACAGAGTATTATGGTAGGTTTTATGAAGATTTTTGATGGAAAGTCTTAAGGAATGATCCAATATTTTAGGATAATTGATTTCTATCAATATAAGATGTTTTTGAGAGGGATTCTCAAGGTTTTTGAGTGGGAAGTTTGATTTCTAGTTCATGCCTCTATCTAAAATCTCTAAGGATATTTACCTATATAAAGGGGTTGGTTCATAATGAAATTTGGTGTGTAACTTTTTAAAGTGGGGTCAAGTACCGTAGAAGTGGAAATATGATCATAAAAATAATTTTAAGATGCATTTTTTAGAAGATACCATATCAAGGTTTCTAATAGTTGGTATTAGATGAACCGTGTGAATAGGTTATCAGTCAACGTGGTTGAAGAAGAATTGGAAAAAGAGTGAGTATAGGTTATTAGATTAAAAACATGTAAAGTGGTATTAGTATATAGAAGTAACTTAATGTAATCCTCTAATAAAATATTATAGTTGAACTTACCAAATGAACTGCTATAAGACTAAATAATTTTATTGCACACTACTTTACAAGAAAGCGAATAGTAAGAATAAGTACTTTAAAGATTTGAAAGTTTGAGCAATGTTCAATAAAAAAATTTACAATGTATTAAATCCTATTGGTGGTGGTTCTTAAATTTGTTACAACACATTGTTATATCATTTATCTATACAAGTATCACATGCAATTTCAATAGTCTATAGTTCTTTAAAATTGAAAGTATAATCCCTACTTATTGTAACCACCAAAAGGATCATTTTATAGTTTTTTGTGTGGTCTTTCATTACCTCTAACCCATTACAAGGACTAGATACTATTATACAGTATTGAACCATGTAAATTCTTATATTAATGTGGGTTTACTTATTTCCTTGCATTAATAAGAGTTATTTCTCACTAACCAGTGGTAAAGACTATTTCTTAAGTAAAGAAAACATAAAAAAATCATTGATTCATCATATCTATCTTAGTCATCATATAAATCCTGATTTCCCATTTCAGTTGGTATCAAAGTAATGGTTTTCTTTACTAACTCTTTTCATAATTTTCATGAAATGAGAAGCTACTTTTGATGTTCATGGCTCAAAAATAGTAAGGGGATTCCTGTCTTCAAGAGGAATAAATTTCATATCTTGAAGGATATAATATTACCTTATCTTTTTTACATTGGATATGAGTTTATTAATACTACTACATATTGCCTCCCTCCTCATACTGATGGTGTTACTTTAATAGTATCTGATAAAAATATAACAGAGAATCACAGTCGAGCAAAAAATGATATAATTTCCCCACTCTCTAAAAGTGAGTTTCTCAGAGTTAAATGTAACTGTAATGGATAAAGGAATTTGGGACAAGATAAAGAACATATAGTAAGTAAATATGAAAGTAAAGAAAGATAGTTTAAAAATATAGATATTAAAGTATGAATATTTTAATATGGGCAAGGATGAATCTATTAGTGATTTTTTACAAGGTTTCTGACATTATAATAAATATAATTTGTATTGGTGAGAAGATGTAATATTAAAATATTATTAAAAAGATATTAATAATTCATCTAAATAATTTTTCCATTAAGTTATCATCTTTAAAATATAGATATCCTAAAACTTTATCTATGGATGATATGTATAGAATTATTAAAATATACAAAAGTAGAATAGAAAAGGAAATCATGAACAAGGATAAATATGATTGATAAATATTTTCTAATGATTCCATGGAATAAAAATCTAAGAAATTTATGGTTGAAAAAGAAGTTAGTTATTCCAATAATAAATAATTAGTTAGTAAAAAAATGAATTTATGTCCTTGTTTTTTTAATGAGTGAAAATAAGTATAGGGAAGTATAGGTGAAAGTTATAGCTAAATTTATTATGATATAGACTTATTGGATATTTTTCTACATAATTTCCAAGACATGGGGAAGATTTATAAAGTGATTAATTCGATAGAAATTCAAGGATATCTCTGAATAAGAAGGAATACAAAACCATGTCCCTTTCTAAGGGAAAGAATAAAAAGTTCTCTAAATATAAAAGGAGAAACGTTTTGACAAAATGTGAGGATTTTGATGATAGTTGAGTGAAATCCAATAACTATTGTGATGATACAGCTAAAAAATTGATTATTAAAAAATTTAATAACAAGATTTTTACTAATGATGAAATAAGTATCTATAAAGAATAATAAGAAGAGACTCAGATGGATTTTACTCTAAAAAGATAGTGAAAAAATGTCTTTCAAATATTTTTATATGTGAAATGGAAAATAATAATTACAATAAAGGGGATATTTCAAAAAACCATCAATATTATTTTCTTGAAGAAAAATTCATTTTACCAAAAGTAATTAATAATATAAAGGTGTTACTTGATGAAGGTAAAAATATCAATATCAAGCTTGAAGAGAAGAAACATATAAAGGATAAATAATTAGTTCTTGTTTAATAAAAACTTGAAAAATCATATAGAGGAATTATAAATTTATAAAACATGTTTAAAAAAGTTTGTGAAAGTCATAATAAGAATAAAACATAGAATGATCAACCAAAAATATCCTTAAAATTTAACAATAAGGCTGAATATTCTCAGAAGAAGAAGAATGTTAAGAAGACCATGTATGCATCCAAAACAATCAGAGTCAAAAATCATATAGTTTAAAAGTCTAAAACATTGGTTTATATATTTTTAGATTCTGTTAAGGCTAAGATAAAATCTAAGTTGAACAAATAAACTTCAAGAGTGTACCAAAACATTGTTACAAAAAAAATTCCAAAGTGGATGGTAAGAAATATTATGAAATGAAGTTATAAAATTTTGGAAAACATGTAAGTTATAGAGGAAAATATGAATTCTAAGAATAATATTGTTACTATGGAGGATTTGTGTATATGGAAAACATGTGTTGGTTCAATAAAAAAATGATAATAAATCCTCAAGTAATTGGAGATATAGTTTGAGGGGGATTTAACCCACTCAATAAAGTATACCTAAGAGATATAGTTTTAAAAATAAAAATAGATTTCAACCTATGAAATCTATTTTCGAAAGATGTGACCAGCTTGGTAACCCTTCTAGGGTATGTCTATTTGTATTACCATCTCAAAAAAATTTATATGAAAAATATCAAAATATGAATTTTAAGGATGAAAAATGAAAGGATGAGGACTTAGTTTTGTTGAAACGTCTATCAAGTCATCAAAAAGTGAATGAACCTGGATAATATAAAGTGTGTGTTATTTATATATGACATGATATTTTATGTTTTTTTTTGAATTTAAAATAATATAAATATGGTAAAGAGAAAATTATAAATGATAATTCTATCAAAATCAAAGTCATTGGATCTTTAATCAATGGAAGTTAAAGATTAAAATCCACAATCTCTTTGCTTTATGATGGGAAAAACAAAATTTGTTAGGTGTTTCATTAATTTTTGATGAAGCGAAAAAAATTATAATGATATCGTTTTCTTGTTAAAATTTTATGATGGGAAAGTTTTTATAAGATCGAAAATAACAATGGAATTTTTTTAAATTAGGAGATATATAGGGTTCATGTTATGTAATCATGATGAAAGAAAATCAGTTATGGTATAACATGTTGGGAAATATTTTTTATAGGAATATGAGTATGATAAAAAAGAGAGAAATTATTTTTGATATTCCAAACATGATATGAATAATGGATTGGGTATTCTCAATATGTCATAAAGGGAAGATTATAAACTCAGTACATGAGAAAGTTGTAATAAATTTAACTCAACCCTTAGAAATTATACAGTGTGATATATGTTGTCCCATGAGGAAGAAACTGAAAAATGGGGATAATGAAATTATTTAATTTATTTATAATTTTACTAAAAATACAGGTATTATGATTTTGAAATGATAGTCATAGGCCCTAAAGATATTTAATAGTGTTTGGAGAAGTTTTAAAAGGAAAAGTGGTAATTTTGTTAAGAATATAAAAACTAAAAACAGAAATAGGTATATGAAAAGGAAGTTTATATATTACCATGAAAGCATGAAATTTGGTAAAACTTTTGTGTATCATACAAACCATTATAGAAAAATGTCTCTAAAAGAAGAAATAGAATTTTGGTTGAGATGGAATGGAAAATGTTGATCAAGCATGATACATATTAATAATTATGGAGGAAAGATATCAAAGTATCAATTGATATTTAGAATTGATGTTTCTATATTTCTAACTCTGATATGATTTCTTATGATATGTATTATAATGAATCCCAATGTTTGAAATATCTAAGGGTGTTTGGTAGCCCTTGAATTATGAAATTCAAGGGTGAAAATCTTGGGAAGTTTTATTTTAGAGGTATTGATAGAATCCTTATAGGATTCCCACATAATGGTAAATGATACATGTTTTATAATAAAGAAACATTAAATATAATTTACTCTGTAGATATGAATATTTTTGAACAACCTAATAAGAACATTTCATAGATAATTGTAGATATATAAGAAATAGATGATAATGTGGTTGTAGTTAAACAACCTAAAAAATTAGTAATGTTAAAACTATATGAGATGATCATTATAACTCAGTTATCTCAAGTTATGAAGAAAAATTATGTTCATCTCATAAAATCATGAGGAAACAAATGTAGGTCCAAAATATAACTGGGGATCGAGGAAAATAGCTTAAAACCCGAAAAACATCAAGGTCAGTTACACATACTTCCTTGTATTCATAGGTTGATACAAGAGATGTTGAAGAATATATATAGCATAAAGAGTGGTTAGATACCATGAATGAAGAGTTATATCATATTTTAATGAATGATACATAGGAAATTATAAACAAACTAAACAATTATAATTTGATTTATATAAAGTGTGTGTTCCTAAAAATTTTAAATGAAAAAGGTGAAGTGATAAGAAATAAGGAAAAATTATTTTTCAATGATTACTCAATAATTGAATTCATTAACTTGGATGAGACCATTAATCATATAGTAAATATAGAAACTATCATACTATTTATTTCTATCACTACACAATGGAGATATAGGATTTTCAAGATGGATAACTAGTTAACATTTATTAATTTAGATCACAAATGAAGAAGTTTATATCAAAAAATTATGTGGATTCATGATTGGGAATCATGAAAGATATTAATGAAAGTTGGAGAAGGATTTTAATTGGTTAAAGAAAGATCTGATATCTTTATATTATTAATTAGATACTTGTTGAAGGAAGATTAATTTTAAGAAAGTAAGATAAGATAAAAACCACTGTATAAAATAAAATCAGGTGGTTCCCCTAATTATCATTATTTATGTTGATGATATTATATTTATAGGGAATGATAAAGAAATGTGTGAAATGTTTTTTGAGGAGATGAAGAAGTTATTTTAATATTTTGTTCTAGGAGAAATAGAACACATTATTGGATTACAAATCTATGAAAATATGAAGTACATTTTTCTATCTCAGGAGAAGTATAAAAATGAACTTCTAAGAAAATTTAGAATGGATGATTAGAACTTGTTTTCCACACCCTTTTAAATTGGAACAAATTTCATAAAGTATGGTCAAGGAAAGGATATTGATCCAAAATAATTTAGAAAATTTCTTAGAATTTTATTATATCTAATGGTTTCAAGTCCAAATATAGTGTATGTTATTAAACTTTGTGACTTGTATCAATGTACACCAAAGGAATCTCATTTCATTGATGGAATATTAATTCTCATATATATTAAAGGTATAATTTATTTTGAGTTGAAATATGGGAATATAAGAAATATTGATCAATTTGGCCATATATGTTTATATTCGGTAGTAAGTGTAAATGATAAAAGACCATATCTTATGGAGTGTTCTTTTTATAAGATAGATGTGTTATCTAGAATTTTTAGAAACAATGTTTAGTAACTCTTAGCTTGGAAAAATTTGATTATGTATCTACTACTCAAGATTTTACACAATTTATATAGATGAAGACTCGATTGGATGCTTTTTTGGTTAATGTGAAGATCCCCCTTCTCTTGAGTTGTGATAATAAATGTGCTACAAATCTCACAATGAATCTAGTGCAACAATATCGTCCAAAGAACATTGACATTAAATATCACTTTATAAAATATAATATAGAAAATAATGAATTCAATATGTATTTTATTCCTACAATAGATCAAGTTACTGATATGTTCACTAAACCATAACTGAAGGAAACATTTCATAAGTTGAGTTCAATAATAGATTTTCAACCTCCCTCACTTCATACATAAGTATGTAATTCTCATACCATTTCTATATTGTATTTAGATAGTATTGTCAAATGGGGATAAAAATGGAAAAACCTAAATCTATCCATTGGTATGTGCTTATCCTTTTAATGAAGAGCGTATATTTATGTGGATTTATTAAAAGGGGTAACTTGTGACTTCAAAATATGTGAACTGTTATAACAATTTGTTGGAGTGGATTTAGAAATGTTTTCTTTTAGGTAACTAAGTTATTTTTGAAAAGTTTATAAGGATTATATTTGAATATGTTAAGTTTTAGAAAATTGTTTTATTGAGTGTAAGAAATGTTTCTCGAATCACTAATTATAGAAAACATGGTATTTTTGTTCAATTATTTTTGTCTCCTACCCTGAGTTCTCTCACATAGGCTTATAATATTTTGATTAGTAATTCATTACTTGAGTTACATAGTGTTAGTGATTTATTTCCCTTGGTTGAAAATAAAATCCAAGGGGGGGGGGATTTTTGGGACAAAGATGTTTTGAGGTGATACTCTGATAAGAAGATGTTGGTTAGGATTGTTATGAAATAAGGTGGTTGATCAAACTATTATCTTTTTTTCTAAAACATAAACTGATCTACATTGTTGGTATTTTATCCAAAGGTTATCGAGTGGATTTTATCATATTGAGTATATCAAATGGATATTACTAGTTTTAGGAGGTCATCCTAATATTTTCATTGAATGTTTATCAAATTCTTCTTACAAGTTCCATAAAAAAAATGTTCTTAGAAGAAATAGATGTGATTATTTAATGGATTTAATATAAATCATGAGTACTAAAAGATCTCATTGTATAATATTATGTTCAAAGGGGATGCTTTGGTTTGAGTAATTTGAATATTTTTTGTTGAGGAAGTATGAAGTTTCAACATACATACTTCTATAAATATTTCAAATCATAAGAAGTTTGAAGAGGTTTCAAATTGAGTACTTTAAGAAATGTCCTCAGTCTAATTTTATTAGATGAGCCAATGTGTTTAAGAGGATTGAATAGAGAATAGGTTTCAATTTCATCAGATGATATTTTACATGACCATCATATGAGATAATGTTTTTTTTGTGTATGGATTCTATTAGATGTACCTGTATAAATTTATGAATTTTTTGTAAAGATGTTACATATAGATCATATGTAAGTAACTATTTTAAGTTGTCCGACGAAACGTTTTGTACGAAGTAATTGGATGGAGGTTTCTCAATAAATAAAAAAAATCAAAGGATTCTTATGAAATATATCATATGGGAGAATGTTCTAGTAATTTGACATTTGAGATGTTCCTACAAAGTTTTGAAAGAACACGAGTCATAGTTTCATCAGCAAAAATAATGTTATAAATGTATACTATATGGAAGGCTCTATGATCTTTATGAATCCTCTATAATGATATTTTAAAGGTGATAATGTTGATATGGCTATTAAATATTCCAATAATCATAGTGTAAGATCATGATACTCATCGATTCTTAAGGAATGTTTGGAGATTATTGTTAGCATTGGGTCTTAAGTAAAGATACTATCATTTGGGAGAATTTAATAGTCTCATGGTAGGATGTTTCATTGTGGGATGCTAAAAGTTTTTTATTAGGAAGTTTGAATTCTAGTTCACAACTCTCCCAAAAATCTCTAAAGAAATTTTCTAAAATCAAGTGGGTTGGTATGCTAAAGAGTTTCACATAAATTTTATTGATATTTGGTGAAGCATTTTCAGAGTGAAAAGTAGATCATATGAATATGGTGAAGATTCATCAGATAGAAGATGATAGAAAATAGTTTTTATCAGTTGGTATTAGAAGAACCATGTGAATAAGTGAATGATCTAAGTGATTAAAGAAGCATCAGACAAACAATGTGCCAAGGTAACCAAATAAATTACATGTCAAAGTGGAATCATTCTATAGAAGGAACCATATTGATTATACTGGATGCAATCATCAAATGTATTATATCGTATGAACTGACTGGACGAAATGATATAGGTCTGAATTAGGTTCTTTATCGCTGCTATGTAAAAAAAGTGAAGAGGGAGAAAAAGTGCTTTAAATAAAGGAAAGTGTGAAGAATTTCCAAGAAACATAGTTAAAACACATCAAATCCTATTAGTGAAGGTTCTTACAATTGTTGAAAAACATTTTTATATCATTTATCTATATTAGGACCACATGAGCTATTGATTGAATATAGTTTTATACAAGTGAAAGGATACTCCCTACCTATTATAACCACCAAAACGATTATTTTCTAGTGGTTTTCTAGTCTTGGACTACTTAAATCCATACAAAGGACTATAAACTATTATTTAGTAGTGAACCTTGTAAATACATGTGCTCTTATGGTTTTTCTTATTTTCTTTTTTTACAGCACATTCATTTATCACTAAATGGAGGAGAAGTTTATTTCTTATATAAGAAAAGATAAAAAAGGGAAATATTAATGATTCACTCCTCCCACTGTTAGTAACCACTCAAATCTAAATTGTCCCTTTCAACTAGATCACTATATCATATACACCTTAAAACATTTTCATCCTCCAAAAGGAAACAAATATGGATCATAAACAGGGAATCATAAAATACAAACCCATGTTGTAAACTACCAATATCATTTAGACATCCATACCTTATGGTGTTTTGATCCCTAAAAAAACTTTATAATCAAACACCCAAGTAGGTAAAATCTATTGAGATGTGAAGACAGTTTTAGTTCACCATATTTAGTTCACTAGTTTTTCATTCAGCACAAGTTAGATTAAATCAATGTGAAGATAGTGGTTTAAGAACCTCTATTGGTTAAAGAATAACAATTAAAAGAACATTTAATCTTATGAAACTATGGTAGATATAATTTTAGAAAATAGAATTCTCTAGATAGAGTATTTGGAAGGATTAATTAGGGAATGTGGTCAAGGTCAAAATTCTACTAGATATCAATAATTAATTTTCAAAATTGAGGTGTTTCCATGAAAGTTGGATGTTAGTGTAACTGGTATAATTGGCTAGGTATTCCTATAAAAGTATTTGGGACCTCATGAAATGTTTACTTTTAAAGTGAGTAGGGAAACTTGGAGGCCAATAGTGGTTTGGAATATTTTAAATGATTCTCATCTAATAATGTAATTATAGAGTGTTAATCCAATATAGTAAATCCTTACTAACAGGTTTCCAAATTAAATATAATTATTTTACATCCATAAATTGTAAAATCAATTGTGATTCTCTTCTGAACATTGGACTCATTATCTAAATAAAAAAAATACCTTGAGCTATTTTCATTTTTCATTGGTTTTAATTCAATATTTATATATGTGAGTCTCTTCTTGAATTTTTATGGGGGTTGAAATTTATTCGTGTTTTGGGTGTGATGAATTTAGAGTTCTAGTAAAATTAACTAAGGGAATTTATATAGTTTTTATATCTAGTAAGTTAAAATTATAGTGTGAGGGCTTTTTATATAATGGGGATCTTATTTCTAGTGATCGTATAAATGAAAACATCCCAAAACGTGATATCATAACTTATGGTGTAGTTCTCTCTCAACACAGATAGATGTATCTCAAATTTTGATCGCAATTTTCATGATGTAATTTCACTTTTCATTGGATTTTATTATTAATAAAAGTTATAGTGTTAGAAGAAGGGAAGGTACAGGTTGATAAGTTTGATGGAAATTTTTTTGGCTTCTGGATAATGTAGATGAAGAATCATCTAATTCAAAAGGACTTTGATATTCCACTAACTAGTGTGTTTCTAGATAAAATGAAAATGGATGAATGGGAATAGATGGAAATGAAGAAACATGGGTTTGTTAGGTTGTATTTGGAAGGTATTTTCTCTGTTAATATTTTTGAAGTGAAGACAGTGATGGAGTCTATGAAATCCTAGGTGTATATGAATAAACAAAAAAAACACTTAATAAAGAATTTATGATGTAGATGTTTTCCATCATGAGGTTATCAGATGTAAAATTAATGGAATATCACATGAATGATTACAACATGATCTGAGGGAAGCTCAAATAAGTGAAGGTGAAATTTAAGGATGATTTATGGTTATTATTTACACTTTCTTCATTACTAGAGAATAAGGATGTGATGGTGAGTATAGTTACGAATCCTTAAAAAAGATAGACTTAATATTTTTGGATTTACAAAATATGATTCTCTATGAAGAACCTCAATAGCTAGAAATCTAATAACCATCTATTAGTGAAATTAAAACTAGTGGATGAGGTTGTTAACCCCATATAATATATTCAATGAAACATCAATAACATAAATATTTATAAATAATATAGAAAAAGTTATTTAGTATTGGTCCTATATGACGGAGTTGTGGGAAGAAAGGACATATTAAAAATCATTGAAAAAGTAACAAGGAAAACATTGGAAGGTAACCTATTTATAAGAGTTCAAGATCCATGAGTATGATGGAAAGTGGAAAAAACCTATTTCTTAGTTTTAATGTTATAATATAATCAAGGGTGGTTGATTATGGACTATATTTCCATTTAAATAATGAATAAGGATTCATGGTGGACTATTGATCTATAATATCTAGAAAAGTTCATCAAGTAAAGGATGAAGCCCTGGATTTCTTCAGAAAGGGTGATGTAAGTATCTAGATGAAGAATGTTTGGTTCCTGGGAATCAAAGGAGTAAGGAATATGATAATACTATGAAAGTGCCTCATTTCCAAAGGTCATATTGATAACAAGGGTTATGGTATAACATTTTCAAGTGGAGTTTGGAATGTTACTTGATAATCCATGGTGGTTGTGAGAGGATTAAAAGATGGGGCCTTGTATGTGATAATAAGCACAAATGTAATTCAAATCTGTAGAATCAAATTTTTGAAAGATATATATGTTTTGTACTTTAGTATTAATAATCTATATGAGAATAATATCAAAGTAAAAACTGTTATGGTATATGGAATATTGATCACACAAACATTATATTTTTTAAGGTTATATGTTAGGGAAATAGATAAGGGTGTACTTAAATTTAGATATATGGGATCCCAAATCTCATTAGTTGTAATTGGTTCACTCAAACGTTTTTGGTAATTACCATGTCTCATTCCATGGTGGTTCTCTTTCATTTGTTACATTTAATGGTGATGCTACTCAGAAAGTTTGGTTTTAACTTTTGATTCAGAAGACTAATGTTTTTTATGTATTCATTCAATTTAAATTCATGATGGAATGGTAAAATTGTTAGAATTTGAAATGTATGAATTCTAATAAGGTTATAGAATACATTGGGTACTACATCAAAAAACTACACTAGAATAAGTGGATAAGTTATGTGAAGATAGTAGATCTAATAACATGGGAATATATATTGACTAAAATAATGAATCCAACGTTAACTGAGAACACTCAAAGTGTATTCCTACACTCTATAATATCTTGGGTAATTTGGATAGAGGTAGTCAACATATAAACATACCTTGTTAATAGGAGTTTATTATAAATGGTTGTGTAGGAACATATAATAGAGATATATTTAGGTAAAACTCTAGATGTTATCTATATTAATGTCTTAAAAATCATGGAATATGATTATATCGACACTATGTATTGATAAAATATCTAGGAAAAAACAAAAGTGAATATTCTCATTGGGTATGAAGATAAATATTTTGGATTTTGAATAAGGGACAATATAAAGAGACAAATCATGTGAATGTGAGATATTCTATTCAATGAGAGGGTTCTTTGGGAAGACTAGAATTTGGAAGATAAATAATTTTATGAAAATGAATAAACTATCAAATTCTAAATATATCAATGTAAACATACTTGAAGGGGTATGTTTTGGAGAACTTTGTTTAATGTTCATGTAGAGACCCGAAGCCTGACTTACATGGACATTACATTACATTTGCGGAATACTTAGTACATAACAAAAACACACACACAAGGATCGTAATAGTTTAGTGTCTTTGGGAACTCAGAATATAATCTTCTAATCCTGGTGAAAGATCTTCAACATCTCCCATAAATATCTTCCCTTTTTTTTATACCTAAAACCTTTCTTTATATCCTGGGGAAAAGAAAACATAAGAGGGTGAGCTCAAATGCTCAGTAAGGGTAAAAAAAAGAAATATCAATCACATCGTATACACAAGCACATAACTTTTGGAAATCTTAACCTGCAAAAGAGATCATAATTTCATTACATGGGATAAATCATGGCAGTGAAATGTAATCACAATAATCATAACTTAAAACATGAAACTTTGTGGCATACACACATAATCATAGAGAATCATTTCTTTTTAGTCAAGACTCATTGCCAAGACTATCTTTGTGGACAAAGTCCCTTTCTGAACTGAGTCACCCTCGTTTCAGTCCTGTTTCACTGAACCGGTATAACCTACCATTCCAGCCATTTCTATCTCATGAGATATAAAATCTTTACCCAATGAATTGGAGGGAGATATAGGTCCCACCCATCTCTTAATGATACCATTCATATGTGTGCCACATAATCATAAACCATATATCATAGCATAACCCATGTAATAAAAATGGGAATATTAAACATCATGACATCATAAAACAATTCATATAAGATAAAGGATTTCATAAAAATATTTCAATCAGAACATAATAAAATCCATGTAATAATAGGGATAGAAACAGAACCCTTTATTATCTTAGATGGAAAATAATTTTGATAAAACACTTGAACTCCATTCTTGAGGAAAATATCCTTTCTACTTCAAAAACATTTTCCTTTCTTAACATGTCTTAGAATTTTAAACTAAAAGAAGTTGATTAAAAATAAACTTGAAAACATGTAAAGGAAGCTTCTTGGAAATAATGTTTTAAAAATACATTCATGCCGTATAAGTTAAAAAAAAAATTCTTCGTACTTTTGTCGGAAAAGTCAAAAAGTACCTCGTACGAAAAACGACAAAAGATTCCTTTCATATTCTTTACTAAAAACTCACCGAAGGGTAAAATTGGATTTAAACTATTTTAAGTGGATGGAAATAATATTAAATATTGAGGAAACATGGATGTGGATGATAAAATACACCCCAGTAAATTTCAAAGTATAAACAATCTCGGATAAAAATGAGATTGTGATATTTTCCTTACCTTAGGTCCGACTTACTTTGTAAGTGCCCGAACCCCCTGTATAATGATTTAAATCATGTTATTGACTTATTCCAGAATCATATTCATTGTTATTATATCATATATGGTCCACTTATGACTTTATATTACCCGTTCTTTTGTAAATTCATGTTAAAGTAGTGTTTTGGGTAAAATCGTCTCATTTGTCGTTCGTGTTTTTAACATGTAATTATTCATATGATTACTTAGATCACGATTACTTAATTCCAGAATATAAAACATGATTTATATATATATATATTCAGAACATACATATATAATAAATCAGTAAATGGATAGAAATACACCGTTCATGGAGACGGTAGTCCGTACGTACGCATAAACGCTGTTTTCGTTTCCTTATTGAACTGAATGGAATTAAGTAGATGACATACATATAAATATAAATAATTACAGTATCATTATTAGGTCATATATTTCATTAGTACTTATTATATATACTTTATAATCATTCATGAATGGTTAATCATTGATAATGAATCTCATCGCGTCGTGGAGACGGTAGTCCGTACGTACGCATGAGCGATGATATCGTTCCCATGGTCGTGGAATTGTGTTGAAGTGTATGTATACTATTTCAGTATCAATATCACTTTATAATAATTATATATAGTTACTCATTACACCATTATACCCATCCAATTAAGGTGGTGGCGGAAAATAGATTACACCACGGCGTGGAGACAGTATTCCGTACGTACGCACGCGTGGTGATTTCCTTTTTCCGTAGGATGGATAAAAGTTTAATTAGATTTGTTCCATATTTATAATAACATATCAGTATATAATAAATACTGATGTTATTACTTTATCATGAAACAACTAAAGAAGAAGAAGTTGAAGAAGAAAGAAATTGAAAAAGATCGGTAATGGATATTACCTCTTTTTGACGCGCCTTTTCTTAGCCTCCACTTAAAGAACTAAGTATGGTCTTTGAAGAAGACCAGGACCTCTAGGATGATACTAGGGAAGTGGAGAAGAGATTTTGTTAGGGGTTGGCCGAGCTTGAATGCTCAAATTGGTGTGAGGAGGAGAGGGAGGAGGTGCCCTTTTATAAGGGAGGAGAGGGACACCTTTGGAATAACTAAAAATATTATTTTATTATAAAGTCAAGTTCGGTTTTAAATAGATCCAAATTGATTTATTTCAAGGATAAGGTGGGGATGGGTCTAAAGCCTCTCATCCAATATAATTTAGACAAGTTTAGGTTCCTATTTTAACCTTATCATTTAGATTTAACATTAAGTTAAATAATTTTACTTTTACCGTGTCTTCTTGTGTTCTTACACTATAAGGTTAATAAACTTACTATAAGAAGCCAAACGAACCCCAAAGTGTTTATTATTAATATATATAACCTTATCTAAGTCATTTGGCCGAACCTTATATTTTTAGGAATAAAATAACAATTAATAATATAATATTTGTTTTAAACACTATTTTATGTCAATTTTGACACTATTTAGTAATTGATTTTTGTGAAAATCATAACAGAATGATAAGTTAGAACAAAGTTAATTAAATCAATACTAACATGTAATATTAATCTAGAAAATTAGTGGAATTTATAAAAAGTCTCAACTTATACTTATTTAGGCATTTATAATATCGATTATTCTAATTTTTCACTATTATGGTAATTACTGCATCATCATTGTGTCATAACTAAATTGAATTATTTAAAGTTTAAAAATTACAAATAAAATACCATTATGTAGGAAATCTTTTTAGCTTTCTAATAAATATTTATAGTCGAATTTATCTTATGTATAACCCCATATTAAAAATGTTTTACTTATTAAACTTTGATTTTCACTATTTTAACCCTTCTTTAAATAAATTAAAAATAAATGTCCTAATCTAATCCAAGTGGGCCTAAGTGGTCATATTTTATTCCTAAAATTGTTTTTGGTCGAATTAAATTTGTCCAATAGAATTAGGACATGTGTTAGGGTAATAATAATATCAGTTTTACCCTAAATTACCCTATTTACTTTTAACCGTGGTAAATAAAAGTAAAAAGTTACTATTCACCAAAAATTATTTTCATCTCATTGAACCACATTTTACTTACTAACATCAACCGTGTCTCTCGGATTTTTGAAATTCCATTCACAGAAGCGGTAAAATTAAGTTTTATGAAAAATTCAGTTTTTTAACTACCACTTAGTAGTTTCACTATTCATCAAAAATTGATGTTTTTCAGAACAATGCCAAAATTTCATCCTAAACTATATTTCATATTCAAAATTCAAAAATGAAGTCTATTTTAGCAAATTCATAACATATAAGTTGAATTAATTAATTTTATAATTAAATCCCGCTGTTAAAACAAATAGCGTGTTTTTAAGAAACAATATCTATCAAAAGATTGACACTTGTTTATGTCTGGTTTAAATGTGAAATTACATCCAATGACCAACATTGTATTAAATTGTATAAATATATTCTAAATATACTTTAAAACCACTCAAATTAATAATTTATCACTATTAATTATTTAGATTGAAAAAGTTGTTTTTAACTAAAATTTAGTAATTTTCACTATTCATCAAAATATTAAAGTTATCCGAAAATTACCAAAATTTCACCCTAAGCTAATTTCGATATTCCGAATCCCAAAATGAAGTCCATTTTGAAAAATAAGATTTACAGAATTTCAAAAAGTGGTTATTACTATTCATAACGGCTAGTTTTAATAATATTTTAATAGCATATCATTGTTTAGTGAAACTCGGTATTGCGTATTACACACGCTATCGAGGAAGGTCGTGATTGCGTGTAATACAAGGAAAGTCAATGATGTGTGTTGAGCAAGCTCCTTGTGGTGTAGCGTACAACACAAAACATTAATAAAATTAAAAAGAATATTTTTCATAAAATCTCGGGCTGTTACATTCTACCCCCCTTAAAATGAATTTCGCCCTCGAAATTCGTCGGGGTTATAAATGGTTTACTACTCAAAAGTTTATTTAATAGAAACCCACATCATAAAAAGGAATACCAAAACTTGGCTTTAAAAACTAAATTACGAAATGTAACGATTACCCAAATAAACTAATCACTGGGTTTCCACATAGGTGAAAATATGGATATGGAAGAGAAATCAAACCATCATGTTCTGATGAAGAGTGGTAGAGAACATGGCTATGGAAAAGCCAGCAATCACAAAGCCATAAATTTGTGACGATCTAAGGTACCATCTGATTCATCAAATATAAGATCACTAGGACAATATTTTTGGTTTTCAAGATCGTTTCCCTAAAGTTGAAGAATTTGAATTAGAATAAATACTTACTTTATTTTGGTACAATATCACTGTTGTTCGTGCCTTGAACAATTTCCACTTCATCTCTTAAATAAATGAAGTTGAATTTGTTATTCGTGAAGTGTTAGCAGATCATGTGATAGAATGACGGGTCATTCCATCTATCTCAAACAAAAGGTTAGCAAAAATTATATACATAAGTCGATCTATAGTGAGATTAATCATATATAGTTCCTAAAATGGACTTATACTTCATATATCATACTGCTTAATATAATAAAACTAGTTTCTACTAAACAGGGACTTCCTGTAGACCAGTGGTAGGCGATAAAGGCCAGTCACACTTCGGTTGTGGGTTCGATTCCCACAGCCTTGTCCGACGCGATGGGCTATCGCCCATTCTGCAGGTTGTCCTTTTTCTAAAACAATATTACTATAACATCCCATCAATAATATCGAAAAAACTTCTATCCTTAAACAATACAAACTTATGTCCAACATAATCCATTCTAGTCTTTAGGAATATCCATAATACTGCAGTCCATTGTCATAATATAGTGAAAATGATTACCAGAGATTTAATACCATCTTTGATCCCCATATATCATAAGATATGTCTTGTTGGTCGCATTCCAAACATTCAAAGGCCTTAATCTGGTATTCTCTTGAATACCCATTAAACCTTAGTAAAAACATGAATGCAGTTAAAAGATAACACTTTCCACATACCAAAATCCTCAAAATTCTATATACTCAAACCATGATATCACTTAGTCCTTATATCAATCATGAGCTCATGAATACTGTTAAACATTTCATTTTCTCATTTTCCCTTCATTATGCGCATAATATCTCAATCACTTTGAATACCACATTAGACCAATACATAAATATTCCAATACTCCACGATACAACATTATTTTGGAATCCCATTACATAAACACTTAATCATTCCACCACATCGTTGTCATATTCAACATTGCCAATAGTGATCGCATGTGACTTCCCTTTGTCCTTTGCCTTAAGAGGTTGCTCATGTCGATCATCACTAACCCTTGGATTAGGGCATTTATTAGAATAATGCCCCATTTCCTTGCACTTGAAGCATTGAAGTGTTGGTGGTGCGTTCTCTGCAGTGTTTGCTTTATTCACATCATTAGAAACCCTTTTCCCATTACTTCGACACTCAGCTGCTCGATGACCTTCTTTTCCACACTTAAAACATTTTCTAGTCCCTTTAAGACAATCTCCACCATGCTTCTTTCCACACTTTGTGCATAAGGAAACATTCATCTTCTTTTCACCATTATTCTGAGATTTCTCCTTGAACTCCATCTTTTGTTTCTTGTCAAAACCATGAGATGAATATGTAACACCAAATTCCATTTCTAACTTGATAGCACAACGCACGATTTCTTCATAGCTACTAAAGTCTCTTATAGCTAATGCCCTTCGAAGACTTGTTTTTAAGCCACTGAAAAATCGATCAACTTTACTTTCAGGTTGGATGATAATGCCAGATGCATACCTTGCAAGTCTTGTAAAATTTGCTTCGTATATACCAACAGATTCATCATCCTTCTGCTTCATCTCAAGAAACTCCTTTTCCATCTTTGTTCGAAGAATACGAGAGAAGTACTTACTAAAAAACAAGTTCTTGAACTCATCCCATTCCATGGACTCAATTTCATCTCTTGGCCTCGTATTCTTGATAAGATTCCACCATTGATAAGCTTCACCTTCCAAACGATATACTGCTAAGATGACTTTATCATGTTCAGAACATTGAAGAAATGAAAATATCTTTTCAGTGGTACTGATCCATTGTTCAGCAATAAGTGGATCGGAAGTCCCACTGAAAGAAGGTGGACGTTGCCTCATGAAGGACTCAATAGAATATTGTTCCCTTCTCTGCTCATTTGGAAGTCCAGAATGATTCATATCTTGTGTAAGTATAGCAATAAGATTTTTCACTCCATCTCCCATAACATTTGTTTGTTCAGGAGGACAATAATTGCATTGTCCATTGCATTGATCAACACGGTTCCTTCGTGTTCCAGCCATCGTCTAAAACCCAAAAAGAATAGTGTGAGAGGCAAAAATCATGCTAGGGAAAACAACATAATAAAGGGGGAGTACTTTCAATATCTAACATCTTAGGTTTAATTCTATGATTGTTAGCGTAATTCTAGTACTATAACCTATACGTAAACTTAACCTTAGGGAGATCCCTAGACATACCTTAGAAATATCTCTAGGGATCTCACTAACGTTTTCGCATCCTAGTTTCCAAAGGTTGACTAAAACTTTCCTCTGATACCAACTGTAGAGACCCGAAGCCTGACTTACATAGACATTACATTACATTTGCGGAATACTAAGTACATAACAAAAACACACACATAAGGATCATAATAGTTTAGTGTCTTTGGAAACTCAGAATATAATCTTCTAATCCTGGTGAAAGATCTTCAACATCTCCCATAAAGATCTTCCCTTTTTTTATACCTAAAACCTTTCTTTATATGCTGGGGAAAAGAAAACATAAGAGGGTGAGCTCAAATGCTCAGTAAGGGTAAAAAAAAGAAATATCAATCACATCGTATACACAAGCACATAACTTTTGGAAATCTTAACCTGCAAAAGAGATCATAATTTCATAACATGGGATAAATCATGGCAGTGAAATGTAATCACAATAATCATAACTTGAAACATGAAACTTTGTGACATACACACATAATCATAGAGAATCATTTCTTGTTAGTCAAGACTCATTTCCAAGACTATCTTAGTGGACAAAGTCCCTTTCTGAACCGAGTCACCCTCGTTTCAGTCCTGTTTCACTGAACCGGTATAACCTACCGTTCCAGCCATGTCTATCTCATGAGATATAAAATCTTTACCCAATGCATTGGAGGGAGATATAGGTCCCACCCATCTCTTAATGATACCATTCTTATGTGTGCCACATAATCATAAACCATATCTCATAGCATAACCCATGTAATAAAAATGGGAATATTAAACATCATGACATCATAAAACAATTCATATAAGATAAAGGATTTCATAAAAATATTTCAATCACAACATAATCAAATCCATGTAATAATAGGGATAGAAACAGAACCCACTATTATCTTAGATGGAAAATAATTTTGATAAAACACTTGAACTCCATTCTTGAGGAAAATATCCTTTCTACTTCAAAAACATTTTCCTTTCTTAACATGTCTTACAAATTTAAACTAAAAGAAGTTGATTAAAAATAAACTTGAAAACATGTAAAGTAATCTTCTTGAAAATATTGTTTTAAAAATCCATTCATGCCGTATAAGTTAAAAAAACATTCTTCGTACTTTTGTCGGAAAAGTCAAAAAGTACCTCGTACGAAAAACGACAAAAGATTCCTTTCATATTCTTTACTAAAAACTCACCGAAGGGTAAAATTGGATTTAAACTATTGTAAGTGGATGGAAATAATATTACATATTGAGGAAACATGGATGTGGATGATAATATACACCCCAGTAAATTTCAAAGTATAAACAATCTCGGATAAAAATGAGATTGTGATATTTTCCTTACCTTAGGTCCGACTTGCTTTGTAAGTGTCCGAACCTCCTGTATAATGATTTAAATCATGTTATTGACTTATTCCAGAATCATATTAATTTCTATTATATCATATATGGTCCACTTATGACTTTATATTACCCGTTCTTTTGTAAATTCATGTTAAAGTAGCGTTTTGGGTAAAATCGTCTCATTTGTCGTTCATGTTTTTAACATGTAATTATTCATATGATTACATAGATCATGATTACTTAATTCCAGAATATAAAACATGATTTATGTATATATATTCAGAACATACATATATAATAAATTAGTAAATGGATAGAAATACACCGTTCATGGAGACGGTAGTCCGTACGTACGCATGAACGATGTTTTCGTTTCCTTATTGAATTGAATGGAATTAAGTAGATGACATACATATAAATATAAATAATTCCAGTATCATTATTAGGTCGTATATTTCATTAGTACTTATTATATATACTTTATAATCATTCATGAATGGTTAATCATTGAAAATGAATCTCATCGCGTCGTGGTGACGGTAGTCCGTACGTACGCATGAGCGATGATATCGTTCCCATGGTCGTGGAATTGTGTTGAAGTGTATGTATACTATTTAAGTATCAATATCACTTTATAATAATCATATATAGTTACTAATTACACCATTATACCCATCCAATTAAGGTGGTGGCGGAAAATAGATTACACCACGGCGTGGAGACGGTATTCCGTACGTACGCACGCGCGGTGATTTCCTTTTTCCGTAGGATGGATAAAAGGTTAATTAGAGTTGTTCCATATTTATAATAACATATCAGTATATAATAAATACTGATGTTATTACTTTATCAGGAAATAACTAAAGAAGAAGAAGTTGAAGAAGAAAGAAATTGAAAAAGATCGGTAATGGATATTACCTCTTTTTGACGCGCCTTTTCTTAGCCTCCACTTAAAGAACTAAGGATGGTCTTTGAAGAAGACCAGGATCTCTAGGATGATACTAGGGAAGTGGAGAAGATATTTTGGTAGGGGTTGGCCGAGCTTGAATGCTCAAATTGGTGTGAGGAGGAGAGGGAGGAGGTGCCCTTTTATAAGAGAGGAGAGGGGCACCTTTGGAATAACTAAAAATATTATTTTATTATAAAGTCAAGTTCGGTTTTAAATAGATCCGAATTGATTTATTTCAAGGCTAAGGTGGGTATGGGTCGAAATCCTCTCATCCAATATAATTTAGACAAGTTTAGGTTCCTATTTTAAACTTATCATTTAGATTTGACATTAAGTTAAATAATTTTACTTTTACCGTGTCTTCTTGTGTTCTTACACTATAAGGTTAATAAACTTACTATAAGAATCCAAAAGAACCCCAAATTGTTTATTATTAATATATATAACCTTATCTAAGTCATTTGTCTGAACCTTAGATTTTTAGGAATAAAATAACAATTAATAATATAATATTTTTTTTAAAAAATATTTTATGTCAATTTTGACACTATTTAGTAATTGATTTTTATGAAAATCATAACAGAATGATAAGTTAGAACAAAGTTAATTAAATCAATACTAACATGTAATAGTAATCTAGAAAATTATTGTAATTCATAAAAAGTCTCAACTTATACTTATTAAGGCATTTATAATATCAATTATTCTAATTTTTCACTATTATGGTAATTACTGCGTCATCATTGTGTCATAAATAAATTGAATTATTTAAAGTCTAAAAATTAAAAATAAAATACCATTATGTAGGAAATATTTTTATATTTCTAATGAATATTTATAGTCGAATTTATATTATGTATAACCCCATATTAAAAATATTTTACTTATTAAACTTTGATTTTAACTATTTTAACCCTTCTTTAAATAAATTAATAATAAATGTCCTAATCTAATCCAAGTGGTCCTAAGTGGTCATATTTTATTCCTAAGATTGTTTTTGGTCGAATTACACTTGTTTAATAGAATTAGGACATGTGTTATGGTAATAATAATATCATTTTTATCCTTAATTACCCTATTTACTTTTAACCGTGGTAAATAAAAGTAAAAAGTTACTATTCACCAAAAATTATTTTCATCTCATTGAACCACATTTTACTTACTGACATCAACCGTGTCTCTCGGAATTTTGAAATTCCATTCACAGAAGCGGTAAAATTAAGTTTTATGAAAAATTCAGTTTTTTAACTACCACTTAGTAGTTTCACTATTCATCAAAAATTGATGTTTTTCAGAACAATGCCAAAATTTCATCCTAAACTATATTTCATATTCCGAATTCAAAAATGAATTCTATTTTACCAAATTCATAACATATAAGTTGCATTAATTAATTTTATAATTAAATCCCGCTGTTAAAACAAATAGCGTGTTTTTAAGAAACAATATCTATCAAAAGATTGACACTAGTTTATGTCTGGTTTAAATGTGAAATTACATCCAATGACCAAAATTGTATTAAATTGTAAAAATATATTCTAAATATACTTTAAAACCACTCAAATTAATAATTTATCACTATTAATTATTTAGATTGAAAAAGTTGTTTTTAACTAAAATTTAGTAATTTTCACTATTCATCAAAATATGAAAGTTATCCGAAAATTACCAAAATTTCACCCTAAGCTAATTTCGATATTCCGAATCCAAAAATGAAGTCCATTTTGAAAAATAAGATTTACAGAATTTCAAAAAGTGGTTATTACTATTCATAATGGCTAGTTTTAATAATATTTTAATATCATATCGTTGTTTAGTGAAACTCGGTATTGTGTATTACACACGCTATCGAGGAAGGTCGTGATTGCGTGTAATACAAGGCAAGTCAAGGATGCGTGTTGAGCAAGCTCCTTGTGGTGTAGCGTACAACACAAAACATTAATAAAATTAAAAAGAATATTTTTCATAAAATCTCGGGCTGTTACAGTTCAGAGGTGAGGCCAGTAGAAAATGTGCTATAATGTTCTAGAACTATTGATTATTAAGTGGTATTATTGTATGTTAGGACCTAGAAGATAGAGTAAAGACTAATGACCTAGGTTGGTTGATTAATTTTAGGAGATCAATTAGATTATGAAATATTCTTTAGTGGTTTGGATTAATATGAACTTTCAAATTTTAAAATATATAGGATAACTTGAATTCCAAAAAGAAGAAATGATTCTTGGTGACTCGAAACAATGGAAGTCAATAATGGAAAATTAAATTTATTCACTAGAAACTAAATATATTTGGGAATTAACTAATTTTTTAGAATGAAAACGATAACTTCAGAATAAATGGGTTTGTCATTTTGAAGGAAGAGGGTGGTGGAAATAATAGATTGAAGGAACAACTATAGGAGAAGTGATTTCTATAAAAAGATAATTTAAATTTCTCTAAGTTACTCTCATCGGTAGTTAAACAGATAACTATCCATACAATATTAAGCTTGGTGGAATCAGAAGGTCGGTACTTGGAATAGATGGATGTAAATATGACCATCCTACATTGAAATTTGGAGGAATAAATTTACATTAATAAATTAGTTTCTTTAATGGGAAAAAAGAACTATAATTTTGTTTTTAATTTAAAGAAGATTATTTAATGGATGAATAAATTTTGGAGACAATGGTATCATAATTTTGATGCATTTAAGTGAAAAGAATGATTTAAAAGTTGAAATGAAAATCATTGTTGTTACCAAAATGTTTGGGATGATGGAATATTCATCATATTACTCTTGTATGTATATGAAATATTTTTCATGGGTTCATAGGTTTCATAGATTAATGATTTGAATTGAATTTGTCTTGTAAGATTTGAGATTAAAAATATCATATAATTCACAAATATTTTTTGGATAATGAGAGGATAATAAATCTAGTAATTTGGTGTAATATGAGAAAGACTAAATATGGAAGATCATTTAGAGGTTTGGGATGAAAAAAATAATCCCTTCTTAAACCATATTTATAAATACTTAAACTTACCCAAGTGGTAAGCATAGACAATGGAATATGAGGCTTTTTATAAGGTGAAAGTTTCATTTTTAGAATTGGTTGAAGGTTTGATATATGTGATGATTTCTACATGGATGAATATTTCTATTATTGTTGGGTTTGAAATGCATTTCATAAATAACCTTGAAAGGGAACATTGAGAGGATATCAAGTAGATTATCTAATACCTGAAAGGATAAAAATAAGTTGATGTATTATTTAGTGAGGAAGATCCATTACATGCATTTGTGGATGCAGACTTCACTAGAAACTAAAATAACCAGAATAGAACTACTAGTTTTATTTTTTACTTATAGATAAATAAATATGTGATAAATTTCATGGATATAGAGGAATGTTACTCTAATTACAATATAATTATAGTATATAGTTTCATTGGAATCTATGAATGAGTTGTTTTGGTTGATGTGATAACTAAATTAGTTCAAAATAAATTATGAATGTGGAGTTTTATTTTGTGAGAATCAAAGTTCAATTCACTTGTCTTAGAGTCTATTGATCCATGTGCGGGTGACGTATATTAACCTGAAGTACCGATTCATCAATATAATGTTTGAGGAAAAGTGATAAACCTTTATAAGCTATCCAAAATCCACAATCTTCCATACATGTTTAATAAATAATTGGATAAAAAATGTTTAAAGAAACCACATTCCTAGGTGGGAATTAGTTAAATGGAATAAGGTTTGAGAAGAATACACAGACACCAAATTCCCAATAGAAATCCATTTTCATTGATACTGGTATTTCCTTCATCCCATAATTAACAAGACCTATGCATAAATATTCTACTACTCTATGTGAGTCTTTTCAAGGAAATAATTTATGGGATAATTTCTTAATGATTTTACTCAAAGATCAGAAAAGTTTCAAAGTAGCACACTCATCCAAACTTATATCAACCTCTATATCATATCCTCCTAATAATACATGACCACCAATGTTATTATCACATGGATCGAGATAAAAATGTGACATATTCCACAACCACTTCAAAAAAAATCATAGGATTCCTCCATATGTATCTTGATCTTTAAAAGGCTCATATCTATAACCAAAGATATTCTAGTTTTTTTTTCATTAATATTTTTTAAAATATACAAATCATCACATCATGATAAGTAAAAACCTCAATTAAATTTCTTAGCACTACAACACTTATCATTGGGTTGATCAATACACCACAATTATAAGTGGATGGTCCTAGCCAACTAGTTAACCATAGTATTTACACCCTTTATCCCATGACAACACTAGCCATACTAGAGAAATCAAAAACCACAAAAATCTAAGAAAACCTTCTCCTTGCCATATATAAAGAGTTTCCATGTAATGGGTAAAATGAAAAATATCCATTTCAAATAGAAAACTAAGGATCAAACTTCACTGGTGTAATCTCCGATAGGGTATCCATCTTGATATTTAATAAAAATACCAAGAAAAAGAACACTATACCCTTGGGGAATTAATTTTCATGCTCCGTACTTAAGGAAAACCCATATATTTTATAAAATCATAATATATTGTCACACAATATTACTAATTTGATATCACTATCATGGGCCTCTCTCACACAAGTTATGGGTGTGGGGCCATAATCATTGATCAAAGCTGATAAAAATTTCCCCAAAAAGTAGAAATAAATTTCCACAAAGTTATCTATTCACACACCTCGTCCATCATTTGGGCACACTGTCCCCTACCAAGGTTGTCTATTATCACATAATTATTACACCACAATAATCTAAAAAACTATAATGATTTTATATCCATGAGGATCAATGGTTAATCATTGAATCTTGATCTCACACTATATGATTTTACTGCATAACTGGGACTATCCGGATAAGGACAGGGTATTTACCCAAATTCAAAAAATGCTTCTCCATAAACCAAAACAAGGAATGTTTTGGTCAATATATTCAATAAAATCTACAAGAGGCTCATCATAAAACTCAAAACCACTGAACACCATATCATGAATGGAATATATTGAATACATCAATCTCCCATCAAGTGATAACTGATATTTTACTTTCCAAATAATTCTCACATTACTTCAAATTCATGGGAAAAGAATTATCATTCATGCATGAAGAAATTAAATCCATTATTATAATATAGTGGGTATAATACTTCAACTATAAGATTTAGGTGGGGTGGTCTTGATCAATACTATAGGTGGAACCCACCTTATTTACTCAACTACATATTACCACGTTGTACTAGAATTAATAGTCAATACATACTGATATAAGCACAAATAGATCCCATATTTTACATGATTGAATCCCTAGAAGTAGTTTTTTTTCTACTATAAATAAAAACACTTTAATAAGAGAGATGAGTGAAAGATGGTGGATATCGGTGGATACTCTCTAGATAACGAGGGTTTGGATTGAGCTTCCAAGGGAATCTATAACTCCCAAACATTTGACATAGAAAAAATATTTCATGCATGCATTTGCTAATACAATGGTCTATTAAGGGAATATTTGAATCATGCTTAAAACCACATCCCTATATTCCTTACCATTGTTGTACATCATGCGTATATTCTCATTTTAATGACGTTTAGTACTCAGTTCCTAACAAGATCTAACTATAAGTGGTGTTAGTGAGAGAGGATCAAAGAATCATCCATCTAGATCTATAAATTTTCAACCCACATTCCAAGAAAAATTTCTCTCCACTAGGACACTACCTTAAATATAGTAATCTATGATTTTTGAATCATCTTTAACACAGTAATCCACCCGTGACACCACTCATGCAAATTTTAGGTGAACACTTTCCTTATCACAAATCTAAGGTAAGTACCCTCCAAGAATTATATACTATACATTCTCATTTAGGGGTCTCATTTATAGGTGGTTTCGTATGAATATATAACAAAAACTCAAAACCCTTTCTCTAGAGTCTCCATCCAAACTATATGGAAAAATGAGTCTCAGAAGCTAGCCATATCTCTATCACTTGAGGTACTTTGTCACCTCATAATACCATGATAATTTTATCATAGGAACTCACAAAACATACCTAGAAAGTTGTTAACATCCTCTATCCTAGTAGGGACCACCATTTAAATTAGAAGAAAACCCTAGAATTAAAGTAAAAATGATATAAAATGCCTTAGATATAGGGAAAGTACATCTCTAAACTGAGTCTTAGAAGCAACGCTTCATCCGTCACTAATTAGTGGTGAGAGGGTCAACTTTAGGAAAAGATATTAACTGCATTTCTCTTCACATGGGATGGATATTAGTGTGTATCACCCTTAATTTTATAGGTTGAACCCACTAGTACTAGGGTATATCTAGATGATTTGACACAAGAAGAACATGAAATATCATAACTGACCACTATATGATACATGTATCAACCTTATTATACCTTTTAATGATATCCCAAAGCTATGGGTCAACTAATTGATTATTAGAGTCCTGTCATAATGATACATAATTCTTCACACCTATCTAGTCTCTCTGGTATGATAACTGATTTCAATATCCCCCTTAATATCATTTCTTTAAGTCCCCAAATCATTCCTCACATGATTACAAGTTAAAATAACCATCCAAAGGAATGACCCACTAGGATAATACTCTAGAACGACCCAAACCACTAGGTACCCAATTGGACTAACATTAAAATAAGTATGAAACCCTAATCCCACCTCTAATAGTGTAGTGGTTGGTGACAAGCACCAAGTTCACATATAAAAAAATATGGGTTCCCTTATCCTATATCAGCATATAATATATACATATCTCAAAATAATAAAACAAATAGTATAATTTATATAAAAAACTAAACTACATAAAACACATGCATGAATTAACAAGATATAAGTATATATTCACATAGTTAAATATAATGAAATTGGACATCCAATAAGCCTTTGAAACTATTTGATACAATGTACTGGAAAAACTTTCCTCATTATATATACTACATGAATAATTTCTATCCACACTAGTCATCATATACAATATGAACCATTGTTATCCATCAATAATCACCAATTTTCACTATGCATCATCTTCAAATAAGCCATGACAACTCCACATCTACTAAGACCATCTATAAACCTATTCATCGTCTGAACAAACAAAACATGTGGGGGAAAAATCCATGAAGGGGTGAGTATTGAAATAACCAATATGATTCCTCAAAAACGATAAAAAAAATATAGGATAATAGATCTTCTCAAAGTTCCTAGTACTAGATAGTAATCAGAAATAAAATAATCAAGAATAATCCATATATGCTCAATCATTAAATGAATCAAGGATACAAAGATGTCCATGTTTTCATAGCTCTAATACAAAAAGAGAGTAACTGACAAGAAATTTAGAATAATAAGAGAACCAAAAGGTCTTGAATATATGAAATCGAAATCCAATCTATACACCATATATCAAGGGTGGACTTGGGATTCCTAAATAGTCATAGGCATTAAAGATATTTTATCTACTAAGCCTTCCATCTAAATCACCGTTAAAATCCAATTAGGGGGTCCAACTCCTTATTGAGGTAAATTCACCAGTTGAGGAATTATTACACTCTAATGTTCACTATAACACACCCTTTTTTCAGTAATCTATATGGCAATCAACCTCAAGACTAAGGATAGGTTTTGATCAGGGGATTATTAAACACTACAATCATAAATACCTATAAATAAATTAAATGTGAGAACATACGACATAGAAAAAGTTTCACCCATCATAGAAGAACCCTGGAAGATTCATAATAGAACCCTAAGAATCCAAACTACCCAATTAGAAGCCTCGTTTCCTCATTAGGATAAAAAAGGAGAACTCATACCTCGTCAAGTGGCACACAACTGATGATGGTTCCATAAAAAAAATTGAGGGAAGTGTGTAAAACGTGGATGTGAGAATATATTAAATGATAGAACATAGTCAATGAGATAACACAACCTATTATATATAACATAAAATTATAGAGAGGTACTATACAAATGAACACTCCAATCATGAAACACAAATTCCATTTTCAACCCTTTGGATATAAATCACTAAAAATACAATTCCACATTGAAAATAGTATAATATAACAAAAAATACCACTCTATTATGATCTATGTATAAATATACCCGTGATAGGATATTTATTTTTCTGAATTAGACTTAAGTTGGGTATGTTAAAAATATTCTATATAAGTAAAAAAAATTATTCCATTTTGCAGTATCTAGGTGTGTTGTGTGGAGCATTGTAATGGTTTAATGCAAGAAATGGAACATGTGTTCACCAAATTCATTGAGAGGAATATGGGATGCTAGTCCCCATTCATGTTGTGGTGTGTATTTCTAAGTGGTTGTGTTGGGTTAGGTTAGAACCAACCCATCAAGCTCACTCTACCCATTCACTAATCCAAGCCACCTAGGACAATAAATCAGGATAAACTAACTTGGCCCATGAGTTCATGCCCACTAATAACCTATGAACTTGGATAAATAGGGTGGGAAAACTTAAGTACTCCCTATCCTAAATGTTCGGGCTATCCCAACCAGCATCGGTGGATCAAGCCACACTAGAGGAGCACACCATGAACATCTTATACCCACAACCTACATCTTCCAACATGGTGGTCATTGTGACATCTCTTATACAACAATTCCTTTAATCATATAATTTCTCCCTAGGTTTTTCTGATTCATCGTGTGTCAACCCCCCTTGTTCTCATCATCACTATACTAACGGGTCCCCACTATAACCAATGTCTCGTGTTATATACTCTGTCATTGACCACCCATCACACTAACCTCTATTACACTACCTCCCTATCACTGTTTTCCCATTCACTATATCTCCCATTACATCTCATCTCTATCACCCGGATGTCAATCGCCCATCACGTCATTCTTCCACCACTTGGTATGACAACCCGTCATCCGCATATGAGAGGATAAGTGAGAGTAATGTTGTGAGAGATGAAATAAATATATGATATAAGAGTGGACATAAATGATATATGTTCTCCCATTTTTCTTTATTCGTCTATCATCAACCATACCCAACAATCATAAACAAGTTATGGAAATAATTTCACTCTATAAATTTCATGGAATGGGGGTTTAGGGATTAATTATAAGAATTTATTTCCACAATAGGTTTAGAGATGATTCGATAGAAAATTAACTGCAATTAATTTAGGAGGAATGAATAATTTTTTCTTTATATAATTTATATTATCTATGAACATTCATAAGGAAGATATTAATAAGATATAAAATGGTACTACCTCAAAAACGAATTAGTCATTATCATAGGTTGCATTTATATTCACTATCATCGATGATACCACTGATTAGTTCCATTATTTGATCTTTAGTTTCTATGATTCCTCCAATTTTGATACCTTGATGTCACCCCCAATCCAATGGTTTATGAAGCTGACCATATGATTAGGAAACATCATTATTAAATTGAAAATAAATCTATGTTTAGAGGTTTAATATTTATAAATGGATATATTAATAAGTAAAAAATTATCCCATTTAATTAATAAATTATTAAATTATTGCCAAACCCGAGGGAACATTGATGAAAAAAGTATTTATACCACCCTTAGATTAAAATACCCATTATAGAAACAACCATGGTCTTTATTTCCCCATATAGGATCCTATATTGAATAAAAATATAATTATGGGAAAAAGACATGAGAGGATGATAAATAATATATTATAATTAATTTATTGTTATTGATGCCCCACCATGCTCAAAATTCCACACTAACTCAGACTAAGTGTAAAAACCACACCCCAGAATCAATGAAACCATCAGATAATTTTTGTTAGGTCTATTTTTTGGGTAAATTTATCATTTATCCCTAGGGATTTCATAGGACATTGACGCTAAAAATTGAACTAAGTATCATTTTTGAAAAAAACCCTAGTTATTACAGTTCTATAAATCATGAATTCAAGTATGACCATGCTTCCTAGTAGTAGATCCCTATGAGAAATATAAAATAAGTAAATAAAATTAGAATATATAACAACTAAAACAAATTTATTTTTATGATATTTATTTGAGATTCAATAAATACCCAATGAATTCTAATCAGTGGGCTCTAATAAATCAGTAGGCTATGAAATATTGATAGCATGTGAATGGTCAAAAGTCTCCACTATATTCTTGGGACAATTAGAATTAACTATATGATTAAGTGAATATAAAGAAAAAATAAAATAAGGACAAGAATAAAATCCCAGAGAAATAGGAGAACTAGGAAATATAGGTGGAATAGAATTGTGTGGAAAATGATAGTATGTGTGTAGAGGGATCATTGGATATGGGAAAGGTATATAAGAATTTTGTGATAGATAAAATAGTCTAAATGAAATAGTTGGGTAGAAAAACCTCAGGATATTGAGAAAATATACAGGATAAGAACAAGTGGAGAATGGATATGTGATTAATGGTATGGGTGTGATCGAGTATGATAAATACTCTAAGTACCTCTAATACCCCCAGCCATCAAGCCATGGTAATCATCACCATCACTAGTCCAATTATAGACTAGTTTTCTATTAGACTATGGTTCCTAATTAAATTCTAAAAATGATTAATAAAATGTTATTTTGTTTAATATAATTGATATTTAAATTTTTAATATTGTACTCACAACAAGAACCAAAGGGCACAATCCAAAATCTCATATTCAAAAATATTTTTTAGAAAATATTTTCCTATTTACCTCTTAACTATTTGACATATTTCATATTGGATAATAAAATTTACATTTTATTAAAAATATAATGATAATTCAAAATCTAGAAGAAGGTGGAACACATTTATTAAGAAATTCTAATTGGAAATCCTAATAAATAATAAATGGTGTAATAAAAAAATCAAGTTATGTCAATTGGTAAGGAAAAAAATATAAGAGGTGGAATAAAATAATAAAGTAATAGAAATTATCATGATAAATAAGGAATAATAGGCGCAATAAACTAATCAATTGATACATATTTTCAAGTAAATAAATGCATAAGAGGTGGCATAACACAAACAAGCATACTATTTTTGAAGTACTAGTTATTAAATTTAAAGTATGGTTTGAAATCCACTTCATACCCAAAACCATGTCAATGTAAATAAATTGATTTTATAAAGTTAAACATTTATTTTTTGAACCAATAAAATACTCATATTTTAATTATACAAATAGTACTAATATTTGAAAATTAAAAATTCATTTTTAAAAAAAAATTAAATTACACTTTGTAAAATAAATTCATCAAGTATTTTTAAAATTATAATTTGGGATAAAACTAATTCCATACTTAACAAATATATATTCATGAGAGTTTAACATCAATTCCGACTGATAATAACAATAATTATACAATCTATAAAAATTTCAAGCATATATCATTTCATTTGAAGTTTATTAATATTCTAAACTATTATGTGGAATTATATCATGTTTTATGTAAAAAGGGGAATGAAAAAATGCGCATACATTATTAAAATTATGTAATAAAAAAAATAAACCACTAATAAAATAACTCATCTAATGATAAATCAATTAAAAAGAAAATGGATGCATGAGACCATGTACCATTACTTCTATAAATTTCCCACAACTATTATTAGTTCACAATCAACTATAAAAATTGAAGTATCTCAAAAATTTTATGTTTTATTTTGGTTTGGAACAATGAGGGAATTAAAATTTTCAATTTAATCACCACCACCATCAAAAAATATTTATTGGGATTACATTTATAATAACACTGAATTAAGTTTTTGAGGATTATTTACATAAATCACTTTTTCGACCATTGATTCTATGATATTTGGAATATTGGTATGTAGAAATACATTCATTAAAATTGACCTAAATTCAAAATTATATAAATTTTTTCTATATCATATAAATTTATCAAACCAATTTCATTTGACCATAAGAGTAATAATTGGATACGATTATTTTCTTTGAATCTATAAAATAAGATACATTTTTATATTAAGTTTAATTACATACTCCAATGGAATATCAATCTATTATCATAGTTAATATAGCACCATCATGATAAGTTCACATGTTCACTACTTGAATAGTTATTACAAATTCATATGTATTAATGAATAGTGATTTACATTCACAAACCACATTATTTAGACTAAAATCTAATGCTCTTATTTCTATTGATACATCATTTTTCAGTAAACATGGTAATATATATATATATATATTTATTTATTAAAATTAATAATGACTATTAATTATTTTTTGTATAAAAGAAATGGTCTAGCCTTTGATTATAACTAAGTAGGAAACTCTTTGCTATGCAAAGTCTTCATCATTTATTTATAATTTATTTAATATTCCTTACATAATATGATTGTAAATGTTAGATATATCAATAAAATTACATAATATATAATATATATAAATTCAAATTAAATAATTAATATAGTCATCAAAAAATTAAAGATAAAAAATATTATTTGATGTGTCATCTCCCATGGTTAGATAAAAAGATAAATATTAATATTTTTCATTAAATTTAACTTCTAATATTTAAAAAATAATTACCAAGCTAAATGTATGTTTTGGTAAAAGAAAAACATTGAAATAAAACTCCATAAAAAACTCAAGGATCAAAATACCAAACTTACATGATAATGAAATTTCCCCTATTAGGGTAAATTTGAAATAGCTATTGAAATCAACTCATGCATAAGGATGTGATAATCATGAATTTTCAAAGACATTATTTTCACTTATATTTTTTTTAAACCTTTCAATATATTTATTAAATAACCATTTATAAAGTTTACTATCTCTAGTACTTCCAAAAATTGTTTTTTTCTTTGAATTACTCATCCCAAAAGAATCATAGAGAACTTTTAAGTTGTTATGATAAATAAAATTAAGATTTAGTTCTAGTCTAATATCCCAATCCACTAAGTCAGTAGATATCCTAAATCATCTTTATTCTTCCCCTAGAAATTTAAAATCACTAAAAACAATATTTTATATATATATTTTCTATGTGCATTACATATAATGAATGGTATATCGAATTAATTGAAAAATAAGGAAAATCAAAAAAGATACATTTCCCTATAATTATAACTGAATTTAGTTTAAGAATTCATTCTATTTTTATATTGTAGTTAACAATTCCAAAACAAAAAAATATCATTTATAGTGTGAATCAATTACTGATGTATGTCGAGGTGGCTTCTCAATCTCAACTATATTTTCAAACTTTTGATGAATTTTCTTCAACAGATGATTCATTGAAAAGATTTATTAATGTCTTATTAAACTAAAACAATAATGAATTTTAAGCCTTTTGTATCATGTATTCATCATATAAATATGAATGTTCAATTTAACCTCCACAATCAAAATATATATCATTCCATTTGTAGGAAAATAATTTATCATCAACATAAGTGTGTCACATGAGATGTCCTAGACCTGTACTCTCAATTCTGATAGTAAAAAAAACTACACATACTAGCTTGGAAATTAAATGAGAGGAATCAAGATAAATTTAGATAAATTTCTCATTTTTCTCATAATCTAAACATTACATATCTAAAATTATTTCACAACTCTAGAACTGAAATGTTTAGTGTCTTCAAAGATGAGATATATTGAAATATTATTCCATATAATTATGAACATTTCTCCCTAATCGAATAGTAATAAACCTAATTCTAGACAAATAATGTGTTTCACTAATATTCATAACCTATAAAATGGAAAACATAATAATGGGGTGGGTTAAAATACTCAGTAATGGAAAAAACTTATAAGCATGTCATCAAGGGTTAGGTCATATTTAATAAAAAACATCAGCATGTGAGAAATATTTGATTTAAAGAACACAAACCAATCAGAGTTTTTCATATAATATAAGTGTAATATAAAATGATAAAAAATATTCCATGGAAAAAAATTATGGAATCATGAGAAAATAATTGTATTCTATAGATTATGATGTAAACAAATAGCATAGAAATGTGGCATAATCATAAGATACCAAAATATTATGAATATCTTTTAACCATAATTATGTCTATGCATATCCATTTTAAAATATCTTAACCATAATTATGTCTATCAAAATTCTTTTGAACATAAAATACATTCAAATGTGTACATGAATAGTCCTGTAAACATATATTAATGACAATTATGTCCATACACAAACTTTTGAATATAACTTAACTACAATTTTGTCCATGAAAAAAAGTCATTACCTTATGAGATATATAACTTTAACTAATGAATTTGGGGTGATATAAGACCCCACTCAAAACATAATCATAAAAAAATATAATTGTCAAATTAAATCATTCATATCATAAAAACCCATTGAAATAAAATGGGTTTTGTAACATTTCCAAATGGTATTGGATGGAATGAAATCATGAATTCTATCAGAAGATACCAAAAAAATAATCACCCAAAAAGATTTTTAAAAAAAATAATTTAGATGGTGAATTAGGAAATATTATTCCATAAGAGATAGATATTTAAGATATAAAGTCTAAAATATAAGTCAAACCTTGAAAATGAGTTTTTAAAAGAGCTTATTAGAGAGGATGATAATTATTCTTAACAATGACATATTATAATCAGGAAATAAATTCATCAAAGAAGAAGACTTTGATGTAAAAATATAAATTACCAAGAGAATAATGAGAAAATATAATTTTATACTAGGATAAAATATACCATTACTATAACCAATAGTTTTAATAATAAATATTATGACTCAATAAAAGGGAGTTAAGTTAACAAAAACCCATACAATTAAGATCCACTTCCACAGATTCACTTTAACATCTCATATAATAAAAATAACCATCATAATAACATATTTAATAACCTTAGATACTTATATTTTATTTTAGTCTATTCAATTATAATCATTTATTATACATTTAGAAGATAGTTATTGTTTATTATTATCAAAGGATGTTAGTGATTTTGGTTGTTTCATACATACTTTGTAATTTCAATGTCAGTCCCCATTCATTGATAAAAATTCATCATAAATATATTATTTAAATTACTATAATATTTGTTCAATAATTATTTTTAAATTTCTAATTTCATTCCATCAAATTGTTTAGTGAAATTCATGAAGATGAAATCAGTAAAGAGAATGTCTCATAAATTTTTAATAAATAGAAGGTGTCATATTAATAATATATTTAATTGTTAATATTTCACTTCCATAATATTAATCATGTTATAAATAACATTTTTATTCATTAAATTCTTTATTATAACCATCCATTTATGGTGTTTAAGGAAAATAAAATACGATATTCGTAGAGGTGATAGTCTACACATAACATGAGTGACATTTTCATTTCCCAATGGATGAGAGTGAGATATATAATGGTTGTTTCATAAAAAATAATAAAATTTAAGTATTATAGTAATACTAATGTGATTATACTAATATATTCGGAATGGGACATAAGTATATAGATTGAAAATAAAAGGATAGGTAGTAAATAATACACATGTTGAGGACTATAATCTTATCTTGAAATACTTCTTAGGATTAAAGGACTTGGTACAATTTTTTGTAACCAAATAATGAAAAACATGGAGGATGGATATATGGCAGTAAAAATGCTAATTTTTTTATGTTATTTATTAATTTTTTCATGTTATTTATTTTTTAAACAAAAATAAATGAAAATAAATCCTACCTAATTTCTATGTGTTGACACTAAATTTTAAATACAGTCAATCAAATTATATTTTCAAACATAAATAAATTAATATTTAAATAAAGAAAAAGATATAATTAAAATCTTTTTTTATAGAAAATGACTACCTAAATATAAACTATTCTTATTTTATTTTCTATAAATTAATTCATAAATTATTTTTAATATATTATTCATACGAATAATATATTCTACATTCATTTAAATATAATATATTTAGTTTCTTAAAATAAAGATACATAGCAGATAAATTAGTAATTTTCTGTAAAATAAAATTTCAAGAATAAAATGATCCGATTAGTTATCAAGCTACACGAATTAAATTTTATCAATGTACAATAGTAAAAATGATATCTATTTTATTTAAAAATAAAAAATATAAATGTATACAAATACATGTGTTATATATAAAAAATCGACATTGATAATTACAAGATTATATCACCCTAAATTCTACTTACAAAGCCCATAAATCTCTCCTTATAATACCTTAGGATAATAAAATTTGTGATGGTTTTCGAGGGTGGTGATTCAACTAGCCTGAATTTTATAATGTTTTTCAAGAAAATTTACTTTTCCTATAAAATATTTCACTCAAGCATCAGTTTTTGGAATTCAATTGGTTCTTGGCCTAGGGAAAACCCTAGTGAAGCTACCTCCCTTCCAAGCTTATAAAAACTATCATCATAAGAAATTTTTCTAATACATGTTGCCATTTATTCAAGTTTCTTTTCTGATTTCATAATACAGTTACCTCTATTTATATCAAATTATTTAATTGTAATGTTACAACAGAAAAATCTTAATTATAACATGGTTAATTTTTGTTTAGTGTTTAGTGTAAGATAAACTATCATAACTTTAAGGTATTATAATTTCTAGAATGTTACATTCTACCCTATTGAAGGAATTTCACCCTATAAATTTTTATTAATCAGATAATAAATGAGGGTTTTTTTGTCTCATAACATCTTTAGGTTCCAATATAACTTCCTCAAAATTATAGTTTATCCAAAAAAACTATAACCAAGCGGGTGATATTATTTTGTTGAACCTTTTCAGTTTGATTCAAGATCTACATGGATTTTTATTCATAAGAGTGATCATATACCAACTACACTACATCCAAGTTCATTACATGTGATTGATATGGTATGCACTTTCTCAAAAGAAATATACAGAATACGTTATTCACCTATTATTTGTGTGGAGGGAGTTCTAAGTGATAATATTCATCCCCAATGTGATCAAGAATCTTAGGGGGACCAATATATCTAGGTCTCATATTACCTTCCCTGATCTAAACAGCCTCTTCTAAGGATATATTTAAAGGAATGACTTATCACTAATATCAAACTCTAGATCTCGTAAACAATTATATTAATATATCTTCTATCACTTTTGGGCCTCTTTTATATGAAATTGAATGGTTTTATCCATTTATATCATTTAATGGACACGATCATCTCCAAATAGCTTTATTTCTCAAACTTCATCCCAAGAAATCACAGTTTTTTATCTCTTCCCATATAATTCCTCATAGGGTTCCATTTTGATTCTAGAGTAGAAACTATTTTCATATTAAAACTCTACCAAAGGAATATTTTGACGCCTAATTAAATTTAAATCCATTTAGAAATATATTATTATATCTTTAAATGTATGAATGATGTTTTTAGATTGATCATAAGTTTCATAATGATATGTTGGGATAAATCTCATTTATGTTGTCAATTAATATTGAATACTACTCCAAAATTTTGATTTGAACCTTGGATATCTATCATATAAAATTGAAATTGAGATTCTATACAATCTCACCACTTACTTTATGTATAAAATATCATGTTTATCAAAATAGTAGTATCATTAAATAGAAATATATAGTACAGGATTTGTGAGTCTATAAAAAACTATCAAGATAGGATTGAATCCTTTAGAATTATTAGGAAGACAAATTTTGAAATCCATGATAATGTTATCCAATTTTCATTTTGGTAGAGGTAATGTTTTCATCATCCATTTAGATTACTTATTTCTGGTTTTCACTTATTGTCCCACATAGCATTGAGACAGATACTCTACAATCTTCCTCTTCATGATGTTTCACCATAAGTACTTCTTGATATCTTCATAAAACTTTGTGCTTCCGTGATTGACAGAGAGTTATTATTATGTGCATCATATATAATCTATTTCTTTTTTTCTAGTATGTATAGTACACCTACCCAGGTTCCAAATATTATAAATCTATCGTCATCACTATTGAGTTTAGAGATATTTTCTACCTTATTATGTAGCTACATATCATCTTTACAGGCATCCTTAATCTTTATATATATTTATAGTTATAAAATTACCTTGGAAATGTAAGATTTCATCCCCTACCTTATGATATATATTTCCATCCTTTGAATATCTATAAAGATTGGGTATTTTTCAATCCTCATCTTAAATAGGGCATGTGACACCTTGAACTAAATCATAGAGTGTGGGTTAGAGTTTCACGGGACTGCATGCACACCTCCCCAAATGTAGGATTATAGTTACTAGTAGTGCGGGCCTAAGAGGAACCATGGAGAGACCATTCCATTGGTGAAAGATAACTGGTAAAATTACACAATAGCAAAAAGAAATAATTAAAGTAAACAACATAATACAATTTAGAAGAAACAACAATAATAAAATCAACCCATGCTATAATGATATGGAATACAGTTCACATCACAACTATTGATGAAATAATCCCTACATATGATGGATCCGTATATAATAAACAAGGGAAAAAAATAAATATTCATCTTTGTAATTGATCCTTGATTTTTCTCTAGCATCGCCTCAATCATAATGCACCTCTGGTAAAACTCCCTTAAATAGGGACACTACCTCATTTGAAATCTTGGTCAAAGGAGTAAGCACATTCACTAGGATTCCCATGCATGGTGTATATATAAAGTCCAATAGGGCTCTAAAAATGTTCCCTTAACATAAGTTAATCATTTATATATAAGTGTATGTGAGGACAAGAAAGTAAATTTCCAACTAACCAATCATATTTTGGGTCATCATGCACCAACCAGGACTCCACAAACCTCATACCTAAATTCTTTGGTTCCATGATAGAGGAGATGTTATGTATGGTTTCCATGAATCTCATAACAATCTATAATGACAACATAAGTCTAGGAATAGTCCATATGGAAAACATGCCTCGGATTTGTCCATAAGATATCCATACCCCACCTTCTGTCACAGGTCATGCCACAGAGTCATCATGCATAGCTATTGGTCATTTAAGACACCGCCATCATTATCACGTTTCAGCTCACTCATAGTCCCCCTATAAAGGATTAACTAATCCATGAAGGTTTACCCTTTAAATTTTATACTAGATAGCAGAAGTTTATAAGCAATACTTAAATATAGAAACACAATCCATAGAAGGGAAAGTATTTAACAATACTCATACACAATAATGACATATCATGAGGGGTCTCAAAGGCCACACATACATGAAAAATCATGACATATCAAGAGATTTATCTTAGGAAACACATGCACACACAAGAATGTCATATCAAGATAGATCTCTTGGGAAACACACAAACATACATAAGCATTTCATGTCAAGAGTGGCTTCACAGGATATACACACACATGTACAAAAATTCCATATCAATAGTGGTCTCATGATTCATACAAACATTCACAATCATTTCATATCAAGAGATTTATCATGGGCCATAGACACACATGCACAAGAATGTCATATTAATAGACTCTCATGTGCCACACACACATGTAAAAACATTCCATAGCATAAAATTTTATAATATTTTCATAACATAGTAAGTAAAATACTACCTTAAGTGTAATAAATCCTAACATCAAGGTTCACCATTCAAATCAATCTCACACACCAATGATTTCAATAACCATCCCCAAATCACCACATGATAATTAAAGATAAAATATTTAATAAGAATAATGTATCAAGGACTAGGATAGGTTTAGAAATACCTAATGAGATCAAATGTAAAAAATGAATTTAGATGAATCTGAGAATTATCAATACAAAACTATAATTCCACCTTCCTTTTCCCTAAAAATATAGATGGAATCACATTATATCAGGAAATATTTCCTAGAATTATCTACAACATTCTCGATGATGGGTATTTTATAAGGAGAAGAGATATAATACAGAAAGAAAAAGATGAATAGAGAAAAAATAATCACTTAACATGAAATACCTAGGACTGAATTCATTTAATTCCACTTGCATCGTTTTATAATATAGTTCAGAAAAAAAATTCACTAACCATGAAAGTCTCATATCCTCTTCACCATAAAAATTTGGTTGTATAGTTTGATAAACCATGCACTAACCATGATTTAGCTTCATTCTAAGTTACATGTGTACCTACGTAATGTCAGATAGTTTTCTCTAACCATGATCTATTATCTTATGACCCACTTATCCTATCCAAGTGGTAACACGATTACTTGGGTAAAAACTATATGGTTTCCCAAAATTGTTGTCAAAACATGCTTCCCCAAAAATTCTTATAAAATTCTATAGAACCACCCAAAATCTACCTAGGACACCCCCTAAAAATCATAACACAAAAAAACTTTCCAAGAAAAGTAAAAAACATGGAATAAATTATCTGGAAAGTATAATACGGTTACAATATCTACCTATATGGAATTATTGTCCTTGAGAAGTGTCTCTAGAGTTCTTTCTTGAAAAAATCAGGCCACTGAACCCAAATATCTTATTCCAATTTTAGAGTTACCTTCCAGATAAATTCAGGAAACCACAATCTTGAGTGAGTGATTATATTTTATCTCATATCTCTATCCTCATTTCATTCAACAATTAAAGTTAGATGCTCCTCAAATGAAACAACTACATATAACATGGATTTTTAGCTAGAGACCTATAAATTGTGTTCCACTCTTTCCCATAAGCCAATATTTTTTTAACATTCCCAAGTGTTAATGTCACAAATGAAACATTTTCATTTTTTCACACAATGCATCCCATGAATCAAATAAAATACAATAATAGCGACTATCATCAGACACATTAAATGACCCTAGCCTCACTCCACATATCAACATCACAAGTTTATTTTTGTTCACCTCTGGTTGATACAATCACATGGGTATCTATCATCTTCTAAAATAACTCAACTAATTATATATATGAACAAACCCAACTAATTCAATCCATGGCTTAGGTTCACCTACATTCCACTCCTTACATGCACTAATAAATTCCATCACAATTGAAATAAAAGCATGAATATACCAGATTATCAACCAAATGTCAACATATAACAGAATTTTCAAAAACTCTCCAACTAGATCACATCACTAAACCCAATGGAACAACTCAAGGAACCCATCCACTCACCTAAAAACTAGCATACTCTGTCCTATAACAACCTCACATTATATTGTCATCAACTATAAAAATTTCAGGCCTATCACACACCATATATGATAATTCCTCAAATTTATAATCTATCATGTTGATCTCAAAACCCAAAATGAATTCTAAATCACATATTTCACTATAATGACCCAGGATTAACATACATGGATACTAAATCCTTTTAGATGAGTATTTATTACATTACAAAATTATATGTATGGGGAATATAATAATTTAGTTTCTTTAGAAACTTTGAATACATTCTTCTAGTTTGGTGAAAGATCTTCAACATCTCCCTTAAAGGTCTTTCCCTTTAGTACTCCTACTTAAGACCTCTCGTCAAAACCTAGCAAATGGAAACATAAGAAAGGGGTGATCTTGAATGCTTATTAAGTTCAAATAAATTAAATATTCAGGTATAACATGAACACAATGGTATGAGAACATGAGAATTATATATGAATATCATATCCTATACATAGAAGATCATATAAATGAGACATGTTATAAATATTGGTAGTATATAATAAATGAATCATAGGATAATAAAGAACGTGAACCGTGTGAGCATATTATAGTTATAAGATATAAAATTTGTAGGAAATGTAGAAACATAGAAAATATAATGTCAAGCCTATGGATCAAGACCTTCATAACATGTTTGGATTGGGGAAATCATTGTGTGTCTACTTCCGGATTGGGCAAACAACCTATGTACCCTATTATTTTTAGTCCTGGGCTATAACCTATGTACCCACTTATTTTAAGTCTTGGGATGTAACCCATGTACCCTCTTACTTTCATGATCAGGAAACAACCAGTGTACCTGCATATTTTAAGGATTTGGATAAATCATGTGTACCTTCTTGTTTTTGTACATGGGATAAAAAATGTGTACCCTTTGATCGCATATACTATTTATCATTACCCAATTCATTGGTTGGAGATATAGTTCTCACCTGTTAAATAATAAAATCATGATTACATGTGCCATAATATTAATAAACATTCATTATATCATGACCCATAAAATGAGAATGGTTTCATAAACATCTTATCATAACTCATGAAATTACATGGTTATCATTAACATTTCATCATATCATTACCTTTGAAAAATATATTTTCCACATAACCATCTCATCAAAGGATATCCTATAAAAAGAAGTGGGTTTCAATAGAATATAAGTTATCAAAGAGAAATATGTGTCATAAACATCATTCCATCAAAACATGAACCATTCAATAAATAATATAAATAGTGTTCTTGGATCATATCTCTAGTAAAGTATAAATTATAACAAAGTATTTCATATTATATGGAGAAGGATTTTGAATGATCATAAGAATAATTTCTTAAGGAAAATAGCATTTATTTGAAAATATGTTTTACAAAAACATTTTAAAAACCATTTTAATAAATTATCTATTACAATTTACTTTAAAACATTACTTGAGGAAAATATCTTTTACTTTTTTGAAAAAAAAACATTTTGAAAACCATTTTCTATGAAAATAACCTTAAAACTTATTAAGAAGCATAAAAAAATTTGAATACCTTTTTTGTTGAAAATGATTTGAAAACATATAAAAAATCTTGAAAATTTTGAAATAATTTTCTTTGAAAATATCCTTTTGAAAATATATAAAGTAAGTTTTGAAAAACATTTAAAACATATTTTGAACAAAAAACATTGTTTTGATAACTTTTCTCTTTGAAATCCACTTTAAATCCAACAAATTTATAGAATATAATGAAAACATTCATTAAAAAACCTTTTTAAACTTATAAAGTAATATTCTAGGAAATTATAGTCATGACGATGGGTATATCTGTACTTTCCAAACATTCCTTTAACACAAAAAATGTTTTGAAAATTTCCTTGAATAAAAAATTATAAGAAGATTCATTTTTAAAAATATTCTGTAAAAAGGTAAAACATTGGAAAAAATTTCCTTAAAAAATCGTAGGACAATATTAAATCATTTTGGAAAACACTTTTAGAAAACATTGTTTTTAAAGAGCATATATTTCCAACTAAATGGGTAAATAAATTCAAATTTTTATAAAAGGATCTCTCTAATTATCTTAAGCACCAAATATTGGAAAAATGGTACTAATACATGATAATATCATGGATAAACATATTATAAAAACATTACTATGTGTTATTGAGATATGGATCATAATATTTCATCAATGTAAACATAATCATAAATAATCCAGATAATGATGAGATTGTTGCAATAAACTGTTACAAATTTGGTAACATTGAATCATAATCCACATGAAAGAATAAAATTATATGAATCTAAAAATATCAGGAAAATAATTAGATTCATGATATAATATTTCATTGGGAATTATATATACCCCATTGAAAAATATTGGTGCATAATATAGAATGTATCTCAAATGAGGCTAATCGAGACGAAATTGCATTACTAATTCGAAAACATTTGAACCATAAACCCCATGAAAGAAACATAATAAAATGGATAAGTAAATACCCATAAATTTAATTATAAGAATCATATAATATTTTCATGGGTATCATATACACTACATATAAGAAATATGTGGTGAAAATGGCTTGTGTCTCATGAAATATTAAAGTGAGACGAGAAAACTATAACCTTAAGTCTTCACTTTCTTCATACACGTTCAAGAAACCTATATAATAAATATAGTTTTATTATAAATCTACCATAAAACCATATTATTATATATAATACCATATATTATTTGTTTATTTCCTTATATTACCTTTTTATTAACAATTCTTTGTCAATGTTACATTTCAGGTAATATCTGTGTTGTTTTTCATATATGTTTAGACTTGCTATACTTTATACTCTTACATAGATCATGATTTAATTATTTAAAGAATATAAAACATGATATAAAAATAATATATATTCACCATATATTTATTTATAATAATCTATAAAATATAGATATATGAAATGAAATACACCATTCATGGAGACAGTAGGTCATACATACACATGAATGTTGTTTCCATTTTATTATCATATTAAAAGAAAGAAATTTTATAAAATATATTTATATATAATATAATTATACTATAATTATTATTTCATATATATAATATGTTTCCACTAAACACATCCTTGATACATTTCATGTAGAGTGTGAACCAATCACATTGCTTTGAGGAGGCGTTAGTCCACACTTCCCTAAATGAAATTATCGCATTCACAAAAAATAAAAATCGTGAAGGTAAGTTTCATATAATAATTAAATAATAATAAATATATCATAAATATAATATTAATCATATAAAAATATAGTTTTTATCAAAATTCACTCCTTTGGTAGGTGGTTAAGTAAAAATGAACAACATTGTTTCATGATGTGGTAGTTATCCGTACATAACAATGGAAAGTTCGTTACCCATTACATAGAATTTTGTGTAAAAAAAGTTGGAAACATCACAATAAAAAAATATTAGTACATTAAGGATAGTTTTTTATTATATACTAATTGAATAAGAAGATTTTTTGGGGTGGATAATGAAAATAAAACAAAGGAGTTTGAGGAAGGATGTTACCTCTTCTTTGGGTAACTCCTCTTGGTTTTCACCAAAGAGCTTACCTGGTTGGATTTATGCTGAAATAGAGGCTTATTGGATGAAATTAGAGATTTTGGGATCTTATTTTATAATATTTTTGATGATACAAAGGGCTTGAGAGGTGTGAATAAGTGTGAGGGTTGAGTTCCTTTTTATAGTGGAGGAGGATCAGTATTCTTGTAAATTTTTGAGAAAGGGAATTTCCCTCACATTTTATCAAGTTCAAGTATCCCCAATAATGATAAAATCAGATAAAAGGGATTATAGGGTCTAAATATGAAAATAAAATAAATTTTGGACAACTTTATAGGTCATTGAATCCCTTAAGATTAAGGTTTAGTCCCTTCTTAAGTTAATTTTCCTCTTAATCGTTGTAGTTAATTTTAATTACATTCACTAATATTTTTTTTGTCGAAAACTAAATTTAACTAATTAGACATTTTAAATTATTATTATTAAAAATATTTAATACATTTTTCCAAATTAAAATATTATAAGAGGCTGGAATTAATTTAAAATTAATCCCATAGGCAGGATGAGAATGTAGGTTTTTAAAGTAAAAATGTTCCAAAGTTTGCTAAGTTTCTATATCAAATTTCAAAGTTAAATTGATACAAATGACCTAAATATTATTAATTTATGTATAATTGATATAATTATAAATTATAACTAATTATATATATAATTTTTCCTTGAAAATAAATTAGATGAAAAAATAGATTTGAATTAAAATTCAGTATTTTTCAATATTCATCAAAAAATGAAACTTCACAGAAAATAAAAAAATAAGACTAACCTAAATTTTATGTTTCTATTTCAAAAATGTAGTTTATTTTAACATATTAAATTTATAAAATCTCCAAAATCTATATTTAATATAAGTTCTCCATTAAAAGTTAGTAATATTTCTTTTATAAAAATATTGGTTTTTATGTGTAATATTGGGTTCTTTCCTATATTGTGCTTGTCAAATATATTCGATGAATGTAAAAAATATTTTATTAAATATATAAAATATGTATTTCATTAATATCATTCACAAATAGTATTTAACTTAATTAATTAGGATAAAATTTCTTTGTAATCATAAAATTAGTATTAATCAAAACATTACCTTTATATTAAATTGGTTCTTGTATTCATTTCTAATTAATTTGTAACCAATAAATTAAACCATGTATTTTCATAAGTTTTTTATTCCTATTCTTAAATTCCAACTTAACATCCAAGTTATATCTTATTATATTAAATAATTATTTTTTAATAATGTATTATTGTTTGGAAAAACTTAATCCTGTATGTTACATAAGCCATCGAGGAAAGTTAGAATTGAGTATAATGTAACATAACCTTTTTTGTTCCATGTAGAGAAATATAAACAATATGTTTCATTAATTTCATTATTAACTTGGTGTTACATATAACAAAATACAAACATAGTGCTTTAATATAAAAAATATATTTTTAGTGTTGCGTGAAATGAAAAATATCATAATGATTAAATTAATTCAAGAAATATATTTCACAAAATATCAGGGTTTTACATTCTACCCCCACCCTTAAAATGATTTTACCCCTTAAAATTAATCTAGGTTACAAAGGTTTAATACTTCAAAGTTACTTTCATAGACACCCACATCATAAAAATGAATACTAAAACGTCCTTTAAAAATGAAAGGTTGGAAACATAATGGTTACCCAAAGTAACATATAACTAGGTTTCCACATAGGGTATCATTAGTGGGAAGTGGAAACATGGACATTTAAGAGAAATATAACTATAATGTTCTAATAGATTAAAAGAGAACAAGTCCATAATAAAGTTAAAAATCAAAAATCCATAAATCTATGATGATCTAAGGGGTAATTTGATTCATCAGAAATGAAGGCACTATGATACATTTTTTTGGTTTCGATATCCTTTATCATAAAGTTGAAGAATTTTAATGAGAGTATATACTTACTTGATTTAGTACAATCCCACCCCTTGTTTTGTTTTGATCAATTTCCACCTCACCTTTTTCTCTAAAAATGAAGGTGGATTTTTCATTCCTATAGCACTAATAGATCATGAGATCCATGATAATCCATTCCATATGTCATTAGTTACCATAAACACAAATTTTTTAGAACAAGATATCCAATATGTATAAATCCTTATATGGTGATATAATACTTTAATCTCAAGAACTTCTTCGTAATTTAAACTGAAAATTTTTCTCTTAATGGTTAACCTTATAACCCATATAAGATATTAAAATTCCAAACTTTAGAAATAATTTCACAAAATCAGCTTAACATTGACCACCCATATATCATAAAGTAACTCTTATTCATCACATACTAAACACTTGAATACATTAATCATGTATTCTTTTTAAACATGGTAATGAATTGAATTACCATAATTTCATTTGTAAAACATGCATGATTTTTTATTCTAAAGTTTATTGTATATATTCAATAAATACAAACATGTTTTAAAATCCATCCAAGATTGAAAAACTACTTTCTCAATAAATCAATTATTAGTTATGAGGAAAAAATTATTTCCAAATTTACTTATTCATATCCAAAACATATTTATTCAAAAAACATTATCTTAACATAAGAAACATATTAATATTTTTATTTCCCTTAATCAATTGTTTTCTATGGACATATCCTACCAATAAATCACTTTTCTAGTCCATCAGAACCATTAAACATATTCTTGTAAATGCATTGTGTAAAAAACATAAACTGGACTATACTTATATATTTCACCATTCACATAACATGACTCCTGAATCCAAATACATAAAAACATTGATTATTATACATCATACTTAAGGAATAATAAATATACCTCATCCTATTACTTAATACCACTTTCCTTTCACATTTTATATGTGGTCTCTTCATCATCAGCAATATAACATCTACTCCTACCACTATTCTGATTACATTCAAGAGCTTTCCACTTAGGACATCTATTTGCATAATTACCATTCATTACACAATTAAATCATTTAACCGTTAAAGATATAGTAGGTAGGACAATACTCTCATCCATTATGTTAACTAAACAAATAATTTTTCTTTTATAGTTACTTTATTAGTGTTCTTATTTTCCACAGTCAGAACATATTCTTGTCCCTTTAATACATTCACTTATGTGATTCATTCCACATTCGTGACACAAAGGAAACTGAATCTTCTTTCCTCTATGGTCTCTATTACCCAAACTCTCAGTGAACTCATTCCTTCTCTTCGATGGTGAGTCTGATAGTTGGTTAAGGTATACGTTGTAAACCATATTCCATGAAAACTGATTAGGCATGATCAAAATGTTTGTCACTCCAATGATCATACCATTTGACTACTCATTGGAAAATTGTTCATCACATTCAACATTAGCCCAGTTATTTTGTTTCCCACTATTGAAAAAAACCATAAATCAGTGTGAGAAATATTTATCATATAATAAAATCTCACAATCCAAAAAAATCACTTCTAGAATTTCTAAATCTTGAAACCAACTCCTTTAATATATGAAACCTTAGGTTTATCCAAGGTTATTATTATTAATATTTTATTTAAATCCATCATGATGGTTCATAAAGAGTTTGTGAATTCCCAAAGGATATACCCTTGAAGTGTCAAACCAGGTGGGTAATAAGGCTAGTTGTTATGTACTAGGTTACACTTGAGTCAAGCCTGATGCACCTTGTCAGAGTTGTTACTACTAGGTAAATCTATGCCATAACCACACCACTTTGTAGTATCCAGATAGGGATGTATTTCTTGGAAACCAATCACTATATCCTTTACTAAAATTCTAGGACATTTTCCTAAACATTAACTCATCCTTATACTTATCCTTAGAGACATCCCTTTACATATCCTTATAAATATACATAGGGATATCACTAAATTTTTCTCACCCTAATTTTTAAAGGTTGACTAATAATTTCCTTTGATACCAACTATAACCACCCTGGATTAACTTACATGGATATTACATCATATTAAATCAATATTCATAACATTATAAAAGTACATGCCCATGAACCATAATATTTTAGTGTCTTTGGAAATTGAAACACATTTTTCTAGTTTAGTGAAATATCTTCAACATCTCCTTTAAAGATCTTACCTTTAAGTAATCCTACTTAAAACCTCTCTTTATAAACTATGGAAAGGATACTTAAGATATTGGTGAGCTCTAATTCTTGGTAAGGATAGATTAAAGAAATATGTAGGCATAACATGAACCTACGTGTATGAAAATATGAGAATTTTTTTAAAGAACATACCTTTCATATCAAATATAATATACATGAGACGCGACATAAAGATTGGCAGTTCAAAAGACATAAATCATTAGATAATCAATAACATTAACTTTGTGAGAATATCATAGGCATAATATAGAGAATTTGTTGCAAACACATAAACATATAAAATATTATGTTAAGGATACTTACTGATAATTTCATATCATGTTTATAGTGGGCTAATCACCTCCATACTTGCTTTTTGATTTGAAAAAAAACCATGGGCCCTCTTATTTTTGGTATTGGGCTACAACCCATGTACCCTATTATTTTTGGGCTTGGGGTACAACCCATCCACCCTCTTACTTTTAGGCTTGTACTACAACCTGTATACCTGCTTATTTTTAGGCTTGGGATACAACTTGTGTACTTTCTTGTTTTTGGGATTGGGCTACAACTAGTGATCCCTTTGATCTCATATACCATTTATCATTTCCCAATGAACTGGAGGGAAATATAGGTCCCATCCATCAAATAAAAAATCATGCATACATGTTCTTCAATATAATAAACTTTTATTATATCATAACCCATAAAATGAAATGGGTTTTAGAAACATCATATCATAACCCACAAAATGAAAAGGGTATCATAAAAATTTAATCATATTATTACCTATGAAAAAGAGATAGTCCTCAAAATCATTTAGTAAAATCATAGCTCATGAAAAGAAGTGGGATTCAAGATCATATAACCCATGGAAGAGAAACTTGTGTCATAAACATCATTCCATAATAACATAAACCATTCAAGCGAGAATATTAATTGTTTTCTTGGATCATATCCCCAGTAAGTCATAAACTACTACTAAGTATGTCATCTTAGACAGAGAAGGATTTTAAAAGACCACATGAAACATTCTTAAGAAAAAAAGCCTTTATTTGAAAATTATTTTTATAAAACAATTTCAAGGTAATTTTCTTATAAATAAATATTTAAAATTTCATTAAAAAAATTTCTTGAGGAAAATATATATCACACTTTTAAAAAAATAAAACATTTTTAAAATAATTTTTCTTGAAAATAACCTTAAAATAAATAAATAAGATTAAAAAAAATTTGAAGACAGTTTTATGTAAAAATGATTTGAAAAAATATAAATAAAAATTGAAATCATTAAAATCATTTTCTTTGAAAATAACATTTTGAAAATATATTAAGGAATCTTTGAAAATAATTTAAAACACTTTTTTGATCAAAATTTTTTTGAAAACCTTTTTCTTTGCAACCCAATTTAAATTCAAAAAAATAAACAATATTAGGAAAACATTTTCATTAAAAATGACCCTGTAAAATTATAAAGTAATATTCAATGAAATTATGGTCATGATGGTGGGTATGTATGTTCATGATGAACATTCCTTTTACAACTGCAAAGTTTAGAAAGGTGCCTTGACTAAAAAATGAAAAGTAGATTAATTTTTAAAACCATTTTATAAAAATTTAAATCATGGATAAAAGTTTCCATTAAAAATCATAGGATAGTGGTAAAATCTTTTGTAAAAAACTTTCATAAAATGATATTTTGACAGAGCATAGATTTTTGATTGAAAGGAGAAATAACGTCATATTTTCACTAGAACGTCTTATTAATTATATTAAGAACCAATGAGATAGGAAATGGTAATAATACATGAAAATATTATGGATAACCATATTAGAATAAAATACCTATGTTTTCTTGAGATATGGATCAAATATTGAATCAATAGATTGATTATTATAAACAATCCTGATAATGATGAGCCTATAACAATAAATTGTTATCACTTTGGTAACTTTAAATCATAATATGAATGAAAGAATAAAATTATGTGAAGATTAAAATGTATTTAAAATAAATATATTCATCATATTAAATTTTAATGGGTATAAAATACACCCCATAGAAAAATATAAGTCCGTAAATGGCTTGAATCTCAAAAAAAAAAGAAAATTGAGACAAAATTACTTTACCAATTTGGTAACTTTGAACCATATATCCCATGAAATAAATATCCTCAAATGGATATATAAATACCCATAAATATAATTATATTAATCATATAAAATTTTAATGGAAATTATATACAACACATAAAAGAAATAGGTGGTGAACATGACTTCTGCCTCACAGAAAATAAAAGTGAGACAAAAACACCCCTACCTTAAGTCTGGATTTCTTCAAATAAATTCATGACAACATTACAATAAATATTAGTTTATTATAAATCTTAAAAAGAACCATATTATTATATATAATACCATATTTTACTTTATCATGACCTTATATTACCTGTTTATTAATAATTCTCTATTAATGTTACATTTTGGGCAATATCTGCATTGTTTTTCGTATCTATTTAGACTTGTTATTATTTATACCCTTACTTAGATAATGATTTAATTAATTAAATAATATAAAAAATGATACAAAAATCATTTATATTCTAATTACATTTATTTATAAAAACCAATAAAATATAGAAATATAAATTGGAATACACCGTTCATAGATACGGTAGGCCGTATGTATGCATACATGTTGTTTTTGTTTTATTTTCACACTGAAAGAAAGAATGTAAATGAAATATATTTATATATATAATAAATTTAAATTAGAATTATCATGTCATATATATCAAATAATTTCACTAAATTAATTTATAATATATTTCATGTAAAGTATGAACGAATCACATTACTTTGAAGAGGCAGTAGTCCACATTTCCCCAAACGAAATTATCATATTTACACAAAGTGTAAAGCAATAATGAGCGTGTTATATAATAACTAAATAAGAATAAATATATCATATATATCATATAAAAATAGATTTTTAATCATAATTCCTAACCATGAGAGGTGGTAAATGAAAAAAATAAGAACATTGTTTTGTGACACGGTAGTTCGTTGTATACAAGAATGATAAGTTTGTTACCCATTAGATGGAAGTGTGTGTGAGTATAGTTAGATCCATTTGAATAAAAAAATATCATTATATTTATTATATTGATTTTATTTTTATAATAATTTAATAATAATTGTTGAGTTGGTGGAGAATGAAAATAAAACAAAGGAGCTTGAGGAAGGATGCTACCTCTTTTTTGGGTAACTCCTCTTCGTTTGCACCAAAGAGCTTCCTTGGATGGATTTCAGAACTAAGAGATGATTCTTGGAGAAATGGCGGTATTTTTGGAGATTATTGGAGTGCATTTTTATATGAGATAAAGGTCTAGAGTGGTGTTAATAATTGGTAGGGGTGAGTTCCTTTTTATAGTAGAGTAGGTGTGGCATTTTTGTAAATTTTTGAAATGGGAGTTCCACCGAACTTTTTCCCATGTAAAGTGGATTAAATAATAGAACTAATTTTATCTAAATGGATTATAGTGTCTAAATATGAACATAAAATGTCTTTTGAATAAGTTTATAGGTCATTTTGACCTTTAAATTTATGTTTTAGTCTCTTATTAACCAGATTTTCCTTTTAATAATTGTAATTAATTTTAATTACATTCACAAATATTTATTTTCAAAAACTAGGTTGAACATATTAGAAATTATAAATTATGAATATTAAAAATATTTAATCCATTTTTCCAAATTCCAATCACAAAAGTGGCATAAATTAATTTTAAATTAATCCATTGGGTAGGATGACAATGCAAGTTTTTAGGGTAAAAATGTTCCAAAGTTTTGTATGTTTTTTTATATAATTTAAAAGTGAAATTGATACAAATGAACTAAATTTTATTAAATTATTTATAATTTCTATAATTATTCTTTAAAAATAATTATATGTATAATTTATCATTATAAATAAATTAGATGAAAAAGTAGTTTAGAATTAAAATTTATCATTTTTTATTATTTATCAAAAAATAAAACTTCATAGAAAATAAAAAAAAATAAACCTAACCTAATTTTTTTGTTTTTGTTTCAAAACATACTTTTATTTTAAAATTTATATTTAATAAAAGTTCCAAACTTTATATTCAAAATAGGTTCTTTATTAAAAGGCAGTAATACTTCTTTTATAAAAATATATGTTTTTATGTATAATATTGGGTTTGTTCCAATATTATTCCTATAAAATATATTAATTGAATGTAAAAAATATTCTTTTTAATATATAAAATATTTATTTAAATAAAATCATTCACCAGTATTAATTAATTTAATTTCTAGGATAAAATTACTTTTTTATAAAAAAATAGTTTTCATAAAAACATTCCCTTTATATTTAATTGGTTCTTATATTCACTTATAATTAATTTTTAAACAATTAAGTCTATCTTGTATTTTAATAAGTTTGTTAATCATATTTATAACCTCAAAATTAAATTCTACATTATATCTTATTATATTAAACAATAATATTTTTAATAATATATTATAGTTTGGAAAAACTCAGTTTTGCCTATTATGCAAGCCTCCAAGGATTGTTAGTATTACATGAAATGTAAGACAACCTCCGTGTTCTATGTAGAGAAATAAAAAAATTATGTTTATTTTAGTGCATTATTAAATTGGTGTTACATAATATACAATCCAAACATAGTTCTTTAATAAAAAAACTATTTTCAGTCTTGTGTGAAATGAAAAATATCAAAAATATTAAATTAATTCGAAAATATATATTTTAAAAAACTCTCAGGGTGTTACATTCACCACCAAACTTTGAGTCCATTTAAGTTTCCAATATCAATCCTTAAACAAGTTAATCATCCCTTACACATTACTGTGGCCTCAACTCATTAATTGTGCATACCCCAATGCCCAAGTTTTTTCAGCCAAGCCTCATGAACTTACATTATCGTAGCATTTCAATAGGATTTATAATTGATCCTCCCACCATCAATCACTAGACTAATTTATCCTCTCCACCACTATATCTATACTATAAACTACAATATTGATTTAAAACAAACAACCCACACTCTTTTTAACTAATCAAACACTAGCCTCATGGCCATCCTTGGATTTACACAAATGGATACTGAACACTTACCCTTTTTCTATAAAGTTTCACCATTAATGAATATTTAATCCACTCTAGAACCTACACCACTAACTTAATAAAATAATTCCACTCTGTTTTATTATTTTAGGGGGGTTCACCTCACAAAATACTTTTATAGTAACCCAGTAACCTCATTTGATGGCGTTAAATTATGAGCATCACAATGCCAAAGGTTCAATGAACCATACTTATGGAATGATGAAATCCACCTAAGAAGAAAAGTTAAATTGGAAAAGTAGTTTCCAAATTCTGAAAATCATATCTCAAGGATTCACAATGCTAAACCATAGTTCACTCCTAGTGGAACCAACAGGCTTTATCATCATCCAAGTATTCCTTTGCAAAAACCTTCTCCTTAACCCACCATTAACCATGGAACTAATCCACATGAAGGAACCATTTTAAACATTTGAATCTCCACCAAAACTATTCCTTTTTATTGTGACAAATTTATCGAAAACATATTTATTTAAAATCATCATGATTGAACCTAAATATTTCATGAACGTGGCACAAATTTGATTGAAACCAAATTGTACATCATTACATTCTTATGTATAATACACCAACAAGATCTACAAAGAATCATGAAATATTTTCTCCCATTGTAGTTACTGAAGGAGTTACCCATTGGAGACACTACCATAAAAACATAAGTCTCTTGAAGCAACTACCTAATATAATTGCTCACCATCATCAACCAACTCATCCAAAATTCATTATCCAAATCATATTCTAAAAATTAATGGTTCCTTGAACCTTGTAACCCAAATCTTTTACGGTATCATCACATGCTCTTGTAGAACACCACATATTATCATACCAATATTCCACCGTGTCTCATGTGGTTTTTTCCACTCTAAGAAACAATAAATGGTATCATCTCACAAAAAAAATTATATTTGGTTTCCAAGATGAAACCAAAAGATAAAACTTAAACCTTATCCCATACTAGCCTTCTTAAAAATCTACTCAGGAGCCCCCTTTATGTCGTGAACACTTGTTTCACACCATGAACCAAAACAGCCAGCAGCACCCAAACTATTGGTAAGTCCACTTCCTTCAAAACTTTTTTATGAACTACATCCAATTCCATAATAATCTCACTATAATCACACTTTAAAACTAATAAATTACTTGTAAAACCATATGCTTTGTTCCATACAGATCGAGCATTACCACTTAAGGTCTCTATGTCCAATTCCACACACCACTACTTTACTGTACTCAAATTGTCCCACACACCTTCCACTCAAGTAAAGTAGAAAAACCCACTCATATAAATCATAAGGACTGTGAAACCTTATCATACCACTAAATAATATGGAACCAATGAATATCGAGAGAAACCATCATCCATGGAAGGATAAGAGCCCAAATCTCACACCTAGACCCATATCTCAATGGTCTAGGTGGACATCACACACCAAACCATCTAACTCATAGGTCTCTACCCAAAACAACACCCCACTAGCTCAACCACTAAAGGGGTCGCATGTCTCTCAAGGTTCACACAACCACATAATTCCCATAACCCCACTATATTCACTTTAGAGAGAGACACATAAATATCACACAAAAACATCTTAAACCAACCCACCCCTTTCAATACTCTATTACTAGATAAATTACTAACCCAAATTGGTCAACTACATCTAAGACCATTTCTTAAAGGGGGGGGATATTCACTAAGATGCATATATGGAACACTTTCACTCGATCCTAGATGAAAAAATATGAAACAATCCCTATAAACATAATTATCATCAAGAAAAAAAAATAAGAGGCATTCGAGTGGGTCTCACACCTCACCATAAAAATTGAATAAATTTTTTGAAATAGGCCTATCAAAATAACATCTTAGGGAGAAAAAATATTTATTCCCTTTTAAAATTCAATTTCAAACCTCCAATTTTTTTAAAACAAATTAGAAACCACATTCAAACCATTGGATACCACTCAAATAAAATTACCCTCTCATTTCAATAAATCTTGGAAAACCAATCATTTTTTTTATTTTGAATCCATTTTATAAAAAATAAACTTCACCCAATTCACAGCCCGAACGAGGATCAATTCCTTTAAAAACCCCAAATACCATTTCAAAAAATCTACTAAAAAATATCCACAACCACTTGGAATTAATAAATAACTTTCACGACACATTTATTTTAAAAACCTTTTTAAAAATAAAAAAAAATATCATAGAAAACCTTTAGAAATATTTTATGCCAAGAGAATGTACTTTCTCAAAACACTTTAAAAGATCAAGAAACTAATGACATACCAAGGATGGAAGTATAAAAAAACTAACTTTCCTGCATAAGGATCAAGTCATTCCATCAATACATATACATTAGTCATAGTCATACATAATAATATATAATATACACTAGCTAAACTAGTTCAATGCCACCAATAATGTATTCTGAAAAACATTAAACATATTGTTATGGAAATTTAATAAATTTAATCCTCTATAATTCATAGGAAAACATGTGTATGACAGTTGAACCTATGTTCTTATCCGTGATACATGAACTTAGAAACTCTTTATAATAATCTAAGAGATAATCTATTTTGGGAGTGATTTTGTTTTTTGACAGATGTATATGAGCAAAAATGAGTTTGGTTGAGGTTTCCAAATCAGGTTTTTAAGGTGGTGCAATTTGCAAGACTGAAAAAGGTGGTACACGAAAAGACTTTTTAAAATAATAAAATATGTATTTCCGTATAGAAGTGTTATGTGGACCGTGAATTATGGTACGTGGAATAAATAGGGAAAATGGTTCATGGGAAGTATTTTCATTCATAGAAGACAAGTTGTTTGTGGATGGATAGAGGTTCATGAGATGGATTGTCTTTTAAGGAAGTGAGGTGGTGATTTCTGGAGCTTGGTATTCAAAGATCGATTTTTTTTGTAGAATCTCGGTTTTTAGCGTGGAATAGTTGATTAAAATCTATATGTCAACAATGATAGTAATCAAAGGATGATGGTTCTGGTGTATGTAGATGACCTAGTCTTTGGTGGATTAGATGAAGCGTATTGTAGACAGTTTTCTGAATTCATGAAAAGTGAGTTTGAAATGATAATGATTGGTGAACTGATATTTTTTGTTAGTTTACAGGTAACATAATGAAATAATAGAACATTCGTTTCTCAATAAAAATATTCCATGGAGTTTTTGAGAAGATTTGTAATGGATAATTCCATGGAGATGATGACTCCAGTGGCTACCTAGATGAAACTGTCAGGGGATGATGGAGGTAAAGAAGTTAATGTCACCAAATACATGCAGATTATTGGAATCCTGTTATACTTAATAGAGACATGATTGGAAATTGTTTTTTCCATATTTCAAGCAATTCATGATCAATGAAATCCCAAGTAAATCCACATGATTACAGTAAAAAACAATACTTCATTATATCGGGGGCATGGTAGATTTCAATTCGATGTACAATGAAAAATCCAAATATGACTTATTGGGATATACAAATGAAAATTGGTCTGGTTTAGTAGAAGATATAAAATAAACATCTAGTGGTGCTTTCTATCTAGGTAGATTCTATATTTCATGGTTAAGAAAGAAACAACATTTCATTTAATTAATCATCACAGAAGTTAAATATATTAGGGTTACTCATCCATGTATGCAATTATTGTGGATGAAGCAGCATCTTGATGATATGGGTGTTAATGTGAAGTATCCAATCAGAATGCATTGCGATAATTCGAGTGCTATAAATCTTAAAAAAATCATGTCTATCACTCAAGGAAAAATAACATTGAAATCAAATATCATTTTATCAAGGAAAAGGTGGATCAAGGGCTTTTGAATTTGTAGTATGTGCCTACAGAACAACAAGTTATAGATATTTGGACCAATTCCTTTCCCAAATAATCATTTGAAGGGCATCGACATTATATTAGAGTTCAGCCAAATCCCCTGACTAGAAAAAGTGTGGATGTGGTACCCCTATCCTTGAGTTATGATGTGTTTTACCCTAATGTACTATTGTTTTTTATTTACCTGGTTTCATACCCCAATGAAGTGACCTTCAGGTTCCTTTTAAAATGGAAAGAAATTGTCGCTATAAAAGGAGAGAAATTTCTTAAATTAAGACATAAGTTATTTAGGTGGAGCAGAGATATAGGGGGAGTTGAAGCTGTTAGGGGGAGAATAAATGTATGGGGAGTATTAAATATGATTATTCTAGAAGTGATCAATCAAATATTATATATAATGATAGCAGAGGTCTCTGATGAAAGTAGAAGAGTGATTTTGGAATGTAATGAAGTGATTCATTGATGAAATTTATATTATACTCTCTTTTTTTCAATCCAAGCATTGCTCAAATGGTATTAAAGTATGTGTTGAGAAAATATTTGATCGTTATCTTAATCACAAGAAGTGAATGTGGGTAGAATATTAAATAATATTTAATTATGTATCAAAATGTGAAGATTTTTCAACAAACCTGGTGAGATTTTTGGGGGAAATACCTCAAGGTGTCCCCTCGGTATTTTTAGCTTTGATTGTGTTTGTTGTCAAATCTAAATGAACACGAATGAGTTCGGTTGATATTGTTAAAGTAGTTTTTTAAGGTGGCATAGTTTTCTAGGGTTTTTAAATTTTTGGACGTCAAAATCAAGAGATTGTTTTTGGAAAACTAAGGATTTCCACGTAGTATTGAATAGTATTCGGATGACGAAAGACAGATCATGAACCCCAAAAGGTGGTATATGGAACTACTTTGGGAAATTATAAATGTATAGATTTCTACATTGTAGTGCATTGAGGACTATAAAGCATGGTACGTGGATCAAAAAGGGAAACATTTTGTAGGAAGGATTGTCATTTGTGGAAGGCTATATGTTCATAGAAAGATATAGGTTCATTAGATGGATCATCATTTGTAAAAGTGAGGTGGTGAATTGTGGGGACACAAAAGGATTTGTTCATGGAAGAGATTGACTACTAAGAAGGAACAAAGACTCTATGTAGACCGTGAATGGAAAATGGTTCATGGAAGGAGATCAATATGCGATGAAGGATGTACCACATCGAATATTTATATAAAATGGATTAGTGGATTTTTTTGATCTATTTTCCTATATAAGTATCATTAATCCCATAATTAAGGATGATTTTTTTCCATTAGAAAACATCTTCACTCTAGAAAGAAATTTGGTTATGTCTGAAAGAGTTCATGGGGATTCTTCGTAGGATAAGTGGTTCCTGAGGTTGATTCTGTGAAAGAGGAATGAGTTCGTGGGAACGGTTCACAAATGGGTTTTTATTAGAATTGTTTCCCATAAAGGAAGAAGTATCCTTGAAGATGATGTGGTCTATCGTACATAAAATGGTCCATAGAGGAGATAAATTTCACTAAAGAATGACTCATCCATGAATTAGGGATGGTTCACAGAAGAATGGTTTGTCTACGAAGGAAGAAGTCATCCCTAAAGGAGATACAATCTTTGGAAGTGGAGGCAGTCCATGTTGGAGAGGTAGTCTATGAATCATATGTGCTACACAGTGTATTGTTGTTTGTGTAGGAAGCAGTTTGTTTGTGAAGAGACTTAAATAGTTCATGAAAACAATTTCTACAAACTAATTGTACCTGTAAAAGTGGATTTCATCTATGAGTGAAATAATAAATTCAACAGAGAATCCAACTACAGTTGAGGATGTGTGATTTCATACAAATAAAGGGACCTAAAATTCCATAAACAGTGAGTGGGTCACTTCCAAGAGGATCGATAAAAGGAAGATTAATACAGTGATCCTTTCCACTGCTAGTGATCCAGAAAAAGAGACATAGGGAGTGTCCCTTGGGAATGAAATCAGAAGATCCTAAATCTTGTATAGGTAGTGAGCCTATGCATAGAAGTGATCTAGTACAAACCTTGTAATTTGGTAGTGATCCTTAGTGGATTTGGTAAAATTGGCACATTTTCATTGTATGCTCCTTGGATGTAGCCCAGTGAGGGCGAACCAAGTACAAATCACTATGTCTCACACATGATTTCATTTCTTTTCATATATTTTATGGGAAGAAAAGAGAAGAGTGTTTTGTTTAAATATGAAACAAGATAGTAAAGGGAAGTTGTTTTAATCTATCATAAACTGATTCACCCTCCTCATTTTATTTAACCTAATTGGGCTGACAACCTTAAAATAATATGTATTACTCATAATGAAATATATCAATAGTAAAATTAAAACAAAAAAATTAATCTCACCCTTGAAAATGTTGAATTCCATCATACGTAGGTTAGAAACTCCCCGGAATAAGTTTTATTCTATGTCTGGACAATATTTATCCATTTTATACCTTGAAAAAATGTTTAGGAAAAATAAAAAATCCTCTAATACCGTTTTGTAACACCCCAACCTGAATCACTGTGTTTGGGATAGAGTTTCTCATAACCTCGTGTGGGCATCTTCATAAACGAATGGTCACCAACTAGTGGTGAGGGGAAATGTGACACCATGGATGGACGATGTCTTTAGTAATAGGGAACTGATCAAAGTATCAAATATTAGAAAACAATAATTAGTGTAAATATTAGAAAAAATACTAATGAAATAAAAATAATAACATCAACCCATTTTATGATGATATGGCATAAAATATCAACTACAACTAGTCATGATGGAATCCCCACATGTGGTAGATCCAAATATAATAAACAAGGTAAAAATAAATAAATAGGAATCTATATAAAGTATCTAGAAGTTTATCCCAATATTATTCTCCAATAAAAATACTCTAATAAAAACCACTACCTTCATCTAAAATCTAGGTCAAAGGAGTACACACACACACACACACCGAGATTCACATAATAGTTGTGAGTATAAAACCCAATAGGATACCACTAATTCATTCTTAACATAAGTGTAGAAGTTATATATAAGTGTATGTAAAAAATAGAGTAAATTCACATGTACACAATGAAATGTTGGGTCATCATGTGCTATCCAGGCTTCTACAAACCCTAGCACTACCTTCATCGACTTCATGTTAGAGGAGAAGTTATGCATGGTCCCCATGAATCTAAAAATAGTCCATGAGACCAAAATAAGTCTCAGGATAGGTCAAAAGACCATAATGCCTTCGTTCAGACCACAAGGTCATCATACCCAACCAATTTTATTAGGTTTGGTCACAAGGACTCCATACCTTTCCATATATCATTCAATACCCCAATATAATTATCGCATATAACATCACACATACTTACCTAATAAGGGATTAACTAAGCCATAAAGGGTCCACCTGTCACTTTGATACCATATAGTATAAGTCTATTGGAGCATATATGTACATATATAATCCATAGCATGGAAAACCTTAAGCTATTCACACACACAAGCATGAAATATCAAGAAGGGTATCACAGTCCACACACATTCACACAAGAATTCCATATCAAGAGAAGTCTCACAGGCCATACACACATAAGAATTTCATATCATGGGATGACTCGCAGGCTATATACACTTAAAAAAACATGTTATATCAAGATAGGCCTCGTGGTCCACACACACACACACATAGCCATGTTATATCAAGAGAGTCCTCACAAGCCACACACACATTCATAATAATGTCATATAAATATAGGTATCATGGGATACAAACACATGAAAGAGCATATCATATAAAGATAGGCCTCATGGGCCATACACACACATTCACAAGAAGACATTGCATAAAACTTTATATAAATTTCATAACATGCTAAGAAACTTACTACCTAAAGTATATTGAAACCCAATGTTATGGTTTTCTACATGAATCAAGCTCACCCACCAAAAATCCCCAAAAACAACATCAAATATCCACATAAGGATTCATTATCAAAGATCCAAGAAGAAAAAAAATTCAAGCACCAGGATCAGCTTATGCTTGCCCAATGGGATTTAATTTAAATAATGAATCTATATGAATTTAAGAACAATCAAGAAAAAACTAGATTTCTACCTTATTTTCCCTCTAAAATCTAAAATTAATAACATTAAATCATGTCATAATTACATGAATCATCCATGATATTCCATATCTATAATATTTTCCAAGGAGAAGAGATAAAATATAGAAAGAATAAGAAGAATAGAGGACCAATGATTACATACCATGATATCCCTAGGATATAAATATCTATATTTAATAGAATTTATCTACAGATGGAAGAAATTCACTATGAACAACCAATGAAGTCCCTAGGTTCAAAGACCCTAGGTTTTGGAAAAATAATAAGTGGTTTCAATGATTTTAAGGGTCAAAATAAGAATTTTCATATTATTTAATACTGCTTACAAGATTTGGTTGAATAGTTTACCAAACCATATTAGGTTCACTACCTCTTCCAAGAACCCTCATAGTTGGGTTTCATGGTTTTTTAAATCATGCAGCAACAATGATTTAGCATTGGTTATGAGTTACATAGTTACCTAGGTAATTTCACATGATCATATTTAAATATGTTCCAAACATGCACATCCCATTTCTCCTCTTTATCATACTATATAGTTTCTTAGGGAAAATCCCATGGTTTCCCCTAACTATTATCAAACCATAGTCCTCTATAAAGGCTTCTAAACCACTCTAAAACTACCTAGAAACTACCTAATACTGCACCCATTAAAATTATAACTCAATAACACTTTTAAAAAGAGGTTGAAACATATCATAACACACTTTTAAAATTAGAGTCTATTATAGGGTAGCATAATCTATTATGTTTAGGGAATATTCCACTCTATTTTCCTTCTCATAGTGGTAATGTATTGAGAAACCATAATATTTGATCAAATATAACCTTCTCCATTGGTGAGTGTTTATATCCTTCTACATGAATATATAATTTAATCTCTTTTTATCAATATAAATATCACACATTTCTTGATAGAGATAATGAATCTATATTTTCAATGCAAAGATGACTACAGTGTGCTCCAGATCATGAATTACGTAATTTTTCTCATGATTCTTTGATTTTAATGATGCATAAGAAATTAACTTGTAATTTTGTGTAAGGAAAGATCCTAAACACTTTAATTATGCATATTTATATATTAAAAAACCTTCTACACTACAAGGTAATATAACTATATATGTAGTAACCAATCTCTTCTCAAGATCATTGAATATTTCCCCACATTCTTCCAACCAAATAAACTTACCTCCCTTACATGTTATCTTGGTCATGGTGTTAGGAGATCAAGATAAATATCTCAAAAAATGATATAAGTATCAAAATAACATAATAAAACTTCGGATCTCTATCATAGTTATTTGTCTTATCCATTCTTCAATTTCCTTAGTATATGATGAATCTAGAAATATACCCTAACTTGTGATAACATAACCCAAAATGGATACTTTTATAACAAAAAATCCCACATGTTGAATATAACATACAATTTATCCACTCATATATTCTTTACTAAAATCGTCAAATACACTTCATGTTCTCCCTTTCCCATAGAATGTATTATATTATCATTAATAAAACTACTATGAATTTTTTAAGGTAATCACTAAATATTATATTCATCAAATCCATAAATATATCTGGGGGATTTTGAATACCAAATGGCATCACTATGAATTTATAATTTCCATACGTGGTGAAGAAAGTTGTATTTGTTATATATTATCTATTTTCCCTTAATTTATGGTATCCAAATAAAAGATACATCTTTGGGAAATACTGGTATCCTCTAATTTGATCAAGTAAATCGTTAACATGGGGTGGAAGATATTTATTCTTTACTATAATAATGTTACGATAATGATAATATATGCAATCATGCATTGATTCGTCATTATTTTTTACAAAGAGCACTGGTACACCCCACAGTGAAGTGACTAAGAATATAAGGATATTGTCCAAATTCTCCTAATGATGATTTCATAATTATTAAAATTCAATAGGGTTCATTGTGTTAGGATTTCCTTGATACATGCATATTCCTAGTTATGAGCTCAGTTATAAACTCAACTTTAAGATTCATGGGAATCCGACATAATTCATCGATTAATATATCAATATAAAACCATAAAATTAGAAGATCTTAAATGTTGAGTTCTTACCCAGTCATTTGCACCAAGTATACTTTATTATTATGTATCATGATCCATGTTATGGATTTTTCTTCTAAACGGTGTTCATAATCATACTTGCATTAATATTTGATAGTAGGATGATTTTGTATATGTGATGATATTTTCTAATCCTGATAAATGATATGATCTTTATAAAAAAAAATGTATTCCATCCCTAGTATCATAATGAATTATTCCATGGGAAGGATAACTAGATCCCTAGGGAGTATATTCCCAAAAATATATATTATATAGGACCTTTATACCATTAAAGAAACCATCATGACACCCAGTTTTTTCACTGATAATCCAGTATCCAAGGATTTTGGTGGTGAATGCAAATTCAGACCATAATTTAATGATATGAAATAATTTGAAGAAAAATAATTAAATGGGTAATTTTTAGATCTAGATTAGAGAATAAGTGTACCTTTCACTAATTCATTATCACCATCCACTTCATTGATACTCATTGCATAATCTATTCCTTATTCCCTTGGCATTGGAGGCTACAAATGTCTTTTTCCTTGAAATCCTTTGGATTAGGGAATTTATTTTCATGTTTCAAAAACAAATAGAATTTGAATAATTTAAGGGTGGGTGGTGTATTGGTTGGAAAATTCTTCACCTAAATTAGATTATTATATTTCTCCAACTGTTGTGTGAAAGATGTCATATTATACCACTTGTAAAACTTCTTCTTGTCCCTTTGAGGTAATTTTATGGATTCTTTTACACATTTTTGGAATATAGGAAGTTAAAATATCTTTCATCCCTATGACTTATCATTCAAATTTCTATAAAGATTAATTTTTTTTCTTGAATCTAAAATAATGATAGTCTCCAACTTCGATTCCCACCATAAGTTCACATCAATGAAAATATTCATATCTACCAAAGTCACTTATATTTAATGTATTTTAATGAATTGGTTTTAGGAAACTAAATAATCATCTCATCTTACTCTAAAATTCACTAATAAAATAGGTGGCATGACTTATGGGACTTGTGGATTTTTCTTCATATGTACTAATGGATCCATCCTTCTTTTGTTTCAACTCTAGGAATTTTCTCAACTTTTTCATGAAAAGATTTTGGGGAAAATATTTAGTGAATAATATTTTATATAACTCAACCCATTCTATATAGTTGAATTATTAATTCTTCATTTTATTCGTAATGAGAGTCCACCATTTTCCAACAACACCTTACAATTAGGTAATAACTAAAACAACCTTCTCATGGATTGAGAATTGTATAATATAAATTATATTCTATGTTGTGTTGATCCATTTATCAGAAATTATAGGGTCGAATAAACCACTACTGTAGAGTATACATTGTTATATGAAGGAATTGATAACTATTTGATCCTTACTTTGTGAATTTTGGAACTCAAGATGGTTTGAATTATTGTTGAAATATTGGGAGAGATGAGTGACATTGTTGTGAGATTTTTTATTGCAGCCCTTGTCTCAATCAGTTTCTCCTTGGGAAAATCTTTTTTGTTTTTCGTTTCATACATTATTAACTCAGTTTGTCTCGGATCCTTCGGTTATGTTAAATAAATGAAAGTTGAGTGTATAGGAAAACTTAAACAAATAAATGTATAGAATAAAATTGTAAACTTAGAAAAATTAAATCATAAATGATGTGTATACCTCAAGGATTCCTTGGTTTCAATCTAGGTTATCCATATTTTTATTTGGTTCTCTAACCTACCATAAAATTGGAATGAAATCCTTTATAATTTTTTAAGATAATTTTAATGACTAAATCTTATCCCCTAGTAGTATCAAATTGATGTGTAATTTTGAACACTTTTAGTATATCGAGTGAAAATCAACTCAACACCCCCACCAAACTTTTTCTTGGATTGTTACCCCTTAGTGCATCTATGCCAAAGGAGATATCCACTATTTTGTGTATATTCAGGTATTTAATTTCTAGAAAACCATGAATAATATACTTTACCAATGTTTTATGATATTTTAAATATATTTCGGCTTATCCTTATAATTTTCACTAATTATTTATAGTTATAATCCCTTAAAATAACTAAATTCTACTCTAAAACCAACTAAGACACCCCATGCTTTTAATCTCTGGTCTAATTCAAAAAAAATACTCTTTACATACCATCTTTGATACTAAATGAGACAAATAAAAACGAAAATCAACAAATCTCATATTTTTTTCATAATTTAATCATTACATATAAAAAATAGTCACACATCCCAAGAACATAAAGGTGCATTTCCTTTGAATACTAGCTATATAAACAAATCATATCACTTAAATTATAACATTTCTACATAATCTCACCATACTATACCTCCTTACAGACATCATATATGTTATTCTCATATTCATAACCTAGTAAATGGGATTCATGAGAATGGGGCGAGCTCAAATGCTCAGTAAAGAGAAAACACATCAACATTTCATTAAGGTTTAGGTCATAAGAATGAGAAAACATGAGCATGGAATAAATATGTAATTAAATGAATATAGACCAATAAGAGTTGTCTAGATAATATAAGGAAATTTAATTTCAAATGATCAAACATATACCATAGACTAAGAGCATGGAACCTTAAGACACTAATCATGTTCCATGGATCATAACATAAGAATATAATATAAAAATGGGTCAAAAGTATATGTAGAGGATACAATAACATTGTGAACATTTTTGAACACTAATTATGTTTATACATAGTCATGTGAACATATATTAATCACAATTATTTACAAACACTATCTAATGGACATATAATACACATAGTTTTGTCCATACATAGTCTTGGGGGAATTACTTAACTACAACTATGTCCTCACATAATATTTTGAACATATCTTAACTGAAATTATTTCCATGCACAAAGTCATTGACTCGTGAGATATAAAACACTAAAAAATGAATTGGATGGTGATATATGACCCCACCCATCACATAATTATTATCCATATATATGTGTTCCATATGAAATCAATCATGTCATAAATAACACAATGAAAGAAAAATGGGTTTTGTAATATTTCCAAAGTGAATCACATAAAATTAAACCACGAATTCGATCTTATGATACCAAAAACCTAGTCACCAAAAAATATTATTTCATAAAATAATTTAGAGGGTGAATCATTAAACTTAACTCCATATAAGGTTGAAATTTTTTAGATAAATATAAAAATGAAAGAAATCCCATGAAAAGGAGTTTTTAGAAAACATATATTACCATTATCGTAAAGAGATAAAGATACGAGCCACTTTCAAAAATCATTTTCAAGAGGGTAAAATGAAAACATTTTTAATACACCAATTTAAAATAAATCCTAATAAATGATCCATAAAATGATATAATGGTTAACTCAATAAACTTTTAGTGGAATATAAAAGATATGATCATTAAAATAAATTGATTTTTAATATTTTAAATTATATTTTTTCCAAACCATATCATTTAAAAGTGTAATAAATATTATTTTGAAAATAGGTAAAGAGACATATAGATATTACATGTGATAATATATATTTTTATTTCAAAATAATAAAGGAAATAATTTGTGGAAAGAAATAATATGGACATAGAAGAGAAATATCTTATTTTAGATGATGGGAATTGTTATTAACAATGTGTAGTTCCCAAATCAGATGGTGTGCCATTGAGATGGGCGTGGATTATTGGTACCTATTTTTAGAAATTATTTTTTTTGAATTAAACCACTATAAATTTTTAGATTCTTTATCCACTCTCACAAGAACTTTCTCACCCATATGTCGGAATAAAACAGATACAAACATCATATGATAATTTTTTATAGGTTTTGGCTTCAATGTGGGATCCTACTCCATGTAGTATTTTAATTTTCTTAATTATAAGTATTTATATTTCACTATAAAATTATAGTGATTAAAAACACCTGAAATTGGTGTATAAGGTTTTATAAGGTATCATTATGTTATTTATATGTTCATATATCATTTTCTTCCCCCTATTTTAATTCTTGGGATTATTTAAATGGGAACCACCTATTATTATATGATTCTTCCATCACTATTGATTGACTCATAACTTCTCTAAATATCATGATACATCTATAAAAAAATATGAAATCTTCTTCTATAATTCCCTTGACTTCCGTGAAGAAACAGTTGATCAACCTTCCTATCAAAAAATCAAAATGAAACATTTTTCATGATTTCATGCATCTATGAAATTTTCTTCTTCCTCCTCATAAAAAAGTGTTCAATGATCAACATATGAACAATCTTGTGTTGGTCTATTCAGAAACAAGAATGCATCATAGTCCAATGTTCTTCCTTTTTTCTTTCTTCGAAATAGATGAATATTGAATGAAAATAATTATTGGAATTTTTTACAATTCATGAACTTTTATCACTCTTTTATTTTCACTTCTTATATCTACACCATAAATTTGAATAAATTTTCTATAGATTTTTTTTTCTAAACTAGTTCATTCTCAATTGCACTAAAATTATGAGTCAAGGACTTCCTCAAAAATAGAATCAACTATCATGAAAATTGATTTATATTGTTTGAATTTAAAATATCCATGAGACTTGATCATGATCATTTTCATTTAATCCCCATTAAAACTTCCTTGAAACTCGGTTAGAATCATGATTTTTGACTAAGACCGTGATATTTAGGAAGTACATGAATGGAAAATCATCTTAAGTTTTACATATATATATTTCTCATAAAAATTCTCAATTTGTGATTATCATATGAATAGATTAATACCCTACAAGTATGACCAATATCATATGTGTTGGAAAATTATCTTATAAGGCTTCAAATATCTTATGTGTAGGTACAATTCCATTTTCATTTTTCAACTCTCTCACAACCAACTCAAATATCCTATGAAAATATCAATCTATTTGTACATGACAAAAATATCCTATGACTTGTTTAAATTTCTTAACAAGATTGATTAAATCATTGGATAAATTTTGAAACAACTCAAAATATCATCCCAGAGATCAAAAAGTTTTATGTGTATGGTGAATGTATTACATGTAGATGAATCCTCTTACATTTTTTCCTACTCAAAGTAGCATAGATTAATTTCCTTTTCCATTTTTCAAAAATGTTTGGTGTGTGTCAAATATAATATAAATTGGAAAAAATCTATTCTATATAGATGAAACTTCTTACGCATGGATAAAATATATTTTGAGTAGGATAATTCTCATATGAACTACTCACAAATTTTATTACAAATAAGACGTAAAATTTTCTCCTTTGCATATTTTCAGCTTAAAAAAAAGTACTTCCAAATTACTTAAAAAAGAACTTATAAAATTCCAAAAAATACTTTTTAAACACTAAAAATCATCTGAAAAATAATTATAAAGTATCACAACATATCTCTTATATAGGGTTGACAACAAAGATAACTTCTTAAACAAAAATAATTCACATAAATTTTCTCTTTGTATTTATTTTAAACCCATAAAAATCTTCCTCAATAACATTTTAAATCTAAAATTATCAAATAACAATGATCATTTCATAACCTTTTTCATAAGGCAACATCATGAACCCACACCAATGGTTAGATTAGTGTTTTTTATTGGAGTCCATCTCTTAGTGTATTAAATATTTTTTACATGTAATAACATGATCTCCACATCAATCCATGAACTCATCACTTCAAGAAAACTCCCCCTTTTTATCATAAATACAACCATTAAAGAAAAATAAAATAAATTTACAAAAACTAAATTTAAATAAAATAGTAGTTCACTTACTTATCTCTCTTTGAAACCATAATCCAAATCTTAGTGTGGGTCCTCCCAAAGCTTCTTAATTATATGGGAGTGGATGAACCACTATTTTCATCCTCAATTACTCAATGTTTTCCATAGGGATAATCTTTTTGAAAATACCATATGATTGATCCAAGGTCGGAAGAAATTATATCTAGATGTATCTATTGTAAACCTTATATTTAATGAAATGAAATATGTATCTATATACTTAGATCATGATTTTGTTATTTTATTTTTAGAAAGTTCTATAGTACTTTTTTCATCATAATGATTTCTGAGAGGTCTTCCAACTCTCACCCTCAAATCATCTAGTTTCTCCTTCATCCAAATTATTTGAGTGGAGGAACATGTAGTCATAATATATGTATCCTCAATGGTACTCAATGTAATTATGAAATGTTTCTTTTAGTGTAAAAGCACATAGTTTTCACCCAAAAATAAAATTCCACATGAATTAATCCTTATCTCATAATAATCACCTACCCAATCAAGATATGTAAATCTAGATAAATTAAAAATAATTCCCTTCATGTAAATATTCCCATATATCATAGTCACTTTAATATATATGAGCACCCTTTTGGAAGACATAAAATGTAACTCTTTCAAGTAACTCTCATATCTGTCACATAGACTCAAATAATATACAATAAATAGTTTAGAAGATGTGAGATAAAGTAGAATCAAATTTAGTAATCCAAATTCTATTTTATTTCCACTCTTACCTTTAGTATCTTTAGATAGTTTCAATTCCACTATAATGGGTTTAAATACTATATTTGACCCATATATCACAAACTTATTCAACAATTATCACTCTCATCGGATAAGAAAATAAAAATTTCTTTTTCAACACTTGTAATATTAAGAATTATCTCATCTCACCAAGAATGGACATCTAAAATTTTTCTTTACTTAATTTGAAAATATTGATATGTATTTTCATGATAATATGTAAAAAAGGTATCACCAACATATAAAATTTTAACAATTTAATCTATCTTTACAGAGAGAAGGCTCAAATTCCAACTTCTATTGAATTCTCATACCAACATGTTTTTGTTGGAAACTAGTATGTTAGACTATATCCCTATTCACAAACTACAAGCCAACTAGCATATCCCAATAGCATGATAGGAATCACATTGACATATCCTAATGCATAATAAATGGTTGTACCATATTCTTATTCTCACTCATCATGATTGAAAATGTACTCTAGAATCATTTAAAGAAGTGTTATGATATATAACATGTCTAGTTAGTGGCATGAACATATTTTCACCCCCACACATAAAGCCTATTAGAATATCCTATCAGTAATTAGTAGACATGAGTAGGATAATGTCCTCGTTCTCATTAAAGAATTTGAACGTATTCACATTCCCACTGAATAATCCCATCAACATATCTTGGTGATAATCAACGGGAAAAAATATAGCCCTTCTCATATAATATAAAATTTCTAGAATATCCTGAAAGTGTTAGAAAAATAAGGTCATCATCATATCCTAAAGACCATAAAGGGAATGAATATATTCCCACCCCCTTCACTATATAATCTCATCAAAATGCTTCAATAGTTACTCAAAATTAGGTGCATTTTTGATTCTCCCATTCAACAGGGTCATCATCACATTCTAGAAAATAATGAGAAATAGAACTGGGAACATATCCCCATTCCAACTAGAGATTCTTAGCCTACATTTATGAACATTTCAGGATAGGAACATATTCTTCAAAATAATGAAAAATCTTCTAGATATATCCTTATGTAAGCACTGGAGATACCAAAGTAGACTCCAACATATGAAGGTTTTTTTACACAACACATGACCTCATCCACCAAAATTATGGCATCCATAAGAAGTCTCATTAGGGTACCTCATAATCAAATAGTGGGATCAAATACCTCCCCTTCTCAATTATAGTATTCTTATGGCCCTAACAAAATTTCACTTCTAAACCAATAATTTGTAGACTCATCATCTGATAGAGGAAGAAATTGAATTTTTGGAGGTATTCCCTATAATGTTTCTACCAGTATCTATAGAGGTTCTACCCAGAGCACTAACCTTAAAGGACTTCCCCATGGTGATATAAATATTGACCTTAAGAACTCTTCTCATGGTTAGATATGTGAAATTAATCCTTATATCTATAACATCAAGTATTAATAAGGTCTTTCATTTTTTTAAACTTTATCCACACTAAAAGATCTCCCTATGGAATATGTCATAATAATCCTCCTTGTGGTCAAACATTGAGCCGTGATGACAGTCCTCCCTATAGTGGCGTTTTTTCAAAGGTAAACCTTATAATGATATCTAACTTAAAAAAGAAGTTCTACCACTTTACAAATAATCTAGGATAAAGGCCTCATATTATGAGTCACTTGAGAGATTAATTCTAAATATACAAAATTCCCATTCTATAATGAGTGATATTATTTCTTAACAAAAATATAGCCTGAGGTAGTGATCATTATCTAATCCACTCTCAAATCACTCACCATTCAATATTGTATAGACCATTTAAACCAAATTATCACCCCTTAGAAAGGAAACTTTTAAATGACCACTCAAGTCAAATCATGTAGAGGAGTCTCTCATTGAATATTAAGAGAATTTCATGATTATAAGGAAAGAACTATCCAAAGGAAATACTTTTGTCATGTTCTAGCCCAAAGCAATGTATGAGTAAACAATTTTTTAAAAATTGGGTGAGGAATGCATGGATACTCATTGTCTAAATCTATGGATGACTCTTCTCCATTTTAAGGTAAACTTTATACCCACACATGATATGAAAATTATGTAAAGTAGATATAATAATTTCACAATCAAATTAACTTGGATTCCCTTTTAGTGATGTGAAACCTGAAATTGAGAAAGAAGTGTTGAAATATTTAGTGCCCTTGCATTAATTATTTTAGGACTCTATGTTAGTTGATCAATGACACTCTATCAGGTGACCATATCTGAGGATAAGTTGATCAAGGTTTTTTCATTTCACTCCACTCTCCAATCAATAGAGTCCACTGAGAATAAAATCATGAAATTTCATCAATTTAGTTTAAATATAAATCACATGATATATATATGTTATTAATCATATTCAATAGGGTTCTTTCCTCTCTAAATCTCAGAAATAATGAACCCAACAAGAATGAGCTATTGAGAGTCACTTGCATCAGGCCTTTGAAAAGGTTAAAGACTAAGAAACGAAAATTGATCACCTGAAGTGATAACCGTAATACCAATTATCTCAAATTTAAATAACATTTTGAATATAACCCATGAATAAACAAACGCCCAAAAAATTAGAAGGGTAACATTAGTGGCTTCTATGGAAGCAGTATAAGACCAAACTCAACCTATAGGAATGGGGGATTCTGTACCACCACCACCATCCAAAGGGTCATCAAATACCCATCAAGAAAGATATTTTATAGTGTAGAACCAAATCAACCCTAGTTCGTTGGGTCAGGGGAATTTTTATCACAACCCCCTCCTTCTCAATTAAAATCATACTTCTTTAGACTGGGAGAAATAGAATAAAAAATTTCTATAATTTTCTCCCATTGAGTAACCCATCTTTCTCTTTATGGACACACTATTTAAGGGTTTCTTGATACTCTCTAAGGTACACCCTTATCAAATCAATTTCTAAGGAGTATTAAAAAGATAATGAAAGGCCTCGTAGGGGTCACAAGAAAAAAAATTCTACATTGAAAGAAAAGATCAAGGAGAGTTGTGACTTTCCTCTTAATAGGTATTCAAGAGATAATTAATTTACTTACCCTTATGAGGAGGATATGGGTTTGGTAGTTTGTTAGACATTGGTGAATGTAATTAATATAAACCCCACTAATAATCTAGAGAATGATTTCAACATAGAAGTGTGGCTGATAGAGGTTTTAATTCCAAAATAGAGTCCTCATTAAAATGATCAAACAATGTGTGTTTACTCATGATTAGTGAAAAGATAAAAATATATGGATTCCATTTAGTACTTAGTTACAAAAACATTAGTATAAATCAAGTAAATAAAAGGGTAAGAGTGTAATTTCATATAACAAGTTACCGAAATAAGTTGAGCCTCCCACTTTTGAAGAAATATACAGTCAATATAAAGTGGAAATAAAGGAATTAAAATTACTTAATGATTAGTTAGTTAGGGAAAATATTCCCAATGAGTGTAACCCCTAATTCAAGACTCATGTTCTCCTCCATTAAATCTACCTCATCATGGAATTGTTTCTCTGCCAATTAGTTAAGAATAAACAATTAATTCAACTAAATGTTTGAACAACCAGTGTACTAGGACCTAGTATAAGAGAAATTTTAGGAATTTTCTACACTATATTGGTCACCAAAAACATGTTAATAAAGTTAACTCAGGTTGACGACAAATAGTTATTATAAAAAAATCATGAAATTTGACCATATCAAGTTATATATATAACTCCACACAAGTTTCTAGCCAGTCAACCATCCCTCAAGAACTCATTGACCCCATTGAATCTTTGGAAACCTGAATAGAGGTAATAAAGGGTAGTTTTTACCAGTGCAAATAGAGAGGAAACCATATCCTAAATGGGTATACATGAATTCTCCTCTACTCAACTTTATAAATAAAAAATTAACAACCATCAATGGAACTAGGAACCTAGAGAAACATCTGATGCACTTTGTATCTCAATGTGGAACCATGCTGGGAATCCTCAAGAAGTAAGAGGTAGCTAAGCTCATATGATTTGTGTAGACTTTGGATAGAACAATTTTATTTTTTATAACAATCTTCTATAAAGATTAGTCATATGATGGGAAGAAATCTGTCAGAATTTCCTCTACTAGTTTATCTCCACACTAAGAAAGTTGATATTCCTAAACCTCTAAAATTAAAAAAACAAGAACAAAAGAGTATCATAATTATTTACATGGTGAAAGAGATTGAACTATTCTATGAACATATAACTTATACAGGAAGATTTGTTAGGAATCTACAAATAAAATGTATACCATGATCTATAAATGATACTCATTCTAAAGAAATATCTTGGAAAATTATATGAGTTTTATACAATTACATAGAGGTTGGAAGAGTCTATCTAGTGGATGAAGGTCATGTCTTGACTAAAGTTCATAATTTATGAAAAAAAAGACCGATAAAGTATTAATGGTAATTTTAATGTTTAAACCTACTCCAACACCAATGTCTACACCCAAACCCATAAAATATCACCTGATACCTCCTTTTGTCTAACAAAAATAACATTAGATTCCAAATCAAGAGGTTATAAAATAGTATATATGCATGTAATATAAAAATTAGAAGAATAAATTTTATTCTTTTCATAATGAGAAAGTAGATTCTTACTTTTACACTATTTGGGGGATTAATTTTCTAAATCCTATAGATACTAGGAATCCTAATAAATTTTTCCATTGTGATAACTAAAATTATTTTTCCTTCCACTTAATTTTTTGGTATACCATTTAAGAGTTTATTTTCTTCAAAGACATCCTTCATAATATGGTAGATTATGGGAAGGTCAAATTGGGGAAGATTCCATCACAGGTGGATTATATATCTACCACCTCAATAGAAGAATAAGGGGAATGAAAATAAGTTTTGAACAAGGGTACATGGAAATTTGAAGATTTTATGACAAGAAAGATACTCAATCTAGAACATACCATCCTCAGGGTTTAGCTGAATCAACTAGTTGTGGGAAGGTCAAATTCGATAAGCTACAAGAATAATTAGATTGTATTTATACAAACTCTGTAGAATAATAAGTGAAAATTAAAGTAGTTCCCAAAAAAGGAATATGGAAATTTGTTGATTGTATGGCCATAAATATAATCATCTGAGCACATGACATGATTAGGGTGTTATTGAATCAACCAGTTATGTCCCCAACTCCCTCTATAGTAATTGATCTGAATTTTTCAGCACCATGATATTAAAATAGTCAAATTTTTAATAACTAGTACAATAGGAATAATAAGAGCAAGTTCAATGAAGATAAACTTGTGTTAGTACACAGTCCATTTTATACCCTCTCGAACATTTTCCCCACTCTACTGGGAGGATGGGCACCACCCTACCAAACGATTCACTAGGAACCAACCCATCAAATAGAATCATCATCAGATGAAGAGTATTTATACATATATATATCAATATTGGGGAGGAGAAAGAGGCCATAGATGTTGACGGAGTCCTAGAATATGAGGACCCCATGGATCTTAGTACTCAATCTATATCCCTTCTAAGATAATATTTAATGCAAAGACTCAAAGGAAAGAACTCTTATAGACTCAAAAATATCAAAAATCTAATCGTGAGTCATCTAGGGTCTGTTCAAACAATATTTTACTAGAGGAATTATTGAAAAAATAAAATATATCTGGTTGATATAAAAATGAGGGAAGATCAACACAACTGAACCCACTGGTGAAAAAAATTCCATTAATTTCTAATCAGGTAAGGTAGTCACTAGTACAAGAAACCACATCTCCCAATCTTCAGACTAATGAGATACCCCATGTAGGGAAGTGTCAACCTTTGGATTAGAATTATGATATCTTGAAACATATGGTTATTGTTCCATCCAAACATTCAATTCTCAATTCCCACCATATTTTAAAGGATCTTAAGTAAGAATATCTTGAGGGTCTTTAAATTATTAAATATTTTAAAGTCAATGTTGTTTCCACTAAAACAAATCATGAAAATTTAGTCCCTATTAGATGTCCTCAAATCGTTACCTTTATAGATAAAAATAGAGTCCTACATAAAAGGAAATATTGGTCCCATGTACATATCTAAAATCTAGATGATGTTAACAATAATAAATCCCTCATTGAAAATGGTTATGAAATAAATCTCATATCAATCTAAAAACTCCAAAACATAGGCTACAAAAAGTATTATTTGTTTCACTCTACCCTAAAATCAAAGGGTATGACAAAAGTGAGAAAAGAAAACTTAGTTGAATCAAACTCAGTGCCCATGGGGACCTAGTATCTGATTTTGAGTTCATGGTTTTCCATCATGATACATATTTTAATGTACTTTTTTGAATACAAAGGCTTCATTACTATGCATAAATACTTTCATTATACCAATAATGCCTCAAATATTCTAAAAATGGATATGCTAGAGTGTTTTATGGTGATGGTTCAACCTTTGACTCTATTTAATATCAAAACATAGAATTAGTATTCTATTTAAGTAAGGGAAAAAGATAGTGAGAGGAGATTTCATCCAAACCACTGGCCTAAGGCATCCAGAAAATAGGCCATGTCAACTCATTCCATGAACATGATAAAGACTATTTATTTTAAATCAATAGAATAAAAAAAATCACTCCAGATCAGGGGATTCTTCAAGATATATGAACCCCACCTGATAGGATAAATAATTTTATCACTATTCTTTATATTATGGCCAAGATAAAGTTCCCATAGAATAACCCACCATGGTATAGTGAAAGAATGTCATTCTATATATGTAGATCAATCTCATTCCTTATCATCTCTACAAAAATTCTAGACAGAATAATTTTCAACATAAATCATCACAACCATGAATCTTTGATCAAGTTGATATGAATCTTCAGAGAATAAGGAAAGATTGAGGTTTCAGAAAATTTTCCGCCATCTTCGTGATATTGTTCATGTAACAACTGGGCCCCACCCACCAGTTTCCCCGTAGACACGTGGTCCCCACCCTGTGGCCCACCCATGTGCCCGAACGGGTCATATGACTAATGATTGTCCCCACACACTACCCAAAGGTAATATCTTGGGTAATGGTCCACGTACCGAAGCATCATCACTATGCAGACCATCCTCGTGGTCACTCACTAAAAAATACTAGTATCTAAGATCACCATACACTCTATTGGTGTCTTAACTATGAGGAAAACTCTAGCAACCGCCTCTAGCCAGCCCTCAGCTGGGTGGGAATCTGTCTCGCCTCAAAACCTTAGAGGCCTCTGCTACTGGAACCCGTGAAACATGCTCAGTTGGTGTCCACCGTCTGCTAGTGTGGATAGTGGTAACTTCTTACCAACGGTTGGTGTTGCTGCTGGTACACCACTGGAAGGTGCCAACATAGTAAGAGGGCCCTGCACTGGAGCCTCATCGCTCTGTGGCCGTCATCGTGTACTTTCTAGGGAATCCTAGCTGGATGTCTACGCAGTGGAATCCTGATGAAGAATATGTGTGCCAAAGTCATTTAGTTATACCTGGTGAGTTGACTCAAAATATCACAAAGAAAACTTTTGAAAACACACACACAATCAGTGTTTTCATGCACTGAGTCAGAAATCAGAAGTCAAGGTCCTGGTGTATGGATACGTCGGCAGTCGCACCAACACTGGATTCCCTAAACTGATAACCACACTCACTACACTTAACACTATTTACATTAAAAAGAAAGATCAGAGTCCTATGTTCTGTGGTAGAACCTACTCCTCTAATACCAATTTGTCCCGACCCATCCCCCAGGGCCCGTGCTGTGACTACCCGAAGCCTGCCTTCCATAGGCCTGGGGCTGCAGACTAGCACCAAAGGATTAAATCCCTAAAACCGGGAAGGAATTGATTTTATAACATGAAAGCACACACAATAGAGTACAAGATGGATGAAAAACACTAAGTAAAACTATATAACAAAGTGTACTGAATGTAAAAGGCAACTAGAAATACAAGGCCAACTATAAATTACAAGGAAATAGAAAGTACAATGGAAGAAAAGAAAAGCTACCGCTGGGTCATCCTATGAGGTTCTTACGTGAAGGGTAGGTACTGATCACCTCCTCAGCACTCAAGGTCTGTTCGTCTCCTCCGTGTATCGTCACGCCGTATGGTCAACCTCTGGGTACCGTCTGATCTGGGTTCTCTCAGCCTCAGTCAGCGTTGTCTGTCATTTGCATCTAACACAACGAGGTGCGGGCATAGCTCATGCATGGGTGAGTATAATGATACTCGGTAGGGACGCTGAGATCCTCAAGGTCTTCCAAAATCCAACAAAGATAAATCAGAAAGTATGAAATCAATAGACAACCCCACATAGGTATATGCCCATACATATACCTAAGTTATCAATTAATCGATCACAGTCATGAGGAAAACACAAAAGTTACTGACTCATCTCACTCAGGTATACAACTTTTGTTAAGAGTTAGAGATGATTAGATGTAGCCACTAAATCATATATTCTGTCGAACCCACAAAGGATCCAGGAAAAGAAATAAAAACTGTCGAACCCACATAGGATCTAGGAAAAAATTCAGAGCTGTCGAACCCACAGAGGATTCAGGAACAACAGTCAACACTGTCGAACCCACACAGGATCCAGGAACAGCAGTCAGAGCTGTCCAACCCACATAGGATCTAGGAACAGTGGTCAGAACTGTCAAACCCCCACATGATCCCAGAACAGTAGTTAGAGCTGTCGAACCCACATAGGATCTAGGAACAACGGTCAGAATTGTCGAACCCACACAAGATCCAGGAACAGTAGTTAGAGCTTTCAAACCCACACAGGATCCAGGAACAGTGGTTAGAACTATCGAACTCACACGGGATCCAGGAACAGTAGTCAGAGGTTTCGACCCACACAGGATCCAGGAACAATGGTCAGAACTGTCGAACCCACAAAGGGATCGAGGAATAGTAGTTAGAGATTTTGAACCCACACAGGATCCAAGAACAATAGTAAGAACTGTTGAACCCGCACAAGATCCAGGAATAGTAGTCAGAGCTGTCGAACCCACACAGGATCCAGGAACAATGATAAGAAATTATCCAGCCATAGGGTTTCCACACGAAGCACGATTGATTCCGGGAGGGTCCGCTCCTCAAGCCAAGTGTTGATACATCAACTACCATGATGTCCCGTGAAGAAGTATCCCAATGGTACGCCACGTCACAGTTGTCCCAACGCAATAGATGGATCATCAATCGGACGCCTGATCTGTGAGTTATTAGTCATTTTATCCTAGGGGCCCGGTTGGATTCGTGCACGATCCAACCTTATCATAACTCGCCTATACCTCAAAATCCATTGGGGTATACTCAAAGGGACCATCACGCTACAAGATTACCAGCACCACTGATTTTTCATCAAACGAACATCCGATGCCAAAGATATGGCCAAAAGAAAGTAAAGGGTCAGTATTAGGTCCGGGTCCGGTCCGACCCAGTCAGACCGACCCGACCCAACTTCGTCTGGGTCGACTTGGCCTGACCTGCTGGGTCCAGCCTGGCCAGTTGGGTTTGTCCCTGCCCGCTGGGCCTATCCCACTGGGCCGCGATGGCAGTCCGTCTCGGGAGTAGGCCGGTTCGGCCCATAGTGTTGTGAGGGCACAGCCCGACGCAGCATTTCCCGAAGGGCATGGATGGGGCCGGTTCGACCAGGGCGTCGTGAGGGGGACGACAGGCCGGCTTGGGAGGCCGGCGCGGCCAGGGCGCTGGTTTGGTCGGGAGGCCGGCACGACCTGATGATTTGGCCAGGGTGCCCGTTCGGCTGGGAGCCAGGGGCAGCTCGGAAGTCCGAGCGGCCGGGGGCCAGGGGGCCGCTCCGCAGGATGGGCGGCGGCCGGGCCGGTCGGCCGGCCTTCCGAGCCGCCTCTAGGATCCCATCTGAACAGGCGCCCTGTTTGAACCGCCAAGCCGCGATGGCCTCCCGTCCGAACCGGCACCCAGGCTTCGCCCTCCAGTCCGAGTCGCGCCGGGTCGCACCCAAGCCCGAGCCCGACCGCCCTCACGACCTACTAGTCGGGGCCCAGCGGGCCGGGCTAAACCCAACAGGCCAGCCTGCCCAAAGGGCCAGGCTGGACCCAGCGGGTCAGGCCGGGTCGACCCGAATCGTGTCGGCCCAGACTACATCGGGTCGGGTCGGTCTGACTGGGTCGGACTAGACCCAGATCTACTACCTACCCTTTACTTTATTTTGGACATATCTTTGGAACCATACGTCCATTTGACGAACCGTCAGCGATGCCGGTAATCTTGGAGAGTGATGGTTCCATTCAATATACCCCACTGGAGTTCAGGGTATAGTTGAGTTCTGGTCAGGTTGGATCATGCACAAATCCAACCAGGCCCCCTCGACTAAAAGGATAATAACTCACAGACCGAGCGTCCGATTTACGCACCTCCTATTGCGTTGAGACCCCTATGACATGGTAGACCTTTGGGATACTTATTCATGAGAATTAGTGGTAGTTGATGTATTGAAACTTGGCTTGAAGATTGGATCCTCCCAGAATCAAGCGTGCTTCATGTGGAAACCCTGTGGATGGCTGCTTTCTGACCGCTGTTCCTGGATCCTGTGTGGGTTGGACAGCTCTAACTAATGTTCTTGGATCCTGTGTGGGTTCAATAGTTCTGACCTCTATTCTTGGATCCTGTGTGGGTTTGACAGCTCGGACTACTGTTCTGGATGCTCTGAGGGTTCGATAGTTCTGACCGTTGTTCCTGGATCCTGTGTGGGTTCGACAGCTCTGACTACTGTTCCTAGATCCTATGTGGGTTCGACAGTTATGACTGCTATTCCTGGATTCTGTGTCGGTTCGACAGCTCTAACTACTATTCCTGGATCCTGTGTGGGTTTGATAGTTTGGACCGGTGTTCCTGGATCCTCTGTGGGTTCGACTGCTCTGACTACTATTCCTGGATCCAATGTGGGTTTGACAGTTCTGACCGTTGTTCCTGGATCCTGTGTGGGTTCGACAGCTCTGACTATTGTTCCTGGATCCTGTGTGGGTTCCACAGTTCTGGCTACTATTCCTGGATCCCGTGTGGGTTCGACAGCTCTGACTTCTATTCGTGGATCCTGTGTGGGTTCGACAGTTCTAATTTCTATTACTAGATCCTGTGTGTGTTCAACAGAATAGATGATTTAGTGGCTACATCTAATCATATCTAACTCTCAACAAAAGTTGTATACCTGAGTGAGCTGATTCAGTAACTTTTTTGATTTCCTCATAATTGAGATGGATTACTTGATAAATTAGGTATATGTATGGGCATATACATTAGTGGGGTTATCTGTTGATTTCATACTTTATGATTTATCCTTGTTGGATTTTGTGAGACAATGGGGGTCTCGGGGTCCCTACCGAGTATCGTTATACTCACCCCTACACGGGCTATGCCCGCACCTCATTGTGTTGGATGCAGAAGACGAACAACGCTGACTGAGGCTGAGAGTACCCGGACTAGACCGTACCCAGAGGTGGACCATATGGCGTGATGATACCTGGAGTAGACGAATTGACCTGGAGTGCTGAGGAGGCGATCTGTACCTACCCTTCAGGTAGGAAGCTCGGAGGACGACGCAATATCAGCTTTTCTTTTCTTCAGTTGTACTTTCCTTTTCCTTGTACTTTACAATTGGGCTTGTATTTCTGGCCCCCTTTTACTTTCAGTACACTTTGTTATATAGTTATACTTAGTGTTTTGCTTCCAGATTGTACTCTGTTGTGTGTGTTTTCAGGTTATAAAGGCAATTCCTTCCCAGTTTTATTGATTTACATCTTTGGTGCGAGGGCACTGTTGAACTCGCAGTGCCGGTATTCGCATAAGGATACTTTCACCTCGACAACAGAGGGTGGAGAATGAAAGTTAGTTTTTGGGTTTTTCGTGGAAAATAATAAAATAAAAATGATCTCCACTTTTTTTTTGAGCTTCCATGTGGATATTTCAGGTTGGGTCCATCGGATCTAAACCTCCACATGGAATTTGAAAGTGGGGACCACCAAACCTTAACCTCCCATGAGAGTTTATGGTGGTAGGGACCACCCAAACCATAACCTCCCATGAGAGGTTATGGTGGTGGGGACCACCTGGGTTTTTAAACCTCCCATTAATTGGGAGAAACCTCTAAAGTCCCTATTAAATGTGGGGGGGTCCTCTTGGTATCCTCCCAATAATTATTGCCAACTCACCTCTTAAATTGCGCCAACATAATTTAATTAGCTTGCTCCTTTTAAATTTAAATAACCGTGTCATTGGAATTTAGGAAGGTTCCTAATAAATGAACTGTCATAAATTCCAATGATCGTTATCTACCTCCCTCCCTATCCTATATATAGGAAGCTTGGGAGGAGGTTTGGGATGGCTTCACCAATGGACGAAGCACTATTAAAGTGGAATGATTCCCAACAATTGGGGGATTACGCTTCCTCCACGAGGAATGCATTCTTCCAATGAAGAATTCCAGAGATGAGCGACTTTCACTTCCTTCCTCAGAACCTACTCTGGCGTAGGATGTCTTTGACTATGACAAGCAGGTGCACAAACTGATGATCGAGGAAAACACAGACAACACCGATGTCCGTCTTTTCCCAAAGATCCGTCTTCTTCCCCGCACCAACGTCTACAAACATCGAACAAAGTTAAGTGGTTATTTTCATTTAAGTGTCATCTTCTTCCTTTCATTCAAAATGAAGAATGAGGATGTTTTCCTTTTTGTGGGTGGGTTTTTGTTCTTTGTTCTTATGAACCGATTTCTACCATCCTGAACGCAGAGGGTGCGGGCCAAACTAACATGGCCCGACTCCCTCTGTCGATCTCTTTTGTGATGTTCTTCGGCATGCATAAGAAACGACGAGGCGATGAAGGCAACAGGCAATGACCGCACTCCCTGTGGTCTGCACAACCCACGCCGCCCTCACGGCGCTTCGGCCGAACCAACTCACGGCTGTCGCCGGCCTCCCATGCACCTACCGACCTCCCAACCGCCCGCCCGCCTCCTAGGTCCCGGCCGCTGTCGGCCTCCCGTGCGCCTGCCGACCTCCCGACCGCCCGCCGGCCTCCCAGATTCTGGCCGCCGCCCACCTCCCGTGCACTCGCCGGCCACTCGGCTGCTCGACGCCCTCCCATCTCCCGGTCACCGCGGGCCTCCCGTGCGCCAGCCGGTCTCCCGGCCACCCAGCCGCCCACCAGCATCCCAGGCTGAGCCGCCCGAGCTGCGCCCCTCACGGCGTTGGCTGAATTGGCCTCGGCCATCCTTACCGATCTGTCGAGCTGTGCCTCATGCACGCCTAGACGAGTCGGCCTTCCGCGCCCCTGCGGCGCCTCCGGGCCGAATCACCCTTACACCGACGCGCGGCCAGGCCGCACCCTCTCGACCGGTTCGTGCCCTCGCGTTATTCGCGACCTTCGCGGCCTGCTGGATCGGGCCTAGTGAGACGGGAAAGACCCAAAGGGTCAAGCCGGTTTGACCCAGACCGGGTCGATCCGACCAGGTCGGACCGGACCTGGGCCCACTTTGACCAATTTACGCTCCTTTGGCCATATATTTGGCACCAGACGTCTGTTTGACGAACCGTCAATGACGCTGGAAATCTTGGAGCGCGACGGTCCCTTAGAGTATTCCCCACTAGAGTTTGGTGTATAGTTGAGATATGGTTAGGTTGGATCGTGCACGAATCCAATCGGGCCCCCTAGACTAAAAGATTAATAACTCTCAGACAGGGCGTCTGATTAACGCGTCATCTATTGCGTTGAGACCCCTATGATGAGGAGGACCTTCATGATTTTTTCTCCTTGGGACTTCATGAAAGTTTATGTATCGACACTTAGCATGAGAAGTGGACCCTCCGGGAATCAAGCGTGCTTGTGCGGAAACCCAGTGGTTGGCTGCTCTCTGACTACTGTTCCTGGATCACGTGTGGGTTCGACCGTTCAAAATGTTGTTCCTAGATCCTATGTGGGTTCCTGGATTCTATGTGGGTTCGACAGCTCTGACTACTGTTCCTGGATCCCGTGTGGGTTCGACAGTTCTGACTACTGTTCCTGGATCCTGTTTGGTTTCGACAGTTCTAACTACTGTTCCGGGATCCTCTGTGGGTTCGACAGCTCTGACTACTATTCCTAGATCCTATGTGGGTTCGACAGTTCTATCTACTGTTCCTAGATCCTGTGTGGGTTTGACAGCTCAGTCTACTATTCCTGGATCCTCTGTAGGTTCGACAGTTCTGACTACTATTCTTGGATCCTCTGTGGGTTCAACAATTCTGACTATTATTCCTCGATTCTATGTGAGTTCGACAGCTATGACTACTATTCCTGGATCATGTGTGGGTTTGAAAACCCTGATTTCTGTACCATGATCCTACGTGGGTTCGACATAATAAATTCTTTAGTGGCACATCTAATCATCTCTAACTCTCTACAAAAGTTGAATACTTGTGTGAGCTGAGTCAGTAACTTTTGTGTTTACCTCATGATTGAGATGGATTACTTGATAACATACATATATGTATGAGAATATACCTAAGTGGGGTTAACTATAGATTTCATACCTTGTGGTTTATCCTTTTTGGATTTTGTGAGACCCTGAGGGTCTCGGGGTCCCTACAGAGTATGATTATACTCACCCCTACACAGGAAATACCCGCACCTCGTTGTGTTGGATGCAGACGACGGACAATGCTGACTGAGGCTAAGCACACTAGGACCGGGAAATACTCTGAGGTGGACCATATGGAGTGATGATACACAGAGGAGACGGATGGACATGGAGTGCTAAGGAGGTGATTTGTACCTACCCTTATGGTAGGAACCTCGGAGGATGACCCGATGACAACTTTTCTTTTCTTCAGTGGTACTTTCTGGTTCGGTCATTGGGTCCGACCTGACCCGTTGGGCGGGTCAGCCCATTGGGTTTGGCCTGGTCCATTGGGCCCAGCCCAGCTGACTGCAAGGGCGGTCCGGCCCGGGCTCGGGGCCGGTTTGGCCGGGAGTGCTGTGAGGGCGTGGCCGGGGCCGGTTCGGCCAGGGCTCCATGAGGGGGTGGGGGTGCGGGCTAGATCGGGAGGCCGGTGTGGCCAGGGCGCGGGTTTGGAGAGTAGGTTGTGAGGCCATGAGGGGGCTCGGTAGGCCGGTGGGGCACGGGTAGGCCGGGAGGTGGCTAGCCGGCCGGCGGCAGGCCGACGGGTGGCCAGGAGGTGGCCGGGTAGGCGGGCGGGGCACGGGCAGCCTGGAGGTGGCCGAGCAGGCAGGAGGCAGGCCGGCGGGCAGTTGGGTGGTGGACGGGCCGACTGGCGCTGCTCGGGTATGCCGGCGGCAGGCCGAGATTGGGCCGGGAGGCGGCCGAGCAGGCCGGCGTGGCTCGGGCCAACGTGTGGCTCGGCTGATTGGGGGCGCAGCCAGCGTGGCTCAGAAGCAGGCTGGGGACGCAGTTTGGCCCACTACGGTGGACCCGTTTCGACAGGAGCACCGCAAGGGCGGCACGGTTCACGGAGGCTGCAGGTAGCATGGACGTTTCCTTCATCATCCCATCACCTCATCGTCATGCCGAAGTTCATCACTAAAAAGAATGGCGGAGGGGTCAGGCCATGTTGGTTTAGCCCACACCCTCCGCATTTAGGTTGGTAACATTTGGCTCATCAAGTAATAAGAAAGATGAAAATCAAGGCATACTGATCTTTCCAGGTACTCGATGAATACGATACGATCTGTGCTTCAGGGCTCAAACTTCCAAGAGAGGTGTGTTTAAAGGACATCCGAGGCAACACTATTCATCTATGCATTCCTACTTATGTTAGGCTGCTAGAGAGAACCTTTGTGGTTGAATGTTCCTCGGATGAGCGGATACAGCCAGTGAATGTCAGGAGTGGGAAAGCAGGAAACTGGTGCTAGTCTCTGAGACTTGGGAATGTAAAATGTTTTGGGAAGAAGAAGTGTTAGGGACAGATGAGTCTATAGGGCAGCACACATGGAAGTAGATCTAGAAGTGCTGCATGTGGTGGTGTACTTTTCGATATGTTTCAACCCCCCCTCCCTACCAGGCTTAGGGAGCTGGAGGAAAGGGGAAGAGAGTAGTTGCATGCGATAAAGAAATGTGACCCAAGGGCTCTAGGAATGATTAAAGATACGGTCTATGTCTACTACTAGCTACCGTATCAACATACATAGGTGCCAATCATTCCTTCCTTCCACAAATATTGTCCAGGACCTAGTGTTTCTGGTTAAACCGTTGACTAGACCCTCATTACTAGAGACTCCTACGGGTGTAGATTAGATGATTACGCACTGCTACAGGTAGTGTGAGCATACTCTATGAAGAAAGAGCTTCGGCTGGAATCTCCTAGTAGTGGCGTCGAGGCCTTACGACGTCATCTTGGGTATGGACTGGTTATCTATAGTCCATGCTTAGATTGATTGTATTAGGCGTAAAGTGTGGTGTGCCCACACTAATGGGACCAGGTTTACCTTCACTAGTGGTAAGGGAGACTTTTCATCACATGACAGACTTACTCGGAGGAGGGTGAAGCCGATCACTCATCAGTTGGCCTGCCTTACCCTCAGATCGGTTGATGTGGAGAGTCCGAGCTATCATCTAGTGGTGGACCAGTATGTGGATTTTTTCACTGATGATGTCCCAGGTCTACCTCCTCACAGAGAGTTGGACTTCTACATTGACATGTATCCCAGGATGACATCGATATCTACACCGGCGTATCGGATGGCTCCCATGGAGCTTCAAGAACTGTGGGTATAACTAGAGGACTTGCAGGGGAAGGCATTCATCTGGCCCAGTGTTTCTCCCTGGGCATCCCCGATTCTGTTCGCCAAGAAGGTGGATGGGAGATTGAGGCTTTGTGTCAACCACCGTCTCCTGAATCAGGTGACCGTGAAGAACAAGTACCCACCTCCGAGTATTGACGACCTCTTTGATCAACTAAATGGAGCACGATGGTTCTCAAAGATAGACCTCAAATCAGGCTATCACCAGTTCAGAGTTCAGGACGAGTATGTGAAGAAGACAACCTTCAGATGTCGGTACGGCCACTACAAGTTCTTGGTTATGCCATTCGGCATAACCAACACTCTAGAATTGTTCATGGGACTAATGAATAATATCTCCCAGCTATACCTCGATCTCTTTTTCGTAGTCTTCATCGACGATATTCTGATCTACTCAACTACTG